>CM037887.1:403946-1624660 GCA_021292165.1 Shinisaurus crocodilurus
CTTCCCCCTCTTCCTCCTCCCTCCCTCCCTCCCTTCCTTCCCCTTCCTCCCTCCCTTCCTTCCCTCCCTCCCTCCCTTCCTTCCTCCCTCCCCCCTCCCTTCCTTCCTCCTCCCTCCCTTCTTCCCTCCCTTCTCCCTCCCTCCCTCCCTTCCTTCCTCCCTCCCTCCCTTCCTTCCTCCCTCCCTCCCTTCCCTCCCGCCCTTCCTTCCGCCCTCCCTTCCTTCCTTCCTCCCTCCCCCCCCCTCTTCCTTCCTTCCGCCCTCCCTTCCTTCCTTCCTCCCTCCCTCCCCCTTCCTTCCGCCTCCCCCTCCCTCCCTTCCCTCCTTCCTTCCCTCCCTCCCTTCCGCCCGCTCCAAAACGGACGGCTCCAGAATGGATCAGCCGGGGGCCTCCCTCCCTTCGCCTCCAGGTCCAGCAGTTCCAGCGGGCTGAGCCGTACACCAGGTCCACTCCACAGTAAGTTCCGAGGGAGCTGGAGGGAGGGAGGGAGCTCAAGTGGGAAGGGGCGCGCTAAACATCCGATCTTGCCTAGGGCGCCAAACTGCCGCACCGGCCCTGCCTCCCCGTCCGTCACCTCTTCACCCAGTGAGCCTGGAGAATGACGGTGGAGCTGAGGAAAGCGCCAGTCGCTCGGCATCCTTCCCTCAGCGGTAAGCACCGTGCAACTTTATGTATTCAATTTATACATCGCCCAACTTCCTCCGTCCTGGGCCCTGGGCTGCACGGCGCGGCGCGCTCCTCTCCTGAGCTTGCCTGGTTACCACATTGTTGATGATACACCATTTCTCTCCTACGGTTTAGAACGGCTTCCCTCGGCTGGTGCACTCCCGGCGTGTTGGACGGCATCGTCCCCAGCCAGCACGTCCGGTTCTAAAAACGGTGCGTCCACTTCTACATGTGATGGACTTGGCTGACCGGAGGTGCAAAAAGACCTCCAGATTCTCTTCCATAGTACTCTGCTGATGGAGACGTCATCCTACACCCGCTTACGTGGGAGTAGTCACCCTTTACTGGACGCAGTAGATCTTACAATCTGGGTAGACACCTATAAAGCCGCCCTCCCCAGCCTGGCGCCCACTGGCTTTGTGGGGACTGCAGCTCCCATCATCCCCAGCCAGCAGTCATTGGTCGCGAGGAGGATGAGAGCTGCAGTCCAACACGTCCAGAGAACGCCAAGTTGGGCAAGGCTGCTTTGCAGTAGTAAAAGAGTGCGACCTGAAAAATATATTTATTTAGCAACTTACAAACAAACAAACAAACATGCAGGACTCTCTAAAAAGGAAGGAATAGGAGCCCGCCCTGCCTTCAGGCGAGGAGTCTTCCTCCTACCCACCCAGCCCGGGCAAGGCGGCCCCAGTGCGCTTGCGCACCCCAGGAGCCCCTCTTTCTCCCCCCTCCTCGCGCGCGCGCTCTCTCTCTCTCTCTCCCGGCCGACGCCCGCTCCCGGGCGTTGATTGGCTGCTTCCGTGCGGCTGAGGGACGGCCCCGGCCGCGACGCTGTCGCGCGCTTCGCTCGTAAAGCGCAGGCAGGAAATCGGGGAAGGAAAGGCGGAAGGTCGCGCGGGAGGGCGCGCGAGCGAGCGGCGCAGGTGAGGCGGCTTCTGTTCTGGGCCCACCCTGGCTGCTCCCCTCCATTTGCCCTGGGCGGGGCCTGGGCACGCAAATGAGCGCCGTAGGGGGCGGGCGTGCGCATGCAAATGAGCTCTGGAGGGGTGGGTCCTGGGCATGCAAATGATCCTTGCAGCGGGCGGGGACAAAGCATGCAAATGTGAGCCAGAGCATCCCTGACCTTTGGTCATGCTGGCTGGGGATGATGGGAGTTGCAGCCCAACACATCTGGAGGGCACTGGTTGGGGAAGGCTGCTAATATGAGCAGTTATAATTCAAAAGCAAGTATGATAAAATTAAACAGACAAATAACACAAGGTTCTCTAACTTACTTCGGCCTACCTCTCTCCTCTGCAGTCAGTCTCTCTCTGGCTCTAGCTGACCACACCCACACACATAAAGCCTTCCCAGGATTGGAAGGTTATAACCATGTGACCTTGAACAGGAAAATAATACTTAACTTCTATTGGGTGAACTGAAACTCACAAATGCCCCCTCCCATCCTGAAATGTTTGGGCCTTCAGGCTTCAACTAATTTAGGGAAGTGTTTGGGCCTACAGGCTTCAACTAACGGAAGCCTGTGTAGGCCTCAATCCTTCACAGTGGGGTCATCCAGAGTTGTGGTGTGCGTTGCCATCAATACGTTGATGACACGCAGCTCTATTTCTCCTTTTCATCTTCAGCAGGTGAGGCTGTGGATATGCTAAACCGGTGCCTGTCTGCAACAATGGGCTGATGGCTAACAAACTGAAGCTCAATCCAGACAAGACTGAGATTGCTGTTGGCGGGTGGTTCCTCTGACCGGATGGAGGGTGTTCTACTACCTGTTTTGTATGGGGTTGCACTCCCCTTGAAGGAGCAGGTCCATAGTTGGTGGTCCTCCTTGAGCCATCTTTGTCACTGAGACTTAAGTGGCCTCAGTGGCACAAAGTGGCCTTCTACCAGCTCTGGCTGATGGCCCAGCCATGCCCCTATCTGGATAGGGATAGCCTGATTTCAGTAATCTATGCTCTGGTAATCTTGAAGCTAGACCACTGCAATGCGCTTTACGTGGGGCTGCCCCTGGCCGATGCAATTTAAGGTCACTATACTTTTCCAAGATTGATTTTGTATAACAAAAAGAACTCTAATGTTTTCCAGAAGCAGAAGTTGTGGGGGATTTATCTGTGGCGCCTTGGGGAGATCTGACGGACCCATCGTCAAGATGTTCCTCCGACTATTGTCGGATGTCCGATGGCAAAGAATTGGCCCAGGATGGTGGAGCATGTCTGGCTCTCGACACAGCAGTACAAGTGGAGCAGAACCTCACCTGACACCTCTGCCAGCACACGCACAGGTGGTTATCTGTGGAGGTGGAATTATGGGTACATCAGTGGCATATCACCTCTCCAAACTAGGGTGGACAGACATCGTCTTACTGGAGCAGGCAGGTAAAGGCCTTTCTTTCTTTGCTAAAGCAAAACCAAGTGTTTGATGTGGCAGATAGCGCGCCGCTCTGTTGGTTCTCTGGAAGTGAACAAAAGTCTGTTGTTGTAGAACAGCCTTCCCCAGCCTGGTGCCCTCCAGATGTGTTGGACTGCAACTCCCATCATTGTATTGATGTATTGATCTGGAGGGCACCAGGCTTGGGAACGCTGTTGCAGAATACTTTGCAGCCAAGGTAAATTGTCTGTGTAGCTGCTGGCTGGTTAACTGTAGCACCCAAGCCAAGAACTGATCTGTTACCTGTTCAGAAATGGCATTCTACTCCCACACTTAATAAACCATTCCCCTGCACATAGGGAACTAGGCTAGTCTGGTCTAGAACCCTTCTTGCTGGCATGCTTGTTTCCATGGACGTTGGGTTCTTATTCAATCATTCATTCCCCTTATTGGCCTTGTTTGTTTGTTTTTTTGTGGTACCTTACGGTTGGAATGCTTTTCAGACTGCTTCAAACTCTTGCCTTTCAAGAGAGCAAGAGTTACCCTTTTCAGTTACCTTTTCTCTGTGCTCCCCCCCCCCAATAACTGAATTTTTTTTCTCCTTGTTTCCCTTTGACTTCGGCCATCCCATCTCTTGTGTCCGCTTTCCGTAACCTTTTGTTTCTCACTGTAACACATATCTGGCAACCACTTCCCCCAAGGGTGGAAGTGGTGGTACTAGAAATGTTCCAAATAAATATGAGGTTGTGCCAAGCTTTGCAGAGAAAGCTGGCTTTTCGGAGGGTTTGAAGAAGTAAGAAAGGTGCACCGCGGAGGCATTCTGGGAGGAGGTTTCCAGGCATGGCAAAGGAGAATCGGCACAGTTCACATGATGAGGGAGGGAGCAGATGGGTGAGAGTAGTGAAGCCTGCCCACAAAGCTACTCCTGCTATTTCCAGTCTCAGCCAAGCCGTCACCATCATTTCTCTCTTGGAACCTGAAGTGCCAGCACTCTGACACTTTTCCCCTGAGCAGTTGGAATGTTTATGAAACACCATACTGTCACATCAGCTAATACTGGCGTTAGAGGCTTCAGTGCCACATGCTCAGTACAGGATAGATATTGGGTAAATGCTTCTACAGAATTTCCTCTGCCTTTTAAAAATAAAAACATAGGATGCAGAGTCAAGGTGATTAACCTTTAATTATCTTGTTGCAGTCATAATCAGGGTAGCTAAAATATCACGGAGGAGTGGATTTCCACCCCACCCATCATTTCAGTGCATATGTATGAATGGACTGGATTTGGTGTGTGGATTCCTGGGTTGGTAGCTATTCTAGATTACCTTTTTGTACATCGGTGTGATCTTGCTTATATGTCGATAAGAGTAAGGAAGGAGCCAGGGGATAATCTAATCCAAAATCCTGTCCTACGTAGGCTCATAGAATCATAGAATCATAGAAAAGTAGAGTTGGAAGGGGCCTACAAGGCCATCGAGTCCAACCCCCTGCTCAATGCAGGAATCCAGGTCAAAGCATCTCTGACAGATGTCTGTCCAGCTGCACCTTGAATGCCTCCAGACTGGGAGAGCCCACCACCTCCCTAGGTAGTTGATTCCATTGTCTTATTGCTCTGACAGTCAGGAAATTTTTCCTGATGTTTAGGTGGAATCTAGGTTCCTGTAACTTGAGCCCATTATTCCGTGTCCTGCAAACTGGGATGAACGAGAAGAGATCTTTGCCCTCCTCTGTGTGACATCCCTTCAAATACTGGAAGAGTGCGATCATATCTCCCCTCAGTCTCCTCTTCTGAAGGCTAAACATGCCCAGTTCTTTCAGTCTCTCCTCATAGGGCCTTGTTTCCAGTCCCTTTATCATCCTTGTTGCCCTCCTCTGAACCCTCTCCAGTTTGTCTATGTCCTTCTTAAAGTGAGGTGCCCAGAACTGGACGCAGTACTCAAGATGAGGCCTAACCAGTGCCGAGTAAAGGGGAATTATCACTTCCCGTGATTTGGAAGCTATACTTCTATTAATACAGCCCAAAATTGCATTTGCCTTCTTTGCAGCCACATCGCATTGCTGGCTCATATTCAGTTTGTGATCTACCACAATTCCAAGATCCTTCTCACTTGTAGTATTGTTGAGCCAAGTGTCCCCCATTCTGTAACTCTGCATTTGGTTTCCTCTCCCTAGGTGCAGCACTTGGCATTTATCCCTATTAAATTTCATTCTGTTGTTTTCGGCCCAGCGCTCCAGCCTATCGAGGTCACTTTGAATTTTGTTTCTGTCTTCCAGAGTATTAGCTGTTCCACCCAACTTTGTGTCATCTGCAAATTTGATAAGCATTCCCTGTACCTCCTCATCCAAGTCATTAATAAAAATGTTGAAGAGCACCGGGCCCAGGACCGAGCCCTGTGGTACCCCGCTCGTTACCTCTCCCCAGTTTGAGAAGGAACCATTGATAAGCACTCTTTGAGTCCGATTCTTTAGCCAATTGTGGATCCACCTAATAGTTGTTCCATCTAGCCCACTCTTACCTAGCTTACTAATCAGGATATCATGAGGCACTTTGTCGAAAGCTTTGCTGAAGTCCAGATATATAATGTCCACAGCATTCCCACAGTCCACAAGGGAGGTTACCCGATCAAAAAATGAGATCAGATTAGTCTGACAGGATTTGTTCTTGACAAATCCATGCTGGCTTCTAGTAATCACTGCATTGTTTTCAAGGTGCTTGCAGACTGACTTCTTTATAATCTGCTCAAAAATCTTCCCGGGGATTGATGTCAGACTGACTGGCCTATAGTTCCCAGGTTCCTCCTTCTTGCCCTTTTGAAGATGGGAACAACATTTGCCCTCCTCCAGTCGTCTGGCACTTCACCTGTCCTCCATGATTTCTCAAAGATAATAGACAGTGGTTCTGAGAGTTCTTCTGCCAGTTCCTTTATTACTCTAGGATGCAGCTCATCAGGCCCTGGAGATTTAAACTCGTTCAGAGTAATCAGGTGCTCCTTGACCATTTGCCTATCAATCTCAAGCTGCAATTCTGCCCCTTCAGTCTGCACTTCAGGTTTGCCAGGGGGGTCATAGACCCTCTTTTGGGAGAAGACCGAGCCGAAGTAGGAATTGAACACTTCTGCCTTTTCTTTGTCTTCTGTTATCAATTTGCCATCCTCATCGCGTAGTTGAACCACCAGTTCTTTCTTCTGTCTTTTACTGTGCATGTATCTGAAGAAAGCTTTTTGTTGCTTTTAGCATTCCTCGCTAACCTTAGCTCATTCTCAGCTTTAGCCTTCCTGACACTATTCCTGCAGTTCTGTGCTACCTGCCTGTACTCTTCCCTTGTAGCCTGTCCTTCCTTCCACTTCCTATACGTGTCCTTTTTTGTTTTCAGGTCATCTTGAGTTTATTGTGAAGCCACATTGGCTTTTCTGTTGCCCTCTGCCTTTTTTCCTTGTGGGAATGTTTGCAATTGTGCCTTTAAAATTTCCTTCTTTAAAAACTCCCACCCCTCCTGGGCTCCCTTTCTCGTGAGAGTCACTTGCCATGGGATCTTACTAATCATTGTTCTGAGTTTGTTAAAATTGGCTTTCCTAAAATCCAGGGTACGTGTTTGGCTACACTCAGCTTTTGCTTCTGTTAGAATCAAGAACTCTAGTATAACATGGTCACTTTCTCCCAGAGTTCCCGAAACTGCCACTTTATCCACTAACTCGTCTCTGTTGGTTAGAATCAGGTCAAGGATAGCCGATCCTCTAGTTCCTTCCTCCACTTTCTGTAGGAGGAAGTTATCAGCAACACAGGTCAGGAATTTCTTGGAGGGGCCATGTTTGGCTGAATAAGTCTCCCACAGATATCAGGGAAATTGAAGTCTCCATTACTACCACATCGTGCCTCCTTGAAACAATGGCAATTTGCTTTTCAAAAGTTCCATCCTCATCTTCTCCTTGATTGGGTGGTCGGTAGTAGACTCCAACCGCCATGTTCGTTTATTCTTTGCCCCCTTTATTTTAACCCAGATGCTCTCAATGGGGCTGCCAAGCTCCTCTTCCTGTATCTCTGTGCAGAGATACGTATTTTTAACATACAGTGCAACTCCACCTCCCTTTCTGTTGCTTCTGTTCCTTTTGAACAAGTTATACCCTTCAGTTGCTGTATTCCAGTCATGGGAGTCATCCCACCAGGTTTCAGTTATCCCTATCAAGTCGTACCTGCCCTCATGTATCAAGAGTTCAAGTTCGTCTTGTTTATTGCCCATACTCTGGGCATTGGTATAGAGACATTGAAGACTACCGTTATGTGCTTTATAGTCCGACTTTCCCCCTACATTTTGTGGTAGACTATCAATGGGCATCGCTGGAGCTGTTCTCTCCGTTGTGGCATAGAGGCCTTCTTCCATTGGTACCCCCGAGTTTATGTCTCCCTCCCCTGTTGGATTCAGTTTAAAGCCCTCCTGATTAAGTTCCTCATGCTGTGTCCAAACACATTCTTCCCAGTCCTTGTGAGGTGCAACCCATCCTTTGCCAGCAGTCCATCTTCCAGGAAGTGTAGCCCGTGGTCCCAGAATCCAAATCCCTCACGTCGGCTCCACCTTCGTAGCCAGTCATTCACTCGGAGTATTTTTCTTTCCCTTTCTATGCCTCTTCCAAGTACTGGAAGGATGGATGAGAAAACTATCTGGGCCCCGAAGTTCTTGAGTTCCCTTCCCAGCTCTTCAAAGTCTGCCGTGATTTCTTTGTAACTCCGCTTGGCAGTATCATTTGTACCCACGTGGAAGAGAAGAAAGGGGTATGTGTCGGTGGGCTGCATGAGCCTCGGCAGCTGTTCTGTCACATCCTTAATCCGTGCCCCAGGGAGACAGCACACCTGGCGAGTCCATGGGTCTTCGCGTACTTACTGTATTCCTTAAAAGTTTCCCTGATCGTTGCCTGCTCAGTATTTATTTTAGGACTTTTTTAAAAGAAGGGCATTCAACAGCTGTAACTATGTCCATTTCTCTCTTTGGAGCACAAAGTGCTTGATTCGAAAGGAAAGAAGTGACTTTTAAGCAAGAGCAGGTCCAGTTTGGCAGAGAACTCCTGGCAGAACACCTTCCATGGCATTTGATGACAACCTTGTGGGGGCTGGCTGTCCAAGTTAGTCTTTAGGATTGTCAAGAACGAAAGAAGCCCTGTTGGAAGAGCTGGCCTGTCGTTTTGCGTTTCCGTTCCAAAAGGGTGTCGTGCTGTGCCCTGCCAGTGGCATGCAAGGGCAAGTGTTTGCCCTTCATTTGGCTCTCGCTGCTCTGCTGTTCCTTGGGGGTGGAGAGGCCTCCTGGCATCTGTACACCCCTAGTGTCTCCTTGGACATCTGGAAAGGCAGGGAAAGTGTGTGCCTCTTGTCAACATGCAGCTAAAAATATTCCCTGCTACAGGACACCTTAGCGCGGACACTCGGGCTCCAGGCGCTTGGCATCTGGATCATTTCCCCTCATTCTCCGTTCTCTATATGCACAACACAGATCTCACAGGTTTACTGAGTTTGCAAGTTTTGATCTTGCCGTGTGCAAGGAATAGCATGGTGGCAGGCAAGGGAGAAGCACGGATGCATGGCAGAGTGGATGGGGCGCTAAATACTACTACTACTACTAATAATAATAATAATAGTGGACGGGCGTTACAGGTTTCCCGATAGATGCCAACCCGAAGGAGCCGCTTTTCAGTTGACCTGTAGTCTTTTCTGGCTGCTGGCAGCTGAGGCGTCCACTCCAGGCCCAGGCTCCTCCCTCCAGGCAGAAATGTAGGGGTCACAATCACTGTGGTGGTGCACGTGATCTACCCCTTTCTAGGCAAGTAGCCTGCCTCAGCTTGTGCCGGCCCTCATGGTCCACAATCCCTGACAAAAGACCCCCGTGGAGGCTGTGCCATCTGTGTAACACACTGTTTCCCAACCTGGCGCCTTCTAGATGTGTTGGACCACAACTCCCATCATCCCCAGCCATGCATGCCTCCTCCTCCTCTTGTGTCGTCCATGTTGCGGGTTGCGTCACAGTTTCCACAGGCCGTCCTGTTTTTTCTCTTTCAGGCTAGCAGCTGGTTCCACTAGATTCTGCTCAGGCATTGTCAGCACAGCACGGCACCTGTCCATCGAGCTGAAGATGGCCGACTACTCGAACAAGCTGTATCAGCAACTCGAGCAAGAGACAGGGATAAAAACTGGTAAGGATGGGAGGATCCTGTGCTTGCAGTGACTAATATTGCTGGGAATAAAGGCGATCCTATGCAGCAGAAAGCCTCTCAGTCCCAGCGCAGTTCATTGCCTCGATGATTTGCACTCTGACCCTTGTGGCAGGCTCTAGGATTTAGCGGGCCCTCAGCAAAGCACCCACAACCTCCGTCACCCCCCTGGCCCTCACGCCTTCCAGTGCAGTAGCGAATTCTGATGAGGTCGACGCCCTGGCGACTTCCTCGAGGGTAGGACCGTCAGTGCCTTATTCAGGGGCCGCCCTGCCATTGCCCTCTGGCTCAGAGGATGAGTCCCCCCGAGCCTCGCAGAAGTCTCAGCCTACAAAATCAGATGAGGGCCCTTTTACAGGCCAAGTCAGCTGCTCCAGGATGGGCAGAGCTGACCACGCAGTAGCTCTCATGGTCAGCCTACATAAGACTTCAGCTGGCTTTAGCTCCCTGCTGAGACGAAATCCAAGTGGGACAGACAGAGTTCCAGCAGGCAGGACCTACTAGGAGCTATCCAAGGTTCTGCTTTCTTCTTGCCTTATTCTGACTGCCATTGGAGGCTACCAGTTTCCCCTGCGAGCCTCAAAGGACCACAGAACTGGACGGTGGGCCCCCTTAATCCGGAAGAGATGGGGGGGGGTGCATGCTGAGAATTAATTCCTGCCTCCTCTGACTCACTTGGGTGCGCTGTGCAAAGTGAGAGTGGCGGGGCAGTGGCGGGCTCTTTGTTGGTGTCGGGGCCCGGCAGGCACCTCACCTCTTCTCCTTCTGGAGCTGGCTATGAAGCTGGTTCTGCTCAGACCGAGTTTTGGCTGGCCGAGATCGTGCATGAGTTAGGAATAAGCGCCCAAGACTGTATGCACAGTCTTGCTTGGCGGTTTAATACCACTCCATTGCAACTTCCTGCCGTAGGGATCACTCGGCAGCACAAGTTCAAAGTGACAGCAGTGCGACCAGCCGAGCAGTGTTAGGAGCGGCTCTGTAAAGTCTGGACTGCCCCAAAGAGCAAGAGGAAATCTCTGCCCTGCTTTAAAAAAAACCCTCGTCAAACAGGCCACCCAAGTTACCACTGTTACGCGTGCAATGTGTTGTAGACTTATTTATTTAGAGCATTTTTATTCCATCCTTCAGCCAAAAAGACTCCCAGAGCAGCTTACAAAGATAGGAAAGGAGATGGTCCCTGCCCCTGCAGGCTAAAAGACATGTCACAAAAGGAATGGGGATTGGGAGGGAGGAGGAGGAAAAAAGCAAACTTGGGCACTAGATTCGTAGTTGCAAAGTTCAGCAGGTCATGGAGCTGGATCTAAACAGAGTGGAAGAGCTGGTGCTTCTTCTTCGTCTGGAGTCCTCAGCAGCGGCAGCTGGTAGCGGGAGGGGAGGTGCTCTCAGCTGCAGCGGTATCCAGGCACGATGGAGGGTGCCTGACTGCTGCTTCCCCTTTCCTTGGTGGCCTCAGCAATGGCACTTCCCTTCCATGTGAACAGCCCCCCCCCATGCTTCAGGTGTCTTGCTTGCTTTCTGCAGCAATTGGAAGCCTGAATTTGCTGTAAGGTTGAATTTGCCTCTATATTTCTTAGGACTAAAACGAGTTGGATGGGACCCAGACGTTGGGCGGGGGGCTGAGGTGAATCAGCACCTTGACTGGGTGGCGCATCCTCAAGAAGGGGTGCTTCTTTGTGCACATCTGGGAGCAGGCTTGTCTGTCTGTTTGAATTTAGAGCCTGTCCCATCTCGAAGGCTCCAATAGAACAGCCTCTGTAAAATGGGGATTAGCCTTTTGAGGGGACCGTGCTGAGCCCTGACAGGCTGCTGGTTCCTGTTCTAGGTTATGTGAGGACCGGTTCTATCTCATTAGCTCAGACGCAGGACCGACTGATTTCCCTGAAGCGCATCACCTCGCGGCTCAAGTAAGTGTGTGTGTGTGTGTGTGTGTGTGTGAGGAGGGGCGCATAATGCATGCACCGGACTTCCCGGAGCAGCTAGTGAGTGGCCCCCACACAGTGTGTGTTCTCTGGCAGGGTCATGGGGATCCCGTGTGAACTCATCCCCCCGAAGAGAGTGGCACAGCTCCACCCGCTGATCAACATCCACGACCTGGTGGGGGCCATGCACGTGCCGGAGGATGCCGTCGTGTCGTCCGCTGACGTGAGCCTCGCTTTGGCCAGTGCTGCTTCTTCGAATGGTACGGCCCTGCCCTGGCACTTCTTTTGTCAGCCAAGCTGCTTGAGAAATGCTAGCCGGAAAGGTGTTGCTGAAGAGCAAGGACTGCAAGTTGTCTCCTGCTCCGCTTGCGCGTTCAATTTGCAAAGTACTTTACGGCCCTTGGTGTGTGTTGTCTCATGTGCCCACATGTTACAGATGAGGAACTGATGGCTGGAGCCGGATCTGGACATACTGACCTGGTTCGCAGAGCACAACAACCCACCATGACTCCTCAGCCATGGTGGGTTGTCATATTGTGTGGACCCAGCACAGTTTCTGCAGGGTGGCTTCTTTTTCATGAATAGGTCACCCTAAGAACCAATGGCTTGATTTAAGGTTGTTGATATACCCACGGTGGCTTGTTGTGTTGTCCGAACCCGGCAGGGCAATTTTATTGTGGGTTGCTGGGAACGGCTAGAGAGCTGCCCGGCCAGAGAGCGGGAAAACCCTGCCACTCTTCGCGATCTCACTGGTGCCGTCACCATTCTCCCTCATCCCTTCTCAGCGCCCTCCGTCCTGTGCCCCTAAAAATCGTGAATATCAAGATGTGACAGCTAGCAACGGAGGGAGGCGGCCAGCAGCAAGGGGGGTGGGAATCGGAAAGAGGCTGGAGGGAAGGCGCTTTGCCAGCGGGTGTTCGTGCTTCAGCGTAGAGCAGTGTTCTCCAACCTTGGGTCCCCGCTACGCTGGCTGGGGCATGCTGGGAGTTGTAGGCCAAAAACATCTGGGGACCCAAGGTTGGAGAACACTGGTGTAGAGCGAAGCAGCCTTTGAAAAGGCCAGCTCTGAAATGGAGGATGAAATTGACTAGGACATTGACGAGAGGAATATCAGCCTGCCAGGCTAAGTATTGGAGAGTTGGCCTTGCACTGTTGGGCAAGAGCGAAATCCCCCAGGGGGGGAAAGTGCTGGCAAATGCATTCCTGTGTTCATAAGGGCTCTGAAAATTAATTCCATTTCACAATCTGGTGTGGGGTGGGGTGAGGAGTTTCCCTTGGTAGCAGGGTTGCAAAAAATCATTATTTCTTTGCAAAAAAATGGAAAAATCATTTCAAAAAAATTAACTCAATGATTTTTCTGATTTAATCAATCCCCCCCCCATTTTTTTTTAGTAAAATTAATTTCAAAGTTTCAGGCAACCACATGTGCAAATAGCCTACACTTAATAGTTAAGAACACCAAATTATACAGAAAACACTTTCCTCATTTTTTTTAACGTTACCAGTATTATCGGTTACTGGGCTACCTACACGACAGGGCTGCAAAAAATCATGACCTTTTTTTTGCAAAAAAAAAAAAAAAAAATCGATTTTTATTGATTTAATCAATGATTTAATCATTGCAACCCTGCTTGGTAGCCAGCAAGCCCAGCAGACCAGTTGCAGACAGGGTGCTGATGTAGGGACCGAAGCAGGAGTTCTGCCGCAAAGGCGCCTGGGATATGTGCCAGAGCCGGGGGGAGGAGGAGGGGAACAAGCCATGGCCAGCGCAATCGTCAGCCAACCCATGGTGGCTTATTGGCAGGGTGGCTGAGCGTGTCGTGCGAACCCACCCACTTAGTCAGGGCTAATTTAAGTCCCACTGATTTCAGTAGGGCAGCTCTAAGTATGACTAAGTCTGGTTCCATTCCTGAGACTCAGGGCAGAACTGTGTGTTCCTGTGTCCCATAGCAGGTTCCTCCTTGTAACATCTTAAGGCCGGGTGTTGAATTTCAGGCCCGTGGGCCGAATCTGGCCCATTTGGGATCCCACTCTGGCCCTCTGGGATTCCCCAGAAGGGCACATTACGTCCCGTCCCACGTCCCCCCCGATCGTTGGGTGGTTTCCCAGCTTTTGTGCAGGGTTTTCCGCATTCTGAAAGGTTGAAATACCAGGTTCTCACAACACAACAAGCCGACGGTAATTATGCTAATGGCTTTGGCATGCGACCGGCACGTGCAGGGTGGTCAGCAAACCACCATGGCTTATTAACCACCCTGCAATTCTGCGAACCAGGTTGAAGAGTCTGAAAGCAGCCGCGTTTGAGGCCTAAGCTGCCCCAGGGTAATGATCCCTGCCTGCCATTCAGGCAGTAACGTTTCCTGCCTTGGTTTCAGTGGGCTTACGAGCTGGACCTTTCCAACGAGGACCCGGTCAGCATCCCGCTGCACGCCTGTGAACACTTCTATGTCCTGACGCGCCCCTTGAAGACGCCGCTGGAGAGCAGCACGCCAAGTGAGACCCCTTTTTGCCCACCCCCCTTTCTTGCTCCACGAGCCTGGGCGGACCCTTTTGGCTCCCCTGCAGACACTCGGAGCTACGGCTGTATGGTTCCTGCCATAGAAGCCGCATTCCTAGAGCGTCCCTGAAGAGTCCTAGGAAGCAGGCCAGAACCTTTGAGCACTGCCTCCCAGGGCGCTGTCGGGCTGAGGCTGATGACCACTCTTACCCACAGGAAAGGAGCCATGCCCATGTATGCAAAAGCCAAGGTGCAAGATAAGGCCAGCGAATCCCCTCCCCAAAGCAACCAGGAGCGGGGCAGGTCCCTCCCCGAGCTCCTGTTGCTGCTTGCTGACGTGAAGCGATTGTGGGCCGCTGCCGGCTGCCCGTGTCCCAGCGATGGCTCCTTCCTCCTTTCCTGCACAGGTATTGTGGACCCTGACAGGAGGATCTACATTCGCAGCTGGCAGGGGGGCATCCTCTCGGGCGGCTTTGAGAAGAACCCCAAGCCCATTTTTACAGAGGGACGGAACCAGCTGGAGATACAGAACCTGCAGGAGGACTGGGATCACTTTGGTGAGGACTGGGGTCACTTGCAGGAGGACTGGGATCAGCTGGGAAGGAGGGGGCCCACGTTCTCCCGACGCTCCCTTCGTACAGGAGACGTCCAGACGCCGGCTTGAGCGAAGCATTTGGGAGATGGAGCAAAGTGGGGACAGCCTTCTTGGTGGGCGGCAGGGGCGTTGCTAGGACTGGCCCGATGGGACCCTGGACCCAAATCTATTTCCTTGGGCCCCCGATCTGTGGTGCCAATGGGTGAGTTTTCCCCCCTCAGCTTCATTGCCATGCAGGGGGAAATTTCCACGGGGGATTGCAGATGGGGAGGGAAGGGTTAACTCCCTCTTTGCCCACCCTGCAACACCCCCACAAAATCTTCCCATTCCTGGCAATTTAACTTCAAAAGAAACTTTTCCCGTCAGTTTGAGACGATCATCCGGGTTCAAATTAACTGAAGAACTTTGTTTTCTTTTCTTTTCTTTTATTGAGATGATTCGGATGAGGAACTAATTGGCCAGCTTTGCCCCCTGTGAAATGCAAATAACTCATCCTAATTATTGCTAAATTTGCGTGCATAGATCTAAGTTAGCGTATGCAGATTTTATGGCGATCCGTGTCCTGTGGGCACGGGCCCTGAATCTTTTAAGGTACTAGCAACGCCCCTGGTTGGCGGGCAGCCCCCATGATTCCTCTCTGCTCTTGGACAGGCTGCAGTTGGCGGCATCTGCTCTGGGCAACTGTGTGGGGCTGCACATGTCTCTTTGGTTGCCAGCCCCCCCGGATGGGCGGAGCTATGAGCAGGAAGCACCCCTGGCCCTGAGCAAGCGGGATGAGCCACCGAATAGAAACCAGCCAGCTGCGGTTGTTGTAGGCCATGGGGCTTTATTGGGGGTGGTGAGCAGGGGACAGCGAGGGCTTGGGATCCGTGCACTGTATACGTTGCCCATCCCTGCAATGTGGTGGGAGATACACGGTCGTTTGCTCTGCCTTGTCTCGGGGCGTAGAGCCGCTGCTGAGTGCCCTTCTGCGGAGGATGCCGGGTCTGGAGGCCCTGGAGATCGTGCAGCTGGTGAATTGCCCAGAATCCTTCACTCCAGACATGCGGTGCATCATGGGAGAGTCGCCCACTGTGCAGGGCTACTTTGTTCTGGCAGGAATGAACTCGGCTGGCACGTCTTTTGGTGGGGGCGCAGGCAAGTAAGTGGCTCGCCCTTCTCTGTCTGTATAGGGGAGGCGAGAGGGCCGGGGCTGTGTGTGTAATGTGTCCCTGTATGGCAGCAGGATCTTAAAATTATTATCAGCCGGCTAAGAGGCTAATCGCCTGCATTTCCATGCTGATGGCAGAAGATGGGCTTCCCCTCCGCAGCCAGCATGGAAATGCCGCTGACTAGCCACTTGGCTGGCTAGCGGGAAGAAATATTGCAGGTTAGTAATTTTTGTGCGCCTGTGTAACTGACAAAGCTATACAGTAGAAGATCTTTACATCTGCAAGCTGCTTTCTTTGATGTGCACTCAGGCTTTCCTCCAAGTACACAGTCTTTATCGAGACAGCCTGTGCCTCCTTCCCTTTTCTCTCTGGTTTGTGCATATGGGATTTGTCAGGGCCGGCCCTATCATTAGACGGAGTGAGATGGTCGCCTCAGGTGGCAGATGCTGGAAGGAGGCAACAAGGATTTGGAGGAGGGAGCCCCTTGCCCCCTAAGCTAGCCTGAGGCCGTCAGGTGTGGTGGTGGAGGAGGAGGAGGAGGAGGAGGAGGAGGAGGAGGAGGCCCCCACTGCACGTGTCGAAGAAAGCTTCAGCTGCCAGTCCAGTCGGCTCTTGTACATGGACTGGGAGTGGGGTGCCATCTTGGCTTTTTGCCTCAGGCAGCAAAATCTCTGGGACTTGTATCTGCCCTAGTCTGCCGAAAGAGCTGTGTCCTACATGGGGCTCCACCGTAGCTTCATCTCCTGCTGCTGTGTCGCCTCTGCAAGTCATTCAAACAAATCTCCCCTTGGCGCGGTCTGGGACACAACTATTTGGGTCATGCCATGGTTCTCCTCTGCCCCACTTAATCTCCTGGCCCTTCTTGCCCCCCCCCCCTTTGGACAGGAACCTGGCTGAATGGATGGTGAACGGCTACCCCTCGGATAACGTGTGGCCCCTGGACCTGAAGCGCTTTGGCGCCCTGCAGAGCAGCCGCACCTTCCTCCGCCACCGCGTCATGGAAGTGATGCGTAAGTGACCTGCTGGGGAGCTTGTAGGCCGGGGCGCCGTTGGAGGTGCCGTTGGAGGAACCCAGGCTCTGAGCGGGGAGGGAGAGGATGTCGGCAATCCATCTCGCAGTGGCCCGAGTGTCCGAGCTTTGAGTTTCAAGGCCCCTGTGGCTGGCAGAAACAGACACTGAGAAGTTAAAGTCTGATTGAATGTAAGGATAGCTGTAACTTCTCTGCTATTGTTTCATCATTGGAGGCATGTTTGGTGGGGACGCAGGAAGAGAGGCCCCCCCAGTGGCTGCTCCCTCCCGGGCTCTGGATCTCCCTGCCGAGGGAGGCTGTGTTTGCCCCCCCCCCCCCCCCCCCGTTGTCCTTCCTCCTGCTGGCAAAGATGTTTTTATTCAGGCAGGCCTCTAGCATGGAAGCTGGTCTGTTGCTGAAGGGAGTATAATTGGTTGGATGCTGTTTATTTCTTTTACAGTAATACCTTGGATTGCAAGCATAATTCATTCCAGAACCGTGCTTGTAATCTAAAACACTCTTATATCAAAGTGAGTCTCTAGCGGGCGTGAGTGGGGCTGATTTCGGCCCGTTACGCCCAGTCGAGGTGAGCGGTTACATCCTACTTTGTCTTGCAAGACCTTGCTCATTTATCAAGTCAATTTTTTAAAAAAAATTTTGCTTCTCTTGCAAAACGCTCTCAGACCAAGTTACTTGCAGTCCAAGGTATTACTGTATTGTTTTTTTACTGGTGTTTTTAATTCATTTGTTTTTATGTTCTGTTTTAATTAAGATTTTCTTTTTAATCTTTATTTTATTTGTTGTTAGCTGCCTTGAACACCAGTTTTGGCGGAAAGGCGGGATATAAAGAAAATAAATAAAATAATAATAGATAAAGATGGGCATAGCTAAAGGTGGAAAAGATGCAAATAGATGAATACTCTGGAAATCAAGCCTGTGATGACCAGGGTCAAATTGCATTGCTGCTAGTTCTGCTGCCCATCATATCTAGCATGGACTAGAGGTGAAGGAAGAGAGTCTGTTTTCAGTGCATAGCAAAGAAGATTGAGTGATACGAGTGTTCAGATATTTAGAAAGATCTCTGATGGGCAGGGGTGGGGAACTGAATTCGGGAGGATGGCCGGATGACGGCCCCCTTCCAGCCCTCCGTGGGTCACCTGGTTCCCGGCTGATGCACTGGATGGTTGATTCACCCAGTGTGTTGGACAGGAACTGGCTTCACTGTGAGTGGGGCTTCCCCCGTTGAGGAAGGCCTGCGTGCAGCAAAGGCTCCTTGGCCAACACACACATCGGATGGGAGAGCTTCACCTCTCCCGTGCCTTCTCCCATTGGGTGAGGATTTGGCGCCTGAAGGGAAGGGACTTGGCCATACTCGGGCAGCCTTGCTCCTCTTTTTTGTTCCCTGCACCGGAATGAGAAGCCAGAGTGAAGCGAACTTGGCCAGCACTAACCATAGTTAGCTTTCCACCGAAGTTTAGAAACAGCTTGCAAACCTGGTTCCAAACTCTGCTTTAGAGTTAACCATGGTTAGTGTAACTGGGTGCTCCTAATCTCCTAAGATCAGTTAAGGGATCAGGGAAAGTAACGTCTGCACCAGGCCAGGGTGGTAGATTAAATATTTAGATTAAATATCGGAACACCTTTCCAAACTGCAAAAGTAGTTTAGCACAGGAACAAGGTGTCTGTGGAGGTTGTTGTGGAGTTTCCTTCCTTTGTCGGGACTCGGGAGATTTTTCGGTTCATGGTTGAGAGAGGTATTTTTTGGAAGGGGCTGTGCAGGATGTCCTGCCTAGACTAGAAAGATGATGGATTTGTTTTTGTTTGTTTGTTTGTTTGTTTTTAATATTTTATTTATTTTTCAAAACAAATTATAACACAGAAAATATATTTAGCAAAATACAAAATTATCACACAAATATAACATAATCAACATACAATAAATCATAAAGTGCTCCCCCCCACCCTCCAAGGGACCAACCAATATACTTCTATCCTCTTGATCAAATAAAGTCTAAATTCCAAAAATATAACATATCCTGACAAGGCATGTTACCCTTCCCCTTTATTAATACATAGTCTAGTAATTGATTCCATATCTCCATAAAATTATTCTTCTTTAGCAATCCTTTTTTGCATTTGATACTACTAGTTAGTTTATCATTTAGGGCTATGTCCCAAACTTCCTTATACCAGTCTGTTATTAGGAAAAAATGTTGTACTTTCCAATTTCTCGCTATCATTAGCCTGGCCGCAGTTAACAAGTTTACAATTAACTCCTTCGTAGTTTGATCACAAATAAGCTTCTCAGTTATTGATAACAATGCTAATTTTGGACAGACCTCTAAATTAGTACCAATAATTTTCGATATTTCTGTAAAAACCTCTCGCCAAAACACCAATACATTTTTACAACTCCACCACATATGAGCATACGTCCCTTTTTCCTGACATCCTCTCCAACATAATGCAGAACAATTATTATCTATTCTATTTAATCTTACTGGAGTTAAATACCATCTCCAAATTAGTTTATAAAAATTTTCCTTTATCCTAATTGACATCATTTTCACAATCCGTCTATCCCATATATTGTTCCACCCCACCTTCGAGGTCACCTCTTCAAATTCATTATCCCATACTGTCTTAAGCTGATCCTCTTGTTCTTTTGCTTTTTGGATCAATCTATATAAATCCCTTGTTATGCCTCTTGTTGATGCATTACCTGGTAGGCCGTCTCTAGACATGACCATCTTTTCAAAATTAGTTAAATCTCTCTCGTACTCAGTTTTCCTTTTCCATTTCTTCGACCACTGTTCTAACTGTAATAAATTTAACCACGATAATCTTCTTCTCCCAACAATTTCCATTATTTGATCTCTAGTCCCCATCTTTTAATGGGGATGTTTTAATGATGTTGTTTATCATAGAATCATAGAAAAGTAGAGTTGGAAGGGGCCTACAAGGCCATCGAGTCCAACCCCCTGCTCAATGCAGGAATCCAGGTCAAAGCATCTCTGACAGATGTCTGTCCAGCCGCACCTTGAATGCCTCCAGACTGGGAGAGCCCACCACCTCCCCAGGTAGTTGATTCCATTGTCTTATTGCTCTGACAGTCAGGAAATTTTTCCTGATGTTTAGGTGGAATCTAGGTTCCTGTAACTTGAGCCCATTATTCCGTGTCCTGCAAACTGGGATGAGCGAGAAGAGATCTTTGCCCTCCTCTGTGTGACATCCCTTCAAATACTGGAAGAGTGCGATCATATCTCCCCTCAGTCTCCTCTTCTGAAGGCTAAACATGCCCAGTTCTTTCAGTCTCTCCTCATAGGGCCTTGTTTCCAGTCCCTTTATCATCCTTGTTGCCCTCCTCTGAACCCTCTCCAGTTTGTCTATGTCCTTGTTAAAGTGAGGTGCCCAGAACTGGACGCAGAACTCAAGATGAGGCCTAACCAGTGCCGAGTAAAGGGGAATTATCACTTCCCGCGATTTGGAAGCTATACTTCTATTAATACAGCCCAAAATTGCATTTGCCTTCTTTGCAGCCACATCGCATTGCTGGCTCATATTCAGTTTGTGATCTACCACAATTCCAAGATCCTTCTCACTTGTAGTATTGTTGAGCCAAGTGTCCCCCATTCTGTAACTCTGCATTTGGTTTCCTCTCCCTAGGTGCAGCACTTGGCATTTATCCCTGTTAAATTTCATTCTGTTGTTTTCGGCCCAGCGCTCCAGCCTATCGAGGTCACTTTGAATTTTGTTTCTGTCTTCCAGAGTATTAGCCGTTCCACCCAACTTTGTGTCATCTGCAAATTTGATAAGCATTCCCTGTACCTCCTCATCCAAGTCATTAATAAAAATGTTGAAGAGCACCGGGCCCAGGACCGAGCCCTGTGGTACCCCGCTCGTTACCTCTCCCCAGTTTGAGAAGGAACCATTGATAAGCACTCTTTGAGTCTGATTCTGTAGCCAATTGTGGATCCACCTGATAGTTGTTCCATCTAGCCCACTCTTAGCTAGCTTACTAATCAGGATATCATGAGGCACTTTGTCGAAAGCTTTGCTGAAGTCCAGGTATATAATGTCCACAGCATTCCCACAGTCCACAAGGGAGGTTACCCGATCAAAAAATGAGATCAGATTAGTCTGACAGGATTTGTTCTTGACAAATCCATGCTGGCTTCTAGTAATCACTGCATTGTTTTCAAGGTGCTTGCAGACTGACTTCTTTATAATCTGCTCAAAAATCTTCCCGGGGATTGATGTCAGACTGACTGGCCTATAGTTCCCAGGTTCCTCCTTCTTGCCCTTTTTGAAGATGGGAACAACATTTGCCCTCCTCCAGTCGTCTGGCACTTCACCTGTCGTCCATGATTTCTCAAAGATAATAGACAGTGGTTCTGAGAGTTCTTCTGCCAGTTCCTTTATTACTCTAGGATGCAGCTCATCAGGCCCTGGAGATTTAAACTCGTTCAGAGTAATCAGGTGCTCCTTGACCATTTGCCTATCAATCTCAAGCTGCAATTCTGCCCCTTCAGTCTGCACTTCAGGTTTGCCAGGGGGGTCATAGACCCTCTTTTGGGAGAAGACCGAGCCGAAGTAGGAATTGAACACTTCTGCCTTTTCTTTGTCTTCTGTTATCAATTTGCCATCCTCATTGCGTAGTTGAACCACCAGTTCTTTCTTCTGTCTTTTACTGTGCATGTATCTGAAGAAAGCTTTTTTGTTGCTTTTAGCATTCCTCGCTAACCTTAGCTCATTCTCAGCTTTAGCCTTCCTGACACTATTCCTGCAGTTCTGTGCTACCTGCCTGTACTCTTCCCCTGTAGCCTGTCCTTCCTTCCACTTCCTATACGTGTCCTTTTTTGTTTTCAGGTCATCTTTGAGTTTATTGTGAAGCCACATTGGCTTCTTCTGTTGCCCTCTGCCTTTTTTCCTTGTGGGAATTGTTTGCAATTGTGCCTTTAAAATTTCCTTTTTTAAAAACTCCCACCCCTCCTGGGCTCCCTTTCTCGTGAGAGTCACTTGCCATGGGATCTTACTAATCATTGTTCTGAGTTTGTTAAAATTGGCTTTCCTAAAATCCAGGGTACGTGTTTGGCTACACTCAGCTTTTGCTTCTGTTAGAATCAAGAACTCAAGTATAACATGGTCACTTTCCCCCAGAGTTCCCGAAACTGCCACTTTATCCACTAACTCGTCTCTGTTGGTTAGAATCAGGTCAAGGATAGCCGATCCTCTAGTTCCTTCCTCCACTTTCTGTAGGAGGAAGTTATCAGCAGCACAGCTCAGGAATTTCTTGGAGGGGCCATGTTTGGCTGAATAAGTCTCCCAACAGATATCAGGGAAATTGAAGTCTCCCATTACTACCACATCGTGCCTCCTTGAAACACTGGCAATTTGCTTTTCATGTTTTTAATATGTTTTAAGATGTTTTAATAGTATGTATTGTGTATTTTATATTTTTGTTGTTCCCTGCCTCGATCTAGACGGAGAGGCGGGTAAGAAATAAAATTTATTATTATTATTATTATTATTATTATTATTATTATTATTATTTTCCACCCAATCGGTCAATCTAATAACCCTTTCTTCTCTTAGTTTACTCTCCAGCTCTAATCTTAAGTTTTCAGGAAAATCCTTAAGAGCTACCACCGGAGTTAATGGAGATATCCCTGGTATAAATATGCTCTTCATAGTACCCCAAATCATTAACAAATTTCTTAGAAAAGGGTTGTCTATATTTTTTATCAATTTATTATTATTTTTTATGGAAAAAAATATTCCCCAAAGTACTACGTAGTTCACATGTTTCTTACTCCAACCACATTATTTCTTTAGGGCGTGCTATAATATCCACTATATGTCTTAATTGATTCGCTATATAATACCATTTTAAATTCGGCAAACCCAAACCCCCTACTTTTTGTGCTTTATACCATCTTGTTTTAGTAATCCTAGATTTTTTCCTTCCATTACAATATGTATTAATAACTGATTGCCAATCTTTAAGTTCCTTATCTGATATCGCACTTGGTATCATCCGAAATAAAAAATTTATCTTTGGCAAAATCTTCATTTTAATCAAAGCAATTCTACCAAACCAGGAAAGTCCAATTTTTTTATACTCCTCTATTTTATTCTTTACCTCATTCTTTAATTTCCTATAATTCTGATTTCCCAATTTATCTATATCTTTTGGAATTACAATTCCTAAATATTTAATTACATTATTAATCTTATAATTACTTTTTTTTTTACACATTTCAATCTCTTCTCTTTTACTATAGTTATGATGGATTTGTGTCCCTTCCAGTGCGTTGGTTCTGTGGCCCCTCCAGCCCTGATCTATGACCTGAAAGTTCCCCGCTGGGATTTCCAGACTGGCAGGCAACTGCGCACGTCACCCCTCTATAATCGGCTGGATGTCCAAGGAGCCAGGTGGATGGAGAAGCATGGTTTTGAGAGGACCAAGTTCTTTGTGCCCCCTGGAAAAGGTGAGAGCCCTCATCTGTCTGCAGCCCTGAGAAGCTGAGGGCCAGCATCCAGCCGATCCTGCCTAAGACTTGTGCTTTCTCCCCTTTAGACTTGCTGGCCCTAGATCAGAGCAAGACCTTCTACAAGCCAGACTGGTTTGACATCGTGGGGGCAGAGGTCAAGTGCTGCAAGGAGGCAGTGTGCGTCATTGACATGTCCTCGTTCACCAAATTTGAAATAAGTGTAAGTTGGCGCAGGAGGGAAATCGCCTCCTTGCAGACCCTAAGATCATCTTCAGAGGCCCTCCTTGGTTGCCCCCACCAAAGTGAGGGTGGGTGGCTTCTGTGGAACAGGGCCTTTTCATTGGTGGCACCCCGGTTGTGGAATGCCCTCCCCAGAGAGACTTGCTGGTGCCTGCTTTGTGGTCTTTTTGGTGCCTGATGAAGACGTTTTCATTTTCCCAGACTTTTTAGTCCTTCAATTTAAAAAAAAAATATGTTAGTAGGTTTTTATTGTTCGGCTGGGTTTTACTCTGGTTTTTACTTTGGTTTTATTGTGCTTTAAACTTTGAAAGGTTTTATATTATGTTTTGTTTTGTATTATATGGTTTTAATTTTTGAGAACTGCCCAGAGAACTTTGGCTATTGGTTGGTACAGACTTCTAATAAGCAAAAATAAAATAAAATAATCAAATATAAATGGTCCAGCACTGTCTACTTGCCACCTGTTCCTTTAGCTTGCTTGGTGTCCAAGTCTTCCAACATTTGTTTGGTTAATGTAATTCCTTAATTATTAAAAAAAAATGCCAACAGCTATTAGCTGTGGCTATTAGCCAAGAGATACAAAACCAATACAAATGGAAATTGAACGCTCTTGGGCAACAGCGGGCCAGAATCTTAAAAGCTTATGGCAGGGGTCCCCAACCTTTTTGAATCAGTGGGCACATTTCATCCAGAGACTCTAACACTGGGGTCTCCACCACAATGGCCGCGGGCACCATTGTGCCCATGGATACTGCTCGGCGCCTGTCATGTGCCCTGCCCTGGCTGATTTTTTAAAAGTTTCTTTTCTAAAAAAACCTGTTGTTAAACTGGGCGGCTGCTCTTCCCCTTCCCCACCCAAGCCACGGGCGCCTTGAGCTCTCTGCCATGCCAGGGGTTGAAAGCCATTTATGCCAGGGGGAGGGAGGCTGCTTCTGCTGTCTGACCCCCCTCCCCCTCTCCCCAATGCGACAGTCCACGGGGGACCAGGCCCTGGAGGCCATGCAGTACCTCTTCTCCAATGACCTGGACGTGCCGGTTGGACACATTGTGCACACGGGGATGCTCAATCACAACGGAGGGTACGAGAACGACTGCAGCGGGGTCCGCCTGAACAAGCGCTGGTGAGATCATTTATTGTTGTGCGTTTGTCATACCTGTTTGCCACTTAATACACTAGCATCGCCAAGGGAGCAATCCTGTGGCCCCTAGACAACATCGGGGGGGGGGCGTCAGATATTTCGGATTCCCAGCTCCGAGATCGGAGACCGCTCTGCCCCCCTGCGCCCCTCACAGCCGGCACATAAAGAACCACAGCGGCTGCTCTCCGAGGTCGGGAAAGTGACCCTGGGGAGGGGCAAAAGGGGGGCGTTCCGGTGGGCAGGGAGGGGACCGGTGGGGCCGGTACAGGAGCTATCCTGGGCCTCTCCAAACTCCTTCCCTCCCCCTCCGGGGCGCTTTTGCTAGATGGGCAAAAAAGCCGCCGCCGCTGCGGCTGCTTCTTGTTGTTGTTAATTTTATTTATATACTGCCCAACAGCCGAAGCTCTCTGGGCGGTTCACAACAATCCATAAAAACACGCACTTATCTAGCGAAACTGCAGGCTGGGGGCATGCGGAGGGGAACATCGCCGCTGCCACTCCTCCCGCCCTGCGCTGGATGCGCGTCAGCCTCCGAGTCCGGGGGCTTAGAGCATCGAGGGCACAACCCATGGGATTGCGCCCTAAGCAGTTTAAATACAAAAATATTAGAAATTACAGTTAAAATACATATATAGTACCATGTAGCACTGTCGTTGTTCCATTTATTAGAAGTCTTTATCTTAAAAAAAGAACCAAGGCAACTTGCAACAAAACTATTTAAGGGCGCAATCCTCGGGAGATGAGCGTCAGCCTCCGGACTCGGTGATGGGAGTCGCAGTCCGACTCGTCTGCAGGGTGCCAGCCGGGGGAAGGCTGCTCTGCGCCCCGGAGCTCCATCCCCCCCTCCTTCTCCAGCACAGCTGGAGTCCGGCTGCAGGCCAGGTCCCCCTTCCCGCCCTCGGGGCCTGATCTCCCGGAGTCGGTTCTTATCCTTTCGAGGCAAGTGGCAAATTCCAAACAGGCCTTTGTTCAAATCCGCTGTGGATCCGGAAGTGGCCCAGGGCGGGCCCCACATTGGCCTCCCACAGTGCCCCCTACATTGTCCTTCATCACTGCTGTGTAATTTGTATTCCAGCTTCTTCATGATTTCCCCCACAGACCAGCAAGTCCATTGCTGGGCCTGGTTGAAGAAGCACATGCCGGAAGACAGCAGCCTGGTCTTGGAAGACGTCACCTGGAAGTTCAGAGGTGAGACGAGATGGAGCACGGTGGCTGCCAAATGCAGGTGCAGCTGGAGGGGCTTGCAGGTACTCCTGGTAAGAAGTCTTGGTTTTCGTGGGGGAAATGGTGGCAATTCTCCAGATCAAATGGCCGCCCTAGAGAGAAGGATCCCCACCCCCACCCCCGATTGTGTTCAGATGAGTCTTGGGTTCCTCAGTGAACAGTTCAGTAAGGATCCCTGAAAGAGGGCTTGCCGGCCTCGACTGCGCTATGTCTTCCCGTGTAATGCTCACCCGCAGAGGAATGTTAGATGTGTTCTAGGGCACAATTTCTGTTCATGTGAGCTAAAAAGCCCAACAAGTTTGGCCGGAACCCAGACTTGTGGGCGGAGTGTATGCCCAAGAACATGCCTAGGAATCAAGTCCAGCATGCAGAGGCGTATGGATTCCCCAAGCAGACCAGTCCACGCGTACAGAATTCCTCTAGCAATACAGTAAGGCTGAGATGCTTCGTAAGGCAATACGAGACCAGGACAATGTGAGGCACCTTCGCTGGTCCCAGGCACGCCATCCTCACCATCAGGATTTGGGGCTAAAACAGAAAGGAAAAGTGTGGGTGCATGGAGGGTAAGGTGTAAGCAAACACAATCTGTGACGTTGCACAACATCACCGTTGACCGTGGGGGCACGTCTGTTAAGGCATCAGCCTGAGCCTCCAATTTCCTGGCTTTGTTGCGGTTGAGCCAACATGAGGTAGGTGTTTTTTTTAAAACTTAGCTACACAACCAAAACACCACTACAGAACTTTAAAAATTGAATTAAAACATTGATAAAAGTAGAAAATATTTGCTGACAAGAAGAATGTATTTAATAAGGAGGGGGAAAGAGGAAAGGAAGCACTAGGAGCAATTCAGATAACTCTGCCATTTAAGGAGAGTCTCTAAACCAGTGTTCTCCAACCTTGGGTCCCCAGATGTTTTTGGCCTACAACTCCAAGCATGCCCCTGCCAGCTGGGCATGCTGGGAGTTGTAGGCCAAAAACATCTGGGGACCCAAGGTTGGAGAACACTGCTCTAAACAAAACAAAAAAGCCAGGAGAGGACAGAGTCCAATAAATCCAGCACTAGTGAGCTCTCCGGGTCTCTCCTCTTCAGGCCTGTCTGCTGGTTACACAGCTCTGGGCTGGAGTGCAGCTGTAGGTCTCATCCCAGCGTTCCCTAGCCGGGTGCCCTCATGCTGGGAATTGCAGCAGGTACATGTATACTTCCCTGCCAAAAAAAATGTTTTTTGCCCTCTCTAAATCCCACTTGAAGTATGGAGCTTTACCGTCGATGCCTGTGCAAGGTAACTACTCCAATAAAATGGGGTGGACATGCACTTTTGCACGTTCCCGAGGTGGTAGAATCTCGGGAAGAAGTGCAAAAGAGAGGGCACCCTTGGGACACATGAATCCCCCCCCACACACACACAAAGCTGAGGATCTTGCCATGAAGGGGGTGAATGACATGCCACCCCCTTTTTGCAAGCTAAGATCACTCATGCCATTGATTACATTTGACAGCTCACCTTTTGACAGCTGTCAAATGCAAGCAAAGGGGAAAATAAACTTACCTGCAGCCTCTGTGGGGCAATGTCCAGGGTGGACGGGCATTGTCAGCAGGCACCCCCTGGCACACTGCCCACCCAAGACTCCCCATTCCCACACCCGTGCAACTGCAAACATCTGCAGTTGTGCAAGTGCTGGTAAAAAATAATTTTAAAAAATTCACAAATATTTGCAAAAATTAAGAGGGACAAAAAAAATTAAAAGAATGCTTGGCAAGGCAACCATGGACAGCCCCTCCAAGGTACCACCTGGGCACTTTGAAGGGACTGTCTGTAGCTGTCAACAGACTGTCCGTTGATAGCTGACTTCCGCAGTCTGAAGGGGAAAAGAGGTTGGGGGGGGGAAGCTTCCCTTTAAAGGGAAAAGAGCAATAAGACAATGGAACCAACTACCTAGGGAGGTGGTGGGCTCTCCCACTCTGGAGGCATTCAAGGTGAAGCCGGACAGCCATCTGTCAGGGATGCTTTGACCTGGATTCCTGCATTGAGCAGGGGGTTGGACTCGATGGCCTGGCAGGCCCCTTCCAACTCTACGATTCTATGAGACAACTCAGTCCTCCAGTGATGTCCCCTGGGATCCCTACAGGGGGACCGAGAGGGGAGGGTGGGGGCCAACAACCCACAGTGAGCCCGATTGTCTGTCAGGCACACTATGGGTCATTTGCACAACAACCAACCCACTGTGGCTTATTGCCAGGGTGGGTTAGCGTGACATGTGAACACGCCCAGTGTCAAACAGACTAGAGGACACAGTGTCAAGCAGACTAGAAAACCGAAAAGGGGCAGACTCCTCCACGGAAGTGCTGTGCGTGTCAGTACTGGGCTCTGAAGTTAATTTAGTACTAGGAGCATGCTATCGTCAGGGTGATCTTGAATTGGAAAATGAAATCAGGGAGGCCTCCAAACAAGGAAGTGTTGTAATAATGGGTGACTTCAATTACCCCCACATTGACTGGTTAAAGGTATGTTCCAGCCGTGACAAAGAGGTTAAATTTCTTGATGCCCTAAATGACTGCCTTAGAACAGTTGGTCATGGAACCAGCCAGAGAGAAGGTGACCCTAGATTTAATACTAAGTGGTGTTGCCCAGGACCTAGTACGAGATGTGAGTGTTGTTGAACCATTTGGGAACAGTGACCACAGTGCTATCAGATTTAATATATATTTAAGTGGAAGGAAGTCCAACACAGTCACATTTGACTTCAAAAGAGGGAACTTCTCTAAAATGAGAGAACTGGTAAAAAGGAAGTTGAAAGGGGGAGTCAAGAGGATAAAATCCCTTCAGAATGCTTGGAGGTCTCTCAAAACCACAATAGTAGAAGCTCAGCTAGAATGTATACCACAGGTATACAGGAAAGGTAGCACCAAGTCAAAGAAGCCACTATAGCATGGTTAAAGAGCAGTGTCGAGGAAGCTATTAGAGAGAAGAAGGCTTCCTTCAGAAAATGGAAGTCTTGCCCAAATGAGGAAAACAAATGGGAGCAGCACATTTGAGCAGCACATCATATTCCTGTTACAAGGAAGGGGAAGTGCGGAGTGCCTACAACGAGGATGAAGAAGGAGTTACAGTCATGCCTTGGACTGAGAACATAATTTGTTTGGAAACGTGCTTGTAATCCAAAACACTCTTATATCAAAACGAAATCCCCCCAAAAAAATTTGTACAGAGATTTTTAATTTAAGCTGTACTACAGTACTTGTATTGCAAGACGTTGCTTGTATATCAAGTCAAAAAAATTTAAATAAATATTTAAAAATTTGCTTGTCTTGCAAAACGCTCTCAAACCAAGTTACTTGCAATCCAAGGTATTACTGTATAGCTTTATAGCCTCGAAGTGGCTTACAGACAATCTTCATGACCGTATTAAAATCTCAGACCACAAATGCCAAAATGTTTCAAAATTTCAAATGTGTCTGGATTGGATTTCCTTGAATGATTAAATGGAACTTGCCACGATTCTGGTTTAGAGTTCTGATTTGCTGCATTTCAGAGGTGAAATACTGTGTTGAGGGGAAAGGCTGTTCTCCTTGATGGTAAGCAAAGGGCATCTTCGAAGCTAACGGTGACTCCCATGGTTCCTCTGCTTTAACAGACTGGATCCTGTCCTCTACCGCAAGTGCCAGGGAGATGCATCTCGACTTTGACACACACACAGCTGGAATGAAACAAGCGAGATGATTCCTCCTGGGGCTGTCTTCTCCTGCCTGTACAGACATGCCTATCGCAGAGAAGAACAGGGAAGGAGGGTAGGCTTGAGCAGTCCTCCTTTATCAGAAAACGGGTGCAATTTGGGAGCATGTGGTGGGTTTATCTGTGGTTCCCAAGGTAGCCCTTGAATATCCCTAAGGGAGTGGAGAAACAGGTGACTCTGGGAAAAATTGAGGAGAGAAGCTTTTGCATTTGCAAGGCAGTCGACTGTGATCACGGCGGCTTTGTATGGCTAACAAATACTAGCAGTGTTCAAAGCTGGAATCTTGGGGTCTGTATGTGGCCATTGGAAAGGTTATCTTGAAACACAGCCTATCTTTATGCTGTTGACTAAGGAGACTGTGCATGTGGTTGGCTGGGGCAGGATCTGTCCTATAGATAGAGATATTGTAGGCTTACCCAAAAATAAACTTGGTGCAAAATGACCCCATAAACCATTCTGTAGCTGGATCGTGTGGTAAGTGTAGCTGACCACAGCCACCAAATGACCCAGTATCTTGTAGGAGGCATTTGTGGAATGCTGATAATGAGTTGAATCACATAATGAGACAATTATGTGGATGCTACTCTTGCTGGATGGAATAATTTCAGACTATGTGTGAAAGAGCTTGTGTCTGAACCCAGCCACAGTCTGAAGCCTAGCAGAAGGGGCACACTGTGACTTTTGCCCTTGTGCTCCAGTTCATCATCTTAAGTTAGGAAGGAGACGGCAGCCCATGCCAGGGGAGACAACCTTTTTGGGCTGTGGAAACAGTTGGCAGTTTGAGAAACTGTCCTGGGTGCCACCATGAAATGGCTGCCATGAGAGACATGGCAAAGGACAAGTAACCTGCCTGAAAGACTTGAGTACAAGACAGAGGTGGGGTCTGAATCAGTTATGTAGAGATGTTTTCCTGTGGAGAAAAGGGAGAAATGGAGCATCTTCTTACTCCCTCCTTGCTTCTTTCAGCCAATGGGAATTATTGTGGGTCTCCACTTGATATCTATAATTAGTTCTTTATGCTTTTAGTAGTAAGCAGGATGCAGGGTGCCATGCACAGCTGCCCATCCCTAGTCAGGCTTTCAAAGTACCAAGAGCTTTAAATCCCCTGCAGGTCCTTGCCCTGGTTTAGCAGATCCCTCTGACTTCTACTAGCCTGAAGCGCTGAGTTTGTCCTACTAAACTGGTTCCAAGTATGTTTTTGAATGCCCTCTCTCAAACAACAAGAGAGGGCATTCAGAAACATCCTCACGGTGTAACTGTGTTTCATTGATCTGCTTATTTTGGCAACTTGTTTAAAAACATCCCTTGAATAATTCCTTTTTAACTGGGTGGGGCATTGCCCATTCAAACTGCAAGGAAGGTATGAATTTGAGGGGACACAGCTCCCGGACCTTCATGGGAGGAGGCCAAGAATATCATAAGATAATTGCTGTCTTTATCTGGAAGGGAAAGGCCCAGATTCAAGAAGTTGGGATTGTTCACCTGGAACAAATCTATACCCTTGTGCTTGGCAGCTGTCCCGAGAATGCAGAGCGGAAGTACAGCGAATTCTGCACCAGCGAGCGTTGGATGTGAAACTGGATCCAGCTCTTCAGGACAAGTGCATGACAGATCTGGGGAAGTGGTGCAGTGAGAAAACAGAGACTGGGCAGGTATCTCGGGCACTCATTTTCTAGCTTCTTCAGGATGGAATGGGGGAGGCCCCCGATTGCTCGAAAATGATTTTGCCCGGCTGGATACTGATGTGCTTTTCTACCTTAGTGAAGTTTTGGCCAGCCTGTTGTGGTCTTCTTCCCAGTGGCAATGGCTGCATTACTCGCAATTTAAGGAACAGGCTGGATGTATAGAATGTAAAACCAAAAGTAATGATTTTGTGTTGAACTGTGTGTGTGTTGCACGTGTGAAAGCAAAACACGTTTTGCTTTCACAAACCAGGAAGTAGTCCTGGTTCTACTTCCCTTTCTTTAAACATTCTAATACCTTGTAAAATTCAGAAACCCTTTGGGTTCATAACTTGGCCGCATTGCATAGTATGCTTAAATCAAGTTGCTGTAGCTGAAGAGGAACACCTATAGATCTGTGAGTGCTTCAGAAGGAAGTAAATCTTCCTTGGGTTTTTCCCATCTTGGTTTTCCCCATGCTCTTCTAGTTTATCCCAACCTAGCAAGGGTAGTAAGTTGCTGGGCCAGGGAGTTAAGTTGACTGAGAAAAGGTTGTGTGCACACCCCACCTCTGAAGTCCACTGCAGAAGCATGGGTGGTGGTGGTGGTAGTGGTTGGCTTTGGTAGCATTTCCTCTTGCTCAGGACAGCATCATCATGTGGTGCATTTGGGGGATTCTCAAGGGAGTAATGAAATGAACCTGTTCATATTCTGTGTTAATTCTCTGCCTGTTTAGGAACTTGAATGTCTCCAGGACCATCTGGATGACTTGGTGGTCGACTGCAGGGACATAGTTGGAAACCTCACAGAGCTGGAATCTGAGGTAAGCAGGCTTTCTCCCATTGGGGAAGCTCCAGCACTGTAGCAGTTCCACTTGACTGTGTGAGCAGTTGGATTACATGCCTGTGGGTTGATGCTTGTCCCCCAGTGCCTTAGAATGGGTGACAGTTTATGGCATTTTAGTCATGAAAGGAAGAAAGGAATTGGCTGCCCAGAGAGAATGATCCAAGCCTGGTATCATTGGAAATAAAGTGTAGTCAGGTAAACAAACATCTTTTTTTTTAAGGCTATATGTGCCTTTTTAAAATAGCAAGTATCATTTCCTTTAAATCTGCTGGGGTTTGCTCAAATCTAGCTGGCCTGTGTTTGGGGCAGCAAACTTGATGGGATACTTGTTGAAACCAGTTCCTGAACCCAAGGACATGTATTCAAATGTGAGAGCTGTTCTTCTTACAAGAGGCTTCTTGACCTGTATTTAGGAAGGCCACCGTCCAGGAAGGCTCTTCAGTATTGATTACACCGATGTATGCCCAACACATGCACAGCGGCACCCACTATCGTAGGGTGAAGCCCTTGTTGAAAAAATGGAGCGTGGCCCTGGGTGGACTTAATGCTTTCTGTCCCTCTGGCAGGATATCCAGATAGAAGCCTTGCTGATGCGAGCCTGTGAGCCAATCATCCAGACCTTCTGCCATGTAAGTGACTCTCATTCATACTCGTGCTGGCTCCGTTAAGGATTGGGCATGGAATCTTCACCCACCAATATCTATTTGGCGGGCGGGCGGGTGGGCAGAGGGGCTCCACCCACGTGCATGCCTGCCTTGTAGTGTTCCCCTTGCTGTTGAACATGCCTTGCTGGAACGTCCACATGCGCAGTGTGCAGGACGCAAAGTGCACAGCTGGCCTTTCTGCGTACCCAGCTCCTTTTTCCAAACTTGGCTTCAGTTCTGGGTAAGGTTGATCTACAAGCTTTATTCAGGCTCCTGAGCTCTATCAGCTCTGTTTAAAAATGACTTGAATTATTGTGAACAAGTTGCCGATGAAAGAATTCTCTTGTATTTGCAATAAGACTAGAGTTTGGTGCAATATGACTTAGCTGCTGCTGTGTCATAAACTACAGCATACCTACCTACCTCCTTTCATGGTGTGATGTAGAAAAGCAATGGTATAATATTGTGTAGCCTGCCCCAATTGTGTTGCAAATTGCTTTCATGGCATTTAATAGGCTGTTTTGCAGTTTGGCTCTGCAGGAGCACTGTCCAGGTGCCATAGAGAGGCCTGTCACATGTAGCCTTGGTGGAACATAGGAGCTCTGGGGCTAACCTTGCCCTGGCTGGTCATTTGACTGTAAGATTACAGTCAAAGCCAAGAGTAGCACTGTGCATTCCCAAGCTTAGAATTATGGATCCCATTGTTTCCTTAACTGGAGCACAGAGGCTGCCAGGAAAGGAGCTAGTTCCTGGCAGGTAGTCATTCTGTCTCTTATCTCCTATTCAGGAAGTAGCAGATAACCAGATTGACTCAGGAGACCTCATGGAGTGCCTCATTCAGAACAAACACCAGAAGGAGATGAATGAGAAGTGTGCAATTGGAGTCACCCACTTCCAGCTGGTGAGTGTGGTTGGTCCTTCAGCATCCCCTAGGCTTGGCCTAGACTGGAACCCAGACAACCACTGTCCCCTTCTCCCTTAAAGGCCGGAGGTCTTCCCAGCTGCTGGGAATTGAGCTCTTAAGGATGAATCTCTTCTTTAATGTTCTCTTTGTTTACTTGCCACAAATAGTTCCCCAATTCTGACTGCTATGTGCCCTTAGACTACATCCTAGCCACTTCCCCCCAGATTTGTCATTCAGTTTACATGGCCCGTAACTGGAGGCTGGTGTGGACATGGATGTGGTTGACTCCATTGTGGGTGTTATATTTAAATCAGGCCTCACTGGAACTTGCCTGGGCTGAAGCAAGGCAAGCAACCGTGGAGAAGACATCCAATGGGGCCACTGCATTGGATACTCTTGCGATGAGGGGCTTCTTGTGTCTGGTCCTGAGAGGAGCCTGCTTGCTTTTCTTTCTTTAGGTCCAGATGAAGGATTTCAGATTCTCTTATAAATTTAAAATGGCCTGCAAGGAGGATGTGCTGAAGCTATGTCCCAACATCAAGAAAAAGTATGTAGAAAATTTTGCCTTGTGCGTGTAACTCGAGAAAGTGCTCTCCTTTCACTGGCAAATAGTTTGTGGCCAAGATGCACCAAGATGGCCTTTGATCCAGGTAGGAGTTGTAATGCTTCCTCCCTCCCTAGGGTGGACGTGGTGATCTGCTTGAGCACCACGGTGCGTAATGACACGCTGCAGGACGCAAAGGAGCACCGGGTGTCTGTGAAGTGCCGCAAACAGCCGCGTGTCGAGGAGCTGGAGATGGTAATGCGGAGGGGGCGTAGCTTGGGGGGGGGCACCACCTTTGCGTGCAGAAGGTCCCAGGCACAATCTCCACCCTATCCAAGTAGGGCTGGGAAAAACTCCCGGCTGCAACCTTAGAGAGCCGCTGCCAGCCAGTGACAACGATGCTAGGCCAGGTAGGCCCGTGGTTCCACTTTGTATAAGGCAGCCTCCTGTGTTCCTGCATGAAAGGGCCCAGTTGTTGCTCTGAGGCCTCGCGAGGGCTTCTCAGGGGGTCCAGCTTGCACTCCTGTGGAAATATTTGGCTGTCCCTCGGTGCTAGTTTGCTTCTCGCTAATTATCCTCCTTATATGCTAAATCTGGCTTATGGTAGGTTCCTGTAGAAATGTTGGGTTTTCCAGGCCTCTTGCCACAAGAAGGCAGCCTCCTCCGACTGAGCCAGGGCCATTCCCAATGGTTGGAATGTGTGGGTCTTGCTCAGCCAGCTCTCTGGGGCCAGTTAGAACTGCAAGCCCCTTCCCGACTGTTTTAAAGGGATCTTTCTGAGAACTCGCCTGGGCAACGAGGAGACGAGGAGTGCTCACACGTGGAGGATGTGCTTTGATCCACAGCTGACATTTGCCGTGCTGATAGCGGCCTGCTGAAAGCGGTCTGCAAAGCTCCTGGGAGAGCCTAATGCCAGCTCCTCCAACACCCCATCTTAAGACCTTGTCTAAATGCAGACTTTGTGGCTTCTACATCAATCCAGTTTCCTCTTTTCTCCCTACCCCCACCCCCTCACTTTCTTAATATCCAGCCTGATTAAGGGCGCAACCCTATGCAAGTTTAGGCAGAAAAAAAGGCCTACAGCTCCCAGCATGCCCCCGCCAGCTATGCTGGTTGGGGCATGCTGGGAGTTGTAGGCTTCCCCCCCCTGTCTAAACTTGCATAGGATTGCAGCCTAAGAGGTCTGGAGAACACTAACGCTTGATCTCTATTTTGCGACATTCTGGTTGGTCCTAATAAAGATATTGCCAGATTGTGAATTTTTGTTTTCGTTTCTTTTAACTTATGGACCAACATGTCTTCCTCCACCTTTTTTAAAAAACTGGAATTCCTTTGAGTGATCCAGCTTTGCACTCCCCTTTGTGTCTGAATTTTGTTTTAACATGATGATTTCTTTTGCAGACAGAGGATATCCGTCTGGAGCCAGACCTTTATGAGGCATGCAAAACTGACATTAGGAACTACTGCCAGAATGTTCCCTATGGCAATGCGCAGGTGATGGTTCTTTTAATTATGTATTCAGTTGGCAGATTTTATTTATTTACTTAAAGTATATAATCATTAAACAGTCCCTGCCCACAGGCTTACAATCTGAAAAGACCCAACACATAAGGAAAAAGAGTTGGGTAGGGAAGAGGGGGAAAATGAAGTAGTCTTCCAGTAGGGCGGGTGGAATGGCCCTGCTTCCCCCTCTCACCTAGGTTTATAACCCACCTTTCTTCCAAGGAGTTCAAGATAGCGTTCTCCACCCCTCCCCACTTTTATCCTCACAATATCCCTGTGAGGTAGGTTAGGCTGAGAGATGGTTTCTGGCCCAGGGTCACCCAGTGAGTTCAATGGCTGAGTGGAATTTTGAACCAGGGTCGCCCCAGTCCTAGTCTGACACTCTTTACTACTACACCACACTGGTTCTCAGTTCTCTCTCGGGAGGTTTCTCCTTTGCAAAAAAGGCTTTGACTGGAATATTTATTTATTTATTTATCTATCTATCTACTATATACAGTAAATGTGAAAGTTTGTATGTCCGTACGGGCATTTGCGTGCGTCGCATAGGCTCCTACACGGTTGGACAGATCCGGCCCAAACTTGGCACGCATACTCTCCATCACCCAAGGACAAAGACTGGCAGGTTCAAATCTCCAAAAAATCCCTCGCTGCGCCTGTATGGCCCAAAATAGATGAGAGCCAATGGCATCACTTGGAATGTTCGCAGGGGCCATTCAGGAGCGGTTATGCAAATCACTCCAACAACATATAGAATGTTGGTATGAACTGCCGCCACAGGGACCCAATCAGGAGCAGATAGCAGATATGCAAATCTCTCCTACGTCCAAACAGAATGTTCATATGAACTGCAGCCGGGGCCTACACGGGGGGGGGGGGGGGGGGGGAGCTGGGATTTCATTGTTGGGTAGTCTCGGGGGTGGGGAGCAGGGATTTAATTGTTGGGTAGTCCTGGGAGGGGGAGCAGGGATTTCATTGTGCAGTCCAGGGGGGGTGGGGAACAGGGATTTCACTGTGCAGTCCCGAGGAAGCCGGGATTTCACTGTGCAGTCCCAGGGAAGCAGGGATTTCATTGTGCAGTCCAGGCGGAAAGGGAACAGGGATTTCATTGTGTAGTCCAGGGGGGGAAGCAGAGATTTCATTGTGTAGTCCGGGGGGCGGGGAGCAGCTAGGATTTCATTGTGCAGTCCTGGGGGAGCTGGAAGTCCTGGGGGAGCTGGGATTCCTTTATGTAGTCCCGGGGGACCTTTCCTATGGAGGGACTCAAAACAGCGGACAGCTACCTTAAGGAATTTCGAACAAATAGTGCCTATAGGAAAATGACGACCCGTGCAATGCCGGGTAAAAAAAGCTAGTTTATTATATTTATATCCCGCCTTTTTTCCTCTTGCAAGGAACCCAAGGCAGCTTACATAACCCTCCTCTCCATTTTATCCTCACAACAACCCTGTGTGGTAGGTTAGGCTGAGAGTCAATGACTGGCCCAAAGTCACCCAGTGAGCTTCATGGCTGAGTGGGGACTAGAACACGGATCTCCTGAGGCCCAGTCCAACACTCTCACCACCACACTCTCACCACCACACCACAATGTCTCTGTGTTCTGCATTGAAGCGTATTCGGTTGTGCTTTGACTTCAAGCCACTTTGCTTATGCTCTGGCTCTTAGCATTGTCCAACCAGTGGGCTCATCCAACAGCCCAATAACTTCTGCCTGATGTTTCACTAGCATATTCTGGAGTGTTTCTTAATGGGTTCAGTTTTGCATTACTTCTCTGTCAAGCTGTTGCTGAAAAAGCTTGGAGTTAAGCTACCACATTGACTGTTGAAGAAACAGCTGCATTTTACATTTGTTCTTGCATTTAAATTTAATTGATGCTTTTACTTACCATTAATTGAACTTTGTGCCACTGAACGTCTTCTCTAGGCTAAGTGAACAGCGTCCCGTCAATCTTATGAGTTGCCTTTAAGTTGATAGTCCTTGTAGTTCCTAACACTTCTCAGTTTAACAACTTCCTTGAAATACCTTGCCCAAAATGTACTCTGGGTGAGACTTCATCGGAGACCTTATTGCAGTGTTCTCTAACCTTGGGTTGGCCTAGCTGGCTGGGGCATGCTGGGAGTTGTAGGTCAAAAACACCGAAGGTTGTAGGCCAAAAACACCCAAGGTTAGAGAACACTGCCTTATTGCTCCTTTTTTAGGTGACATGCTGCTGAACATAATGCGAGGATGGCTGTTGCCCTCTTGTTCCACAGCATCATGTGTTTTGACCAGTGGGTCAGCCCCTTCACCAACGCCCAGATCCTTTTTTAGCAATGCTACCACCTAGTGGCCAGTTATCCTTGAGGTGTTTTCTTAGCAGTGCTATTTAACTGCAGATTATTGAGTGTCTGAAGGAAAACAAGAAGCAGCTGAACCCCCGCTGCCATCAGAAGGTCTTCAAACTCCAGGAGACAGAGATGATGGATCCAGAACTGGATTACACGCTCATGCGTGTCTGTAAACAGATGATCAAGGTAAGGATGACTGGTTGATAAGAGCGGGTGTGGGGCATGGTCCAGTTCCTTTTTTTATAGCGGAGCAGTTCAGCCTAAAAGAATCATGCACTTTGGGTTAAAAGTATGAAATTTGGCACACTTATACATTGCCCTTTACTAAACCTTTTTTGATCGGGATGCCAGTAAGCAATGCTGGGGGGGTGGGAGCGGGGAGACTGACCGATGTGGGGTTCTGCCTTCTAGACCAAAAGTGGGCAGAAGGTAGATCTCCAGATGTTTTGGACTTCAACTCCCTTCTAGCATGGCCAGTGATCAGGAATTCAGAGAGTTGGCATCCAAAACACCTGGAGATCTACTTTCTTGCCGCCTCTGTTCTAAATCACAAGCCAGGACAAAAATTCTTACCATATGTGATGAATAATGCTGAATGTGATTTTATCATACATACAAAGGGATGGAAAATAGGGGTAGATCTGCAGCAATCACATGTGTGTAATCAAAAGTTATATAAATCTTAGCCAGGTGTCGTCCGTCCCCCGTCCCCCCCCATGCAGCAAGGTGAAGCAACTTGCTTAAGGGGGCACCAGCTCTGGGGGCGGGGGGAAGATATACAAGATCCAAAGTGCTTGGTTTGGTCACAGCATCTCCAGCAGAGTGTCCTCTGTTGGAAATTTGAGCCGCCGGGGGGGGGGGGGACAAAGTTAAACAACCTTGTCCCAGCGGCTGCAGAATGTGCAGTGGAGAGATATGGTGGCGTGAGAAGCGGGTGCCAGGCCAGTAGGCGAAAAGCAAAACAACAAGTCTGTTTCTTTAAACACAAAGGTTTACTAAACTAAGACTTGCAAAAATATGAACAGAACATACACAGAGTGCTATTGTACAAAAAGTGAAAGAGAACACTATGTCAGACAAAACAGATACAGTCTAGACACCCAAACTATCTCTTTACTTACAGAACACTCTCCAATCAATTAACTCCTATTCCAATTAACTCCTTTTCCCCCCAACAAGAACACAAAGACTTTGCACACCTTTTATACAATTCTGTACAGTCACATGCTAGATGATGCAATTCCAGCTGCACCCATATCATGATGTCATCCCAGCTGAAAACAATCTAGCATGACCCCTGCTCCAGATTCCCTGAAGACAAAAAACTGTACACCCACTACACTGGGCCAAAGGTGACACTTAGCTCAGGCATGACCTTGATCATGTCTGCCGGTTCTGTTGCTTCTTTGCCCGAAGGCAAATCTGAATATGAGATTCCATATTCCAACATCCTCTGAGTTGCCAGCCTTAGCATCTGTTTTGGCTCAGTGCTTTCTTTGGGCGCCAGGCACTCTCAAGTGTGCTGTCACCATGCCAACACTTACCAAAATATGTGTACATAAATAAGGAACTTTGATGTGCATTTTATAATTTATAAATTATAAAAATTTTATAAAAATTTTCAGAAACAGTATTTTCCCACTGTTAAACAACATTTCTTGTGAACCACTTGCATGTTCATTTTATTGTTAAAGCGTTTATAGGACGGGGATGGGGAACCTTCAGACCTCCGGCCAAATGTGGCCGGCCCATGGGGCTCTGATGAGGCTGCTCCCCAAAGCCCCCCACCCCCTCGAAAGGGAGGGGCGGTCAGAGAGCGACTGGGCTGTGGCAGGGAAAAGCCCAGGCAGAGCGAAGAAGGCTCGCCAGCTGGAGGAGCTTTGGCTGGCGCTTCGGCCAGGCACCCCGTGACGTGAAGAGGTGGGGTCCTCCCCGGATGTCATCCGGGCTGCAGAGGGGAGCAGTCTGGCCCCCGGAACCACAAAGGTTTCCCGCTCCTCCTACAGGGTTACATACTGCTTTGTGAATGCACACATTCCTTGTTTTGTGTGCTTGCTTTACATGCGTTCAGTTTAAAGTTGTCACTTAGTTGTCACACCAGTTTTAAAAGCACTCCACTGGCTGCCAATCAGTTTCCGGGCGAAGTATAAAGTGTTGGTTATTACCTGTAAAGCCCTACATGGTTTGGATCCGGGCTACCTATGGGATCGCCTTCTCCCGTACAATCCGCCCCGCACACTCAGGTCCTCTGGGAAGAATCTACTTCAGTCAACCAAAACTAGGCTGACAAGTATTACCCAGAGGAACTTTTCTTCTGCTGCTCCCAGGACATTCCAAGCAGTGGGCTGCTTGGAATGTCCTGTCGGAGGAGATTTGTCAACATACCAGTATCTTGGAATTTAAAAAAGCCATAAAGACTGATCTCTTCCGGCAGGCCTATCCAGCGGAATTTTAGGATGCCTTTAAGATGTTTTAAAGTGTTTTTAAATGTTTTAAAGATGTTTTAATAGTATGTGTTGTGGTTTGATTAGTTTATGTATTTTATATTTTTTGCTGTTCCCCGCCTCGGTCTTACTATTATTTATTCTGTTGGGACTGTAGAATTGCCGCTGGGAACATGCTTTCGACGCAGAGTATATTGGTTTACAAGCAAAAAGTATAAACACTAAAACTCATTAGAAGTAAATGTGAGGGAGGATCGGTATCGGGACATTTTTAGGCAGGATCACTGCACGTCCAGGGCAAGTTTGATGCTTTTATGCACAAAGTGCACAATTTGGCCAGATCCTGGCTTAACTGTTCCACTGTTAGAACTGGACCATACCATGCCACCTCTAGCATAACATTTTTCCACTGTGCAAGTATACATTGTAAGATGAATCTGTGTGGATTTTGCTGGGAACATGGAAACTGGATTCCTGCTCGTGAAGTCTTCTCATTTGTGTGATTTACACATTTATTCCACAGGGGCAAATCTTTACGTGTTCTGTGTGCACCCAGAGGCTATTTTGGCATGGGAAAAATCATTAATATTCACAATATCCTACTGCCAAAACCAAATCTGACAAAAAAAATTTGGTTTAGAGTCTTGAGTCCTTAGTCTGCATATTTTTATGCATTTTGAAACTACTTTTCCTTCCTTCAAGGTTTTTGTAGGGGTGGGGGGATATCTAGTCCTGAACATCCAACTGGCTGGAAATTAGGGAGGTAAGTCTGGCTGGCCAAGCTTCAAAATCTGGATCAAGAGCAGGTTTTCTCTCCCCCCCCCCCCTGCTTTCTGTTGCAGCTTAATGCTTTCTTAGAACTTCAGGCAGTTAGAGATGCAACAGTCCTGATGCAGAGGGAGGTACAGCAAAAAGCCTTTTGAGGTGCAGGGGTTTCTTGATGGCTCATGGAGCACTAGAAGGAGAGTCCAGTGGGAGTGCAGGCCTGTGGCTCACGCTGGCTCAGCTTGTCAGAGCGTGGAAAGCTCAGCCGGGTCAGGCCTGGTTATTACTTGGATGGGAGACCCCTCCTCTAGTTTCCCGCACTGAGCAGGGGGTTGGACTCGGTGGCCTTGTAGGCTCCTTCCAACTCTATGATCTATGAAATCTGTGGCCTGAGCCCCATTCCCCCAGGGTCATTTGGCTCAGTGCATTGTAGACTGCTTCAACTGTGCCATTCCCACCACTTCTCCTGGCATTAATGAATACGGGCATTAATTAACACATCACCTTTTAAAGAATTCACTCCATGCCAAGCAACCTCTGGGATGCGCATCTGAGATGGGCAAGCAAGGCGACTCTGCCTGGCTTTGCCTCTCTTTACCTCTTCCCGTTTAGGGGCCGAGTCTTGGCCAAGGGTGGGAAGTGCTTTTACCATCCCCTTCCTGAGTTGTAGCTTCTCTGTCTCCTTTGGCAGAGATTCTGCCCAGAAGCAGATGCAAAGAACATGCTGCAGTGTTTGAAGCAGAACAAGAACAATGAGGTGATGGATCCCAAATGCAAGCAAATGATCACTAAGCGCCAGATTACGCAGAACACAGGTAACAGTGGGCTGCTTGGAATTGGGTGGGACAGGGAACAAAAAAGCCCCCCAACCCCGCCCCACCGTTTCCTCTCAGCTCACATACTTAGTAGCCAGGTACACAAGCCCCACCATCAACTGTGCCAAAGGAACCGTAGATTCAGTCCTGTGTACTAATGTCAGCGTTCTTCCTGCTTGTTGGTCAGTGGTCCAGACTATGGTGCTCTGATGCCCCCCAATGGCCCTAGGTCCCCTGGCTGATGGCAGAAGCCAGAATGTGCTCCCGTTCTCTCTCTGGTCCCAAGGAAACTAGCTATTGTTGCATAGACTGAGGCCATGCTATCTGTATTTGTGTGAGAAACTACCAGGGCCATAGATTCAGCCTGGCAGACTGGACGATCTTATTTGCTTTCTCTGTGTCTTATAGATTCTATGGCCCCGTTCGCATGTAACAGCGGCAAATGCAATGTGTGCCACTGCCAATTTGAATACACAACCTCTGATCGACTCAGTCAGATGATGTGCAAACCTGGACGCTATGGGTTAATCATGGGTTAAACAACCCAAAATTAACCTAACAGCTAATTGTAGGTTAACCTTGGGATGTTTAACCCATGAGTAACCCATAGTGTCCGGGTTTGCATGTCACGGAGCAACCTCTGATCGGACCGAGGTTACATACGGTATTCATCATGGTGGTGGCACAGATCTATGCCTGCTGTACGCCAGACCCACTCCAGGAGAAACTTCTCATGGTGTTAATCACCTTGCCCTCTTCTTGCACAACAATCCTGCTCAGCTGCAAAGCATTTTCCTATTTTTATGATCGAACTTCCAGAAACCGCTGCCTGCCCTGTTATTAACTATTCTTGAAATATAGAGGAGGTTCCATAGCTCAGTGGTAGAGCATATGCTTTGCATGCAAGAAGTCCCAAGTTCAGTCCCTGATCTCTCCAGTTAAAAGGATTCCAGTTAGCAAGCCTGGGGACATAACACTGGCTCTTCCAGTCGCTATCTAATTCAGGGATTTAGCAAATTGACAGTTATTCTTTTTGCACACTTTCTTGTATCTGATTCTATGTTCTTCAGATTTTGTTAAACTGAACCTTTCCTCTTTAAGATCACCAATTTTTCCCCTGGTTTATTTTGCCATTGCCTGGGAAGTAACCACATCAGTCACACATCCTGTGTGATAACTTCCTACAGACGTTACCATCGCTTTATGGAATCCAGCCACATGGAAGCAGCTCCTGTGCTGCTTCAGACTCAGTAACACGACTCAGTCCTTAGGATGGACAGTTGGAGTAAAACACTGCAGGCAACTGTGGTGTAGTTTGGTTATTTAGGTATGTTTCGACATGCATCTGCTCACACGAGTCATTAGTTAATAGCCTCCACAGAAGAGCTTTCATATCACCTGTCACATCACTGAGATGTGATATTTGTCAAGGGGAGGCAGTTCACATGTTCAGCTGCAAGTTGAGTGATTTACATGCTTGTGTGAATCACCCCTTAGGCATCTGTGAGCTTAGGGGTGGTGTTCCATGAGACAGCTTTATTGACACATAAAATGTGCTACATGTAAAATGTATAGTAAGGGTTATGTGTATGCTGTGCCTTACAGTTGTGACCGGGCAAGCCAAATTCTGTGCCAAAATGGAATTATTACATATATTGTTTTACTTAATTAGAGTTTGAGTTGGAAGACACCTTGGAGTTCATCTAGTCTGACTCCCTGCTCAACGCTGGAGTCTTGCAACTCAGAATCATGGAAATTTAGAGTTGGAAGGGATCTTGAATTCTCATTTTAGTAGTCATGAAAGGAGCACTGACACTGACCTCCCCCGCTCTTGGTCCTGAACATCCTAATTTAGCTACCTCTCTGGCTTTTGAGATTTCAGCAGGTGTCCATACACATGCTTAAGCATCTTTGCAGTCATAAGGTCTAGAAACTTACTGCTGTGAAAAAAATGAAACCGGGGTTACAGAAAGCTGAATTCCACACCCGCTACCCACAGTCTTCACCTTTTCTGCGCTCTGCATAATAGTGGCACCCACACGGTATTCTACGTGGCTGGTTTCCAGAGGGTCAGAGTTCTCGTAACTCAACTAAATTAAAGGCAGTACAGCCAGAGAGGGCCCCCAGCTGCAGGCCGTGTGGTAAAGAAGCACCGCTTCTGTCTGCGGGTGGCGCCTCCTCCCAGTGACGAGTCGCAAACATTGACTTGGCTCTTTTCCTTTTGGTAGATTATCGTTTGAATCCGGTGATGAGGAAGGCCTGCAAAGCGGACATCCCTAAATTCTGTCAGAGCATTCTGAGCAAGGCCAAGGACGACTCGGAGCTGGAAGGGCAGGTCATATCCTGCCTGAAGCTGAAATATGCAGACCAGGTGACTTGAGGGGCACGCACACCCATCAGGGCTGAGCCAGGGAGGTCCGCCAAGGGCCATCTGCCAAGGTTGCAATGATTCAAATCAGAATGATTTAAATCAAATGATTAAATCATTGATTAAATCAATAGAAATCGATTTTCTTGACTTTTTGTGTGTGCAAAAAATCATGATTTTTTGCAACCCTGTCATGTAGGTAGCCTAGTAACTGATAATACTGGTAACGTTAAAAAAAATGAGGGAAGTGTTTTCGGTATAATTTGGTGTTCTTAACTATTAAGTGTAGGCTATTTGTACATGTGGTTGCCTGAAACTTTGAAATTAATTTTACTAATATTTTTGCTGGGGAAATTGATTAAATCAAAAAAATCATTGATTTAAATAAAAAAAAATGTTATTTTATTTTTATTTTTTTGCAACCCTGCCACCTGCTGTGTCGCATGTACACTTGCTTTCTTGCCAGTTGGGTAAAACGAGCATATTTAAAATACTAGGAAGCCGAGTTCTGTCTTGAGACCTTTCTTGTATTAGAAGCTTAGAGCCAACAATTCTGGTTTTCTGGGGAAAATTCCGGTGCCCTAAATTGATTGGAATCTGATTTAGCATGCTTGACTTGTATTTAGTAAACAGAACTAAAAAAAGTATACCGTATTCATTTTACATACTGTATAAATATCTTTCCAATAACCAAAGTATTTGAAATGATTGTTGATTAGTAGAGAAATTAATAAAGCACACTTAGTGTAGTTTAAGTATTATATTCCAACAAATTCAAAGCATACAAAATGCATATATTAGGAAAAATGCATATGGAAATGTGTAAGAATTTTCATGCTGATGTTTTTTTAAAGTCGCAAGTTGATGCAAATATGGGACGAAACAAACTTAAGATTGGAAAAACTAGAAACTGAGAGAAACCAGAATTGAAAGATTTGTCCATCTCTCATCACAGGGAACCACTTCACATTTTAACTGCAGTAGGCACAGGTGCAACTGTTAAAGTACTCGGGTTGCCACATAAACGTATTTATGTATTTATTTACCTGTTTGTTTATGATAGGGGCATGGGCGTGCCCTTTTAGTTTAGGCGAGTTGCAAAAAATAAAAGCTTCCGCCATTAGCTTCAAAATTATACTGCTTATAAAAATGACACCTAATAATAACAACATGAAACCTGGCATCCATAATCTACTTGATGAGGTCTATAATTGTGCAAAATTTCAAACCAGTTCGATACAAATTGGCACAGATACAGCAAGTTTAAAAGTGCTGAAAATTGACATACCGTACTTGTACTGTTTACTCAAGCTGTGGCTCAGCATATCATATATTTCTTTCAAATTCTGGGGGAGACTACTGATGTACTTCATTCAGTCTTGTTGAAGAGGTGTGCCTTTCATTGGTTTGGTGAAATTCTGAGCAGCAGTTTAAAAATTGTCAAGGTTTTTCTGGTCCATGAAAATGTATGGCAGCCACTGCTAGCAGTGTTCCATCAGGCATGCTCAGTTTCACTCTGAAGCAAGAACTCCAGTGCTCCACTGTTCCTGTCAGCATTCTGATGGTGTGGGAGAGGTAGCAGGGAACTGTCAGCTGAGATAATTGAGGTAATTTTGAAGGCTGAGGGAATGAGGAAGAGAAGGAAGAAGCTACGCTGGAATCCTGTGCAGGCTTACTCAGAAGTAAGCGATTCTGAACATGCGGGGACATAGCCATTTGTACGCATCTACTCAGTTAATGGCTTGTTTGTGTTTTCTTTTTTAGTTTTTGTTTTTTTCAGAACATTGTAATAATACATTTTCTTTGTTGAAACCAGGGAAATTCAATGATAAAAAAAACCTTGCTGGTTTAAGACCAGAGTCAAGGCTATCTCATGTTGGTTCAGGCTCCACAAAACCAAGAAATTGGAAGCTAAGGCTCATGCCGTAACAGATGTGCCCCGTGATAAGATGTTGTGCAATGTCACAAATTGTGCTTGCTCACAACAACCGACGGGTCAGCTCACAGGAGGATTCCTCTAGCACAGTGTTCTCCAACCTTGGGTCCCCAGATGTTTTTGGCCTACAACTCCCAGCTATGCTGGCTGGGGCATGCTGGGAGTTGTAGGCCAAAAACATCTGGGGACCCAAGGTTGGAGAACACTGCTCGAGCAATACAGGGCCAGGGCCAGGACAACGTGGATGGTTTCTCTAACACTGGTAAAATCCGGATTCAGTGAGTGGTGGTTCAGTACAGGCACACCACAACAGCAGACTTCCAGGCCTTGCTGATTTGGGGGCATGGAGTGGGAACTCTGCTCTACGCTCCCATGCTTCTTTGCCACGGACATCACTATGTGAAAATGGAGGGGCGAGGGCAGAACCTGCATCTGATAATTATTATTTTTTTTAAAGGAGAAGACATGGAATTTCAGGGACCTGTTACTATACTTCAGGGTTAGGCAAGCTGGTGTCCTCCAGATGTGTTGGACTACAACTGCCAGTATTCCTGACTATTGGCCCATGTTGGCTGGGTCTGATGGGAACTGGATTCCAAAACATCTGGAGGGCCTACAGTTGCCTACTCCTGCATACTTCATTCAGCTCCAAGGATCAGGTGCACTTTGGTTCATCTCTAGTGGGCAAACCTGGCATGACTGTTCTTGCTCTTGTCCCCTAAACAGCGTCTCTCTCCAGACTGTGAAGATCAGATTCGAGTGATCATCGAGGAATCGGCACTTGATTACCGGTTAGATCCTCAGTTGCAGATGCACTGCTCAGAGGAGGTGGGAGCTTCCAAGTTCAATCCTTTTTTTAACCTTATATGTGTTGGCAAACTCTTGTAACTCTTGGTAGCACATGACTGGGGCATGCTGGAAGTTGTAGGCCAAAAACATCTGGGGACCCAAGGTTGGAGAACACTGATCTACACTATAGCAATCTTGAGTTGGATCCTCCAGAGGTATAAAGTACCCTTGTGGCTGTCATTTTTTGTGACTATGGCTGCAATTTGCAGAAAGTTATTTTTGAATGGATCAACGCATTGTGGAACCCCAACTTGGCATCCTACACAGAAACGGCTGTGTTTTTTTTCATCTGGTATGCCAAGGGTGTTTTTTTAAAAAAAATGTTTATTTAATCATATATGACATTACATAAATAATCAATTCAATACACACATACTTCAACAAAGATTCAAATCAAAGAAAACAATGAATATAGATGGGACTAAATTTATCATTCCAATAAACCTATCTTCAAACATTTGTTCTTCTTTAGTCCTTATATAATCAGTTAATTTCATCAATGTTGCAACATCCCAGATCCTGGAGGGGCAATATCCTTTTTCCAAAATGAAGCTATTGAGATTTTTGTCGTCAACAGATTAATTACTATTTCCACATCCGCCTTTTCCACAAGATCTTTTACGGTGCAATCCTATGCCTGTTTAGACAGAAAAGAGTCCTACAACTCCCAGCATGCCCCAGCTAGCATGGCTAGCTGGAGGGATGCTGGGAGTTGTGGGACTTTTTTTCTGTCTAAACATGCATAGGATTGCGCCTTAAACTAATTAGGAAGTAACTTAAAGGGATCCTAGTTGATATATTAAATTCCTTCCCTTTGTGCCTTTTCCCGTGATGAGTGAAGTGTGGCAAGCTCTCCTTTTGGCCTTTCTGATATGTAAGAGTATTTCCCTCATACTAGGGAAGAAGCACGAGACTTAAAAGCAGGAGTAGCCAGCCTTTAATACCCTCATGCTGCAGAGCAAGCACTCCAGACAGACAGCTTGCTCGGGGTGGGGGGAAATTCCTGCTTGGCAGTTGTGTTGCTTCTGCTCCTTCCAGAGATTGTTATGGGCTCTGTCAGTTGGATTCGGGCACTGAGACAACGGAGAGGGCTCTGGAATAAATCTTTTTTGGCTGCAACTGGTCCCCTTCCATAAAGGCCTTTAAGTGGTGAACCCAGTGTGAATGCTTACGTGAATAGCTTCCAATTTTGATTCTAGGCAGCATCCACCACAGAGGACATTCAGGAAACATTACTGGCCCTGTGTGTTAGTGGCACCATAAACCTCAATAATACGGGCATATAATGTGCTCAGCAAGGGTATTCTGCCTTGCCACCCTGGGAAGTGGGGTGACATTTTATTTTCCTGGCTTGCTACCACGCTTTGGACCCTTTTTCACATGAAGGGTATCTCCCCACCCCACCCAACTTTGGAGGGTGTTTTGCTGGCCTGTGCTACTAGGCAGGTCCCACAACCTAACGTATTTTGTTTTAAAAGATTTCTAGCTTGTGCGCAGAGGAAGCAGCAGCCCAGGAGCAGACAGGGCAAGTAGAAGAGTGTCTCAAAGTCAATCTGCTGAAAATCAAAGCAGACATGTGCAAAAAGGTAAAGAAACTATATACGTCTTGGTGCTTGTGGGAGTGGGGAAAAAGGTGTGACCACTGGCTGGGGTCTCCTTTTGTGCAGTTCAGTCAGTGGGCATCTGTGCTCATCTGGTACTGGAATTGTGGGCTCTGGATATTGGGTCTTTCAGGAATTCCTGGTGGTGGTTAAATTTTGCCTCCACTTTTTCACTGTCTCCCAGCCCCACTGCAGTCAGACAAGGGAAGGGATTCACGCTTCCCCCTTTTGCACTGCTCCCCAAGCATTCAACATAGGAACATCGGAAGCTGCCTTATACTGAGTCAGACCATTGGTCCGTCTAGCCCAGTATTGTCAACACTGACTGGCAGCGGCTCTCCAGGGTTTCAGGCAGGATTCTTTCCAAGCCCTACCTGGAGATGCCGGGGATCGAACCTGGGACCTTCTGCACGCAAAGCAGGTGCTCTCTCGCACTGAGCGATGGTCCCTCCCTGCAGCACCTGGTATTCCAAGGCAGTCACCCACCCAAGGCCTGACCCTGCTTAGCTTCCAAGATCAGACGAGATCGGGCTGTTCCGATGTTATAATTCCCCTATTGCCGGTTGGTTGAGGAGTAACACTGCATCACATTGCTTTCAGATTAAGGCCCAGCAACGATCTTAATGCCTTCATCACTTTGAGGCTAGAGTACTATTAATGTGCTCCACTTGGAGCTGACATGATTGACTGGACACTACAGCACTGCGGAAGCCTCCTAGCAGGACAGGCTGCCTATCACATTAGACATTAGGCTCCAAGGTCTGCCACACTGTCTTCAAGTTGCTGGTTGTGACCTACAATTGCAACATCACATTGACTTGAGATGCCAACTTCAATTCATTTTCCTGTGTATACTTAACATTTTGAGTCCAAGTGTTACACACACACACACACACACACACACCCTGAGCCAGTGAATGATGTGAAATTTATTTATTTTATTTATTTATTTCATTTTTATGCCGCCCAATAGCCGAAGCTCTCTGGGCGGTTTACAACAATTAACAAGACAGTCCCTGCCCGCAGGCTTACAATCTAAAAAGACACGACACACAAGGAAAATGGAATGGGGAGGGAAGAAATAAGTTGAAATAGCCCAAATCATAATGTGAATTGTGATCATCTGCCCTCCAGGAGGTGCTGAACATGCTGAAAGAGAGTAAAGCAGACATCTTTGTGGACCCTGTCCTTCATACAGCCTGTGCCCTTGATATCAAGCATCCACTGTGCGGCCATCCCTCCCGGACGTGGGCGATGTAAGTCTCACATCAGCTGAGGAGCCCGGGAAATGCCTGGGCCGCCACTGCTGCTTGGCCCACGGACACAAATGTCTGCAGCCTTTTGCTCCTCATATTGGCCCCTTAGAAGCTTCGGCACATTTGCACTCTCAACTACTTGCTTAGGACAGATTTTAACCCTTGCCCATTTACTTAACTTTTGAATAAACATGTATAGGATTCCACTGTTATCCTCTTAAAAAGTTAATTAAATATCTGGCTGGAATCTAAAATTATAAGCTAAAAAAGTGTCCATGTATATATATATTTTAAAAGCTAACATGGGAAATTATTTCATTTATGATCATAGCAGAGAGGGCTCTTACAAGGATTGGAAATTGGCAGTTATACCAACTATAAAAGAATGGGATGAAGAATTCATTCAGATTAACAATTTGTATTGATTTATTTTGTGTGTGTGTTCTAAAACCACCCTGGAAAGGTCTTTTGGAAGTGTGGCATAAATATTTTAAACCAAACCCAAACCACAGTTGTTCGTTTAAAAAATGTGCCACATCATACAAGGGGAAGAAATCTGAAACTTCGGTTCATGATTTGTAACAAACCAATTTCCTGTTTCATCTAAATATGTGAAACTGCGGTTTGTACCAAACCATAGCTAGTTGTCAAACAAAAAACTAGCATATTCAGACAAAACAAGAAACTGAATTTTGTTACAAGCCATGAAAGGAAGCTTCAAATTTCCTCCCCACAACAGAAAGTGGGAACATTTGAGCCAGAGGTGCACTGCCTTGCGTTCTCATAATGAACAATAGTTATGTATGAATGCAGCCAATAGCTAAATTGATTAAATTACATGCATACAAAGGAAGGATACAGAACAAATGCACTAGGGTTGCAGCCAGGCAGAGCTATCCTACCTATTGGAGCTTGTGCTGGCAGGGTGGAAGGGAAGAAGGAGAAGTGTTCACCTTTCTTCCTTTTTCAGTTTTTTTCCCCTTGCTTAAAATCCACTTCTGCTAGTGCAGTTGATCTAGCTTAAATCTAGATCCAACCCAGTGGGACTTGCTTCTGCATGAACAAGCACAGGATTGCACAGTTTGACTATCACATTAAAAGAAAACAGCTTGCTAATAATCAGATGTTGGAATTGTCTGCTTATGAGACAAGAAAGAGGAGGTGAAGGAAGGTCTGTGCTTTGGACTATGACTTGCAAACAGATTGGAAAGAAAACGTAGAAGTGACAAGGTTGTATACAAAATGGTCGTTCACCACCTTGATGGATTATTTTTTTTAGCAGATACGGCAGATATAAATGTTAATAATAAACAAACAAACAAACAAACAGTTTCCCTCCCAATGATGCCCATGGGAAGGAAATGACTTAGGCCATTTGCAGGGTTGGAGTTGTTCTCCCCCGCCCATTCCAGGGCTGTACTGGGCCTGAGAAGGCTGCAGAATGCTTTTCCGTGGCACCATAACGGGAGGCTGTCTCTTGTAATGCTGTCTCCTCCATTCTGCAGAGATGTCTTGCCTGATGGAGGCCCTAGAGGACAAGCGTGTACGGTTACAGCCGGAGTGTAAGAAGCGCCTCAACGACCGTATCGAAATGTGGAGCTATGTTGCCAAGGTGTGTGTGTGTGGGGGGGGGGACACGACCACAGAGGATGCAAAGGGATTAGGGGAGGCATGGGAGTTGGGATTGAATGTTTGAAGTTGGCAGAGCAGGGGTGGATCACTTGTGGCTCTACAGATGTTTTGGCCTACAACAAATTGAGGACTTGATGCATAAGCAAGTGTGTGTGTTTTGTCCGGCTTGAATGGAAGAACTTTAGCTAAAGTCGTGCATGGGTTTGAAACAGAAGTTGTTAATGTAATGAGATGAGCCTTTTAATGTGGATATTACCACGGTGAACCTAACTTCTTACCCTGAAAAGCCTGGTTTCCTTCATTGTCTGCATTTATGAAATCATTTTAAGATAGGTGCAATATAAAGCTGCTGTCCAGTTTTGATTTGAATTTTTCTAATTATATGTCCATAGTTTATTTTTATGTTCTATGGTTGTATGCTAGCTGCACTGCATGCGGGCATTAGTCGCATTGTAAATGGGTTGAGAGGTGGTTTATAGAATCAAAGCTCTTTGTAGGATTTTAATGGAATCATAGTAATTTTGTATCTTGAAGATTTGTTTGAAATGTTGGGCCCTAAACTCCATCTGTACGTTTGTTTGATAGGGATTATTTCCCTTTTGCTTGGCTTGGGAACTGACTGACTCCTTTTTCTCTGTGCCTGCCAGGTTGCCCCAGCAGAAGGCTTTTCTGATCTTGCCATGCAAGTGATGACTTCTCCATCCAAGAACTACATCATTACAGTGATCAGTGCGGGCATCTGTGTCCTGTTCCTGATTGGCCTGATGTGTGGGCGCATCACTAAACGAGTGACACGGGAGCTGAAGGACAGGTAGAGCCTGCCTTGATAGTCAAAGGGAGGAAGAAGGAAGGCCTGCCCATTGCCCAGTTTGTACAGCCCTCCTCTGTATAGTTTCCACACCCACCTCACTCCTTCGGAGAGTACAAGCAAATTAGTACAGCGGCACGGGTCAGCTGAGTTTCCCATCTCGTCCATGACCCCTCCATCCTTGGAATGAGTCAGCACGTGCAGCCTTGGCGGTTCAGCCAGCAGCTTCGTTACCCCGTCGTTAGCGACTGTTGTTTGCCTGCCTGTAGACGAGTTTCTTTCTCTCTCTCTCTCTCTCTCTCTCTCTTTCTCATACCGTGGGAACTGCCCTCGCTCTCCAAACCAGACTGACAAGCTGCAGCTCAAGAGGTTTTTAAAGTACGTTTTTAAAGATCTGTTCCAGGCATCGCGTTGGGCAGTGGCTCTTGGTGGGGAAACACTTGCGCGCTGTGGCTAGGCAGGAAAACTGAGGGGAAGGGACGTTGCCGACCACTCACAGCTGGCCTTGCTTTGGACATCTGGTTCACCCTTGAACAAGCATCTCCAGCTCATAATCAGTCAGCAGAAGTTGCCTCCAGAGGTCCATCATCTTTACTGATCTCCTGCTTTTGTTACTGTGTTCTGTTGTGTGGGTGTGTTTTTTTAATTATTTTTATGGCTTGTTCCTCCTTTTTTTGCCAAAAGGCAATGCCTTTCACATTTCACCTCATCTTTGGGATTAATAAAATATTGACCAGAATAAAGAAATTCTGTTGCTCTTATAGGTGCCCCTTTCAAATCCGTATTGCACCCCAAGGGAAGCCTTTGGACAAGCCATAGTGGAGGTGTGGTATAGGGTAGGAAGTAGGTATCCTTGAAAGAGAACAGGCTTTTTGCACTCCAAAGAGGATGGGCACAGCCGGGAATGTTTGGCATTCCTAGGGTGGTTATTGATAAGTTCCTACAGTTTCTCTGCTATGCCAGGGGCAATGTTAACAGTTGGGAGTGAGACTTCCCTACTCCAGAAACCAGTTAAAGGGGCCATTAGCCGTTTGAGAAGTAGGAAGACAGGCAAGAAGAGGTGCACATCAGGGTGGAGGGAAGAGCTTTGGAGAGTAGGAATGGCTGTGTGTTTGTTCCAGCTGAAAGGAGGCAGTATCTCTGTTGAATCAGTGCTTCTCCAGCCCTTTTTGCTTTGAGTGGGTGCCACTCCTAGTCTGACTGGGGAGCACAGGGGAGAACATGAAGAGGAAACACAGCAATGATTGTGCAGACCCATTGGTATGTATAGTAGGATATCTATTAACTGGTTACACACAGACATGCTCCCCTGTGTGCGCTGGAGGTCATGTGCCTGGTGGTTCTGCCTGATGCAGAGCTTGAGTGCAGTCTCTCCCCCCCCCCCACCTCCCACTTTCCATCTTTGCTATTGCAACCACTAGGCAAATGTCAACTTCTCAGCATTCTGCATTAATTTCACAAAAGCGAGGGGCCTTTCTGCAAAGGGACCAGCTGACCACGATGATGTGGGCAGACTGTCATGCATATCAGTACTGTGAATATTTTCTGCTGCTTTTGAAGCATTGGTAAAAGGTACAACGTTTTTAGCTTTAGGAAACCTTCTTTTTTCCATCCCACTGGAAAGTGAGCAATGCAATTTCTGTCAAGTTTTGTATCCCTGGGGATAGTAAGCTGGAAAAGCATGTGTGGGTTTTTTCTGGGTTTTTTGATTACCACTGACTTTCAGGCCTCCAGAATCAAGGGGATGTAATTAGGGAAGAGCAGTCTCAATGGATCCACCCTTGACTCTGTGTACTGAAGGGTTTCTTGGGCAATGGCCACTCGATTCTTTTTGGAATAAAGTGCAGTATGAAACACCGCCCCGTCCCCCCGTTTCTGATATCATTGGTCCTCTGAAAGTGGGATTGGGAAAGGGCATGTGCTATGATTCCAAAGTCTCTCATCTCCCCACAAAGGCCACTTCAGTATTTTGAGCTAACAAAAGCAAGAAACAGGATCGGTTCTCCTTAAGTTACTGGCCCTGACATTGGGGACTGTGATCCCGACACTTACACCGTTGCATCGGCCACCATCTGGAGATAAAAATGTGGGGAGGTGGGTAAAACAGTTGTTCTCAGAACACCGTAAGCCCCGTGGAGGGGCTGGCTGTGGAATATGAATCGCAGGGTGGTGGGTGGTTTAAGTTGCCCGGTGGGAGGCAAGGAATAGCCTTGGGCATGTCTTGCTCAGGATCCTGCAAGATGTTGGAAAGAAGCTGGTGCCTGTATTGGTCGTTGAACTTTGTGACCTTGCAACTAATGCTGCGAAAGAGGAGGAGGTCCCCACCATCCTGGCTAGCGTGTGCGCTATAATAATATGCACAAGGAAGCGTTCTTACCTTGCTCTCCTTCACCTAACCACAGTTGCCATCCCTTGATCCTGGTGCGAGTGCCCCATTGGTAACATATGCCAGTCAGAAGCAGCAGTAGCCTTGAGGTCACCTGGGGATTTTGTTTCAGCTGCTGGCGTACAATGATGTGATTGAAGAGAGGGGACAGCAGGAGATCGCGTGAAATGGGTACCAGGCAATTTGCTGCCTGAGAAGAGGCAGAACCCCCAAGCAGTTGTGACAGATCAGTACACACCGTTTGCCCCATTGGCTTGAGTGAGCCACTGCTTAAGAGGCGAGTAGCAGCCTCTTAAATCCAAGTACTGCAGCTCTCATGCTCTGCCCCAAGGGTCTCCGCAGCTAGGCTCCCATGCCTTCTCCTCAGGGTCAGACCATACTTGTTTCTCAGATGTGCGCAAGGGGAGGTGCCCAGTTTGTCCAAAAGTTAAGCCTTCCTCCTTGGAGACATAATATAAGGGGCTGTTATTTATTAAAATGATTAACAGGCCTTGCATCACAGGTGTTGTACTCTCCACTTTCTGCTGAGGGGTGTGAAAGACAGGATAAGGGCTGTCGCTTGAGGAAGATGGAAATGGGCGCTCTGCACTTTTTCTAGCCAGATGTTGAACATTTAAAAGTACTTATGAATTGGGAGGCAGGAGTGTGTTTTTCTGTCCGCTTCATTCCTATTTAAACAAACAACTATTTGAACTTCTAATACTTGCTGTCTGCTGCACCACTTTGGCCTTCATTGTCTTGTTACCACAAGCAGCTCCAGCGTCTGGTCCCTGTGCTGAAGCCTCTCCCTTCAGAGGAAAGGAACCTTGTCTCTCTTCTCTCAAGGAGGATCCCCTGGATGGGAGGCCTTGGAGGTGCGGCTAGGTGGGTCGGGCCCTGCTCTGTGTGAGCAGGAGGAGCGCGACACTTGTGAAGTGGCCCCGGTACGTTGTGGAGGGGGTTCAGGTTTCTGCTTGGAGGCTCTGGGTGATCTTGGTGGGAGTCTGAGGAGCGGTGCCGCCCCTTCTCTTAGCAGTGGCTCTTAGACATGGCCATATTATGGGACAAGAGGCAAATAAAGCTGAATAACTGGGTTGTGGGAAACAGAAGGATTGGGCATGCCGCTCCCCTTTGTCTTACGTATGACTTGGGTCAATGGGTTACGCACGCTTCTCACGTGGATACCAAGGGTGCTTCTGGAGTGTTGGCAATAGGGAGGCAGAAGAAATTTATCTTCAGGAGGAGGTACCAGCCAGGATGGAAGGTGGCGTCACTGGCCCACGGATTGCCGTGCGGCCTGTGCGCTCACTGCTCGGTCTTTTGGGCGGATTGGCCCTTTCTGTGTGGACTGTGAGGGGTGTCAGGTGTTCTGCTTCTGCACCTGACCTACCAGACTCCTCCATCCAGAGGCTTCCTAACTGGGGCAAATTGCTTAGGCAGAGTTTCCTGGAAATGCATGAGAGACAGGAGGCAACATTTCTCTTCAGGTGTGCTTTGGAGCGCATAACTGTGGTCTTTGATTGCGGATTGACCTGCACTGGCTTGTGTGGGGTTTGAAGGAAGCAATGTGAATGCACGACGAAGTAACTCAGGATGACATGTAGGGGCTTGTGTTTGAGGCCCCTCCTGCAGCTTTGAAATCCAGCCTAACGGGGAGAGAGTAAATGGTAGATTGTACAGCAAAGATTGGCTGACTGGTCCTTTTAAAAATGTAACATTAACAAGTTTTTGGGTTTTTTTGTTTTTCCTTTCTATGTACAAAATCTTGGTCATTCTTTGTTTTTACATGTTCATGCTGTGTAATTTTGAATTGTTAACTGAAATACTGAACATAATGTGCATTTTTTTCTGTACAGATGAAATGGGAGAATTTAATAATAATTTAAAAAAAGTGTGCAGGTTTCTACTTGTTTCGCTTGTGTCTCTGCCAACTGTGAATAAAAGGAGAATTTTCCTCAGCTACCTTTCCATAATAGCCCTTCTGAGTCTTGTTGGATTTGGAGCAAAGTTATGGAGCCTGCCGGCTGCCACAATTCTTGCTCTGCCTTAACACGTTCCATTCCTGTAAAACGCCAGCACTTCTTCTGAGAATTCCCTAGATGATGGGTTCTCTGATGGGGATGTCTCAAGCTACAGAGTCTGACTGATGTGGGGCGGGCAGGCAGGCACCTAGGGAGGTGGCATTTGGGCTAACTTGGGTAACCAGCTTTTAGAAGGCCTGGATCAGCAGCTGGCCCAACTGTTGGGAGCATAGCATCATAGAATAGTAGAGTTGGAAGAGGCCTATAAGGCCATCAAGTCCAACCCCCTGCTCCGTGCAGGAGAGCAGATGTGGGCAGCCCAGGCGGTCACCCATCCATGCACTGACCCGGCTTGCACCTGCTCAGCTTCAGCATGTGGCCTGCATTAGGTGCTCTTGACGCCACCTGCAGGTACCAGACAGGTGGGAATTCAACAGAGCAGACGGCTCCAAAACTGGTAAGCTAGCCTAACTCTAGTATCCAGCTACTTTTACAGTTGGGTAGGACTGTTCATAAGAGCCCTGCTGGCGTGGACTACTGAGTGGACCATCTAGTCCGGGGGTGCAGATAGTTGCCCCAAGGCCTTAACTGCAACTCCCTGGGGGCCCTGACACACACACACACACCCGCCTAATCACACCCAACTATATGGGGATTGCTGGGAGGGGGAGCAATCAGTATCAGGATTCTTGGGGGAGGGAAGTGGGAGGAGAGCTCTCCGCCCCCCAGTTGAAACTGGTGGCTCTAATGTCAGTGGGGCAGTGTATCCACTCCGTCAGTGGGGCAGTATCCACTAATGTCAGTGGGGCAGTGCATCCACTCCAGTCTGAACTTTCATGGAGCTATCCATGGTGCTGAACCTATTTTGGCACTAGGGTTTGGCACCATGGATAGCTCCTTAAAAGCTCAGGCTGAAACCTGGAGTGGATGCACTGCCCCGCTGACATGGGGCGCTACCAGCCTCCCCTGCTGCTGTGCCTCTCCCAGGGATCCTCAGATTTCTCTCTTCCTGCTGCCAGCAGCGAATAAAGAGTGGTGTGTATCAGGATTACTGGAATATGCGCGTATACGTGGTCCCCAACCCCTGAGGCAGCGTCCCGTGCAGCTGGCGGGGATTGCTGCAGGCCAAGATGTCTGGAGGGCACCAGGTTGTGGGAGGCTGGCCCATAGCCCTCTGGGTAAGTGCCCCACCATCACCACATCTTGCAGCAGCAGCAAGTGCCATCAATGGTTCGCCATGTGAAGAGGTCCTTCCGGTAATCCTTTAAAGGTGCGATCCTTTGGGTGGGGCATGCTGAGAGTTGCAGGCCTTTTTTTTGTCTAAAAAACATGCATAGGATTGCACCCTAAGTCAAGTTTCCCGATAACCCCTATGAGGGGCAAAAACCTTCTCTGTCCGCTTTCTTCATGCCATGCATAATTTTAAAAAGCTGTCATATGCATATTTTTTCTAAAGTAAAAAGCCCCAAATGCAGCCCCTCGTGGGGAAGGTGCTCCATCTGCATCCCCCCCCCCCCCCGGTGTGTGTGTGTGTGGAGGGCTGAGGTTCTATGGCATGGATCATATTTCCACAGTGGTCGCTGTGTTAGTGGACTCTGCTCCCCAAAGAACTAATGCTAATGCTGTAGTACATTTTAGTCTTTAAGATGCCACAAGGTTCTTTGTTTTTGGGGGAGGCAAAGTTTTGCCCCTCATAATACTAGAACTTGGCCTCGTCATTGAAAAATTGACGGGCACTGGGTTCATGACCGCCTAAAGGTACTTTTAGACAACACACAACTAGGGATGTCACTGTTTTGTGTTTTTTTTGCCTGCACAGACAGCTCACGAGCTTCACCTTGTGTTTTTGCGTTCACAGACCTTCCCCCACACAGGCTTGTTTGGAAGTGTAATCAAACAAGATTTTGTTCACAAACTTGTTTGGAAGTGTAAGCAAACAAGTTTTTGTTCGCACACTTGTAAGCGAACAAGTTTTTGTTCGTTAACCGCTGCACGCCATTACTTGGCAGCAAAACGTCTCGGGCCGACCCTGTTTTGGACTGCGACTCAGATCACACACACACACCCCGATTGCCAAGGGCGGAGGAGAGCTGCGGCTGAACAAGATCTGGTGGGCCACAAGCTCCCCTGTTCCTGTAACAGAGACAAATCTTGGTGTCTTTTAAAAAGTATCCTTACCGATTCGCAGGGAGGGAAATCAGGATAAAATAGTGATGGTGCTTTTATTAAGAACAGCTGTTAGAAAATATGAGCTGTACACGCCAACAGTAGCCTCTTCTATGGCTGACGACGCCCAATCCCTCCTTTTCAATTTAGCATCACTGCTGCTTCCTGCTGCTTCTTATGGGCAACTGTGACATCTTTTCTTTATTTTTATCCTCCAGAATGTCTGTTTTCTTCTTTATTCGATACTTCAAGTCAGGGGAGGCAGGTGACTCCTATTTCAGTGGGGCTCCTTATCCATTGCAGGTTTTTCAGCGGTTATTTGGAGCTTCATGGGAGCTCTTCATGGTGCTGAACCCCAGTCCCAAAAATAGGTTCGCCGCCATGGAGCACCACAGATAGCTCCCATGAAGCTCCAGATAAAGGCTGCAATGGATCAGGAGCCCCACCAGTGGCTCAACAAGGAATTTATGGTAAAGGTGAGCCTGCTTGAATGGTCAGTTGCAAGACAACAGGCTGCATTTAACACATGAAACGTTGAGGCAAAAAAAGCAGTTTTGGATAGAGGAATGCTGACAGAAATAGTTTGGAAGGAAAGAAGAATCAGAACGAGAAAGAAACCCAGAGAGCCGGTGGGAAGCCGCTGAGAACTCTGGCAGTAAGATATTGCTGGGAAGAACTTTGAGAAAATAGGGATACAGTCTAGTTAGGAATTAGCTGGATGTATTAACCCTGGTGACTTTCTTACCCTTTTGCTCTTACGGTTTTATTTTATATGTGTGTGTTGCAACCATTCAGATGTTAAAGCCCTTTTCCTGATAATAATACTTTTTCAGTAAACTTTTAAAATTGTATCTTTTAAACCTTGTGGTCTCTTTTCTTCCTGGATTACCCACCGCAAGCCTAAAAGCCAAACCACACACTACCTAACGGTATTTACAAGAGACCCATAGGGTTCTAAGGGTGTTTGGGAGCGGCAGATCATCGGGAAAACAGAGAACTCCAGCTGGTGGAAGTAGAAAAGCACCAGGAGGAGGGTAAAGGCAAACAGGAGCAAGAGTCCTGGTCTCCCAAACCAAGGCATATAGCTGGTCCTCGGACAAATACTATTTGCCAAAAAGAGAAATCCATCTTGTTGTTCTATTTTCTGGTGGAAGCAGAAAAACCTTTCCTTAGATTATGCACTCATCAAAGGTATAGATATTTAGGAAAAGGCCAAGTGAAACTGGACCATTCCCCTAAAACCAGTCTTTCAGATTGTCCAGCTTTCTTAAGACTCGTCTTTCAGGCAGGAAAACAGCTGAGGACTTCCCCACTACTTCTTCTTCGTGGTCTCTGTGCTTCACACACGTATGGGTTCTCTGCGCCTGCGCTGAGATCGATCGGAAACTTCTTCAGCTGAGATGAGGCGGGCGGGAGCCCCTCCCCCTCGCGCGTGCTCCTTAGCGCGGCTCCCGCCCGTCTCCTCAGTTCCTCTTCGACCGCCTTTGCGATCAAAGGTTCTCCTTCTCTCTATTTTCTCCAATTCGAAGCTGAGTTTGTTCGTATTTCTACTACTATTTAAAGCTAATTTTCCCTCATAAAACCTTTTATTGTTCTTCCTCTTTCGATCTTTGCTCTTGTTTTTCACACACACACGCAAAAAAAAAAATCTCCAAAAAAATCCTACCTAAATCCTCTCTCTCCCCCATTCTTGTCCTAGTTACTATATTCTATTTTTCTCTGACTGCTTCTAACTATGCCTCTTAAGGCACCCTTTAGAAAGTGCCAGCGGTGTGGGACCAAAATCCCACCCGCGGACAAACATTTGCTCTGCCTGCTTTGTCTTGTTTTCCTGTTTTCAGGCAGGAAAACAGCTGAGGACTTCCCCACTACTTCCTTGAGTTCACAGGTAAAGATGCTGGCCAGCAGAAGGCCCTTTTTTCAGGTTTCTGGTTTGGGAAAATGCTTCCTGGAAGAGCCCCTGCCTTGTAAGGGAAGTTTGAGAGAGGCACACAGTTCCCTTCCCTGATGGACGCAGGGATGTTGGAGAGTCCTTGATTTCGAGTCACGAGTCGAGTCACGAGTCTTTGGACCCGAGTCTCGAGTCCGAGTCCTTGGTCCAAAATGGTGAGTCACGAATCACTCCCAAAGCTGACTCCACGAGTCCCTATTAAAATCAATGGGGGATTTTCCCAGCAAAATCAAGGCTACTTCAGATGTGTGGCTTAAATAAATTCGAGGCACAAGTGTGCCTTTTTATTTCAAAACTCTGCAACTGATTTTGGCAAGAACAGACCAGGCAGACAAACCCAAAATAACCAGGCAGGCAGAGGAGGCAGGGAACCCCAAAGCAGGCAGGCAGAGGCCTTTGTCTTGGACAATTCAACTGTTGAACTGGTCAAGAAGAGACCAGGCAGGCAGAGGAGGCTGGGAACCCCAAACAGGCAGGCAGAGGCAGCCAAACCCAAAATGGCTGAAAGGTTGCATTTTAGGAAAATGATTTTCAAAAATAAACTTGCTGTACTTCCTAAAACCTATCCATGCTGCATTTGAGGAACACGATTTTGGAACACGAGTCCTTGGTCTGAGTCTGACTTGAGTCAGAGGGGGGGACTCAGTCCGACTCACGAGTCGAGTCCTGGAGTCCGAGTCCCCCATCCCTGGATGGACATGGCAGAGGTGAGGTTGGCAGCCAGAGGTACAGGCAGGTTGCGGCACTGAGAGAGGTCATGTGGGTGGTGGCGTGTGGGGAGGGAAGGCAATGGCTGGTGAGGTGCAGGGAGGGGGGGCTGGAATGGGTGGGGTGGGGGAAGCAGGGCGGGGGGGCTTACAATGACGCTCACAGGTTTCGTTGGTCCTCGGTTCAAAAGCAGAAAGAGGAGGCGTGGGCATGATTATGCGTCCCCATTGTTCAGCATTATCTCGCTCCCGAAGAATCACCACTTTCATTTTGTACATTTAAAGACAGGTTTCTAGCCATTATGGCTGCCGAGATATATTTCAAAGAGAGCATGAGCTGAGCCTGTAAAAATCCCAGAAGCTGGAGGGCTGGGTGAATAGATTTCTTAGATCATAGAGTTGGAAGGGGCCTACAGGGCCATCGAGTCCACGCCCCTGCTCAAGGCAGGAAACTAGAGGAGGCCTGTGGCTCCCAGCGTGAGCCACAGGCCTGAATAAGTTTTCCCAGGCTCCGGGGGCATGTCATTAGTGTCCTATGTACCCCTTCATTCGCCTCACAAAACCAGAGTGATGGTAGCTGGAGTTGGACATTGTGACCGGCTCTGCTCTCAGACTGGCCCAGGTGAGTTTTCTCTTTGACCACCCCCAATAACAAACACAATACAGGTAAAGTGGTGTGTTTTTTTTTAAAGCCCCTGGCACAAAGAAGAAAAAAACCCTCTTCCAAGTATCTCTCACTGAAGGGAGGACATCTCTTCAGTCAGTGGTCTACATCAGGCAGCAGGGCCTGGCCCCTTACTCTGGGCGCCATGACATGGGCAGCTCGCAGGCCAATGGAGTTCCTGCCCCGATCTTTCCTGTGCTGCCTTGTCCGTCAGTCCCAGGAACTCATCGCAAGGAGTGGCCACTGAAGTGTCTTTCAAAGACTGAATCATTATGCCAAGAATTAGATGCCCAGAGGGAATGGCCTCTGAAAATATGACTTGAGAGGGGTTTTTTTGGACAGTTTTGATGTTGGGCTTGTAGAATGCCACCTCTTTTGGGGTTCCCAGTGGTACAGCTAGGAAGAGCCCTGCTGGATCAGGCCAAGGGTCCATCTCGTCCAGCATTCTGTTCACCCACTGGCCAGCCAGCTGCCCCCGGGATCCCGCCACAAGCAAGACATGAGTGCAGCGGCACCCTGCTGCTCACGTCCCCTAGCAACTGGTGCACATAGGCATACTGCCTCTGGTCCTGGAGGTGGCATAGGGCCATCAGGACTAGTAGCCATTCATAGCCTTCTCCTCCATGAATTTGGCCAATCCCCTTTTAAAGCTGTCAATATTGGTGTCCATCACTGCATCTTGTGGAAGTGAATTCCACAGTTTAACTGCGTTGTGTGAAGAAGTCCTTCCTCTTATCTGTCCTGAATCTCCCACCAATCAGCTTCATGGGTCCTAGTATTATGAGAGAGGGAGAAAAGTGTCTCCCTATCCACCTTCTCCACACCGTGCCTAATTCTGTACACCTCCGTCATGCCTCCTCTTACTCGCCTTTTTTCTAAGCTAAACCATCCCCGCTGCTGTAACCTCTCCTTGCATGGGAGTCACTCCAGGCCCTTGATCATTTCAGTTGCCCTTTTCTGCACTGTTTTTAGGTGCGGTGACCAGAACTGTAAACAGTATTCTAAGTGTGGTTGCACCATAGATTTGTATAAGACCAGTATGATCTTGGCAGTTTTATTTTCAATTCCTTTCCTAATTAAACCTAACATGGAGTTCGCCTTTTTCACAGCAGCCGCCCACTGGGTTGACATTTTCATCGAGCTGTCCACCACAACCCCAAGATCTCTTTCTTGGTCAGTCATCACCGCTAGCTCAGATCCCATCAGATTATACTTGAAGTTGGGATTTTACTGACTCTGGGTCATGCTTTCAGCAACAGAGCCTGATCCACGGCAATTCAACAGGGTGAGCTTTTTCTCCAATATTTTATCTCTGTGCTAGGAAAGATTCACACTGCTGCATTTCCGTGCGTGTCCGGACTGCTGTTAGAGGCACACAGGACAAGACTGAGTCAAAAAGGGAACAAAGCTGGCATCCTTAACCAACAGAGACGAGTTAGTGGATAAAGTGGCAGTTTTGGGAACTCTGGGGAAAAGTGACCATGTTATACTTGAGTTCTTGATTCTAAGGGAAGCAAAAGCTGAGTGTAGCCAAACGCGTACCCTGGATTTTAGGAAAGCCACTTTTAACAAACTCAGAACAATGATAAGTAAGGTCCCATGGCAAGCGACTCTAATGAGAAAAGGAGACCAGGATGGGTGGGAGTTTTTAAAAAGGAAATTTTAAAGGCACAATTGCAAACAATTCCCACAAGGAAAAAAGGCAGAGGGCAACAGAAGAAGTTAATGTGGCTTCACAATAAACTCAAAGATGACCTGAAAACAAAAAAGGACACGTATAGGAAGTGGAAGGACAGGCTACAAGAGAAGAGTACGGCCAGGTAGCACAGAACTGCAGAAATAGTGTCAGGAAGGCTAAAGCTGAGAATGAGCTAAGGTTAGCGAGGGATGCTAAAAACAACAAAAAAGCTTTCTTCAGATACATGCATAGTAAAAAACATAGGAAAGAAATGGTGGTTCAACTACACAATGAGGATGGCAAATTGATAACAGAAGACAAAAGGCAGAAGTGTTCAATTCCTACTTCAGCTCGGTCTTCTCCCAAAAGAGGGTCTATGACCCCCCTGGCAAACCTGAAGTGCAGACTGAAGGGGCAGAATTGCAGCTTGAGATTGATAGGCAAATGGTCAAGGAGCACCTGATTACTCTGAACGAGTTTAAATCCCCAGGGCCTGACGAGCTGCATCCTAGAGTAATAAAGGAACTGGCAGAAGAACTCTCAGAACCACTGTCTATTATCTTTGAGAAATCATGGAGGACAGGTGAAGTGCCAGACGACTGGAGGAGGGCAAATGTTGTTCTCATCTTCAAAAAGGGCAAGAAGGGGGAACCTGGGAACTATAGGCTAGTCAGTCTGACATCAATCCCTGAGAAAATTTTGGAGCAGATTATTAAAAAGTCAGTTTGCAAGCACCTTGAAAACAATGCAGTGATTACTAGAAGCCAGCATGGATTTGTCAAGAACAAATCCTGCCAGACTAATCTGATCTCATTTTTTGATCGGGTAACCTCCCTTGTGGACTGTGGGAATGCTGTGGACATCATATATCTGGACTTCAGCAAAGCTTTCGACAAAGTGCCTCATGATATCCCAGGGATGGGGACTCGGACTCCAGGACTCGACTCGTGAGTCGGACTGAGTCCCAATAGAATCATAGAATCATAGAATCATAGAAAAGTAGAGTTGGAAGGGGCCTACAAGGCCATCGAGTCCAACCCCCTGCTCAATGCAGGAATCAAGGTCAAAGCATCTCTGACAGATGTCTGTCCAGCTGCACCTTGAATGCCTCCAGAGTGGGAGAGCCCACGACCTCCCTAGGTAGTTGATTCCATTGTCTTATTGCTCTGACAGTCAGGAAATTTTTCCTGATGTTTAGGTGGAATCTAGGTTCCTGTAACTTGAGCCCATTATTCCGTGTCCTGCAAACTGGGATGAACGAGAAGAGATCTTTGCCCTCCTCTGTGTGACATCCCTTCAAATACTGGAAGAGTGCGATCATATCTCCCCTCAGTCCTCCTCTTCTGAAGGCTAAACATGCCCAGTTCTTTCAGTCTCTCCTCATAGGGCCTTGTTTCCAGTCCCTTTATCATCCTTGTTGCCCTCCTCTGAACCCTCTCCAGTTTGTCTATGTCCTTTTTAAAGTGAGGTGCCCAGAACTGGACGCAGTACTCAAGATGAGGCCTAACCAGTGCCGAGTAAAGGGGAATTATCACTTCCCGCGATTTGGAAGCTATACTTCTATTAATACAGCCCAAAATTGCATTTGCCTTCTTTGCAGCCACATCGCATTGCTGGCTCATATTCAGTTTGTGATCTACCACAATTCCAAGATCCTTCTCACTTGTAGTATTGTTGAGCCAAGTGTCCCCCATTCTGTAACTCTGCATTTGGTTTCCTCTCCCTAGGTGCAGCACTTGGCATTTATCCCTATTAAATTTCATTCTGTTGTTTTCGGCCCAGCGCTCCAGCCTATCGAGGTCACTTTGAATTTTGTTTCTGTCTTCCAGAGTATTAGCTGTTCCACCCAACTTTGTGTCATCTGCAAATTTGATAAGCATTCCCTGTACCTCCTGATCCAAGTCATTAATAAAAATGTTGAAGAGCACCGGGCCCAGGACCGAGCCCTGTGGTACCCCGCTCGTTACCTCTCCCCAGTTTGAGAAGGAACCATTGATAAGCACTCTTTGAGTCCGATTCTGTAGCCAATTGTGGATCCACCTGATAGTTGTTCCATCTAGCCCACTCTTAGCTAGCTTACTTATCAGGCATTCAAGGTGCAGCTGGACAGACATCTGTCAGAGATGCTTTGACCTGGATTCCTGCATTGAGCAGGGGGTTGGACTCAATGGCCTTGTAGGCCCCTTCCAACTCTACTTTTCTGATTCTATGATACAGTATGGGGGTTTGCAGGCACTACTGTACTCTGGCCTTCAGTTACATGGAACATTACCTGAGGCAACCACATTCTGCCCAAGAAGACCTGCATTCTGCAGCCAGGGAGAGTGGTGGTGCCTGACTGACTCCAGCTACAAAGGCTCCTGCTGAAGGGTCCCCTAGAGACCATCTAGCTGTGAGTCCTGCAGGACCTGGTCCCTGCTTCCCTGGCTCATCACACCTGGCCAGGGAGGGTGAGGCCTGACTGACTCCAGACTCCAGTCACAAAAGCTGCTGCTGCTCCTGCCTTTGTCTGTTTGTTTGTTGTTATCTGTAATTATTTCTGTTGTATTTTTTTGAATATTTAGTGTTTTTTTAAATATATATTTTTAACTTGTATTGCTGTTCTTATATTCTGTAGATTATTTTTTTTAAAAAATATTATATTCAGTGTTCCTTGATGTTTTGTGTTCATGCCTTTTAGATTGTGAGCCTGAGGGCAGGGACTGTCTTATTATTAATTTGTGTAAGCCGCTCTGAGAGCCTTTTCTGGCTGAAGAGCGGGGTATAACTGAAATGAATAAATGAATAAATAAATAAATAAGAGATTATGCAATGCCAACAATGTGCATATCTTTGTTTATTCTGTGAATTTCATTATTCATAAGGAATACCTGATTAAACATCCAAAATAGCCAGACAATGAAACGTACAAACTGCCCAGCCCGCCAGGTCCACAGTGGACTAAAGCTCAAACTGCTAGCCACAATATGACAGAAGTGGAATTACCACTGCAGAATTAGGGATGGGAGAGCTCGCCAGAATTCTGCAAACGTCCCTTCTAGGCTCGGTTCAGCTTGCTCCTCTACTCATTTGGGACCTGTTTCTCGCGGTTCGTTCTAAGGAGAAAAGTGCATTTCTGTGTGCATTTTCCAAAAATGCACATCCCCCCCCCTTTGATCAAAGTGTGAAAACTTTATTTAAAGTGTGAATTTTATAAACAGTGCATACTGTATTTGCAAATGGGTATTTTTCCAACACAAGTTCGGGAATTTGCTGACATTTTCATAGAGCACGCACTCCCATTCATGTTTGCGTTTGGGGTTTTGAACAGGACATTTTTGAGTGATTTAGGAACTGTAATAAAGAGTGTTGGACTGGGACCCGGGAGATCCGGGTTCTTGTCCCCGTTCGGCCGTGAAACTCACTGGGTGACTTTGGCCCAGTCACTGACTCTCAGCCTAACCTACCTCACAGGGTTGTTGTGAGGATAAAATGGAGAGGAGGAGGACTATGTAAGCCGCCTTGGGTTCCCTTGCAGGAAAAAAGGCGGGGTATAAATATAATAAATAATAAATAAATAAATACTGTTTTTTCCCCATGTGGAAATCACTTGAATTATTCCCTCCCTTTCAGAATATGACAGTCTCCTTCCACTCCAAGGGGACCCTCCAAGTCCAGTTCACAGATGGTGACCCTGGAACTCAGCAGTAGCTCTCTCTGGCCCTCACACGCTGCGGTGTCACAATGGCCGGGTTCCAGCATCCACGACGATGGAGAGTTCCAAAGAGGCCTCAGCCCTCAGGTGACCTTCCAAGTTCCAAGCAGAGTGTTGACGACGTTGAGAAATGGCGCACACTCATCACGCAGGATGCCAATGGCTGGTAAGAAAGCTCAAATTTTAAGTGCTGGTGGAGGGAGATGGTCAGAGGGAGGTCAGGTGGGAGATTGGGGAATGAAGAGGAGTCCCCCAAAGCCCGGAGCCTCCAAAGACAACCTTAGCTGCTTTCTGCCAGTTCACTTACTTTTGAGCCCAATCTTCCCAGAAGAGGCAGCGGCTCTTTCTCCTTGCCCTTTCTGGCGGTGTGCCGATCACCTGGGAAGGCCAAATGGGAACAGGAGCGAGGCCAGGGCGCCCGGGTGTCGGCTGTGGGGCACAATGAGGACAAGGCTCCATTGCCAAGCGTGCCCTTTGCTGAGCTGCTCTGTGGCAAAGGCTGCGCCCTTCCATAGATTTCATAGATCTGATAGAGTTGGAAGGAGCCTACGAGGCTATCGAGTCCAACCCCCTGCTAGGAAACTAGAGGAGGGCTCTCCCATCCAAGTCATCACCAGGCCTGGCCCTGCTTAGCTTTCCACGCTCAGACAAGCTGAGCCAGCGTGAGCCACATTCCGCAAGGCGTGTGGGGTTGTGGGGTAGAGAGGTTGTCGGGTGCCCTCCCATTGACTGACTGCACACCTTTCTGTTTGTCGTCCTAGGAGCCCATGGACACGTCCCCCGCTCCCGCCCGACCTCCCCCCACCCCAGCAGCCCCCACAACCCCGGCACATTCCACCCTCCAGCATCCGGTGAGCAAATTTTTACCCTATCTCAAGCCTCCCTTAACAGGCTGGGGCTCTTTCAGAAAGCGTTTTCCCAAGCCTGAAAACGCTCTCTGTGACCCTGCATCTTTGGGATTGTGGGGTACAGGGAACGTTTGCTGCTCCCCCACTGATTGCCCACCTCTCTGCTTGTCACCCTAGGAACCCATGGACACAAGCCCCGCCCCAACACGGGATGAGCAGGTGAGCAAATGTTTAGCCTATTTATTTATTTCTTATATTTATTAATCGCCCATCTGGCCGGTCACCCTATGTCAAAGCTCCAAAGCTATGTCAAACTATAGCAATGCTACCCCAAGAACGTAGTGATGGCCGCCCACTCGGATGGCTTTAAAAGGGGATTAGAGGGAAAGGTGGAGGATAATTTCGAGGGGGGGGGAGCTGTGTAAGTCCATTGCAAGAAGAAAAACCACAAAGGCTCTTGTTGTGGCACCTTGAAGACTAGCAATTTATTCTTGCCAGCATAGATTTATTAGACGTTAAGGTGCCCAAAGACTCCGTTGTTTTCAGGCAGCATAAAGACTACGAATGTGGCAACTGGCTACTTATCCCTCCCAGGATTGGAGGCCGCAGGTAGCTTAGGGCGTGAATGGCAGAGATCCCACCAGTAAATCCCAAGCGGCCTTCGGTGGCATCGTGCCATAGCTGCACCACGTCCTGCCTAGTCCAATGTCCAAGCCCACCCGCTGCTCCGTTGCTAATGGGGGCCCTTGCTGAGCCGCTCTGTGCCCAAGATGGCACCCTTTCTTAAGGCATGTGGGATTGTGGGGTACAGGGAACGTTTGGTGCTCCCCCACTGACTGCCCACCTCTCTGCTTGTCACCCTAGGAGCCCATGGACACAAGCCCCGCTCCACCGCGGGATGAGCAGGTGAGCAAATGTTTAGCCTATGTCCGTTCACTAAGATGACCAGGTAAGCAAACCTTTATTGCTAAGAGTGCCCCCCGCTTAAGGCTGTACCCGTCCCCTCCTTCCACCATGTGGGACTGTGGGGTACAGAGAATGCCTGGCGCTCTCCCACTGACTGCACACCTTTCTGTTTGTCATTGTAGGAGCCGATGGATACATCCCCCGCTCCAGCCCGACCTCCCACCATCCCAGCAGCCCCCGTCTCCCAAAAGCCTCCCCCACCTGCCCCCGTCTCCCAAAAGCCTCCCCCACCTGCCCCCATCTTCCAAAAATCTCCCCCACCTGCCCCCATCTTCCAAAAACCTCCCACACCTGCCCCCATCTTCCAAAAACCTCCCACACCTGTCCCTGTCCTCAAAAGACCTCGCCTACCTGCCCCAGATGTCAAAAATCCTCCCCCACCTGGCCCTGTCCTCAAAAAACCTCGCCTACCTGCCCCGGACATCAAAAAACCTCCCCCACCTGCCTCCGTTTTCAAAAAACCTCCCCCACCTGCCCCTATTAGAAGACCCAGGCGCCAAATCCGACTTTTTCCTCCCCCCACCCCACCCGCCCCCATCGTTCATCCCCCCCACCCCACCCGCCGGTGCCTTGCCTCTCCCCGTCGTGCAAGCCACCTTCCGTCGATGAGCCCACCTGTGCCACATCGACCAGGTAAGAGCACTTCTGACCTTTCCCAGACATCATAGCAGATGTCCAGAAAGGAAAAGAGAGCCTTTGCAGCTTTCTTAGTCCATATAGCCTTGAACAGGGCTCGCCAACCTTGGGTCCCCAGATGTTGCTGGACTACAGCTCCCAGAATCCCTTGCCATTAGCCATGCTGGCTTGGTATGCTGGGAGCTGTAGGCCAGCCACATCTGGGGACCCAAGGTTGGAGAGCCCTGGCCCTAGAAAGTCGACAGAGAGACCTTTTTCTCCTTCATCATATTTGAACACAATGGGGTCATCCCATGCAGCTGAATGGAGGGGGATTGAAAACAAAAGCACAAAACATATAACCATAATTAACCATTAACAAAATTAAAATGGACTTCCGAATTTTTCTACAGCAAATAGAAGTAACAAATAGTTTCTCTAGTCGATAATCAAAAAAGGAAAGTTCTCTTTTTCCTATTGTCACAAATTTATCCTCTTATTATTCCACAAAACCACAAATAAACAAATCACTTTTTTCTAAACCCTGCAAAAAGTCAATTAGAGGTTTCCACTCAGCAGTAAACATAGATGTTGTCTTTTCTCTAAAGAATGACGTAAGTTTGGCCATCTCTGCCAGCTCCACCATCTTGACCAGCCATTCCTCTGTTGTAGGCAGTGCTGGAACTTTCCATTATTTTTAATTATTATATTTTATTGTGTTGTTTTGTTGTATTTTAATTGTACATCGCCCAGGGTGGCCGGGTGACCGGCCAGATGGGCGATTGATAAATATAATAAATAAATAATAAATAAATAAATATAAAAACACAAACATTTTAAAATATAACACGATAAAAACAAGCAACCAAAATAAATTCAATCCAGAGGTACAGTGGCGATAATAAAAGGAATAAAATCAACCATTAAAATATTGGGCAAATAAAAAGGTCTTCACCTGGCACCTGAAAGAATAGAGGTTAGGCGCCAGGCACCTTCCTTCACTTGTTCTGCTCTTCCTCAGTCTCAAATTTCAACAAGAGTTTACACATTTTTGCAGTAAGATCTTCATCATTTACACATAATTCTCTTTCAAAGTCCGATTTACTTTGTTCAAAATCATATACGCTATAAGAATTTCATCTCTAGCAGCAACTTACGTTGCCCCAAGGCGTAGCATTGGTCCCTGGTTTTATACGGAGCTTGCGCGCCAAATTCATGCGGGGCCAGGTCTATTGGGGCTCTTGGCAATGAGGGCCGAATTAAAACTTCCACGGTTAGAGGTGGTATGACTTTGCATGGCGGCTGCAGGAGACAATGGGCAGACAGGTCCTCTCGTGTGCTTCCTGGGGCCATCGGCCTGGGATTGCAATCCTATGGACACTTACTTGAGAGTAAATCGTGCAAGCCACCTTCCGTCGATGAGCCCACCTGTGCCACATCGACCAGGTAAGAGCACTTCTGACCTTTCCCAGACATTGTAGCAGATGTCCAGAAAGGAAAAGAGAGCCTTTGCAGCTTTCTTAGTCCATATAGCCTTGAACAGGGCTCGCCAACCTTGGGTCCCCAGATGTTGCTGGACTACAGCTCCCAGAATCCCTTGCCATTAGCCATGCTGGCTTGGTATGCTGGGAGCTGTAGGCCAGCCACATCTGGGGACCCAAGGTTGGAGAGCCCTGGCCCTAGAAAGTCGACAGAGAGACCTTTTTCTCTCTGTCATAATATTTGAACACAATGGGGTCATCCCATGCAGCTGAATGGAGGGGGATTGAAAACAAAAGCACAAAACATATAACCATAATTAACCATTAACAAAATTAAAATGGACTTCCGAATTTTTCTACAGCAAATAGAAATAACAAATAGTTTCTCTAGTCGATAATCAAAAAAGGAAAGTTCTCTTTTTTCTATTGTCACAAATTTATCCTCTTATTATTCCACAAAACCACAAATAAACAAATCACTTTTTTCTGAACCCTGCAAAAAGTCAATTAGAGGTTTCCACTCAGCAGTAAACATAGATGTTGTCTTTTCTCTAAAGAATGATGTAAGTTTGGCCATCTCTGCCAGCTCCACCATCTTGACCAGCCATTCCTCTGTTGTAGGCAGTGCTGGAACTTTCCACTTTTGTGCATATAAGAGTCTCGCTGCCATTGTCATATATAAAATAAAGTTCCATGACTTCTTTCCAACTGACTATCCATTATTCCCAAGAGAAAAGCCTCTGGTTTCAGTTGAATGTTAATCTTTAGAATTTTTTGAATTCGTGAATGAATTTGTACCTATTGTATCCAATTTTTTTTAGCTTTTTTACATGTCCACCACATATGATTAAAAAAGTTCCTTCTTGCCGTTCACATTTCCAACATACACCCGAGATACCATTATATGATTTTTGCCAATTTCTCCAGAGACATATACCAACGATATATCATCTTATAGAAATTCTTTAAGACTAGAACATAATAGATTTCATAGATCATAGAGTTGGAAGGAGCCTACAAGGCTATCGAGTCCAACCCCCTGCTGAATGTAGGAAACTAGAGGAGGGGTCTCCCATCCAAGTACTAACCAGGCTTGACCGTGCTTAGCTTTCCACGCTCAGACAAGCTGAGCCAGCGTAAGCCACAGGCCTGTTATGTAAATTTCAAACCTTTTAACCACATATTTTCCCATTGTACCATTAGTACATTATATCCAAAATTTTGGGCCCATTTTATTTATTTATTTATTTATTTATTTGATGTATTTATTCACCGCCCATCCCTGGGTGGTTTCCAAAACACAACACAAAAATAGGGTCCCTCCCTAGTGACCTTCGCCATGCCCCCTCCGTGATGAGCTTCCGCCGTGCATTAAAAACATGGCTGTTCAGGCGGGAATATGGGGTGGGTTAGGTTTTTAATGAGAATTTTTTATATTGTTTTAATTATTATATTTTATTGTGTTGTTTTGTTGTATTTTAATTGTACATCGCCCAGGGTGGCCGGGTGACCGGCCAGATGGGCGATTGATAAATATAATAAATAAATAATAAATAAATAAATATAAAAACACAAACATTTTAAAATATAACACGATAAAAACAAGCAACCAAAATAAATTCAATCCAGAGGTACAGTGGCGATAATAAAAGGAATAAAATCAACCATTAAAATATTGGGCAAATAAAAAGGTCTTCACCTGGCACCTGAAAGAATAGAGGGTAGGCACCAGGCACCTTCCTTCACTTGTTCTGTTCTTCCTCAGTCTCAAATTTCAACAAGAGTTTACACATTTTTGCAGTAAGATCTTCATCATTTACACATAATTCTCTTTCAAAGTCCGATTTACTTTGTTCAAAATCATATACGCTATAAGAATTTCATCTCTAGCAGCAACTTACGTTGCCCCAAGGCGTAGCATTGGTCCCTGGTTTTATACGGAGCTTGCGCGCCAAATTCATGCGGGGCCAGGTCTATTGGGGCTCTTGGCAATGAGGGCCGAATTAAAACTTCCACGGTTAGAGGTGGTATGACTTTGCATGGCGGGTGCAGGAGACAATGGGCAGACAGGTCCTCTCGTGTGCTTCCTGGGGCCATCGGCCTGGGCTTGCAATCCTATGGACACTTACTTGAGAGTAAATTGTATGGCGTTCGGTGGGACTTCACGGGGCACTTGGCTGCAGCAACTCTGAGATCCCAAGGGAGGCTGCCCTGGGGGGCAAGGGGTCCCGTCCCTCTTGGGAAACCAGAAGGGTCTCCCCCGGCCGGGCAGGGGCCAATGATGGGAGGCTGGTGGGCAAAATCTCCCCTTCCTTCCAGCCAGTCTAATTTTTCTTCCTTCCTCTTAATCTGTTTTGTCTTTTCCCCTTCTCCAATGGTCTACTTCAGTTCTTTCTTTCTTTCTTTCTTTCTTTCTTTCTTTTTTCATCAGTCTCCCCCCTTCTTCCCCCCCTTAATCTTTTTTAAAAATATGTGGTTTCTTTTCTATTTCACTTTCCTCCCTTCTTTCGCCGCCTTCCCCCTCTTCCTTCCTTCCTTCCTTCCTCTTAATCTGTTTTGTCTTTTCCCCTTCTCCAATGGTCTACTTCAGTTCTTTCTTTCTTTCTTTCTTTCCTTTTTCATCAGTCTCCCCCCTTCTTCCCCCCCTTAATCTTTTTAAAAAATAATCTGTGGCTTCTTTTCTCTTTCGCTTTCCTCCCTTCTTTCGCCACCTTCCCCCCCTTCCTTCCTTCCTTCCTTCCTTCCTCTTAATCTGTTTTGTCTTTTCCCCTTCTCCAATGGTCTGCTTCAGTTCATTTTGTCTTTCTTTCTTTCTTTCCTTTTTCATCAGTCTCCCCCCTTCTTCCCCCCCCTTAATCTTTTTTTAAAATAATCTTTCGGTGGTCTCCTTTATTTCCTCTTCCTTTCCTCCCTTCTTTCGCCGCCTTCCCCCTCTTCCTTCCTTCCTTCCGCCCTCCCTCCTTCACCCACGCTCCAAAACGGACGGCTCCGGATCAGCCGGGGTGCCTCGCTTCGCCTCCAGGTCCAGCAGTTCCAGCGGGGCTGAGCCGTACACCAGGTCCACTCCACAGTAAGTTCCGAGGGAGCTGGAGGGAGGGAGCTGGAGGGAGGGCTCAAGTGGGAAGGGGGCGCGCTAAATATCCGATCTTGCCTAGGGCGCCAAACTGCCTCGCACCGGCCCTGCCTCCCCGTCCCGTCACCTCTTCACCCAGTGAGCCTGGAGAATGACGGAGCTGAAGGAAAGCGCCAGTCGCTCGGCATCCTTCCCTCAGCGGTAAGCACCGGGCAACTTTATGCATTCAATGTATACATCGCCCAACTTCCTCCTTCCTGGGCCCTAGGACTGCGCGGCGCGGCGCGCTCCTCTCCTGAGCTTGCCTGGTTACCACATTGTTGATGATACACAATTTCTCTCTCCTACGGTTTAGAACGGCTTTCCCTCGGCTGGTGCACTCCAGGCGTGTTGGACGGCATCGTCCCCAGCCAGCACGTCCGATTCTAAAAACGGTGCGTCCACTTCTACATGTGATGGACTTGGCTGACCGGAGCGTCCACTTCTACATGTGATGGACTTGGTTGACCGGAGCGTCCACTTCTACATGTAATGGACTTGGCTGACCGGAGTTACAAAAAGACCTCCCAGATTCTCTTCCATAGTACTTTGCTGATGGAGACGTCAATCCTACACCCGCTTACGTGGGAGTAGTAACCCTTTACTGGACGCAGTAGATTTTACAATCTGGGTAGACACTGTGAAGGAGAAGCTGGGAGGCCTGTTCTTTCTGTGGAAAGGCCAGTATAATTAGTGGGTAGATTGCTGAAATAATTTTCTAACAGAAATAGTTGTTCCATATTCCTTGAGCCAGATGGCTCTTTCCCTTATCTTAGAGAGTTACTGTGCCTTGCCCTCAAGGCCGTTGGTCCCAGAGTGTAAGAGGAATTTACAGCTGGGGCCCATCAAGAGGGCAGATGAGATTTACAGCTGAAACCTATTAGGAGAGATCTTGGGCAATGAGGTAATTGAGCATGACCAGAGTGCCCTGGATTGGCTAGAGGCAATCAAGCCATGGTCTGGGGTGGGGGGGGGAATATAGGAACGTCGATTTGGGAACGCTGTGTCTTTTCTTTCTGGCCCGGTGATGCAAAGGGTGGAGGGGGCTGCTGCTTAGGCAGGGCCCTGTGGAGATCGACCCCCTGGCAGAGTGGACTGGCCTGGGTATCTGTAGGTATAGTGGTTTGTTGTTTTGGTAGCTCTGATTGTGTGTGTCAAAGTAACTTTGCATTTTTTTGTTTTCTCCCTTCCCTTCTTCCCACCTCTTATTTTACTTTCCCCCTTTTTAATCCTAAATAAATTTCTCTTGTTTTAAACCTGAATGGTGTGAGCAGTTTTCTCTATTGATTCAGTGCTAAAATCCAGTACCTTGACCAGGGGTCAGAACCGTTGGGCCCAGGGTAAGGGCAGCACAGACTGGTCAAGTCCTTCACAGACACCTATAAAGCCGCCCTCCCCAGCCTGGTGCCCACTGGCTTTGTGGGGACTGCAGCTCCCATCATCCCCAGCCAGCAGTCATTGGTCGTGAGGATGATGAGAGCTGCAGTCCAACACGTCCAGAGAACGCCAAGTTGGGCAAGGCTGCTTTGCAGTATTAAAAGAGTGCGACCTGAAAAATATATTTATTTAGCAACTTACAAACAAACAAACAAACATGCAGGCTCTCTAAAAAGGAAGGAATAGGAGCCCGCCCTGCCTTCAGGCGAGGAGTCTTCCTCCTACCCACCCAGCCCGGGCAAGGCGGCCCCAGTGCGCTTGCGCACGCCAGGAGCCCCTCTTTCTCCCCCCTCCTCGCAGATTGCAGTCCAAGCGCGCTTGTGCGGCGTCTGGAGCGCTCTCTCTCTCTCTCTCCCGGCCGACGCCCGCTCCCGGGCGTTGATTGGCTGCTTCCGTGCGGCTGAGGGACGACGCTGTCGCGCGCTTCGCTCGTAAAGCGCAGGCAGGAAATCGGGGAAGGAAAGGCGGAAGGTCGCGCGGGAGGGCGCGCGAGCGGCACAGGTGAGGCGGCTTCTGTTCCGGGCCCACCCTGGCTGCTCCCCTCCACTTGCCCTGGGCGGGGCCTGAGCACGCAAATGAGCGCCGTAGGGGGCGGGGCGTGCGCATGCAAATGAGCTCTGGAGGGGTGGGTCCTGGGCATGCAAATGATCCTTGTTGCGGGCGGGGGCAAAGCATGCAAATGTGAGCCAGAGCATCCCTGACCTTTGGTCATGCTGGCTGGGGATGATGGGAGTTGCAGCCCAACACATCTGGAGGGCCCTAGGTTGGGGAAGGCTGCTAGTAGGGACTTTGGAATAATGATAGCAAAGAGCTTCATAGATTTCATAGATCATAGAGTTGGAAGGGGCCTACAAGGCCCTCGACCTGTGTCCTCACTGTGGGAAGCTGTGTGGATCTAGAATTGGCCTCCACAGTCACTTACGGACCCATCGCTAGAGTCTACGCAATTTTTTAGAACTTCCTCCTTTAAAAAATTTTCTTTTTGTAATTTTTATCCTGGAAGACAATCTTACTAGGTCACGAGTGATCGCCTACTGCAGGAAACTAGAGGAGGGGTCTCCCATCCAAGTAATAACCAGGCCTGACCCTGCTTAGCTTTCCAGGCTCAGACAAGCTGAGCCAGCGTGAGCCACAGGCCTGTTGTGGCAGCCTTCCTCACCCAGGTGCCCTCAGATGTTTGGACTTCAACTCCGGGTGAGGAGCGTTGAGCCCCGCCAGCGTGGCCAATGGCCAGGAGTGCTGGGCGTTGTAGTCCAAAATATTTAGAGGGCACCGGGTTGGGGAAGGCTGCTAATACGAATTTTGGAATAATGGTAACAAAGAGTGTGTGTGTGGGAGGAGGGGCGCATAATGCATGCACCGGACTTCCCGGAGCACCTAGTGAGTGGCCCTCACACAGTGTGTGTTCTCTGGCAGGGTCATGGGGATCCCGTGTGAACTCATCCCCCCGAAGAGAGTGGCACAGCTCCACCCGCTGATCAACATCCACGACCTGGTGGGGGCCATGCATGTGCCGGAGGATGCCGTCGTGTCGTCCGCTGACGTGAGCCTCGCTTTGGCCAGTGCTGCCTCTTCGAATGGTACGGCCCTGCCCTGGCACTTCTTTTGTCAGCCAAGCTGCTTGAGAAATGCTAGCCGGAAAGGTGTTGCTGAAGAGCAAGGACTGCAAGTTGTCTCCTGCTCCGCTTGCGCGTTCAATTTGCAAAGTACTTTACGGTCCTTGGTGTGTGTTGTCTCATGTGCCCACATGTTACAGATGAGGAACTGATGGCTGGAGCCGGATCTGGACATACAGACCTGGTTCGCAGAGCACAACAACCCACCATGACTCCTCAGCCATGGTGGGTTGTCCTATCGTGTGGACCCAGCACAGTTTCTGCAGGGTGGCTTCTTTTTCATGGAACAGGTCACCCTAAGAACCGATGGCTTGTGTTGTCTGAACCCGGCAGGGCAATTTTATCGTGGGTTGCTGGGAACGGCTAGAGAGCTGCCCGGCCAGAGCGGAAAAACCCTGCCACTCTTCGCGATCTCGCCCGTACCACCACCATTCTCCCTCATCCCTTCTCAGTGCCCTCCGTCCTGTGCCCCTAAAAATCGTGAATATCAAGATGTGACAGCTAGCAACGGAGGGAGGCGGCCAGCAGCAAGGGGGTGGGAATCAGAAAGAGGCTGGAGGGAAGGCGCTTTGCCAGCGGGTGTTCGTGCTTCAGTGTAGAGCAGTGCTCTCCAACCTTGGGTCCCCAGATGTTTTTGGCCTACAACTCCCAGCTACGCTGGCTGGGGCATGCTGGGAGTTGTAGGCCAAAAACATCTGGGGACCCAAGGTTGGAGAAGAAGCAGCCTTTGAAAAGGCCAGCTCTGAATTGGAGGGTGGCTGCTCCCTCCCAGGCTCTGGATTTCCCTGCTGAGGGAGGCTGTGTTTCCCCCCCCCCCCCCCCGTTGTCCTTCCTCTTGCTGGCAAAGATGTTTTTATTCAGGCAGGCCTCTAGCATGGAAGCTGGTCTGTTGCTGAAGGGAGTTTAATTGGTTGGATGCTGTTTATTTCTTTTACAGGAATACCTTGGATTGCAAGCATAATTTGTTCCGGAACCGTGCTTGTAATCCAAAACACTCTTATCTCAAAGCGAGTCTCTGGCGGGCGTGAGTGGGGCTGATTTCGGCCCGTTATGCCCACTCGAGGCGAGCTGTTACATCCCTACTTTGTCTTGCAAGACCTTGCTCGTTTATCAAGTCAAAATTTTAAATTTTTTTTTGCTTCTCTTGCAAAACGCTCTCAGACCAGGTTACTTGCAATCCAAGGTATTACTGTATTGTTTTTTACTGGTGTTTTAAATTCATTTCTTTTTATGTTCTGTTTTAATTAAGATTTTCTTTTTAATCTTTATTTTATTTGTTGTTAGCTGCCTTGAGCACCAGTTTTGGCAGAAAGGTGGGATATAAAGAAAATAAATAAAATAATAATAGATAAAGATGGGCATAGCTAAAGGTGGAAAAGATGCAAATAGATGAATACTCTGGAAATCAAGCCTGTGAGGACCAGGGTCAAATTGCATTGCTGCTAGTTCTGCCGCCCATCATATCTAGCATGGACTAGAGGTGAAGGAAGAGAGTCTGTTTTCAGTGCATAGCAAAGAAGATTGAGTGATACTAGTGTTCAGATATTTAGAAAGATGTCTGCTGGGCAGGGGTGGGGAACTGAATTCGGGAGGATGGCCGGATGACCGCCCCCTTCCAGCCCTCCGTGGGTCACCTGGTTCCCGGTTGATTCACCCAGTGTGTTGGACAGGAACTGGCTTCACTGTGAATGGGGCTTCCCCCGTTGAGGAAGGCCTGCGTGCAGCAAAGCCTCCTTGGCCAACACACACATCAGATGGGAGAGCTTCACCTCTCCCGTGCCTTCTCCCATTGGGTGAGGATTTGGTGCCTGAAGGGAAGGGACGTGGCCATACTCAGGCAGCTTTGCTCTTTTTTGTTCCCTGCAGAAGTTGGCAGGAGGGGAATGAGAAGCCAGAGTGAAGCGAACTTGGCCAGCACTAACCATAGTTAGCTTTCCACCAAAGTTTAGAAACAGCTTGCAAACTTGGTTCCAAACTCTGCTTTAGAGTTAACCATGGTTAGTGTAAACCTTGGCGCATAAGTAGTGTGGGTACTGTTGATGGGGTGGGGGTGCGGGGGAACAGAAACCCCAGAAGCCCTTCATGTGTAGGTTCAGGATGTGCAAATTGGGTATGTTTAGACGAAACAAATTTCTCATCCAGGATTGATTGTCAGAGTGGCTGAACCTGGTTTCCCCTGGGTCCTCTGTCAAGAAGCTCCCCATATAACAGGGGTACAGAACCTCAGGCCCAGGGGCCACATCTGTCCCTCCAGGGTTCCCCAGATGGCCCCCACCTTCTTTCCCCAGACCATTGGTGGTTTCCCGACTTTTGTGCAGTTTTTTCCCCATTCTAAAAGGTTGAAATGCCTCTCCTTTACTGGCAGTACGAGCTTTTAAGCTAAAATAGGCTGGTAGTTTGGGTAATTTTGGCCCCGCCCCTTTTGCCCTGCCCACCCCTGGAATGTGGCCCCTGGGAGCTTCTCCAGAATGGAATTTGGCCCTCGGGCAGAAAGAGGTCCTGCCAGCCTGCCCCGTCCTTCCTCTGCTGACGCCCCTGTCGCTCTCTGCAGGGCACCGACTTCATTGGGCGGGAAGCGCTGCTCCACCAGAAGCAGGAAGGGGTCTACAAGCGCTTCACCATGTTCATTCTGGAAGACCACGACACAGACCTGGACCTCTGGCCCTGGTGGGGGGGAGCCCATTTACCGGAACGGCCACTACGTGGGCAAGACCACCAACAGCGCCTACAGCTACACGCTGGAGCGGCACGTCTGCCTGGGTTTTGTTCAGAACCTGGACCCAGAAACCGGCAAGGAGCAGCTGGTGACGCTCGACTTTGTCAACCGGGGCGAATACGAGATCGACATTGCGGGGCAGCGCTTCCACGCCAAGGCCAAGCTGTACCCCTTCAGCTCCCTCTTCACGCCGCGGCGGCGCAAGGACGAGGCGGAGTTCGGGGGCTACCGGGGGAAGTAGGGCCGCACGCACCGAAGGACTGGCTGCCGCTCCAGACGCGCCGGACCTTGCATGGCCGCCTTCCCCAACCTGGCAGCCTCCAGATGGGCTGGATATTACAGCTCCCATCATGCGGGCCGAAGGATGATGGGAGTTGTAGTCCAACCCATCTGGAGGCTGCCAGATTGGGGAAGGCAGTTGTGTAGCCTCTCTGGTCTCTTACATTTTGTACATTTTAAACCCCTCCCCGCCCTCATCTGCATGTCCGTCTCTCCGCCCTCCCCGGCCGGGCTCTTACATCTGCCGCCGCCGGCGGGCTGCAGGCCGAAAGAGCGCTCTCTGAGACGGCGGGCCCAGGCTCTCTCCGTATGTGGCAAGCAAGGACTCGCTTGCCCAGACGTGCCCTCCGAATCTGGGCAGCAGCCTTGCAGGGCTCGGTGGGGCCACCCGGACCTTGGACTCCCTTCTCCCTTCGTGGCACTTGATCCTGTCACCTGTGGGCCAGCGAAGCCCCCTCATGTGGGGCACCCAGCCTCCTGCCCCTGTCTTCCCCGTTCGCAGCTTTCCTTCTCGTGTGCTGCCCGTCGGAGGGTTTGACTGACATTGGAGAGACTTTTACTAGTTCATCTTTGCATTAGGAGGTGGCGCAATCTGTTAGCAGAGGTGGGGAGGGTCAGATTTTAGCAGTTCGGTAGGGCACCAATTTTGTACTCCGCGGTTTCCATGCAAGCAGGGAGCATTCCAGGAGTGGGCTGGATATCTGTTTTATTGCCTTCTTTAACATATTTGGGAGGAAAGGAAGACTGTGCAACGAGATGACACGGGGGGTGGGTGCTCAACTCCTTCTGGACCCATGGGTGGTCCACACCTCCCTCTTATGAGCATAATCATTTGTTTTAACTGAAAGGCCTCATAATGTTTACACATATTCAGAATCTCTTGACTGCCCTGTTTAACATTCCCATGTATAAATCTTTGCTGTAGTCTAGTAAATATTAAGTGATAAATAAAAGCCTCAGAGCTGCAGTGTTCAGATGTACAGCAGCTTTATTGTTTAGAACAGAGACGACAGGCTGCATAAAGGCCAACATGATCCATACCGAATGGCAGAATATTCTCTGGAAAAAGGATGGGAAGGTTGAAAACAGCAATCATACAACTAAAAGCAGCCTAGAACCGCAGCACATAACATGAGGAACATCCTCTATCTCATCTCTCAGTGGGCAGCAACCGTATGAATTTTTTTGTGGAGGATTAATAGAGGCTCAGGTGGTTGGGCTGCCTCAGTTCTCTGCTGAAAGAGGACCACCCTGGCTGCCTAGATAGGCAAAGCACAGCCCCTCTCCCTGGCCACTGGTTGAAGCCAACAGGTGTTCACTTCCCTCCATCCTAGAAGCTCCACAAGTTTTGCTCTGGCCACTGGAGGCACAGACATCAGCTGGAGACCCTTCCATCGAGCACACTGTGGGAAAGAGCGTTTGTTGCCCTCCCAGCTGCACACACCTGCCTTGGCACCCAGCTGACGCAGAGGTGGCTCTTAAGATCTGGCTTCCAGACAGGCTAAGAAGCCTGAAGTTGGACAATGCAGGAGACAGATGAGCCTTAAAGACCCAGTTGCCTCCCCGCCAGCACCAGCAGCACGGCTGGTGGGAAAGCAGCAAGCTAGACGTTTTGGGGCTCCAGCACAGCAAACATCTCCAGGAGAAAGAAACAGATCCAGCGAGTCAAGATGGAGCTGCCTGTTATATGCTGCGAGGTTCATATTGTATAGTGACCAAAGCCGAATAGAGCAGCCTTCCCCAGATGTGCTGGAATGCAACTCCCATCATTCCCAGCCAGGAAGGGCTGTGCCAGCTAGGAATGAAGGGAGTTGCAGTCCAACACATCTGGAGGGCGCCAGGTTGGGACAGGCTGAAATCTTCATTGTTCACACACAAAGAGAAAAGTCTCTCATGGCTGTCCCGAGGACTTCCAGAACACAAAAGCAGGTACCCCTTCTCCCACTTGAAAGTGTGTGAACACACTGGAACTGTTGTGCTCACATTAGGAAATAGTTTCTCAATTCCTGCCCTACCTAACACATCTGTGGAGATGGCATTCCATTTCTGTGAACCTTTTCATACAGGTGGTGAATACACCTGAGCGCACCAGACTTAAAAGATTCTAGGAAAGAACATGAACACATCAGACCAAAATTTAAAGCAAATGCAACTTAATTTGTTGACCTTTGTCAGATCAAAAATGCCGGACAGCAGCTAAAATGATTATTCTATTATCTGCCTTTTATTTGGTGCTGAAACAAAATGCTTGTGTCAGCATTCTAATCTGCCTGTGGAATAAATTTTAGCAAGGAAGTGAAAGTAATTTCAAGTGTTGTGTGCTTCAAGTCCCCAGAGACACAATGCTGGGGGCTTGATGCTCATTTAAAGCCAGCTGATTTGAAGTGACACATTTTAGATTTTAGAAAAGGCAGGAAGCGAAGAGTTCTTTGCTAGCACCAGCCACTGGGAAGCAGCGCTGACTCAGAACACCTTCGCTTGCCTTCCTTGAAAGGACGGGGCACAAGGCTCAGGAGCGGCGTGGGGATCTCTGTCCACATTCACAAGGCAGGAAAAGGCTCCAGCTCACTGAACAGCCTGGATCCTATGACCCGGCCACCCCATAAAACATCCACCCAAGCCTGTGGTATTTGCACTAGTTCCACCACAATCTCTCTCTCTTAAAAAAAAAGCAAAAAAGCATGGGTTAATTTGCACATGGCAGCTTCTTCAGGGAAGAGCAGAACTCATTTCAACAGCTCTGCCTGGAGCCAAGCAGCCCTGGTGAGGAGGGCTGAGCAGGCAGGGCTGCGACAGAAATACATTCAGTGTTGGTTCAATGCTGCGGACATCACCACTCCACTTGCCGCCGCCACCTGCTCCTCCCGCTCTCCCCGCCAGCTTGAGTCAAAGTGTCCAGAGAACGCCGAAGGGAAGGCCACCTGCTGAATCCAGCTCTGCTCTTTATCTACTTGGAGACCTGGTGGATGGCGTGGGCCAGGTGAGCGACGTTGCCAGACGTGACACCCGCAACAGAGATGCGGCCGTCCTTGGTCATGTAGACGGAGAACTCCTTGGTTAGCCGCTCCACCTGGAAAGCAGAGCACAGCAGAGCAGCTACTTGGGGGAACGGGTTCAACTCCAGTGGCTTCCCGAGGCCGGCCACAGTGCTGTGCTGCCACGTGTGAGGTGCAACTTGCAATGCAGAACACCTAATGTGCAGCGCAGTAACTCCCCGCAGCAGGGTTTCAATCAACTCTCCCAGCAAACAGCAGCCAAACAGCTTGAGACCCACTCAAGTGTGATGCCGCCACATCTCACTTGGAGAGCTAGAGCAGCCTTCCCCAACCTGGTGCCCCCCCAGATTTGTGTACAGCGCCACCGATGGACCCAGGGGCAGCCCCCACGTTCCCCTGCAGGGCTAGGAGCTGGAAGGGTTAACCAGCCAAGTGGGCCACCCCACTGTCAGAGGTGTGGCCGCGGTCACCGGCTTTCTGCCTCCCAGCACAGTCCTTACTGGTGCCGTGTGCCATAGCTCCTCGGTTACTAATTAAACAACAGAAGACATTCTCCATTCTTCAAAAAGCAAGAATTAAGGATGCAACCCTGTTAAGATTTTACTGGCCTTTGCTGTTCTATATCTGAAACAAGAATGTATTGCTGTTCTTGTGTTTGAACTGCTGTGGGCTCATCCCCGTGGAAAAGTGGCACACACATTAATCATAATTTATGAGTAAGACCTTTGGCAATCACAGGAGCCTACGTCAAGTCAGGACACCCTTCCAGAGTATGGCTAAGGAGGACTGGGATCTGGGATCTGGTGGAGTGGGGCGGGGAGGCAGAATTCAGAAACCCCTGGCCCAGAGCACAACCGATGCTGGTTTATTTTTCAGTGACCTATTAGGCTAAAACAAACAGAAAAATCTACTGGGTGGTGAGAAGGATTCATTCCGAACCAGTGGTAAAGCCATGAAGTATTAAATTCCTTTGGGATCAGTTAATGTGCCTTTGTTTTTGGCAGGGGGAGGCAGTTAAAGGGATCCAAGTATCCCTTTTAGCCCCCGTCCCATGCTTCAGGTACGATAAGCCTTATCCACTTGATTGTATTGATGGGGCTCTCGCTGCAATGATCCCAAGAGAGAAAGACCCCAAAAGAGCAAGACGTAGAAGGCTCCATTCAGATTGTGGTCTGTAGGATAAGAGAGTATCTCAGTTTTTGAAAAAGAAAGAATAGGATGGAGTAAATGGGAAACATTTTGGCTATGGCAAGCGGAAAGTATGCAAAGTATCTTTATGTAAAATGTAATCGTTTGTACGATAAACAAGTTGTAAGTTGCAAATGCAAATATGTAAATGTGTTCCCAAATGTACTATGTATTATTGATTTTGTAGTATGATTGTATTTAATAAAAAGTCTATATTGCTTTTTTTTTAAAAAAAAACAATAATCCCCATCACATCATCCCCTCCACTCACTCACCTGTTCAGGCTTCAGTCCTGTGAAACAGAACATGCCGATCTGGTCGGTGATGTGTTGCCAGTTATGGGAGGAGCCCTCCTTTTTCAGGTTTGCCACTAGCTGGGCGCGCATGCCAATGATGCGGTCAGCCATCCCCTTCACCTCTGCCAGCCTGTGACAGGGAAGCAGACAGATGCAGAGTTCAACACGGGGAGAGAGAGATTGAGAGAGAGATGGGAGGAGAAGCCCAACCAAGTTCTCCAACCTGGCACTCTCCAGATGTGTTGGACTGCAACCCTTATCATCCCCGGACAGCATTGGACAACATATCTGGAGGGCACCAGGATGGAGAAGGCTGTCCTAGGAATCCCCACCACCCATCATGCGTAGTGGTTAGGGTTTCATAGATTTCATAGATCATAGAGTTGGAAGGAGCCTACAAGGCTATCGAGTCCAACCCCCTGCTCAATGCAGGAAACTAGAGGAGGGGTCTCCCATCCAAGTAATAACCAGGCCTGACCCTGCTTAGCTTTCCACGCTCAGACAAGCTGAGCCAGCATAAGCCACAGGGTGCTGGACAGGGACTCGGGAGAACCGGGTTCTAGTCCCCGCTTGGCCATGAAACTCACTGGGTGACTTTGAGCCAGTCACTGACTCTCAGCCTAACCTACCTCACAGGGCTGTTGTGAGGATAAAATGGAGAGGACTATGTAAGCCACCCTGGGTTCCTTGCAAGTGGAAAAAAGGTGGGATATAAATGTAATAAATAAAAGCCAAAATGAGATTGTGTTACCAGGAAAACTGATCTTGCCCAGGGGCCCTCCCAACCCTGGCAACTTTACTGGTGGCCCAGCGCCATCTCTAGCCCCAGCCCTGCCCCGGCTTAAGAGCACGTGGCTCACACCATAAAGAAAGCTCTCCACCCCAATCTAACCAAAGAGAACCAGCCATCTGCCAGAGCTAATGGACAGCCACAGCACTGCTGCTCTTGGCACAAGGTCTGGCATCGAGCAAGAACAAGGCCAAACAGAGTAAGCTCCCTTGGACGTGCCCCACAGCTGAAGGACTTCTCTGGTTTGCTGATGCAACATTCTTGAACACCGTCAAGGCTGCACCACCTTCTGCTCACAGAACAAAGCTAATACTATTATAGTACATTATAAAATATAAAACTACAGTAAAAGCTAGCTTTTCAAGAGGCCTTACCATTCCTTTCGCAGGTCAGGGCTGGTCAAGATGGTGGAGGCGATCCGCGCCCCATTGACGGGAGGGTTGGAGTACATGGGGCGGATCAGAATCTTGAGCTGGGATTCCACTCTCTTGGCCTCCTCCGAGTCCTGGCAAACCACTGTAAAGGCACCCACGCGCTCCCCTGGAAAGCAAAGGCCAAACTGCCACGTAGCCGCCCCCTTTCTCTCGCGATCTTCCCAGCCGCCCTTGTTGTGCTGTGCCTTTTGCCACGCTGCTCCTTGTTCTTGGAGCGGGCCCTCTACTCCCCACGCCCGATGTTTCCTGAACCACCTCTGGCCTGACCCTTGCCTGCTCTTTGGTCAGCCTTCATTCCGGCTTTGTCTTGTCTGACTGAAAGGAGAGATCATAACCTCTCCTAGGGCAGGGACTAGCTCAGCATTCTCCAACTTGGTGCCCTCCAGGTGTGTCGGGACTGCAATGCCAATCATGGGAGAGTGGAACTCCAACACAAGCTGGAGGGCACAGGTTGGGGAAGGCCAGACTAGCTCCTTGCTCAGGGGCAGGGCCTGTTTGGCACAGACAGACAGGCAGACACAAAGTACTCAAGAGCATAGCAACCAGATTTCATAGCACAGCATCTATACTAGCGGAATCACAGTATTTCATAGACAACTTTGTTTTTCTTTCGGCACCAAATTAAACCATTTCTCCTTGCCCAAGCATTTTAATATTTTAGACTTTTAGAATTTAAATTTATTTTTAATCTGAACTGATTGCTGTGTTTTTGTTTCACTTGCTGGTTGGAGAGTTGCTGTTTTAATTTGTCTTTCAATGTGTAATTGCATCGTTTTTATACTGGATTTGTCTGTCTGTTTTAATGTTGGGTACACCACCCTGGGATCCCTTGTGGATGAAGGGCGGGTTATACATCTTAGAAATAAATAATCATTCCCAGATTTACTCCTTCAAAAATAAAACGTTTTAACCCTTATGATGCAAGAGAGAACGCGAGCGAGCGTGAAAGAGCTCAGAAACCAGCCTCCGGCCAAGAGGGACATCCTGATCTTCTCCCACACACATCCCGCCCCCAAACCAGGCATCCAGTTGGCCCTCACTGACTCTGATTATCCCACCTGGGGGTACCTCTGAAGTGGGACTGTGGTCAAGAGTTCAAGCTCACCATGCCGGTTTAGTTTCGAGCGACCCATTAGGCTAAGCATGCTTGGTTCGAAAGGTCCTCTCGCCAAGTGGAAAGCGAAAGCCTCTATTGCAGGGGTTCTCAACCAGGGAGGGAATTCCCCCCAGGGGGGAATTTTAGGGTTTCAGGGGGGGGAATTGGGACCACAGACTCAAACTGTTGGAATACTGATCTTTCTACAAATTACATTTCTACAGATTGTACATAATCTACAGGACATCACACTGTATGGCACAGATTAAGTCAGACAATCTTGGAAAAGGGGGAATGACATTCTGACATATGGTGAAGCGGGTGCATGGGGCAAGAAAGGTTGAGAACCACTGCTCTGTTGAAACCTTTAATCCTCTGAGCAGCTGTCCCCTCCCACGGAGACAGCAATGGAGTCTGGTCTTGAGGGCTTACCGTACAGGCCCATGTTCTTTGCATACGACTGGGACAGCACCACATTGATGCCTTGTTCAATGAAGTGGCGGACAGCCCAGGAATCTCTGTTTATGTCCCCGCTGGCAAAGCCTTGGTAAGCCATGTCGAAAAAGGCAAAGAGGTTCTTTTTCTGGAAGAGAGCAGAAGCCAACCTTAAAAGGGCAACACTCCTTCCTAAGGGCACCTGTAGGGATGGGAACAGCCTACAGCCCTCCTGCACTGACAGGCCAGGGGTCGCCCATGTCACAAGGCAGCAGGATCGTTGCCCCTGCCCCCAGGAGCACAAGGAGGCCTCACCAGCTTTCACGCAAACAAAGGGCGCCCCAGAACTGCCTGCAGGTTCTGCAGAAAAATCCAGCAGACACACAGCAAGTTCCCCAGCAAACGCGCCAGTGTGGAAGGGGGCAGGCAAGCTGGAATCCATCGAAGCTGGGCAAGACCAAGTCTTCCCTGCTTCGTAATACAGCTACGAATATCCTGCCTTGCTCCTGGAGAACGTGCTGACGCGGGAGCACAGCTCAGCGGACAGGCCGAGCTGCCCAGGGGCAACTCCCTTGCTGGAGCTGAACAGCAGCCTTCAACTTTCTCCGTGTGTAGCTGGAGCAGCCAAAAGCCAGAGCATGTAAACCAGCCCTCCCCAACCGGGTGCCCTCCAGAGTTGTTGTATAACTCCCAGAATCCCCCAGCCAGCATAGTTGCAGTTCAACACACCGGGAGGGCACCCGGCTGGGGGAGGCTGGTTCAACCCTACACACCAGTTAACGAACACCAGGCCATGTCCGGTGAGCTGTAACACAATGACCCGACTCAGGAAAGTCTAAGAGCAAAGCTCGACTAACAGAGGTCTACTTGTCTACACTTCTGAGCTGGGAACAGAATGCAGCCCAGTCACCTGGCCAGGACAGCAGAGATGTCTACGTGAGCCCAGTGCCCAAACTCTGACTACGCAAAGAGAATAAGACGAGGCACAAGAAGAAAAGCTGCAGGAAGCAAAATCAGAGCAAGAGAGACCGAACACAACGTGGCAGCTCCTGCCCGATTCCTGACAGCCACAACGTCAGGACAGATGGAACAAGCAAGCGGTGAGTTCCAAGGGTGAGATCTGTCACGAGCTGCTCCGCGGGCAGCAAGCAAGAACGTGCCCCAAACCTGGCAGGGGTGATCTTTCGGGTGAAGAGGCCTCTGAACATGCAGGACAGCACGACTCAGATGGGGTGCAAGGACAACGGAGGCAGCCAAAGACGGGGCCACACGGAGGGGCTGACGAGCCGGAAGCGGCCTGTGACAATCCCCTCCAATTGTGACTAGCGTTTATGTAGCAGTCAAACTTATTTATTTATTTCATTTTTATATTGCCCAATAGCCGAAGCTCTCTGGGCGGTTCACAGCAATTAACAAGACAGTCCCTGCCCGCAGGCTTACAATCTAAAAAGACACGACACACAAGGAAAAAGGAACGGGGAGGGAAGAAGGGGGAATATTAATGAATACTCCTGGCAGGGCTGGTGGAATGGCCCTGCGCTCCCTCTCTTCTCCCTCCTCTCAGCCTGCGGGAATGGAACGTGGCTGCAGCACCTGCTTGGCATATGGCGGGTCCCCGGTTCAGTCCTTGGCAGCATCGCCAGGCAGGGCTAGGGAAGAATCCCGCCTCGAGCCCTGGAGAGCCGCTACTGCCACTCCGTGTCGACAATTCCGGGCTAGGTGGCCCCGGGGGCGGACGGAGTAGGAGGCTGCTCCAAGATTCCTAAGCCTTCCCCAACCTGGTGCCCTCCAGATGTTTTCGACTACAGCTCCCAGCATTTCTGACCACTGGCCACGCTGATGGGAGATGAAGTCCAAAACCTCTGCAGGGCGCCAGGTCGGGGAAGGCTGCTGACTGTATGGCAACTGTCAGAATATTTTCATATTCAGGTTTGCCTTTGAGGCAGAAAGCTAGCCTTGGAGACAGGTGCAGCTAAGTGTCCAAGGACGTAGCTGCTCTTTCACCCCTCTGTGTGCCAGTTAACGTTTTTTCTATTGTGTTCCAAGGACATAAAGATTAGTGGAGACTGGTGCTGTGGTAAATTACTTGCAGGTGTGCATTACCTCATGTGATAGGAATGTCTTGTATATATGTGTATACAGTATAAGTATGTAATGATGACGACGACGCTGGCGGGCAGTCATTCTCTCTGTCTGGCTGGCTGTGGATGCTATGCTCTGTTTTGTTTTTTGCTCTCTGTATGTGCTCTGTTCCTGATCAAGCCAAAACCTTAGTAAATCTTTTACTAAAGAAACTTGGTTTGTGTTTTTTTCCTTTACATGGACTAGCCTAATCCACTGGGCCAATACCAATGCAACTCTGCTTTCTTGAGGGAATATCATTAATATATCTCACCGATGCAACAGCAACAACTTTGCAAATTCAACTGGAGAGAAAGGGCTTGCCTAGGGCCACCTAGCGAGTTCCTGGCAGAGGGGAGTTTTGAACTGGGGGCTTCCTGACTCACACCTCGGTCTCGTGGCTGCACCTCTTCTCCTGGGCGCTTGGCACCTTCCTGCTTTGGCTGTGTGACCTGCGCTGCACAGCCACAGGTACTCCATGTCCTCCGCCCACCTTTGCAAACCCCAGGAAAAACGCTGGCCCGTGTACTCGCGTGCACAGTTAGCAAGGACCTTAAAAAGCAGGGCTGCACCATCTGCCTGAGGGGCACAAAGCTTGCGGGCTACTCTGCAAGACTGGCCGGCCACGGCTAGAACAGGGTACTGAACTCGATGAGCCCAGCGGCTGCGTTTGCACAGAACCAGCCAGGATTCCAGGACATCTTGGTTCACTGTGAACGAGCTGCGCCTGCTCCAATTTGCTCCTCCACAGCTACTAAGCCAGGGGTTTGTTTTGCCACATCTTGTCCGAACTGGGATTCCTCACCTGCCAGTCCTCCAGGGCTTGGTTCTTGGTTTACAATTCCTGGTCTGTTTGGGAGTGACAAACCACGAATCCTGGCCCAGAGCACATACTTAAAATTGCAAGCAACAGCGGGACAAGGTCAACCAGCACGTGAGGAAGCGCACCCTGGGAGGCACAAGGTCAGCCGCCTGGAGGAAGCGCACCCTGGGAGGCTCACAGAGAGAAGCCCCTCGGCACCCCGCCACCCGGCACCGCTCCTCACCTTCACTGCTGCCGCCAGCTCCTTCCATTGCTCTGGTCGAGGGTCCACTCCAGTTGGGTTGTGAGCGCAAGCGTGGAAGAGAACAATACTCTTCTCTGGAATTTTCTTTAAGAAGGAGAACCAGGGAAAGAGATGAGGCACAGACAGAGGAGGATCTGTTGGGGTTCTTCTTACGAGGTGCTACGAACTGCCAACCCCACGGCACAAAGGGGAAGGGGACAAGTGTCTCTTCCCCACCCACCCACCCACCCACCGTTATCGGGAATGCTACATGCATCTAATGAAGTAGGTCATGCCTATGAAAGCTCCTTCCACAATAAATGTGTTGGTTTTTAAACTTCCTACAGGACCTATTTTTGTTACCACTGACCAAGGGTGTAGAACCCCTGGCGTGCAGACTCCCCAATCTGGCTCACAGAGACATGGGTTGTCCAGGGCCTCCAAGCCCTGCCCCACGCCCCAGAGGAATCCTCGCTGTTATCGCTGATCTGAGAGTGGAGAGAATGCCGGGGACTCGGGTGGCACTGGGAAGAGCGACTGCTCTTCCTGGCACTGGCTGAATCGCTTCGTCCATCGCACAACCCCACGGGGACACCAACGGGATCCCTTTTCTCTCCACAGAGAAGGCTAAAACGGGTGCAGCAATGACATCACGGGCGTGACCATGCCCACTGACATCATCCAGCCTGGTGGGGGCAATCTGGCCCCTCACCCACCGATAGTTCTGCACCCCTGCCACGAAAACTTTAATTGATCAGTGGCTTCAGAACATCTTGCCAACAACTGTGTCTTGGCTTGGGGTCGCACCTAGCCCAGCACTGAAAGGGCCTTCTCTTTCCTAGCCCCCCACTCAGGCAACCCCCCTCTGCAAAACCACCGTGACCCACCCTTTCCCATTTGCTCATTCTCAGATGTCAACTTACGGAAATGTCCTCCAAGGCCCCAGTGAAGTCAAAGCCACAAGTTTTGGGCTCATAATACCGATAGCTTTGCAGCTGCATCCCAGCATCCCTGAAGATGGGAGTATGATTCCCCCAGGATGGTTTGGGGAGGTACACATCACGGCTGGACTTGAAGAATCGTTGCTGCACCAAGAAGAGGAGAGGGTGTATTTGAATCATTGCAATTGCCAAGTCAGTCTACAGCTGATTGAAGCGATCATCTGTACAGAAAAGCTGTATCTGAAACGAATTCTCCTTGTTTTGTGATGTTAGAATTAAATAAGCACTCACCAAGAAGCTGGCACCAACTCTTAAAGATCCTGTTCCAGAAATTGTTTGCACAGTGACATACTGCAAGGACAAAGAACAGACATGTGAGATTTCATAAGAACACAAGAGCCAGGCTGCATCAGATGACCGCACGGGGTTCTTGTATCCCTCGCCACTTCCTCCACACCATGAATAGTTTTGCACACCTCTATAAATTGCCTCCCCTCACTCACCCTTTTCCTAAGCTAAACAGTCCCAGATGTTTCCACCTTTCCTCATAAGGGAGTTGCTCCACCAGCCCCCAGACCATTTTGGTTGCCCTTCCAAATCACGGGAACTGGTTAGGCCTCATCTTGAGTACTGTGTCCAGTTCTGGGCACCTCACTTTAAGAAGGACATAGACAAACTGGAGAGGGTTCAGAGGAGGGCAACAAGGATGATAAAGGGACTGGAAACAAGGCCCTATGAGGAGAGACTGAAAGAGCTGGGCATGTTTAGCCTTCAGAAGAGGAGACTGAGGGGAGATATGATCGCACTCTTCCAGTACTTGAAGGGATGTCACACAGAGGAGGGCCAGGATCTCTTCTCGATCATCCCAGTTTGCAGGACACGGAATAATGGGCTCAAGTGACAGGAACCTAGATTCCACCTAAACATCAGGAAAAATGTCCTGACTGTCAGAGCAATAAGACAATGGAATCAACTACCTAGGGAGGTGGTGGGCTCTCCCAATCTGGAGGCATTCAAGGTGCGGCTGGACAGCCATCTGTCAGGGATGCTTTGACCTGGATTCCTGCATTGAGCAGGGGGTTGGACTCGATGGCCTTGTAGGCCCCTTCCAACTCTACTTTTCCATGATTCTATGATCTTGAGAGTTTAATTTCTGATTCCTTTCCTAATTATGCCAACATGGAATTTGCCCTTTTCATATTTTCACTGAAAACATCAACACACCACCCCCTCCAGATATGCCAGTGGGGTACTCGGTGTGCTTCCACACCTGCCCATTTTACAGGTGAAGTCCTTGGGCCCCCAGATGCTGTTGGACTCCAGCTCCCATCAGCCCCAGCCAAGATGGCTGAGAATCAGAAATGATGGCTGTTGTAGCATACCAACTTCTGGAGGGTGACAGGTTGCTCACCCCTGCTTGAAGGGCAGGAGGAAAGGCTAGTTGGGCACAACACAGTAAATATCCCTACCTTATTATTTATCTCTAGCATTTTTATCCTGCCCTTCAGCCAAAAAGGCTCCCAAGGAGACTTCCAAAGATCAGAAATAAGACAGTTCCTGCCCGCAGGCTTACAATCTAAAAGACATGACACAAAAGGAAAGGGGATTGGGAGGGAGGAGGAAAAAAGCAGATTCAGGCACTAGATTCTTAGTTGCAAAGTTCAGCAGGTCACGGACACCTTGCCAAGAACTGAAAGAGGAAGAATAGAGCAAGTTTCTCAGCAGCTGCGAAGGCAACACTTTATGGTGGAAATGCAGGCCAAGGCTTAACAGTGAGGAGAATTAATAGCACTTCACTAATGGGATTTCTAAGAAGTTAACTCATTTCAGTGGCCCATCCAAGTCATGACTAGTGAGGCCCTTCCTCCTGGCTGGTCAGTTCCAGCAACAAGGAAGTTCAAACCCTTGTATTCAGAACTACACAAGTAGCACCCCCGGCACCGGTTTTATAGTTTATCTCAGTCTGGGTTCTCTTCAGTGAACATCTGGGTTCTCTTCAGTGATAAGGTTTAGCCACCTCAGGCAGATCTCCATTGTATGTGGTGGGACTGTCAATTTGCCCAGAATTATTGGCAACAAATCCCGGGCATTATCTCTCAGGTTGTAGGTAGAAACTTGGGCTTATCCTCTTTGGGCTTATCCTCTTATCCTCTTTAATGTTATTGATTCTGATATAGCTTATGTCCAGAAATGGTTGATTATGAATTTATTAATTGCTGCTAACATTTTATGGGCAAGACACTGGAAGATTGCTGGTCCCCCTTCAGTACGTGAGTGGCTGATTAAGTGCCTGGACAGAGCAGAAATGGATTAAGTTCATGGAATCTGGACATAGAAGAGTGGGAAATGCACATAGAATTAACGCAGCTGATAAAGGGAACAGTTTTATCCAGTATTGGAATGATAATTATGGTCATATAAGATTGGGCCAAATGTTTTTGACATAATTAGAAGATAATGTCATTTCTGCATTTGATTGCCTTTGTGCTGGATTCTTAATAATTAAATAAATAAACTGGTTTTTTAAAAAAACGGTTTGGGTTACTGCAGAGTTCGGAATTCATGTCCAAGCCAAGCAAGAGAAGTTTGGCCCAAGGCAGAGGTAGTGGAAGCCGGAAGGAAGAGGGACAAGAAACTGCTGGCATAGATCAGTTCCTGATCAAAGTCCTCCTTTTGGCTGCAGGGTTTTCAGAAAACCCTGCACCCACATTTCCAGCATACTCATAGCCATAAAAAAGGCCAGAAGGACTGGGATCAAGCATAGGGGAGAACACGGGTGTTGAATGTTTTTCAGCCCAAGGGCCCAATTCCGTTTCGGAGACGCTCTTGGGGGCCACATTTCTGTGGTGGGCGGGGCTAAAGCAAAATGGGGGGGATGGACAAAAATACCAGCCTATGTTAGCTTGGAGCTCCTACTGCCGGTGACTAAGCCTTAGGAAAGACATTTCAACCTTTCAGAAGGGGGCGGGGGGAACTGCACACACCACAGAAAACCATCTGACAGTCGTTGTGAGAAAGGGGTGCATGGCTATCGGAGGGGCCCCGGACGGGATAGATCTGGCCCCTGGGCCTGAGGTGCTGCACCCCTGAGCTAGAAGATGAACCGGTCCTGCCTGCATTCCCAGTTCCTTTATGATGACTGTCGGGTTGAGTGGCACAGACAGCAGCTTTGCATGTGCCAAAATGTTGCCTTGGGATCCAGAAACACAAAGGGCAAAGCCCTGCTCTGGAACGACTCCTGGCCATCACTGAAGAAATCAGTGAGTTGGACATCCATTACCACTTGCACTGGTGGAGGACCGGGTTTCCAAACCGTGTTCTGGGCTGTCCAGAAGCTCCCCCGAAGTTTAGCAGGCAACCCCCAATGAGGAGAGCAATCACATCCTGTTGCTTTTCTGGAGGACGTTGTCCACCATTACCAATCTTTCCCTGCAAGGCACAGGCACAGGGATATTAAGTCCGTTCTAGGGCCGGCATGGGCAGAAGGTAGATCTCCAGAAGTTTTGGACACCTACTTTCTGCCCACCCCCGTTCTAGGACACACTTTGCAGATGGTGAAAGCAAGGCCCAGCCAGTGCTCCCTGTGAGCAAGCTCTCCACTGCTAAATGATCCAAATCCTGTGCAGCAAACAGGGGTTTCTCAGCATACATCACTGTGGAACAGATTCCCCTTAGACAGAAAGCTTGAACACTGCTAGAGTAGGAACCCATCGCTTCAATGCAACTTCAAAAACCTCGGACTCTGCTCCTTACCCGGCCGCTCTGAATAACCTCATTTGTCTCTCCTAAAGCCAGCTCAGCTGATGCCTTGTTGAAGTCTGCCAGGCCGGCAATGGGCAAGTATTCCTTGTCCAGCTTCTTTGCAGCGATCTGGGCTTCTGCCTAGACAGAGAAGACAGCACGTTTACTCATTTGTTTCCCTCACAAATTAAGCTATGCAGGCTGTGAGATTACGGGAGTTGTAGACCAACACATCTGGAGGGCAACAGGTTGGGGAAGACTGACCGAATTTATTGCCGCTAGACGACACTTTCACACAAAAGCAGACGAGAGGGGCTCTGCAGGATTGCATGCTCGTTTCAAAGGACGGACTGGCCGGCTACTCACAAGCACAGCCCCGAGAGCAGCCGCCGCTCCTCTCACACAGGCAGCTTCCGATTTTAACCCACTCCTCAGTTCAGTTCCGTCCGCAGTGGTCCCTCAAAGTCCTCGCAGTTGCCTCTGCTCCACTCTGACCGGACGGCCTCCAGCCGATTGTCACGGCTTGCTTGCTAGTTACGTTTCCAGGGCAGAAAGGCCAGGCAGCTGCCACTCAGCCCGACACCCCCCACTCTCTGCCTCTCAGTGCCTCCCTTTCTATGCTAGTGACAGCAATCCACTGAACAGATACATTTTCACTAGTGTAAGGCCAGGCCTGCACAATACTTCCATCTCCCCTGCATCTTACCTAAATATGCAACTCATTTACTGCAACCCTCTACTCAGCACTGGTTAGGCCTCCTCTTCCAACTCTACTTTTCTATGATTCCTTGAACCCACTGACTACTTAATTAAACCCTGGTTTTATGGCCCCAAAACATGTAACGACCCTGGGACGATTCCAATAGCATCTAGACCAGAATTCTTGCTGGACAGAGAAGAGATCTGGTGCCGTTTTTTTGCTTAGTTCAAGGCCTTCAACTGGAGGAGTGAACACAATCTCGGACAGAGCATTCCATCGGCCACATGCTATGTGCCAGGGGTGCAGAGCCTCTTGCAGCCCGAGGGCCAAATTCCATTTTGGAGAAGCTCACGGGGGGGGGGGGGGGGCTGAATACCAGTGGTGGGCTGGGCCAATGGAAAAAGGGGCTGGGCCAAAAGCAAAGGACATGTAGCCAAAATACCAGAAATGCCAGCATATTTTAGCTTAAGGGTGCAATCCTGTGCATGTTTAGACAGAAAAAAAAAATCCTACAACTGCCAGCATTCCCCAGCAAATTCTGGGAGTTGTAGGACTTTTTTCTGTCTAAACACACACAGGATTGCAACCTTAAGGCTCTTACTGCCAGTAACTAAACCTTAGGAGAGGCATTTCAACCTTTTAGAATGGGGGGGGGGGAACTGTACAAAAGCTGGGAAAGCAGCAAATGATTGTTTATTCATAGATTCATAGAGTTGGAAGGAGCCTACTGTTGGGTTTTGCATAGGCAGAACGAGATTACCACCTGACATCAGGATTATCACCTGACCTGGTGGGTGTCTCTTGAGTTCAAGTACACAAGGTCTCTGGTCACGAGACATAGTCTCAAGGTGATATGACTCAGCAACCTTGGACAGGTTTGGAATCAACATGTTGATGAATAGGTTATACAACTGGGGTGAGTAATATCCTATTTATAGATGCAGGGTATAAAGCTAACACACTTGTTGATAGCTTCACTTCTTCACTCGTCTCGACTTGTTCTGGACTTCACTTCATCTAGCCTTACCACTGGGGTATTGGATTTGTATCTGCAATGATGTAGTGAGTAAGAGATGCATTGCTTGCCTTAATCCCATGTAATTGGGTCTTACAAATAAACTCTTTAATCTTTATTAACTGCTGTTATCTCCTCCTTCCGCCTGCGTGACTGGGACTGAGGGTCACTGGCTAGGGAAGCTTTTGAACCCGGGTCAGTCCAGCTCTCACACCTACAAGGCCATCGAGTCCAACCCCCTGCTCAATGCAGGAAAGTAGAAGAGGGGTCTCCCATCCAAGTCATAACCAGGCCTGACCCTGCTTAGCTTTCCACGCGTGGACAAGCGGAGCCAGAGGTTGGGGTAAAGGGGTGGAGCAGGGGAAGGAAGTGTAGCCACCTGGGGAACCCTGGATTTAGGGCCCAAGCGGGTGGATTTTGAGGTGCTGCACCCGTTTTATGGTCTCCCTCTACTATTCACACCACAGCAAATAGCCACTTGTCGGGGCTAGCTCTCCTGGCCCCTCCAGTTCTGAATCCCTAACTCCAAAACAGCACTGGTCAGATGCCGTGGGAATGGAATCTGGAACAGACAGGGAGGGGGAGGGGGAAGAGGAGGCCGCAGAGACGCCTCTCTGTGAAGAGAACCAGGGCCCAGCTGCGCCGCCGTCAAGTTTAGAGCTTGAGGCTGTGGAAAGAGCGGGGAGAGAAGAAGAATCTCTGGGAACAGGGAAGGCAGAGGCAGGGGAAAGGCGGGGGGAACCAGCCTCGGTGACTGATGCCCGAGAGCGGCGTAAATTACGTAGGCAAGAACAGCTGACGTCTCTTCGTCCATCAACTCGGTTGGCTAACAAGGCTTTTGACCCGCCTTAGGGGCGGAGTCGGTTCTCTAGTTGGAGGGTGAGGAAGCGCGAAACAGTTGATCCGTGCAGAATCAACTGTTTAACCTTCCTGACCTCCCATTGAGGGAATAAAGGGTCTTGAATCACTTTCTTTACTTTTGTGTAACACTTTTCTGCAACCACCTGAGTTGCCCTGCTTTTGCTTAATAAAACTCTACAAAGAAACCCGTGAGCTGCGTTTGACGTTCTGGCTGGAGAGAGGGGGAGTAGGAGAGAGAGAGAGAGAGAGAGAGAGACTGTGAGGGATTGAGGCCTACTCAGGCTTGAGTTTGTTGAAGCCTGAGGGCCCAAACACTTCCCTCGAGTAGTGAAGCCTAAAGGCCCAAACACTTGGATGGGAGGGGGAGTTTGAGAGTTTTAAGTTACCCAATAGAAGTTAAGAATTAGATCTACAATTCAAAGTCACATGATTATAACCTTCCATTCCTGGGAAGGCTATATATGTGGGGTGTGGCCAGCTAGCAGTTAGTGTGCTGAGAGAAAGCCAGAAGCAGCAGCAGAGAAACAGGAGAGAGAAACAGAGAGAGAGAAAGAGAAACTGGCTGCATAGGAAATAGGTAGTCTGAAGTTTAACTAGAGACCATTGGATTGTTTGTTTGTTTGTTTTATTTTATCATACTTGCTTTTGAATTATAACCACTCTATTAAGTAAAGACCCTAATATTAATAGTAAAGTGTTGTTGTTTACCCTGAAGTTTGGAGTGACTTATTCACGTCTACAGCCTACACCCATGCTACTAGAAGCTGTAAAAGGACTTGATCTCCTAGAACAGGAGGGGCTTTGAGGAGAGGCAGATATCTCCCAAAGGCAGGTTAAGGTTAAGGTCCCTGCAGTAGCGGAACCTTGACGGACGGACAGACAGACAGACAGACAGACACACACACACACACACACACAACACCACTGCTCACACTTGATGGGAATGGAGGCCCAAGGATGCAAATTGTCCAAGGTAACCCAGCGCATGGCTTAGCCAGGGTCTGAATGCAGAGGCTCTAGCCTAGGTCTAATTTGGAGACAAAATCTTAATGGGTGGGAGGTACGTTTAAAGGAAGCAGCTGGTGCCTTTGCTTACTTTGCGGACACAATTCAAGACGTACGGCTTCCCGTTGTCGTCTCGGTAGGCCCCGACTCCCAGGTTCATCTTCTTAGCGTTGGTGTCTCGCTTGAAGGCTTCTGTCACTCCCAGAATAGGATCAGGAGGTCCCATCTCCACATGAGCCCACCAGGAGCTGCAACATCAAAACAAAATATTTGTTTATTTATTAAATGTATACGCTGTACAACTGGCAGATGCCCTTCAGGCTGTTTACAGTAATAAAAAACAAAATAATACAATAACAATCAAACAATAAATACAACTATAAAAATATCAAAATATTAAAACATTAAAAAAAAATTAAAAGAGCCAGCAGTAAAGTTAATAATTAGAGCAATAGACTAAAAAGATTAAGTGCCTGCTGCAAGAGGAAGGTCTTATCTTGACATCTAAATATATACCGTGTAGATGCCTGGCAAATCTGCCCTTTGAAGGGCACCCCACAGACGGGGGGCCACTACAGAGAAGGCTCTTACCCTGGTAGTCTCCTGTCGTACGATTATGGGTGGCAGCACCCAGAGACGAGCCTCCAAAGAGGTTCTTAGCATTTGCGCATGAACCTATGTGGAGGTGTGTTTGTAACTCCGTTTTCTTACAACAGCAGTAGACTCAAACAGTGCTTATCAATCTCAAACTGGGGAGAGGTAACAAGAGGGGTACCACAGGGCTCGGTCCTGAGCCCAGTGATTTTCAACATTTTTATTAATGACTTAGATGAGGAGGTGCAGGGAATGCTTATCAAATTTGCAGATGACACAAAATTGGGTGGAACAGCTAATACTCTGGAAGACAGAAACAAAATTCAAAGTGATCTCGATAGGCTGGAGCGCTGGGCCGAAAACAACAGAATGAAATTTAATAGGGATAAATGCCAAGTGCTGCACCTAGGGAAAGGAAACCAAATGCAGAGTTACAGAATGGGGGGCACTTGGCTTAACAATACTACAAGTGAGAAGGATCTTGGAATTGTGGTAGATCACAAACTGAACATGAGCCAGCAATGCGATGTGGCTGCAAAGAAGGCAAATGCTATTTTGGGCTGCATTAATAGAAGTACAGCTTCCAAATCGCGTGAAGTGATAATTCCCCTTTACTCAGCACTGGTTAGGCCCCATCTTGAGTACTGCGTCCAGTTCTGGGCACCACACTTTCAGAAGGACATAGACAAACTGGAGAGGGTTCAGAGGAGGGCAACAAGGATGATAAAGGGACTGGAAACAAGGCCCCATGAGGAGAGACTGAAAGAACTGGGCATGTTTAGCCTTCAGAAGAGAAGACTGAGGGGAGATCTGATCGCACTCTTCCAGTACTTGAAGGGTTGTCACACAGAGGAGGGCCAGGATCTCTTCTCGATCATCCCAGTTTGCAGGACACGGAATAATGGGCTCAAGTTACAGGAACCTAGATTCCACCTAAACATCAGGAAAAATTTCCTGACTGTCAGAGCAATAAGACAATGGAATCAACTACCTAGGGAGGTGGTGGGCTCCCCCAATCTGGAGGCATTCAAGGTGCGGCTGGACAGACATCTGTCAGAGATGCTTTGACCTGGATTCCTGCACTGAGCAGGGGGTTGGACTCGATGGCCTGGTAGGCCCCTTCCAACTCTACTTTTCTATGATTCTCCAAATACTGACCTGGTTTGCACGTAATGACAACTCCTGGGCTGGCTCAGGGACGAGTGAGAGAGGGCAAGTGCACTGCCCGCCACTTCCACTTTTACTCCACAACCTACAATCGGCTCCTTCGTAGGTTGTTGAGCATGACATCTGAACCCAGACCACTGTGTTGCTTAGGGGGCTAAACAATCCAGCAGTTAATCCATGGTTTGTTGTTGGGTTGTTTAGCGCACGAACAACCGAGCGGTCCGGGTTCAGACGTCAGACAACCTACGAAGGAGCCGATCATGGGTTGTGGCGTAAAAGCAGAGTGGTGGGCACATGGGAGGCAGTGTGCCCACTCACTCCTGCTTGTCCCCGACAGCCCATGGTTTATCCAACCCATGGGCTATCATTATGTGCAAAGAGGCCCACTGTGTTTGCCACTGGCGAGGCTTATATGTGCAACAGAGAAGGCTACTTTTGGCCATGGTGCCCCAGCCATGGAATGCATCGCCAGGAAAGTCTGCCTGGCACCAACTTTGCTCTTTCAGGCATTGGGCAAAACATTTTGTTAGTCACCCAGGCATTTTAAAACATTTCCACAATTTTAACGATTTTAAACACTGACTTTAACTGCAGTTTTATCTGCTGCTTGTTTTGAGTGTATTTATTATCTTGCAGAACAGGAAGAAAGGGCTTTGCCCGCTTTTAAATGATCTTGAGACTGTTCTAGTCCAGCAGGCACCTTTTAGTCAGAGTCTCTGATGGTACTATTTAATCTGCTTTCTAAAAACGTATTTAGTTTTGCTAGTATTTATATATTTGTATGTTGCCTTGTGGTTGATCTCTAGCTAAAGTTAAAACATGAGACATTTTCAGGTAGGCTGAGACACATTGCTCAATTCTTCTCCCCCAACACTTCAGTTTCACTGGATCACTCAATCCAGTCCTAATTAGAAGTGGTGCTACTGCAACAGCGATCTGGGGGAGACAAGATGCCAAAGAGACAAAACAGCTAAGTGATTTTTGTGTGTATGTAATATTAATATATTTAGATTTTAATCCTGTTTGCCACCTTGTAGATCCTTTTGATTCAAAAAGCAGGATATTAAGATCTTTAATACTTAAAATGAGAATCTTTTATTGTGTCACCCTCACTTCGTGAAGAAGAATGTGAGTTAATCTGGAGTTCTTTGAAGGAAGTATTCAGTCCTTTTTTGGGAGTAGAGGGCATATTACAGTGCTTCAAAGCATCTTGAGGAAGCCTGTAACACTCATGTTTTTAAAACCCAGGTGACAGAGGAATCCAAGAGATGAAGCGTTTTGCATTACTGCATTGCAATTTGTTACATTTCTTTAGGCTTTTCAAGGTGGAAGATACCACAGGAAGTGTGGGTCACCCTTCTTTAAAAAAAGACGGGGGGGGGGGGACACTTATTTTGAAGTACTGCAACAGAACAGAGGCTCTCGCCCAGGGGAAGGCAGCCTGGTGCCCTCCAGATATTAACTAAAAGTCTCAAAATCCTTGACCATTGGTCATGCTGGCTAAGGCAGATGGGAATTGTAGTCCAAAACATCTAGAGGCACCAGGTTGCCAACCCCTGTTCTAACCCAATCACTCCCGGCCTGCCCACCTTGAGAAATTCAGCGAAGTGGCTGAAAGGCCCCTCCCTGAGTGCGAAGAATCTACCCACAGAGGAATCTACCCACAAGTTGCCAGGTTCTTGGATGCAAGGAGTCCCTGCTCTGGCCTCATCTCCTTGCATTCAGCTTCTGGGGAGTGCTGGGAAGCAACTGTGCTGCACTTCCATCCCTCAGGCAACCCTGATGCCAAGGAGGTTGCACTGCATGAGCCCTGCTCTACCTGGGGAAGACCCGGAACAGAGGCGGTGTGAGAAAGAGCGGAAGGCCATTCTTTGACTGCTGCAGCACACCAGCAGGGGCGGGGGGCAGGGCTTGGGGTGCCTGGCTGGCCACTGTGGATCAGCCACTGGTAAAATGGTGCCCTCCAGATGCATTGGACTACAACTCCCATCATTCCCCCAGCCAGCCACCGTGGGGAATAACGGGGCCTGCAGCCCAACACTGGGAGGTTCGGATGGTGGCAACAGCAGGAGGGCCTTCTCGGTGGCAGCCCCCGACTGTGGAATGATCTCCCCACTGTGGCCTGCCTGGCACCAACTTTGTCATCTTTTCTGTGCCGGGCGAAGGCGGCCCCCCACGCTGAGGCGTGTAAGAACATCTAGGGTTGTTCTTAATGGCTTGATGGGTCGCGCACGTCAGGCGTGCGTAGCAGGTCTAAGCACGTCAGGCGTGCGTAGCAGGTCTAATCTTGTGGAGAGAAAGCCAGAGCACACCTTGAACCCTGACACCTTGAACCCTGGCACACTGATCCCTGGCACACTGATCCCTGGCACACTGATCCCTGACTTGTTTTTCTCATTCCACTCGCCATCTGGCTGCATAATCCCCACCCAGGGGCATAGGAGACACAGTTCTGGGCAGACAGAGGCACAATTCACATCTGCACAATAGGGCACATAACATTCTGGAGAGGGTGGGGGAGCAGTCTCAAAGAACTGCAAAGTACTCCAAAGTGCTCCAAAACACCCAGGAGGAGTCAACACCAGGAGACGCCACCGCGGGGCCACCTGGTCAGCAGGGGCGGGGAGGGGGCGTAAAGGGTTGAAAAAAGATGTGCCAAAGGACCAGAGGTTGTTGGGAATACGGTGCAGGCTTGCACAGGTCAGGTCGCTAGCTCTGGCTAGGACCAAGCAACTTCCAACCCTGGGTGGGATGCCCGGCGATCGGCAAAGCAAACCGCTACGTTAGAACCTAGAGTCAGTCTTTGGTGCTAGGTATATTGTAATACCTCAGATTGCGAGTAACCCAGTCTATGAGCTCCTTGCAAGACGAGCAAAATTTTTGCATAAATAACGTCTTGCAACACGAGCCCAGTCTCGCAATACGAGCCGAGCCGCTCACTCGGCCAGCGCCTCTCACAGCTTTGCTGGACAGGGAGACAAGTGGAGGTGCTGCCCGGGAGCCAGCAAAGCATCGTGAGGCGCCGGCCGAGCAAGCGGCCGCGCTGCAGGCGCCTCCACTTGTCTCCCTGCCTGGGAGCCGGAAATGCCCGGGGCTGGAGAGAAAGAATCCAAGGGAGAGGAACTGCCTTTTCCTATACCTTGTCAGTCTTGCACTGGCAGGGCAAAAGGTGTGTGTGTGTGTGTGGTGTTCTTTTTTTGTTTCCTGTTTTGAGAGCAGTAAGGAAAAAAAGATTTCCCTCCCACGGATTCCAGTGGGAGGGAAATAAACTATGCCAGCAGCGGCTGCTTTTCCAGCTCCCAGGCAGGGAGACAAGTGGAGCTGCGCCAGCTACCAAGCAGGGAGCCCAGTGGAGGCAGGTTACGAATCGTCTGAGTTTCCATTATTTCTTATGGGAAATTTCACTTTGATATACGGGTGTTTTGGATTACAAGCAAGGTTCCGGAACGAATTATGCTCGTAATCCAAGGTATTACTGTATTCTGCATTCGAGCAAAGCCTCCTAGACAGCAAATTGAATACTTCCGTTTCCGATCTGAATTGACTGGTCTGCTTATACTGTGAAATTCCTGTAGTCTATTAGTTCCGCTCCATTAAAACTTTGCTGAAACTGACTAGATTGTTGCTTCCCGGTGTTCTGGAGGGGATTCTCTGTCCATTTCACTCTCGGTTGGGAGAAAAGGTTTTGACAGCCGGCGCCGGTTAACCCCTAAGGTACCGAATCCGCGCAACGGGCCAGGTTCGGTCCGCCACAATTCTGTAATATTGTTATCTCTGGCCACGCTGTTTTAAAAACCTCTTACACGGCTCTTCACAGCGCTTCGGCTATTGGGCCGCACAGAAATGAAATAAGTCGCCGCTCGCCCTCCAAGCGCGCTCAAGGGCACCCGAAGCGCGGGCGGCCGATCCCTCGCCAACACTGCCGCTCCCTAGCCAATCCGAGAGAGGCTGCGCGTTCCCGCCCTCCACGGCAACCAATGGCAGGGACGCCTTAGTCGGCATTAGCGACGGCCTCCGCCGAAGGGCAAGAAGGTGGAAGCGCGTGTGCCTCCCCCCCCCTTTCGGGCAGGTTCAGAGGCGCACCTGGCCGCGCGCCACCGGCCTGGCGGGGCCCCCCCCGCCGGTTTCTGCCCCCACAAGTCCCGGGCGGCGGCGGCCCCATTCGCCCAGCCCCTCCCCGCGAGCCGCCACACGTGTCTGCTTTCACATGCGACGAAGCGGGCCGCCGCCGCCGCCGCTATTCGTGCCGGGTAGGCCGCAGGCGGCCCCTGAAGCCCCGGAGCCGCTGCGTTACCTGGCTCGGGCCGAGAGCGAGGCCCGGCAGGGCGAGGACAGCAGGAAGCGGCTGCCGGAGTGCAGGAGAGCCATGGCGGCGGCGGCGGCGGCGGCGGCGGCGGACGACGAGAGCGACGCGGGCGGAGCGGCCTGTCTGCGGCTGCCTCCCTCGGCCTTCAGGAGCCCAGAAGGGGGCGGGGCGGGAGGAGGAGCCTGCGGCGGCGGGGGTGGTGGTGTTGCGCTCGAGCCGGCCTCTGGGCTGCGGGAAGCGAGGGCGCTCTGCGCGCGCTCAGAGGCGCGTGGCCACTCATGCGTGGTCGAAAGGAGGGCGCGGGTCGGCATAGGAGGTGCGTGTGGCGACTGATCTGGGTCGGTGCTACTTTAGACCTCAAACCACGGAGTGTCAAAGGCAGATCTCAACGCGCAAATGCCGGAGTGCAATTCCTGAAGAGGTTCAACGCCATTTCCTGCGGCACGAATAAGGACGAAGGGTTGTCTTTTAAAAAAAAATCAAAAAAAAATCGCACTACATAAGTTAACGGCTCGCCATTGTGTGTTCACCCAACAACGTTTTGTGAGTGACAACCTTTAAGGTCATCTTCCCTGTTTGTCATCCTTTTCGCATTCCCATCGCCTCTGACCACGTGGGTTACATCCCAGCCCCCAACATGTGTATATATGTCGGTTTGGGGTTGGGTCTGACGAAGTGGGCAGTGCCCACAAAACCCCCTGCAGGAATAAATTTGTTCACCTTTAACGTGCCGCTTTGACAAGACTCTTTTGTTTTTGCTATACAACTCTGGAAACTTTAGAAACAATGGCTATAATTTGAATAAAAATGCTATGCATTTATTTATTTAGAATAGTTTCATATTGACCCTCCACCAACGAGTGCTTGAGGCGATGTACAAAGATTAAGAGACATAAAAATCCAACCCCCCTAAAACATATTGGAAGTGGTCTGTCCATTTGCCATGCTGGGAGTTGCTGTCCAGTTGCTGTTGCGCACCAGGGTGGGGAAGGCTGCTCTGAAGCACAGTTAAAAGCTCATATGGACCAGTCCATCAGTGTCTGGTTTGAGTGTCTTCAAGGGCAACATCTTCACACTGACTCACGCATTAGCCACCAGGTTACTCCCCAGCTTTGAAGACCTTGCGGCTAAGCAAGCCTTTTACGGTATTTTAAAGAGGTTACCTCATTATTTGTATATTTTTTTTGTTTCCCTCTGTATATGGTCAAGAGATTTAGGATGGCAATTTGATTCTAAAACCTGGACCAACCTTTAGGCTGCAATCCTATAAAACCTCAGTGGTCCCCAATGTGGCGCCTGTGGGCACCAGACCTCCCATGGTGCGTGCAAAGTTCCCCACTCCTACACTCTTCAAAACTTTATTTTTAATAAAAGAACTTGAAAAAAGCTAGGGCAGCATCTTTCCTTCCTGTTCCTGAACCTGCCGCTGATCAGCTGATAAGTTTTCAACAGTAAGTGTTCAAAATTATCACAAGGTGGCACAGTGCACCAGCTTTCTTGCGCTTTATGAACAAGGATTAGTCTCAATTCTCTGGCGCCCCTTCAGTCTTTTTTCTTAGTGCAGAAGATCTGTTAAGGAGAAAAAGACGGAATAGCTAACTACCGTACACAGGGTAGCACAAGGAGGCCTCCATCTGGAAGCACCCTATGCGTAAAGTACCTCTTGAACTAGCGGCTGAGCTTTTGGGGGTGGGGACTGCCTAGTGTTAGTGCTCCCCAGTGTCAGGAACTCACTTTACATTTATTGTAGCTAAATCCTGTCTGGACTCCCAAGAGGTACACTGATGGGCGGGATCGATTTGTTTTAATACTTTTCCCCTTCAGCACTTTTCATTGACTTCCGCTATTTTAATTTTTCTCTTTGTTTTCCTTCCTCTTTTTTTGTGGCATGTGTGTAAGAGAAGTGTGACTGGGCAGTCATATGTAGTTCTACTCAGAAGTAAGCCCCACTGAGCTCAATAGGGTTTACTCCCATGTAAGTGTGCATAGAATTGCAGCCTTAGGAAGGAGTGGGACAAATTTGTTTATTTTATTTATTCATTATATTTATGCCCCGCCTTTTTTCCTGCAAGGAACCCAAGGCGGCTTACATAATCCTCCTCCTCCTCTCCATTTTATCCTCACAACAGCCCTGTGAGGTAGGTTAGGCTGAGAGTCAGTGACTGGCCCAAAGCCACCCAGTGAGTTTCATGGCCGAGCGGGGACTAGAACCCGGATCTCCTGAGTCCCAGTCCAACACCCTAACCACTACGCCACACTGGCTCTCACCAGTGTTCGCAAAATGGGTTCGCACAGAAAACTGGGTGGGTTCAAAGGAATGGTTTTGTGTTGGATAGGAATCCCCACCCCCAGCATGGCTTCAGGATGGGACTCTGAGGGGGCTGGGCAGGGAGCGTGATGGGCTTGGGGCTGGTGCCCCCTGCATGGCCGGCTCACTCAGCTCTCCTGCACCGTGAAGGAGCAGGCCCCTCTGCCATGCAAAGCAGTCTGCTGGCAAGGGGAGGGGAGTGGGCAGTGGTGCATGCTGGGATGCTACTCAACAGACCGATTGGACAAGACACAAGAGAGATTGGTCACATGGGCTGCCAGGGGGATTGGGTCCCCCCCAAAGGGTTAACTGGCACATACGGGATGCTATTCCGTCTCTGCAGTGCTCCTCCTGATCGGGTCAGTTGTGCGGGGGGGGGGGAGTTCCCCACCTTTCCTAGTGGGGCGATGTGCCATAGATACTTATTTATTTTTAATTTATCTCTTGCCTTTCTGCAAAAAAAAAATGACGCTAACAATAAAATACAGATTACAAGCAAAGTCACAACATAAAAACAAATACCGGTACATTAAAAATACAATTAAAAACACAGCAATAAAAATACGCAGCAGCCCACCAATTAATCCCACCCCCAGCAGCAGACCAGCTTATATGCCAAAGGCCTGCTTGGATAAAAACATCTTTGCCTGCTAGCGAAAGGACAGCAGAGAGAGAGCCAGCCTAGCCTCCCCCGGCAGGCAGGACCTTGCAGAGTCTGGGAGTGGCCGCACCAAGAAGGCCCGCTCTCGCATCCCCACCAAGTGTGCCTCTGATGGGGGCAGAACTGAGAGCAGGGACTCCCCAGAAGGCCTGAGTGCCCAGGCAGACTCACAGGGGAGATAGCAGTCTTTCAGGTGGCCTGACCCCAAACTTGGAACCCCTGCTACGTCAGCCTCCCCCACCCTGGTGCCCTCCAGAGGTTTTGGACTACTACAACTCCCATCATCCTCGGCCGTGGCCATGCTGGCAGGGGATGATGCAGTCTGAGGCTAGGGTTGGGGGAGAGAAATGCCCCACAAGGGGCCTGATTCCTGCCTGCGTTGGAGGCTGAGCAAGGAGGGAGTTTTTCTGTGGAGTTTGCAGTGTGGCTCTCTGAGTCCTGGGCGGCGTGGGCGCTCCGCCTCTTTTGTCTTCGCCACCGCTGCTTTTGGCCAGGTGTGTGCAAGGCGAGTGGGGCCGTATTCTCTCCCCTTCCCCTGGTGGGGCTCAAACTCATGCCTGCTGCTTCCCAAATCCATACCCTGTTCGGTGAACTCCTGGAGAGCGCTGCTGCCCGCGCGCGCGCGTGTGTGTGTGTGGCTCACCTTGTGGCATGTCCTTTGGCTTGGGCCCCCCAATGTGGTGCCCACGGACACTGCCCAGGGCACCCTCCAGGCCCCCTGATTTTGCTTTATTGCTGCTGCGCTCCATGTGGTGGAGGGTGGCTGGAGCCCAGCACTTCATTTTGAAACATGCCCACTTCAAAAAAGAAAAAGCACCCTGCCGGGCAGGAGGGAGGGGGCAGCATCTTGAGGGGCTAGTGTGGATGGCGGGGAGTGGGGGGGTATTTTGCCTGTGGTGTGTGTTTTGGAGTGGTGTGGTGTGTGCTGGGAACATCAGAAGCGGCCTTGTCCTGAGCCAGAGCCTGCTTGGTCCGTCTAGCCCAGTATTGTCAGCACTGACTGGCAGCAGCGGCTCTCCGGGGTTTCAGGCAGGACTCTTTCCTAGCCCTACCCGGAGATGCTCCCGGGGACTGAGCCTTCTGCACTCCAAACGGGGGCTCTGCCACTGAGCCATGGCCCCTCTCCAATGGTTGTGATTGGAGAAGACACCGATCTCCTACTCCTTTCTCTGCTACCTATGACACAAATATTGATGGTTTCAGCCTTCATCTCAGAAGGAAATCAAAACTCCAAGAAGCAGCCAAAGGTATGGAACGTTAAATGTTTGAAAGGAGCATTTGGCTCTGAAACTACCTTGTACCGATCGTTTGTACATCAAATTGGTGGCTGTGACAGTACCGTAATTCTCTTTTGATTTGTGAGGGGAAAGGTGTGCAGAAATTAAGAAGTAAAGAACACTTCATCAAACAAGTGAAAGTTTTCTACCACGAGGTAACCAAAACACAACACTCCAAAGCTGGTGAAAATACCATTCTTTGTCTATGCAGTGGTTCACCTGGTGAAAGCCTGGACACCTGCACTACAGGCACTTTTGTGAGAGAGTTTCTGGAAGTACATCATTTGTAGAAGTTCACATATTTCCTCTAACTACAGCAGATGCCAAGTACCACAGTCTACATGTGTACTATCAAATGTAGTGCAAGCAGATGGTTTGAGTGTGGAAGATTATGGACGGGTGATTTCAGAAAACAGATTATATATGCTTTAACAACAGACATGGCACCAGCCACTCCAGACTTTAAAGCATGCAGGTGTGAGCTCAGAACAACTGCAAGAATGGCCAATGCAGCTGTAGAAAACATGGACTACAGCAGCCTTCCCTAACTGGGAGACTTCCAGATGTTTTGGGCTTCAACTCCCATCAGCCCCAGCCAACATGGTCAACAGTCAGAAATGCTGGGAGTTGTAATCCAAGATTCCAAAACATCTCGAAGGCACCAGGTTGGGAAAAGCTGGACCTGCTTCATCCAGCGGCATGTGGATACTCACCTGCCCGTTCTCACAGTGATCTGACTGGTGAGACTTTTAGTACAAATTAAACATCCTTGGATACATTGTTGGTTATGTATATATATGGTTCATAGATTCACAGATCATAGAGTTGGAAGGGGCCTACAAGGCCATCGAGTCCAACCCCCTGCTCAATGCAGGAAACTGTTTTAATGACAATTGTACATGGATACAATATTGATTTACTAGAAATGGTCTAAAATGTTTTTGTGGAGGAAGGGGGGGCTGGCTGGCCCGCCACACCCCACCCTTTCCTACTTCAAAGGAACCAAGACCCCCAGAGATCTCAAGGTATCAGATTGCCAGCCTCAGCTGTCTGCAATCCTACTTGGATCTCTGTTGAGGGACTCGCCTTTAATTCTGTAACTTGGATTTAGATACTGAACCAAGCGGAGCAATCCACAAACACCATGTGGGGTAAAACCAAGACAAGGTTTATTCTGGTAGCATTTTACAACAAGATTAGGGAAATGAGAGAAGCACACAAAATAAAGAGAGAGACACTTTAGTACACAGTAAAGCTGCAAAACAATAAAACCTGATTCCTTAATATCTCCCAGGCACACACCTGTTACCTGAGGGCGTTCTCTTCAAGGGTTAAATCCAGCACAGCCTCGCTGCCCGAGGGAGATTACCACACCTACCCGAAGGTCCGAGATGGGTAAAACTCCCACAAGGCTTGCCTTTACTAGAGCCCTCAATCCAGCTAATTTCACCAGGAGCTGCCTGGGGTCCTTGGCTTACCGCCATTACCACAGCCGGGTAGAACAAAGACCAAAACCCACGCTTTGGGAAATATACCTTTTTCCCCCCTCCCCTCCTCCCTGTAGCTCTGCTGCCTCTTAACCAATCACCATGCACCTCACCTGGCCAGGCAGGGGGAAGGGAACTCATGACTCATGGCTTACTGGGCCTGAACTATTTACATATGAAAGCCCTAGGCCAACTTCTCCAGGCATCTAGGCGCCATTCATTCCATCCGATGCTTTATGTACCTTTCATTTCCTCCCAGCCCCCTCAACTGGCCCCACTTGGTTTACACATGAGGAGGCATGTGCGTGTGTGTGTATGTAGGAACCCCCAAAAGCTCCACAGTTTTAGTATAAATTTTTCATCATTGTATGATGTGTATTGCTGTTAAGTCTTTGGAAGCTTTTACTCAAATTACTTATGTCACTGGAAATCTAATTTTTTTGATATGTTCAGTACATTGCTTGTATGGATTAAATAAGACAGGTTCGGTTTCTTCTGCAGTAAATTTGAAATCAAATCATATTATGACTGGACTAGTGTTTGAGCAGAAAACTGAGTTCAGAAGAGTAGTTTTGAGTTTTTGATCTCAGACCACACCTCTGCCCTGTACTTAGATTCTTCGACCCATTATTTTCCTTTTAGGCCATACCCCACATGGGTGCCATTTTGTGGGGGACGACCCCTGTCTTTGACTATTTCACAGAAGAGTCTTTCCCTCCCTCCCTGAACCATTGTCCCAGGAGGACTGTGTATTCTCTCTTCAGGCATCCAATGACCCTTCTGGCTGGGAATGATGGGAGTTGTGGTCCAACACATCTGGAGGACCAGGTTGGGGAAGGCTGGTGTAGGATTTGATGGCTGTTCTTCTGGTGTAGTGGCAGCGTATCTCCCCCTCTCACCCAGCGTAGCTGGAGTATAGCCAGTTAAAACCAGTTGGATACTGTGAAAAAGGGATTAAACTCATAGTAGATCTAAAATCAAGGACATTGGTCCATGCAGGTGGTCTTAGCAGGAACCCAGAGTCCCTGCCTAATGGGATTGCTGCATATTGGGTATGATATAGATGGGCAGCATGAAACCAGCTTGCAGAAGCCACCTTTTCCCAAGTGCACATTGGCTGCAAAGGGTTTCAAGCCTGTGCCATTTGCACCCCCTGAAGAACTTTAGAAACACCCGCTGTGAAACGTGCAATTAGCCGCAGCTTCTCCAAGGCCTTATTTACAACTGCCCCTCCTGCTAGTATAGGCTTTCTATTTTTGTTCCCCCAAACCAGCAATCCTCAATTGTAATCAATCAAGCTGAGCGCAAGCAGAGCCACTACTAAGCAGCGCTGCCTGCCTTTCAAGGTTTGTCTGACGGCCTCTCAAAAGAGACAGGCCTCAGAGGTGATTTCCAGAGTCTGCTAATTAAGTGGTTGGTTCCATCCCTGTACATGCGGAGAGGATGAATATTACAGCTACAGAAATAAAAACAAGCTGCATTTGGATGCTAAATCCTTTACAGACACACCAAGCATCAAATTTTGGGTGGATCCAACCCATGTTGCAACTTGAAACCGTCAAGCGTTATGGGTAGTCTTGTTCTCACCTGTCCCAATTTAGCCTCAGCACAGGATGCCTGCGTTCATGGCAATTAAAACTAGCCTCGCAGATGTTCCGTCTGATCTTGTTTCATCTCAGATCGGACATCAGAGCCTCCTTGTGCTCCACAGAATTTTTGCTATAAGCCATCTGCCAGCAAGGCTGGTAATTAGGTGAAACAATGCTGAATGCCACAAACTTAGATTTTATCAAGATGAATTGTCAGCTGAACTTTTAAAAAATGACATTCATTATAATGCATATTTCTCCCTGCTGCTGCCAAGTTATATTCTTATTATCCATTGCTCTGGCTTCTGTGATCATAGGCTAGACCCCAATGTATTGGCTGCAGCTGGTTCTGTTTCCAGAGGTCCCTCTGGAAATAATAAGGAACAGAACATCCCTAGTCCTCATTGCTTTGGATGGACATCTGAGTGCATGCAGGGAGTTTCTACAAAATTCTGAAAAATCTCAACATATCAGATTCATAACAAAGCATATGTAGAACCCCCCCCCCAAGCTGCCTAAATTAAGCACTTCAATTATCTTTAGTTTGAGAGTAAATGTTCTCCAATCAAAATTTGGATTCTTTTAACAGAGTCTTGGTCAAGGACCAGTGGGGGAATCCTTTTCTCTGTGTGGTTCGAAGGCCATGTCCCGTCCCGTCCCCAGCTGGCCACAATTGCCTCAGAGCAGCCTTCCCCAGCCTGGTACCCTTCAGATGTGTTGGACTACAACTCCCATCACCCCCAGCCAGTGTGGAAGAATACAGCTGTACCCTGCAAACCTGTCAGAGGGCCAGCCCGTGTGCATGTATAAGCAAGGCCAGTGTGGCGTAGTGGTTAGAGTGGTTGGACTAGGACTCGGGAGATCCGGGTTCTAGTCCCTGCTCGGCCATGAAACTCACTGGGTGACTTTGGGCCAGTCACTGCCTCTCAGCCTAACCTACCTCACAGGGTTGTTGTGAGGATAAAATGGAGAGGAGGAGGAGGATTATGTAAGCCGCCTTGAGTTCCTTGTAGGAAAAAAGGCGGGGTATAAATGTAATAAATAAATAAATAAAAATAAGGCTCCATTTGGAATAGTTGTGGTGTTTAGCAATTATGCTGAGGGAATATCACTCCACGCTCAGTATGGTCCTATTTTAAGATGTGTATTCTGTATGTATATGGGTTTGCTTCACAATTGCAGAATCCGCTCTCTGGTGTGGTGTGCAGCCTTCAGTCCAAAAATCTTATTTGAAAGTAGGCACATCTTTAGTCCTCAAGGCTGCAAAGAAAAGCTTGGGAACATCTGCACGCCCTTGACCTTTTTTTTGCCAAACATTAATCCCTGTAATTGAAGATGAAAACACAACAGGTTACTCAAAATCAAGTGGATGCGTGCAAGTATATTTGCACATCATCGTCTTGGTCATAAAATCTTGATTTTGACGTTGTGGGGTGGGTAGGGGAGGCATCACTTTTCTGTGCATTATATTGCTGGGCTGTGAGAGTGAATGCAAGGAGCCCTGGTGTTTGTCAACTTTTTTTTTTTTAATGCCCAGTGCTAGAGAAACAAGAAGAGCTGAACTAGATAGACCATTGGTCAGATACAACCTGGCTCTTTTATTAGTTGTTCTCATTAGCTGGTAGAAATATCTGCATGCAGAGGCAATGAGCGTTAAATGGCTTGGGGTCTAGACACCCTATTTGGGGTTAGGAAGGAAATTAACCCCCTCCAGAGGCAAGTAGTGTGGCCACTTATGAGTTGCCAAAAAGAGAAAATGTATCGCCAAAATAGAGGACAGCGGTTTGCATAAAATTTGCATGTGCTGATTTCTATGTATAGATGCACATTTAGAAATAATTATTATAATTTAGAGAAAAGTGCAGCACATCTCACGATAGTGTGGAAGACTGTGACGAGGTGAGCTGTGTGCTCAGTTTGCTGCTCAGGTGCCAACTGTTGATGGGCAACAGTTCTTATAATTCTTTATCTTTAAACCAGAATTGGATACAACAGTTCTTAAAATAGAGGACTGTCCTCTGTAAAAGACACATGGCCACCCTAGAGGCAAGCTGGCTAAGAAGGGCATACGGAAGAGACTATGAGTCAAGGCTCACATTGCTAACTACATTGAGTCCCTCCTTCTCACCCTAAAATTGCTCTGTTGGGAAGGGAATACCAACAAGTCTGCTGCATTTCTGTGTTTTCAAAATCTGGTTATATTTAGTTGCCTAGATTTTTACAATTTTACATTTAGAGAAGAGAGAGAGAGAGAGAAATTGCCACCTTAAATGGGAGCCAAGGCCCCCCCTTCTGAAAATCTGGCCCTTCCTTGCAGAACCTTAAAACCTTTGGGGAAATAAAGATGCAACCACAAAATCCTGTAGCAGAACATCTGTTTTATTTGTAAACTCTTCTTTGGTAAACAAGAAGACTTGAACACAAAAGGAAGGCAAAAGATAAAAACAGAGAGCAAAAAGAAAATCCACTCCAGATCTGGGGATTTACAAGACACAAATTGTGGTGACTGAAGAGAGAAACAAGCAGGAAAAGAAAGTGGATGGTCTTGATCTGAGCCCCCTGGCAGAAAGAAGGTCGCGCAGCACCACCCTTCCCCCACCATCTGGTGAAGATTCTGTGGTGAAAGTCACAAGCAGATCAGCAAGCCAAGCCTTGCAGGGCTGAGTGGGTCACCCAGATGCAGGACAGCAGACAGTCCTCCAGTGGCTCTTGTGGTCATTTTGTTTGTCGTTGTGTCGTGGCAGGGCAGGGGGAGACTAGTGAAGGGGGCAGCGCCTCTTTACAGAGGGGGCTCACTGCAGAGTACGATCTCCAGTTCCTTGCGGTAAAGCTTTCCCCCATCAGACAGATTCATGATGCTCTTTCTGTAGCTGGTGAGCTGCTGGATGCCCATTTCCTGGCAAAGGAGAAGAAATGAAGACAGAAAGGAGGAGAACACATTGTGGTCAACTTGCAGAGGAAAGAAATGCCACCCACGCCGAAGTCCAGGAAAATGGTGCAAAATTCAGAGCACAGCTGTCACTCATCTTTAGAGAACCAGAATAGCTGGCAACCTGTATCCAGTCAAGAGAGTTCCCTGCATCCTCAGGATCAAGATCTCAGCACAGTACAGCTTGGAACTTGGTATTTTTTAAATCTCAAACCCAACTTCATGGGGCTGAAACTCAAACATGAGCATTCTCTCTCATCCACACTCAAAATTGGACAAGATGCAAAAGACATACTAAAAGCTGAAATTATCTCAGAACTTTAAAACCAAGCATCCAATTTTAAGATTAAAGTTCCAGATTCTGGGAATGAGAGAACTTCCACATGCAAATCTAACATTTCAACAATCTGGAGGCAATTCCCCCCGCCCCCGCCCCCGCCAGAACCTTTTTCTGCTTAAGCTTTCTAGCAAGATGGCTGCAGCAGCAGGGAAGGAGAACCACTCTCCTGGGATGGCGGGCTGCGAGGAGCTGGTAGACTCCGCCTGCCGCGCCGAGCTGGGCCTTTCTGTACGTGTGCCGCTTGCCCAGTCCAGAGAAGGGCTGCTCACACAAGCGACTGCATTCATGTGCAAGGCACAGTAGCAAAGCAGCCGAGAACTCCCAGGCACAGCAGGACCCCCAGTATTCTCTCTCTTACCCTTACTGTTCTCAGCCGTCTCTTCCAGCCCCGCTCTCCCCTCGCATGGCACGGCCTGCTTAGCTTCCTTGCGCCTCCTTTTCAGCCAGGCGAATACACTTCACCTGCTGAAACTGATCAGCTCTGCTCACAACTCCACGCACAAAGTCCCAATGAAGCACCACCAGCGCCCTGCCCCCGCCCCCACGCCAGCACGCCCCACAATCACAGCGCGGCACACGAGTGCTGGCCTTTCACACTCCTCCCCAACCCCTCAAGTCTAGGTTTCTCAACTCGGCCAATCCCATGTTGCGTTCCTGGTCTACATCTAACCCAGACTTCCCCAACCTGATGCCCTCCAGATGGGTTGGGCAGCATGCCAGTGGCCATGCTGGCTGGGAATGATGGGAATTGCAGTCCGACATATTTGGAGGGTAGCCGGTTGGGGAAGGCTGATCTAACCTGAAGTCAGTCTACCATTAAGCGATCCTGGTGTTCATCTGCAAACAATTCCTTTAAATCAGGGTTGGGTAACTTTTGGGGGTTACCACAACCCACTGGGGGCCAGATTTGTTGCTGAAATTGCTAGCGCTGCGGCAAAAAAAGCAGCAATTTGCTTTCCGGGGAGTGTGTGTCTTGCTTGGAAGCAGAATCACACTCCCAGGTTTCTAGGAGCACAAGTCTGCTTCCAAAGAAGACACACATTCCCCCGTGTCTTGTTTTTAAGCAAAATTGCCAATTTTTGTTGCCAACACAGCAGCAAATTCAGGGGGGTTAAAAAAAAAAAAGTCATGGGGGCTACATGTTGCCCACCCCTGCTTCAGTCTGTTTCCTGAGAACCTTCAGCCTTTTGATGACTGAAGGCTCAAAGCGTCCCACGGTACACCCCTGGGTTCAGAGGCAATGAGGTGGCCTAAGGGAAGGCAGCATTCGGGTGCTGGAGCAGGCAGGCAAGGATCCAAAAAGTGCCAGAAACAGGAGGCCACAGACAACGCAGGCTGGTGGCCAGAGTCCAAAGCAGGCTGCGGAAGTAATGGCCATATAGAGCCAGCCAGGCCCCTATTGGCTCCTCACGTCACCTGGTCCAGCTGGACAGAAGAGCAGCACTACCATCTCTGACCATTGTGGGGGGGGGCACTGCAGCACAGCAGAGATTGGGTCAATGACATCCTCTGTCTGAGAGCTGACCAGGTGGCCCAGGGCGTAAAGCAACTGGATCCTGCGCCACAGTCCCAATTTGGTGCCTTGCCATGTCTCAGAATTAATGCTGTATCGCCTTACGAGAGTCTAACTTTCTCTGCAGCCTGGAGCTTCCTGAACATCCGTTCCACTAATATATGCTTGACTGGCTCCTTATCTAACAGGGAAAGCCCAGTATGGGACCGAAAGATCCTTTGGCCACTCACAGGTCGCTGCAATTCTTCCAGCTCTCTATAAAGCCTCCATTCCATCAGGCAGTAGCTATCTTATTGCTGGACTTCAGCGATAAGAGCAGCCACGAAATATCTCCCTCCTTTAGAGCTTCCTCATCTCAGTTCATCTCAGAGCCTGACACTCCCGCCACTTCTGTTGCGCAACCTGCAGCCGCCCAATTTCTTCCTAAAATCAACTCTGTACACTTTTTCTTCTAGAGGTTCCCACATAGTCTCTGGCTGGAAGTGTAGGCCTGGCTCCTCCGACAGCACCCTGCTGCAACTCCTCATTTGACTTGGCTTTTAGACAGATTTGCACAGCATTCTTCTCACTAGTGTTGGCGTGTTAGACCACAATCTCCAAAGTCTAGGCGGACACATTAAGCACTTGGGTATCCCGTGACTGACTCCATCCGTGAGCCGAGGATGGGGACATTCCTCCAGTCAGACCTCTAAATATGCTGCCTGCCCAGACCTGCCAGCTGGCAAAGGACCCGTCTGTGGTTGGCCGTGCATCCGGACACACGGCTCCAGTTCTCCGGTGCAGCAACCACAGCAAGCCCTCTTTCGCAACCTTATGGACTCACCTTCTTGTTTTTCTCATAAAGATCTTTCAACAGGGCATCCAGTTCATTCTCATCAATGAAGCCATTTCCATCCTGGATATTATATTAATGGCAAAAGTTAAGAGAGAAAGATTAGGAAATACTTTCAGCTCCAGCATCAAGACACAGTACTTTACCCCGAAATGTCTTTTCCGCCTTCATTTGTAATCCACAGACTCTCTCTCCCTGCTCCAGGAAAGGAACAGATCACTCTTGCCAAAGGTCACTGATCACATGCGGAGGGCTTTTGGAATGAGTGTGCGGGCCACATGAAATTAGAAACAGATCTCTTGTTTCTCTTTCTATTCCCCATCCTGGATCTCATACCTTGTCATAAAATGCAAAGATAGCATTGAATTCTTCTGAGTCTAGTTTCATTCCCTGTGAAGAATGGAGAAGAAAGAGGATGAGAAGTGAATTAAAATAAGATGGAGGAGAGAGCACACACACACACACACACACACACACACACACACACACACGTTTTTACCTGGAACTTAAGGAGGAAGTTCTCCTGCACAGGCAACAGTCTGCAACATGAATGGGATAATGTCAGTCATGGGACAGAAAGACATAACTTTTAGCCAAGAAGAAAAAGGATGACCACCCCTGAATCTACCATAGGAAAGGTAATTCTGTCTGCAGCCTTTGCAGTAATACTTGATACATTTTACTTGGTGCAGATCTTTGAGAAGGAATGTGGATTTCTGGAGTGGGTGGATGATGGTTGAAGACTGGATCATGGCATATCTGGATTGGAGCTGGGAGCTACCTCATTATTTGGGAAAGATGGATCCATGGTGCCGGGATCTGTTCCTGCCTTGACCATTTAGGGCTTAGCTATGGAGGAAACCAAACCAGGGGATGCAAGACATCTCTCCCCTTATCTAAAATCAGGGTGGCTGTATTTCAAAATGAAGAGAGCATCCATCTTAAGAGCCTAGAGGCAGGCACCTTCCACAGATACAGCTTTCCCCATCATAGCGCTGTAAGGACAAATGAAAACCTGCACCTCGTGAATGGGAGCTTTGCTTCATTTGGCCATGCTCCTTTTGGAACATGGTCACCCCCTAAACCAGGGATGGGCAACATACAGTCTGCCGGCAGGCCACACGCAGGCCCCTGGGCATTTTTGACATGTCTTCCCTCACTGTTGCTGCCAAAATGGTGGCGGCCGCAAAAATGGTGGCAATTTTGTATTGAAGCAAGGCGTGTGGGGTGCACATGATGATGTTCGCAAGAGGAGCGGCCCTGGCTTGTAAACAAGGTTACTGCAAAGCCACACCGATTTTCACTATGGCAACTTTGGCGGTGAATTCAGTGGCGGGGTGTGGCCCCCAGAGGTGGCAATGTGCCCCACCCCAACCCCTTAAGTTACTCAGCCCTGTGGTCCGCTCTGCTGAGGGACCAGCTCCTTTGGACTCCTCCTTTGGTTTCCATCCCGACTGAGAACTACTATGTAACTTTAAGGACTGGCATCTACATTTCCTTGTTTCCTCTTCTCTCCTCATCCATTTCCCCCTTTTTAATTATTTATTTATTATATTTATAACCCCACCTTTTTTTCCTGCAAGGAACCCAAGGCGGCTTACATAATCCTCCTCCTCCTCTCCATTTTATCCTCACAACAACCCTGTGAGGTAGGTTAGGCTGAGAGTCAGTGACTGGCCCAAAGTCACCCAGTGAGTTTCATGGCCAAGTGGGGACTAGAACCTGGATCTCCTGAGTCCCAGTCCAACACTCTCACCACTGCGCCACACTGGCTCTCTTTTTGTCTTTTACCTTGTAAGCCTGCAGGCAGGACTGCCTTGTTTTCACTGATCTTGTGTAAACCACTCTGGGTCTGGGAGCCTTTTCAGCTGAAGATTGGGGCAAAAATGCTTTAAGGGCCCAATCCTATGCATGTTTAGAAAGAAAGAAGTCCTATAACTCCTGGCTGGCTGGGGAATGCTGGGAGCTGTAGGACTTTTTTCTGTCTAAACATGCATAGGACTGCACCCTAAATAAATAAATAAATAAATAAATAAATAAATAAAGTCAGTGTTCTTAAAGTTTATTCAAACTTGCTTTGGCAGCAAATTGATAGGAATATATAGTGGGCAGAAGCCTCAGCAGAAGTGGTGGACCAGATGCAGTTCAAGGTTTGCAGCTCCATTTTACAGGGGGAAGCTGGAATGTGACTTCCTCGCCCTTTTAACTCTTCTCTCAGCAAGAAAAGTAAAAGAGGTAAAAGTGGGCTGGTGAAAGTGAAATAAGTCTCTGAGCATCCCCTAAGAGTTGGGTCCCTTGCATCAGAAATGGGGAACCTCTTTCAACCCAACGGCCAAACTCCATTTTGGAGAAGCTGGTCTACCTGCAGGTGGCGTTGAGAGCACACAATGCAGGCCACATGCTGAAGCTAAGCAGGTATGAGCCGGGTCAGTGCTTGGATGGGTGACTGCCTGGGCTGCCCACATCTGTTCTCCTGCACTGAGCAGGGGGTTGGACGCGATGGCCTGATAGGCCCCTTCCAACTCTATGATTTGGGGGGGGGGGCATTCCAGTGGTGGGCGGGGCCAAAGGCAAAAGTGGTGGAGCAAAAGTGGTGAGGCCAAAAATACCAGCATGTTTCACTGCCAGTTACTGAGCTGTGGGACCTTTCAGAATGGGGGGGGGGGGGAACTGCACAAAAGCCAGGAAGCCACCAAACGATCAGGGGTGGGTGGGGGGGGGGTGAATGGGGGGGGCACGGCCCCTGGGGAACCCCAGAGGGCCGGATTTGGCCCCAGGCCTGAGGTGCCCCCCCCATTTTACATGATTACTCAAAAGCAAAGCACACTAGGCCAGCCTTCCCCGACCAGATGTTTTGCACTTCAAGTCCTATCAGCCCCAGTCAGCATGGCCAATGGCCAGGGAAGATGGGAGTTGTAGTCCCAGACATCTGGAGGGCAGCAGGTTGGGCAAAACTGCAGTAGGCTCACTGGCGAGTGTGCGCACCAGCACCATCGCACGGAGGCGGTGGGACGGGAGCCCCTTCACTTACCTCCTTTCTACCAGGTTGGGGAGGACAGGCAGAAATGCCCAGGAAGGCCGGGGGGGGCGCCCGAGCGCCGGGGGAAGGCGCGGGAGGGCCGGGCAGCCGGCGCCCGGGGGCCACGTTGGGCCTTGGCGGCTCCCGAGCACCGCGGCGCGCGGGGGAGGCCTTACCGTGACATCTCCGACAGGCAGAGCTTCCCGTCCCCGTTCAAGTCGAACATGCGCAGCTGCGGGGCCACAAAGCAACAGCCGGTTAGGGCTCCCAAGAGGAAGGGCTCGCGGCGGCAGGGCGGCGCCCCACCGCCCGGGCGGCACACCCTGCGGAGACGAGCGGGGGCGGCGCGGCCGGGGGGCCCGGCGGCTTCCTCGGTTTCCCCGGGAGGGGGCGGGGGAGCTGGCCTCTGGAGTCCGCCCCCCGATCTGCCTCCCTTGAGAGGAGGGGCTCTGCCCGATTTGGGGGGGCACGCCTCGGCCCGCCCCACTCGGCAGGGCCCCCTGGCTCCCCGCGTGGTGTTCCAGGGGCTGGAGGGGCTGCCGTGCGAAGGAGGGGGGGAGCCCACTGCCAGCAGCGCAGCTGACTCCGTGGCAAATCGGGATCCGAGCTCACGTGTCTTCGGAAGGCAGAACTAAGTTACCGGCGGGTGGGTGGGTGGGAGGCGGCCCACGCGCCAGGGGGGCAGCTGCATTCGCCCGCCCCACCAAGACGGACGCCCAAGGCCGCGCCCGCCCGCCCAGCGAGGCTGCCCAGGCCCACGGACGCGGACCGCGCAGAGCAGCCTCCCCCAACCCGGCGCCCTCCAGAGGTGCTGGCTGGGCTGCGCCTCCCGCCTCTCCCAGCCTGCGTGCAAAACATCTGCTCAGGAGGGAAAGGTGGGAGAGCTGCCAGGGAGACGTGGGAACAGAGCAGAGGAAGCTGCCTCTCTACGGAGCCAGAGCCGTGGCCCACCTGGCCCAGCACTGTCCACACTGACCGGCAGCGGCTCCCCGGGGTTCCAGGCAGGATGGACCCTTTCCTCCCCGCGCCTGGAGACGCAGCCGGGGATCGAACCGGGGGCCTTTGCTGCCGCGTGCCAAGCAGGGGCTCTCCCGCTGAGCTGCGGCCCCTCCCCGCCACCCCGACTCCGAGAAGGAGCAGCCGCAGGGAGCTTGCCTTGCTCCCCCCGCCCTGGGCTCCAAGTGACGGTTGCCCTGCCTGGGCAGCCCCGGCGCAAGCGTGCCAACGCCCCCCCGGGGCCCTCCCCGCCACCGCTGCGTGTCCCGCCCACCCTGTCACATCCCCCCGCCCGGCCCAGGCCACCCCCTGCCCTTGCCCTTGCCCTATTTCCGTCGCCTGAGCTCTGTCAGCCGCCGCCCTTCAGAGAGCCAGCCGCGGCAAGACCCAAGTGGTGCCTGGCTCTAAGGAGGTCCTTTAGTCTAAGGGGGGTCTGTCTAAGCCAGGGATTGTGGGAGGGGGTGCCCCAGGAGATCACCTGTACCACTTTGGCTGGCCGATGGGGCTTTAGAGGAAGCCCGCCCACCCTCACTCTCAGGTAGAAGGAGCAGTGGAGGGTCACAAAGGGACTATGATGCCTGGACATTCCTTCTTTGAGGCAGGGCAGTTGCATGATCAAAGCCTCATGTGAAAGTGCGGGCGGGGGGGGGGGGGGGCTGCAGGGCCGGTCCCTTTCTTTGGTGCCGCAACACTCCCCTAATGAGCCAGTCTTGACAAAGCAATATTGGTGCTTTATGGAAACTTGCTTTCCCTTCATAAAGTATATTAACACAAACTCTACAGAAACACAAACACATGCACACACCAAGTGCGCTATTTTACTTCTGGTCTGGAAGGGTACAATAACTACATCAAAGGCAACGGGAATTTTAAAGAGGGCATGAGCAATTAGCTTATATGTTATAATTGCATGTCCTGTGTTGCAGTTCTTAACTCTGTTTGGTAACTAAAACAAACAGTGTGCTACAGACTGTGCATCTTATATTGTGGCGGGTTTGTTTATCTACCCTTGTCGTGTATGGTTTTTTTTAAAAGACAAAAAGGAAATAAATTTATTTTAAAAGGCAAAATAATGAAGCCACTAAGTAGTGCAACACCTGAAGGGACTTTTTAGGGCACAGAAAGTACGTGTGTAGAGCACACGTAGAGCCACTCAAACGGTTCCCAAGAATCTGTGTTCTGACTCTGAGCAGCCAGAGCTCCAAGGGGAAGTTGGAGCCCATCTGTTCATTACTACAAACAGAATAACAATATCGCTCAGGGGTCCACGCACAGAAGGTCTCCAATTAAAAGGGCCTTTCTTACTTAAGGCCAAACTGCACATCATGCTCAGGCAGCTGTGTAGTTTTTCTCCTCTGCCATTTTCTCCTTTTACCAAATGTAGCTCAGGAGGCCACAATCTGCAGTGAAAACATCTTTCTCCGCCCGAGATCTTTGGAGACCGGGCAGGCTTCATGGGGCCATACCCTTTCTTTCTTCCCTCCTACCGATCTACTCTTACTCTGCCTCAGAAGAAGGCTCTCCACCGAGTGATCCAGCCTTCCCCGGCCGGGTGCCCAACCTGCAGAGGTGCTGGACAGCCATTCTCAGAATTGCCAGCCAGCCTGGCCAGCGGCTATGTTAATTCGGCCATCCTTCATCTTAGAGCAGTGTTCTCCAACCGTGGGCCCCCAGATGTTTTTGGCCTACAACTCCCAGCATGCCCCAGCCAGCGTAGCTGGCTGGGGCATGCTGGGAGTTGTAGGCCAAAACCATCTGGGGGCCCACGGTTGGAGAACACTGTGAGAGCAACAGTATGTGGTGGATTCCCTCATGCCGTCACTGTCTCTTAGAGGCACCGTTGCGGTACAAGAAACTGCAAGCTGGAGAAGAGAATGCTTGAGCAGGTGCAGAGTGCCCTCCTCTCATCCCCTCGACAATGGCTGCAGGGGGTAGGAGCAGGATTGCCTGGCGTAGTGGGGAGCTTCCCGCCTCTCATTTTACAGGATTTGCTTCCTGCAGTCACTCTGAATTCAGCTCGGGTCTTCCTTTTCCCACCCCAGCCCCGGCTGCTACGGGCAGAGCAAGTCTGCGCGAGGGGGACTGAGCTCTGTGCAGCCGGGGGTCCTGGGACTGGGCGATACCCCCTGCCCACTCCACGGGAGACAAGGACCCTCCCAGCCTCTCTGGCCGCCTCTGGCACTTACGATGGTCTGAGTGTATTCTTGCAGCTTTGGTTCATCGTAGGGCCTGTTGGCTTTCTCCAGCAAGTCGGAAAGAAATCCCTGCAAAAAGGAAACTAGTGAGAAAGGTGCAAAGGGATTTGCAGCCCAATTAAATATAAACATGTCTACTCAGAAGTAAGCCCATTGAGCTCAATAGGACTTTATGCCCTGGCAAGTGTGCAGCGTAAGAGTTGAACAAGATGTTCCAGTAGATGGCCTGTTTGCTCTTGTTGACAACAACAGCTGGAAACTCATTGCCCTTTTCTCACTGTAACATCTACTTATGCTGCCATGTGGCAGGCCTCCCTCTCTGCTTCCACCCCCGTCCGTGTACACACACACACACACACACACACACACACACACACACACACACGCTACAGCAGCTGGTAATGTGGAGGGCGGGCAGGCAAACAGAACGTTATTGTGGCGACATGAACATCAGACTTTTCCTTAACTAGCTGTTACAAAAGGGGTGTCCACATCCAACTACAGTCCTGTGGGCCAAGCCTGCCCTGCCCGGGGCCTTGATCCAGCCCTCTAGTGATCCACAAATGGCCATGCCCCAACTTCTTTCCCCAACCACCGATTGTTCAATGGTTTTACAGCTTTTGCACAGTTTTTTTCTCTTTCTAAAAAGTTGAAATGCCTCTCATATGGTTTAGTTTTTGACAGCAAGAGCTTTAAGCTACAATATGCTAGTATTTTAGGTATTTTGGCTCACCCCTTTTGCCTTTGGCCTCATCCCAGCCTCACCCACCACCCTCCAGCACATCTTTGAAATTGTCCCTCAGGCTGAAAGAGGTTCAACACGCCTCCGTTACAGTGAAAAGAGGTGGAACCAGCTGTGCAAAGACACACAAGACTTGTCATGTTGTGTTCGAGCCACACTCCTGCCTTAGAAAAACGTACTTTTTCATTGACCCAAACTATCTCATATGATTTACATTTGATCTGTAAAATGAGAATAAAAGGCAAATATCAAGATTGTGGTGACAATAAAAACTGTAACACACTTTGCACCTTAGAATTGCTCCAGAAACTGTCACTAGCAACATGCCCTTCCGGGTGATGCACGGGATGTGCGCGGCATGTTCGTGACGTGTGGGTGGGTGGGGAGAGAGTGTACATCACTTCTCAGAGGTGCAGTGCATCTCTTTGTGCCACCTCCAGCCTCCTCACACACAACTGCCAAGCTGCCACAACAGGAAGCAGAGGAGGGAAGTAAAGGGACACACCACTGGCATGGGGGCAGAAACTGCTTTCCCCCCACCAGTGCCTTCACAACATTTCAGCCACAAGCTTGATGCATGCCACTGTATTCTTGACACATGACTAGGCCACAGCTGCTTTCCTTGTGTAATTACTAAGGAAAGAAGGGCAGTGTTGAGTCACACTCCCAGCCCGCCCCCGCGCCCCCCCCCCCCATGTGGCTTCCTAAAGGTAATGGCACTGAAAAAGAGAAACCGGGCGGCGGAGTGGAGGGGCGCGAGGGAGAGCGATGGAAGACCATCAAGGGGCGCCGGTGCTTCATCTCCCAGACTTGAGCTTGTTTGCTTGTTCAGACAGCGGCAATTGGCAGCTTATGGCAGACTCTGGTGGCCATGAAATGTGCAATTTGTGTGCAAAACGGTGCCTTCTTTTGCACTCCCTTTTGGCGATGTGTCACTGGGCACCCTAAATGAGATCTGCCACATCATGTGTTTCCTGCCTGCCCTGCCCCATGAAGCAGAGAAACACACGACATTATGGATACACATTTGGGGTGGGGGGTGGGGGAGGATGCGGAGGCCATTTTCGGCACCCCCCCCCACTATTACCATAGCACAGTGTTCGCCAACCTTGGGTCCCCAGATGTTTTTGGCCTACAACTCCCAGCTACGCTGGCTGGGGCATGCTGGGAGTTGTAGGCCAAAAACACCTGGGGACCCAAGGTTGGACGGAGAGCCCTGCATAGCATGTGGTTTGGCCCTTAGCTGCGCCCGCCCCCCCCCTGTTGGTGCTGCCAGTGCTGCTCTACCTCTTTGCCCCGCCCCGCCCCTGTAGTGCCACTTCTGCCTAAGGCACTTCCCAGGCCACAATCAGTGGACGTTCTTGGCACAGAGCAGCTTGACGTAGCGTGAGCGTGGTTCAGAGGTGAACTGCAAGCCACAAAGTCTGCAGGAGGCTCAAATCTTGCCTCCCTGAATTCTCCCAGCCTGAGCCGCCACCTGCAATATGGGGCCCTAAGATCGGCTAACCCAGTGTTTCTCAACCTTGGGTCCCCAGATGTTTTTGGCCTACAACTCCCAGCATGCCCCAGCCAGCATAGCTGGCTGGGGCATGCTGGGAGTTGTAGGCCAAAAACATCTGGGGACCCAAGGTTGAGAAACACTGGGCTAACCCCACAGGGCTCTTGCAAAGATTACGGAGGACCAAACACATGGAGCACTTCAAGCAGGCTAAGCACTGGTGTGGCACAAATGTTGCCCATGCACATGAGGAAGGGGTGCAGCTTCTTTTAGCAACTGGCATTGTCCTTCAGAACGGGTGTCCCTTTGAGCTAGGTCAGCCTTCCCCAACCTGGTGCCCTCCAGATGTGTTGGACTGCAACTCCCATCATTCCCAGCCAGCAGGGCCAATGGCATCTGGTATCTCTTGGCTCCACAGAGAAAGTACAGCTCACCTTGAGCTCATTGGCTTCAATGTAGCCACTGCGATCTGTATCATATTTCCGCCAGGCCTGCAACGGAAACAACACAGATTTATTACAGTAAGTAATTGCATTCATATTGGGTTTAAACAAACAAACAAACAAACAAACAGAAAGGATTGGTTTAGGGGACCTTTATCACATCTCCTCACAAATCCCTCAAGGTGGCTAACATACGATGACAAGAACAAATGAAGCAGCAGATTAAAAAGAAGACGCCGCAATAATGAGCCAGTAACTAACACTCCATAAAAGAGCACTCAATCCATTAAAATAGTCCTCATCAGAGCCTTCACAGGGCAACAAGAACAAGCTTCCAGACTACCAGTATCAAGTGAGCGAAGTTTCTCAATGTGGTTTTTGTCCGGAGAAAGGCCTGGTCAGTGGAAAATACTGAGTCAAGGGTTCACCCATTATAAGGAGAATTAATATTTTAAGCACAAATTATTATAAGCAGTATTGCTTACGTGGGATAAATTTAATATTTAATTGCATATGCCTGTCAGACAACTTCATTTGCCCATTAGCCAACAACAGATGGACTCCAATTTCATTCAGACACAGTATTCGTTTCCCATTATTCAGTTTAATTGCTTGGACAGGTTGCTGTTTCACAGCTGTTGGATGTATGTCTCAAGATGGCTACACACCAGTCACTCTTCATTTATTTATGCGGCTCTTGTGCAAAGAGCATCGGTTTACTTCCAGGGGCAGAACTGCCCGATGCCAGTCTGACTGCAGCCCTTGCCTCCTCCTCTCCTTCCGCCATGGACCAGGACTCCAAACTCGCATCCTCAGAGCGGATCCCGACTCCTTGACTTCAGAGGAAGAGGCTAATGGTTCGTGGTGCTGGGAGAGGACTCTGTCGCGGGAAAACGTCACAAGACTTCCACCACCTCCCCAGGACCCAGGTCGTCTCCAGACGGATCGCCGAGATCAGCTTCCTGGCATCCAGAGAAGGTCCCGTTCCCATCCTCAGACTCGGGTGGCTCCAAGGGCCATGGCCATGAGAACACCGGCATGAGCGGCTACAGCCTCATCACAACCATCACCACAGTGCAGGGAAAGCTCCTTGCTCCTCCGGTGCTGCTGGTTCTGGAATCGGCAGCCCGGTGGTGCTGTTCCAAGAGACAGAACTACCCAACGGCATCTTCAGAGCACAGGGCTACTATCATCAACAGAGCTGACTTCTTTGCACTGCTGTGAGGGTGTGGTTCAGGGCATCGGCTGTAGGTCACCAGTTTAAATCTCAGCCCAGCCATGAACTCAGGATCGGGCCCTCGCCAGTGCCATCTGCACAGCAGGGCTGGCCTTGAAAGGATGTACGGTAGTAAAAAAAAAATCCCAGGGAAGAATGATATGTAGCCCCTTGAGCCCATATTACTATTTCACTTGGTCGGTAAGAGCAGAATGCCTGTGTACAGCCTGGCTGGGCAGGGTAGGAACAGAGCACGAAAGGGAAGGAGGATTTCTGGGGCAGGCAGGGGGGTCAACGGAGCAGAGGCAGAGCTGTGGCACATCCGGGAGGCTAGGAGAGGCAAGCCTCAGTGGAGACTGCTGTATGGAGAGCACCCGTTTCCAAGGCACTTCAAGGCACCGCCTTAAATTGCAGCTTCTGTGACCTGGGATTTCTGCACACGCAACCCTCAAGGAAGAGACTGCTGCAATTTCTGCAAGTCTGCCTATGCCAGGGGCGGTCAGGGGGCACACTGCCTCCCCAGAACCCACCAGGGGCTGCACACATCTGGTGGGGGTGGGCCGGTGGTGGGCAGGTGGTGGGCCCATGAGCCACAGGCTGGGTGTTGCCCACCCTCTGGCCTGTGTGATGTTGCACTCAGTCCTGACACAAGTGGACCGCAGCGGGACCCGGCCGTTATTTTCACGAATGAGCCAGGGGGGGGTATGATGTCTGAAATGGCTCAGAGAATAATACAGCAAGAGAGAACAGGTTTAAACTGGAGTTGGATTTAATGACCGGGCAAGAGGACACACTCACAGTCAATCTGTTTTATCTCTATGAGGGGAAGAGTTTCGTAACAGGAGCAAATACACGTTCAATACAAATCCCATCAAGAATGGCTTACGGTTAATTGGTTCCAATCCAGATAGGGGACAGGTGGTGGTGAGGGACTGCAATGGGGACACGGCAGTTCAGGGGGGCGGGTGTGTCTGCGCAAGTGAGAGGACCACAATCATCAGGCCAAGCGTGTGGCTCGGACAACACCGCACCGCGGAGCACATGGGGACACTGCAAGAATCGCCACGGGATTTGACCCTGGGTGAGGAACCTCAGCCCCAGGGGCCAAAACGGGCTCTCTCGGGCTCCCCGTCCAGGGTCCCCGGGTGCCCAGTCCCCTTCCCCCGACCACCGGTCATTCAGTGGTGTCCCAGCTTTGTGCAGTCCTCCCCCCCCATTCCGAAAGGTTGAACCACCTCTCCTGGGACTGAGTTCCCGGCAGGAAGAGACTTGAAGCTACAATAGTTTGGTGTTTCGGCCTTGCCACATTTGCCTCTGGCCCACCACTGAAATGTGACCCTGGGAGCTTCTCCAAAATGGAATTTGGCCCCTGGGCTGAGAGACGCTCCCCACCTCTGGCCCGGGGTCAGGACTGCATAGTCTCCAGTTGCCACGAAAATGCCAGGACCGCCATGGAAACCCTTCAGCCATCACGGCTTCTCACTTTGTCAGGCGGAGTCCTGAATTCCCCTGCCACCCGCAACTGCAAGCTACTTTAAGTTGCTCTTAAAGGGGCCATGCCATGGGCAAAATTGCAGCTAAGCTTGCAGTTTTAGCTTAGCTGCAATTTTGCCCATGGCATGGCCCTGTTAAGAGTAGCTCAGTGCTTAGGCTCGAACAGCCGCAGGGTCTCCACGGAGAGACAGACGCTACTAAACTGGGAAGGTCAGGCAAGGATGTGTGTGTGTACGTGCGCAAGCTCTAGCTGCTGAAAAGGAGGTGGAGGCTGCACCTGCTGACCTGGACCAAGGGAGAAGTGAATGAGGGAATTTATCACATGATTCCTATCTTTATATTGCCAAAGATTTTATTTCCTAACAGAGCTGACTCTGTGCCTCTAAAAGGTGAAGTACAGTGTCAGAAGGAAATGCAAGAAACTTCCCCTTCTCTCTGAAGCTCCATGTTTGGGGGTGTGGGTGGGTGGATAAGCTTGTTGGGTGGAACAGCTAATACTCTGGAAGACAGAAACAAAATTCAAAGTGACCTCGATAGGCTGGAGCGCTGGGCCGAAAACAACAGAATGGAATTTAATAGGGATAAATGCCAAGTGCTGCACCTAGGGAAAGGAAACCAAATGCACAGTTACAGAATGGGGGACACTTGGCTCAACAATACTACAAGTGAGAAGGATCTTGGAGTTGTGGTAGATCACAAACTGAATATGAGCCAGCAATGCGATGTGGCTGCAAAGAAGGCAAATGCAATTTTGGGCTGCATTAATAGAAGCATAGCTTCCAAATCACGGGAAGTGATAATTCCTCTTTACTTGGCACTGGTTAGGCCCCATCTTGAGTACTGCGTCCAGTTCTGGGCACCACACTTTAAGAAGGACGTAGACAAACTGGAGAGGTTTCAGAGGAGGGAAACAAGGATGATAAAGGGACTGGAAACAAGGCCCTATGAGGAGAGACTGAAAGAACTGGGCATGTTTAGCCTTCAGAAGAGGAGACTGAGGGGAGATATGATCGCACTCTTCCAGTACTTGAAGGGTTGTCACACAGAGGAGGGCCAAGATCTCTTCTCAATCATCCCAGTTTGCAGGACACGGAATAATGGGCTCAAGTTACAGGAACCTAGATTCCACCTAAACATCAGGAAAAATTTCCTGACTGTCAGAGCAATAAGACAATGGAACCAACTACCTAGGGAGGTGGTGGGCTCTCCCACTCTGGAGGCATTCAAGGTGCAGCTGGACAGACATCTGTCAGGGATGCTTTGACCTGGATTCCTGCATTGAGCAGGGGGTTGGACTCGATGGTCTGGCAGGCCCCTTCCAACTCTACTTTTCTATGATTCTATGAATGTAATAGGACTTATTTTTGAGTACACATGCATAGAATTGCACTGTTATTCTGTTTTCAGAGCAGTGGTAAATTTTACTTGGCTCTACCTGTGTACCCCATGTGAAGGTATTTTTCTAACACATGCTGAAGTGCAATGGAGAAAGCTCTCTACAGTAATGATTAGGATTATTCTGCAGGGATTTTGTATTGGGGCTTTAAAAAATGCATTAGAAGGGAGTTAGCAGAAAACACACCCTCCTCAAGGGAAAGAAAGAAAATATCCCAGCTACCTTAAATAGCAGCAACAAACACCATCATTCCATTTTGGCATTATTGTTCAATCACGTTGTTGTTGTTGTTGTTGTTGTTGTTGTTGTTGTTGTTGTTGTTAATAAAGTGCAATAGAGCCCACATGTTTTTTTCTGAGTGGAGAAAATAGAAGCTTGCAGGGTGGGCCTATGAACCACTTTGCACACTCAGAGATATCTAAATGTTCAATGAGCAGGCTGAGAGGAGGGAGAAGAGAGGGAGCGCAGGGCCATTCCACCAGCCCTGCTGAAAGGCCGCCCTCCTGAAGGCTCCTCCTCCCTCAACTGCCGCCACCACCAGCCATTCCAGCAGGCTGAGAGGAGGGAGAAGAGAGGGAGCGCAGGGCCATTCCACCAGCCCTGCCAGGAGTATTAATATTCCCCTTTCTTCCCTCCCCGTTCCTTTTCCCTTGTGTGTCGTGTCTTTTTAGATTGTAAGCCTGCGGGCAGGGACTGTCTTGTTAATTATTGTAAACCGCCCAGAGAGCTTCGGCTATTGGGCAGTATAAAAATGAAATGAAATAAATAAATAAATATTATTATTTCTTTGGCAAACTACTAATGGGAACAAAGCCAACATGGAGGGATCCAATTTTAAAGTGGTAGGGAGATCTTTAAAACAAGGAGTTTCCTGCACAATGTGGGGAAAGTAGGCTGAAAGTTATGTTTGACTGAAACAATGGCATATTCCTCCCTGGTTTACCCCTTCCTACCATTTGTTGTCACCTCTATTTACATTTTAGATTGTAAGCTCTTTGGGGCAGGGAATTGTTTTCTTATACTCAGTAAAGCAGAATGCACATTGATGGTACGATGATGATAATAATAATAATAATAATAATAATAATAATAATAATAATAATAATGATGACGACGACAACAACTGCAATCACCATCATCATCATGGGCTTGGAGATCAAAGTGGCTTCAGTTCAGAGTGGTCAGAGCCCTTAACCAGTTAGAGCATCCTGGGGTGGGTGGCTATACCCTTGGCCACGCCCTCATGTTGCCTGGCCACACCCTCTTGATCACGCCTTCATGTTGCTTAATGATACCTCTTACAAATTCACACATGTGTCCCTATTTTCATCTGTGAAATGTTGGAGGGCATGAGACTGTTCAGCACACAGCAACCCTGGGAATGAAGCCGCCTCCAGTCCAATGCACTTCCCTCCCAAGGCAAAGAGCAGCCCTGCACTTACCCTGCCCCCAACCCAGATCAGGAGGCAGAGGACTAAAGCCCCCCTCCCCCCTCCATTATCCAGCTTAGGATAAAAAAAAAATTTGTGCAATTACTGCTTTGGTGAACAATATCGTGTCCGCTTTCGCCTTTTTGAGGCAAACAAACTGGAAGATGAGTGAAAAATGGAGAGGAGTTCCAGACAATGACTGCCTGCGAGATTGCTGCTGGGCAAGGGCAGTTGGTGAGAACAGGACCGGTGCAAGGCCGTTTGGTGCCCTAGGCAAGATCAGATATTTAGCGCCCCCCCTTCCCACTTGAGAGCGCTGTATTTTTTCCCAAGGCGTTTCTGGCGCCCGCTTTAGCCCTGCGCCCTAGGCGGCTGCCCAGTTGGCCTAATGGTAGCACCGGCCCTGGGTGAGAAGAGCCCCAGGGCAGCAGGTGAGAGCTAACAAGCCAGATGCTGTGCCAACCATTTTCAACATGTCCGGGCGTGTGTAGGAAGATACACTCGTGTTTGCTCAGAGGCCCCGATCCCCTCTGAATTGCCAGGTACTTTTGAGCACGAAGAGTTTGCCTGCCTGCCTGCCCACCCGCGCTGCAAAGGCCCTTCCGGGTTTCTGTGATCTCCTCCAAATCAAGTTCTTACCTCCATGAATTCAACACTGGAGCCAACATGCTGTCGGAAACACAGCAAGAAGTTCTCTTCGGTGGGCAGGATCTGGGCCAGCTGCGGTTGGGTGGGGCGGACGGTGGAAGGGGAAGAAGAAGAAGAAGAAGAAGAAGAAGACACGCATGTCAACATCAGAGAGCAAATCTCATCAGGGACAGCACTAACCACGGCATCTCTGAAGTGCTTTACAATAAAGACAACAACAAAGGGTCTCGTGGCCGTGTGGCACTTTAAAAGCTAACAAATTTATTGTAGCGTAATCTTTTGTAGATTCTTGCCCACCTCATCAGATGCATGGAGCATTATGGAGCGTTTCAGGTTTATGCACAGAACATCTGGTGGATGGTCTGTAATTCAGAAAAATCCAGTTTGTTGCAATGGTTGGTAATTGGGCCCAAAAGCAACTACCCGCTGGCCCTGGGCCACCCCTTGGGAATGTATACAAACCTGAAACTCTCCATAATATTCCATGCATCTGATGAAGTGGGCTCTAGTCCACAAAAGCTTATGCTACAATAAATTTGTTAGTCTTTAAGGTGCCACAAGACACTGCTGTTTTTGCTGCCATAGGCTAACATGATTACCCTCTGGAGAAAGTGTACAATGCATCTTCGTGTGGGTGAACTTTCCCCTGATCTTCTACCTTGCCATGTTGCTAGTAAAAAAACACCCAAAGGCGTTTGAGGATTGTGCGGAGCAGGCTCCCTTTGGGATGCTCAGGGCGACTGCCCGGGTTACTCAGGGTAACATCGGCTTCTCAAAGAACTCCTGGTCACAGGGTAGAATGCTAGGTTTTAAAACAGCACAATTCAGATTTGGGAGGACCGTTAATTGCGTGAATGCAAACTTCATTAAGTGTTTTTGTTATGCAGGGAAGGCTGTGCAGGCTCCGAACTGAGGGGGGGGGAGACTCTCTCCCCCTCTGCCGTGGCCGTGACAAAGATCTAGTGTGGTCTTGAAACGGACAGAGCAGCCTTCCCCAACCTGACACCCTCCAGATGTGCTGGACTACAGCTGCCATCATCCCCAGCCCGCACGTATGTATGTAGGTGATGGGAGCTGCTGCAGATGATGGGAGCTGTAGTCCAACACATCTGGTTGGGGAAGGCTGGCACTAGAGAGATTTAAACTACCCCCCAACCCAATTCCCATGGCTGCTAAGGCTTCCCCTGGGGCTGTTACCTACATAACAAAACATGTGCATGTTAATTGCAGTTCCAGTTTGGCACTTAACTTCACTGAAAGAGAAATTCAAGGTGGACTGAAATTCAGATGAAACCAGTTTGCTGCATTGGTCAGTAAATGGGCCACACACAAGCAACAACCTTCAGGAATGGACTGCCTGGCAAGGGCCCCCCTGGATCCACCCTCAGCAATGAAGCACAGTTAACAGACTAATTTGGCACACGTGCACCCCACATCTGGGTGGTGAGATGTCTCGGGGGGCTGCAGTGCCTTCCCGAGGTTCCGTTTCCTTAGAAGGAGGTCACCAGAGACTTACGGTGCTTCTGTGAGGTTCATTCACAGAGCTCACCCCCAAATCCAAATATCCAAATCTGTTTATTATGGTCCATGCCCAGATCGAGAATACAAGATATTTTAGATAGAGAGCAGTATACCATGCTCACTAGAACTCTCGATATGTCTTAACGAGCTCTCTCTTAACGAGTTCTCAGCTTAACTGCAACAGGGGGAAAAAAACCTTAGCAGACCTTTAACAGCAATAGAAAAAAAAACCCTACTGCAGTAGCTATGGCACGGATGGTGAACTTTTTTGAGCCCGAGCGCCCAAACTGCAACACAAACCCAACTTATTTATTTCAAAGTGCCAACACTGCAATTAAACCTGAATACGGAGGTTTTAGTTTTTAGAAAAACAACTCATACAGTTGTCCGAACTAATTAACATCTTTTGTCTTTAAAGAAAAACACAATAACAGAGCTTTCAATGATACAAACAGTTTTTTGTTGGAAAAAAAATCAACTCAAAAAATTATTATAGTACTACATTGTACACACATCCTGAAGGGAATTTATACAAACTTTTTAAATAATTAGGCACATGTATTTTTGGATAAGGGATTCTCAACTTGTAATATGATTATATGCCAGACTGAAATTGTATGGGGCAAGCTTTACTCCGGGTCCTTTCCCTGCTTCTACAGGTGTCAGATTAGTAAAAGTAAAAGTCAACCTGTACTAGGATGAGCAAGATAAATAAGAAAACTAAACGTGCTTAACACATTTTAAACACTTTATGTCTTGGACTGCAAACACTGCATTAGGCAAAAGTTTGCATTGGGCATGCTTTTGCACAATTAATGTGATTTTTGCTATTGCATGCATGCTGATAATTTGTCAAACCTTGGCTCATACTCCGTTAGTTTGAGAGCAACACATGCAGCACTCAGGTCAACTGCTAGGGCTTTACATCCAAGCCATGCTCTGTGCATCATTCTTCAAAATCTTTTAAATGTGATAACAATGTAGAAAAGAATTCTGTAACAGGAATTCTAGAATAAAATCATTCTGTTCCACACTGTGAGAAAGAACAAGATCATTAGTGTTTTGCAGAAGGGGACGGTCTTTTCGCGATCTGGTGACCAATGGCTCGAGTGCCCACAGAGAGGTCCCTGCGTGCCAGCTGTGGCACCCGTGCCATAGGTTCGCCATCACTGAGCTTATATAGGGATGGTGCTGTCTAAACAGTAAGATACATAAAACAGATTGTCTCTGCCAGTCAGCTTATATATCAGAGGCATAATCAGGTAAGAGGCGTAATGAGTTCTCTCCCAATATCCTGATAGATATTAATGTAGTACTGTAAGACATGCATTACCATCTCTAAATCCCCTGAACCACAAGGACAAAAAGGTTGCAACGAAGAACACTTGTTGAATCTCCCCTCTAACATGGCCTTCCCCAACCTAGTGCCCTCCAGAAGTGTTGGACTACAACTCCCAGCATGATCAAGCCACCCATGCTGTGGGGCATGCTCGGAATTGTAGTCCAACACTTTCACCAGGTTGGGGAAAGCTGTGCTAGAACATTCATACAGCCTCGTGTAAACACCACCCGAGGCCTATAAACACAAATAGTTCAGAAATAATTAGCCCCTTTACTCCCAATTGGGAATCGAATGCCAGAAGTAGAAGAACAAAATTTAGTTGCCAAGGATATCAAATGTTGCCATCCAATATCATACAACCTTAACAACAAAAATTTTCTTGTTGCCTTTTTGTTACCGAGAGGACAAAGTTCAAATGAGAAAATGCCTATTTCCATCACTTTACAGTGTGCAGCCTTCACTCAGGTATTTCTATCAGAAACTTCCTCACCTCGGCCATTTCAATTTTCCCATCTGAATTTTTGTCGTATTTCTGCATGAAAGCTTGCATCTTCTCTGCAAAGTTGACATTTCTGGATTCCTGTGAAAAGAGGAAGCGGCTCACTCATCCGATGCTCCTAATGCGGCCACAACTTTCTGGGCAGGGGATAAATTGAGCCTGCCTGCATAAATAACATCACCTCAAATAAACTGGTATGTAGGTAGGTGATGCAACATTGCAACGCGCATGACACAGCACTCCAAAACAAAACAAATGGCCAACAATAGCTCATCTGGTTTATAACAGATTTTAAAATGCGAAACATTTCAGTATAAAACTCCAGCTTCAGTCACAAAGAGTAAGCTACAATACCACTTATAAACTGATCCAGAACCACTCAGGAACAGGAACAGTGAGGGAAACCTCAGTGAGGGAAACAAAGATTCACAGTCAGCTCCTGTATTCAGCAGCAAATCAAGCCACATTAGTAAACATCATGGCGCATGTTCCATTTCGTCCTTTGCATTGATATTGGGCTTCACCTGATCAATAAGTGTTGCCTCCTTAATCTTTCTCCTCTGGAGGCTTCGCTCAATTGCTAGTACAGAGATCTTCACTAAACTACCACCCCTGTCTGCAGGTTGGGGGTAGGCTATCTGAGAACACGGATGTGCTCTGTTCCTTGTTCTCATTGCAGCTGACAAGAATTTGGCCACAGCTAATGTTATTGATGGGATTTTATCTGACAGCAGATATTTAACATACGATTGGGCTGGTCTACAATATAAAGTGGCAATCATTTGCTTCCTAGCTCCAACAGAGAATTTGCAGAACAAGAGAACATCTTCCTCAGACACACACACCCCCTCACCTCCTGGTTGTAACATGGACAGACCCTCAATTGCAGGGGGACACCATCATATATTCCCCAAAGCATTTGGCTGGGTAGCACATTAAATCAAAGTAAAGTGAAAGTCCTACGATATTTAGCTATATGCAAATTACTCAGATGAGCAGCTAGCTGAAAGGGGTTTTTGTAAGGAATACCTAAAGAATGAGGTGAGCAAGCTGTGCACATTTAGTCCTTTCCACTGAGGAGCAAGCTAGACATGAGAGCTGTGGTGTCAGGAGAGCTGTGGTGTCGCGGTGTGTGGTTTAACTTTCCCTTCCTTACACACACACACCATTTACCTGAGACACAACTATTTTATGTGCAGGATTAGCGTCATCTCTAATTTGGCTCTGAGAAGAGAGGGGTTTGCCTAAGGCCATCCACAGTTTGTGTCAGAGGCAGGATTATTTATTGATTTGATTTATTTTAATCTAATTTATTCCTGAAAATAGAGGGCCATCTACTGAGTTTGTTGCACAAGCAAGATTATTTTATTCATTCATTCATTTGACATATATTTATGAATAGTCCCTCCACCCAAAGGGCACTAAAGGTGATATACAAATTAGATAAAACCACCACCACCACCACCACCACCTAAAAATAGGAGTGGAGATCTTCTGTAGGATAGAACAGAAAGTGAACATTAAGCCTTGTAAAAAGTTCAACAGAACAATACAGTCTTCCCTGCCCTTCTGAAACTAGGCAAAGAGGGGACTAATCTAGCCTCACTGGGGAGAGTGTTTTGTAACTGGGGCGCTGCCACAGAAAAGGCCCTTCCTTTTTCTCTTTTTTAGAAATAACTTTTACCCACTCTAGTCGAAGCTCTCATACCAGCCAATGCTGGTAGTAGGTGCCCTTTGCCACCGAATCCAAGGGCACCCCCAAATGACATACCTGTCCCTGTAGGAGGAGTGTCACCCCATCCAGGACAATTAAATCACCCAACTTCCAGACCCAGGAATTACCCACCCGCAGGGCCCCTGTTTTACCAGGATTCAATTTCAGCTGCTTGGGTCTCATCCAGCCACAAGTCCAGTTCATGCATGGTCACACCTGACTCTGACGTATCAAATGGAGCTGGGTGTCATCCCTGTTTTGTTTTGGTGTAATTCACATTTAAAAAACTAATATTTTTTTTTTAAAAAAAATCCCTGTAGTCATGACACGTTGCCCACTGACCGCACACAACAGCTTCGTGTAGCTGTTAAAAAGCAGTTTATACAATCCCCCAAACAATGCCGCTCTCTCAAACTGATGCTGCAGATAGGAGCGGAACATCTGCAATGCAGTGCCCCCTTTTCCAACCTCATGGGGCCGAGGATTCTATGATTGATGGTGTCAAAAGCTGCTGCGAGGTTAAGGCAAAGCAATGAGGTCATGCTTCCACGGTCCCTCCCCTGTTAAAGGTGACCAAGGCCGATTTCATCTCGAAACTCGAAAACTGAACTCAGGCTGAAATGGGGTCGTATCCGCCAAGAGCTTTGCAGCGGTGCTGCCGCCGCCCTCTCCAAGACCCTGTCCCCAGAAGGGCAGCAGTCACCATAAGCCTCTGGGTCTGTTGTGCTCATGCAACTGGGAGTGAGTGCAGCCTAAATATAAATGGAAGGGCCAAACTAGATTTATTTATTGATTTATTATTACATTTCCATCAGGGGAGGTTGGCGACGCCTATTTCGGTGGGGCTCCTCATCCATTGCAGCTTTTATTCTGAGCTTCATGGGAGCTGCCCGTGGTGCTCCGTGGTGGTGAACCTATTTTGGGGATGGAGTTCAGCACCATGGACAGCACCTACGAAGTTCCAAATAAAGCCTGCAAAACCTGCAATGGATAATGAGCCCCACCAAAATAGGAGTCACCCGCCTCCCCTGACTTCTGTCTGACCTTTCTTCCATCATGAACTCAAGGTGGCTACACGCGGTTCCTAGGTAGTCTCCCCTCCAAGCACTGACCAGACCTGGGTCTGCTTGGCTTCAGCGGGTTGGCTGCCTCAGGCGCCCTCAGACCATGCCCGAGCTGGGGGACGGTCTGAAGGCACATCTCTATTCGTGCCTCTGGCCTTTGCATGGGAGATTTTATCTCCCAAACGTAGCCAGTGGGGCAGGGGGAAGCAGCATAGGGATGATGGCATGTGGGAAGGTGGCTTTGACTCTGCCCCTGCCATGGTCCTGATCCAAATCAGGGAGGCCCACATCGGTTATTTGCAATGGATCCAGAGAGGGTCGGTTTCCCTTCCTGCACACTGTCAGCCCAATCCAGCTTCCTTCCCCTCGGGCTATTTATTGGGGGGAAATAAGCCATGCAAGGCTGGTGAACTCCAGATGTGTTTGATTGCAACTCCCATCACTCCCATGGCCAGTGCCAATGCTGGTTGGGGCTGATGGGAGTTGCAGTCCAGCTTAGGGAAGCTGCCTTAAGCCATATTGGTGCTTTCGAGCCATCACCAAAAGGCAACTGAACCACATATTCCCAGATGATTCTTGGGTACGTTGCCAGGAAAAGAGTTTCCTGGTGAAAGGACAGTTCCCTGGAATGCCTCTCTGCATGGCCCAAGGAGGAGGCCTCCATAGGCACAGGGTGGGGATGGGGACACATAAAGGAGGTCTCATGGTCAGATCTGGACCAATCAGCCACAAGGAAACAAGGGAGGCCACTGCTCGGCATGAAGTCCACTTGACATGCAGCCTGATCCCACGCATGTCTATCTGGAGGCGAGCTCATTGCGTACGGAGGACTTGCTCGCAAATAAGTGAGCAGCCTTAAGCTGAAAGAGGAGTGAAGGGCACAGGAAAAGGCAACTGATGGGAGAAAAGAAATGCAGGACACTCCTTACCACTCCAGCTCCCTTCCTGGCGCTTTCCAGCTCTCGGAAGAAGTTCTCCAGTTCCTTGCCTTCTATGTAGCCATTTCCTGAAAGAAGAAACAGAACAGTAAGGCGGTTGCAGCGCCAGAAAAAGATTTGAGGAGGGTTTATCTTGGTGTTGAGTCACAACTGAATGTGGTTTTTAGAGGTGCACCTTTATCACCCCCATGCCGTCACCTCTCTCCAATAAGGGTAGTTTCACACTTACATGCCAAATTGTTTCATAATAAAAGAGCTGTCATCCATCATTGAATCATGTTTGCACTTCCAAAGCCTGAGTGGATGAGCTGGGAGTAATGGAGTCTCCCCTGGGTCTAGCTGGGTTCTCAGCGCAGCACCAATGCAGACGTGAGGAGAGAGAGTAGATGCAGTCCAGCCTGGTGCCCTCCAGATGTTTTGGACTACAACTCCCATTAGCCCCAGCATGCATGGCCAATGGACAGGGATGATACGAATTATAGGCCAACACATCTGGAGTGCACCAGGTTGGGGAAGATTGATGTAGTCTATAGCAATTTAATTTTCCTCTTCAGGATTCCTGCCCAAGCAGGCATGGATTTTGAGTGTCTGAATATGTTGTTGGGCACTAGGGACAGAACAGGGATTCTGGGTCTCGGTCTCCCTGCCTGAGCTGACGGAGGTGGTCTAGAAATTGGAGTTGAGAACCTCCAGGTAGGTAGCTCTGGGAGACCCCAACATCCATGCCAAGGCAGCCACCTTGACTCTGCAGCAGCAGCAGCCATGGCAACCAGGGATATGCCTAGGGCAGTTGATCTGTTCCCGCCTAACCACCCTCTCCTGCTGGACGATGGAGCCACGGGCAAGGAAGCAGGAGGGGAGACAGCTGGAGCACAGGTGGCGTAAAGCTTAATGCAAATATTATCAAAGACATAATTATGCCTACTCTGTGGTGGTAAAGAAAAAAAAAAAACTTCTCTGCCACCATTGCATCTATCATCCAACAGAGCTTTTCTGACTGTTTTGGGGCCTACTCCAATTTGGCTAATGGGGATTAAAAAGCCCCCTTGGAGGTATGCTGTAACATGCCTGAAGACACTCCAAAGAAGACATTGCTCACGTCCACTGAGAATTAGATGTCATGAATTCTACAGTTCAGTCAATGAATGTATCCTGAACACCATGTCGTGTGGGCGGGCGGGCGGGCGGGCAGGTGTGCATTTCAGTTATTGTGATGTAAGGATGGGGTTAAGATGCTTGGAGAGGTATGACCTATCAAACATTTTCTCAGTCCTGGCCCTTCTTGGATGACCAGCTGGGTCCCACAACCATCCCACAAGGATTAATGCCTCCTTGTGGGATGGTTGTGAAGATGCTCATTAAGGAACTCTTCCTGGACTACAGAGTTTGCCTTAACTGTCAGATAGTCACAAATGTCCCCCTTCTGGGTAAGGTGCTCAAGCAGGTGGTGGCTGGGCAACTTCAGGTAAACTTGGATGAGACCCATGGTCAGAACCTATTTCAGCCTCATTTCAGGACTGGTTTTGGCACTGTTTACAAAAACCCACCCCTGCAAATTTTGTATTGAAGGATGGTATAGAACTCTTGTTAATTGATTAATATAGGGATAGTAACCTTACTATCTTTTCGGCGCCAGGTTAAGACTTCCCTCTGTGCCAAGGCATTCAATAGTTAAGAGCTCAAAATAGCATGGGGGGGGGGATTGTCACCTGAAGGCTTAGTTTATTAACTTTTGGATTGTTATTTTAAACTGTGCTTTTAAATTTGGTTTTAATCTTTTAAACTATTTTTGTATGTTTTTATTGTAGTTTTTATGTATAAACTGTTGTGAACCGCCCAGAGAGCTTCGGCTGTGGGGCGGTATAGAAATGAAATAAATGAAAATGAAATATAGTACAAGAACCCCCTACAGAAGGAAGCCAGTTTGTTTGGGAAACAAAGCAAGCGACTTCAAGCATGGAAAGACCATGTTTTGTCACAGCAAGTTGCAGACAGCTCAGCCCACGTTTTAAAGGGCCAAACTCAGTCTGAAGATAAACTGCAAAGGAAAGATGACTTCCTTCCAAGGCTAATGGTAATTGCAAGCCTGCAGTGATGGACAGCATTGGAAATAAAATATTGTATAAATAGCCAACGGAATAAAGACAGCATTGCGGCTGGAGTCCACTACAGACTGCAACCCCAAGCAGGATGCGGAAGATGCTTCAAATTACACAAGTTTCAGGGAAGCAAGAATTAGTAGTAACTGGTAAGTTCAACTAACAGGCCTGTGGCTTATGCTGGCTCAGCTTGTCTGAGCGTGGAAAGCTAAGCAGGGTCAAGCCTGGTTATTACTTGGATGGGAGACCCCTCCTCTAGTTTCCTGCATTGAGCAGGGGGTTGGACTCGATGGCCTTGTAGGCTCCTTCCAACTCTATGACCTATGAAATCTATGATGGGAGAAAAGCCCCAGTAAGCATGGAACCTCCAACAAATTCCTGACAGTGTACTCTTTCAGAAGGCAGAGAAAGGAACAAGGAGATCGGCTATCCCAGTGTTCTCCAACCTTGGGTCCCCAGATGTTTTTGGCCTACAACTCCCAGCATGCCCCAGCCAGCTACGCTCCTTCCCTGCTCCTCCCCCTGCAGCCATTGTCGAGGGGATGAGAGGAGGGCACTCTGCACCTGCTCAAGCATCCTCTTCTCCAGCTTGCAGTTTCTTGTACCGCAACGGCGCCTCTAAGAGACAGTGACGGCATGAGGGAATCCACCACATACTGTTGCTCTCGCAGTGTTCTCCAACCGTGGGCCCCCAGATGTTTTTGGCCTACAACTCCCAGCATGCCCCAGCCAGCGTTGCTGGTTGGAGAACACTGGGCTATCCTTTACTTGATCCTGTCCTAACCAATAGGGAGGAGTTGGCCAATGAGATGCAAGCAGCAGGCGCTTTGGGGAGAAGTGACCTTGCAATGCTGGAATTCTTGATCTTATGGAAAGCAAAAGGTGAGTTAAGTGTGGACCTTGCATTTCAGGAAAGTAGATTTTAATAAGCTCAGAGAAACAGATGCTGTGGCAAAATATACTAATGGGGAAAGGAGCCCAAGACTGGTGAAAAAGGAGACTCCTGAAGGAGTTACTCAAGGCACAATCACAAACTATTCCAATGAGAAAGAAGAACTGGGAGACATCTAAAAAAAAAAAAAAAAAAAGCCAATGAGGCTGCACAAGAAGCTTAATGAAGAGCAGAAAATAAAAATGGGCATGGAAATAAGGACCAAGGATGACTACAGGCTCGACTTGTAGGGACACTGTCAGGAAAGCTAAAACTCAGAACGAGCTGAGCCTGGCAAGGGATGCTAAGAGCAGCAACCAAAAGGGCTTGTCCCGGAACATTTGAAGCAGGATGAAAAGGAAGGAAATTGTAAGACCACTCCTCAGTAAGGAGGATGAAATGGTAACAGTGATCAAGGGAAGGTGGGGCTGCTCAATTCTATTTTGCCCCCATCTTCTCCCCAAAGGGAAACTTTGTGCAACCTCACGTAGTGCAACTGGGGTGGGCTGCAATTCAAGATTTGCCCCCTTCACGTATTATTCATATGCAGGGGTTGTGGGGCCACACCTCTGGCCCCGCCCCTCACAGTGCACAGTCGTGCCCCTCACCCCGCCCAGGCCCCTGTCCTGGCGTCCATGCATTACCACGGATGCATGAGGTGAGGAAGGCTGCATACACTGAAGATAATAGATCTTTCTGAGCCTAGAACCGCAGCGGAAGCCTGGGCTCATAAAGGTATATGTGTGTAGGGCAGTGTTCCCCAACCTTTTTCGGGTCGCGACCCCCTTTTATAATAGCAGAGTAACCAGGGACCCCCCCACCACCACATTTGCATAAATTTGCATTTTAATAGGGTAAAGAAAACACATTAAAAATAGATTTTTCAGAATATAATTTAGGCTTTCCCACATCACACATACACAGGAACATGCGGAGCGCACAATCGGGGGGAGCTGTGATCCTGCAATCCTGTTCTATCCATGATTCTGGTGGTTGGATTTGAAGCCCATCAAAGCAGCATATTTTTCAGGCGCAGGATGAGTGGCTGCTGCCTCCTTCCTTATCAAGTGTCCCAGACTCTGGTTGAGCCCCTTTCAGCCCAAGGGCCAAATTCCATTTCAGAGAAACTCTTATGGGCTGCATTCCAGAGGTGGCGGGGGGGGGGGGGGGGGGGCAAAGGCAAGAGGTGCAGGGACAAAAATACCAGCCTATTATACTTTAAATCTCTTATACAAAAGCTGGAATGCCGCCAAACTATTGGTAGTTGGGGAGGAAAGGGGTGGGGTAAGGGAAGGGGGCGTGGCCACCTGTAACTGTTTTTATTTACTCCACATAAAATTCCAGTGTGTCAGATGAATATGAAGGGAGGTGGCTCCCTCTAGCTCTGGCAATGCCCTTGTGAACAAATCATCCCATACTCAGATGTTCCCATCACATAAAAGCAGTGCAGGCCAAGTCATCAGAAGAAGATCCTGGTAATCCTGATTTGCTTGGGGCCTGGGCAGCTCATCTTTTCCGTGTCACCTTCCACAGCACTGCAGGACCAGAAGCAAGTACACAGGTGCGGCTGCCCCCCCCCCCCGCCCAGCTGGGGCGTATGCAGGCGGCGGCGGTGATCCGTGTCAACAAAGCAGCTCTAGCAGTTTTCATTTCTGTGAAATTTGTAAAGCTCCTGGGTCTTAATGGCCCATTCCAGACCGAACCACCCCAAAATCCTTTGCATTACAACAGAGAGCCATATATTGTTGCTGGGAAAATTCATTTCCCACCCCCCACCCCCCACCCCCCAGCTGCTGTCAGGATTGCAGCTAAACTCAGGGGGAACAGGGAATCCTGAGGGGTGGGTGGCCGATGAGGTCAGTGTCCCTGCTAAGGACAGAGGTGCCTGCGCTGCGCCACGCCGCGTGTGGCCGCACAAGCCCTGCCCCCGCTGCCCCCCTGTTCAGTAGGCACCTCGGTACTTGGGAGGGCTGGTGCCTGTGGCCAGTTCCCCGTTTGCACCACTGATGACTGGGCTGAAATCCAATATCATCCTATTTGTGAGTGCAGCGAGAAGGATAATGGAAACTGGAGTATGCTGTAAAACAAAATTGATAAGCTCCATCAATGCCATTATTTAGCACATAATGGATGATCTGTTTGTGGAGGGCCAATTCAATATTGAGCCTATTACCAATTGCCAGAAACAGCTGCAATAAATCAAAATAATGTAGTATTTAATTGTTCTTTTGCCTTCTTCTGGCCTGTTGCACAGCCATCAACCTCACCCTTTAGGAAACACTGTCCTTGAGTCTAAACACCCCAGTTTAATGCCCACTTGAAATACTGCTTTTTGAATTCATTAACTAGCTAAATTCCTTTGCACACTGGAACTCTTATTTGTTCTTGCAAATATTATGGCTGTTGTTGTTGTTATAATATCATTGTTATATGTTTTTACCCCACCCTCCCTCAGGGTGGAGCTCAGGGTGGGGTACATTGTCTCCCCCACCCCATTTTATGCACCAAACAACCTTATAAGGTAAGTTACGCTGAGAGTCCACGGCCAGCCCACAGTCGCCTAATGATCTTCATGGTTAACAGTGCAAGCCTGTACATGTCTACTCGGAAGTAAGCTCCATTGAGTTTACTAGAACTTACTTCCAAGTAAGCATGTATAGGATTGCAGCCTTAGTGGGGATTTAAACCCTGGTCTTCCTTGTGGAGCTCTCAGTACTACACTGGCTGGGAAATTTCCTTTTGCACTGCTGCTTGAGATACAGGATTTGTTGTTTAGGAAATATTTTTCAAGCTTTTCAAATGCCCTGTCCTTGGTTTTAACAAGGAGTAGCCATTTCAAAATAGTCTGCGGTGGCCACGTGTCCCCTGTCCTGCCTAATTCCAGTTTGAAGATAAAAGTCCACGATTGGCAGCGCCTGGGCTGGGCCGGGCAGCGGACTGAGTCGGCACACAGGGGCCAAGTGCTCACACAGTCTTCCACACTATGCTCAGATATGCCGTGTTTCTATTTAAATTATAATTATTCTGAATTTGCATCTACACAAATAAAATAGAACATGCACATTTTATGCAAACTGCTGTCCTCTTTTGTCCTCCTTTTTGAAGATGCATTTCCCCTTTTGGGGCAATTCAGAGGTGGCTCCTACCTTTTTAGTAGAGAGATGAACTTGAAATGGCTTCCCTTTTGAAGGACATGTCCCTGCTATGGTCATCTCAGAATATCCTCTGAGGCAAAATGGGGCTTTGCTTTTGGGAGGATTTAGGAAGTGAGACGCAGACACCCGTGGGGTGTTTGACAGATCAACAATGGAGCTATTCCAGGGCCTCCAAGGAGGCTCCAGGCCAGCGCCCTCTCCAAATTCCTCTGTGTTTCACCCAAAGCGGCCTGGGGAAGGAGCAGCGGGCGAGGCAGCTTCACCCTTTCCCCTCCGGTCATTTCCCCACTCAAGATCTCCCTCCCCAGGTGGCCTGTCCACCGCCAGCCCTGGACTCCCTGTGCCATGGCACTACCATGGAGTGGGGGGGGATTTCCTGCAGGGGGGAATTGATGGGTGGGAGGACATGCCCAACCCTTCTCTTGCCCACTAAATACACTTGTGTAGATATTTTAAAAGCACCCCCCCCCTGTTCCAGTACTGGAAGTGGCTTCAGCTGTGTGTGCATGCGTGTGGGGTGGGGGGGGGAGATGGCCTTGGAAGGACCTTTGCAGCAGAGAAGGCCTGGGCGGGGGGGGGGGGCGGAGGCACGGAGCGCTCCTTCCGCCTGCCTGCCTACCAGCCCATCCCAGCCGCCCCCTTACTCTGCACTCCCATTCTCTTGCCGAGCCAATGCCTCGCTTGGCCCTAGGTGCCTTTCTCAACAGGGTCCGTGTGTGAGTTCTGGGGGTGGCAGCAACCCGAGGCTGAAGGTGAGGCTGGGGGGCCCTTTAGGGAGCCTGAGAAGGAGAGCCCCTGTGTTTCCTTCAAGCAGGTAGTTTCGTTTAATTGGTCCCTGAAGGGAGAGCCTTTGGGAGTCTTACCGGCATGCCCCCATGGGGTGAACAGCTAGTGAAAGGGGGCAGAGGGGTGTGGGAGAGGATTTCAGAGAGCCTGTCCAGAGACAGGAGGGTTAAAAATCATAGTTTTAGAAAGAAGGAAGGTGGGAGGGGGAGAGAGACCTGGGCATTCCTTGTTTTACTGACAAGGGCAATAATATATGAATTATTCCAGCAGGGCCAGGCAAATCTGTATGTCTGTCTCACTCTCTCCTGCATCTGACCTCGAGTTCTTTCTCGCCCAGATATGAAGAATGGATTTTGGCAAATTCTTATCAAAAAGTACACTGAAACGAAATTCTCCCCCCTCCGCCCCAGCCAAATTCAGTAGGTACAGCTATGCCTGCCTGCCATAGAGGTGTGGAAGATGAGGAGCCTGTCGCAACAAGAGCTGGCGACCCAATGAAGCGCCCGGCGGGATGCGCAGGGACTCAAGCCCAGGCCTTCTTTAATGGCGAAGCACTCAGAGCCCCGGCCTGCAGGGAGGAAACCGTCCGTTTTGGTTTCTCCCACATACGATTCTTCTTGATCTCGAGCTCTTTATCAAAAGGAAACCGAAACTGTCCCTATCACCCACATTAACAAATTCTAGGGGCGTGCAAACCAAGTGCTTAACGTGGCTAAGTGAGTGGATTTCCTCCACTTGGTATATGTAAAGCAGTGGTTCGGAGCGCTGGGCCGAAAACAACAGAATGAAATTTAATAGGGATGAATGCCAAGTGCTGCACCTAGGGAAAGGAAACCAAATGCACAGTTACAGAATGGGGGACACTTGGCTCAACAATACTACAAGTGAGAAGGATCTTGGAATTGTGGTAGATCACAAACTGAATATGAGCCAGCAATGCGATGTGGCTGCAAAGAAGGCAAATGCTATTTTGGGCTGCATTAATAGAAGTATAGCTTCCAAATCGTGTGAAGTGATAATTCCCCTTTACTCGGCACTGGTTAGGCCTCATCTTGAGTATTGTGTCCAGTTCTGGGCACTTTCAGAAGGATGTAGAAAAACTGAAGAGGGTTCAGAGGCGGGCAACAAGGATGATAAAGGGACTGGAAACAAGGCCCTATGAGGAGAGACTGAAAGAACTGGGCATGTTTAGAAGAGGAGACCGAAGGGAGATATGATCGCACTCTTCCAGTACTTGAAGGCTCGTCACACAGAGGAGGGCCAGGATCTCTTCTCGATCATCCCAGTTTGCAGGACACAGAATAATGGGCTCAAGTTACAGGAAGCCAGGTTCCAGCTGGACATCAGGAAAATTTTCCTGACTGTTAGAGCAATAAGACAATGGAACCAATGACCTAGGGAGGTGGTGGGCTCTCCCACTCTGGAGGCATTCAAGGTGCAGCTGGACAGACATCTGTCAGGGATGCTTTGACCTGGATTCCTGCATTGAGCAGGGGGTTGGACTCGATGGCCTTGTAGGCCCCTTCCAACTCTACTTTTCTATGATTCTATGATTCATTTTTACATGCAGGGAATTTTACTTAGAACACTAAAAACATGCGCACACACATACACCTTGCAATCTGAAGCCGTCCTTTCTAACACCTCTTTCCTCAGCATGTGTAGACAAGGCCAAAGACAAATCGTCAAAGAGGGGGTCATCATAGGGTGGCCCTGCGTCCTCTTCTGGAAAGGGCTGTCCAGAGGACCATCCTCTATTTGAAGTGCTGTCCGGTCCAAGCCCAGCTTAAAGATAAGGCCCCATAAGAACTGTTGCCCATCAACGCTTCACAGCTGGACAGCAGACTAAACAGGCATGCATGCAGGTCACCTGGCCACCATTCCCCGCATTATGGTGAGATAGACTGTATTTCTATGTCAATTATAATAATTCTTAATTTGCACCTATACATATAAATTAGTATATGCAAATTGTGTGCAACTGTGTGTCATCTTTTGTCCTCTTTTTTGGTGATGCATTTCCTCTAGTGATTCATAAGTGGCCACCCTCACAATATTATGGATTATTTGATCCAGAAAAAAAGCTTTCCCTGATGAGCTGTCCCCAGGGTCGGTGCAAGGCAGTTTGGTGCCCTAGGCAAGATCAGATATTTAGCGCGCCCCTCTTCCCACTTGAGCCCTCCCTCCCTCCAGCCCTATGCTCCTGGCGCCCCCTTTAGCCCGGCGCCCTAGGCAGCCGCCTAGTTGGCCTAATGGTAGCACCGGCCCTGGCTGTCCCCTCACATCTTAGTTCCCATGTGCCATGGGTCTCATCAGTTCTTCCTAAAGGAGTTTCTGTTCACCTTTCTCCCCTGCGCCTTCTTCTCATTGTAGCATACACATGTGTTTTGAAAGCATCTCCCAAGGCAAAGAAAGAAAGGTTCAGATACTAACACTTTACTACACCCCGCCGCCCCCCAAAATACTGTTTTCACTTTCTTGCACCCGCAAGACTTCCGTGCTGATCAGCCTCCCCCGGCCAGGGGCCTCCAGATGTGCTAGGCTGCAACTGCCCTCATGCCCAGCCAGCATGGCCATTGGGAGTTGCAGTGGGCACCAGGGCACATATGGAGGGCACCAGGTTTGGGAAGGCTGTGCCGGATGGGATTGCCGTGTCTAGATTGCCATCACATGGAAGCTACAGGGAGGACCAGGGTGGATGCCATAATGGTGAGAATCCATCCTTCTTAGGACCTCCATCTAACGGTAGCTAACCCATCTCAACTGTTGATGAGATGATGGTGATGAGACATTTATCACCGTCAATATACATGGTTCTCTTGACCCATCAGATAGAATTACGATTTTAAAAATTGCAGGGGTCCTCAGATATTATAAATAATGGGATTACTCAAGCAGGAGGGCCAGTGTAATTGGAGATTAATGCCAAGTTCTTACTTTCTTCAAGAGTTGATATCGAGGTGATGTAACCGAAAAGCTGTGCCTAATGATAAGTTGTCAAAATGATTATATTAATAGCAGGTTGGGTGTCCTCCTTGGCTCCCCTGGGAAGCTCCCCTCCCTCCACACACTGGAGCACTCTCCAATTACTCTGCAACAACATATCATTACTTCTCTGTGTTTGTGGTGAAGGAGCTCGTTTTTGTTTTTAAGCTGTGCTCATGCGAAGTTGCGAGGCATCTGGGCTGTTTTAACCCTGTACTGCTGCCACCTGATCAAATCTACCAGGAGTAAAACCAGGGCCGACTAATCTATATTTGTAGTCAAATAAATATAGATTAATAAAAGAATCAATTTCCTACTAGTTCATATATACAGGAACTGAGATCTACACCATGCAACCGGTAACTGCATAAAAGCAAAGTGGCAGGGAAGCCATTTTCTCCTACGTTCTGAAAGGTATAAAGAAATAAACAACTTTGTGTTAATTTTAGTGATCTCCCTGATATATCTAACATATTTATTTATTTATTATATTTATACCCCACCTTTTTTCCTGCAAGGAACCCAAGGCGGTTTACATAATCCTCCTCCTCCTCTCCATTTTATCCTCACAACAACCCTGTGAGGTAGGTTAGGCTGAGAGTCAGTGACTGGCCCAAAGTCACTCAGTGAGTTTCATGGCTGAGCAGGGACTAGAACCCAGATCTCCCGAGTCCCAGTCCAACACTCTCACCACTACGTCACGCTGGCTCTCCAGTGACATATGACTAAATCATGGTATAAAAATTAACCAGGTGTGGACATAAGAGCATAAGAAGAGCCATGCTGGATCAGGCCAAAGGTCCATCTAGTCCATTAATCTGTTCACACAGTGGCCATACAGCCAATCAGCCAGGATCAGTCTCTCGGATGGCAGACTACAGGGAGCACCATGTAAAACAGCTTCCCCCAACCTTGCACCCTCCAGATGTGTTGGACTGCAACTCCCATCATTCCATGCTGGCTAGGGATTATGGGAGTTATAGTCCAACACACCTGGAAGGCACCAGGTTGGGGGAGGTTGCTTTAAAGGATGGTACCTTGCAGGGCCGGTGCTACCATTAGGCCAACTAGGCAGCTGCCTAGGGCGCAAGGCTAAAGGGGGGCGCCAGAAACGCCTTGGAAAAAAAATACAGCGCTCTCAAGTGGGAAGGGGGGGTGCTAAATATCTGATCTTGCCTAGGGCACCAAACTGCCTTGCACCGGCCCTGGTACCTTGGCGTAGCAGATGCTGCGGACGGCCATAGGGAAGAACTCTTGCTCTCCTCTTTTGCTTTTAGGCTTCTGAGAGAGATTTGATTGGCCAGTATTAGACAGAATGCAGGATTAGAATGCACTTTGGTCTGTTCCAGAGGATCTTATAACCCCCCCCCCCTTTACAATGTGATAGATACCTCAGAGTATCTATCCCTAAGCCTCTAAATCTCTATCTCTAAATCTCGTAAAGAGGAGGCAGGCAAGGCACAGAAGCTTTGAGTATTGATAGAACAGAGTGATGCTTCTATCCCGGTCCCTGGGTGTGCCGCAGCAGCACCTCAATTAGCAACTCTCTGGAAGTTCCACAGCAGGCTTCCCCCACATCCGCAGCAGGTTTTCATTCCATCACATTGATCTTATCCTGCTATATTAGCCAGCCAGCCAGCCACAAATAGTGCCAGCTTTGGATTCGGGAAGCCCTCTTGCAAAGCACCCTCAGTGGGCATGCAAAACCTGGAAGCGGAGGGGTTGCCAATGGAGAATTCCCTCCCACTGCCTCTGAGCTTCCTGGGCGCTCCACACAGTGAAAACGGCAATGCTGTGGGGGCAGTGGGGGCCCCTTTGCCAGTCTTAGGACCCATGGCAAATGCCTGACCTTGCTACCCTCTGGTGCTCGCTCAGCCAGCCACCCCCAGCACCCAGGGCCTAATCTACAGCAGCTCCAGAAACCTTACCAGGCATGGTCTCATTTAGTTGAGTCTCACTCCAAATCATGATGCCAAGAATGAGCAATCGGCCACCATCAAGACCAATCCTTTGTCCAGAGAAAAGATCCATCACACACATATATACACAGGGGCACATCATACATTAATCTACTTAGTCTTGTATAGATGACTGTGTGTAACACACAGCAGGCAGAACCAAACAAGCCCTGCCTGCAGAGCAGCCTTTTCTAAGTGACTCTAAGCAGTGAGCCAAGCCACACAATAGAGGGAAGCCAAAGCATGCAAACAGAGGAAGCTGCCTTGTGCTGAGTCAGAGCCTGGGTCCATCTAGCCCAGTATTGGTCGACACACTGACTGGCAGCAACGGCTCTCCAGGGTTTTAGGCAGGATTCTTTCCTAGCCCTACCTGGAAATGCCGGGGATTGAACTGGGGACTTTCTGCGTGCAAAGCAGGTGCTCTACCACTAAGCTTCAGCCCCTTAGTGGCCCCGGACCTTCACATAAGCACATCGTGTACACTTCATTTATTTATTTATTTATTTATTTAATGAATTGCCCATCTGGCCAGACATCCGGCCACTCTGAGCGATGTACAGTCCAATAAAATACAAGGGGGGGGGAACACACACACACACACAGTATAAAACACAATTAAAAACAGTACAAAACTTAAAAATCCTAACCCACCCCATATTCCCGCCTGAAAAGCCACGTTTTTAATGCCCGTCGGAAACTAATCAAGGAAGGGGCATGGCGGAGGTCACTGGGGAGAGAGTTCCATAAATTGGGGGCTGCCACAGAAAAGGCCCTCCTCCTAGTCCCCACCAGCCTGGTTTCTTTGGTTGATGGAACAGGGAGAAGGCTGTCCGTGGCAGATCTTGTTGAGAGGCCTACTTGATGTTGCTGAAGGTGCTCCTTGAGATAAACTGGACCGGAGCCGTACAGGGTTTTAAAGGTCAACGCCAACACCTTGAATTCGGCTCGGCAAACAACTGGTAGCCAGTGCAACTCTTTGAGCACTGGAGTGATGTGATCACGCCGGCGGCAGCCTTTAACCAGGCGAGCCGCCGCATTCTGTACCAGCTGCAACTTCTGAACTGTCTTCCAGGGTAACCCCACGAAGAGCGCATTACAGTAGTCACATTAAGCACATAAACCCACCCTCCAGCTGTGAGTCCCTGTCCCTCCGTCTGGCTCACTTCCACCTGGCCGGGGGCAGGCCTTGACTGACCTGAGCTACAGAGACAGCAGCCAGCGGCGGAAGGGGCCCAGTGACCGTGAGGGTGGCGGCCTCTCGCTGAGGTTTTGTGGCTCGGGTAATGTTTAGCTGTAAATGTGATGCATCATTTTGAAGGCTGCCTTGAGTGCCACTTTTAGTAGAAAGATGGAGTACAAATCAAATCACATCAATCGATAAATAAATTTTCCTACTATCTAGATTATTTTTTGTATTTCTCTTAGAATGAATTATTTGCAGATTGTTTAACCTTAGTGTACATTTAGCCTATTTGCATGACTATTTAAATTTTGTTACACATTATAGCTTGTGATTGTTAATTAATTATCTGGACATGTTCCTGTATTTTATTATGTATTTTTTTTTTTTTATGATGTTGCTGTAAGTTGCTCTGAACACGGTTTTACCATGGAAAAGCAGCATGCTGTAAACTGGTGGTGAAGAAGAAGCAGACAAAGAAGATGACGATGATATATGGGGGAGCAGTGTCCATCCCACGTTGTCTTCTTGCTGTGGTGGGGGCACGGTCCAGCTTCCTCCCTTCTACTCAGTACACTTTGGCCACAATCCAGCAACGGATCCTGTGGGCTGAGCCCCGTTGGTTTCTGTGGGCAGCCCTCTTCACCGTGTGGGATTGAGGCTCCTGCATGAACTGCAGATGTTCTGCTCCAGCCTTCCTTAACCCGGTTCCCTCTAGATGGGCTGGACTACAACTTCACTCATCCCCAGCCAGCATGGCCATGTAGTCCAGTGCACCTGGAGGGCATCGGGTTGGGAGCGCTGTCCTGCTCCCGTCAGCTGCTGCCCTCAGCCTAAGCCAGACGGAAGATGAGATGGTTGAATGATGCACAGTTCTGATAGTTATTGTGGTCTTGCCATTAACAGTTATAAAGACTGGTTATTTTTTATTTTATCTATTTAGGTATTTGTGTGCCACTTTTAAGGCGGAAAGCCCTCTCAAGGTGGCTTCCAAAAATTGATATAAACACAAGTGACAAGAATAGGACAATAAACTTATGGACCATTAATGAAAAGAAGAAGAAACCCCAGCTAAGATCTAAAACACGCAACATTCCAATAAATGTTTAACAACAGTAGCTGAAACCCTCTCAGTTCAGTGGCACATCGAACTGCTCTTAAGAAAAGGCCAGAGAAAAGAAGGGCCTCCTAAGAGCTCTTCTAGCAACCTGTAATGGCAGGGTCTGATGTGCCCCAGTTAGCAAGGCATTCCCAGCCATGAGGGATAGGTGAGCAAGGCCCGCTCCCTAGCCCAGCCTTCCCTAAACCTGTGCCCTCCAGATGTGTTTGACTATAATTCCCATCCTACTCCAGCCAGCAGAGCCACCAAGGCCACCCACTATAGGGGAATACACTCACACACAGGTTTCTCCAGCCACTCTATCACCTGGGATATATTCCTTCCCCACCACAAATAGGACAATGTGGCAATTTGTCTGACCATGAAGAAAGAGGCACATAAATGCTTCTTGTGGGTGGTTGGGACCCACCACCCACAAGAAAAATTGGAGGGGGTTCATTTATATGGCTTTTTTTCATTTGACATAAAAAGTCAGAAGAGACCCTTGTTACGTTTAACCCGCTGGCCTAGATCCCCATGCGGCTCTTTCTTCACACAGCTGTTCCAGAGAGACCATTTTGGTGGTACCGCTCAACTTCTTCAGAGCCTTCTTTTCCCAAGTTCTGCTCTTTCTGCACTTCCCCCTTTCCTGGCTGGGAGAGGGGAGAAGGCAAGGGGCTTTGGCAGGCGCAGGAGCTGTGTGCAGCCCCCTGTATGGCATGATGGAAGGCCTTTCTGAATCCTCAGCATCTTAGGTAGCTGCCATCTGTTCCCCTGTTGCGTATTAGGAAATAATGGTAGCCACCCCAGGCCACCCCACTGAATTACCTGCAGCTGTTCTGAGAAGTGGTTTTCTAGCTACCAAGAGCAAAATCCTGCTGTGCCCTCTTGACACAACAGCCGATGGGTAGAACATAATGCACTTGATCTCTGTGAGCCAGAGCAAGGATCAGAGGTTTAGAAAGGATAACGGGTGGCATCATCAAGGGCCGTTAGCAGCCACAACAATGACACAGACCTCTACCCTGAGCCAAACCCTATAGCACTGCCTCGGACACATGTGAGAGCCACCCCTGCGCGCACACAGCCTCACACTGCATATCACCAGGTGGGGTAAGGCACACCTCATCACACCCCATTGCATGGGACAGCAGCAAGCTCTAACTTGCAGATGCAAAAGTGTATTAACTTGCAACACCTGTGAAAATCAATATCAGAAAGAAAACCAACCAAAACCAAAAAACGGGGATAATCACTTCTAACATGCACTGAATTCTATAAACGAAAGCACTTTTTAACACACCCAGCCCACATCCACTTTCATCAGAGACATTTTTCACTCTTCTCTCCTTACTGTTTCTTTTTCTCACTGTTGCAGTTCTTTTACTACATTCAACAGAAGTGAACGATCCTTTCTGATGTAAACAGTGTAACAAGCACAAGACAACAGAAACGACCTCTCTGAAATAAGTCTTAAAGCTAACTTATGACACCCCATTGACTGTTTTAAAGTCTTTTTTTTTTTTTTAAAGTAGCAAGGAACTTAACATGCCTGCAGTTTAGCAAAAGTCATTTTAACAATTGCTAAATCTCCTCCAGAAGTCAGCCAGCCACACGTTGGCACCAAGCGACAAAAGCATCAGTTGTCGCTAAGATTAAAAGAGCAGGCGTTTGTGTCCCCTTTATACATTTGCACTGACCATCAGCATCATAATGCTTCCAGATGTCCAAGAACTGGGATGCCGTCAGCTCCGCCAGGTGCAGATAGGGCGGCTGCTGCTGCTGCTGAGGTTTCCCGGCCATGGGCGAGCTGGTCTTCCACCGCGTTGGTTGCTCTCTTGGCTGCCTTCAGCACCAGGAACTGTCCGCCCGCCTCTCCCGCTCCCTGCCCGCCCGCCCTGCCTTTATAAACCTTCCGGAGCTTGCAAGGGGCGCCCTCGTCCACCAGAGGGCCCGCGGATCGGGGGGGGGTAGGGGGGCGGGGCGGCGACGACGCGGGCAGCGCCGAGGAAAGGGGCGGCGGGGCTGGCGGGGCGGGCGAGCGAATCTGGAGGCTCTGCAGGCCCGTGAAGGCGGGAAACTTTAGTGCCAGATGATAGACCAGGCAGCGGGAGAGAGTCTGGATGGAGTGTCTGCACGAGATTGGGTCATGATGTGAGTGGCCCCTGGCCCCTGAACAGGGTGGCTAATTGCCAGAGAGCGAGTCTGCCATATTATAGCCTCCTCCTCCAAAAACAAAGCGATCAAGAGAACGGCATCCGGTCAGCCTGTTCCCCCTGTCCTATCCCCCGCCGCCCCCCCCCATCCACCAACCTGCTTTTTGTAACTTCTTGCTTGATGAAGAGAAAGCTTGTACATGTTTTGGGATCGTTGGGCCAGCCTAATAAAGTCACGGCATTATACAAATGTTGTAATTTTTCTTATGGCCAACATGAATGCCTTTGTTTTTTGGTAAGAAAAAAATTTTTTTTCCCCTTGGGATAGCAGCAGCGGATGGCAGGGCGGTGGAGACTGTGCTCTGTTGTCCCACCAGCAACTGCCCAGGAACGGACTGGGCAAAAGCACAGAGAAGGGGATGCCACCCATGGAAAGTGAAACACACACGCGCGCACACCCCGCCTGCCCTGCCCTCCCGTTACTGACATCCTCCCCACGGACTGGCAACATTTGGGTGGCTCCCCCTTGCCAGCATGGGGGCGGTATGGCCGGGGCCGGGGGAAATGCAGCTAGCTCTGCAGAGCTGCCCCACCCCCGGGCCCGGCGCCGCCGCTCATTCCGACGCCGCAGGCAGAGACGAGCGCGGCCGCTCTTCTGGCCCTTTGCAGCAGCGTCTGCGAAGGGGAGCGTGGCTGCCGCTCCTTTGCCCTGCGGTGGTGCGGAAAGGATGGTTAAGTGCACATGGTTTGCGCTTAAGTGCACCGTTTCCCTTTCTGAAACAGGCAGTGCAGGGGGGCTGATCAGGAGCCAGGCAGTGGTGTGGGGGCATGGGGCTTTAGTACTCCCCCCAACACACACACACACACACACACACACACTGCAGTCCCAATCCAGATCAGCCCTTCCTCGGTGCCTACAACCTGCACGGCAAAAAAGTTCCTGTTGGGGCTTCCCGCACCATACAAACTGCAGGCGTTGACACGCTGGACACGTCCGTGCGCCACAACAACCCACCCTGGCAATAAGCCACACTGGGTTGGTTGTCGTGTGAACGACCCACGGGGAGCCCAACAGATGATCAGGCTCACCATGGGTTGTTGGCCCCTCCAGGGGACGCTGTGAGGTCACCTTATTTGGGTTTAAATTTAAAGTGTGTAGGTGGTAAGTATAATGCGTTTGTGTAATAAGTACAGTCATGCCTTGGATTGAGAGCATAATTCGTTCCGGAAACGTGCTTAGAATCATAGAAAAGTAGAGTTGGAAGGGGCCTACAAGGCCATCGAGTCCAACCCCCTGCTCAGTGCAGGAATCCAGGTCAAAGCATCCCTGACAGATGATTGTCCAGTTGCACCTTGAATGCTTGTAATCCAAAACACTCTTATATCAAAATGAAATCCCCCCCAAAAAAATTTGTACAGAGATTTTAAATTTAAGTTGTACTACAGTACTTGTATTGCAAGACGTCGCTTGTATATCAAGTAAAAAAAAAATTAAATAAATATTTAAAAATTTGCTTGTCTTGCAAAACGCTCTCAAACCAAGTTATTTGCAATCCAAGGTATTACTGAATAAGTATGTACTCCTGCTGTATCTGGGTGAGTGGGAAAGGATGGGCAGGAAGAAGGGTGTATTTGCATATGTGACATGAGTGGCTGAGAGAGTGAGAAGGGGGTGGAGCCTGTGTTACATAAACAGTGGGCGGGGCTGTTCAGGCAAGAGGGTTTTTGTGGGGATTTGGGAAGAGCAGGCCTGGGAGAGCCGTGCGCGCGCGAGTAGATTAGGATTATTAAGAGTTCAGCTAGTCGCAGTGTTTCTCAACCTTGGGTCCCCAGATGTTTTTGGCCTACAACTCCCAGCATGCCCCAGCCAGCATAGCTGGCTGGGGCATGCTGGGAGTTGTAGGCCAAAACATCTGGGGACCCAAGGTTGAGAAACACTGCAGGGATTGATGATATCGGGAACAGTTGTTGAGGGAGGACTGGTGCTAGCATAAGAGAGTACATTACTTAGGATTAACTGAAACTTACACATGAAGCTTATTATTTCCAGAACTTCTTGTGTTTTAAAATAAACTTTTCTTTGTTATTTGAAACAGCCTGTGAGGGAAGCTGTGCTTATTGTACTGGTCAAAGAGGTATAAGGCAGGGATTAGACATCCCAAAGGCAGGCAGTGTGAGAGGGGTAAGGGTTTGAGGAAAAGAAAAACCCCAACCTTACGTCAGCGCACCCAGAGATCCCAGTCAGGAGGGCAAGCCTGAGGCCCTACTGAGAGGCGGGGTACGACAGACACCATCATCATCAGGCGATCACTCGTGACCGAGTAAGATTGTCTTCCGGGATAAAAGGAGGAAATTCTAAAGAAGATTGTGTAGACTCTAGCGATGGGTCCGTAAGTGACTGTGGAGGCCAATTCTAGATCCACACAGCTTCCCACAGTGAGGACACAGGTTACCAGATAGAAGATGGTCCTGTAAAGGATTCATTTGATGTGCTTTTCGCTTAGCACGTTTCTCCCTTTCACCTTGCACTCGGGCTTCTTCAAAGTCCATGGAACCTTTGTGAAAGGCCAACCTCCATTTAGATCGTTCATGGGCCAGAGCTTCCCAGTTTTCGATGTTTATATTGCATTTTTTTAGATTAGCCTTATGAACATCTTTAAACCTCTTATATTGACCACCGATATTCCGCTTTCCATCCTTGAGTTGGGAGTAAAGTAACTGCTTTGGGAGACGGCAGTCAGGCATTCGAACAACATGACCGGTCCACTGAAGTTGGCGTTGAAGGATCATTTTTTCAATGCTAGTAGTCTTTGCTTCTTCCAGTACACTGACATTTGTTCGCCTATCTTCCCAAGTAATTTGCAGGATTTTCCGGAGGCAACGTTGATGAAACCTTTCAAGGAGGTGGAAGTGACGTTTATAGATAGTCCATGTTTCGCAGGCATACAATAAAGTTGGTAATACAATGGCTTCATAAACCAGCGTTTTCATGCTCAGCTTGGCTTTTCTTCCTGTTAAACTTTTCCCCCCTGGAGATTGCCATCCCTGTTTTGACAGCTATGGGCAGTCCCTTCAAAGTGCCCCAGTGGCACCTTGGAGGGGCTGCCTGTGGTTGCCCAACATTTTTTTAAGAGTCTATGTACCAGAATAGTTCCCTGCCAAAAAAAAATTCCTTTAACCCTTTGTAAATCCCACTTTTAAAATGGAACTGTCAAAGTTTACTCCCGTAACGGGGGTGCCTCACACTTTTGCATGTTCCCGGGATGGTAGAATCTCAGGAAGAAGAGCAAAAGTGCAGGCACCGTTGGGAGACAGGAGTCCCCCCCACAAAAACCCAAGGAATTTGCTGTGAAGGGGGTGAACAAGCCGCCACCCCCTTTCCACGAGCTGAGATCACTCACACCTTTGGTTACATTTGGCAGCTCATCCTTAGAACGTGTGCAGTTGTGCAAATGTGGGTAAAAAAGGGAAAAAAACAATTTTTGCAAATATTTGCGGAAATTAAGAGGGACATTTTTTAAAAGTGCTTGGCTACCAGGGGCAGCCTGTCCATGGTGCTGCTCTGGGACACCTTGAAGGGACCGTCCGTAGCTGTCCAAACGAGGATCGCGAAAGCTGGCTTGACAGCAGATTTCACGATCCCCCGGGGGGGGGGAGTTTAAAAGGGGGAAAAGCCACAGTGAACCCAAAGCAGCTTGCAATTGTGGTGGGGAGTGATGGAAGCTAGTGCCAGCTACCCCCAAGTGCCATTTGGCCATTTTTGGGGGTGACTGGCGGTCACCTGGGAACCAATTGGCAAGAGCAGCAATGGGGTTTTGCCACTCTTGCCAAGGGGCTCAGTACCCATGTTGGGGGCAGTCGCATGGGTTCGGATGACACGACAACCCATTGTGTGTACAACAACCCCTACAAAAGCCCATGGGTTGTTGGGGTGGCTGGTTGCCCAGAAACAACCACCCTGGGGAAATCGGTCCATGATGGGTTATCGTGTTGTGCGAACCCATTGATCTGTATTGGGACCACAGCAGAAGGTAAAAAGCTAAAAGCCCATCTACCCCTCAGACTAGGGTCCTTATCTTTTGGCTACTGAAAGAAAAATCATGCTGTCAAGGGCAAATCATGTGATTCAGGTTACGTGTAGTTTGGCCCTCAGGCATCCTTTCTTTTGGAAGTGTCTGTTTCATGTGACAATGGAGAGAAGCTTCCTTCCCTTCTTTCCTGGATGAAGGAAGCAGATTTAATGATGCAAAACCGTGTGTCTCCCCATGCATGCATGCACCCCTCCCTTTACAGTATGCTCCAATTGCACCAGTTATTGTGACTGCCGATTTTAAGACTGGGAGACAAAGGAAAGATGAGAAGTAGAGGCACTCCTTCAGATACGCTGAGAAACCAGCTCCATTTGCCACCTCTTCCTCCCTGAACTGTTCCCATTCCAGCTGGTCATTATAAGCACTGCAATGTAAGTTTAGGAATTGGTGCCCAAGTTTGCTTTTTTCCTTCTTTTCTCTTCATTCCTTTTTCCTTTTGTGTTGTGCCATTTAGATTGTAAACCTGTGGACATGGACTGTCATGTTCTTATGTAAAATGCTCTGGGAGCCTTTTTGGCTGAAGAGTGGGGGTGGAATGCTTTTAAACAAACAAACAAGCAAGCAAATAATTTGGAAATGCCCCCCCCACCCACTATGCAAAATAGGCCCAGCCCTGGCTATATCCCCCAGCCTTCCACAACCAGGTGTCCTCCAGATGTATCAGACTACAACTCCTAGCATTCCTGATCATTAGCCATGCTGGCTGGGGGATGCTGGGAGCTGAAGTCAACACATCTGGGGCACCAGGTTGGGGAAGGCTGCCCTAGATGGCTTCCTCCTTTGACAATCCCTCCTGCCTTTCCCTATGGGTTGGTGCTCAGCCTCGGGCACCCGTCTGCCGGGCCAGTCACAGGAATCCCTTGGGGATCTGCTTTGTGCAGTTGCTGCTAAAACAATGTCTTTGTTCTCTGCCTGCCATCTGGCAGCCCCTCTGAAGGTTGCCATTTGTGCAGAGTTCAGGCAGGGAGGGCACACAAAGAGAGCATTCGCAAATGCTTGGCTCCCCTTTGCAGCGATGTCTGTGTTATCACCCAACAACCTTTTGTGAATGGCAGTTGTTGAGGTAACTATCACCGGTCTTGACTTTTTGCATTTCAGGCCCCTCTGACAAGTCACCCCACCATATGTATATAAACGTGTATATATATGTATAGACACTTGCCAATTTGAGGTTAACATTTCAAGCATCTGATGAAGTGTCCACAAAAGCTTATGCAAGAATACATGGGTTACTCTTCAAGGTGCCGGCAAGACTCTTAGTTGTTTTTGCAGCCCATGAGAGCCTCTCCAAAAAGGAATTCAGCCCTTGGGTTGAAAGAGGTCCAACACCTCTGCCATATTTACTGAAAGAGGCTGACCATCACAAATTTGTCTTAATGCTGGAATCAAATGCCTCCAATATCTGTCATCTTCCTACACTGGAACCTCTGAAGACTTCATGTAAACTGTTCCAGTCTCTCTACCCTCTGTGGTCAGCCTTCACAGTCCAAGATTTCTAATTCACACTGTCTTGCTATGCACAGGGGGATAATTTCAGTACTTCTAAAAAAATCGGTGAGCCCCTCCACTTAGCCATTTCAACCAGAACATGCCCACCATCTCTTGAAAGCCATTTTATTCTGGCCTTGAGCAGGTGCTGAGAAAAGGTGTAAGTCAGTCTTCTCCAACCTGGTGCCCACCAGATGTGTTAGACTGCAAGTCCCAGCATCCTTCAGCCAACATAGGGAGCTGTACTCCAACACCAGGTTGGGGAAGGCTGCGTTACAGTGTCAGGATTCCATTGGTGGGCTACATAATAAGCCACCTGCAACAGACATTCTGCCAGCCCTTCCTGAAACAGAGGACGCAGCCTCGTCTTTCTGGGCTCCGTCTGTCCCGGCTGGTGAATTTCCTGCTGGGCTGCCAGTCTTATGCCGATGGCAATGCAAGAAAGGTCTCAGCTGCTGATCTTCTCTGTCTCTGATTGCCTTGATGCCTCCTCTCCTTCGCATGCACACTAAGCATCACTTGACCCCACCAGCCCTGCCAGCTGTCTCAGTTTTCACAGAGTGGAGTCCTGCTTACGCTAACTCAGAGGTCACTGGAGGACGCCATCCTCTTGCAGAGGCCGTTCCACTAGCCAAGTGTGAAGGGGCACACACACGGCGCACCTACCTCTCTGGAAGCAGAGCCGGAGCAAGAGGCACAGGGGCCGCCCTGCCAGTATCCACGTACACCAGCCTCCCCCCGAGCTGGGGGCCTCCAGATGTGTTGGACTACAACTCCCAGCATCCCCCAGCCAGCCGTGTGTTGGAGTTGGAGTCCAACACATCTAGAGGGCACCACGGTGGGGATGGCTGCCGTACACCTTCACATGCAGACAGCTTCTTCTCGGAATAGGGAAAGAAAGAAAGAAAGAAAGGGGAAAGCAGAATTCTTTAGGTCTGGTGTCTCCATGGCGGTGCCTGGGTGCCAATGTGCTGACAGATACCTCTCTTGGCACCTGCCAGGCTCCCTACGCTTCCTGATTTTTCTTTTATTTCTTAAGATTTTTAAACATTAAAACTTATTTTTAACGGGGAGGCTGATACGCTGCAAAGCAAAGGGCTGCCCTCCGGCCCCATCTTTATTTGGGGTCAAAAGACTGGTTTTGTGTGCTGAAGCTCAGGACACCTCTGCTTTGTACTTGGGATTTTGGGCAAGTTACTTTTATTTTAGTCTCACCGGTTGCCTTCTGGGAAATGAGTGTTCTGTGACAAGCCATGCTCACCATGGCAGCCACTTTATGAATGGGTAAGGTGAGCCATGGCAGCCATTTTGTGAGAGTGCCTACCACACTCTCTCGGAATTGCAAATGTGCCCTATGACCCAAAGAGGCTGCCCAACCCCTGCTTTAGGTCCTTTCTGGCCTCCCCATCCAGTCCCTGTGCAGCGTTATGAATCCTAGAGAAGGACGTAAACTGGTGATTTTTCTGTCTGAGGATCATTTATTTTGCTGAACTGGTACAGCTATGTTTACAATCCAGTCTACTACACTTCTGGTTGCCCATCTCAAAAGGGATATTATAGAGCAAGAGAAAGTATGGGGAAAGGCAACTAAAACGATCGGGGGTGGAGTACCTCCCCTGCAAGAAAAGGCTAAAGCGGCTGGGACTTGTTTGCTTTAGCAGGGTGGGGGGAGTGACTATGGGAAAGGTTCACCCATGGCCCCTGATGATACCGTCTACATGCCCTGCACAGTAAATGGAGCATAGCATGAATGTAAGCTTCCAGGAAGAGCCCGGACAGATCAGCCTACCTAGTGCTGTTTCCAGTGTGGCCAACCAGAAGGCTCTTGGGAAGCCCACAAGCAGGACCTGAGGGCAATCTCCCTCTCATGCTCTTGTTCCCCAGCAAGCATCCCAGAAAGGACAACTGGCTCACTACAACCAGTCTTCTTCATCTTCGACTTCTTCATCATCATCATCATCTCCTTCCCCCGCTTCTCCATCTTCGTCGTCTTCTTTGGAGTAGAGGTACAGGGCAGGAAGAGTTCAGTGTGTTCTGATGCTCCATGTCAGTGCATGTGGGCCAGCCTTCCCCTAATGTGATGCCTTTCAGATACTGGGAGTTGTAGTCCAACACATCTGGAGGGCACCAGGTTGGGGAAGACCACCTTACAGATACGTAAGACCCACCACCATATCAGCTGAAATCAAGATACTTTGTGGTCCTGTTTTCCCTTTTTAAAATCCTGCGTAGAAAATAGTCTTATTCCAAGGAAATAAAGCAAGGTTTATGCAGAGGTGTTGTCAGAAAGTCTCTGTTTTCCTTCAGAGCCAATTAACATTCAGCTTGTTTGGGCTTCTCCCCATTCTTGGATTACAAAAAGGCAGGAAAAGTTTTCCCATCCAAGCAGGCAAGTTTCCTTTCCTTCCTGTCACCTGTTCTGACAGCTCTTGTCCAGGGTTGTGTTGCCATGGATACCAGAACAAGAAACCCAGGTCCAAAAGAAAGGTTTGTCAGACATAAATAGTTAATTAAAGATTAAAGGAACACTGAAACATTCCAGCACGCTCAGAAGAGAAAATACATTTCTATCAATCACCTGCTACAAAGTGATGTTAACGCAGAATTACCGCCCAGTTTCTGCAGGTGTCACCAAGCCTCTGTGCACAGTGAGCCTTTCCAGATGTTTCTTTGGGTGCAGGAAGACCTGTGGTCCCAAAAGCACCTGAGTGGGGGGATGGGGACATGCAGCCTGAAGTTGCTGGAGCAAGCCTGGCACACAGGAGCTGCCGGGCACAGGCTGTGGGTTGCCGAGGCCCGGGGGCCATCAGTGGCCCGGCCAACAGTGCAGCAGGGGCAGGGCTTGCAGGGTCCAAGCACCAGGACAGGACATCCCACTGAACGTAGCTCACAGTAGCTGTGGGGTAGCAACCCTCACAGTAGCTGTGGGGAGATGGATTCTCGGTAACTGCAGCATGTGTAAAGATGTAGCTGAGAGCAGCAGTTCTGAACTTTTCCCAAGTTCAGAACAGGTCGACCACCAAATGATTCCTGCACTACTGTAAATACTTTCTTAAGCCTGCCTGTATCCAATCTGCAAGATCTGAGTGAGTAAACTGTTTTTTTTACCTCCAAAAGACCGTTTGTCTTATTGGTAGTATAAAGGGGGAAACCAGGTAAAGATCTGCTTAGGCTCCAATGGCTGCCCACGGAGAGACAGAAAGCAGGGAGGGAACAGCCGTGAGGGTGTGGGTGTGTGCGCGCACATGCATGTGCACACACATACGTATGTACACATGCTCTACCTGCTGCCTCTGCTGGGTGAAAAGAAAGGGAGGTGGAGGCTACACCCACTGGCCTGCTGGACCAAGGGAGAGGTGAATGAGGGAATTTATCGCATGATTCCTATCTTTATATTGCCAAAGATTTTATTTCCTAACAGAGCTGACTCTGTGCCTCTAACAGGTGAAGTACAGTGTCAGAAGGAAAAGCAAGAAACTTCCCCTTCTCTCTGAAGCTCCATGTTTTGGGGTGTAGGGTGGGTGGATAAGCTTCACCTGTTGAATTCGTGCCATTCCTGACAAATTTATTTATTTATTATATTTATGAATCACCCATCTGGCCAGATATTGGCCACTCTGAGCGATGTACAGTCCAATAAAATACAAGGGGGGGGGAACACACACACACACACACACACACACACAGTATAAAACACAATTAAAAACAGTACAAAACTTAAAAATCCTAACCCACCCCATATTCCCACCTGACAATCCACGTTTTTAATGCCCAGAGGAAACTAATCAAGGAAGGGGCATGATGGCGGAGGTCACTGGGGAGAGCGTTCCATAAATTGGGGGCTGCCACAGAAAAGGCCCTCCTAGTCCCCACCAGCCTGGTTTCTCTGGCTGATGGGACAGGGAGAAGGCCGTCCATGGCAGATCTTGTTGAGTGGCCTACTTGATGTTGCTGGAGGTGCTCCTTGAGATAAACTGGACCGGAGCCATACAGGGTTTTAAAGGTCAACGCCAACACCTTGAATTTGGCTCAGCAAACAACTGGTAGCCAGTGCAACTCTTTGAGCACTGGAGTGATGTGATCACGCTGGCAGCAGCCTTTAACCAGGCGAGCTGCTGCATTCTGTACCAGCTGCAACTTCCGAACCATCTTCCAGGGTAACCCCACGTAGAGTGCATTACAGTAGTCTAGGCGAGAGGAGACCAAGGCATGAACCACTGATGGGAGCAGATGATTAGGAAGGGAGGGGCGCAACTGCCGCATCAGATGGAGCTGATACAGCGCCGCCCGGCTCACAGCTGATACCTGAGCCTCCATGGACAGCTGGGAGTCTAGAATGACCCCCAAGCTGCGGACCTGGTCCTTCAGGGGTAGATGTACCCCATTCAGCACCAGGTCAACATCCCCTAACCTTCCCTTGTCTCCCACCAGAAGTACCTCGGTCTTGTCAGGGTTCAGTTTCAGCATGTTCCTTCCCATCCAGCCACCGACTGCCTCCAGGCACTTGGGCAGGGTTTCAACAGCCAACCTCGGTGAGGACTTGAAGGAGAGGTAGAGCTGCGTGTCATCCGCATATTGATGACAGCGCACCCCAAACCTCCTGATGATAGCTCCCAGCGGCTTTAGGTAGATGCTGAACAACATCGGGGAGAGGATGGAACCCTGCGGCACTCCACAAGTGAGCAGCCGAGGGTCCGAAGCCTCCTCCCCGAGAACTACCCTCTGGTACCTTCCAGAGAGGAAGGACCGGAACCACTGCAATACAGTGCCTCCCACGCCCAACCCCTCCAGGCGGTCCAGGAGGATACCGTGGTCAACGGTATCAAAAGCCGCTGAGAGATCAAGGAGGACTAGAAAAAAGCATTCGCCCCTAACCAAAGCCCTCCTCATATCATCCACCAAGGCGACCAAGGCCGTTTCTGTCCCATGTCCAGGCCTGAAGCCCGACTGGCATGGATCTAAATAATCGGCTTCATCCAAATGTGCCTTCAACTGAGCCCCCACCACTCGCTCAATCAGCTTGCCCAGAAATGGCAAATTGGAGACTGGGCGAAAGTTGTTCAAATCTTGGGGATCTAAGGAGGGCTTCTTTAGAAGCGGTCTTATTGCTGCCTCCTTAAGGGCTGATGGCGGCATCACTCCTTCCTCGAGGGAGGCATTCACTACCGCCCTGATCTCCCCACCCAGTTTTTCCCTGCAGCTCATATATTATATAATAATATAATTCTGGAAAAGTCATCCTAACACTGGCACTGCTGCTGCTACCTCTTCTAGCAAGGAGCAGCATTTCACAGTTATCCCTCAATTACACGATATTTCTTCACACAATGCATAATCAATTTTCTGCCACAAGATGTGATGGTCAGTGTTGTAGATTGCTTTAAAATATAAACACTTTCCTGTGAGTAAGTCCCATTGAATGTAATAGGACTTACTTCTGAGTACACATGCATAGGATTGCACTGCTATTCTGTTTTCAGAGCAGTGGTAAATTTTACTTGGCTCTACCTGTGTACCCCATGTGAAAGTCTTTTTCTAACACATGCTGAAGTGCAATGGCAAAAGCTCTCTATAGTAATGATTAGGATTATTCTGCAGGGATTTTGGATTAGGGTTTTTTTTTAAATGCATTAGAAGGGAGTTAGCAGAAAACACACCCTCCTCAAGAGAAAGAAAGAAAAAATCCCAACTACCTCAAATAGCAGCAACAAACATCATCATTCCATTTTGGCATTATTGTTCACAGTGTTGTTGTTCTTGTTCTTTTTAATAAAGTACAATAGAGCCCACATGTTTTTTTCTGAGTTAGGAGCTTGCAGGGTGGGCCTGTGAACTACTTTGCACACTCAGAGATATCTAAATGTTCAATATTATTATTTCTTTGGCAAACTACTAATGACAACAAAGCCACCATGGAGGGATCCAATTTTAAAGTGGGAGGGAGGTCTTTAAAACAAGGAGTTTTCTGTGCAATGTGGGGAAAGTAGACTGAAAGTTATGTTTGACTGAAATAATTGCATATTCCTCCCTGGTTTACCCCTTCCTACCATTTGTTGTTGCCTCTATATTACATTTTAGGTTGTAAGCTCTTTGGGGCAGGGAACTGTTCTCTTATACTCGGTAAAGCAGCATGCACATTGATGGTACAATAATAATAATGACAACAATAGCAATCACCATCATCATCATGGGTCTGGTCTGGAGATCAAAGTGGCTTCAGAGTGGTCAGAGCCCTTAAACTGTTAGAGCATCCTGGGGTAGCTGGCTAGGGCATTTTTCTGTTTTCTTTTGTCTTCCAGCTAAAATTCAGCCCATCCAGATCAGGGCCATGGCACTGGGGAGACTTCTGGTCTCCACGTTTGTGTCTCTGTGATCTGTTATGGGTCATTAGCAGTTTCATTTTGGTTATTGACAAGCCAAGTTGATACAAATATACATAAAATAAATAAATAGGCATGCCTAGATGTTCAGCCTTAGTTACCAACACATTGAATTAAAGGATGCATTTCTATACAAAGAGAAAATTTGTAGTTGGGCCAAATATTATAACATGGCAAATACTGACAATATAATAAGAGATAAGGATAAACACTTAATAACTATAGCCTTTTACCTATTATTGCAGGGAAATTTGGGGAGAGGCAGACCATAAAGAGGATCAGAAAAGGAACATATAGATCTAGCATCAGAAAGAAAGTAGTACTTCAAACAGTAGAGTGAAGTTTGAAGGCGTGAGTACAGGATACAGGAGAGCAAAGAGAAAAAAACCCCTGAGGGTTCAGCACCGGTCAAGGTTTTTAATTTTCAATTTTGAGATCCAAACCCTGAGAGGGAGGGTTACATGACGGTTTGTTTGTAATGAAGACTTTTCACCTATGTTGTATGTCATGACCCCCCTCCAGCAATCCTCCTCTGAGGACGAGTGTGACTCACCCAGGGCCCTGGATATTCCTCAGGAGCAGAGTTCAGACGCTGCTGCTCCAGACGGGGCCGACCGGGCAGTTGAAGAGCGGGCAGGCCCCTCTGGCGTGACCCGTGGGAGTTCCCCAGCCCGGGAGGAGTCAGAAACAGAGGTGGAGGTGGTGCAGGCCCCGAGTCCCAGACAGAGGAGGAGGATGAGACGGCAGGAACAGATGCAGGCCCCTCGACGCAGCGTCCGGCTGCAAACCAGGACGTCGGCCTTGTGAGGCTTTTGTAATCAGCCTGCTGCTGAGGAGCTCCAGCTGTGGGACGGGTCGGGCGTGCCCAGGCAGCAGGCAGTAGAAAAACGCTCACTCACTGAAGCCTGGGTATCGGGAAACAACGTCTTCCTTGGCTCTTGTGCCTGATCTCTGACCCTGCTCCTGAACCCTGGACTCTTGGACTGTACTTCGGACTGACCCCGATGATGGCTTTGCTTGATCCTTGGACTTTTGTAAGAACTTTACTGGCTAAAATCCCTGGACTGTCTGACTATGCTTCTCCCTGCTAATCTCTTATCAGCTGGACTTTTGGCAGTACTCCCAGAAGCAGGGCCGGCTGCCGGCCAGCCTTTAGCAGGACATTGTATTTATTAATTTATTCATTTTATAATAATGTTTATTTGTATAATAATGTTGTATTTATTGTTAATGTTGTGTGTGTACATACATACACGCACACACACCTATATATAGTTAGTTGTATTTATTGATTTGGGGGTTTCTTCTTCCTTCAGGCTTCCCTAAATGCAATACATAAATGCAAAGATTTCTGTGCTTAAAATACTGCAGTTTTGTGTGTTTCCTCTAATAACTTTTGTACCTGACCATGCCCTTTGGTTGCCTGGCCATACCCTTGGCCACGCCCTCATGCTGCCTGGCCACACCCTCTTAATCACACCTTCATGTTGCTTAACCACACCTCTTACAAATTCACACGTGTATGTGTCCCTATTTTCATCTGTGAAGTGTTGGAGGGTGTGCTGTTTCAGCTCAAATCACCAGTGACAGTGGCTGACCCCTTTGTCTAAAACCGGGTCTGTCCTGGTCACATGATGTAAAGTGAGGTGGGGGACTGCTCTTCAGAGCAAAGGGCACCCAGCAGCGGGAAGGGGCTGCAGCCACCTCCACACTGTCTGCCCTCCCAGGCATTTTTCTCCTCAGCTGAGCTTGCCAGGGAGGAAAGCGTTTGCGGGGAGAGGCTACGCAGAGAGCCAGGTGAGCAAGAGGTGCAAGAACAGTTCAGCCCTCCTCACCCACAGGCCCCTTTTGCTCTAAAAACCAGGCCTCTGCCCTTGCTTTAAATTGTTATGGGATTGCGGTGGTCTGAATGATCTCTCAAGGATCCCCCCACCCCCCGGCCCAAACCTGTGAGTGACTCTGTTGTGGTTGTGAAAAGAGACTGCCACAATGAGTCGACCAGTTGGGCAAATTTAGCCTGGCAGCCTGTCAAGGAGAGGAGCTGCGCGTGGCTGTTCTGGGAGGGGGCTTACCTTTCCCCTCCCGCTCCCTAAGGAATGTGCCCACTGAGTCTGGGGTGAGAACAGTGGAAGCCACCTGTGCGTCACTGTCTTTGCTGGGACTGGATCGGAAAAGGAGGCAGGGTTGCTCTCTGCAGGAAATCCACAACTGAGTTTCGCCCTCAGAGAAGTGAAAATGTCACCAGGTGTGCCTCTTCTGCTCCTTACCATTGCAATGATGATGGGAGAAGTGGTGCTGGGTCAGTTTTTCCCCTTCTGTGCATCTCTCCAGATACAGGCCAGCTGAGACTGTGCAGGAGAAACCTGTTCTGTTGCAGGGCTCCTCCGTCATCTGCTTCTGCCACAGAATGATTTTCTGCTGCTGAATGCAGCCGGGACGATTCGCCTCCAAGGCAAGGCCTTCCAGCGGCGGGGAGAGGGGGAGGAGGTACCTCTCAGCCCTCCAGGCCTTTGCAAGTGGCTGAACTTCTGTATTAATTATTAAGGAAATGATATGCCTGCACATGCATAAATATTTTACTCTTTCCAGCTTGGTGCCTCCTTGCCACGACAGGAATGCAAAAGAAGGAACAAGCAGGGACATCTCTGCCTTGAAAAGGTCCTTTTACTTCATTGGTTTCCTTTTACATGAACCTCTGGTGAGGCAGTGAAAGGAACAGAATGACCAGCACCAGCAGAGAGCCAGTTCACTCAGTCAAAGAGGTGGGAAGAACCCCCAGACCACCCAAAGGCTGGAGCGCCCACCCGCTCCTCTCACAAGCACGTGCACTCTGGCGCCTGCCTGGCGGTGCCTGACACACAGACAGCCCCAGGTGGGTCAAGAAAGCAGGTCAAAGTATGCGCCATGAGAGAGGGCCCGGTCTGGAGCACGGAGTGCTTCGAGATGGCGGGAGGTCACCCAGTGCTAACAATTAGAAGACACGGTGCAGCTGTTTGGTTTTTTCCCTCCTAAACAGATTTTTCGGCAGTAAGAAAAAAGACAGAAGAAGGGGGGGGGGAAGGGAACATGAGAGCATTATGCGTGGAAGATGATGACATTTGGACCCCCTGTAAAATTCTGTGAATGAGGCAGGGAGATGGCAGGGTAAAAGCCTGGCCTGGAAGTTCATTGGTGGAGCTGTAGGCCAGTGGCAGGGGCCCTGCCTGGCATGCAGATGGTCCCAGGTTCAGTCCTCGGCATCTCCAGATAGGGCTAGGAATGCATCCGGGCTGAAACCCTGGAGAGCCATGGCTGCCAGTCAGTATGGACAGTACTGGAGGGCTAGATGGACCAAGGGTCTGACCTGGTATAAGGTGGCTTCCGATGTTCTTCACTGTCCTTTGGATCAGTGTTCTCCAACCTTGGCCCCCCAGATGTTTTTGGCCTACAGCTGGGAGTTGTAGGCCAAAAACATCTGGGGGGCCAAGGTTGGAGAACACTGCTTTGGATCAGACCCTCTGATAGACTCAGATCTAGGGCTAAAATGATGTCATGGCATTCATTTATAATGCAGGTTTATTCAGAAAGCATTCATGTTTTAATCTGTATTTAACTATTCTGCACACTGTTTTATCTGTACAAAAGGCCACTCTTTCTCCCCCGGAAAAATTAAAAATTGAGAAGAGAACAGTGGAAAGGCTCCAGACTGTCTCTCCGTCCGCAGACATTGGCTGTCCTAAAAGGAAATGCAAAATAACAGCGGGCTTCTCTTTCTTTCTTTCTTTCTTTCTTTCTTTCTGCAACGTTCCTTCTCATAATCCTAAACTTCTTAGAAATAATTGTCACAAAACACTCCTAAACTTCAGCAAACTGTCTGTATGTTACAGTGGATCTGCTCTGCGTCCAAATAACTGGAGACGGACATTTCTACAAAGTTGCTGAGCTGGCTCCTAGTGGCTGAGATTTCGCAGGTAATCCAGAAACATGGTTTAGTAATATAAATATTTTTATATTACATGGTTTAGTAATATAAAATTATATGACTTATAATTTTAATATTTTTAACTGGGATGTCAAAGGGCAGAAATTTAATAAAATATTATGGTTACAAATACATGTTTTCCTGAAGGGTTTTTTGTTTTTGTTTTTTGCTTCCCTGAGGAATGTGAGGTGTTCAGTTGTGTGTGTGTGTGGGGGGGGGGGTGTCTCTCTTTGACAGCAACTGGTAGGGTGCGGACTTGGTTTTGCCCCTGTGGCATGTGGGACCCCTTCCTGTGACAATATGTGAGAAGGCAATAGGCAGCCACCAACGGCCTGCAGTTTGGACCCCTGTGCCAGCCCAGAGGCGGAGAAACATGCTCCTTTGTCCCAGCTCCCACAGTCATAACATCTGTTCTCACTGGGGCTGGCCCTTCTATGAGTCGGGGTGAATTCTCCATCTTAGGTGGCAGATCCCGAAGGGCGGCAGATCCCACATGCCCCAGGGCAGCAGATCCCGAAGGGCGGCAGATCCCACCATTGCAATAACTGCGTGCCCCACCAGGTGCTCCAGTGTCCGGCTTAAGGCTGGCCGGCAGCCAGCAGCTGCCTTGCTTCTGGGAGCGCTGCCAATAGCTGGAGATAATGGAAGCTGTTTTGCCTTCAGAGGAATGAAGCAGATAAATGCGTAGTCAACCTGTCCAAAGAGTTGTTAGACGGTAAAGTTCTTACAAAAGTCCAAGGATCAAGCAAAGCCATCATTGGGGTCAGTCCGAAGTAGAGTCCAAGAGTCCAGGGTTCAAGGCAGGGTTCAGGAGCAGGGTCAGAGATCAGGCACAAGAGCCAAGGAAGACGTTGTTTCCCGATACCCAGGCTTCAGTGAGTGAGCGTTTTTCATGTGGATGGATAAGCTTCACCTGTTGAATTCGTGCCATTCCTGACAAATTTATTTATTTATTTATTTATTATATTTATGAATCACCCATCTGGCCAGATATGAGTGAGCATATTCCTTCCCAGTGCATGGGAAGGAACATGCTGAAGCTGAACCCCGACAAGACCGAGGTACTGCTGGTGGGGGACAAGGGGACGTTAGGGGATGTTGACCTGGTGCTGAATGGGGTACATCTACCCCTGAAGGACCAGGTCCGCAGATTGGGAGTCATCCTAGACTCCCAGCTGTCCATGGAGGCTCAGGTGGCAGCTGTGAGCCGGGCAGCGCTGTATCAACTCCATCTGATATGGCAGCTGCGCCCCTACCTTCCTAATCACCTGCTCCCATCAGTGGTTCATGCCTTGGTCTCCTCTCGCCTAGACTACTGTAATGCGCTCTACGTGGGGTTACCCTTGAAGACGGTTCGGAAGCTACAGCTGGTACAGAACGCGGCGGCTCGCCTGGTTAAAGGCAGCCGCCGGCGGGATCACATCACACCAGTGCTGAAGGATTTGCACTGGCTACCAGTTGCTTGCCGAGCCGAATTCAAGGTGTTGGTTTTGACCTTTAAAACCCTATACGGCTCTGGTCCAGTTTATCTCAAGGAGCGTCTCCAGCAACACCAAGTGGGCCGCTCAACAAGATCTGCCACGGATGGCCTTCTCCTTGTCCCTTCAGCCAGAGCAGCTAGACTGGTGGGGACGAGGAAGAGGGCCTTTTCTGTGGCGGCCCCCATACTGTGGAACTCTCTCCCGAGTGACCTCCGCCATGCCCCCTCTCTGATGAGCTTCCGTCGCTCATTAAAAACCTGGTTGTTCAGGCGGGAATATGGGGTGGGTTAAGATTTTAAAATTTTTATATTGTTTAAATGTATTTTATTGCTTTTATTCTGTGTACATCGCCCAGGGTGGCCGGTTGCCGGCCAGATGGGCGATAAATAAATATTAATAATAAATAAATAATAATAATACTGCCTGCTGCCTGGGCACGCCCGTCCCGCAGCTGGAGCTCCTTAGCAGCAGGCTGATTATAAAAGCCTCACAAGGCCGACGTCCTGGTTTGCAGCCGGACGCTGCGTCGAGGGGCCTGCACCTGTTCCTGCCGTCTCCTCCTCCTCCTCTGTCTGGGACTCGGGGCCTGCACCACCTCCACCTCTGATTCTGACTCCTCCCGGGCTGGGGAACTCCCACGGGTCACGCCAGAGGGGCCTGCCCGCTCTTCAGCTGTCCGGTTGGCCCCGTCTGGAGCAGCAGGGTCTGAACTCTGCTCCTGAGGAGTGTCCCGGGCCCTGGGTGAGTCACACTCGTCCTCAGAGGAGGATTCCTGGAGGGGGGTCGATGTTGGGTTTTGCATAGGCAGAACGAGATTACCACCTGACATCAGGATTATCACCTGACATGGAGGATGTCTCTTGAGATGAAGTACACAAGGTCTCTAGTCACGAGACATAGTCTCAAGGTGATATGACTCAGCAACCTTGGACAGGTTTGGAATAAACATGTTGATGAATAGGTTATACAACTGGGGTGAGTAATATCCTATTTATAGGTACAGGGCCTGTCTGTGGTATAAAGCTAACACACTTGTTGATAGCTTCACTCCTTCTCGTCTCTTCTCCTCTCACTTGCTGTCTTGCTCGTCTCGACTCGACATGTCTATTGTTCTGGACTTCACTTCATCTAGCCTTACCACTGGGGTATTGGATTTGAGTCTGCAATGATGTAGTGAGCAAGAGATGCATTGATTGCCTTAATCCCATGTAATTGGGTCTTACAAATAAACTCTTTAATCTTTATTAACTGCTGTTATCTCCTCCTTCCGCCTGCGTAACTGGGACTGAGGGTCATTGGCTAGGGAAGCTTTTGAACCCGGGTCAGTCCAGCTCTCACAGTCATGACATCCAGAAAGCCATGCTAGAGCACCACCTGCCTGACACCTCACTTCAAGGACCCCTCGGAGTGCGGCATCAAGTGGGTAAACTCTCTGGGACGACCCCCTGGTGCCTCAGGAGAGAGAGCAGCCAGCATGGCTCTCCAGGGAGCCCAGCCCAAATGTCTCGCTGTGAGGGTCCTTCCTCAGAGCGAGGCGTTGGCAGGGAGGTGGTCCTGAAGGTCACCTGTGCTACAGAAACAGTCTCCAGGGCCACCTTCCCTTCCCCAGGACACCTCACCGTGAGGCGCCGAGGGAGAGGCAGCCATCACCGGGGTTGGGGGAAGGGGAGGTGGCCACCACTGCCACCACTGTCATCAGGGAGGGGAGGGTCTTGTGCTGGCCCCGATTCCCCCACAGGAATTGCCGATAAGAGCCAGCTCAGATAGAGTAAGCGGTCAGCTGAAATCTCCTCCAGCTCAGGCCTGGCAGGAAGAGGCCAACTGCATCAGCCTTCCCTACCTGGTGCCCAGCCAGCAAGCTGGCTGGGAATGATGGGAGTTGCAGTCCAACACTTCTGGAGGGCACTAGGTTGGGGAAGGCTAGACTACGTGGTCTTCTGGCTGATGGGAGGGTAAAGGTGATTGCTTGTTGTAGTCTGGGGTGATGTTCCCAAAGTGGGAACTCATGGGCAAATTACCAGCAAGAGGAGGAGGGCGTGTCTGAGACCAGAGCTTGGCAGGAGGAGAGAAAGCAGTTGGCACTTTTATTTATCACACTTATACCCTGTCTTTTCCACAATTAAGTGCCCAAGGCAGTTCTGAATTGAAGGACAGAATTGGGAGACAGACATTCGGACAGCATAAGCCAGAATTCTTTAGAATAGAATTCCTTAGTGTGTTTCTTTAGTGGTCTCTGACTTTTTGCTCTCCCAACAAGCCAGTCATAAGCCAAGAACAATCCCTGAATTATGACTCTGGCTTGTTAAAGGTACAAGCTGGAGATCCTGATTCTGACATCAGGCTAAACAAACCACGGACTGAGGGTACCCTGGTTTGTTCAGCTGCTGCAGCTGACTGGAGGAGCCAAACAGGAGCAATCGACACCCTTGCTTGTTCCAAATAAGTCAGAATTTTCTGGCTTATCATAATGTCCGAATGCAGCCACTGCAACAGAGAGCAGGGAGTTTAGCTGGACTAAGTAGATGAGTAGAGCCTGAAGGGCTGCACAGGGTTGCTTTGGGAATCTGAAGCAGGATTAGCACTGGTGCCTCTGCTGTAGGAGTCTTTATTTCCATGATGTCATGTATATGTTTCAGTGAAACAAATAGTACCCAGATACTGCCAAATTTCGTTATTAGTCAGTTTGCTGGTCAAAAATCATCCATTCGTAATACTCATCTTAGTTGTGGGCCTGAATCAGTGTTTTCCAAATTCGCTATTATGTTCGGACTTGATTGTGAGCTTTGGAGCATATGCAGTCTGCATATAAACAATCCATTTCTGCGCATGCGCTGGGTTGGTTGGAATTGGAATAACCACATAAAAAACAATCAGGAAGGGGTTACATAACATGGTGAAGCATGGCATCATGCTGCAATGTGCATCCCCAAACTACAGCTCCCAAGACACACTCTGAGAGTGCGTATGTGCAAAAACTCATATACACGGGAGCTCATATTAAAGGAGAACTCTCATCTTAGCTAACATGAGTGATTTCATTACTTTCCGAGGAAATAATCAGTTCACCCATGACTAAATATTGCAAAAACAACACAAGTCTCTCCATTGCTCTCCCATCCAAAGGGAAGGACACCCTTTAGCACTGCCCCTGGAATTTTCACTGCTTGGGAAAGTGGTGGAGTGCTTAATTAACCTTTTGCACATTTCTCCCAATGCAAACATTCGTTCTTTGAGAAAATATGTGCATTTGGGTCACTGCCTGTAGGATTTGGTTACATCAGAAGAGTATATTATTCTAGAGAGCCTGTGGGCAAACACAGTTCTGCTCTACTTAGCCAGATCCAGAACTGTTCCATCATCCTAATGGGAAGCTGCTTTGACAATACATTCTGACCTCAGCTCAAGAACCTGCTCACTCAGACAGGTGTTCAGCTCCCAGGCTGGCCAATGCCAACGAGGATGCCAACAAGTCTCACTCACAGTGGTGTGAAGGAGCGCCAGCCCTACAGGGTAGGCCACAGCCCCAATGTCCCTGGACTGTCACCCCCCTCCCAAGGGTCCCGTACACCAAACTGGTGTAGCAGCCCAACCTTTAAACAAAAAGAACACACATCAATTTTAAGATGGAGACTTTATTAAAAAGCAAAATAAAAGTTAGTCAGTGTAAGGTCTCCAATTGTCCAATACAATAAAATATTCCCTTATAAGAAAGGGCTAAAAGGAGGTAAGGGAAAAGGGGGTGAGGTAGGTTGTTGTGAGGAAAGGGAAGTAGGAATAAAAAGGGACTCTAAAAGGATGTAAAAACAAACCCCAAAGTCTGCAAGAACAAAGTAAGTCAAACCAGGCCTAGCTTTTCATGGCTATCCTACCAGAGTAGCATACTTGCCCAGATGGAACTCCCACAGCATCCAAGCCCAAAGGAAGAACCCTGAAGCTTTTTCACCTAGCTCCTTTATTGCAACTATGAACCATTTTCCCGCCCAGCTTCCACCAATCCCATCCTCCTGCTTGGGGAAGGAGGGCCCCCGCCCTTTCCAGCTGCAGACACTTTCTCATGACTTCATCCCAATTAACGCCTGACCTTGCTTCTCAGCTTTGCAGACCATCTTTATCTCCCAGGTGCTCCCAACTGCCCTCCCAGCACATTCCAAAGAAAGACTAAAGTAAAAATCCGTTAACTAAACAGCAGGGGGGGGGGGAGGGAAATCTAACATGGCTTCACTAAAGGTCCCATCTTCACACAGGCCTCATCTTCACAAGTGGGAACTGCACTCCTGCATTTAGCCCATGATTCATATTGTGATCCAGGACAGCTTGACCTGACTAAGCAGGATGCATCTGAAAGTAGCGCAAAGAGAATGTTTTTACAATTGTAATTCTAAAAGGCTTACCATGAAACCAGTAACTGATCAACTATGTAATGTCCTTTCCTGTGAACAAAGTGTGTATCCCTTGAGCCACACAGAAATACTCAAGACTAAGGAACCTGGAACCAGCCTTGTAAATGATCATCTTAGCAACCTATGCAAACAGGAAAGCGGCAGAAAGCCAATACCCTGGAGCAAGACTGGGGAAAGTTTCATACCCAGGTTAAGCCTCAAGGACTAGAACGGAATAACCACTCTTGAGACTCAAAAGTGGTGCTCAGTGTCATTTTATCTTCCATTATTGTTGTTATTTTTATTGTGGTAAAATCAGCTAACTTTGCAATTTACAGCATAAGCAAAAAGGACAGGCTACCGCCCCCAGGAGCCTACAATCTAAAGTTTGACAAAAGAACAGAGGGAGGGAAGAAGCAAGGAAAGACAAATTATGGATGTGCATTGACATAGTCGCCAGACAGCTTCGGCTATTGGGCGGTATAAAAATGTATTAAATAAAAAAATAAAATAAGATTGTGGTTGGAAATTAAGACTGAGGGTGTAGTTAGGCAAGGACTGCAGAGAAAAGGCAACTGAGGGCAGCAGACTAGAGCAGGTGGGACGGAATACATAACAAGAGCATGATCTCTCCCCTCACTCATGCACTCAAGCCGCATCTCCTTGTGTTTCCAAACCGGGCCCTAGAAAATGATGCTAGGTCCTCATTTTTTCCAGAAAAAGAAACAGTGCACCCCTGGCACGAGACGAGACTTTTCTGACATTAACCCATTCTTGCACAAACACCAGCCTTCTTCTAAGCACTGTGCTCAGTGTGAGGTTTTTACTGTGGAATCAGTAGTGTGCTGCTAATGCTATTCCAGACAGATAAAGAAAGAAGAGGTGGACAACCGGGGCGGGGTGGGTGGGGGGATGAGGACAACAGCCGCTGCTTGCCTTTTACTGACCCAAAGCCACTGAGGAAGGACAGAGAGTTCTCTGGGGACTACAGAAAAGCTCCAGTTTGTACCAGTTCAACCAGTTCAAGTTACAAGAAATGGATGATGATGTTATTTATATACCGCCCAACAGCCAAAGCTCTCTGGGCGGTTTACAAAAATCCATAAAAGCCACAATGATACAATATGAAATATACACAATAAAAACATTATGAAAATATAAAACCAAGTTTAAAATGACAAAAATAGCTAAAACAAATTAATGCAACGTGCCCCATAAAAAAGATTAAAAATAACCACCCCACCATGCACTATTTAGAGTTGTTAAAAGCCTCAACATAGAGGGCAGTCTTAACCTAGCGCTGAAAGGATTGTAGAGTTGGTGTCAGGCGAGCCTCAGGGGGGAGCTTGTTCCAGAGTTGGGGGGCTACCACAGAGAAGGCCCTCCTTCTGGTTGCCGCTCTCTGAGCCTCCCTCGGAGGTGGCAACCAGTGGAAGGCCCCAGATGTTGAGCATAGTGTCTGGGTATATTGTGGCTGGGAGAGGCGTTCCATCAAGTATTGTGGTCCCAAACTGTGTAGGGCTTTAAAGGTTAAGACCAGCACCTTGAATCGGGCTCAGAAGCATACAGGCAGCCAGTGCAAGCGGGCCAGAACTGGTGTTATGTGTTTGGACCTTCTGGTCCCACTAATAAGTCTGGCTGCCACATTTTGCACAAGCTGCAGCTTCTGAACAGTCTTCAAGGGCAGCCCCACGTAAAGTGCATTGCAGTAGTCTAGCTTTGAGATTACCAGAGCATAGATTACTAAAATCAGGCTATCCCTGTTCAGATAGGGGCGTAGCTGGGCCACCAGCTGGAGCTGGTAGAAGGCACTCCGTGCCACTGAGCCTCAAGTGACCAAGATGGCTCAAGGAGAGCCCCCAAGCTACGGACCTGCTCCTTCAAGGGGAGTGCAACCCCATCCAGAACTTGTTGAACACCCTCCATCCGGTCAGAAGAACCACCCACCAACAGCATCTCAGTCTTGTCTGGATTGAGCCTCAGTTTGTTAGCCCTCAGTTTGTTTAGCACATCCGCAGCTGCACCTGCTGAAGATGAAAAGGAGAAATAGAGCTGCGTGTCATCAGCGTACTGATGGTAATGCACTCCAGAACTCCGGATGACCCCACTCAGCGGTTTCATGTATATGTTGAAAAGCATGGGGGATAAGACTGACCCTGAAGAACCCCATACTGGAGAGTCCATGGGGCCGAGCAGTATTCCCCAAGCACCACCTTCTGGAGCCGGCCATCCAAGTAGGAGCGGAACCACTGCAATGCAGTACCCCCCACTCCCACCTCAGACAGCTGCCCCAGAAGGATACCATGGTCGATGGTATCAAAAGCCACTGAGAGATCCAGGGGTATCAACAGGGTCACACTCCCCCTGTCTCTCTCCCGACATAGGTCATCATACAGGGCAACCAAAGTTGTTTCCGTGCCAAAACCAGGCCTGAACCCCGACTGAAATGGATCCAGATAATCAGCCTCATCCAAGAGTGCCTGGAGCTGGTTGGCCACCACCCGCTCAAGGACCTTGCCCAGGAAAGGAACATTCGCCACCAGCATAAAGTTGTTAAGATCTTCCGGGTCCAGAGAGGGTTTCTTCAGGAGTGGTCTCACCACCGCCTGTTTCAGGGGGCACGGGACCACGCCCTCTCGCAAGGTGCCCTTTCTTAACACATCATGTTCTCTAGTTCATTGACCAGCCCTTCCAACTCTATGAATCTATGAGGAGCAAAACCTCGGGCAAGATAAACAGATATGAGGTGTGTACAGCAGAAGATTGTGCTGTGTGTACAGCAGAAGATTGTGCTGTGTGTACAGCAGAAGATTGTGTGTGTGATGCTGTGCGGGTACATTTATGTGTGCTCATCTTTGCAAAAGAGGGCTAGGAAAGGAGAAATGTGGGGATACAGAATGTTTCTCCCCAGACCAACCTCATATCTGTTTATCTTGCCCGAGGTTTGATTCAGATGACTACAAGATATTACAGGAGCAGGCGTATTTTCCAGACCCAGGGCCAGCATCAAGAGTAGGCATGGTTGGGCACCTGCCAGAGGGCCACACCACAGCAGGGGGGCCCCTGACAAGAGCCCCCTGGACTTGGTCCTCCTCTTCACCATGGCAACCTGCTTGTTCGTCAGCCTCTCGCTCTGGCCCAGGGAATGGTGGTGGTGAGGAGGAGCAGCAGATGCTGCTGCCAACTTTCTCCCTGGCTCCCTGCCTGACAAGCAAGCCACTGGTAGCAGTGATGAGAAAGAGGGTGAGGAGCAAGAGCAGCGAGCCCTCGCTGGAAGGGCATGGCAGAAGAATCCTCAAATGGCTCCACTGAGCCCCGTGACCAACTGCTTCTCCCAGAGCCCTGGCTGCCGTTGGATCTCCCCCCACCCTTCCAGCCTGAGAGCTCCCCACAAGTGCTACTTCTTCTGCGCTCTTTGCCTGCAGCTAGACTCACAGCGGCAGTGGGAGGGGAGCACCGTGGCCCATACCACTGCTGCCTCCTTTCTCCTAATGGGTTGGTGCCAGGTTGTGATGAGGGATGGGGAAGAGAGATCCCCAGCATGCTTTGCTCACAGGGGTTCGCTCTTCCTTTGCGTCTTTCAAAAATCACTTTCTTGAAAAGCTGCCCGTGACTTGAAAAGTGCCAATCCAACCAACCTTGAGCTGTTCTTTCAGGCTACCTGCAAGATTCATATTTCATTTTTACAAGGTTGTCTCCTCAGCCATAAAGGTTACTGAGACTGAGCTGAAAATGTTGTGTGTGTCCCTCTCAGACCTGTCTGGAAACCCGTCTAGTGCGTGACACCTGAGTATGACATGATGATTCAGAAATTATCTGACTGGGACACCTAAGAAGGCTTTTAGTCTTTTGCATGTGGGACAGAAAACAGAAAAGAGACACTTCAAAATCACTTAGGAAACAATCCTATGGCCGTCTAGACAGAGTCTAAACAGCCAGAGGAGAAGTCGGAGTCCCAGCGCTGACCTTGGAAACTGGCTCCGAGGTTGGAGCTGGGACTCCAAACTCAAAGCGCCCTCCCTCCACCCTCACAGCAAGCACAGAAGTACTGCACCGGCTGTGGCTCCGAGGTTGGAAGACGGACCTCGGAGCCGGTGTTCTGTTGGCGTTGCAGGAGGCGCAGCGGGGAGGAGTAAGGCTCCACCAGCATACAATGTATCCTCCCGTCCTCGTGTTCTGGAGCAAAAGACTTAGACAGCTGAAATTGGCCATCTAAGTCTTTTGCAGGGCAGGAGAAGTGCAGCGGCGACTTTCGCCTCCGTGCTCCTTCCACGTTCCATAGGATGTCTGTAATGCTCTGAGTTTGGGGGGTTATGGGCAGCCACATTGGATCACACTGTTACTGATCAAATCTATATTGCATTGCGGGTTGTGGTGGTGAAACCCCACCAAAAACAGTGCGTGTGTCAAGGAGGCAGAGGAGAGAAGGAGAATCATGCTGCCATCTTGCAGCTTCCTGAGATAAGTGGGGAACGGGGATCCTTCTCACCCAAGCTTGAGCACGATGTTTGGTGGAAAGGCAGGGAAACCTTTAATTCATACAAAAACAAGCTGTTCTGGCCTCGCTCATTTCCATACACGGGCGCGTACACTGGCCATCTTGGCCAGGGAGAGTATGGTGTCCCTTAGCTAAGGAATCCTCTCATCTTTGTCACTTGAGGCTCAAGTGGCCTCAGTGGCAAGGAGTGCTTTCTACCAGCTCTGGCTGGTGGCCCAGCTACGCCCCTATCTGGACAGGGATAGCCTGGTCTCAGTAATCTAGGCTCTGGTGATCTCTAAACTAGACCACTACAATGCACTCTATGTGGGGCTGCCTTTGAAGACTGTTCAGAAGCTGCAGCTTGTGCAAAATGAAGCAGCCAGACTTATTATGGGGACCAGAAGGTCCAAGCATATTATGCCAGTTCTGGCCCGTTTGCACTGGCTGCCAATATTCTTCCAAGCCAAATTCAAGGTGTTGGTTCTAACCTATAAAGCCCTACATGGCTTAGGACCACAATACCTGATGGAACGTCTCTCCCAACCGCAATCTACCTGGACACTAAGCTCAAAATCTGGGGCCCTCCTCCGACTGCCACCTCCAAGGAAGGCTCGGTTGGTGGCAACAAGGAGGAGGGCCTTCTCAGTGGTAGCCCCCCAATTATGGAATAAGCTCCCCACTGAGACCCGCCTGGCGCCAACCTTACTATCTTTTCGGCGCCAGGTTAAGACTTCCCTCTATGCCAAGGCATTCAATAGTTAAGAGCTCAAAATTGCACATGGGGGGGGGGGGCGCTGGGGAATTGTCACCTGTAGGCTTAGTTTTGTTAACTTTTGGATTGTCATTTTAAACTGTGCTTTTAAATTTGGTTTTTAATCTTTTTAACTACACTGTATGTTTTTATTGTTGTTGTTTTTATGTATAAATTGTTGTGAACCGCCCAGAGTGCTTCCGCTGTGGGGCAGTATAGAAATGAAATAAATGAAATGAAATTTGTGGAGAAAGCCTGAGCATACATGGTGAATGAACCAGTTCCCCCTTCTGCTGACACCCCTTCTTTCCCCCATCCTTCTTGTATAATCCCCACTGGGGGGACGGGACAGGAAACACAGTTCTGGGCAGACCGCACATGGAGACGTCTGCATACTGTATATCCTCAAATAGGCACATTTACATCTACCCTCTGGGAAGGGCATAAACATTCCGTGGGGGCGCAGTCTCAAAGAGCTGTAAAGTACCCCAAAGTACCCAGGAGATACCAGCACCCAAGAGGCACCACCACCCTGCAGGGCGGAACCAGCCCACCTGGTCAGCGAGGCTGGGGAGGGGGCTGAGCGAGGGTAGAAAACCAGTCCTCGAAGAAAAAAGGGTTGTTGGGCACAGGGTACAGGCTTGCACGGATCAGGTATCTGACTTTGTTCAGAACCACGCAGCTTCCAACCCCGGGTAGGGCGCCCGGCGCCAGGTTAAGACTTCCCTCTATGCCAAGGCATTCAATAGTTAAGGGCTCAAAATAGCACATTGTTGTTTTTATGTCGCCCAGGGTGGCCGGTTGCCGGCCAGATGGGCGATTAATAAATGTAAATAATAATAATAATAATAATAATAATAATAATAATAATAATAATGTGGAGGAAGGGGGGCTGGCTGGCCCGCCACCACCCCACCCTTACCTACCCCAAAGGAACCAAGACCCCCTGAGATCTCAAGATACCAGATTGCCAGCCTCAGCTGTCTGCAATCCTACTTGAATCTCTGTTCAGGGACTCGCCTTCAATTTCTGTAACCTGGATTTAGATACTGAACTCACAGAGTACTACAAAACCCATGTGGGGTAAACCAAGACAAGGTTTATTCTGGTAGCATTTTACAACAAGATTAGGGAAATGAGAGAAGCACACAAAATAGAGAGACACTTTAGTACACAGTAAAGCTGCAAAACAATAAAACCTGATTCCTTAAGATCTCTCAGGCACACACCTGTTACCTGAGGGTGTTCTCTTCAAGGGTTAAATCCAGCACAGCCCTGCCGCCCGAGGAGGAACTACTCCATCTACCCGCAGGTCAGAGATGGGTAAAACTCCCACAAGGCTTGCCTTTACTAGAGCCCTCAATCCAGCTAATTTTACCAGGAGCTGCCTGGGGTCGGTTCCTGAGGGCCCCCCCCTAAAGGCTTGGGCCCCTCTTTGGCGCGCTGCCATGGCTCCAACCGGGCAGGCACGCTACCAAAAAGACACACAAAGACACACAGGCTACACGTGGGGAAATAGCTCTTCCCCCTCCCCCTTTCTGTAGCTTTCCTGCCTTCAGCCAATCAAATTGAACTTCACCTGGCCAGTCAGGATGAGGGAGGCTCATGAGTCATGCCTCATGGCTTGAACTATTTTTACATATGAACACTTTAGGCCAACTTCTCTAGTTTCCTCCCAGCCCCCTCAACTGGCCCTACTTGGTTTACACATGAGGAGGCGTGTGTGTGTATGCATGCATGCAGGAACCCCCAAGGGCCCCTTTCTCCACACGCTAACTATGCACACCCCACCCCAGCCGGTTCACACCTGAGGTGTGTGTGTGTACCCCCAAAGGCTCGTTTCTCCACAAATAATAATAATAATAATAATAATAATAATAATAATAATAATATGTTTAAATCGTTGTGAACCGCACAGAGAGGCTGTGGGGCGGTATAGAAATGAAAATGAAATGAAATAGGGCATATAATAAACACAGGAACCACTGGGGTATCCTCTCCTTTAGTGCCAGAAGGAGTTCTGTCCAGGCAGTGCCGCTCTCAGTCTCCCTTCATAGCTTAACAAGATCCCTCCCAGTTCTGGAATGGGCAGGCACCCCAGAGGTCTCTGTGTAATTGCTAAAGGTCCTGGAGCATTCTCCAGTCTTGCATTAGGGAAAGTGAGGTGTGCTATGCCGAGCTTGGGCTGTGCCACCTCAGGAAGACTTGCTTGGGAAACAGCAGTCCAAGTGCAAAGCAGCGTGCCTGAGACTCCGCGCCACTTCCGGGCTGGACTGGGAAAGCTGAAGGGTGGCCACCTCAGGAGCAGCTTGCAGCTTACCCAGGCTTTTGGGCTGTAGGCAAGCGCTTTACTTGTTTTTCTGATTGTGTTGATGATGTTATTGTATTTATTCATTTATTTATTGTATTTGTTACATTTATATCCCACCTTTCCTCCAAGGAGCACAGGACAGGATGCATGCTGCTGCTCCTCCTCTACATTCTATCCTCACAACAACCCTGTGAGGTACGCTAAACTGAGGGTCCGTGACTGGCCCAAAGTCACCCAGTGAGCTTCATGGCTGAGTGGGGACTAGAACCCGGATCTCCCAGTCCTAGGTTGTTAACCACTCTGGGCACTTTGTGAGTAAAGGTGGGGTGGTGATGGTGATGATGACGATGACAACAAGAAGAACAACAACTCTTCCTCTGAGGTGAACTGTCCCTCAGTCTTGTGGGTGCTGAAGGTGGCCCCTGGGTCATCTGCAGTGATATAGGGGCTTTCGGGGAGCCTCTCCCCATCAAGTTACAGATTTGGGGAAGGCGTGGTGGCTGAGAAGGAGCAACTTGGCAAAGGGCACACAGGAAGTGCATGACTGGACTGGTAGTTCATGACAAGGTTTGAACCAGAGACTGCCCAGCGCATAGTTCACATGTGTAGCCACTGCATAGCTCTCAAATAGCTCTGACGGTTCATTCAGAACAGCCTTCCCCAAACTGGTGCCCTCCTGATACCGTGGCCATACTGGCTGGGAACGATGGGACTTGCTGTCCAACACATCTTGGGGGCACCAGGATTGGCGGGGGGGCTGATTTGGAAGTACCGGTTCACTTGAACACGGTGAGAGCTTTGCAAGAAGTACCACCTCCTCCTTTTGATACTTAAGGCTGCTTTCCCACTTTTTGTTTGCCTCATGTCACACTGCAAAGTCTCCGCGCAGAGCAGAGCAATCACAGAGCATTTGCAGTAGCTGGTTTGCTGGAGCCCAACCTTTTATTTTAATTCAAAATTATTTTTAGGCTGGCTTTAATGGTAGAACCTTCTCAAGGCAGTGTAAAAAATAAATAATATATAGAACAAATAGAATTAAAAAAATCAATAAATACATATGCAATAAAAATCCAAGAAAAATAGAGGTTACCAATAAAAATTCAATAAAAACAGAAACAACAGAGTCTTATGGCACCTTAAAGACCAAGGATGCAATCCTATGCATGTTTAGACAGAAAAAGTCCTACAACTCCCAGCATTCCCCAGCCACCCATGCTTGCTGGGGAATGCTGGGAGTTGTAGGGCTTTTTTCTATCTAAACATGCATAGGATTGCGCCCTAACAAATTTATTCTGGCGTAAGCTTTTGTGGGCGCTGTCCACTTCATCAGAAGCATGCATTTCATGGACAGTTTCCATGAAAGCTTCTGTCAGAATAAGTCAGTGCCGCAAGACTCTTGTTGTTTTTGCTGCAACAGAATAACACGGTTACCCCTCTGGCAAAACAACACAAAGCAGAAGTTACCAATAAAACCAGCAGCCCAGGAACTACAGAAAGGCTGCTGGAAACCGGTGGGCCTTTAGAGCTTTTCTGAAGACCTGCAAAGATGGAGTCCGACGAAGCCCCCATGGAAGCTGATTCCAGAGGAGTGGCACTGGCCTGGCCTAGCAGAACAACAGCCGTAAAAGGAGCCACATCCAGCCACCCAGTGCTGTCCCTTCAGAGAGCGCCTGGCCTTCCTCCCATTGCTGCCTCGGCGCATGGCTCTGCAACCCAGCGGTTGCCATGGCGCTGAAAGGCCTGCACTGCACTGCAGCCACAGCTCTGTGTACACGCCTTGCCAGCGGGAAGGTTTGGTTGCCACGGGAACCAGCACAACAGCCACAGGCCCGGCCAGCCGGAGAGCGTGTGGGGCCCTCTTCTCTGCCCGGACCTTGGGGGGCTGCCGTGGAGGCAGCGAGTGGAGCAGACGGCGCTGAAGGCCCAGCCTGGGCAAGGGCTGCTGGAAGGGCAGGCCAAGTAAGTGTCAGCCAGAACTTGCCTCCCTTCAGGGACTGAAGGGGCTCTCCTCGGAGCTGAGGACGGGATGCTTGGGATTTGAGGGGCTCAAGACCCTGGAAGGCAGACTCGTTAGCACCCCTTAATCCAGGGGTTGGCAGAAGCTAGATCTCCAGATGTTTTGACTTCAACTCCCAGAAGCCCCTGCCAGCATGTCCTACAGTAGTCAGGAATGCTGCCTGGGACCTGTTGTCCAAAACATCTGGAGACTTACTTTCTGCACACGCCTGCCTTAATTTCCTCTTGGACTAACACAGCCTTCCCCGACCTGATGCCCTCCAGATGTGTGAGACTACAGCCCCCTGTGGGATGCTGGGAGTAGTAGTCCAACACATCTGGAGGGCACCAGGTTGGGGAAGGCTGGACTAACGCAGACTAATGCAGCAGTTAGTCACTACGGTGAGAGAGCACTTTTGAATCCTGCCAATTTCTTAGACTATGGGACTGGGGGAGATATTCTTGATTAATTCATTTGAGGTAAATTTGTGCATCTGAGCAGGAGCTCGCACACACACACGCACGCACGCACACACACACACGCACACACGCACACACCTCCCTGTGGCCCACTTCTGATCCCACCATCGTCATATACAGAAGGAAGGGTCAGAGGAGAGGGGATGATATCAATACAATACAGTCCAATGATTTATTACAGCAAACAGCCAGCTATAAGAACAGATAAACAAGTAAACAATCCAATCTCTTCACGTTGAAAGATCTGATATGGGAGCAGAGTAGCACATCTGAGGAGGGAATTAAGGCGCGAACAGGGAGCCCATTGGATCTGGAACATACATTCAGGGGTCACACGTGGAACATCCATATTAGGTATAACGGGAGGAAGATGCACTGTGGTGGGAAGAGGGCCGCCTGCACTTTTTTGAAATGGCATTGGTTGTGTTCTGAGGTCCTAAAGAACATTTCAGTTATTACTGGCAGGAAAAGAGAGTGTCTTAAAAACAGCAGTTTAAAACAGCTAGCTGGGGTGTGTGTGTTATTGCTAGCTGCCACAGATATCATCATATCTCTCCCTCCCAAATGAACATATTCACTAGAGATAGGGCCTGTTTTCTTATATGTTTTGTTATTTACTTATTGCAGCCTTCCTCCAAGGAGCTTGGAGCAGTATACATGGTTCTCTACCCCACTTAACATCACAACAACCTTGCCAAGTAGGCTAGGCTGAGAGACAGTGCATGGCCCATGGGCACCCAGTGAGCTTCATGGCTGAATGGGGGTTTGAACTGGAGTATGCCCAGTCCTAGGCTAACACACTAATCACTGCACTCTGCAGGTTTTTTGTCATGAGTACCAGTTGCTGGAGCATACTCAATGGAATTCAAATACTAAAGCTTATCCCCCAACCATCCATTTGGCTGCTTTTAGGGCTAGGTTCCACACTGTTTGCAAGTGTGCTTTGGAATGTGTATCTGTAGAAAATTGATGTGCTGTGCAGCAGTGAAAAATAATGTTTTGCAACATAATATACAGTCATGCCTTGGATTGAGAGCATAATTCATTCCGGAAACATGCTTGTAATCCAAAACACTCTTATATCAAAACGAAATTTCCCCAAAAAAATTTGTACAGAGATTTTTAATTTAAGCCGTACTACAGTACTTGTATTGCAAGACGTCACTTGTATATCAAGTCAAAATTTGCTTGTCTTGCAAAACGCTCTCAAACCAAATTACTTGCAATCCAAGGTATTACTGTACTGCATTTGATCATTTGTAGCAATGGAACCGTAGTGGTGAATGCACTGAATATTTCGATATGTCTAAATTCTCATTTGGTCATAGAGGTGGACTGGATTAGTAAGTCATTTTTACCAGGCTGGCAGATAACATTCTGGAGCCAGTTTTTCCTTGTGGATGACTGTACAGCATTAGGGGGAAACTCCATTCACTCTACGTAAGTGCACTGTAGATACTTCCAGGCTGGAGATTCCTCAGGTTTAAATGACACACTTCATTAAATACATGGCTCAGGAACCCACTACCTCAAGTTCCACCTCTCCCTGTATGAACCTACCCAGTCCATGAGACAGTCTTCAGAGGCCCCTCTGTCTGCCTGCTCAGAGAAAAGCTCGTGGGGTGGGGTGGGTGGCAGTTTGGGAACAGCCCTTTTCACGCAGCCATCCTTCCAGCGCCAGGCAAAGATGTGCTTATTTCCCCAGGTATCTGGACATTAGTTATGGCCCAGTTGTTGTGGGTTGCTTTTGTGTTGTTCATTCTAGGCTGTGTGGCGGGGGGTGGAGGTGGGGGGGAGAGATTTTGACTGGGTTCGCACAACATGACAACCCAGCATGGGCAGCCAGCCATGGTGGGTTGTCATGTGTCCGAACCTGGTGTGTTCTCAGCAGGGTGGCTTATTTTTCTTGAACAAGCCACCCTGAGAACCCATGGCTTGTTGTAGGGTTGTTCATAGTATACCCATGGTGGGGGTTGTCATGGCATCCAAACCCAGGAGAGCGATTTTATCATGTGTTGCTGGGATCAGCTACAGAGCCACTTGGCAAGAGCGGTGAAAGAGCCAGTGCCGCTCCTCATGATGTCGCCAGTGCTGCCTCCAGCCGCCCTCACCAGTGACTTCCCCTCCACTGATGCCCAAATAGCAATTTGGAAGGACTGTCACTCCTTCACCACCTTAAAAAAATATTTTTGGGTGCTTTGGGAGTACGCAAATGTGTTCATAATTTTGTTTTTATTATTATTATTTTGGTCGGTATTTCGCAAGTGCACATCTATGGCTGTCCGATATGTGTAGTCTTGTCTGGTCACTTTCCTTGCATGTTTTAGCTGTCAAAGAGAGTGCCAAAGTGGAGTAGGTAACATACAAGGCAATTGACAAGACAAGGCTAGATATAGGCTAATTTGCACACAGTTGCAAAGGACGGGGGGGGGGATAGTAAGAGAAAGGAGCGACCCCGTAGCGCAATTCAGAAACACCGAAAATGGGAGGGGCGAAGGCAAATGGATTCAGTGCACTAAAAGGTGTGTGTGGGGGGGGCAATATCTCCCCTTTGGCAATGTAATCCTCTCACTTGTAAGTGTCGAACTGACATTTCTCAGTGCCCTCCACCTTTTCAACTCTTCCCTGAGTCTCCAGCTAGTCCAGAACAGGGAATTATTAGCTCTCGCCTTTTTTGCGGTTCCTTTTTGAGGCAGTTGCTGCTGCGGTTACTGCACTTCAGCAGTTATGTGCAGATCTCCCTGACAGTTTTAAAAAATAAAACTGAGAAGGCTGCACAGGATGGAGTGAATGAGGCCCACAGGTCGGGGGGGCAGAGTAAGTACTGCAGGTATGGGTGCCCCATTTGCTCCATCCCATGCAGCCTCCCTCTAAGGGTTGTGTGTTTTTTTTAAAAACTGTCAGGAATATTTACTCAAATTTAATGGCTTGGAAGTACATGGAGGGGAAATTTGCACACCTGCAGTAACTGCTTTGAAAAGGAGCAGCAAAAAGTGGGGGGAGCCAATATCTCCACTTTCTGGAATTCTGGAGACTTGGGAAAGTGTTGAATGGGAGGAGGACACTGCCAAGCGTCAGTTCAACACTTAAAAGCGAGAGGATCATATTGCCAAGGGGGAGATACTGTCCCCCCCACCACCACTTTTGGTGCACTAACTCCTTTGGCTCCTCTCCCCCATTTTTGGTGCTTTTGAATTGCGCTGCCGGGTCCCTCCTTTCTCTTACTATTATTTCTCCCCTGGACCTTCGGAACTGTGCACAAGTTAGCCTATATGCAACCTCATCCTGTCAATTTCCTTCTGTGTTACCTACTCCACATCTGCGCTCCCGTTGACAGCTGCAGTTTACAGGGACATTGACCAGGCAAGACTACACATATTGGATAGGCGAAAGTGCACTCTTGCGCACTTGTGAAAAAATGTGGGGGGAAATAAACATATTTGCATACTCTGAAGCACCTTTTTTTTTTAAGGTGGTGAATGAAAAGGGGTAGTGATCAGAGTGGGGAGGGGGCCAGGTGAGGAAACAAGATGGGTTCTGCCTCAAAGGCGCCGGGGATACACGCTGGAGCCAGCTGTGGGGGAAGGAGGGGGAGAACAAGATTGTATGTCATCTGTATTGTGGGGTGTTCAGTGAACAACCAACCCACCATGGCTTATTCACAGGGTGGCTTAGCATGGCATGCAAACCCTCCCTTTGTGTACTGTAGGTGAACACTTTTCATATTTAGATTCTGTTTTACCCTCATCCTGCTAACTGGGGTACTTTCCTTCCCCAGGCTCACATTTTGTTGTGTAATTTACACATAAGAAGACCTACCAAGGCAGCAAGTGCTTTAAAGACATTGTCTAAAACTGTTTAGTAAAAAATATTACCAGATTTCAGCCACCTGTCTTTTACTGTTTTCCTTCTGTAAACCAAATAACAATACATTTTACGGGGAATTTTTTGACCCCGAACAACTGAAGCAATTATGGGGAACAAAAGAAAGCCATCCACAGGTCATCTTAATTTCTTTTGATAGCAAAGAACAATAGCAAACACCTCCTTCAAACAGAAAAGAAATCCATTGAGGGAAAGCTTTGTTATGCTGATTTAAAGGCCTCGGGCATTCTTCAGTCCTTTCAAATTCAAATTGACAGCCATTAAGGCCTTGCTTTTGTTATGCAGATTGCATGGATTTACATTGCTGTGGGAAAGATTAAGTCTTTACTTACCTTAAGTACCTGTAACCTGAAATTCCTTCTTATTCTGATCCTAAGAGCATGGGGGAAACATTTAGTAAGACAAAAGCCTTTCAATGCAAAATTTGCCTTGCCTGAGGCACTTCTTTTGGGGGCTTTTTAGAACCCCGGAATGCAACAAACACTAGTTTATTATTTTTATTTTTATTTGTATTATTGTGCTATGGTTTATATTGATTTGGGTTTTCCTGTTATATTAATTATGGATTTCTGTATTTGTGTGTTTATGTTGCTTAGAGACTGCTTTATGTGGTAGGAAGCTATGCATAAATTTAAATAATAATAATACATAGCATGTAGCCGATCCTCACTTCCTTTTTTACCTCAGAATGAGCATGTTGGACCCCAATCCAGACTGAGACCGTGATGCATTGGTAGGGGAGGATTAAACCTTCCCACTCAGCTACTTCCCCCCAAAATTTCCCTCTTCCAAACAGGGGTTAAAAACAGAATAAAAAACTCCTTTGGAGCCAATGAATGGTTGTTGTTTTTTAGCCCCCACTTGCAGCGGGGCAGAAAACTCAGGAGGGAAGTGGCTGAGTGGAAAGTTTTAATCCTCCCCTACCCATGTGCTGTGTACCCAATCCGGGTCCGGGCCCAGTACTAACTGAGGTAAAAAAGAAAGCAAGGACCATCTGTGCACTATAAGGGGGGAGTGTGAGGTTTAACCCTCAGTTGCAATGTGTGCTGATTCAGCGCACTAGTGGTAGTGGTCAGTGAGCTTCCCTGTCTCACCATGGGATGCATGCATTTTGTCAAAACTTTTTAGAAGAAAACTCAGGGAAAAAACACCACACAGGCAATATCACCCCAGCATCCCTGCCAACCTCTCTCCACCCCCAACAAACTTGCCCTTCCAAAGAGTTCCAAGAGGATGAAAAACTGGCACCACAGAGGCATACCAGATATTTATTTATTTATTTATTTACAGTATTTGTATACCGCTCCATATCCAAGTAGATTCCGGAGCGGTGAACAACAAAAAGATAAAAACAGATAAAAGAAACAAAAACAATACATTGAAAACAAAGTATCATCATCATCATCATCATCATCATCATCAATTCAATTTATATCCCGCCTATACACAAATGCCCTAGGTGGAATACAAAATCATAATAATACAAAACAAATATACAATAATATACAAATAAAACTAATACAATTAAGCATAAAAACAGAATTAAAAGTCCATAAAAGTCCATAAAAATTGATAAAAGTGTAATAAAATACTATAAAAGGAGTGGTGAGAGTGTTGGACTGGGACTCGGGAGATCCGGGTTAAAGTCCCCACTCGCCCATGGAACTCACTGGGTGACTTTGGGCCAGTTACTGACTCTCAGCCTAACCTGCCTCACAGGGTTGTTGTGAGGATAAAAGGGAGAGGAGGAGGAGGATTATGTAAGCCGCCTTGGGTTCCTTGCAGGAAAAAAGGCAGGGTATAAATATAATAAATAATAATAATAAATAATAATAAAGTCTTCAGTGCCTGCTTAAAAACATTCCAAGAAGTCAGCAGACGCATTTTGATCAGCAGATCATTCCACAACTGAGGGGCAGCAAAGGAAAAAGTCCTTCATCGTATAGCTGCCAGTCTCACATTGTCTGAACAGCTAATACCAAAGGAGAATCATGGTAAATACTACTGTATCTTAAAAAATGCAAACACCACTGTGATTAAACTTACTTTTTTATTTATTAATTATTTATTATTTACATTTATTTATCGCCCATCTGGCCAGCAACCGGCCACCCTGGGCGATGTACATATGATAAAAACAAAATAAAATACATTTAAAACAGTATAATTTTTTAAAAATCTTAACCCACCCCATATTCCCGCCTGAACAGCCAGGTTTTTAATGAGGTTTTTTATCTATTTTGTTAAACCTTTTAGAAATTTTCACATACAATTTTAAAACTATGCAATAAACAAGCTGCAATTTCAAGTGTAAATCAACACAATTATACACATACTCATTAGTAATTTAGCATACAACAGCTGACCCTCAGAGGACCTTAAGTGGCATGGTGGAACATAGGGGAGGAGGCGTTCCCTAGGGTACCATTATAATAGTGGCTGGACAGCAGAGAAAGCTTCCCAGGACAAGGAGGTCTTCAGCACGCACTGAAAGCAACACAGTGTCAGAGTTTGCTGGACCTCCAGAGGCAGGGAGTTCCACAGAAATGGAGCCACCACACTGAAGGCTCTGCTCCTGGTGGACTCCAATTGGGCCTCAGCCTCAGTTTATTGGCCATCATCCAGTCCATCACTGAGTTCAAGCACTGATCCAGGACTTGCACAGCCTCTGCTGATTCAGTTGTCACAGGGATATAGAGCTGTGTGTCATAAGCGTACTGAAGGCACTTCGCTCCAAATCTCCTAATGACTGCTCCCAGTGGCTTCATATAGATGTTAAACAACATTGGAGACAAGATGGTACCCTGTGGAACCCCATAGTTCAATTGCCAAGGGTCCAAGGAATAGTCACCCGATCTTACTCTCTGAAATTGACCCCACGGGTAGAACTGGAACCACTGTAACAGTGCCTACAATGCCCAACCCATGGAGTCGATCTGGTAGGATACCATGGTCAATGGTATTGAAAGCCGCTGAGAGATCAAGTAGAATTAACAGGGTCACACTCCCACTATCCTGATAAAGGTCATCCATCTGGGCGACCAAGGCTGATTCGATCCCATAACCAGGTGGAAACCCAGACTGGAATGGGTCTTGATAATCAGTATCCTCCAAGAGTGCCTGCAGTTGCTTTGCCACAGCCCTCTCAAGAACCTTCCCTAAGAAAAGGGTATCAGACTTTGAAGTTTTGGGAAAGGAATTCAAGAACTGTGGGGTCCGGATAGTTTTCTCATCCATCCTTCCAGTATTTGGAAGTGGAATAGTGGCCAGGTGACCGGCCAGATGGACGATTAACAAATGTAATAAAATAAATAAATAAATAAATAAAAATAGAAAGGGAAAGAAAAATACTCTGGGTGAATGACTGGCTACGAAGGCAGTGCTGACGCGAGAGATCTGGATTCTGGGACCACGGGCTACACTTCCTGGAAGATGGACTGCTGGCAAAGGATGGGTTGCACCTCACAAGGACTGGGAAGAATGTGTTTGGCCACAGCATGAAGAACTTCATCATTCAGGAGGGCTTTAAACTGAATCCAGTGGGGGAGGGCGACGTAAACTCGGGTGTAACAATGGAAGAAGGCCTATGCACCGCAACGGAGAGAACAGCTCCAGTGGTGCCCAATGATAGTCTACCACAAAACGTAGGAAGAAAGTCGGACTATAAAGCACATAGTCTTCGATGTCTCTATACTAATGCCCAGAGTATGGGCAACAAACAGAGTGAACTTGAACTCTTAATACACAAGGGCAAATACGACTTGATAGGGATAACTGAAACTTGGTGGGATGACTCCCATGGCTGGAATACAGCAATTGAAGGATATAAGTTGTTCAAAAGGAACAGAAGCAACAGAAAGGGAGGTGGAGTTGCGCTGTATGTTAAAAATACGTATCTCTGCACAGAGATACAGGAAGATGAGCTTGGCAGCCCCATTGAGAGCATCTGGGTTAAAGTAAAGGGGGCAAAGAATAAAACGGACATGGCGGTTGGAGTCTACTACCGACCACCCAATCAAGGAGAAGACGAGGATGAAACTTTTGAAAAGCAAATTGCCATTGTTTCAAGGAGGCATGATGTAGTAGTGATGGGGGACTTCAATTTCCCTGATATCTGTTGGTAGATAAATTCTGCCAAACATGGCCCCTCCAAGAAATTCCTGACCTGTGTTGCTGATAACTTCCTCCTACAGAAAGTGGAGGAAGGAACTAGAGGAAAGTGACCATGTTATACTTGAGTTCTTGATTCTAAAGGAAGTAAAAGCTGAGTGTAGCCAAATGTGTACCCTGGATTTTAGGAAAGCCAATTTTAATAAACTCAGAACAATGATAAGTAAGGTCCCATGGCAAGCGACTCTAATGAGAAAAGGAGCCCAGGATGGGTGGGAGTTTTTTAAAAAAGAAATTTTAAAGGCACAATTGCAAACAATTCCCACAAGGAAAAAAGGCAGAAGACAACAGAAGAAGCCAATGTGGCTTCACAAAAAGCTCAGAGATTACCTGAAAACAAAAAAGGACACATATAGGAAGTGGAAGGAAGGACAGGCTACAAGGGAAGAGTACAGGCAGGTAGCACAGAACTGCAGGAATAGTGTCAGGAAGGCTAAAGCTGAGAATGAGCTAAGGTTAGCGAGGGATGCTAAAAACAACAAAAAAGCTTTCTTCAGATACATGCATAGTAAAAGACAGAGGAAAGAAATGGTGGTTCAACTACGCAATGAGGATGGCAAATTGATAACAGAAGACAAAGAGAAGGCAGAAATGTTCAATTCCTACTTCAGCTCAGTCTTCTCCCAAAAGAGAGTTTATGTCCTCCTGGCAAACCTGAAGTGCAGACTGAAGGGGCAGGATTGCAGCTTGAGATTGATAGGCAAATGGTCAAGGAACATCTGATTACTTTGAACGAGTTCAAATCTCCAGGGCCTGACGAACTGCATCCTAGAGTAATAAAGGAACTGGCAGATGAACTCTCAGAACTACTGTCTATTATTTTTGAGAAATCATGGAGGACAGGTGAAGTGCCAGATGACTGGAGGAGGGCAAATGTTGTTCCTATCTTCAAAAAGGGCAAGAAGGAGGAACCTGGGAACTATAGACCAGTCAGTCTGACATCAATCCCTGGGAAAATTTTGGAGCAGATTATAAAGAAGTCAACCTGCAAGCACCTTGAAAACAATGCAGTGATCACTAGAAGCCAGCATGGATTTGTCAAGATTGGTTTTAAATCTGGGTCCTCTACCCTTGATCACTGCCTGGTCTTGGCCCACTTGGCTTACAAATATTCTTCCCCTAAAAGGCGGCAAATTATTTGCAGCCTTTATTGATTTAAAATCTGCATTTGATTCTATACTCCGCACACATCTCTGGCATAAACTTGATCATCTCTCCATTGAAAAAAGACTTCTGTTTTTTATTCAGTCCCTGCATTTTAGCACTTCTGCACGAGTTCATTGTAATTCACAAGGCCTTCTTACCAGTGAAATTGAAATGTCTCGTGGTGTTAAACAAGGTTGTGTGCTGGCCAGGACCGGTGCAAGGCAGTTTGGTGCCCTAGGCAAGATCAGATATTTAGCGCCCCCCTTCCCACTTGAGAGCGCTGTCTTTTTCCCCCCAAGGTGTTTCTGGCACCCCCTTTAGCCCTGTGCCCTAGGCGGCTGCCTAGTTGGCCTAATGGTAGCACCGGCCCTGGTGCTGGCCCCTATTTTGTTCAATCTATATTTGGCAGATCTTCCGCAAATGCTGGAGCCATTCCTCTCCCACCCACCTAAGATTGGTTCCATGAAAATTTATCTGCTGAAGTACGCAGATGACGCTGTTTTGATTTCACAAACCAGGCTGGGCCTTAAGAGATTGTTGTGTGGTTTTTCTGCTTATTGTACTGAAAATCTCCTCACAATTAACCACAGAAAGTCCAAAGTGTTGATCTTTTCTAAGCGTAAGGTCAGACTACCATGGTTTATGGGAGGCTCTAGAATTGAGCAAGTGAACACCTTCAAATATTTTTGGGCATATGGTTCCACGAAACTATTTCATGGAACGTGCAGGGGAAGTGTGCCAAGTCTAAAGCAGAGTCGAACTTGGGTGCAATAACCCGCTTCTTTTTCTCCAGGGGTGGGAAATTCCTTCCAGCAGCTGTCCAGGTTTTTAAGGCAAAAATTATCTCACAGATACTATATGGGGCCCCGCTGTAGTTCCCGGGCTCTAAATGCCCACTTGAGAGCATTCAATCGCTTTTCCTTAGGGTATTATTTGGTGTCCCCAGTTGTGTATCTGGAGCTGCAATAAAATTAGAAGCTGGACTGCATTCGATAAATTGCCTAGCCTGGACCCAAGTCATTCACTTTTGGCTTCGCTGCAGACTGGCTCTCCCGACAGACTGCCTGGTTTATACAATCTGGTCGGACTCTTTTGATTCTCCCTGGTCAAAGGCCATGATGAACAAAATCATCTTGGTAGGGCTTTCCCCAGATATGTTACTATCTAGAGAATTAGTTAGCGCTAAATCAATTGTAAAACAGAGGCTGTTGGACATTGATCTAAAAGAATTACAGGGAGGCGCCAGGGCCCCCTGCTCTCCTCTATCCTTGGGTCTACCAGCTGTTTTTAGCAAGGAGGGGCTGCCTTATCTTCAATGGCTGATGATCCCTAAATTTAGGAGAGCATTTTCATTAGCTAGATTTAAAGCTCTCCCTTCTAAACTGCTGGATGGTAGATATAGCAGAACCCCACTTTCTGAAAGATGCTGCTCATGTAACGACACTGAGGTGGAATCTATACAGCATGTTTTATTGTCTTGTAGCTTTTACCACAGGGCCAGGAATGATCTGATTTATCCCATTTTACGGTCATTTCCTGGGCACCCTATGACATTTTTAATAACTTTATTACTTAGCAGCTCTGATAAATTGGTCACTGAACAAGTGGCCAAATTTCTGAATCAGGCTATCTCCACTAGACTATATTTGATTTCCCACTCTCACGTGTCCAATTAACTAGTTGTACTGTATGTATGTATTGTATTGTGTGAGGAATGGTCTATTGACTGCAATAAAGGATTGTTGTTGTATCAGGTGGATCCACAATTGGCTACAGAATCAAACTCATAGAGTGCTTATCAATGGCACCTTCTCAAACTGGGGAGAGGTAACGAGTGGGGTACCACAGGGCTCGGTCCTGGGCCCAGTGCTCTTCAACATTTTTATTAATGACTTGGATGAGGAGGTGCAGGGAATGCTTATCAAATTTGCAGATGACACAAAGTTGGGTGGAACAGCTAATACTCTGGAAGACAGAAACAAAATTCAAAGCGATCTCGATAGGCTGGAGCGCTGGGCCGAAAACAACAGAATGAAATTTAGTAGGGATAAATGCCAAGTGTTGCACGCAGAGTCACAGAATGGGGGACACTTGGCTCAACAATACTACAAGTGAGAAGGATCTTGGAATTGTGGTAGATCACAAACTGAATATGAGCCAGCAATGCGATGTGGCTGCAAAGAAGGCAAATGCTATTTTGGGCTGCATTAATAGAAGTATAGCTTTCAAATCGCATGAAGTGATAATTCCCCTTTACTCAGCACTGCTAAGGTCTCATCTTGAGTACTGCATCCAGTTCGGGGCACCACACTTTAAGAAGGATGTAGACAAACTGGAGAGGGTTCAGAGGAGGGCAACAAGGATGATAAACTGACTGGAAACAAGGCCCTGTAAGGAGAGACTGAAAGAACTGGGCATGTTAAGCCTTCAGAAGAGGAGACTGAGGGGAGATATGATTGCACTCTGCCAGTACTTGAAGGGTTGTCACACAGAGGAGGGCCAGGATCTCTTCTGGATCATCCCAGTTTGCAGGACACGGAATAATGGGCTCAAGTTACAGGAACCCAGATTCCACCTAAACATCAGGAAAAATTTCCTGACTGTCAGAGCAATAAGACAATGGAACCAACTACCTAGGGAGGTGGTGAGCTCTCCCACTCTGGAGGTATTGAAGGTGCAGCTGGAGAGCCATCTGTCAGGGATGCTTTGACCTGGATTCCTGCATTGAGCAGGGGGTTGGACTCGATGGCCTTATAGGCCCCTTTCAACTCTACTTTTCTATGATTCTGATTCTAAGTGCACACATACAAGGAATATACACTGTAGCAGTGTGCCCTATCCGCACACTGGTTTGGAGGCTACCAGACGTTTGGGGAGGAGTTGGGGAGAGGAAAAATTCCTGCAGGTGCCCATGAAGTAATACAGGGAATTGACCTTTCATTCTGGTTTATGTGAATTGTTTTAACTGGAAGGTATCATCACACACTCTGAGGTCTGGAAAACCAATTCCCCCCCACCCCCATTTTAGTCTGCCTTATACAAGGTACTTTTGCTCATTTTGGATTTCTTTGCTGCTAAAATTCTCAAACATTTTTGCCACTTCTGAAAATAAATGAATGGAATTGTTATCAGCAGTGTTTGAAATAGACAAGAGAATTTTGGAAGAATGGTCATCTTAATAGCTGCCATCCTACTGAGAAGTTTAATGACATCCAGGAATGTAACCTGTGTGTCAGATACTTCACCAAGTGATCAAAATGTATTTTCTGAAATTGCTTTGCTTGGGCACAGTCACACCCAGATATTGAAAGCTGTAATGCTAAGCTTCTGAAGATCTTTTTGCTTAGCTTTGAGGGTATTAAAGCTTGGATTTTGTGTAACTGACATCAAAACCTGCTGCCTTCTAAAATTTCACAAGCAGCAGGCCTTTCAGCTCTGACATTGCTTCCTGTGTCAAACGTCATTGACAAACGAGTTGATAAGATTATGCTTTTCATTAATCAAGGCCCCTTTCACCTTAACAATATTCTGTACTGAGGCAGCTAGGATTTTACTTTCAACTGCCATTGCAAAGAGTAGAGGTGAAAGCGGGCAACCCTTCTTTGTACCTCTGTGTTGTTGAATTGGTAACGGGTCAAAAGCATTTGTATAGATCCCAGCAGTTGAGATGGAGTATCATTGCTTGACTATGTTCATACATTTCCCACCCTAAATTCAGTTTAGCCAACAATTTGAGGAAAAAATCATTCCAAACTTTCAAACACATTGAAAGCATCTGAAGAGAGCAATGAACTCCAGAGGTTGCAAGAGCTGCTATGTTATTTTGAATAACATTCAAAATCCACCATATCAAAGCTGCGAGCTGGCATGAATCTAGTCTGGTCACTGCAAATGTATTCAGGGATACATACATTAACTGGGTTCACACGACACGACAACCCATCACGGGTGACAAGACATGGTGGGTTCTCGTGTCATGCAAAACCCGGACCATTTCCTGTAGGGTGGCTTGTTCGTGGGCAACAAGCCATCCTGGCAACCCATGGCTTGTTGTAGGGGTTATTGTACCCACAGTGGGTTGTCATGATGTCATCCAAACCCAGGCGAGGCGACCGACCCCACCATGGCTACCGGGAAGCAGCTGGCAAACTGCTTAGCAAGAATCGCAACCCCCCTTGCTGTTCTTGCCAAGCTTGCCCAGGCTATCGCCAGTGCCAGCCACCCCACCGATGCCCAAGCATTCTCCTATGGCTGCCTAGAGGCCGTAGGATTGAGCCCTCAGTTACTGATCTTTTATAGAGGAGATTAGGATTAAGATGCCACGTAGTAAAAAAAAAAAAAAAAACAGCTCCTGAATGGCTCCTGATGGAGATTAATGCATGATCCCAGGCAGCTATGCTGTCAGTTTGAGCATCTATTGCTTTTGACAGTAAATCCTGAGTACAGAGATGATCAATTTGTGATTATACTTTGTGTCTTGGAGAAAAGAATGAAGGTTTTTGGTCTCCAAATGTTGAACTAGGTTTTATGAGTTAATCACCATGGCAACAGGAGTGGACATGTTTTGAGGGTTAGTAGTGTGTCCAAACTGGGATCTAATACCTCATTCAGTTCACATACCCTGAATAGCTGCACGTCTGCACCTTGCTTGAACTTATCTGGTTTGTCTAGGACAGGATGGAACACACACTGGCACCCATTAGGACCGTAGATGACTAGGGTTTTGCCTGTTATAATGGCAATGCCCCTCAGTTTAGAAAAGCCCATCACAAAATATGATCCCTGAACCAGAGGTGTTCCAGTAGCCTATGATTTTGAACTTTTGGGTATGTTTCTTGAAGTAAGATCAAGACCTTTAAAACCCTATACAGCTCCAGTTCAGTTTATCTCAAGGAGCGTCTCCAGCAACATCAAGTAGGTTGCTCAACAAGATCTGCCACGGATGGCATTCTCCTTGTCCCATCAGCCAGAGCAGCCAGGCTGGTGGGGACTAGGAAGAGGGCCTTTTCTGTGGCAGCCCCCAAACTGTGGAACTCCCCAGTGACCTCCGCCATGCCCCTTCCTTGATGAACTTCCGCCGTTCATTAAAAACATGGCTTTTCAGGCGGGAATATGGGTTGGGTTAGGATTTAAAATTTTAGACTGTTTTAAGTGTATTTTATTCTGTTTTGTTTCATTTTATATTGTACATTGCCGAGAGTAGCTGGGTTACCGGCTAGATGGGCGATCTAGAAATACAATAAATAAATAAATAAGATCAGATCTGGTATTTCCTTTTAATGCAAATTCAATTCTGGACCTTTTGACCAAGTTTCTGTCATGTCCTCTGGTTCTGAGGCTCCACATTACCCCAAGGAGGACTCTGATTCAGATGGGTCATCCCACATCAGGGGGAGCCCTCTGCACCCCTTTCTATATCTTGCCTCTCTGAGGATTTAGCTCTCCCATCATCTGACTTTGAGGATCACTCCCTACAGCTTCTCCTGTCCCTCAGCCACTCAGGAGCGTGATACTCTAGAAGGTCCTGATGCCATGTTGTAATTTACTTCTCCTTGGCCCTATGCCTAGTCAGAACAGTCTCCCAGTTCACATTAAAGGAGACAACCTTGATTCAGTCACGTGTCAGTTGGGAACATTATGCATAAGAAGTAAATATGTGACCTTTACATTTTAAGGTTGACCTTGATCTAGGAGTAGAGATATTAACCAAGCACTCTAGGACATAAACACACAACATATATAACCAAACAACACCATTTTCACCCTCCAGGAGAAGTTTCAATTGTTCTATGGGGTTCCGGAGGGTACCATCTTGTCCCCAATGTTGTTTAACATCTATATGAAGCTGCTGGGAGCAGTCATCAGGGGATTTGGAGCCATGTGCCATCAGTATGCTGATGACACTCAGCTTTATATCCCTGTGACAACTGAATTAGGAGAGGCTGTGCAAGTCCTGGATCAGTGCCTGAACTCAGTGATGGGCTGAATGTGGGCCAATAAACTGAGGCTGAATCCTGGCAAGAGAGAAGCACTGTGGGTAAGTGGTTCCCGAGTCCGGGAGATAGGCTCATTGCCTGTTCTGGATGGTGTTGCACTCCCTTTGAAAGATCAGGTTCGTAGTCTGGGGGTACTCCTAGATTCATCATTGTCACTGGAGTCCCCTCCCAAGTGACTGCAGCGACTCAGAGTGCCTTTTACCATCTTCGATTGGTTCACCAGCTATGGCCTCTCCTGGACAGGGATAGCTTGGCCACAGTGGTACAGATGCCAGTAACCTCAAGACTGGATTACTGCAATGTGCTCTATGTGGGGCTGCCCCTAAGGCTGCTCTGGAAGCTGGAACTAGTGCAGAATGCAGCAACTCGGCTATTGTTGGGAGCTGCCCCTTTTCAGCATGCAACTCCTTTGCTGAAGGAACTGCAGTGGCTACTTATCTGCTACCAGGTCAGGTTTAAGGTTCTGGTACTTGTGTACAAAGCCCGAAACAACTTGGGATCAGAATACCCAAGAGAGCACCTTTCCCCTTACCAACCTGCCCAGTCACTGAGGTCATCAGATGGCATGCTCCTGGTGGTTCCTCGTGGACCTTTGGCCCGATTGGAGTCCACCAGGAGCAGAGCCTTCAGTGTGGTGGCTCCATTTCTGTGGAACTCCCTGCCCCTGGAGGTCAGGCAAGCTCTGACATTGTGCTACTTTTGGCGCCTGCTGAAGACCTCTTTGTCCCGGGAAGCTTTCTCTGCTGTCCAACCACCATTATAATGTTACTTTGTTTTCAATGTATTGTTTTTGTTTCTTTTATCTGCTTTTATCTTTTTATTGTTCACTGTTCCAGAATCTACTTCGATATGGAGCGGAGCGGTATACAAATACTGTAAAATAATAATAATAATAATAATAATAATAATAATAATAATAATAATAATAATAATATAATAATAAATTCCCATCATGGGTCATCTCACATTCAGGTTATAGCAGCTTCCTCAACCTGAGAGAGAATGTGGGTTGGCTGGGCTACATAACTGAGTTTAAACTTCATTCCTCGGTTCAGTGATGGCCTGTTGCAAATTACTCTGCAACAGAGAGAATTATGGATAGTGTGAATCAATAATGATGTGTGAAGTTGCAAGCTGCTTCTGCTTTGCCAAAGAGAACAACAATCTGGCAAAAAAGCATATGCATATGATGTATAGGGAGTCAGATGTAACATGGAATAGTATATCCAAATAAAACCTGGAGAAACTCCAGGCAGTTCTCAGAGTTATTCTTTTGCAAAAAGGGGGGAAATGCCCTGGCAGCCTTTATTTCTTTTGCCCCAGATCCAGGCACCGTGGGTCCAATCAAAAAGGCCATCACGTTGAGTGTTGAGTCTTCAGCAGCAGCAGCCTAACACTAAGGCACTTCCAGGGCCAGGTCTGCAAGCAGATCAGAAGCTTCAGATTTTGATGATACTGTCAATGTTTTAACCACCAGTTTGAATTGGGACCCCCAACTGTTTTAGCTGCTCCATGTAGGGCTTAATGGCTTTTTGCCTGAGCAATGTCTCTGGGCAAAGATCTTGAAACATCTGTATACTTTTGCCTTTGCATCCTAGTACTCAAAGTTTGCGTAGATGTTTTCATTTTGCGGGTTTCTTGCAAACTGCACCGTGATATCTCTTGACTGTGTACTTTTTCAAGGCCCTTGTCCCAGAGACCAGTGTGCTTCAGATGTCATTGCATCTGGGAGTATCTCATTAAACCTTCCCTCTGTTGTATGATGCTACAAATACAAATGTGCAGACTGTGATTACTATTTTCCAGACCCTCCATTTTAAGTTGAAGCTCCATGATCACCATACAGAAAGTGGAGGAAGGAACTAGAGGATCGGCTATCCTTGACCTGATTCTAACCAACAGAGACGAGTTAGCGGATAAAGTGGCAGTTTCGGGAACTCTGGGGGAAAGTGACCATGTTATACTTGAGTTCTTGATTCTAAGGGGAGCAAAAGCTGAGTGTAGCCAAACACGTACCCTGGATTTTAGGAAAGCCAATTTTAACAAACTCAGAACAATGATTAGTAAGATCCCATGGCAAGCGACTCTCATGAGAACGGGAGCCCAGGAGGGGTGGGAGTTTTTAAAAAAGGAAATTTTAAAGGCACAATTGCAAACAATTCCCACAAGGAAAAAAGGCAGAGGACAACAGAAGAAGCCAATGTGGCTTCACAATAAACTCAAAGATGACCTGAAAACAAAAAAGGACACGTATAGGAAGTGGAAGGAAGGACAGGCTACAAGGGAAGAGTACTACAGGCAGGTAGCACAGAACTGCAGGAATAGTGTCAGGAAGGCTAAAGCTGAGAATGAGCTAAGGTTAGCGAGGAATGCTAAAAGCAACAAAAAAGCTTTCTTCAGATACATGCACAGTAAAAGACAGAAGAAAGAACTGGTGGTTCAACTACGCAATGAGGATGGCAAATTGATAGCAGAAGACAAAGGAAAGGCAGAAGTGTTCAATTCCTGCTTCGGCTCAGTCTTCTCCCAAAAGAGGGTCTATGACTCCCCTGGCAAACCTGAAGTGCAGACTGAAGGGGCAGGATTGCAGCTTGAGATTGATAGGCAAATGGTCAAGGAGCACCTGATTACTCTGAACGAGTTTAAATCTCCAGGGCCTGATGAGCTGCATCCTAGAGTAATAAAGGAACTGGCAGAAGAACTGTCAGAACCACTGTCTACTATTGTTCCCATCTTCAAAAAGGGCAAGAAGGAGGAACCGGGGAACTATAGGTCAGTCAGTCTGACATCAATCCCCGGGATGATTTTGGAGCAGATTATAAAGAAGTCAGTCTGCAAGCACCTTGAAAACAATGCAGTGATTACTAGAAGCCAGCATGGATTTGTCAAGAACAAATCCTGTCAGACTAATCTGATCTCATTTTTTGATCGGGTAACCTCCCTTGTGGACTGTGGGAATGCTGTGGACATTATATATCTGGACTTCAGCAAAGCTTTTGACAAAGTGCCTCATGATATCCTGATTAGTAAGCTAGCTAAGAGTGGGCTCGATGGAACAACTATCAGGTGGATCCACAATTGGCTACAGAATCGGACTCAAAGAGTGCTTATCAATGGTTCCTTCTCAAACTGGGGAGAGGTAACAAGCGGGGTACCACAGGGCTCGGTCCTGGGCCTGGTGCTCTTCAACATTTTTATTAATGACTTGGATCAGGAGGTACAGGGAATGCTCAAATTTGCAGATGACACAAAGTTGGGTGGAACAGCTAATACTCTGGAAGACAGAAACAAAATTCAAAGCGATCTCGATAGGCTGGAGCGCTGGGCCGAAAACAACAGAATGAAATTTAGTAGGGATAAATGCCAAGTGTTGCACGCAGAGTCACAGAATGGGGGACACTTGGCTCAACAATACTACAAGTGAGAAGGATCTTGGAATTGTGGTAGATCACAAACTGAATATGAGCCAGCAATGCGATGTGGCTGCAAAGAAGGCAAATGCTATTTTGGGCTGCATTAATAGAAGTATAGCTTTCAAATCGCATGAAGTGATAATTCCCCTTTACTCAGCACTGCTAAGGTCTCATCTTGAGTACTGCATCCAGTTCGGGGCACCACACTTTAAGAAGGATGTAGACAAACTGGAGAGGGTTCAGAGGAGGGCAACAAGGATGATAAAGGGACTGGAAACAAGGCCCTATGAGGAGAGACTGAAAGAACTGGGCATGTTTAGCCTTCAGAAGAGGAGACTGAGGGGAGATATGATCACACTCTTCCAGTATTTGAAGGGATGTCACACAGAGGAGGACCAGGATCTCTTCTCGATCATCCCAGTTTGCAGGACACGGAATAATGGGCTCAAGTTACAGGAACCTAGATTCCACCTAAACATCAGGAAAAATTTCCTGACTGTCAGAGCAATAAGACAATGGAATCAACTACCTAGGGAGGTGGTGGGCTTTCCCACTCTGGAGGCATTCAAGGTGCAGCTGGACAGACATCTGTCAGAGATGCTTTGACCTGGATTCCTGCATTGAGCAGGGGGTTGGACTCGATGGCCTTGTAGGCCCCTTCCAACTCTACTTTTCTATGATTCTATGATTCTATGATAGACAAGATATTGTACCTTAGACTGTTGCTTCAGCCCCAAGTTCATTGTGGTCTCAGGAACATCTGTCATTTTCACTTCCATTAACTTGTTTTCTCAGGGCTGCAGTTCAATCTGCCAGTAGATCAGGTCTTAGCTGTTTTGTTTTCATTTTAATTTCTGCCATTGTTGTCATATTGGCAGTGTCGACATAATGACACTTCGGCACCATTTGGGGTCTTTGCGGAATCTCATCCCATGTTTAAACTTCTTTCACTTTCCAAGCGTTATGGAGCGCTCAAGCGATCTCATGGTAAAAAAATACGACCTGAGGTTCTGTTCGCTTTGCAGAGTTGTTCTTTGCTCCCTAACCCAGCTATAGTGGTGCTTAATGAGGCAAGGTGAAAGGGAGAAAGGTGCTAAGCGAAAAGCACGTCAAACAAATCCTTTACAGCACCATCTTCCATCTGGCAACCTGTGTCCTCACTGTGGGAAGCTGTGTGGATCTTACGGACCCATTGCTAGAGTCTACACAATTTTTTTTTACAATTTCCTCTTTTTATAATTTTCTTTTTGTAATTTTATTCTGGAAGACAATCTTACTCGGTCACAAGTGATCGCCTACTAATGAGGACCTGACTGTGTTACTGCTGGCCTTGACCAAAGAAGCCTGGTGAAGTGGGCTCATGCCTTCATCTTGCCTGGCAAGCCAGATCGGCCTGTGTTTGGCCCAAGCATTTCCCCAGTGATTTTCATAAGTTCCAGAAGGGGGGGCAGCAAAAGCCACTGGCAGACAAATGAAATACTATGATGTAGCATCACCCCCATGGGGCATTGCACCCCAGGAATGCTGCCAAGCTGCTGAAGTGGTGGCAAGGTGTTACAAGAAAAGGGAAAAGACTACCCACTCCAAACCTTAGAATTCACACTGTCCTGAAAGTTGCTGATATCCCCCCCAACTCACGCCACGCGCATGCACGCGTGCGCACACAAACACACACACACACTTTCTCAGGAGACATATGGTCCCACATAAGGGGGGGGATATTTGGCCCAGCTTTAATATTGACTCCCTGATGAGGACTGGGGTCATGGCATCAACAGATTACTGAAGTCTATGTTGGAGGATATGGGAAGGAGTCTGTCCTATACTGGTTAGGACGAGCAGAGTTTTGCCCTTTATGCGCAGCCTGGTTATTGAAACTGGTTATCACCATGTGGGTTGTTAAACCCTGCTAAAAGGCTCTTAAAAGGAACAGATTGTCCATATAAGGTTTAAAACTAAAAAATACATTCATTAGTTTTACTTATAGTCCACTAGCTGTTGCCCACAGCTTCGCTCGGGTGGATTTTAGAATTTGGTACAATTGTTTTTAAAAGAAACATGAGTTTTTTGTCCAAACTGTTCGAAATATAATTTACAGGTTGATGTCTTAATGTAATAAGCAATGTTTATTGCAGACGTTAGTCAGGGTGTATTGGCTACAAAACAAAGATAGTTGTTCCATTCATATGCGTCTATGAATTTTTTCGTGGTGTTATTAGAAACAGACAATGAGGCAGACCAAAAATTTAAAAATTACTTATTTGGCATCTGCAACCTACCAAAAAAACCCAACTATTTCAGTACTTCTTTGTAAACTACATTAGTGGTTCTCCCTTCAGGTGCTAGGATGACCAGAGAGTTAGGTGAGCTCACTCTGGAACAGGCCACGTAAAACTGCCCATGTGAGAAGCAGTCTTCCCCTTAGGTCAATCCTCGCTACCTGCAAAGTCTGCCCCTGCGACTTGTTGATGGTCATGGCAAAACAAACCTTTCGGGGGAACTGAAATCTTTTGAATTCAAACGGATATTCTGAAGGTATAAGAGGCATTCGTGGTATGAACACCGACTCCCCCTGGCCAGAACTGGAAAACAAATTAGAATTTAGGAAAATGGAGCTTGAGGCAGAAAAGGAGGGGAGAGAGAGAGAGAGAGAGAGAGAGATGAAAATGAGAAAGCTTGAAGCAGAGAGAGAAAGAGATAAGGAGTTAATAAATTCTTTTGGGGGGCAGTGAGAAAGGTACACAATGTCTACCCAGCGTAAACACCACAATAAACAATAATAGTATTTTAAAAGAGTGTATCCCCCACAGGCAAATTATCCCAGTCAGTCAGGACTTCTTCTTTTATATATATATATATATATATATATATATATATTGTAAACAGACTAATAATCATTTTTAATGTTCCGGACAGACGCCCCACACACAGCAGTCAGTCAGTCATTTAAAAATTCTCCCCCCTTAGGGACGGAATTTCAAAAAATCCTTCCTTAGTGGGTGCCTACGTCATAAAAACAATGTTCCTTCCAAATTTCACGTTCCTACGTTAAACGGTTTGAGCTGGGCGTTGATGAGTCAGTCAGTCAGTCAGGACTTCTTTTATATATATAGATTTATTCATTGTAGATCACTGGCTGGAAGAGAGAGAGAGAGAGAGAGAGAGAGCTGGACACAGAGAGGCTGGAAGTAGGGAGGAGGGGTTACAAAACATGCACCCTGGGGATTGTTCAATTAACCCTTTCCTCCCACTGTAACTAGTGGTTACATTACCTCGTTGATTTAAATAGGCAACATTACAATTTCCATCAGTGTAGAAGCTAGAAAGGAAATTGTGGAGAAAGCCCAACACAGGTCCACACACACACACACACACACACACACACACGGTTTTCACCCAAGGGAGGGGGCAAGGAAGGGAGGATGAAGTCATCGGAGAAGTAGCAGACAGACCATCATCCCCAACAAAGGAGAGTCTCGGTGGAGATCCACAAAACCAAGGAAGGACCATCAAGGATCATCAAACTATCAGGGCAGTCTCAAAGAGCTGCAAAGTACTAGTACGTCACCTTCTTCCAGGGCAGGAATAAGCCCACCTGAAACGAAGGGGCAGGCATAAGCCCCCACCTGACTTGGAGGGCGGGGAGAGCGGGAACTCAGGGGTAGAAAACCCCTCTCCCTTCCGGTTTAGGGTTGTTGGGAACCAAGGGTACTTCGGGGCCAGATTCATCTTCCAAGCAGCAGCCCGAGTACGCCCTTCTCATCCACGGATCGGCCGACCCGGAGCCAGGCTGACACTGACTAGACGCAGAGTCTTTGGTCTGAGGTAATTGACTAGATTCACTCCGCTAGCCTAAGCCTGTTCATTGAGTAACCCAGGGGTCAGCTAAGGTTGTGTTGATGCTGTAGTATTCCTGGAATGCTGTTAGTTCCGCTCTGAGTTTTGTGTAAACAAATAAAAGCCTTATTTGGACATTTAAAGGGCTGCGGTTTCCTTTTGTGTGCGAAAGCCTCGTAGGTGATTGCCAGCGCTCGTACGGACTGTATCTCAGTGCCGGTTAACCCTTTAAGCGCCGAACTCACGCAAAGGATCCTGTTGGTGATCCTTCACAGAAATGTTATTGCTTAACATGATGGATCCTGCAATAATTTTTAAGGAAAGCCTTTAACACCTCATTGAATTGTATGTTTGCAACTTGGCTAATTGATTATTCCTTTTTAATGTCTTATATTGATACCCTATACATATCTACTAAGAAGTAAGTCTTATTGTTTTTAATGGGGATTACTCCCAGGCAGGTTTTTGTAGGACTACAGTCTTAGTTTTTAAAACAGTTTGGATTTTGCTTGCATCCAAATTTCTAGTCTAGAAAGTGTGTTTTGGCTTGGGGAATTTAATAGATCAGGGGTGGGGACAAAACTGAGAGTGAGGAAGGATTACCCCTCCCCAGCCCTCCACAGGCCAAATGATGTCAAGGAGTGGGGGTACACCCCTGATATCATTTGGTCCCCGGCTGACGCACCGGGAAGATCCTCTTGGTGAGGGCACATGTGCTGTGAAGAAGCCATGCTGGCGGCGGAAGCACCACGTGGATGATCCACCCGGCATGTCGGCCGGAAGCCAATAACAAGGGGATTCCTCTCCACGCCTCCTCCCCAAGCCACTGGTAGCCAACCCACCAACCCACCAGGAGGTGGGTCCTGGGGACAGGAGTTGGTGGGGCCTGTGGAGGGAGCCCAAGCCTCCATGGGGCAGATGGGGAACTTCTGCAGCCTGGATTAGGCCTGTAGGCTGGAGGTTCCCCACCCATATACAGTCATGCCTTGGATTGAGAGCATAATTCGTTCCAGAAACGTGCTTGTAATCCAAAACACTCTTATATCAAAACGAAATTCCCCCCAAAAAAATTTGTACAGAGATTTTTAATTTAAGCCGCACTACAGTACTTGTATTGCAAGACGTCGCTTGTATATCAAGTCAAATAAATAAATAAATATTTTAAAATTTGCTTGTCTTGCAAAAGGCTCTCAAACCAAGTTACTTGCAATCCAAGGTATTACTGTATAGATGATGTCTAATTTTCCATGAAGAAATGCTCTGAGCAACTGTTGCTTGAAAGAAATCATAGTTGCTGGAAAGTTTTGCAACCCAGGATCAGATATTTTATTTATTTATTATATTTATACCCCACCTTTTTTCCTGCAAGGAACCCAAGGCGGCTTACATAATCCTCCTCCTCCTCTCCATTTTATCCTCACAACAACCCTGTGAGGTAGGTTAGGCTGAGAGTCAGTGATTGGCCCAAAGTCACCCAGTGAGTTTCATGGCCGAGTGGGGACTAGAACCCGGATCTCCCAAGTCCCAGTCCAACACTCTAACCACTATGCCACACTGGCTCTCCAGTAATATTGAATTAGCTCTGAACACATCCTAAATTCCAATAAGAATATTGAACACCAGACCCTGTACTTCTTCAGTCAATAGACTCAAAATGTTCCTTGCAGTGGAAGAGAATTTGGGGCCTAAAATACTCTATAAATAGGCTTGTGTTTTGGTGCAGAAGGAGGTCCAAAGGATACTGGGCCTCCCATTGTCAGCCACAGAATTCATAGTGAATGGAGCTCCTTGCAAATCTGGCCCTTTTCTCTTGAAACTGTTTCTGCTAACTACTATTCTCATCCAACTGAGCTCTGGCTGAAGAAGGAAAGATTCAAGGGCAGGCATGGTCGACCACCTAGAGCAGTGATGGCGAACCTTTGTGAGCCTGAGTGCCCAAACTGCAACACAAAACCAACTTATTTATTTCAAAGTGCCTTAAATTTGGCAGGAAGGAGGAGGGGGCACTAGCTAATCGCGCCCCGCTCTGTCTCAGGGCATGGCTCTTCACCGGGTGCGCAAAGATTCGGGCGTGCGCGCGCGCTGTGCTTCTGAGCTGTCTGTTCAGTTAGAAGGAGGGCCGGGTGCCTGCGCAGTCCGCTTCTGGGGGTGGAGATGTTGGAGTGTGCCTGCCTGCCTGTGGAGGCCAGCGAGGAATGAGTGGGGAGGAGTTACTATGGAAACCCGACGCTGAATGCAGAAGGGGACGGTCTTTTCGCGATCTGGCGACCAATGGCTCGAGTGCCCACAGAGAGGTCCCTGCGTGCTGGCTGTGGCACCCGTGCCGTAGGTTCGCCATCACTGGCCTAGAGGGCCCGCATCCCAATAGAGGCCCCTGACAAGAGGCCCCCCCCCGGAGTTGCTCCTCCTCTTCACCATGACAACCAGCTTGCTCCTCTGCCTCTGCTCTGGCTTTGGCCCAGACAGTGGAGCTAGTGAGGAGGAGGAGGAGGAGGAGCCAGAAACACAGGGCCTACTTGCTCCCTGGCTCTCTGCCAGGCAAACAAGCAAGAGGCAGCAATGATGAGGAAGAGGGTGAGGAGGAAGAGCAGCTGGTGACAACGGCAGTGGGAAGGTAGGCTCACTGAGGGAGGGGACCCACCAGGGATGTTGAAGAGTCCTTGGTCTCGAGTCACGAGTCGAGTCACGAGTCTTTGGACTCGAGTCCGAGTCCGAGTCCTTGGTCCAAAATGGTGACTCCCGAGTCCCGAGTCACTCCCAAAACTGACTCCACGACTCCCTATTAAAAACAATGGGGTTTTCCCCCAACAAAATAAGGCTACTTCAGATGTGTGGCTTAAATAAATTCTAGGCACAAGTGTGCCTTTTTATTTCAAAACTCTGCAACTGATTTTGGCAAGAACAGACCAGGCAGACAAACCCAAAATAACCAGGCAGGCAGAGGAGGCCGGGAATCCCAAAGCAGGCAGGCAGAGGCCTTTGTCTTGGACAATTCAAACTGTAGAACTGGTTAAGAAGAGACCAGGCAGGCAGAGCAGGCTGGGAACCCCAGGCAAGCAGGCAGAGGCAGCCAAACCCAAAATGTCTGACCCTAACCCTAACCCCCCACAACAACACATCAATCAAAATAAATCTCAACACATTGTTGGGGCTGCGCTCCTGGTAGCAGCCGTCCATAGTGGCCGAGCAGCGGCACGCCTCGCTTCCATGCGCTCTTTGCTGGCGATCACGCTCCTCCCCACTCCTTCTGGCACAGCCCAGGGATGCTGACGAGTCCTTGGTCTCGAGTCCCATTAAAAATATTGGGACTCGAGTCCGAGTCGAGTCAGAGGGGGGACTCAGTCCGACTCACGAGTCAAGTTATCTCAAGGAGCGCCTCCAGCAACATCAAGTAGGCCGCTCAACAAGGTCTGCCACGGACGGCCTTCTCCTTATCCCATCAGCCAGAGCAGCCAGGCTGGTGGGGACTAGGAAGAGGGCCTTCTCTGTGGCGGCCCCCACATTATGGAACTCCCTCCCTAGTGACCTTCGCCATGCCCCCTCCGTGATGAGCTTCCGCCGTGCATTAAAAACATGGCTGTTCAGGCGGGAATATGGGGTGGGTTAGGTTTTTAATGAGAATTTTTTAATATTGTTTTAATTATTATATTTTATTGTGTTTTATTGTATTTTAATTGTACATCGCCCAGGGTGGCCGGGTGACCGGCCAGATGGGCGATTGATAAATGTAATGTAATAAATAAGTCCTGGAGTCCGCGTCCCCATCCCTGGGACCCACTGAAGGTATCTTGCCTAAGGGCAACACCAATTGGGCCGCTCAACAAGATCTGCCACGGATGGCCTTCTCCTTGTCCCTTCAGCCAGAGCAGCTAGACTGGTGGGGACGAGGAAGAGGGCCTTTTCTGTGGCGGCCCCTGTATTGTGGAACTCTCTCCCGAGTAACCTCCGCCATGCCCCCTCTCTGCTGAGCTTCCGTCACTCATTAAAAACCTGGTTATTCAGGCGGGAATATGGGGTGGGTTAAGATTTTAAATTTTTAATATTGTTTTAAATGTATTTTATTGTATGTACATCGCCCAGGGTGGCCGGTTGCTGGCCAGATGGGCGATAAATAAATAAATAAATAAATAAATAAATAAAAATAATAATAAGGGCTCCCAAAAACCTGGGATCAGCTCTGCTTCAAGGGCCCTGCTGAACATCACACACAAGAATGTGTGAAACCTGGGCGAAAGGGGGAGGAGACTGACCTCTTGTATTGTTTTTGAAACACAGGGCCAATACGTTTACAAGGGAAGCAAAAGTCCATGTAAATTAGAAGATCTCTGAACTATTGTTACATGTTTTCTAAGGAAGGTAATAATGGCAGCCATTCCTGATTGTAAGGCAGCCAAGAATGAAGCTCAGGTAGCATTGTGAATTCCAGGGGATTTTTTCCTAGTGTTTAAAATAAATCTGTTATTGTTCTTATTCCAGAAGCTCTGACAGATTAATCAAAGATGCTAACAGACCGAGCCCAGAAATCTCTGGGCCCCTACAAGTTTCCGGAAGGATTTCAGAGCAAAGTGGTGGCACCTCGCAATCCAAAGCTGGTGAAAGAAGAAAAGAAGAAGGATGCCCCTGTATGTTTCTTTGCACTAACTCTTGGCCAAGTTAGGGAAATAGCCATAGGGCCTTTTTACAAGTGGCACTGGAGAACCTTTTAGCCTGGAATACTTTACTTAATGTGGGGCACTAAGGGAAAGAGAGTAATTTTTAAATACAGCATAAATTTTCACTGATATATTAGGTTTTACTTTCTAAATACCGATGTAGGGAAAAAAACCAGTTTGTCAGTTGTAAAAATACACTGAAGACCAGAAGGAAACTCAGGGAAGGAGGTGTGGGGAGAGACAGAGATAAGTAGGCATGTAATAGGGGTTTTGGGTAGACATCCTTGGTGGTGTTAGGCCTATAGCAGGGGTGGGCAAGTTTGGGGGTTCTGGGTTCAATTTCAACCCCCTGGAACCACACTGTGACAGTTGGGGATCCAGGAGCACCCCCAAACTACGAACCTGATCCTTCAGGGGGAGTGCAACCCCATCCAGAACTGGTTGAATATCACTTAGCCACCACCACATTCACTGCCACCACATGTGCACTTGTATGCATGCACATGCACACACATATATATAAACACACACACACACACACACACACAAACACATACATCTTCCCTAACAACACCCCCCCCCCCAGTCCTAGTGACATGGATCATGATCATTGGGAGGAGGGCAGGGCTAAAGCCTCTTCTTCATCTTAGTGATCATGATCCAAGTTGCTGGGATGGGGGGGACTTTAATCCCATCCCCACCCCCATCTCAGCTACCTGGATCATGATCACTGGGAGGAAGAGGAGGCTTTATTTATTTATTTATTTATTTATTTAATACATTTTTATACCGCCCAATAGCCGAAGCTCTCTGGGCAGTTTACAACAGTTAAAATCATAAAATACAATATAAAATATAAAATTTAAAACCACAGATTAAAAACAAACAGCAGAGCTAGCAGCAGCAGTTACAATAATGGAATTAAAAACAATTACAAGATTAAAATGATTAAAATGATTAAAATGATTAAAATGCCTGGGAGAACAGAAAGGTCTTCACCTGGCGCCGGAAAGAATACGAAGTAGGCACCAGGCAAACCTCTTTGGGGAGCTCATTTCATAACCGGGGTGCCACAGCAGAAAAGGCCCTCCTCCTGGTAGCCACCTGCCTCACTTCCTTTGGCAGGGGCTCTCACAGAAGGACTGCTGATGCAGATCTTAGTGTCCGAGTAGGTACATATGGGAGGAGATGATCCTTCAGATACCCTGGCCCCAAGCCGTTTAGGGCTTTAAATGTTAGCACCAGCACTTTGAATTGGGCCCGGAAACAGACTGGCAGCCATTTCAGATGAGAAAGCACTGTGACTGGCATAATATGTTCTCATCAGCCAGTCCCGGTTAATAATCTCACTGCCCTATTTTGGACCAGCTGAAGTTTCCGGACCATTTTCAAAGGCAGCCCCACGTATAACGCATTGCAGTAATCCAAACGATAGGTTACCAGAGCATGGATAACTGTAGCTAGGCTATCTCTGTCCAGATAAGGACGTAGTTGGTACATCAGCCTAAGCTGATAAAAGGTGCTCCGTGCCACCGAGTTGACCTGTGTCTCGAGTGACAGTTGGGGATCCAGGAGCACCCCCAAACTACGAACCTGATCCTTCAGGGGGAGTGCAACCCCATCCAGAACTGGTTGAATATCACTTAGCCGGGCAGACGAACCACCCACTAACAGTACCTCTGTCTTATCTGGATTGAGTCTCAGTTTATTAGCCCTCATCCAGTCCATTACTGTGTCCAGGCACTGATTCAGAACAGCCACTGCCTCACCTGGATTAGATGAATAGGAGAGATAGAGCTGGGTGTCCTCTGCATATTGATGACACCTCAGCCCACACCTCCAGATAACCTCTCCCAGTGGTTTCATGTAGATGTTAAACAGCATAGGGGATAAAATAGAGCCCTGTGGCACCCCATGGCATAACTGCCAAGGGACAGAGCAGTAATCCCCCAGCACCACCTTCTGGAATCGGCCGCCCAAGTAGGATCGGAACCACTGGAGTGCAGTGCCTCCAACTCCCAATCCAGACAACCTATCCAGAAGGATACCATGGTTGATGGTATCAAAAGCCACTGAGAGGTCCAAGAGAATCAACAGGGTCGCACTCCCCCTGTCCCTCTCCCGGCAGAGGTCATCCCACAGGGCGACCAAGGCAGTTTCCGTTCCAAAACCAGGCCTGGATCCAGACTGAAATGGATCTAGAAAGTCAGTTTCATTCAAGAGTGCCTGGAGTTGACCAGCAACCACCTGCTCAAGCACCTTGCCCAGGAATGGGATATTAGCTACCGGCTTGTAGTTATTAACATCATCCGGGTCCAGAATGGTGGATTGGTGGTGGGGCTGACTTTGCTGGGAAATGGGTGCCTAGGCGAGTCATCCCCACAGTGCCCATTTTCCAGCAGAATCAGCTGATTCTGCTGGCACACAAGGAGAGTCCTCCTTGCACACCATTTCCTAGCAGAACTGGGCTCCTACCAGCCCACCAAACAGCTATTAGTGGACCGGCAGGAATCCAATTCTGCGGCTACACTCTCCACCTAGTGTGCCCTATGTAGCAGGTGGTAGATTGCTTGGGGGGTGGAATGGGGTGAACAGAGCACCCTTGGGCAAGGCACCTGTGGCAGGCCACACTGGTGGCTTCCAGGGCCACATGCTGCCAACCCCTGATTTATAGGGTTTCCCCTTTCTGTTTTGAGGAAGAGATCTTCAGCTGATTCATTTTACCTGCTCTTCTACTTCCTACCTAGGAAGAGCCTTTGATTTCATCCTCAAGACTGCCTTACTTTTTCTGAATAATGTTAAAGATTATTGCAGAAGAGCTGCATTATTAATCCATAGCGAGAAGGCATGGGTTGATATATCACCTTCGCAGTCAGAATCATGTACCTCTGAGCCAACTGCAGAGTAGTGTGGCTTTTCTTCTCACCAGTCAGCCTCCACAAACCTGGGACCAGGGGAAAGGGCTCCCAGTTCAGAGGGCAAGCCTGCATCCCAGGGTTGCCAACCCTAGGGTTGCCAACTCTGGGGCAGCCTTTCTAGCAGCAAACAGACACAAAAACCTTCTGGTACCTTAAAGACTAACAGATTTCCTGTAGCAGAAGCTTTCATGGAGTGGAGCCAATACAATCAGATCAATGAAATGATAGTCTCAGTTGACATATATCCACATACATTTGGGAGTATTTATTGTTTATACAATTTCTATCCCACTTTCCTTTCCCTTTCATGAAACCCAAAGTGGCAAATAGGCCCAAGCCAACATTGCCCACCTGCGGGTGAAACCCTCACCCAGCAAGTCACTAGATGTGTGCATGAGCCTAGGAGGTTGGGGTTTTTCTATCATGCTTTCCTCCAAAGTAATTATTCCTACCCAGACCCCACAGTCTCTCTAAATTAGTCATGGAATTGAATCACCTTCCACTTCAACTGTTTGCTTTGTTCAACATTGGTGTGTGTGTGTGTGTGTGTGATTACGCAAACATCTGAAAAGGTTGCAGGCAGGCAGATGCCATTTCCAATCAAAGTTCCAACCAGATAGGTAGAATGGAAGTCCTGTATACATGGACTGTAAAAGCTTCAGCGGGGAAATTAGAGGAGGTTTAGGATTCCCTTGGCAGCAATGAGCACATATTATTCAGAGGTGCTTAACAAGCAATGCCTTTCTTATGCATTCATGTGGTCTTGGTTCTCAATTGCAGTTGACTCCATCTGCTTTCCTGAAAGAGATGTCTCTTACAACGGAGCAGAAGCTGGCAAGCACTCATGAAGTGCACCTGCCTCACATTGTTCAGCTTTTAGACATGAGTGAAACCTCGCACCAGAAGGTAAACCTCTTCTTTCTCACTTCTCTGATGTGATGCTGAAAGAGACTAGGGCAGTGCCTTTGCACCAGGGCTACAGGACCGAGGGACAAACCTGGCCCACCTGGGGTTCCCATCTGCCCCTCTGAGGTTCCCCAGAAACCCCCCGCCCCACGATCATTGGGTGGTTTCCAAAATGTACGATTGTTGAGCGGCAGACGCTGGCAGAGCGCTAGGGGCAGGCCACGCCGATTAAGGGGGACAAGGGATCGATGCTTAATACCTATCCCTTGTTCCGGGCCTGCCCAGAGCCAAGGGATAACTGGGGGATGTGTGGCTCCTCCCCACACCTTGCGTTTGATGTTGTGTGCCAGGTCCATTACCCAAAAAAAATCTCTCATCCATGACTTGATCCTGGATGAGGGTGCGGACCTGGCATGTATTACGGAAACCTGGCTGGATGAGGCCACTGCTCCAACCGGCTTGTGTGTCCAGCCGGTTTCTCGTATGCCCAGCAACCAAGTGTTGGGGGACAGGGAGGAGGAGTGGCTGTTATCTACTGGGAGTCCTTGGTCCTTACCAGACTCCCTCTCTGGGAGACCAAGTTTACTGAGTGCATGTACTGGAGGTTGGGTCCAAAGGGCAGTCTGGGGATCCTGCACGTGTACCGGCCATCCCGCTGCACGACAGACTCCCTGGCTGAGGTGCTGGAAGTGGTCTCCGATGTGCGTGTGTGGTCCCCCAGGCTACTGGTGCTGGGGGACTTCCAACGTGCATTTGGGGGCTGCCCTCACGGGGGCACCTCGCGACTTCATAGAGACCATGGCTTCCTGGGAGCTGCACCCTGTATTAACTGGACCTACCCATGTAGCCGGTCAGGCACTGGACTTGGTTTTTGTTTCTGGAGAGGGGGGAAATGATCTGGAAATCGGGGGTATATCCACCACTAGGAATGTACTTCGGGCCCTACCTGGGCCCGAAGTCCTCCACGGCTCAGCCCTCCGCAGCGGCGGCGGCCCGATCCCGCTCTTCAGAGCGGCGCGGAGCATTCTCTGTGCCGCTTGAGCCGCCGCCGCCACCAGAGCCCCCCTACCACCGCTGCCGCTGCAGGCCCTCCCCTGCCGCCCCCGCTGCCATCCTGCCTGCCGGTCCCCTGCGCGCTGCTGCCTCCGCTGCCGCCGCCGCCACCCGAGTCCGCCGCCGGCGGAGCTGCTCCGTCGCATCCAGCCTGGACCCCACCCACGCTCAGTTTTGGCGGGGGGAACCAGGGCAACAGGGCTTAAACAGCCCTGTTGCCCTGGTTTCCCCCGCCAAAAACAGAGCGCGGGCGGGGTCCAGGCTGGCCGCGACGGTAACAGCGGACAGCAAGACAGCAAGAGCGGAGAGCCTGCAGGTAAAGCCCGTGCGGGTGGCTGAGAGCCCGCGCGGACACAAGCAGGCCCAGTTCAGGCCTTGCTCCTGTCCGACGGGCTGCTCGGCCACATCCCTATGACCACCACCCCCTTGTCATGGTCAGATCACTATCTGGTGGGGTTGGATTTCTCGATGCCACAACCCCTCTGCAGGGGTGAGGGACCTATTAGGATGGTCCGCCACAGGCGTCTTATGGATCCAGATGGATTCCTGAACACGCTTGGGGAATTGGAGCACACAAACGGTAGCTCGGTCGAGACCCTGGTGGATGACTGGAATGCTGCAATCACCAGGGCATTAGACCGAGTTGCTCCGAAGCGCCCTCTTTGCCTAAACAGAGCTCGCACGGCACCATGGTTCACTCCTTCGCTGCGAGCTCTGAAACGGGAGGTGAGAAGGTTAGAGCGCCGATGGCGTAATTCCCTCTCCGAAGACGATCGAACACGGGTTAGAGCTGCATCTTCAGCCTACCGGGTGGCGGTGGAGGCAGCAAAAAAGAATTTCTATGCTGCCTCCATTGCGTCTGCGGAGTGCTGCCCCAGGAGGCTGTTCCAAGTGGTCCGGAGTCTGGTCGGTCCAGCCGCTCCGGACCCCAATGGAACAGTCTAAAGTCTCCTGTGAGGCTTTAGCGAAGCACTTCTCAGATAAAATTGATCGGATTAGGAGTGGAATATCGTGTGTCGTGGACACAGGGAGTGAGCGGGAGGAGGCCAATGGCAGACCGGTTTTGTGGGATCAGTTCCAGCTTCTTCCTTCTGATGAAGTGGGCAAGGTGCTTTAATCTGTAAGGCCGACCACGTGCTTGCTTGATCCTTGCCCATCCTGGCTCATCATGAGCTGCAGGGAGAGACTGGGTGAGGGGATCAAGGCGGTGGTGAATGCCTCCCTCGAGGAGGGAGTGATGCCATCAGCCCTCAAGGAGGCAGTAATAAGACCGCTTCTAAAGAAGCCCTCCTTGGATCCCCAGGATCTAAACAACTTTCGCCCAGTCTCCAATTTACCATTTCTGGGCAAGGTGATCGAGCGGGTGGTGGGGGCTCCGTTGAAGGCACACTTGGATAAAGCCGATTATTTAGATCCATGCCAGTCGGGCTTCAGGCCTGGACATGGGACGGAGACGGCCTTGGTCGCCTTGGTGGATGATATGAGGAGGGCTTTGGACAGGGGCGAATGCTCCTTTCTAGTCCTCCTCGATCTCTCAGCGGCTTTTGATACTGTTGACCACGGTATCCTCCTGGACTGCCTGGAGGGGTTGGGCGTGGGAGGCACCGTATTGCAGTGGTTCTGGTCCTTCCTCTCTGGAAGGTACCAGAGGGTAGTTCTTGGGGAGGAGGCTTCGGACCCTTGGCCGCTCACTTGTGGAGTGCCGCAGGGTTCCATCCTCTCCCCAATGTTATTCAGCATCTACCTAAAGCCGCTGGGAGCTATCATCAGGAGGTTTGGGGTGCAGTGTCATCAGTATGCGGATGACACGCAGCTCTACCTCTCTTTCAAGTCCTCACTGAGGTTGGCTGTTGAGACCCTGTCCAAGTGCCTGGAGTCAGTGGGTGGCTGGATGGGAAGGAACATGCTGAAGCTGAACCCCCGACAAGACCGAGGTACTTCTGGTGGGGGACAAGGGAAGGTTAGGGGATGTTGACCTGGTGCTGAATGGGGTACATCTACCCCTGAAGGACCAGGTCCGCAGCTTGGGGGTCATTCTAGACTCCCAGCTGTCCATGGAAGCTCAGGTGTCAGCTGTGAGCCGGGCAGCGCTGTATCAACTCCATCTGATACAGCAGCTGCGCCCCTACCTTCCTAATAATCTGCTCCCATCAGTGGTTCATGCCTTAGTCTCCTCTCGCCTAGACTACTGTAATGCGCTCTACGTGGGGTTACCCTGGAAGATAATTGTTAATTGTTGTGAACCGCCCAGAGAGCTTCAGCTACTGGGCGGTATAAAAATGAAATGAAATAAATATATAAATAAATAAATAAGATGGTTCGGAAGTTGCAGCTGGTACAGAATGCAGCGGCTTGCCTGGTTAAAGGCTGCTGCCGGCGTGATCACATCACTCCAGTGCTCAAAGAGTTGCACTGGCTACCAGTTGCTTGCCAAGCTGAATTCAAGGTGTTGGTTTTGACCTTTAAAACCCTGTACGGCTCCGGTCCAGTCTATCTCAAGGAGCGTCTCCTGCAACACCAAGTAGGCCGCTCAACAAGATCTGCCACAGACGGCCTTCTCCTTGTCCCTTCAGCCAGAGCAGCTAGACCGGTGGGGACTAGGAAGAGGGCCTTTTCTGTGGCGGCCCCTGTACTGTGGAACTCTCTCCTGAGTGACCTCCGCCATGCCCCCTCTCTGCTGAGCTTCCGCCGCTCACTAAAAACTTGGCTGTTCAGGCGGGAATATGGGGTGGGCTAAGATTTTAAAATGTTATACTGTTTTAAATGTATTTTATCCTGTTTTTATCTTGTGTACATTGCCCAGGGTGGCCGGTTTGCCGGCCAGATGGGCGATAAATAAATGTAAATAATAAATAATAATAAATAAATAAATTTTATGCAGTTTTTCCCCTCATTCTGAAAGGTGGAAATGCCTCTCCTAAAGCTTAGTTACTGGCAGTAAGAGCTTTAAGCTAAAATAGGCTGGTATTTTTGGCCCACCCCTTTAGCCTTTGGCCGCACCCATCATTAGAATGTGGCCTCCAAGATCTTCTCCAAAATGGAATTTGGCCCTCGGGCTGAAAGAGGTTCTGCAGCCCTGCTTTACATAGGGGGTTTATTTAGTGCTCACCCTGCTGTGAAAACCTGTGAAATATCCGCTGAGCCTAGCAAAGCTTTGCCTCTCTAATACTAGCATGTATACTCAAGAAAATAAAGTGGTTTGATCCTATTCACATTTACTTGAATGTAAGTCTAGCTGACTTCAGTGGGACTTACTCCCAAGTGTACATAGGGCAATTGCAGCCCTACTTGGAAGGAAATCATATTGAAATCAGTAAGATATCTTTGATTGCATCTTAGCTGTAAACCTAAGGGGTTAAATTAAGATTTTAAAAATAGTTTTCCTTATTAACAACAAAAAACAGTCAGGCTACCAAGATTCAGAATTTATTCAAGTCTCCCAAACAATATACAACTTACCATGTAATAAACACAAACACAGTTTGTTTATTATTACTATTTATTTAATGAGAAGGCAGACAGTTCACTGAATAATAGTAGCATGAGTCAGATATGAATTCCTGTAAAGTGGGAAGGGGAGGTGTGCCCCCCCCCCAAACCCTGGTAGTGTGCTGGGAAGCTACAATCGGCTGAGGCTGTCTGGCACAAGGACTGCCAGCTCTTTTTCTGCCAGCACCAGGGATTCTGTGCTGTGCAGTAGTAGGCAAAGCTTCCCTGTCACTGTATATCCATGCTAGGAAAAAGCATCGCCTGTTGAATTTCTGCCTGTCAAGTTTAGCAGGTTGGTGGTAGCTTGACTATGGGAAATGTGGCCCACAAGGAGAGTCATCCCCATGAACCCTATTTCCTAGCAGAATCAGGCTCCCACCAGCCTGCTAAATAGCTCCCCATTTTACGAGAAACAGGATGAGGGGGAATGACTCTCCTTCTGTGCCGTGTGGTGACACCAGCAGAGGCACGAGGGAACTGAGGGGGGCAGGCCATACAGGCAGCCTCCAAGGGCCACAGGTGGCTCCCGGGCTACAGCTTGCCCACCCCTGATTTAAAGGCGTGCTAGGATTGGTCCCATTCAGAAAGGCAGCCATAACCAGCTGTGCTTGTTGCTGACTATGACCAATATTTAAAGCTAGCTCCTGAAATTATTCTCCAACGTATTACTCCAGGTCCTCTGTGTTTCATTTTTATTTTATTTTTTAATTAAGGCAATCACTGATGTTCAACTGACATTCTCAGAGTGGCTTACAAAATAACATAATATGTCCTGGAAGTTGAATAACTAAAGGCGCACTCCTATGCATGTTTAGACAGAAAAAATTTGCGCAACTCCCAGCATTCCCCAGCCAGTCATGCTCGCTGGGGAATGGTGGGAGTTGCAGGACGTTTTTCTGTCTAAGCATGCATAGGATTGCACCCTAAAACAGCAATCCTATGCACACTTTCATGGCAGTAAACTCTATTGGACTTAATAGTAAACCGAGTAAACATCCATAGGATTGTGCTGTTTTAATGTTGGTTTAATCTAGCTCTTCACTGTACGCTGTTTTAATGTTTGCCTGATGTACACTGCTTTGGGGCCAGGAAAGAGCAGAAAGGCAGCTAATAAATATTTTAATTAATAAACAAATGGAGTTGGTGACAGAGTGGAAAGTTGCCAGCAGGAGGCTTGTGGCAAGTTGTCTGATAAGCTGGGAGGGGTGAACATCTCAAGGCCCAGGGATCCAGGAGTAGATGGTGATATGCGATGGTGCTGAGGCATACATTGAGAAAGCAGGCTTAGCCCATGCCGCATCTCTCGGAGTCCTGCTGGAAACAGCATGGCGCATGACCCAGGGCAGCCTAAAGTAAAGATGTACTTTTTCTCCGGGGAGGATCCCTGCACACCAGCAGAAGTAGTCCCTCCCCTCTGAACGAAGCTGCCCCATCCAGCTCCCCAGTCCTGACTCCCAGCATTTACTGGCATCACTTTGTGCCTTCAGTTCTCCTCAGTTGATCTGGACCAGACTCTGTTTCAGCCGTTCCCATCGGAGGTGATTTTCCAGAATTATTCCCCTTGTGAGCTCTACGAAGTGCCGCTAATTCTGAGGAACAATGACAAGGTATGCCGCATCAGTATTAAACCCAAAGGCGGTTTGGAGGTGGGCTCCCTGCCTGGGCTTTGTGCTGCACTGCCAGCCTGATGTAAGAGGATGACTAGAGCATCTTCCTTCACAGCCAAATAACGGTCCAGACTAAATTTTCAATGGCAGCGTGCCATTTCTCCTTCCTCTCTAGGTGTAGAGAGGCCTTCCCCAACCTGGTGCCCTCCAGATGCTTTGGACTACAACTCCCATCAACTCCAGCCAGCATGACCAATGAATAGGAATAATGGGAAGTGTAGTCCAAAACCTCTGGAGGGCAACAGGATGGAGAAGCCTGGTGCAGCGGTTGGTTGTCCACCTAGTTGATCTATGGTGAGAGCGGGTGGCATAGTCCAGTATTGGTGCTGTTTCAGTTGCAGCTGCTTTGGTCCTGCTGTGATCAATGGTTGTAGATTTGCACTTCAGGCAATCTCATTTCAATCTGAAGAGGACCTTGAGTTTAGTCTTGGTGTAATCAGAGGCTCTTTCTCTATCAGGAACTAGCTGCATACACCAGAGTCAAGGAACATAAGAGCGCTGCTGGATCATACCAAAGTCTTATCCAATCCAGCATTCTGTTCAAACAGTGGCCAGCCAGATGCCTCTGGGAAGCCCACACGCCTAGCAACTGGTACACAGAGGCACACTGCCTCTGTTGCTGGAGATAATTTCATTCCATTTCATTTATTTCATTTCTATACCGCCCCACAGCTGAAGCTCGCTAGGCAGTTCACAATTTATACATAAAAACAACAACAATAAAAGCATACAATATAGTTAAAAAGATTAAAAACCAAATTTAAAAGCACAGTTTAAAATGACAATCCAAAAGTTTGGATTGGTTGGAAGCTGTGTGGTTCTGACCAAAGTCAGAGACCTGATCCCTGCAAGCCTGCACCCTGTGCCCAACAACCCTTTTTTCTTCGAGGACTGGTTTCTACCCTTGCTCAGCCCCCTCCCCACCCTCGCTGACCAGGTGGGCTGGTTCCGCCCTGCAGGGTGGTGGCGCCTCTTGGGTGCTGGTATCTCCTGGGTACTTTGGGGTACTTTGCAGCTCTTTGAGACTGCGCCCCCACCCTTGGAATGTTTATGGCCTTCCCGGAGGGTAGATGTAAATGTGCCTATTGAGGATATGCAGTAGGTCTGCCCAGAACTGTGTCTCCTGTGTCCCCCCCCCCCCCAGTGGGGATTATGCAAGAAGGATGGGGGAAAGAAGGGGTGTCAGCAGAAGGGGGAACTATGTCAGGGTTCATTCACCATGTATGCTCAGGCTTTCTCCACAATTTTCATTTCATTTATTTCATTTCTATACCGCCCCACAGTGGAAGCTCTCTGGGCGGTTCACAACAATTTATACATAAAAACAACAACAATAAAAACATACAATGTAGTTAAAAATATTAAAAACCAAATTTAAAAGCACAGTTTAAAATGACAATCCAAAAGTTAATAAAACTAAGCCTACAGGTGACAATTCCCCCGCGCCCCCCATGTGCTATTTTGAGCCCTTAACTATTGAATGCCTTGGCATAGAGGGAAGTCTTAACCTGGCGCCGAAAAGATAGTAAGGTTGGTGCCAGGCAGGTCTCAGTGGGGAGCTTATTCCACAATTGGGGGGGCTACCACTGAGAAGGCCCTCCTCCTTGTTGCCACTAACCGAGCCTCCCTTGGAGGTGGCAGTCGGAGAGCCCCAGTTTTTGAGCGCAGTGTCCGGGTAGATTGCAGTTGGGAGAGATGTTCCATCAGGTATTGTGGTCCTAAGTCGTGTAGGGCTTTATAGGTTAGAACCAGCACATTGAATTCGGCTTGGAAGCATATTGGCAGCCAGTGCAAATGGGCCAGAACTGGTGTAATGTGCTCGGACCTTCCAGTCCCCGCAATAAGCCTGGCTGCCACATTTTGCACAAGCTGCAGCTTCTGAACAGTCTTCAAAGGCAGCCCCACGTAGAGTCCACTACAGTAGTCTAGTTTAGAGATTACCAGAGCGTAGATTACTGAGACCAGGCTATCCCTGTCCAGATAGGGGCGTAGCTGGGCCACCAGCCAGAGCTGGTAGAAAGCACTCCTTGCCACTGAGGCCACTTGAGCCTCAAGTGACAAAGATGGCTCCAGGAGCACCCCCAAGCTACAAACCTTCTGCTTCAAGGGGAGTGCAACCCCATCCAGAACAGGTTGAACACCCTCCATCCGGTAAAAGGAACCACCCACTAACAGCATCTCAGTCTTGTCTGGATTGAGCCTCAGTTTGTTAGCCCTCATCCAGTCCATTGTTGCAGCCAGGCACTAGTTCAGCACATCCACAGCCTCACCTGCTGAAGATGAAAAGGAGAAATAGAGCTGTGTGTCATCAGCGTACTGATGGCAACGCACTCCAAAACTCTGGATGACCCCACTCAGTGGTTTCATGTAGATATTAAATAGCATGGGGGATAAGACCGACCCCTGAGGAACCCCGTATTGGAGAGTCCATGGGGCCGAGCAACATTTCCCAAGCACCGCCCTCTGGAGCTGGCCATCCAAGTAGGAGCGGAACCACTGCAATGCAGTGCCCCCTACCCCCAACTCAGACAGCCGCTCCAGAAGGATACCATGGTCAATGGTATCGAAAGCCGCCGAGAGATCTGGGAGTATCAACAGGGTCACACTCCCCGTCTCTCTCCCGACATAGGTCATCATACAGGGCGACCAAAGCTGTTTCCGTGCCAAAACCAGGCCTGAACCCCGACTGAAATGGATCCAGATAATCAGTCTCATCCAAGAGCGCCTGGAGCTAGTTGGCCACCACCCGCTCAAGGACCTTGCCCAGAAAAGGAACATTCGCCACCGGCATAAAGTTGTTAAGATCTTCTGGGTCCAGAGAGGGTTTCTTCAGGATTGGTCTCACCACCGCCTGTTTCAGGGGGCACGGGACCACTCCCTCTCACAAGGAGGCATTTATCACCTCTCTGGCCCAGCCGGATGTTCCCTCCCTGCTAGTTTTTATAAGCCAAGAGGGGCAAGGATCCAGAACAGACGTGGTTGCCCAAATCTGTCCAAGCACCTTGTCAACATCCTCTAGCTGTACCAACTGAAACTCATCCAAAATAACTAGACCAGGCTGTGCTCTGGGCACCTCCTCTGATTCTACGGCTATAACATAGGAGTCCAAGTCCCTGCGGATGCGAGAGATTTTTTCCTGGAAGTGCCTAGCAAAAATATTGCAGCGGGCATCAGATGGGTCGATGATGTCCCTAGGGCAGTGCTTCTCAATTATTTTCTGTCATGCCCCCCCTAGGAAGAAGAAAACATTTCGCGCCCCCCACGCGACTGTAAATAGTATCATTTGTCTATAAAATTGTTATAAGTACACCTCTGCATAACACTGTATCCTTATTAACGTATAAGAGAATAAAAAAAGAAAGAAATGTGGATCAATTTACAACAAAGAATAGCTTTATTAACTGTAGCAGAAAAGATTTAAATGAGCACAGGATTTAAAGGAACACAATATTAAAAAAAACTTTTAACTGAGGTCAAACGAGCCCCCCTTTATGGAGCCTCGCGCCCCCCCTGGGGGGCCCGCCCCACTATTTGAGAAGCACTGCCCTAGGGCCAGCGTATAACAGGCCCCAGACGATCCTAAAGAGCTCCGCTGAGCGGCAAAGAGATGATTGGATAGAGGCAGTGAGATGTTGTCTCTTTGCCACCCTCACTGCCTCTAGATATACCTGGCTATAGGCATGCACCAGGGCTCGATTGCATCCACTAGGAGTTTTCCTCCACCTGCACTCAATCCGTCTCCTGTTCTGTTTCATCACGCTCAGCTCTGGGGTATACCATGGAGCCGTATGAGCTCTACTACAGAGAGGGTGCTCAGGAGTGATCGTGTCAACTGCCCAGGCCATCTCTATATTCTAGAGATCAACCAGGGATTCGACAGGACCGCCAGCCATATCAGCCGGAAACCCCCCAAGGGCCCTCTGGAAACCATCTGGATCCATCAGCCTCCCGGGGCGGACCATCTTAATAGGTCCCCCACCCTTGCAGAGGGGGAAAGCTGCCGTTAGCCTAAATCTCAGCAGGTAGTGATCTGACCATGACAAGGGGACCGATTCAAAGTCCCCCACCTTCAGATCACCATCTCCATGCTCGGCTGAAAAAACCAGGTCTAGAGTGTCCCCTGCTACATGTGTTGGGCCGATGACATGTTGGGACAGTCCCATGGTTGTCATGGAGTCCATGTATTCCTGAGCCACACCAGACAAGGTGCCCTCAGCATGGATGTTAACATCCCCCAGGACCAACAGCCTGGGGGACCTCAGCATCGCCAATGAGACCACCTCCGTCAGCTCAGCCAGGGAGTCTGTTGAGCAGTGGGGTGGGCGGTACACCAACAGAATCCCTAATCTGTCCCGCTGGCCCAACACAAGGTGCAAACACTCCAGACCAGTAGTCAGACGGACAGGGAGCCTGAGAGAGAGAATTCCTATAGACCATGGCAACCCCCCCTCCCTTCAGGTCTACCCTGATGCTGCACCAAGTACCCTGGTGGGCAAAGCTGGGAGAGACAGACTCCTCCCTGTTCTCCCACCCAGGTCTCGGTAATGCATGCCAGATCGGCCGCCTCATCCACTATTAAATCGTGGATGAGGGAGGTTTTATTTTGCACCGATCTGGCATTTAGAAGCAGCATCCGGAGACCCGAGGGCAGGCTGATAGGGCAACCACCATACCTGCGGGTGTGAGGAGGGCCGGAACACGGAACAGCTATTAAGTGTCTGGGGCGTGTTCCCCTTACCTGGCTATTCCTCCCAACGCCATATCTCCCTCTACCCGTCACTACACTAATCAGGGCCCCCACAAAACCCCCTACTTGGCCCCATAACTCCCCTCCAAGGCACATGCTCAGGCCCTAGACAGGGAAAAACAGTCCCCCCCACCAAGGGCACCGAGCAAACAAATAGCAGTGTTGGGGGATGGCCCTTGCCCTTGTGGCACCCCCAAAGGGGCTCCCCCCAAAGGGGCAACCCCCTTTGGTGTCGTCCCCTTCGGGGCCGCCGCCGCCGGGGCGTTGCCACCCTGCTCCGGGCCGGCAGATAAAGGCCTGAGGAGCGTCAAGCAGCCCAAGTGGCAGGCGTCCTAATCAGGCAGGCCTGGGGGAGTCGCCCTCCTCCTGCTGGCAGTGGAGATTCTCCCAGGAAAGGGGCCCCAATCCAGCCAGCAGCAGCGTCAGCCAAGGCAGAAGGCTGACGAGGTGGTAAGGCAGCTGGCAGGATGGTAGAAAGGCTGGCAGGATGGGGAAAAAGGCAGCCCAGGTCTTCTCACCTTCCTCTCCTGAGAGTGACGTCTAATCTCCTTTTAAAGCCATTCCAATTGGTTGCCATCACTACATCTTGTGGTAGTGAATTTCACAGTTTAACTATGCCCTGTGTGAAAAAATCCTTCCTTTCATCTGTCCTGAATCTCCCACCATTCAGCACCATGGGATGACTCTGTTAGGTTCTAGTATTACAAGAGAGGGAGAAAAATGTCTCCCTGTCCACTTTTTCCACACCATACACAATTTTGTATGCTTCATTTTGTACACTAATCTGTGATATTTGGATCTTAACAAGAACCAAGGACAAACAGTCTCTCAAGAACAAATATATATCTTTCTACAGAGTTTTGTGTTCTTTTTTAAATGCAAACAATTGAGGGGCACGATATACTTGTACAGTAATACCTTGGATTGCAAGCATAATTCGTTCCACATTGGCCCCATTGCCTGAGCCAGGAGTGGGGATCGGGACTCCGCTGGCCTGGCGGGAGGGCACTTGCTTGGCCCTACTATGGGTCACTACTCCCATCTTGGCCACCCGGAATGCCAGATCATTCCCTATTATGATCCCCCACTCCTTCTGTCCATGCACGATGACATCCACCTCCACCTCCCATCCCCGGTACTTCACCCAGACTCGGGCCAGGGGGACAGCTATATCTGGGGAGTTGTAGAGCTTTATAGCGCAGGTGCGCCCTTGCAAAAACTGGGACTTCTTCACACTCCCCTGTGGTAGGGCAGTTACATCAGCCCCCGTGTCCCTATAACCCACATGGAGAACATTGTTCACACAGATGGACTCACAGAATTGGTTCTGGCTCCAGCGCATCTGCTCCGGGGACACGATCCGCAGAAGGGATGCTTGGGGGATGGCTCCTGAGGAGTCCCGCCCCCCGCAGGGTCGATTCTGGTCCGGATCCTCTGAGTCATCCTCTTGGGAAGAGGCGGACTGCCTCTCCTCTCCGCTGTCCTCTGGGTGACTGGATGCTGGGGCGACGACCCGTCCTACCTTCCCAGAGGAAGGACGATGTTCTCGGGGCTTGGCCAGGAGCTTGGGGCAATTCCGCTTGATATGCCCGGGCTCCTTACAGTAAAAACACCCACTGGGGCTAGGGCTAGGAGGAGTCCCCTTGGGTTTAGCAGGTGCCTCCTCATGGCTCCGTGGGGCACTCTTCTCGGTACCCCCTTTTCCCCCACTGGGATTGGGGTTACCCACCCGATTCGCCTTGGGCTGTCGATATAGCCCCCCATCTGGTCAGCCAACCAGCCAATTTCCAAGCAGGAAGTGGGGTCCCGGTCCCGGACTGCAGTGGCCAGCTCTTCGGGGATGGTGGCGAAGAACTGCTCCTGGATCATCAGCTCCCGCAACTCAGCCGCACTACCCCTCCCGGTGGCCCCAATCCAGGCATCCCAGATTTACCCCAGCTGCGCTATACAAGATCCATAAGTCTCTCCCTGCAGCGGGCGTCCACGCCTGAACTTGAGCCAGCAATGCTCGGCAGTGAATGCAAAATGCTGCCTCACTGCCTCCTTAAAAGTAGCATAGTCCACCGGGGCCGCCTGAGTGTGGAGCCCCATGAGATCAGCCAGTTCCCCACTGACCTGGGTCCACAGGACGGACATTCGCAGGTTGTCTGGCACTAGCTGTTCTTGGCACGCTGCTTCAAACAGTGTGAAAAACATCAGAACATCCTGCCCCAGTTTGTACAAGGGGAATTGTTTTCTGTCCCAGGTAGGGGGTGGGGGGATAGGGGCTGTGGTTGGTTGTCCCCCCCCCCGCTACCTGCATTCAGCCTGGCCAACTCCAACTTCATCCGGAGCATCTCTTGCTGGTGCTGCATCACCTTTCTGGTCTGTTGCCAGCGTAATAGGGGGGCGAGTCCTCCCCCGCCTGCTCCATTGGGAACTGCCCCTGGGTCTCCGCCAGGCGCTTCAGCTCCGTCCCCTGGGTCTTCCCCCATGCTGGCGCCGTCTCCGCCAGTGCCATCACTGCCTTCCCCTCCTCCCAGGAAAACTTCTGGACCACTGCTCGGCCTGGCAGGGTCCCACCTGCCAGGTCCTCCTCCCAGGGGTGGGAGCAAATCATCCCCTGAGGCAGCATGGGTGGCCTCCACCGCTACCTGCCTCACCTTCCATTCCTTCCACGTCAAGGCTTCCTCAGTGACCGGGGTCTTTGGCGTGACTACTAATTTCCCTGCACCCGAGTCGCTCATTTTTGGGCTACCTGTGTACTGGGTACGGTCTGCATTCGAGTAAGCCACCTCTCAGCTTCAGTCTCAGCCAGTTCCGCCGGCTAAAACCCAATTTCTCTCAGGGACCCAGTGTCAATCCCACCCCTAGCACCATGTGGCGCACCGAACCTGGTCCGCTGCGTGGGTTCGGTACCTTAAGGGTTAACCGGCTGCAGCTACCCAAGACTTTATTTCTAGCCGCAAGTGATATTGACACGAAATCCCATAAAGATACAAAGAACCTGCAATCTGGTCAGTTTCAAAAGGGTTTAATGGAGCGGAACTAATAGACTACAGGAATTTCACAGTATAAACATAGCAGTCAATACAGATAGAGGAATGAAAGTACAGTCATGCCTTGGATTGAGAGCATAATTCGTTCCGGAAATGTGCTTGTAATCCAAAACACTCTTATATCAAAACGAAATCTCCCCAAAAAAATTTGTACAGAGATTTTTAATTTAAGTCATACTACAGTACTTGTATTGCAAGACGTCGCTTGTATATCAAGTCAAAAGTAACTGTAAATGTGCCCCATTGAAGGTATGCAGATGTGGCTTATGCCCAGAACTGTGTCTCCTGTGCCCTGGGTGGGGATTATGCAGACCGAGAGGTGACAGTGGAAAGGGGGAAACATGTCAGGGTTCAATATGTCAGGGTTCAGCAGTGTGCTCAGGCTTTCTCTCCACAGATAGCCTCACCAAGGCTTATTTAGTCTTGGCTGGTCTGAAGGCCCCAAAGCAAGCAAACTTGGTGAAGCTTAGCAGGTGTGCATTTGGGCAGTGCCTGGATGGGAAATTGCCTGGGAGTCTGGGACTCCTATCCATGCTGCTTTGAATCCTACCATGGAAGAAAGACAAGACATAAACGAAATAAAGAAATGGAGCTAGCTGAAGACTGAGGCTGGAATAACTCACAGCCTTTAAAAAAAATAATTGTGTGTTCTCTCAGCTGCCAGCTTTTGCTCTCATGACCCAAAGGCTCAATGGTTGCCAGCCATTCCTTTAGGGTTGCATTTTCATGAAGGCTTCTGTGCTGCCTGCAGCTTGTATACTGTTCGCTTAACTGAGCAATCATGATCAGATTACATGCACTCTGCATCCCTTATGCTCTTTGCCCATCAAGTCATGGACTGACTGCCATAAACAGTCAGAAATGGCTTTCCTGTCCTACAGCTGCCAGCATCTTACTTTAATCTGTTATTTAAGGGAACATCTGGGCTTTTAGTCCTCCTCCTGTGCAGCTTGCCCCACATTGGCAAATGCAGGGTTTGCACATTTATTCTGGTTTAATCAACGGGGACTCAATGTGATATTTCCCACCATTTAGGAACGTAAGAAGAGCCATGCTGGATCAGACTGCAGCCCTACCCAGTCCAGCACTCTATTCCCACGGTGACAAACCAAATGCCCCAGGGATGCCCACAAGCAGAATTCTGGAGCAAAAGCCCTCTGCTGCTGTTGTTCCCAGCAACTGATATACAGAGGCAGACTGCCTCCCATACTGGAGGTAGCATAGAGCCATCAGGGCGAGTGGACATTGATAGCCTTATCTTTATTTATTTTATTTATTTATTATATTTATACCCCGCCTTTTTTACTGAAAGGAACCCAAGGCGGCTTACATAATCCTCCTCCTCCTCCTCCTCTCCATTTTACCCTCACAACAACCCTGTGAGATTAGGCTGAGAGTCAGTGACTGGCCCAAAGTCACCCAGTGAGTTTCATGGCCGAGCGGGGACTAGAACCTGGATCTCCCGAGTCCCAGTCCAATACTCTAACCACTACGCCACACTGGCTCTCTATCAGTACCTTTATCTTCTGTACCTTTGTCTAATCCAACTTGGTGGCCATCACTATATCATGTGGAAAGCTAAGCAGGGTCAGGCTTGGTTATTACTTGGATGGGAGACCCCCTCCTCTGGTTTCCTGCATTGAGCAGGGGGTTGGACTCGATAGCCTTGTAGGCTCCTTCCAACTCTATGATCTATGAAATCTATGAAATCTATGTGGTAGCAAATTCCATAGTTTAACAATGTGCAGTGTGAAGAACTTCCTTCTGTGTGTCCTCCGCCTTCAAATTTCCACACTTGCGGAACTGTGGACCTCCGCCATTGCACAAGTGCAGCTAAAAATAATAATTAAAAAAATAGAATGAACACATTTGTGCACATTTTGAAAAATTGTTTGCCAGCCACTGACAGCCCCTCCAAGGTGCCACTTGGGCTCTTTGAAGGGTCTGTTAGTGGCTATCCAAGCAGGGATTTTTAAATTTATTTATGTATTTATTTATTATATTTATACCCTGCCTTTTTTCCTGCAAGGAACCCAAGGCAGCTTACATAATCCTCCTCCTCTCCATTTTATCCTCACAACAACCCTGTGAGGTAGGTTAGGCTGAGAGTCAGTGACTGGCCCAAAGTCACCCAGTGAGTTTCATGCCGAGCGGGGACTAGAACCCGGATCTCCCGAGTCCCAGTCCAACACTCTCACCACTACGCTACACTGGCTGGTTTTCATGATCTCGGGGGTGGGAGAAAGGGTAAAGGGCAAAAAAGCCGTGGTGAGCTGAAAACAGCTCATGATCGTGGCAGGGGACACCCAGCCGGTGTCAGACGCCCCAAAGTGCTGCCTAGGCATTTGTGGGGTGGCTGGCACTGAAGGGTGCCCGGGCAAACTTGGCAAGAGCAGCAAGGGTTTTTTACCACTCTTGCAAAGTGGCTTGCCAGCTGATGATGGGGTTGGTCACCCGGGTTTGGATGACATGACAACCCATCGTGGGTACAACAACCCTAGAAAAACCCATGGGTTGTCAGGGTGGGTTATTGCCCATGAACAAGCCACCCTACAAGAATTGGTCTGGGTTCACCCAACACAACAACCCATCGTGCATAACAACCCAGGATGGGTTGTTGTGTCATGAGAACCCAGTCTGTGTCAATGTTATTCTTAGCACAGTAGTAGTCACTGCTGCAGCAGGACCATAGGATCAGCCCGCCCAGGTTGTTGGTTGCTACTATGCTGTCTTTGAAAATATTCCCCACTGTCATCATTCCTGTGGTAGATGGCAAGACTGATTAATTTTTCTTCCTCTCTTTGAGCTGCAGCGTAACATTTTCTTTGTATATACATTTCCTGTAGATCCCCCGGCTGGTGAAAGTTGTTCTGGAGAGTTCACCTTACTTCAGAGTCCTAAGTCCCAACGATGTGTGTAACAAAGTTGCACCCGGCATGCCGTCTACATTCCGTATCCTCTTCACTCCTGAAGAGAACAAGGTAAAGTCATCACCCCTTCTGGTGGACTTGGGCTCACTGAAATTCTCCAAGGACCACCTTGAAATTCAGGCCACCTTGCTCCCATTTTTAATTGTGATTTTTTTTGCTTTTCGTTTGAATGGGAAAAGTACGCATTTTGGTGTGCATTTTTTGAAAGTGCGCACCCAAATGCACACTTCCCCCTGATAGACTAAAGTGTGAAAATGCAGATTTTTAAAAGAATGCACATTTTAAAAGTGTGCATTTTTCTAAAGCCCAGATTTTGCAAACACAAGCTCAGGAAACCTGTGCTCCCGTTCACATGCAGGGTTGTGAAAGAAGCAAATGTGAGTTAAATCAAAACAAAATTCTCATATATCCGGGCTAGAGACAACCCCTTGGCTGCAGAATTATTTATGCTCATAGGTGGCTTCAGGCACTTGCTGGAGCAACATCCTTAGCCTACTGCTCTAAGCCTCTGATGGCCACAAGCAGCTGGCCATGGTTCATGGCTAGCCAGTAGTGCTCTGGGGCCCCAGCCCGCAACAGTATAGTAAGAAATAAAAGGTTTGATGGCTGCTTTTTATGAAGAAATGCAGGCCTTGGGAGGGGCTGTAAGGTCGGGGCGTGGGTGGCAAGGGTGCAGGGCTGGAACGCTGGGGCCAGGGAAGATGGAGGCAGAGACAGGCAGTGGGCCCAAGGGTCAGCACGGGTTCCAGGCAACAGAGTCCAAAGAGGGGCCAGAGGCAGAAGGCAGGTCCGGGCAGCAGGCACAGGGTCCAGCATGGGTCAGGGTAACAGAGTCCAGGCAGGGGCCAGAGGCAGAAGATGAGTCAAGCAGAGTCCAGGCAGGGCCGGCGCTACCGCTAGGCGAACTAGGCTACTGCCTAGAGCGCATGGCTAAAGGGGGTGCGATTCCTCGCCCCCGCCACCGGACGCCGCCGCCCCTTAAGGCACCTCCTCCCCTCTCCGGCTGCTGGAATCGCCGCTGGCCCGGGGGCTGTGTGCTACGCGAGGCCGAGGATCGGCCTCCAGGTAGGAGGGAGGAAGGGAAGCATCGTCTCCCCGGCGTGCCTGTGCCCAGCCCCAGCCCCGCACCCGCCCGCATTCCGGAGATATGAGCGCTGCAGACTGCAGTGCTCCCCCGAGCGGCGGGATGGGCTGCAGGCGGCCCTGGGAGAGGCTGCGTTGGTGCCCGCGTCGCTCCTGCTGCTTGCTGTGCTGCCTGGCGTGGCGGCTGCGCTCCAGCCCAGGCCGGGCGCGGCGGCCCCAGGGCGTGCGGAGGCACCTAGCAGCCCGCTTGGCCGGCCGAGCCGAGTCCCGAGTCACTCGCCGCCCCTCCGCCTCCGCCTTGCGGCCGCCGGGTACAAACCTCCCGCAGCTCCTCCGTCGGGCGGTGGGAAGGGGCTGGCCTTTTAGGTCCCGGCCCGGGGAGGCGTTCCTGCGGCGGCTGAGGGAGGCGGCCGAGGCCTCCGGGGACCTCCTGGCCCGGCCTTCCCCCACCTGGTGCCCCTCGGCTGTGTGGGACTGCGACCCCCATCATCCCCAGGCAGCCCGGAAGCTGCGGCCAAACCCAACTGGAGGGCGCCGGGTTGGGGGAGGCTGTTCTAAGGGACTACAGCTCCCAGCATCCCTGGCTGGAAGCTGTAGTTTAAAGCCCTGGCTTGCCTGCCCCTGCTGAAGCCCTTGGACTGGCAGCTCCCCGGGCCCCGGAAAGAGAGGGGGCTTTCCCTGCCTGGACGTGCTGCCGGAAAGAAGTTCTCCCTTCTTGCCTGGACGTGCTACCGAACAAAGCAGGCGCCCCGCCAGGGGAGGGGTCCAGTGGCGGCGGGGGGGGCGGGAGGTTGCAGAGCAGGGCTGCTTTCCGGAGCCCCCCCCCACGGCACGAGAGGGGGGGCGCTAAATATAATTTAGCCTAGGGCGCCAAACTGCCCTGCACCGGTCCTGAGTCCAGGCAAGGGTCAGAGGCAGAGAGACAAGTTCAAAGTACAAACAGAGTCCAAGCACGTACCAGGCAGAGCAAGGGCCAGAGGGAGAAGCATAGGTCAAGAGCGGTCACGGGTCGAACACCAGGCAAGGCGAAGCAAGGCAAGGCGCAAGGTTGGTCACTGGAAGCAGGAACCGGCTGCAGACAACACAGAGGTTGGTGTTGCTGTGGCAAAGGTTGAAGGCGGCGCAGCAGCGGCACCTCGCCGCGCCTCCACGGGGCTTCCTACAGGAGCCTGCCGGGCAGCCACAAGCAAAACACGCCTTTCCCTCCCTCCTTCGCGCACTCTCTCTCTCTAGCCCGGCGCTGGGAGGCTCATGGTGCTGCTGCTGCTGCTGCTTCTCTTCACGTCCTTTGCTAGCGGTTGGCTCCACTACCCATCTGGTGATTCAAGAGAATCAGCAGCGACGGCGGCATCCCAAACCCCTTCCTCCGAGGTGAGGTGGAACGAATCGTTTGAGTTGCCATTATTTCTTATGGGGAAATTTGCTTTGATATACGAGTGTTTTGGATTACAAGCATGGTTCTGGAACGAATTATGCTCGCAATCCAAGGTATTACTGTACTTAAATTTAAGTCACACCTAAGTTCTGTATTGTTTTTGGGCTGGCTTAACCCTGAGCTATTTTCAGTTCTATTCACTTCCCAAAATATTCCATGCCAATCTTCACTCATTTACATCATAAGCAGAAAACATTAACAATCCCATCTTTATTACCTAACCAGCCATCCTTCCTTCAAACTCCTTATCTGATTTAGGGTTTAGGTGGGGAAAGGTGGTTTTCCCATTAGCAGGGTCAGAGGCAAAGTACAGTGAAACGTTATAGCATGTCAGAGTGAATGCATTTTGCTAGAATTAAAATGATTCAATCTTTATATGAGTGTATTTAATATTTTATATGCTCTTTTATAAGAGGTGTAGATTGTTGTGACATGTATCACAATCACCAGCTGTGGCACATTGTTTACAAATTAAAGGAACAGAGTGGCTGGTAAACAAGTTATGTTTTGTCTCCTACTTCCTGTGTGTTTCTCATGGGAAAAGTAGGTGTGAAAGAAATACGAGCTGGTCACGTGGTTTGTATGTTCTGATGACGTACTGACTTGTTGTTTTCTGTCTGTAGCCATTTTGGAGAGATGTTGAACTGTTCTCTCTTCTTCACTCTCTTGTCTTCTGACTAGTGCTTGCTGGACTAAATGCAATCATGTAATGTCTTAGCTGAGGTGGAGTAAACACCTTGCTCCACTGGATTAAATGCTTGCTATGCATTATACTCTGCACATGGACTGTAACTAGGAGATGTATACTCTGTAGAATAAGCTTTGTTAAATAAATAAACAGGTAGTAAATAGACCTGTGGAGTTTACAGAGTTATTTCCTTATTACTGGAATCTGCAAACAGGAGGAAGCTGAGCTGGCTGATATCCGATACGCTGGATGTGCTGCGCTGGGAGTGGGAGAGACAGATCTGAACTTCTGTGTGTGGATTTATGGGCGTCTGCACACGGGAATAGGATTTTAAATCTTCCATCTCACTCGAGCGAGGCGCTCTGCTTTTCCTCGCGCACCTTCATAGATACCAAAATATATAGTCACTTTCCAATATTTGTGATGGGGCCAGCATTGAGAAGGCCCCATCTCTAGTGGCCACCAACTTTACAGATCTTAATGGTAGGCCAGCAGATCGGGCCTCCACCACTGGTGATCTAAATGCTGGCACCGGGACATGTAATCAGATCCAATGTCATGAGGAGCATCTTGAGGCAATCTCTGGGCACCTGCTTTTGTGGAAGTGTTACTATATGGGGAGGGGCCTCCCCACTGTGCATGTTCTTCTTTTTCCACAGGATTATTTCCATGAAGTGACCTGCATTACTGAAAGGGAAAAATTTATTGTTCCTATCCGAGCGATTGGTGCAAGAGGAATTCTGGACTTCCCAGACCAACTGAATTTCTCCACCTGCCCCGTCAAGTACAACACAGAGAAAACACTACTTGTTCGCAACATTGGCAACCGGGAGGCCCGCTACCAAATCACCACACAGAGGTAAAATTTTGAGTTTTTTGACCAGGTCAGAAGAGATATGATGATGGAATCAGACCTCAGCAATAGCCAGAACATCAGGCAGTGGCTTAAGTCAAGCAGACGTCTAGGTTACAGTGGCACAGAGCAGGTTGCCGCAGGCTGCAGGATGTTTCTCTTGGGGAATTCAGGTCAGCCCCATCTCTAGGAAATGACTCCAGGCACAGCATAAGGGGAACCAACATGGTGCTGGTGTTCCTGTGTGGCTTAAGTTCAAGCTTAGATTATCAATGGAATATACAGATTCCTATCCCTCTTTCCTTTGTGTTGTGTAGGTGAACTCTGTATTAGAAAAGAGCCCTCACTTATGCCAAATACATATGTTCACCCACATTAGTGAATGTATAATACCCACTCCCAGCATGATTTGGAATAACTCGTGTGCTTTGGATGGATAAATCCATGCTTTGGTACTCTTTAGCACTCTGGTTGGAACCACAGAAGGACAGTTAAAATGTGTTAGATGGTAACTAACCTACATTAAGCAATCTTGAACACCTGCCCCTAGAAAGACAACGGGTTGTATCCAGACTAAGTTATTTGCACTTAGATCCTCATTGAAACCAGTGGGATTTATATCACTAATTTGTCCCACTGATTTCATTGGGAACTAAGTTGAACTAACTTAGTCTAGATCCATCCCAATATCATCCCAAAGTGCTTTTGAGAGTCCCAGTCCTGGATTGCCTTCACTCACTGCTTTCTGAGTTTTCTAGAAGGCCGTATCCCTTGCATAACACCAATTAGCTTGTAAGAAGGGTTGCTTCATCTGAGGCCCCCAAGAACCCCTTCAAGCCCATCCCAAGCCATCATGGTTCCAGACTCCCCTCCCTCTACCCAAGGCTCACCAGAGGAGCGATGGTGACAGACTAGATGGGATGCTCAAAGCCTTGTTGTCAGAGGACCCACCTGGCTACCAGAAGACCCTTTCACCCAGGGTATACTCATGAGGAGGGGGTCTACACAGGAGCAAAGGTCTACTCATGAGCAAGAAGACCCAGCTGTGGCTACTGGTGAAGCAGACCCAACTACAACTGATGAATCAGGAACAGTCAGCATATAAGCTCTCATTCTTCCCCAGACCTTTGCTGGGTTAACAGTTCCCATAGAGCTATTTTGCTCTGGTTATAGGCTCAGGTCACAGATCCATTGCCAGACTTAAAGCCAGACTGAGAAGGGTCAAGGAAAGGTGTATCATTCAGGAATATCTGGAGTTGCTCTGCTGCTACACATTCAAGCACTTTACCCCCAAAGGAAGACTGGATATAGGTACAAAAATTGGCCAGATCTTCCTTGTCCAATTATTAATTTTTTTAAAGAAGTGGATGAATGACTACCTCCTCAAACTTGCAGGAGCTTACTCTAAGAGCCCATTAAGTTGTGCTCAGCTGGCCTTAACTGTTCTGTATGCCAGTGTTCTTCAGTGCGAGGGCCGCTGGTGGCTCCCAATCACCTCAAGTGTGGTGCTCTCTCTCTCTCTCTCTCTCTCCCCCTCCCTCCCTCTCTCTCTCTCATATTCACCCACTCTCGCATTCTCCCTTTGCAGTAGCTACTTGCTCTCAGCAGGGGCTGTCCAGCTTTGTCTTGTTGTTTACTTTAGTGGTGGGCTGGCTGCTGCGATCTGGGCTACTGGATGAGGCTTCAGGGGTGGAGAATGAGAATCAGACATGCTGTGCATCAGTGGTAAGGCGGCAGGGGAAGAGGAGAACGCAGGAAGGAGGAGAACACAGTCAGCCAATTAGCTGTGGTGGGAGAGGAGCCCAAGAGGCAAAGAGAAATGTGATTGGCTAGCTGCACTGCGCAGGTGTGGATGCAAAACGGAATGCATGGATGAGAGAGAGGGCCACACGGACCTGCACTGGGACATCTTGCTGTGCTGAGGAGAGCAGGGCACAGGGATAAGAAAAAGATCCATCCAATCCAAGGACCAAGTGAGCCTGTTGGGGTTTGCCTGCCTGGTGATTCACTGATGTGGCCTTACTTGGATGATGTGGAGGGAGAAGGTGAGGAGATGCCAGAAAAGGCCTCCAGCTGAGTCCGGTGCAGTGTCACTGCCTGACCATGGGAGAGAAGAGAGCCCCCCCCCCCCCGGCCTAGGAAAGGCCCTCAACTAGTTTCAGTGGTGGTGCCTGGAGCCAAAGTGGGTCCTGCTAGAAAAATAATTTAATTTCTCCTTTTGCCAGTTTAGGTAGCATCAAAAAACTCAAGTATTTTGAACCACTCCCAAACCAGTGTGGTTTGGTAAAAACTGCTGTACATTTTTAAAAAGTTTTGAGGCTTCAATGCTATTTTTTTTTAAACAATGAGAAGTGAAGTCAGGAGAAATTATGCAGTGTTAGTTCTGTAGAAAGAAGCCAAAAATGCTTTCCTAAAATAAAATGGCTGTCACCAGGCTGAGCAAGCTACAGAAATGAATTCTAATTAGTAGGGGAGAGACGTCTTGTGTGTGTATGCAGGCCCCAAGCATAACTTTGGGGGGCCCAGTACAAACTTGTAATATGGGCCCCTTTCTACATACTTGCCATGATTCCATCCCATAAATACAATCTCATGAATCATGAAAAAGTTTTATATTTTAAGTCTGAAGTTATATTTTCTTTATTCCTGAAATTACATTGTGGCCCACAAAACACTTTTTTTTTTTTTTTTTTTTGTGGATTAACATAACATTTAGTCTAAAGAAGTGTCCCCCAAAGCTTGCTGACTATTATGAATCCTTTTGGTTGGTCCTAATAAAGGTATCATCCTGTTGCTGTTTTGACTTTTGTGTTTTTTTAAAATTATTATTATTCTAGTGGAGCAACACAGCTTTTTTATAAATAGACCAATTAACGTTGAAGCTTAATTTTTCTGGCCTTTTTCATTGCAAAATCATAAATTATCACCCCAAAATCAATTCCTCTTGCAAGTTCACACTTGACAAAATATCTAGCTGAATTAACTGTTCTTGCTTTGAAGTAGAAAGCCTGTTGTTTTTGTGCTGGCTTGTTGAAAGTTCTTTCAGTTTCTGCCACAGTCACTATGCACACTTCACTGAAAATTAGTTGCAGTAGGGATTTTGATGTTGTTGTAAATCTCATTTAATAAGATAAATGGGGGTAGTTCATTCTCTTTCCCAAAAGTAGATGAACCTTTTTTTTTTTTTTAATGTAACATTTCACAAGGAAAATTCTCAGAAATCTCTCCCCAGTTTACATTTATAGCCAGACATTCATTCATTCATTGGCAGTATGGCGTGTGAGTGTGAGTGTGAGAGTGACAGACAGACAGACACACAGAAAGAGAAACTAGAATTTACTCACATACCAACAGCAGTACTACTACCAACAGCACTGGTTCCCACTGCCCCTTGGATCGATGTCCCTGATTGTTATGGTGCTTTGTGCTGCTGCACATGGAACTCCAGGACTGATAGCTCTTGAGAGAGCATATCGCACAGGGAAGCACAGATGTCCCTGTCCCTCAAACTACAAGTCCTAGTTTGAGTGCACAAGCACACACCCTCTCTCTTTGTTCTAGAAAAGGGCCTGGGTGGGTTAACAAGCCCCTGTTCAGAGGATTGCATGTTCTGCTCTAACACTGCTTGGGACAATAGGACATAGATACAAGGGGGAAAGTGTCCATAAATTGTGTAATTTAGCCTCAGGGTGTACTTTTTCTTCTCCCACTAAGCTTGGGCCGTGTGTGTGTGTGTGTGTGTGTGTGTATGTGTATGTGTATGTGTATGTGTATGTGTATGTATGTATGTAAGATATGTGTGAGACTGAGGATGGGGAACTTCTCTGTGTGTGTGTGTGTGTGTGTGTGTGTATATGTGTATATATGTGTATGTGTATATCTGTGTGTGTGTGTGTGTATATATGAGAGAGACAGAAGGAGAGCAGCTGTTTGTGTGAGAGGGAAGACTGTGTGTGTGTGTGTGTGTGTGTGTGTGTGTGTGTGTGTGTCTACCTATGAAGAATGGCATGTGTGGGAACGCTGGTGCTGTTGCATGGATGTATGTGTGGACTTTATGTGTGGGAAAGAGGGGGTGCTGCTGCATGTGTTTCTGCATGTATAGAAGAGAGAGGGTGCTTCATGTGGTGTGCGATGCATCATCCATACTAGCTCCCTCTCACCATTTGGCAATTACAGATTTGCCTACATCCAGGCAAGCCATATTGGGGCTAAATCAAGCTGTACTTCTTTGCATTGCAGACCTTTCGCTGTTGAGCCCTCTATCGGGACCCTTGGAGTAAGGGAGACCGAACAATTTACTGTTGAATTCCAGCCAGAAAAGACTGGCAATCACCGTGAGGACCTTGTAGTGCATTATGACACAGGTGAGCACAGGCTGACAGGACATGCTGTTTCCATTTAGCTTCCCCCCTCTGGTTCTGGGATAAAAGGGCAGGAAGGTACGTGAATTTATCCAGTGCAACCCAGAGACTAGGAACCTCAATTGAATGTGCCTTGTTGCTGCTTCTTAGGAGGGCTGCTTTGTAGTCTGGTGTCATTTCTATGGGTTTTGTACAGGAATGTCCCACGAGCTCCACCAGAACGAACAGAGGCTACCTGGCAGCAGTGTTTGCATATTTACTCTGCATTTGATATATTTTTAGGTGAGCCACTTTGCTTGCAACTGTAGGAGAGTAGGAGATAAATAAATGATGACTGACTTCGCTGACAGATTCCCAGCCGCTCTTTGGAGCAACCGATTCCTCCCAGGTTGACACAGGCTTTGAAGAAATGATGCCCACTCACTTCTTTTTACATTCTCCTCCACCTGCTATAATAATTATGCAAATAAGGACAAATAAAACACCCCCCCATCTGTAATCAACACATAAGTGTAAAGTTTCCACAAATGCTAAATAGCAGAAATATCTCCTGTCAGGTCCTCAGAACTGCTAGAACAGCCTTCCCCAACCTGGTGACCTCTGGATGGGTTGGACTGCAATTTCCATAATTCCCAGCCAGCATGGCTAACGGGAGTTGCAGTCCAGTACATCTGGAGGGCACCACGTTGGGGAAGGCGGTACTAGAATAATCCTGGTGAGTGGGCGAGTGCCTTCAGTCATGTCAGGAGAAACCAAAGTGAATTTGATTTGGCACTCCAGATTTCAGAACTGCAGCTGCCTCTGGCCTGGCCCGGCCCACACTGTTCCTCTCTTACCGCAAGATGGGTCGCTGACTGATGCCTTCTGTGGACCTTCCTTCCTTGTGAAGTGATCTGTGGTCCCCCTCCGTGGTCCCTGTGTAGTCGCACACGTAAGGCATTGTGCCTATGCAGAGCTTTAGAGAGCACAAGCTGGCATCTGGGGGTGGGCGAGAGGAGCCCATGCTTGTGCATGCCCCTAAGGGCGGGCAAGGGCCTTTCCATCCATTTCTCTTCCAATTTCGGCCTGAAGGAAACACTCTTCAGCTGGAGCTGCTTTTTGGTTCCGTTTTTCTTTCTTAAAGAGTTAGTTTTCTAGTTAGTTAATTAGTTAATGCAATCGGCTTATCCATTTTTTTGAGCCCAGCTTTGCCAACATTTTTTCCTCAGGGACATTGTCACCTGATGGATTTGGAACATTTGGCCTATTATGGCATTACATGGATCCTTCAAGCAGTGCTGCAATTGCAAGGGAAAGTTCCTGTTATCAATGGACATGAAAGGTGTGTCCTAAGTCTCAGCATCATAGAGTTGGAAGGGACCTCAGGATTCATCTAGTCCAGCCCCCTGCTCAAGGCAGGCTCTGCACTGCAGGGTACAGCTACAGCATCCCTGACTGAGGGCCACCCAGCTTCTGCAGAAATACCTCCAGCGAAGGAGAACCCACCACCTCCCAAAGAAATCAGTTCCACTGCTGAATAGCCCTCACTGTTAGGACATTTCTCCTAATGTTAAGCTGAAATCTGCTTCCCTGCAATTTCCATTGGTCCCAGTCCTGCCCTCTGGAGTAGCAGAGAACAAGTCTGCTCCATCTCCTGTATGTCAGCCTTTCAGACCTTTGAGGACTGCTATCATGCCTCCCCTTAATCTTCTCTTCTCCAGGCTAAACATACCCAGCTCTTCCAATCATTCCTCAGAGGACTTGGTTTCCAGACCCCTCACCATCCTAGTTTCACTTTCCCCTGGAAATGCTCCAGTTTGTCCTTAAAATGGGGTGCCTAGAACTAGACACAGTACTCTAAATGCAGCTAATGCAGAATAGAACAGAATTATTACCGTACTTCCCATGATCTGGACTCTGCTTCTGTTAATGCAGTTCAAGATTGCATGAGCTTCCTTAGCTGCCGCATTGCACTACTGGCTCATATTCAGCTTGTGATCCACTAAGACCCCTAGGTCTTTTTCGCATGTTGCTGCCAAGCCAGGTCTCCACCATCCTATGCTTGTGTCTTTGGTTTTCCTAGATTTCATAGATTATAGAGTTGGAACGAGCCTACAAGGCTATTGAGTCCAACCCCCTGCTCAGTGCAGGAAACTAGAGGAGGGTCTCCCATCCAAGTAATAACCAGGCCTGACCCTGCTTAGCTTTCCACACACAGACAAGCTGAGCCAGCGTAAGCCACAGGCCTGATTTTTTCATACCTAAATGTAAGAGTTTGCATTTATCTCTGCTGAATCTCATCTTGTTAGTTCCAGCCTGTCAAGATTCTTTTGAATCTTGATCCTGTCAGCTATGACGTTGGCTATCCCTCCTAGCTTTGCGTCATCTGCAGATTTGGTAAGCAATCCCTCTACACACCCTCACCCACGTCATGTATAAAAATGTTGACCGGCGCAGGACCTAGGAGAAAGCCCTGCAGCACTCCACTTGAGATGTCCCTCCAGGTTGAAGCAGAACCATTAATGAGCACTCGCTGAGAACGGTTGCTCAACCAGCCGTGGATCCTCCTAACAGTAGTAGCATTCAACCCACAGTTACCTTCTTGTAAATTTGTTAACAACAAATATCCTTGTTAAGGATATGAGGGGAAACCTGGTCATATACTTTGCTGAAATCAAGATATACTATGTCCATGGCATTGCCATGATCTACCAAACTAGTAGTGACTATCAAAAAAGAATTAAGTTTGGTCTGGCATGACTTATTCCTGACAAACCCATGTTTGCTCCTAATAATCAATGCATTATTGATTATTAGATGTTCACAGACTGACCACTTAGTAATCTGTTTTAGAATTTTGTCCAGCATTAACATCAGGCTGACTGACTGGTCCGTAGTTTCTTGGATCACAGCATTTGCCTCTCTCCAATCTTCTGACACCTCACCTGTTTTCCCAGATTTCTCAAAGATTACAGACAGTAGTTCTGAAATAACACCGACAAGCTCTTTCAGCAACCTTGCCTGGAAATTCAAACTAATTTAAGGAGCTAGGTGTTCTCTAACTATTTCCTTACGTACCCTGGGCTGCAAGTAGGGATGTACGCTCTCGCCTTGCGCGGGCCGAAATTGGCCCCGCTCACGCCTGTGTGAGGCTCGCGAGAGCCTACCTCTTTCTAGCGGCGGCTCGCCTCTTCATGGCGAGCCGCCGGCGCCGCCCACATGGGTCCCGTTGCGTCACTACGCCGGAAATGATGCGACGGGACCCTGCGCCGGTGCGCTGAACCCCCACGCTACGTTATTTGCGGGGAAACCAGGGCAACAGGGCTTAAACACCCACGCGGGCAGCGCCAGCAGCTCAAGCGGCGTGGAGAACAGCTCCGCGCCGCTCAGAAGATCGAGGTGGGGGGGTGCCACCGTGAAGAGGCGTGGCCGCGGAGAGCCCCCCCCCCCCCCCCCCAGTTCAGGTAAGATCTCTAGCTGCAAGTCCTTCCTTATATCATTTGTTCAAGGGGGGATCCACATTACACTGTATATTGTCAAGTTAGCAGAACGGTACTGCTATATTCACATTCCGCAGTCACTCCTCACAGGGCACACTCTCGTTAAATGTACTGCAGTCATCCTGGTTTGCCACCCCACACGTAACTCCATAGTGGTAGAACTGGGCGTTGCCTTGAACAGGGTCCCCCCCATTTTATTTTGCTTTGTTGTCTCTGCACTGGTGCGAACGAGCGCAGGAGTGATCTTTAAAAAAAGAAAGGAAAAAGAAGTGTTTCTCCCATTCTGAGTTTCCCAAGCACAAGGCTCTTGTTAAATCAATGTGATACACTTGGGAGTAAGGACTTTGGAGAGAATGTGATTTACTTCTGAACAGACATGCCTTTTGGCTAATTTACAGCTCCCTGCTTTTTGAGCAACGGTGGTGAATGCGGCAGTTTTAAAACGGGGGAGAAAGCCTCCCACTCCTGTCCCCTCTCAAACTCCATGGTGGTAACTTATCCCAGGGGTACTTCCTTTCACACGCAGGGGAAACGGCCATTTCATAAGCAGGGCTTCTTTGTTTCTGGTCCGCCGCTTATGCGGAGGTGTGCACGTGCGCAGCAGTGAATTTGTTTTTAAAAACCACCAACATGTGATTCCCCGAAGCAGCCTGCTCAGAGGTACGAAGCTGCAGAGGTGCGTATGAACGTTTACAAATAAACAAAAAATTAAGAAGCTTCCAGGGAAGAGGGCAAACCGACGCACAACAAATGGTGGACACCTCTCTTCCCCACCAGTTTGGGAGAGACATGTCACGCCGCCGCATTTCCCCCGCCCCTCAAAAACTATTGGCTAACTCCAATGATGACACTTTTGTGGCCACACCTCAAACGGGCAATTGCACCGCAAGTTTAGCACACACTGTCCACGTGCTGCAACAGTGAACTGCAATAACAAAAAAACGTGATAAACCTAGCGTGGGAAATTCCGGAAGAAACGAAGAACAATTACGGAGGACTACCGCGACCGGCACTGAAAAGTGCGTGCGTCGTGTGCCCAGCATGTCACGGCAGCGATACAGTCCTGTAATAAACCTTAGGTGTGGATCTGGCCCTAGTTGCCTGAAGTTGAACACTCCCTTTGCGGGAGAAGACAGAGGCAAAATAGGAGCTGACCTGAGTAGTTCCGCCTTCTCTCTGTCACTTGTAAACATCTCACAATCTTCCCTAAGCAGATGGCCTTCCCCTTCTCTGATTTTCTTCTTGCTCTGAACATAGGCAAAGAAACCCCTTTTGTTGTTTTTAGAGTCCCTCAGCTCATTCTGGGCCTTAGCCTTCCTGACACCATCCTTAAAGGTTTGGACTACTACTCTATCATACTCTTCCTTGGTTATCTGTACCTCCTTCCATGTCCCCTTTTAAGTTTCAACTGAACAGAAAGCTCTCTGTGCAATCACACTGGCTTCTTTAGATGTCCCCCATTTTTCCTTCTCATAGGAATAGTTTGCGACTGTGCCTTTACTAGTATTTCAGTTTTTAGGATCTGCCACCCCTCCTGAATTCTTTTCCTTCAGAATTTCTAGCCATGGGACCCTACCCAATGTTTCTCTGAGCTTGAAACCTGCTTCCTAAAGTCCCAAGTTATATGTCCAAGGGTTTTTGCACCCCTTATTATTGTGAATTTCCAAGATGACACGGTCACTTTCCCCAGCGTTCCTACCACTTTCATTTCATCAACCAGTTCTTCCCTGTTTGTCAGGATTAAGTCCAGGACAGCAGACCCCTTGTTCCTCCTTCCACCTGCTGAGAGATGAAGTTGTCACAAAGGCAAGTCAACATTTAATTTAATCAGTAGAGGACAGATATAAACAATGAGGTGCTGACCCACCTGCTTCTATCTACGGCTTTCTTGTCCCTGGCAGCCTTCATGTCTCTGGCACTTGCTGCCTTTTCTGGAATAGAATTGGTTCTTTAGCCAAGGTGCCAGGCTGATGTCAATAAAACAAATACACATGGCTAAAGTTCTATGTAACAGGTCTGAGAAAGTGGGGGAAAAATGGGGAAAATACAGGAGGACAAAGGTTGGATGACATGTAGATGACCTGTAGGAAGTTACCAAACAAAGCATGGCTCTTGCGGGGGAAGCTCTTGGCCACCAGGTATAGCAGCTGATACAACGGAAATATTGGCAAGCAAAGCTCAGGCCTCGAGTCAACTATAAAGCAGTGGTTTAGTTTTGTTCTACTCCCAGCATCTGGCCTACAAGATGCTTTAAGAGGGCAATTCCTTGCTTGGGGCCTCATGTTTTGTGAAGTTAGTTCAAATAAAGCACTTAGAAAAGCCAGACCAGTCTCAGCTTCAGGTGATTCCTAACCATTTCTCTACTTTGCTGCCTCTCCTAGGGGAAGATATCCATGTAAGCTTATATGGAGCTGCTACAGATGTCAATGTGAGACTGGACAAGAACTCCTTGACAGTTGAGAAAACATATATCACTTTAGCAAACCAGAGGTCTGTGATTATTCACAATCGGAGTGATATCATTGCACATTTCCAGTGGAAAGTCTTTGCAACGCAAGAAGAGGAAGAGCAGAGAAAACAAAGGTAAGTTTGAGGGCTATGTTGCTTTCAGTGGGGCAATGCCCTTAGTGTGGACCAAAGATGTGTGTACACAGGCTGGTTTTAAGTGGCTATAATCCATTGTGCAAACTGCTATGCGAGAGCCTTGCACACACCGCACCCCACCCCACCCAACACAACGTGCCCATTTCTGCTTCTTCAGCTCTGAGTCGGAACTCCCACTCTCAGTCCTAGCCTGATCATTCAGAGTAGCACTGTGTGCCGTTGGCTTCTCGAAATTTCCCACCCTCTTTGTGGGCAGAGAAGCTGTGAGGACCATTTCTCCAAATTTCTCCAGAGGAGGAATTCTCCAGTGGTTCTTCGAGGTGGGACTTGCCATTAGGAGGGAGAAAAAAATCTCAGACATTTTCTCAGAAAAATGTCTTCTCAGAAATTTTGGCTCACACCATCTAGCTCTCCACTTCTGCTGGGGCTCCTGTTTCCCTTTGGATGCAAGCTGCCCCTCACATAATCCATTTCATTTCTTCCTTCCCGTGACTCCAGCCTCTGCCATACACTGCAGGCTGAGGAAGAGTGTGTGCTTGATCAGCTTCTGGCGGAATGTAATATGAAACCTGCACTTCGTGAGCATCTCTCCATTGTCACCCGCACCTTTCAGAACCGTCAGGCAATGGTCCATGAGGACTCCATGCTCTTCAGCAATAACGTCTTCACAATTGAGCCACTGGTAAGAAACAAGGCCTGAAGGGATGTGACAAGCACAGGAAGACTAATACTAAGGAGGTGTATAGTGCTTTTCTTAAGTGCCTAAAGCTGCTTTTCTGTGTTATCTCATCAATCCTCATCCAAATCCCGTGAGTCTCTCTCTCTCTCTCTCTCTCTCTCTCTGTGTCACATGCCCCAGCTAGAGGATTCCTCCTCCTCAGAGGACCCAGAGGCCTTAGTAACTGGCAATGCCCAGGATCTACCCACACCAGCAGTTTGGAAGGAGCCTGGGCCCTCGGGGGAGACTGCGGAGGGTCCACCCCATTACCCTCAGGAAGGAAGGAGGCAGGGGTGGAACAACAACTGAGCCCCCAGGAGCCACGATGTCTGAAGAGGCAGGCTCAAGTCCTTACACTCAGAGGAAGTGCATGAGTACAGCAAAGGACTCCTCATGAGGAAAGGGCACCTCACGTGTAGGGGTTCCCCTCATGAGGACTTCCTCTAGAAGCTTCTGATGAGCTACAGCTGAACCTTGGGTGGGATTCTGACCACTTCTGCTTAAAAGCCTTACCTCCAGGCAGGAAGAGTTGCCGGAACAACATCTCTTCAGTAGTTCTGGATCTGTTGTGCCTTGTTTCCCTAGTGCAGTGATGGCGAACCTATGGCACGCGTGCCACAGCTGGCACGCAGGGACCTCTCTGTGGGCACTCGAGCCATTGGTCGCCAGATCGCGAAAAGACCGTCCCCTTCTGCATTCAGCGTAGGGTTTCCATAGTAACTCCTCCCCACTCATTCCTCGCTGGCCTCCACAGGCAGGCACACTCCAACATCTCCACTCCCAGAAGCAGACTGCGCAGGCACCCAGCCCTCCTTCTAACTGAACAGACAGCTCAGAAGCACAGTGTGTGCGTGCCCGAATCTTTGCGCGCCCGGTGAAGAGCCATGCCCTGAGACAGAGCGGGGCACGATTAGCTAGTGCCCCCTCCTCCTTCCTGCCAAATTTAAGGCACTTTGAAATAAATAAGTTGGTTTTGTGTTGCAATTTGGGCACTCGGGTTCAAAAAGGTTCGCCATCACTGCCCTAGTGCCTCCTCTGCCTGAACTCCTGTAAGTAAGCTTGGACTGCCTTTGACTATCCTTCTTGCTAAATCCCTGTCTGACCTCTGCTCTGAGAACTTGCTGGCTTTGACCTTGGACTGACTTGACTTTGCTTTGCTTATTGCCTGCTCCTTGACTGGACTGGACTGGACTGGACTGGGGGGGGGGGCTCCACTGCAGACCATTAGTCTAAGGTGACCATTTTTTTTCAAATTTAAAACCAGGACATTTATTTATTTATTTATTTAATTTCTATACTGCCCCACAGCCGAAGCTCTCTGGGCGGTACATAAAACAACAATAAAAACATACAAAATAGTTAAAAAGATTAAAAACCAAATTAAAAAGCACAGTTTAAAATACAATCCAAAAGTTAATAAAACTAAGTCTACAGGTGACAATTCCCCCGCCCCATGCTATTTTGAGCTCTTAACTATTGAATGCCTTGGCATAGAGGGAAGTCTTAACCTGGCATCGAAAAGATAGTAAGGTTGGCGCCAGGTGGGTCTCAGTGGGGAGCTTATTCCATAATTGGGGGGCTACCACTGCGAAGGCCCTCCTCCTTGTTGCTACCAACCGAGCCTCTCTTGGAGGTGGCAGTTGGAGGAGGGCCCCAGATGTTGAGTGTAGTGTCCGGGTAGATTGCGGTTGGGAGAGACGAGACGTTCCATCAGGTATTGTGGTCCTAAGCTGTGTAGGGCTTTATAGGTTAGAACCAGCACCTTGAATTTGGCTCGGAAGCATATTGGCAGCCAGTGCAAACGGGCCAGAACCGATGTAATATGCTCGGACCATCCGGTTCCCACAATAAGCCTGTCTGCCGCATTTTGCACAAGCTGCAGCTTCCGAACAGTCTTCAAAGGCAGCCACACGTAGAGTCCATTGCAATAGTCTAGTTTAGAGATCACCAGAGCGTAGATTACTGAGACCAGGCTATCCCTGTCCAGATAGGGGCATAGCTGGGCCACCAGCCGGAGCTGGTAGAAGGCACAACTTGCCACTGAGGCCACTTGAGCCTCAAGTGAAAAAGATGGCTCCAGGAGCACCCCCAAGCTATGAACCTTCTTCTTCAAGGGGAGTGCAACCCCATCCAGAACAGGTTGAACACCCTCCATCCAGTCAAAGGAACCACCCACTAACAGCATCTCAGTCTTGTCTGGATTGAGCCTCAGTTTGTTAGCCTTCATCCAGTCCATTGTCGCAGCCAGGCACCGGTTCAGCCCATCCACAGCCTCACCTGCTGAAGATGAAAAGGAGAAATAGAGCTGTGTGTCATCAGCGTACTGATGGCAACACACTCCAAAACTCTGGATGATCCCACTCAGTGGTTTCATGTAGATATTAAATAGCATGGGGGATAAGACCGACCCCTGAGGAACCCCGTACTGGAGAGTCCATGGGGCCGAGCAACATTGCCCAAGTACCACCTTCTGGAGCTGGCCATCCAAGTAGGAGCGGAACCACTGCAATGCAGTGCTCCCAGCTCAGACAGCCTCCCCAGAAGGATACCATGGTCGATGGTATCGAAAGCTGCCGAGAGATCCAGGAGTATCAACAAGGTCACACTCCCCCTGGCTATCTCCCGACATAGGTCATAATACAGGGTGACTAAAGCTGTTTCCGTGCCAAAACCAGGACTGAACCCCGACTGAAATGGATCCAGATAATCAGTCTCATCCAAGAGCACCTGGAGCTGGATGGCCACCACCCGCTCAAGGACCTTGCCCAGGAAAGGAACATTCGCCACCAGCCTAAAGTTGTTGAGATCTTCCTGGTCCAGAGAGGGTTTCTTCAGGAGTAGTCTCACCACCGCCTGTTTCAGGTGGCATGGGACCACTCCCTCTCGCAAGGAGGCATTTATCACCTCTCTGGCCCAGCGGGATGTTCCCTCCCTGCTAGTTTTTATAAGCCAAGAGGGGCAAGGATCCAGAACAGACGTGGTTGCATGAACCCGTCCAAGCACCTTGTCAACATCCTTGAGCTGTACCAACTGAAACTCATCCAAAATAACTAGACCAGGCTGTGCTCTGGGTACCTCTCCTAATTCTACTGCTATAACATTGGAGTCTAAGTCCCTGCGGACTTAGACTCCTGGAAGTGCCTAGCAAATATATTGCAGCGAGCATCAGATGGGTCGATGATGTCCCTGGGGCCAGCATACAACAGGCCCCGGGCGACCCTAAAGAGCTTCGCTGGGTGGCAAAGAGATGATTGGATAGAGGCAGTGAGGTGTTGTCTCTTTGCCACCCTCATTGCCTCTAGGTATACCTGGCTATAGGCACGTACCAGGGCTCGATTGCATCCACTAGGAGTTTTCTTCCACCTGCACTCAAGCCGTCTCCTGTTTTGCTTCATCACTCTCAGCTCTGGGGTATACCACAGAGTCGTACGAGCCCTACTACAGAGTGGGAGCTCAGGAGCGATCATGTCAACCGCCCGGGTCATCTCTCTATTCCAGAGATCAACCAGGGATTCGACAGGACCGCCAGCCATATCAGCCGGAAACCCCCCAAGGGCCCTCTGGAAACCATTTGGATTCATCAGCCTCTGGGGGTGGACCATCTTAATAGGTCCCCCACCCTTGCAGAGGGGGAAAGCTGCCGTTAGCCTAAATCTCAGCAGGTAGTGATCTGACCATGACAAGGAGACCGATTCAAAGTTCCCCACCTTCAGATCACCATCTCCATGCTCGGCTGAAAAAACCAGGTCTAGAGTGTGCCCTGCTACATGTGTTGGGCCGATGACATGTTGGGACAGTCCCATGGTTGTCATGGAGTCCATGTATTCCTGAGCCACACCAGACAAGGTGCCCTCAGCATGGATGTTAACATCCCCCAGGACCAACAGCCTGGGGGACCTCAGCATCGCCAATGAGACCACCTCCGTCAGCTCAGCCAGGGAGTCTGTTGAGCAGTGGGGTGGGCAGTACACCAACAGAATCCCTAATCTGTCCCGCTGGCCCAACAAAAGGTGCAAACACTCCAGACCAGTAGTCAGACAGACAGGGAGCCTGGAGAGAGAGATAGAATTCCTATAGACCATGGCAACCCCCCCTCCCCGGCCCTCAGGTTTACCCTGATGCTGCACTAAGTACCCTGGTGGGCAAAGCTGGGAGAGACTAACTCCTCCCTGTTCTCCCACCCAGGTCTCGATGATGCATGCCAGATCGGCCGCCTCATCCACTATTAAATTGTGGATGAGGGAGGTTTTATTTTGCACCAATCTGGCATTTAGAAGCAGCATCCGGAGACCCGAGGGCAGGCTGATAGGGCAACCACCAAACCTGCGGGTGCGAGGAGGACCGGAACAAGGCACAGCCATTAAGTGTCTGGGCTGTGTTCCCCTTACCTGGCTAGTCCTCCTCCCAATGCCATATCTCCCTCTACCCATCACTACACCAATTGGGGCCCCCACAGAACCCCCCACTTGGCCCCATGACTCCCCTCCAAGGCACATGTTCAGGCCCTAGACAGGGAAAAACAATCCCTCCCACCAAGGGCACCGAGCACCAAGTAGCAGTGTTAGGGGGGGTGGCCCTTGCCCTTGTGGCACCCCCAAAGTCACAAATGCCCCCTCCGATCAGGAGATATTTGGGCCTTCAGGCTTCAACCTAACTCAAGCCTGGGTAGGCCTCAATCCTTCACAGTAGTTCAACAAGATCTGGAGGGTCATAGGTTCCCCACACTTGATCTAGCTCATTGTTGCCTACACACTGACTGGCAGTGGCTCTCCAGGGGTTTACACAGGAGTCTTTCCCAGTCTCACCTGGAGATACCAGGGATGAAACCCAGGACCTTTTGCACGCAAGATGGGTGCTCTGCCATTGAGCAATGCCCCCCTCCCCTCTGATAAAGAAGCCATGGTGTCGTGGAATGGGAACACTGGGTCCCAGAGCTCTGGCACTTTTTTCAGCTGATCCTAATAAATTAGCTAGTATGCTTTGGACTGGTTTTCTTTGGGGGTATCTATCTATAATGGATCAACACAGCTGCCTGCATTTTGGGTTGTCCTTGGGGTATGGTCATTGTGGCTGTAATGATGAGCGCCTGCACTTCAAAATTTAGTACTGTACTACCATTAAGTAGTACTGTACTAATAAGGAGGAAGTTATCACTGGCTACACACACAGCGCCTTTCCCTTGCCACTCTGTAACCCCACAGCTAGGCAACCACCAAACCTGCTGTAACCCCACAGCTAGGCCTGCACACAGCCAGAGTGGATCATGGGGACAATGGCCTAAAGACCATGATGGGGACTGATGGTTATCCGCAATGACTGGGTTCAGGCAACATGATAACCCACACTCAGGGGTTGACTATGGGTTGAGTGTGGGTTGTTGCTGAAACGTGGGTTATCGTGTTGTCTGAACCCACCTGCACTAACAAGCCATGGCTTCTTAACCACAACCAACCCACGAAGAGAACCCATGGTTGTTATTGGGCTGTGAACTGTGGGTTGTTCACCATGGTTTCTTATCTCAGCTGGGTTCAGACGACAACCCACGGTTCAACGACAACCCATGGTTCAACGACAACCCTTACTCAGCCCTGAATGTGGGTTATCATGTTGTCTGAACCTAGTCAGTGTATTAATCCAGAAGGAAAGAGCACTCAGTGGCTTGCAGAGGGATCTGATAGGGGTTTGTACTGGAAAGTGACTCCCACTGGCTTCAATAGGGCTAACTAACTCCTTACTACAGCCTTCTCCAACCTAGTGCCCTCCAGATATGTGGGACTACAACTCCCAGTATCCCCAGCCGGCTTGCTGGGAGTTGTAGTTCGACGCATCCAGAGGTTGAAAACGGCTGCGCTAGTGACAAGCGTGTCTTAGCTTTGCCTGCAGTCCGATGTGCCCTGAGCTCGCCTGCTCGTCCGGCCACCTGCCACACACTGCGCCTCCTCCTTAGTGCGAGCTGCACGGCTTCGCTCTCCCCATCCAGTCTTCTTAGCGCTTTAAGAAAAGGCTGATCCTCCTAAGCCCGCCCGTCCCTAACCATGGCCCGCCTCCTTCAGGTCCTGTCTTAATTGGCTGACCAGGGCATGAATATGTATGCCCTGACCTGTGTGAATGAGCCGCTGTCCCCTCCCTCGCCGCCATGCAGAGAGGCTCAGTGTGCATGTGGGTCTCCTCTCAGCTGCCTCCGCCGTCGCCACCACTGGCAGACCCCTGTCTCGCGTCCCGGCGTGATCCTGCCGCAGAGCCTGCGGGGGGTCTGTGTCCCTTTGGTGCCTGCCCGGGTCTTCATGCTCCCACCCGGCGCGCTGCTGCCCAGCCTGGCCCGTCTCCACGCTGCCTCTTGCCACCCACCCATGTGTCAGCTCCGCCATCTCGCCTGCTTGCCCGGGGTTCGGCACCCACCAGAGAAATGCAGGGCCTGTCTGGCTGGATGGTGCTGCTGGTGCTCGGCAGCTGGCTCCAGCTGCGGGCGAAGGGTGCTGTGCCTCTGTCTGATTTCTACCCCTTCAGGCTTGCGTAGGGGGGCGCTACCCCGCAGCAAGACGACAACGGCTCCGGGCTTTGGCCCATCGCCGTGAAGTTCCCTTTCTTCAGTGTGGCTCACACGGCACTCTAGACTACGTCAGTAGTCGCCCTGTCTAAGGGCTAAGGGGAGCATGGGAGCAGCTCCACATGGGGCTTGGCTCACCCCCCCCCCCAAGGTTTCTTAACGCGGAGAGTCTTATGAGAAATAAACAAGCCGTGTTCATTTTTTTTATAAAAAATTAAAAGCTATATATAGTTTACTAAAAATGGGACAAAATTGACATTTATATTAAAAAGAAGGGACAGTCAGGAAATATGAAAAAAATGGGATTGTCCCTTTTAAAACGGTACATATTGTCAGCCTAGTCCTGGCAAAGCAGCGAGGTGTGCCATGAAAACAGCGGAGCGAAAAGCTCAAGTAACCGAGAGAGCATGGAGCTCTGATGGCCAGTGTCACGGTCCGAAGATGCCAGATCACTGGTGCCTCTCTTGTGCTGCGGAGGACCTTTTATAGTCCAAAGCTAACACCGAATTGGCCGATTTTGGTGGGCTGTGTGATGACGTCATCATCGAGTTCCCACGGTCGGGCTGTATGTACTGTGCGGGAGTATTATCAAAGAGTCACCGCGGCCACAATATAGTGAGAGTGCGTGTGCTGAATGCCGAGTATTGCCGAGATCCAACGACGAGAACCGTTGTGTAAAATAAAACTAAAACTAGGATAAATTAATAAAATTGATTTAGGCTGGTTTATCAAGGATCGATTTGATGTACTCAATCTTTTGACAAATTAATAATTTTTGATTTTGTAGTCCTAAATTGTACTGGTTACATCTCACGACTAACCAGGACAATGTCCCAAAAACTAGTACTGTACTGGTAAAACCAGTACATATGGTCACCTTACATTAGTCCCTGCCCAAGCCCAGCCCTTAGTAAACAGGACTCTCTCTCTCTCTCTCTCTCTCTCTCTCTCTCTCTCTCTCTCTCTCTCTCCCTCCCTCCCTCCCTCCCTCCCTCCCCCCCCCTCCTTTCCTTAGCTGCTTTTCTATTAAAATACTCAAACCAGGGGTAGGCAACTTTTTCTGGGCCGTGGGCACCTGTGACATTCTTGTGGGGGCTGTGTTCACATTTTCTTGCTCCCCTTCCAGGATCTCCACTTCTCTTGCCCCCACCTCTTCTTCTACCTTCTCTTCCTCCCCCTCCTTCCCACTTGGGGCTTCCCCCCCTGCCACCTCTCTTTTCATCTCCTCCCCCACTGCTTCTGCCCCACTACCTCCCTTCTTGCCCCCATTGCTCCAACACACTCACCTCCGCTCTCGCTTCTGCCGCAGCTTCTGCCTCCAGCCCCACCCACTTCAGCAGAGAGGAGGCAGGAATGGGCAGGACGGGAGGCAGACATGGCAGCAGAAGCGGGGGCGGGGGGGGGCGGCGGCACACCCTGGTAGATGCACTCAGGGGTCCTGTCAGGCCAGGATGCCGCCCCCTGCTCAACAGCGTCACAGAAAGCTCCTCATATTGGAGATGGAAGGCTGCCGGAGCAACGGTATCCTTGAGGTATGCTGGCTGAGGGGCTACTGGAAGCTCCTCTATGCTGGGAGAATGCAAGGCACGCTGCCTCCGTGGCAGATGTATCTGCAGAGCACTTGGACAAAGCCATCATCGTTCCTCCGGCAAAGAAATGCAGGCAGAATGGCTAAACCAGGGTGGAGTTGTGGCCAGGACAAGAGTGGCGCCGGGAGGAGCACACTTACACCACGTCCTGAACTTATTCCACCCACAGCTGTATCACCCTCAACAGCAGAACTTTACCGCAGCCCCATAACTGGTGTGAAGAAACTCTCTGCCCTGTTCATTCCTTCACAAAGAGGTGTGGTTCAGGCAGGGCCCCCAACATAGCCTCTTGTGAGTGAGCAGGGAGCAGGGCTTGCTCGACCTACACCTCAACTACCTGAACCCACTACTACCTCTGCCCCCCCACCCCACCCCAGGTCAGGAGTAGGTAGGAGTTGGCTGGTCAAGAATAGGGAGAGGCAGAGGTGGCCACTTTCCTCTTGGGATGCCCAGTCCCAGCATCTCCTCTGAGGAGAGGAAGTGATGTTGAGAGTGCCTCTAAAACCATTGCCTCTTCTCCAGCCTGGAAGGGGAGGCAGAGGCAGTGGCTGCAGGCACCACTTGAGACCCTGTGCAGGAGGTGTGTGTGCATGTTCACTTGGAATATGCAGGAAACCCTTCAGGCTGTGCACACATTTGCATGGAATGCACACAAAGCCCTGCCCCCTTTCGGGGTGAGCATGCTTATGCATCCCTTGTCTGTCTGGATCCAGGCTCGGCATGTGCGTTCTCCAGCCTGCTGCACTGAGTAGGCAAGGGCAGCATGCCGGACTCCTGCTCTTTGGGCCAGGCCAGGCCAACCCAGAGGCCTCACTCTGTTTTGCCAGTCTCAGGGGCAGAGATCATCTCGCCCAAAGAGAGCTCTGACCGTGCAAAGTCCAAGAGCACTTCCTAGGCTAGGTCTCAGCCGGAGACCGTGAAGTTTCCAGTTTAAGTTTTGCCACCCAACAAAGGTTGTAGAATGTAACACAGCAATCAAGGAGGGGAGCTTCCCCCCATGATGCTTCCTAACTCCTTTCTGCTCGCTATGTGCATAATCTCTGAATGACATGGGAAATGGCAGTGTATACCATAGATGTGGTATCTTTCTCTCAAGTGTGGGGGTTGGTGTAGGAGACGGCTAGTTAGTGTATGCTCACACCAACAGCTACTGTGAGACATCCCCTTACTTATTTTATTCATTTATTTGAAGTATTTTTATGCCACTTCTTGGCCAAAAAGCCTCCTGGAGCAGCTTACCGATAATCAGCAAAAGAAGACAATCCCTGCCCACAGGCTTATGATCTGTATAAAGACAAGGCAAGGGGAAAGGAATGGGGAGGGAGGAGGGGAAAGTGGAGCACTCTTTCAGCAGGGCTGGTGGAATGGCACTGCTGCCTTCTCCGATCTCCCTCAGTACAGCTTGCTGGAGTGGCTGCTGGTGGTGACAGTTGAGGGAGGGGGCTTCACGGAGGCCTCATCCCTCCCTTGGATGAATTCACAGAGGACCCGCAGTAACCACTCCCCTGGAATTTCGTGCATGAATTTAAAGCAATGCAGGGAGTAGCAGGACCTGCTGGGATATGGCTGGGCCCATGGAGTGATCACATCTCCTGCCAGGTGAAATGTGGTAGCCTAGCACAATGGTGAGGGCCACCCTCTTTTCCTCTAAGAAGAGGGAGTGAAACTACTTAACTATCCTTTTCAGCCTTGAGTCCCTCCTGGGACTCTTGGTCGCCCTTGAAAAACGAAGGAAGACCCGATTTGTACATAACAACCAACCATAGGTTGTTTTGTAATCTGGAAACAAAGCGGAAGTGGTGTGCAGTCAGGAGCCAGTGCGCTCACACCCGCGTGGCCCCAACAACCCGTGGGTTATCATTCTGTCCAAACCAGGCCACTCTGAAGGAAGATGCTGGACTGTTTTAAAGTTTTTAGCTGAATGTGTGCAAACTCACTGAGCTTGTTCTTGTCTTAATTGTGGTATGCCGGTTTGCTAGTTGGGGGCCTCTGTGGTTTTACTAGTGATTTTATATGTGCCTGGGGGGTTCATTAGTTAACCTGGAGAGGGATGGAGTGTCCCTATTAATGTGGCCCTGGGTATGGTGTTGGGGTGATAATGGGTCAGTTGAGGGGAAGAGCGATTAGACATCTTACGCCAGTTCCCTCTTCTGGTTCTTCCCCAACTGAAAGGCTCCTGGTCGCCTCACCAGCTTGCCCCATGGTGCTGATGCTGAGTGCCAGATAATCATAACATAAAAACTCCCTCGCCTATGACTTAATTGTGGCTGAGAAGGCTGACCTGGTATGCGTAGCCGAGATCTGCATGGGGGAGCTGGCAGGAGATAGTCTCTCCCAGGCAGCAGTGTCCTCCCAGTTACTTGATGCCAATGTAGACTGGAGGGCCACAGAGGGGGAGTCACTTATAGGGCTTCCATCTCTCTCTCCAGGCTTCCTGTCCATCTGAGTGCCATGGCAATCATGAGTGTTTGTATCTCGTGTGAAGTGCTCAGGACAGGACCAGATCCTGCTGTTATGCCTGCCACCCCACCACCCTTCCGTCTCCCTGCCTGAGCTGATGGAGATGAAGTCAGATTTGCGTTGAGGCCCCTGTGATGATTGTTCTGGGGACTTCACAATACGGGCAGACGCCACTGATTCTCGAGTGGCTCAATACCTCATGGATACCATAACAACCATGGGGCTGTGCCAAAATATAATTGGCACAACTCATGTGGCAGGACACACTCTCCAGGTGCCCTCACCAAATGAGGCAGGGTGCGTGGCTACAAGAGGGTCTTTTCAGTGGTGGCACCCTTTCTGTGGAATGTCCTTTGCAAAGAGGCTCATCTGGTGCCTACATTATGGTCTTTTCAGTGCTGGATGAAGTCATTTTTATTCTCCCAGGCATTTTAAGAACTCTTGCAGTGCGTTTAAAATCATTGACTGTTTTATTTTTGCTCCTGATTTTATTATTTGCTGCATTGCTTTCATTTCTCACTGCTGGTGTTTCATATGCTGTTTTTATCATTGTTTTATTGTTTTGTATTTTATGTTTTTAATTTACGTGTACATCGCCCAGAGAACTCTAGTTACTGGGTGAACAAAAGGTGTATTACACACACACACACACACACACACACATACTCCTGTGACCCTCTGGGGACCCACAAATGAGTCGGAGTCATGCAACAAGTAAGAAGTATTAGTACAAAGAGGTGATTCTGGGTTGTAAATCCAAGCTCTTTGTGGTTCGGTCTAGTTTTTTTGTTGCTTGCAAGAAGTAAAGGAACAGATTCCAACTCTAAAGGGTTAAGCAAAAACAAGGAACCCAACTAAAAAGCAGAACATGTTCGTGGAAAGTAAAAATCCAAACAATTTGAGCAGGTTTCCAAGCCCATGGGAAATAAATGGTTATATAACTGACTTTGCGTGCATCTCAGATTTAGCCTTATGTGGCTTTGCTAAGAGGGCATGAGATGTCAGCAGAAAAAACTGTGAGGGAAACCCAGGTGGCTACCAGAGGACAGAGCTCTTGCTTCTGACTGCTGAATAGCGTTGATTCCATTTGCAGCATCCTGTGCCATTTAACAGCAAGTCACATTGTGAACATGTGCAAGCTGACTCCTTGGAAATGGAAACCAAAGGCGAGGGAAGGAAAGGTGCGCGCAGTATCACTGCACTGCCCTTGACCGGACATCACATCACTGCCCTGCCATGGCTCATTAGCAATGCTGCTGCTGCCACCCGTTAATCATTCTGATCTGCCAATAATCTCACGTTTTGATCCACTTTCAGATTTTGGCAGTCATAGAATCATAGAAAAGTAGAGTTGGAAGGGGCCTACAAGGCCATCGAGTCCAACCCCCTGCTCAGTGCAGGAATCCAGGTCAAAGCATCCCTGACAGATGTCTGTCCAGCTGCACCTTGAATGGCTCCAGAGTGGGAGAGCTCATCACCTCCCTAGGTAATTGGTTCCATTGTCTTATTGCTCTAACAGTCAGGAAATTTTTCCTGATGTTTAGGTGGAATCTGGGTTCCTGTAACTTGAGCCCATTATTCCGTGTCCTGCAAACTGGGATGATCGAGAAGAGATCCTGGCCCTCCTCTGTGTGACAACCCTTCAAGTACTGGAAGAAGAGTGCTATCATATCTCCCCTCATTCTCTCTTCTGAAGGCTAAACATGCCCAGTTCTTTCAGTCTCTCCTCCTAGGGCCTTGTTTCCAGTCCCTTTATCATCTTTGTTGCCCTCCTCTAAACCTTCTCCAGTTTGACTACATCCTTCTTAAAGTGTGGTGCCCAGAACTGGACGCAGTACTCAAGATGAGGCCTAACCAGTGCTGAGTAAAGGGGAATTATCACTTCCCGCGATTTGGACGCTATACTTCTATTAATGCAGCCCAAAATAGCATTTGCCTTCTTTGCAGCCACATCGCATTGCTGGCTCATATTCAGTTTGTGATCTACAGTCAGTGAAGGAAGACTGAAATTAGCATAATTGTGGGCATCATAGATGGAGTTGTGTTAGAGTCCCTGTGCTACTCCAGGATCTCTTATAAGAGATGTATTATCTAGATCCATTTCACCCAGGTTTCAGCATAGTTTTGGCAGAGAAACTGCGTTGGTTACCCTATGCTGGGAGAAGGACAGTGGGAGTGCAACCCTGTTGTCCCTCCAGATGTATTGGACTACAACTCCCACAGTTGGCTGTGGGATTATGGGAGTTGTAATCCAACACATCTGGAGGGCTCCAGGTTGGCATAGGCCTGCCTTTGAGCATGGTATTGTTCTGGCTAGATTGCCTGGGTGAGATTGGGGCCACTGTATCAAGGTGCTTCTGTGCATGCGTGGAGGACTGCTTGCAGAATGTGGTGCTAGGGCAGTGTTCTCCAACCATGGGTCCCCAGATGTTTTTGGCCTATAACTCCCAGCATGCCCTAGCCAGCTATGCTGGCTGGGGCATGCTGGGAGTTGTAGGCCAAAAACATCTGGGGACCCAAGTTTGGAGAACACTGTGCTAGGGGACCATCGTTTGGCTCATTGGCATTTATGCTGTGGAGTCCTGCAGGGTTTAATCCTGCCTGCCACGCTTACTGAATGCAATTTGGAAAATAAAGTTCTCACATCCACATGTACATGCTCTCTCTCAAAGAAGGGTGGTAGTTGCCAAGATGGTTGCTCTGGCTTCAGCCAGGAGGGAGGGACGAGCCAAGCTGATGGTGGACACACCACACCGCTCTAGGTGGTTGCAGAGTTCTTGCCCCTAAAGATGCCATCTTCTGTCTCTGCTTTTTCTTATATCCTTTCTCCCAGCTATGCAAGGATCGTTGCCCAACCCCCTCCTCAAGTATTTATTTTTATTTATTTATTACATTTATACCCCACCTTTTTTCTTGCAAGGAACCCAAGGCGGCTTACATAATCCTCCTCCTTCTCTCCATGTTATCCTCACAATAATCCTGTGAGGTAGGTTAGTACCCGTCATTGTCTTGACCAGAGGCTGCTACCATCTGGTCAGTGTGTCCTTGGTCCTGTAATGCTGGTGATTTGGTACAGGATAGGCTTCGGAGTGTTCTTCGGGTGGGGGTCATATGGGTCATATGGCCAAATGGTCAAGGAGCACCTGATTACTCTGAACGAGTTTAAATCTCCAGGGCCTGATGAGCTACATCCTAGAGTAATAAAGGAACTGGCAGAAGAACTCTCAGAACCACTGTCTATTATCTTTGAGAAATCATGGAGGACAGGTGAAGTGCCAGATGACTGGAGGAGGTCAAATGTTGTTCCCATCTTCAAAAAGGGCAAGAAGGAGGAACCTGGGAACTATAGTCCAGTCAGTCTGACATCAATCCCTGGGAAAATTTTGGAGCAGATTATAAAAAAGTCAGTCAATTTCCTGACTGTCAGAGCAATAAGACAATGGAATCAACTACCCAGGGAGGTGGTGGGCTCTCCCAATCTGGAGGCATTCAAGGTGCAGCTGGACAGCCATCTGTCGGGAATGCTTTGACCTGGATTCCTGCATTGAGCAGGGGGTTGGATTCGATGGCCTTGTATGCTCCTTCCAACTCTACTTCTATGCTATTCTGCAGGTTTCACAGCAAATGTTCCTGCATAAGATGTGCAAACGATGTGCTGTAACAAATATCACCTTGCTTCTCTCCCTGTGGCAGAGTGACTCAGCTATTCATTCATTCCTTACTCTCACCATTACGAAATTTGTCTTTTGTTAGACTCAGCAGGGCTCTCCAACCTTGTGTCCCCAGATGTTGCTGGCCTATAACTTCCAGCATACCCAGCCAGCATGGCTAATGGCAAGGGATTCTGGGAGCTGTAGTCCAGCAACATCTGGGGACCCAAGGTTGGAGGGAGAATTCATGCAAGGGTGAAAGGGCTCTCTGTGTGTGTGTGTGCGCGTGCGCGCGCGCGCACACACTGATTGTGAATTTGTTAACGGCAGCTAAATTAATGATAGCTAGGAAATGGAAAGTTCAACATGTCTTTTCAATTACTGAGTGGTATAAAGAGGTATGGGATATCGCGCTAAATGATAAATTAACTTGTAATATTGTCAAAAAGGACAATTGGAGAAAGATACTTTTGTGAACATTTGGGGTAAATTTTTGGATTATGCGTTGGTGAAGGGGAAGGGGAATGAACCTTGTCAAGATTTGTTACATTTTTGGAATATAGAATAATATCTTATATATATTTGGGGGAAGAAATATAACCTGGTCCCAAGAGGTGGGGGGTGCACAATGTTTATGTTGTATTTTTGTTTTATTCATTATTAGTTGTTTGAATAGTAAAATTTAATAAAACATATTTATAAAAAACAAAAACAAAAAAACACCATACATGAAAGCCTTTGAAGCAGGGTAGGCAACCTTTTCTGGGCTGTGGGTACATGTGACATTTTGGGCGGGCTGCAGGCACATTTCTTGCCTCCCTTCCCACTTTTCTTGCCCCCCCCTTCTTCTTCCCCCTCCTTCCCACCCCAGGCTTCCTCCCCCCCCAGGCTTCCTCCCCCCCGCTGCCTCTTTTCATCTCCCCCCCCCGCTGCTTCTGCCCCACTACCTCCCTTCTAGCCCCCATTGCTCCACCACACTCACCTCCACTCTTCCTTCTGCCCCAGCTTCTGCCTCCAGCCCTGCTGACTGGCAGCGAGAAAACAGGAAGTTGGCAGATCGGGAGATGGGTCAAGAGGCAGAACGAACGGGGTGCGTGGGTGGGAGGGGACAATGGGGGGGGGGGTCCTGGCAGGCACACTTGGGAGTCTTGGAGGCTGCCCGTGGGTGGTGGGTTGCCAACCCCTGGTCTAAAACTAGTAAGTAGTCTCTCCATAAAGCGCCGGAAAGCTAACAGGGAAGAAACGGAGAAGGCATCTAGCCCAGCCTCCCCCAGCCTGATGCCCTCCAGGTGTGTTGGACTACAACTCCCATAATTCCCAGCCAGCATGGTCTTTAGCTATTCATCAGCTTTGTAATGATCTGGGTGAGTGCCAGTAAAGTGAAGCTCAGCCCAGACAAGGTGGAGGTGCTACTGCTGTGTGGTTTATCTGTCCGTGATGAAGATGGAGTTCAACCTGTGCTGGATGGGGGTCGCACTGCCCCCAAGGGACCAGGCTGGCAGCTTGTGGGTGTGCCTAGATCCAAGCTTGTCACTAGAGGTCCAAGTGATTTTTGAGTCACTAAGTGCCTGTAGTTTCACCGGTGGAGGCTGGTGCACCCACTGTGGCCCTTCCTGGGTGGAGATAGCCTGGCCCACAGTGATTTTAGCTCTGGTAACCTCCAGGTTGGTTTCCTGTACATTGGGATGGGGACTGCTTTGAAACTGCAGTTAGTTCCCAAACATGGCTGCTAGATTGCTAGTTGACATTGGCACCGCATCTGGCCAGGGCAGGCTGGTGACTCCTATTTCGGTGGGACTCCTTTTCCATTACAGGCTTTTCAGGCTTTATTTGGTGCTTCATAGGCGCTGTCCATGGTGCTGAACTTCACCCCCCAAATAGGTTCGCCACCATGGAGCACCATGGATAGCTCCTATGAAGCTCCAAATAAAACCTGTAATGGAAAAGGAGCCCCACCAAAAGAGTCACCAGCTTCCCCTGCATCTTGCTAGTGCTCAGCTAGCACTACTAGCTCCCAATCCATTTCCAGACACAGTTCAAGGTACTGTTGCTTCATTTCAAAGCCTTATACTGATTGGGACGGGGACTCTATTATTTATTTATTTATTATATTTATGAATCGCCCATCTAGCCAGACATCCGGCCACTCTGAGCGATGTACAATGGAATAAAATACAGGGGGGCCCCCACACAGTATAAAACACAATTAAAAACAGTACAAAACTTAAAAATCCTAACCCACCCCATATTCCCGCCTGAAAAGCCACGTTTTTAATGCCCGGCGGAAGCTAATCAAGGAAGGGGCATGGCGGAGGTCACTGGGGAGAGAGTTCCATAAATTGGGGGCTGCCACAGAAAAGGCCCTCCTCCTAGTCCCCACCAGCCTGGTTTCTCTGGCTGATGGGACAGGGAGAAAGCCGTCCATGGCAGATCTTGTTGAGCGGCCTACTTGATGTTGCTGGAGGCGCTCCTTGAGATATACTGGACCGGAGCCGTACAGGGTTTTAAAGGTCAATGCCAACACCTTGAATTTGGCTCGGCAAACAACTGGTAGCCAGTGCAACTCTTTGAGCACTGGAGTGATGTGATCACGCCGGCGGCAGCCTTTAACCAAGTGAGCCGCTGCATTCTGTACCAGCTGCAACTTCTGAACCGTCTTCCAGGGTAACCCCACGTAGAGCGCATTACAGTAGTCTAGGCAAGAGGAGACCAAGGCATGAACCACTGATAGGAGCAGATGATTAGGAAGGTAGGAGCGCAACTGCCGTATCAGATGGAGCTGATACAGCGCTGCCCAGCTCACAGCTGACAGCTGACACTTGAGCCTCCATGGACAGCTGGGAGTCTAGAATGACTCCCAAGCTGCAGACCTGGTCCTAGCCTGCCCATATGTCAGGGGTGGGCAACTTCCAGAGGTCCAGGGGGCATTTTTGATCCCCAGATCCCTGCTGTGGGCCACAGTCCATGCAGTGCTGCAGGGCATCTGAAAGAAAGAATAAAGCCAACATTGCTGGTTTGCTGCCCAATTTTGGCGGCCAGCCACTCCATCACACCACAGAGCGCTACAGAGGTGAAATTTAGCTTGTTTGAGGCACTCTGAGTGGCTACAGATGCTATTTTGGGGGATATTTTCATTTAGAAATTTTGGGAGAGCAATGGAGGGGTGGCGGGGGCTGCGTGTTGCCCACCCCTGTGGTATGTTGCAGTTTTACTTGGGCTCCTTGTCTGGGGGGGCCCACCGTCTGGGGGGGGCAATGTGAGAAAGGGCCTTCTCAACAGTGATGCTCCAGCTGTGGGATGTGCTGGCGCCCACTTTGTCCATGTGGTGCCAGGTGAAACATTTCTATTTCTCCAGGCCTCCTCCTGAAATTGGCTTGCTCCTGGTTTTAGTTATTTTTATTGATTGTTCTAACATTGCAAAGCCACTCTTGGATCTAAATCCTCAAACAACAAAGACAAGGAGGGCCATGTACCCTGAAACCCACGTACAGCAGCCGCAGTTGCTCTTGGCCCACACACAAAAGGGGACAAAGGGCTGCCTCTTGAGAAATGCAGCTGCTGTTCATTTAGGCAGACTTTACCTTAAAACCCAGTTCGGAACGAACTCCACCCAGCCTACTGATGATTAAAGAAGTAATGAGACAAACTGGGGGCTTCAGTACTTTAAATTAATCCAGGGAGTTTTTGCGGCTCTTTTTTCTTCTCTTGCTCTTTTTAAGGTATTGGAGGAGAAGAGACACCTGCTGGTGCATCTCTGACTCTGGCGCAGGAGCACATGGCTGCTAATGTGGGCTCATTGACACAAGAAGCCCCTCCACACTGAGGAGCACACGGCTGAGCCCCCTGTGGCGCTATTGAGACAGCCGTGGGAGCTCCCCAGGAAGAGGCGTTTGTGTGAGTGTCAGGTATGCCGACACCCACAGCTCGCGTGCTCTGCTGACCCCCTTTTGCTTGCAGCTAGTCCAGCCTTTCAAAAAGCTGGGCTTGGAGTTCCTGAAATCTTCAAAACTGAGAAAGCAAAAACATATTGAGAAAAGCATTGAGAAAGCAAAAACATTTATCGGGGCAAGCTTCTTTGAATGTTCTTCCTCTTCTGCGTATGCTTGTTTTGCATAAACATTTCCTTCTCATTAATTGGGGATGTATTGCATTTGTCAGCCCATTGATGAGCCAGGTCAGAGTATTGTGAGCATTTTTTGAAAGACATCACATACCATTTTAAAAATGTATTATTTATGTAAAGCATTTTTACCTGCTCTTTAGCTGAAAAGGCTCCCAGAGTGGCTTACAAAGATCAGTAGTAAGATAGTCCCTGCCCTCAGGCTTAAACTTAGGCAACGTAGAAAAAGTAGGTAACAGTTCTTCCTGGTCTCTGTGCATCACACATAAGGGCTCTGCGCCTGCGCAGAGACCATTTCGGGAAGATTCTGTCAGTCAGTCAGGCGATCACTCGTAACCGAGTAAGATTGTCTTCCAGGATTAAAAAAAAAAAAGAAAATTTACTAAAAGGAGATTTTAAAAGGAGGAAAATTCTAAAGAAAATTGTGTAGACTCTAGCGATGGGTCCGTAAGTGACTGTGGAGGCCAATTCTAGATCCACACAGCTTCCCACAGTGAGGACACAGGTTACCAGATAGAAGATGGTCCTGTAAAGGATTCATTTGACGTGCTTTTCGCTTAGCATGTTTCTCCCTTTCACCTTGCACTCGAGCTTCTTCAAAGTCCATAGAACCTTTGTGAAAGGCCAACCTCCAGTTAGATCGTTCATGGGCCAGAGCTTCCCAGTTTTTGATGTTTATATTGCATTTTTTTAGATTAGCCTTAAGAACATCTTTAAACCTCTTATATTGACCACCGATATTCTGCTTTCCATCCTTGAGTTGGAAATAAAGTAACTGCTTTGGGAGATGGCAGTCAGGCATTCGAACAACATGACCGGTCCACTGAAGTTGGCGTTGAAGGATCATTTTTTCAACGCTAGTAGTCTTTGCTTCTTCCAGTACACTGACATTTGTTCGCCTATCTTCCCAAGTAATTCGCAGGATTTTCCGGAGGCAACGTTGATGAAATCTTTCAAGGAGGTGGAAGTGACGTTTATAGATAGTCCATGTTTCGCAGGCATACAATAAAGTTGGTAATACAATGGCTTCATAAACCAGTGTTTTGGTCTTCTTACAAATATCCCGATCCTCGAACACTCTATGTTTCATTCGAGAAAACGCGGCACTTGCGGAGCTCAGACGATGCTGGATTTCACTGTCGATGTTAGCTGTAACAGAAAGATAGCTGCCAAGATAGAGAAAATGATCAACATTTTCCAGTATTGTCCCGCCAAGCTGGATAGATGGCATCACCAAAGGGTTAGCTTGCACTTGCTGATGAAGCACTTTGGGTTTTTTGATGTTAAGTGAGAGACCAAGTTTTCCGTATGCTTCTGCAAAAGCATTTAGGATAGTTTGGAGATCATCCTCTGAATGTGCGGAGACCACATTATCATCAGCATACTGAAGTTCCACAACGGAGGTTGTAATTACCTTACTTTTTGCTTTCAGCCTGCTGAGATTAAAAAGCTTTCCATCTGTTCGGTATATAATTCCCACACCAGTGGGAAGTTTCCCCTCGACAAGATGTAACACATCCCTATTTAACACCTGATCCCACATTAAATGGAGCACCATGAGAGCCATTGTTGTCCAAGATCGTAGCCGTCATGTTGTCATGGAGAAGTTGCAAGATGTTCACAAATTTATTGGGGCATCCAATTTTCATAAGGATAGTCCAGAGAGCTGTTCGGTCTACAGTATCAAAGGCCTTAGCAAGATCAATAAATGGCATATAAAGGGGTTGATTTTCCTCCCGGCATTTTTCTATAGCTGAGGCGATTTGGGTGGGAGCCTCTCCCCCCACGCATGCCCTCTAGGGGGCTCCTGCCCTTTCCCTCAGTTCCCTGAGACCGCCGTCGCGTGTGGCAGCGTTTTGGGATTCTCTTGCTTACAGCAATATTTCGCTGAGGAAAATTATCTCACAAAATTTATTTTCAACTACCTTAGTTTTATCCCCCCTATTTGTCGTCTTTCTGCTTCCTATTTTGTTATCTGTTCTTTTTCGATCGAGTTTGCCTTTTGGCATTATGCCGCTGAAGTGTGTGAAATGCTGAAACTTTCGCAAATGTGTGAGGTATGGCACAAAATTGCCCCCGGCAGACGGACACTCATTGTGCCTTGTCTGCTTAGGAGAAGCTCATAATGTTGAAACCTGCCACCACTGTCAGGCTTTCACAAAGCAGGCCAGGAGGCACTGGGCGGACAAACTTAAAGCCCTGCTATGGAGTAAGGCCCTCCAAGCCCCCGCAGAACCGCCCACTCCATTAGTGAGGCCTAGTACACCGCCCTCTCACACCGTGACTTCTGAGGCCTCGTCAGACAAATATATGGAGACGATGCTTTCCAAGAGCCATGCAAAAAAGGTTCACAGAAAGAGAGAGGCCTCTAAGAGACGGAGCAAAGAAAAGAAAGAAAAAGTGAGAAAATTGGCAAAAAAAACCTTGCAGCTTTGCTCTTGGGCTCGAGAGCGCTGCCGCCAGGAGAACAGGCGGCCGCCGAATCTCAGGAAAGCCTGGCTGGGCAGAGATCTCCTTCTCTCTCTTTAGCAGTTCCCTCGGCCTCGAGGGAATCAGCAAGAAGGTCTTCGTCTCTTCCTTCCAAGGGTTCTTTGGGCTCAAAGAACCCTCTCCCTTTGGTTTCAGAAGGGGAGATAATGGACTCTCCAATGGTTACTAGACCGACAGAGCGAGATTCACCGTCACTGCCTCCTCCATCTCCAGTTCGAAGTACACGGGCTCGTCGTGTCTCTCGAACTCGATCAGTCTTTCTCGAGATCGAGGAGGTGCAGATTTCAAACGATGGAGTTCCTGTCAGAACATATCGGGACCAAAATTTCTACAGGTCGACCAACACTCGTCGTGTTCGTTCTCGATCTCCATCCTACCATGAGAGATCAGTTTGCTCCATGGAGTCCCAGCGTTCTTCTTATTACAGCCAGGGTTGCTCACGCAGTCGCAGATCTCCTGACTCTGACTATTGGGATCGTATTTCGAGTCAGTACCATTCTCGAGACCAATCTCCACCTCACTGTAGTTCAAGGCGGACGCCTTCTACGAGACAAGATCGGTCTTCACCTCACCGTAGTTTGAGGCGGACGTCTCCTACAGTTCAAGAAGTACAGCATGCTCCCTCCTCATCGGTACCGATCCAGGAAGTGGAAAGGCAACATCAGTCTACAGTTTCAGTGACGGAGGTTGCTAGATCCTGTAGATCAACCTCTTCTGGTGCGTACTTTACCGATTCCAGTTCTCTTGTGTCCGCTTCACCTTCCTCGGTCTCCCCAGATCAAAATGTTTCCTCTCAAGCAGCTGTCTTGCCATCCGAAGATATGGGGACATTCCAAGACCAGGTTCTGAGGATGACTCAAGCATTAGGGTTAGAGACTACAACTGAAGAAAAAAAGACGATAGACCCTCTTTTTGACGTAGTCTCTAAATCGACGTCGGGAGTCGGGACCGATGCTCATCCCTATCACACCAACAATGCTTGAGACAGTTCAAGGGTCCTGGACTACACCAGCGACAGCACCACCTTCTGCACGATGCTCGAGCAGAAGGTGTATAGATACCTTATACAAGGTGCGAGAAGATACAGCAAAATTTCTTTTTTCGCACCCTGTACCAAACTTGATAATTGTGGAATCATCCCAGTCGAAATCTGGGAAACAGCACTCCACTCCAGCTGACTTGGAAGGCAAATGTCTAGATAATTACGGACGTTGTGTCTACACGTCTAGTGCCCTCGGAATTTGAGTGGCGGGCTATCAGGCCACCATGGCAAGATATCAACTCTTCCTTTGGGAAAAGATGGCGAGCCTGATAGACTATATGCCCGATGAGAAGGGAAACCTAGCTCGTGTATTCCAGGCAGAAGTGATCAACCTGTCAAAACAACAGATCCATACAGCTAGACATCAGGGACAGGGAGATTGTCATGGCAGGTCACTAGTAAGCGCAGTGGCACTTCGCCGCCATTTCTCGACTCTAACACCCAAGGTGAGGGCCCGAGTAGAAAACTTACCTTTTGACGGTACTGGGTTATTCAGTGTCAACACAGATGATTCCCTCGATGCCGTCCAAAAAGCACAAGTGAATGCGTGGAAAATGGGCCTTGCACCGTTACCTGCTTCATGCCCATTCAGACGTCACTACTGGACCCGATATCATCTTCATCAGCTCCTTTTCAGGCCCAGAACCAGCCTCAACAACTGTGGCAAGACTGTCGTGCTCTTCCACAGCAGCCCCGGGCACCGAGCTGAGCAACAATGGTACCGAGGCTCCCGTAAAGGAGGTGGCTTCCAGAAGTGGTGTGTTTGACTTCTCTGAAGGCCCAACCGACACTTGCACTCCGACTATTCTTCTGTCTCAACCTCAATTTGGCACTCTATTGTCCCACTTCCTCCCATCTTGGAAGAAAATTACCACTGACCTCTGGGTTCTGAACATCGTCCAGTGTCCAGCTTAAGGCTGGCCAGCAGCCAGCAGCTGGCCTTGCTTCTGGGAGTGCTGCCAAATGTACAGCTGGGATGAGATAGGAAGCTGTGTTTGTTTTGCGGCAGAGTGAAGAGTAGAAAAAGCGTGGTCTTACAATCCTAGGAATCAAGCCGAGAGTGTCATACAAAAGTCCAAGGATCGAGCAGAGGCGTCGTCAGGGTCAGTCCGAAGTCGGGTCCAAGAGTCCGGGGTTCAAGGCAAGGTTCAGGAGCAGGGTCAGGGATCAAGAACAAGAGTAAAGGAAGACGTTGTTTCCCAATACCCAGGCTTCAGTGAGTGAGCATTTTATACTGCCTGCTGCCTGGGCATGCCCGTCCCACAGCTGGAGCTCCTTAGCAGCAGGCTGATTATAAAAGCCTCACAAGGCCCACGACCTGGCTTGCAGCCTCTGTTCCTGCCGTCTCATCCTCCTCCTCTGTCTGGGACTCGGGACCTGCACCATCTCCACCTCTGATTCTGACTCCTCCCGGGCTGGGGAACTCCCACAGGTCATGCCAGAGGGTCCTGCCAGCTCTTCAGCTGCCCGGTCGGCCCCGTCTGGAGCAGCAGTGTCTGAACTCTGCTCCTGAGGAATGTCCAGGGCACTGGGTGAGTCACACTCGTCCTCAGAGGAGGATTCCTGGAGGGGGGCCATGACATCCAGCACGGGTACAGGATTGAGTTCGACGCCCTCCCACCTTTTATTGGCATCCACACCACGCAGCATCTCAACCGCTGCGGGAGGAGGTCGCTTCCTTGCTGCAGAAAGGGGGCATCCAGATGGTCCCTCCACACCTTGCGCAGGACAGCCTTTACTCCAGGTATTTCACGGTGTCAAAGAAGGATGGAGGGCTTCGACCAATCCTGGACCTACGTACAGTTAACTTCTTCATTCCACCCAAGAAGTTTTGGATGGTCACCCTCCAATCGATCTTGCCTCTCCTTCGCAAGACCGATTGGTTTGTATCCATTGATCTCCAAGATGCATATTTTCATATAGCGATTCATCGAGACAGTCAGAAGTACCTGAGATACAAGATCGGTTCCTATATCTACCAGTTCCTCGTTCTTCCGTTCAGCCTCTCCACGGCACTGAGAGTCTTCACAAAATGCATGGCTGTTGTCTGCGCAGCCCTTCAGACTCGTGGGGTGACTCTGTTTCCTTACCTGGACGATTGGCTCCTAGTGGTGCCCTCTGCACCAGACTTGAAGACTCCCTTCGCCTGACAATGACCATGCTGACCTCCTTGGGACTCTGCATGAACGAGAAAAAATCAATCCTCCATCCGACTCAGGATTCAATTCATTGGAGCCTTTCTGGACTCAACTGTCGGTCGCACCTTCCTTCCAAAAGACAGAGTAGCGAAAATAATTACTTTGGCTACAAACTAAATCGAACAACTTCTTGCACGGCATACTAGATCCAGAAACTTCTCGGACTCATGGCATCATCGATACCGGTAGTAGCTTTTGCTCGTCTTCGGATGTGTCTGCTACAAAACTGGTTCATAAGGTCGTTCGATTCCGAGATGAATGCCCATCAAACTTGACTATCCATCCCACCCGACATCAAACAATCTCTGGCATGGTGGTCAGATCAGAGAAACCTGGCGGGAGGCCTTCCATTTTGGCCCGCTCCACCAATGCTGACTCTGACAACAGATGCCTCTCTCTTGGGTTGGGGAGTGCACTGCGGTTCCAACACAATACAAGGACTATGGCCACCTTGAGATCAAGGCAAGCATATAAATGTGTTAGAGCTCCTGGCAGTGTGGAATGCGATGATGAAGTCTCTCGAATCCATCCCGCGGAAGAGATCTGTACAGGTGGTCACGGACAATACAACAGTGGTCGCCTACCTGAACAAGGAAGATGGCACACGTTCCATTCGATTAACCAACCTGATGCTTTGCTTGTTTGACTGGCTAATTCCACGACAGATTTCAGTGAGGGCCATCCACATTGCTGGAAAGGACAACATCCTAGCAGGTGCTCTCAGCAGAGTATCCATCGACTCTCACGAGTGGCAGCTCAATCTTCAGGTTCAGGACCTTCTGTTCCAGCAATGGGGGACTCCGACTGTGGATCTCTTTGCCACTTCAGAGAATTCCGCCTGCTCCACTTTTTGCAGCAGGGCGGGCCACGACTTGGCATCGATTGGCGATGCGTTCCTCCTCACTTGTTCGGGGACCCTATTCTACATGTTCCCTCCAACTCCGATGCCTACAAAAGTAATTTCAAAGATACAGTCCAATGGCACGAGCTGTATTCTGGTAACTCCCTGGTGGCCAAGACAAGCCTGGTTCACACCGTTACTCCGCCTTTCCAGGATAAAATATTTGCATCTCCCACGGATTCCAACAATATCGCAGGCCAAGGGCGCCCTGCTCCATCCGAATCCGGCCATCCTCAAACTTACCGCATGGCGGATCTGACAACGGGCTCTCTGCCTGTCGAGATCGAGGACATTTTGTGAGCAGCATAGAAGCCTTCTACCAGGGCTTCCTATGCAAGAAAATGGAAAGCATTCTGCACCTATCTCGGTCCCCCTGAGGTACCATCTTCTGCCGCTTCGATACAGCAGGTGCTACAGTTCCTCCTCCATTTGCAGAACAAAGGATTGAAAATCACCTCATTAAGGGTGTACTTGGCTGCCTTATCAGCTTATCATAATGGATGCGGGGGCTTTACCCTATTTACACATCCTCTAGTGAAACATTTTCTGAAAGGGTTAAAAAACTTAATGCCTCCAGTTTGTTCGCTAATGCCCAGTTGGGACTTGCAATTAGTACTTCGAGCTCTAATGTCAAAACCATTTGAACCTATGGCTTCCGCGGACATCAAGTTCATCATGTTGAAAACTGCATTTTTGGTGGCTATCACTTCTGCCCGCCAGGCCTCTGAGCTCGCTGCAGTGTGTGAAGATGCACCTTATCTCGTCTTCCATAAAGTTAAGGTAGTCTTATGCCCGGACCTAACGTTCCTTCCTAAGGTAGTCTCTACTTTTCACCTTAATCAGGACATTGTGTTACCGGCCTTCAATGCCCTAATCGCCTTTGGAACGTCAATTACACACACTAGATGTGCGCAGGTCACTAGTGTTCTATAGGTCCCGTACTGAAACCTTCCGGTCTTCCCATCACCTTTTTGTTTGTTATGGGGGACCTTCGAAGGGCTCTCCGGTGTCCCCGCAGAGACTGGCATCCTGGATTGTTGAGTGTATTTGCTTAGCGTATGAACTTAAGCACCGACAGCTGCCAACTTTGATACGCGCACACTCCACCAGAGCTGTTTCGACATCGACAGCTTTTGCGAGAGGTGTCTCCATGGTTGATGTTTGCAAGGCAGCTACTTGGTCGATGCCTTCAACATTCGTAACTCACTACCACCTCGATGTCAGATCACGGAAGGACAACGCATTCGGCAGAGCTGTCCTTTTGTCAGTCCTACAGTAAACTCGACACCGACCCTCCTCCAGTAAGTCAGCTTGTTACTCTGCCCATATGTGTGATGCACAGAGACCACGAAGAAGAAAGACAGGTTGCTTACCTGTAACTGTAGTTCTTTGAGTGGTCATCTGTGCATTCACACAACCCACCCCCCATCCCCGCTTCGGTGTCACTGTCGAGTTCGATAGCGTACCGGATTAGGTGCTATTCCTTGGGCATAAATTCTATCAATACCGAGCAGTTTTTTTCTCGAATTTGATTGTACAGTAGTACCTTGGACTACGAGCATAATTCGTTCCAGAACCATGCTCGTGATCCAAAATACTCGTACAGCAAAGTGAGTTTCCCCATTAGAAATAATGGGAACTCAGATTATTCGTTCCACAACCATTTAATCACTGCTTTGCCCCATGAAGGGAGCCGGCAAAGCAGTGATTAAATGGTTGTGGAATGAATCAGTGGAGTTCCCATTATTTCCAATGGGGAAACTTGCCTTGATGTGCTGGCTCCCGGGGTCCTGGCCGTGCCTCGCCTGCCTCCACTTGCTCTGCCAGGAATGGACAGGAGACGGGGGCTTAGCTGGAGGCGCGGCGCGGCCGGGCTCGGCTACCGCCTCGCGCTGCTGCGCCGGCCGGCCGAGAGTCCAGGAGGTGCATCTCCCTGCCAGGGAGCCGGCAAGTGCTTTGCCGGCTCCCGGGAAGATGCGTGGAGCCGCTCCCGCTGCTTCCTACCATTCTAAAGAAGCGGCAGCTCGCCTCTCCGCTGTGAGCCGCCCGCGCTGCTTGAGCCGGTCCCGTCGCGTCACTTCCGGGTGCGACGGGACCGGCGCCAGCAGCGCGGGCGGCTCACAGCGGAGAGGCGAGCTGCCGCTTCTTTAGAATGGTAGGAAGCAGCGGGAGCGGCTCCACGCATCTTCCCGGGAGCCGGCAAAGCACTTGCCGGCTCCCTGGCAGGGAGATGCACCTCCTGGACTCTCGGCCGGCCGGCGCAGCAGCGCGAGGCGGTGGGCGAGCCCGGGCGAGCCTCGCGGGAAGCCCCCGCCTCCTGGACTCTCGGCCGGCCGGCAAAGCAGCGCGAGGCGGTGGGCGAGCCCAGGCGCGCTCGCCTCCAGGTAAGCCCCCGTCTCCTGCCCACTCAGGATGTAGCGTGGAGCCGCCCAGAGCCAGCAGCGAGTAACCCGGTGTGCTCGTTTTGCAAGACCTCGCTCGTTCAGCAAGTCAAAAATTTAAAAAATTTTTTGCTCGTCTTTCAAAATGCTCGCACACCGGGTTACTCGTAATCCAAGGTATTACTGTATGTATATATCTGTGACTTTTTAAATAATAGGAAAATTCTTGCTAGAATTTTCTCCCTTGGTACTGGGATCGTGATGGCGGTCTCAGGGAACTGAGGGAGAGGGCGGGAGCCCCCCAGAGGGCATGCGTGCGGGGAGGGGCTCCCGCCCAAATCGCCTCAGCTATAGAATCTTCCCGAAAGGTCTCCGTGCAGGCGCAGAGCCCATATGTGTGAATGCACAGATGACCACTCGAAGAACCACAGTTACAGGTAAGCAATCTGTCTTTCTTAAAAGTTACTGTTCTTATACTGCCAGTGACATCTGAATAGCCCTGAACAGCCTGATCTCGTCTGGTTTTGGAAGTTAAGCAGAGTCGGGCCTGGTTAGTACTTGGATGGGTGACAGCCATGGAATATCAGGTGCTGTAGGGGAGGAACCATAACTCAGTGTGATAGAGCACATGCTTTGCATGCAGAAGGTCCCAGGTTTGATCCACGGCCTCCAGGTAGGGCTTGGAAAGAATCCTGCCTGAAACCCTGGAGAGCTGCTGCCAGTCAGTGTCAACAATACTGGGGTAGATGGACCAATGGTCTGACTCAGTATAAGGCAGCTTCCTACATTCCTAAGTTGGGATGGAAACAGTTCGGGTAGCTTGGTGGAACGGCTACTGCAAGGTGACAGCTGAAGAAGCCAAAGGTGACTGGTTTCTCAGCACAGCTGATAGAATAGCCCACGCATTCTCCCTCTGCTGCAGCCAGGTTGAATGTGTAGGTCCTAAACTTCTGTAGGGCAGACCAAAGGATAATAATCTTAAAGCCAAAGCAGACATGCATATCTTCAATATATGTTTCCTTCCCTTCATCTGTAGGAGGGAGATGTTTGGCCCAATTCCACAACTGAAATCAGCGTGATCTTCAGGCCACGAGAAGCTGGGATTTATCACCGAACGGTATACTGTGATATCTCAGGTATAACATTCCCATCTCATGCTACCATTATGGGAGGGTAATACAGACTTCCTGTATTTGGGGTCTCACATTCTGGTGAGCCTGAGCACAAAGGGCCCCTTCACTCACAGATCACAGTTATGACAGATGCCTGCCAGCTTTATTTGGAGGTTTCTAGTGCAGTCTGAAGTGCACATCCTCTGCTCTGCTTGACAAGAGGAAAAAACCCAGCACGTTTGGTTGCCCTTTCATAGAACTATAGAATTGGAAGGGACATCAGAGATCATCTAGTCCAACCCCCTGTTCAATGCAGGCTCTGCACTGCATGGAGCAGCCACAGCATCCCTGATAGAAGGTCACCCAGCCTCTGCTTAAATACCTCCAGCGAAGGAGAACTCACCACATTTCATGGCAGCCTGTTCCACTGCTGAACAGCTCTCACTGTTAGGATGTTTCTCCTGATGTTAAGCCGAAATCTGCTTCCCTGCAATTTCCACCCATTGGTCCCAGTCCTGCCCTCTGGGGCAACAGTGATCAAGTCTGCGCCATCTCCTGCATAACAGCCTTTCAGATCTTTGAAGACCGCTATCATGCCTCTCCTTAATCTTCTCTTCTCTAGGCTAAGTAAGTAATACCTTGGACTGCAAGCATAATTCGTTCCGGAACCATGCTTGTAATCCAAAACACTCTTATAGCAACCTTTCAACACCCTCATCCAAGTCATTAATAAAAATGTTGAACAGCTCAGGGCCTAGGACAGAGCCCTGCAACAGTAAACTGTCTTGGCCTCTGGACTGATGTATGGGACATGAGCGTTCTTTGCCTGCTGCATATATAATAGAGACATCAATAGGAACACAACTACACAGTTCCATCATGAATGAGAGGAAAGATTCCACAGTTAGACTTTTTTGACAGACGAAGTTGCAAACCAGGGGGAAAACAAACCAGCTGTTTACTGTCCCCAATGTTTCCGCAGCAGATTAAAACAACAGGAGGAACTTCCCAATGGTAAGAATCATAGAGTTGGAAGACCTTCAAAGGTCATCTAGACTAACCCTGTGCCAAGGCAGGAGATCCACTTCTGCGGTATCCCTAGTAGGTGGTCACCTAGGCTCTGTTTTAAAATCTCTAACAAAAGAGAGCCCACCACCTTCCAAGATGTCCATCTTGTTCTGCTGTTGAACAGCTCATAGTCTCAAGAAGTTCTTCCTAATGTTTACTTGAAATCTATTTTCTTGTAATTTGAACCCATTGGTTCTGGGCCTCTTTGACAATGAAACAGACTGCCTTGGGAAGAGGTGGGCCTCTCCTTCACTGGTGGTATTTAATCTTAATGACAGTAGTAGTAATAATAATCTATGAAGTGCCTGAAAAACCTAAGCGCTGTGCAAAATGCATCAGGGGGTACACAGTCTAATTTAAAAAACAACAAAGAACTAGAAATGGGAGGAAGAAGGACAAAGATGATTAGACATAGGCTAGCTTCAATAATTTTTTACAATGTTATTAAAATAGGAAGATAATCAATTGAATAAATCAATATTGGCTAGTAAAGTGTTCCATAGATAAGGAGCAAAAAGAGGGGGAAAAACACAAAAGCACAAAATAGGTGAAGAGAGATGGGATTTAACAAGCACAAAGAACCTGAAGAATTCAAGGACCGGAGACTAGATTGATCAGCAGGCGTTAGAGAATGAATCTGGCTGTTATAAGGATTGTTCTTTATTTCTGCCTCAGGATGGTCCACCTGTTGAACCAGGGAATCTGGCAGTAGGGCCTTAGGGCAGATCTCATTCAGGCAGAAGGAAGCACTATTGGCCTGGTCTTTGCCGTGCTGCTCGCCCACCCCCCACCCCTCCGATAATGGACAGAGACAGGCACTGCCACTCATCAGCCAGAAGAACCAAGTAATCTGGCTGCCTTCTTATCTGGTGGAGTAGCTGCTCTAGAGATGCCTGGACCTTGTTCCTGAAAGGGCTAAAATTGCTCCAGCCCTGATGGCTTACAATCCACCCTGTAGGCCCGTCTGCCTACGTGGATACAGCAGAGCGTGAGATGGAAGATATAGCCTTTGTCTCGTGTGTGTAACTGGCCCATGTAGTTCACACAGAGATTCAGCTTTCCCTCCTCCACGCAGCATTGCCAAGCGTCTCGGATTACAGCCAACTTGCAGCTTGCTCGTCCTGTCAGCTCAACTGTAATTAGGAATGACTTCCATAGAATCCACAACAGAGTTTTTACTACCTGTTTATTCTATATCAGAGTAAATACAATCTCCTAAGTTACAGTATATATTGCAGATTATAATGCATAGCCAGTGCATAGCCAATCCAGTCTAGCACACTTCATTACATGATTGCAATAAGTCAGAGCATTAGAGAGAAGAGACAAGAAGAAGCACACAGAAAGCAATCCTTCTCTCTACTAAAATGGTTACAGGAAACGAAACCTAACAATCATACTACGTCATCAGAAAGTACAAACCATGTGATCAGCTCATATTTCTTTCCCACCTACTTTTCCCATGAGAATAGAATAGTAGTGTCAGACTCAACATGATTGTTTTTCTAGCCATCCTGTACCTTTCCAAATGAAAACACTTGTGCCACAGCTGTTGTGTTGTTACATGTCCCAACAGTTCCACCTCACTCGGGCCAGTTGCTTTCTGGAACTTGGCCATCTGCCTGACCTTGACCCCTTTGGTTTTTGATCGCTGCACTGGACCTTGCCTTCTACCTGACCTGACTTCATACTCACCTCTGCCCCTTCCAGCTGACTGCTTGCAGGCCTGACAATGCAAAGCTGTGGTAGTTGTATGATGTGGAATTCTTAAGAAGAAAGTGTTAAAATAACTCCATTGCCTAAGCAGATGAGGGCCAGCCATTTCAGCTGCCAGGCACAAATGCAATGTGTTAGTACAAATCTGTAGTAATTACTATGTGTGGTTGTTGCCAAGCAAACCCCATGCTGTTTTAAGTTTGAAAAAGGAGAGAGAGAACTTTCATGGTGTGTGTATCTTTCGGGCTGAAGCTTCTCCATGTTCAACAAATGGATGTGCCACACAGACTACAAATTAAAGCATCCACTTGTGCAGTGGGAGTTTCGGTTTCTGCGAAGCATGCAGTGTTGCTCTGATCTAAAATCCAGAAGGAATGATGCTTCCCTGGAGAGCCCACCAGGTTTTATTCCACTCCCAATAGAGATGGATTCAGTTCTTACCATTCAGGAGATTTTCTGTTTTAGTGGAAGCTCTTCCTCCAGATGAGTCGGGCTCAAACAACAGTAATATTGTCATCCACACACAACAAACAGTTGAAGTGTCTGTTTTTTGACAAACTGAGGCTGCACTGACTTCTTCCGGCTCAGTGTACTAACCAGACTTTTAACCCTGTAACTCTCTTATCAACACATCTTATTATGCAGAACCAGAATTTCCACTAAGCAGGGCCTCACTACCCACTGACCGCATTACATATGTGCTGAAGGCCAAAAGATACAGGTCTGCTTTTGGGATCACTTCTTTCTCAGAGCATGTAAATGAAGTGCCATCCCTTTGAACTTGTGTATTCTTTTGATTTTATTTGTTTTACCTCAAAGGCTTGGCCTCAGTTATAATATAAAATTACACACAATAAAGTCAACAGACCAATGTGTTTACTGTGGCATAAGAATTTGTCAGATGCTTGAAGTGGTCTTCAAAATTGGTAGGACTACATGTATGGGCAGAAAAGCAAGCAGAAACCAACTCTACAGAGTAAGCCCAAAAGTTAATGAAACATGGGACTTCGGGGGGGGTGGGTTGAGACTTGGAGAATACTGTATTTAGCTATTCTACAGCAGGACTCTACAATGCAGGAGGAGGAATTTATACCACCAGAAGTGGGACTTCATCCCCTCCACATACTATGTAAAGCGACCCAAGCTGGATCCAATTGACTTTTAATACCTAGAACAGTATCTAAAATCATCTCCTGCTTGGTCAACACGGCTACCTTTGTTTGTTTATTTTTTATAGGACTGTAGTGAATCTTTGTTCCATTTTTCAGGGCTAAAGTAGTGCTTGGGGAGGGGACATCTCCCACCAAACACTATTCACACCATTTGTTGGCATTTTTTTCCTGGTTTGCCACTGATTCAGTGCCATTTTTTAAAAGTTACTGGATCATCATCTTCCTGCGAATAGTCATCCCAGCCCATTGAGGATCATATAATGAATACATTAATGTCACACCATTGCGTTGCCTATCAGGTTTGACTGCATGATGGCATCACAGAGCCAGCCGAGAGTAAAGTCAACGTTCTCTGGATTAGCTACAGTCAGAACCCAGCATGTCTCATCTAGTGGCCCCTAGTCACAAATTTAAATAAAAGAAAATACGGTAGTGGTTTCCCATGGCGAGAAGACCACTGCCAAATGTTAATATTAGGGATGATACTATCAATGTGAATGAATGTTAATGTAGGGGTTTCATCTTTAAGCTCCTTTTGTTTAAATATGATGACCGAGCAGCCAAACACATGTCCTGGGAGACTAAAATGCCTCCCTCTGGCTTTTGAGTGTTACTGTTTTTAATGCCCAATCTGGGTCCTGTGGTTCTTTTGCACCAAGCAACCATGAGCGCTATAGCTGCTCAGGATCAGGAAGTACTGAATAGCAGCAGCCACACTACCAAGGGCACATCCTGCTAAGTGATATGGCCACCACCTGCCAACAATACCCTCCTGCTGTTTACATGGGTCATGATCATGAATCAGATGTTACATGTGGCAATGTTCAAAAACTGGGAGAGGAGCATTTCAGCACAGTTCAATGGGGTGTGAAGGGAGGTGCCTGCCAACATGAATTAGAATGTATTACTATGGCTTCTAGAATTTGCATATTGGTGTCCCTTGAAAACTGAGGTTAAATAAAATGTATATAAGAAAATAACACCACTCCATCTATGATGCCCACAATTATGCTAATTTCAGTCTTCCTTCACTGACTGTAGATCACAAACTGAATATGAGCCAGCAATGTGATGTGGCTGCAAAGAAGGCAAATGCTTTGACCTGGATTCCTGCATTGAGCAGGGGGTTGGACTCGATGGCCTTATAGGCCCCTTCCAACTCTACTTTTCTATGATTCTAATCTGGTGCCTTCCAGATGTGTTGAATATCTGATGCCCTCCAGATGGGCCATTCTGGCTGGGAATTATGGGAGCTGCAATCCAAGACATCTGGAGAGGATCAGGTTGGGGAAAGCTGCTCTAGTTTAACATGCTTGGTGATCCATCCCTTCCAAGAGGTGGTCTGCAGCTTTCTGTACCAGCTGAAGCCCCCAAACTTGGGGCAGCCCCATTTATGTATGTGAGGAGCCATCCAATCCCACAGGTTTTCCTGGTTGCCTAGCGACATCAGCCAACCACAGTTAGGGCTGGTTAAACAAAAGGAAAGGAAATCTGGACAAAGGCTCTTTAAATGGTTCAAGGACTCTGAGGGAGGAGGAGGTGGCGGCAGGGCAGAAGCACAGAATAAAAGCATGAAAGCTGGATTCTCAGAGCAGAGTGAAGAAAGACAGAACTGGAGTGAAGAGGCTCTGGAGGAGTAGCTGGAAAGAGCAACTGAAAAGGAAGAAAGAACAAGAAGGTAGTAGGAAGGGGGAAAGAGCAGCTGGTTCCTTAAGAGCTGAGAGCCAAAGAGCTGAAGCAGAGGAGTGGCCGCTAGGAAACACAGGAGACACCTTCCAGTGCAGTCAGGAACGCACAAGAACAAATGGACAAGAAAAGACGTACTTCCACAGCAAGCTCAGTAATAGGTTATCCTGACTCTACAACTGCATCTACATCTAGCATCATTATGTAGGCATTCTCTCTGATCCTTCAGCTCAGTCGTGGATACAGCTGCCAAGCTGCTCGACTACCTCGTTCCTTGAACAGGGCGACTGAGTCTGCATCCACCGCCCATGTGCTGGTCCATGACTAGGGGCTTCCAGATTCACAGTCCTGCCCCCGTCGCCATTTGCCAGTCGCCATGGGACTTTTGTTTGTTTGTTTGGGTTGGGTTGGAAGACGCCTGTGCGTGAAACTGTTTTATGTGGGGAGATCGGTGCACAACGAATCACCACACAAACTTGACAGAGTACGGCAATGATCCAATGGCACGGTTACCCTGACGATTGGAAAACCATTCTCTGCTGCAGCCTTCATCCGCCTTCACAGCCGTTGTAATTTAGGTTTAATTATCTTCCGCCTGTTCTGCTGTTGAGGACTTTATGTTTTGGATCGTTCTTTGTCTGGTTCCTCTCCCCGGACCTTACCGCCATGGGTGACCCTACTGGGAGTACATAGTTCCCGACAGCATTGCTCACAGGGTTCATCGGAACACGCAAGCCCACTCACCACTTCAAGGTGACGATCCAGCGAGAGGGATGTTTTAAATGCCCCCTGAAAATGTACTTGTTTAAGAAGGCTTTCTTGGGCTTACAATTAATAATCATTCTGCTTCTCCATTTTATTGTTTTTGTATTGCTTTTATTGTCATTGTAGCTGAAATTATTTTTAATAGTATATTTTAAACTATCATTTTAATATTGTTATATGTTACCTTTAAAATATGTTATATGTTATATATATATATATACACACACACACACACACACACAGATGGACAGCCATCGGTCAGGGATGCTTTGACCTGGATTCCTGCATTGAGCAGGGGGTTGGACTCGATGGCCTTGTAGGCCCCTTCCAACTCTACTTTTCTATGATTCTATGAAAACATATATATATATATATATATATATATATATATACACATATGTTATATGTTATGTATAATATTGTTATATATGCCTAGGGATTGTATTATATTAAGTGGTATATAAGTATTAATAATAAATAAATAAGATACTCAGGTGCACAGACTTGTGGACCCACCTTTTGCCCCACCTGCATCATGTACCTGCATTTGATGCAGTGGTTGGAATATTCCAACTATTTTCATCCATGTTCCAAAATGGATATAATTTCTGAGATTACTGTAATTTATGCAAAACAGTCCTGAAGTTAAGGCAAACCCCTAGATATTATTTCTCCGGTGTCTGTTAGGCCAGATATACTTTTCACATGTTAGCCCTTGCAATCAGCATCTTTGCAGTTGGTATCCTAAAGGTGGATCATTATCTCCACAGGCCGAGAGACCAGACTCCCTCTGCGCATCAAAGGAGAGGCCATGCCCCCCAAGCTGTTTTTCAACTTTGACCAGCTGGATGTTGGGAAAATTTTTGTTGGATCAGACCACAGTTATGAGGTGAGTCCTGTTACTATGAATCAGAACTGTGTCCTGCCTTCTTTGACAGAGCTCATGGGGGTTATTTATTAATTAATTTATTCAGTTTGTGAGTTGCCCTATAGCTGAGGTTCTCAGGGTGATGTACACAATAAAAAACAAAAACAATAAAACCAATGACAAAACCCAGTAATAAAACACATTAAAAAGTATTGTTCTTTGTGGTCTCTGTGTATCACACATATGGGCTCTGCGCCTGCATGAAGCCTAGTTTTGGGAAGCTTCTATAGCTGAGGAATTTTTGGCAGGAACCCTCCTGCACCGTCCCAGTGTGCCATGTCCTTAGAGGGTACCCGCTTATTCCCCCAGTTCCTCTTCGACTGCCATTGGGACTGATGGCCTCTGTCAGGTCAGTCATAGCATTCATTTGTCTTCAAATGCTCCCTCTTCAAAACTGGTTCTTTCGAACCTTCAATTGGGATTGCAGTGCCTATCAGACTTACGGTATCTTTGCCTGACACCCACAGTCCAGTCCTCATTGAGATAGTGGATGCTACGAGACAACCTTCAAAAGACATGCTGTTCCTGCATCCTTCCCTGATGAGAATATTTACCTCTGACACATCCCTTGTTGGTTGGGGTGCGCACTATAGAACTCTTACACGAGGAGTGTGGTTGGTTTGAGAGAGTACACACCATATCAGTTATCTAGAACTGCTGTCTGTCTGGAAAGCGTTAATAACTTTCAAGTCTGTTCTCAAGAACCAATGTATTCAAGTCGTCAAGGACAACACTACAGTGGTCGTGTACCTGAACAAACAGGGGGGAATGCGATCAAGCAGGCTTACCAGCTTGACCCAGAAGGTGTTTGTGAAGGATCACCAACAGGATCCTTTGCGTGAGTTCGGCGCTTAACGGGTTAATCGGCACTGAACTACAGCCCGTCCGAGCTCTAGCGACCACCCGCGAGGCTTTTACACACAAAAGGAAACCGCAGCTCTTTAGATGCCCAAATAAGGCTTTTATTTGTTTATACAATAACACAGAACGGAACTAACAGCTCTTCAGGAATACTATACTGTGAACACAACCTTAGTTGACCCCCGCCTTACCCAATCAGCAGGCTCCCAGGCTAGCGGACTGAATCTAGTCGATTTCCTTAGACCAAAGACTCTAGCCTAGTCAGTTTCAGCCTAGCTCCGGGTCGGCGATCCGTGGATGAGAGAATGGCGTACTCGGGCTGCTTGTTTGGAGGATGGATCTGGCCCCGTAGTACCCTTGGTTCCCAACAACCCTAAACCGGAAGGGAGAGGGGTTTTCTACCCCTGAGTCCCCGCTCTCCCCGCCCTCCAAGTCAGGTGGGGGCTTATGCCTGCCCCTTCGTTTCAGGTGGGCTTATTCCTGCCTGGGAAGAAGGTGACGTACTGGTACTTTGCAGCTCTTTGAGACTGCCCTGATAGTTTGATGGTCCTTGATGGTCCTTCCTGGATTCTTGTGGATCTCCACCGAGACCCTCCTTTGTTGGGGATGATGACCTGTCTGGCTGCTTCTCCGGTGATCTCATCCCTCCTCCCTCGCCCCCTCCCTTAGGGGAAAATGGTGTGTGTGTGAGTGCAGACTTGTGTTTGGTCTTTCTCCACAGTGTTCAACTGGGCAATTCCTCAGGAATGGACCTTACCAAGATACACATTGCAGGAGAGAACAACATGCTAGCAGATTCCTTGAGCAGAATCTCGCAGACATTCCACAAGTGGCAACTGTGAAAGCTTCGGCTACTGGGTGGTATAGAAATAATAATGATGACGACGACGACGACGACGACGACGACGACGACGACGACGACGACGACGACAACAACAACAACAACAACAACAGGATCATCTGATCTTGTGGTCAATTTTGGCTCACTGGAACACTCCTACTGTTGACCTGTTTGCAACTCCACAGACCTCTATGTGCAAATGTTGTGGAAAAATTGATCTACTGCGTTGTGTTTTGAAGAGGTTCTTAGAAAGGAAAGTTTATTAGTGAATTCGCTGATGGCATCTGAGCACAGTCAGGAATGCCAACAAGAACACAAGGGAGACACTTCCATTTTTACTGAATAATATCAGGTAGAGGTCAGGTGACAATTGAGTCAGTACAGGAAACAGAGACAATTCAAAAGGAGACATTTAGACAAAAACAAAAGATCAGGTATTGCCCATCTTCCAGCCATCATGGTAATCAGTAGTCTTTCCCAAGGTGATAATCCCAAAGTGATAATGGCTCACAGTACTTTTAGCATAAGAAGGAAAGAGGCTTAAGCAAATCAATAGATGGGTTGTTCTACGGAAGGTCAAGGAAAGGGTCTGACATGTTAGGACATGTTTCTGGAAGGTAGAAGGAAAGGTCTGACTTGCCTTTCCAGGCCTTTCTGTTAAACTGAAGCCTGGACAAATTGTACTTCTACACAAAGCTTTTTGCAGCAGAGCAGCAGTGGGTCCAAATTCACTGGGGGGATGCGTTCCTGGTGAAGTGGACAAGTCAATTATTTCACCTGTTCCCACCTTTTCCCCTCCTAATGAGAGTTTTGGTGAAGATATGAGTGGAGGACATGGATTGCATACTGATAGCCCCTGGTGGCCGAGGCAGGCATGGTTCATTCCACCACTCCACAGATGCAGAGGGAAATACCCAGGCTCCCCCATCAGTACCAGCCCTTCTCCCTCAAGACTGAGGTCGGATGATTGAGATGACGAGCAGCAGTCTGAACACTGCAACCCGCAATGCCACTGTCTCTTTGCCACCAACTGTCAAAACTATCTTGGATGTGCCTAGGAATCCAGCTACTAGAGCCTCTTATGCCAGGAAATGGAAGTCATTTTCACAGTTTGCTATGGCTGCTGGAGTTGGATCTGGTGAACTGTCTTGTTCAGAGCATTCTTCATTTCCTATCATCACTCTTTGAATGAAGGCTGAAACTTTCTTCCATTAAACTCTACCTTGTGCCAATCTCAGCATTGCATGCACCTGTGAAAGGATTTTTGGTGTTTTCCCATCCCCCAACTTCATCAGTTCATCAGAGGTGTACACAATCTTGTCCCTCCTGACTGCTCGCCTACACCGCAACGGAGCTTGTCAGTGGTTCTTCAGGCACTGACATCCAAGCCTTGTGAGCCACTTGTGACTGTAGACTTCCGTCTACTTTCATGGAAGGTAGCACTTTTGGTATCTGTACATAAGCACACTGAGAGCCAGTGTGGCGTAGTGTTGGACTGGGACTCAGGAGATCTGGGTTCTAGTCCCCGCTCGGCCATGAAACTCACTGGGTGACTTTGGGCCAGTCACTGACTATCAGCCTAACCTACCTCACAGGGTTGCTGTGAGGATAAAATGGAGAGGAGGAGGACTATGTAAGCCGCCTTGGGTTCCTTGCAGGAAAAAAGGCGGGATATAAATATAATAAATAAAATAAATAAATAATAGCACATTGATCCAGTGAACTCTATGCCATTAGAGTCGACCCCCCCCCCCCCCCATATATGTCCTTTCATTGGGACAAAGTAATTTTGCATCCTGATATGGTATTTCTACAGAAGGTAGTCTCAGATTTTTCACCTTAACCAGGACATTGTTCTTCTGGCTTTTTCCCCATCACTATTGTCAACAGTGGAGTCTGCTTTGCATACCCTGGATGTGCGTAGAGCTCTAGCATTCTACAAGTCTCACGCAGAATCTTTCCATAAATCTCAGAGACTTTTTATCTGCTATGGAAAGAAGTGCAAAGGGTTGCTGCTTTCCTTGCAGCGCTTTCGTGTCCTGGTTGGTGTATGCCATTAAGCTGGCATAAAAATTTGCTGGACTAGAACTCAGCCCGAGTGACTGCTCATTCCACTAGGGGTGTTGCCATGTTGGTAGCGTTCGGTCGTGGGGTTGCTTTATTGGACTTGTGCTGAACAGTGATCTGGTCGACCCCCTCTACTTCTGTTAGATATTATACACTGGATGTTCGAGCCTGAGCGGATTGCTCTTTTGGCAGTGCTGTCCTTTCGTCAGTCCTGCAGTGACAATGCTGACCCACCTCTAGTACTCTCCAATATGTGTGAAGCACAGAGACCATGAAGAAGGAGGACAGGTTGCTTGCCTGTAATTGTGGTGGTTCTTCAAGTGGTTATCTGTGCATTCCCACTACCCACCGTGCTCACTTTGGTGTCAACATTGATACTGAGGTCCTCTTGGTGTCAGGTCAATGTTCATACCAAGTTTCTCTTGGTTCCGAGGCCACAATCTGCGGTCTCATGGAACTGAGGGAATAGGCGGGAACCTACTAAGGACGTGCGTGCTGGGACGGTGTGGGAGGGTTCACGCCCAAAATTCCTCAGCTATAGAAGCTTCCCGAAATGAGGCTCTGTGCAGGCACAGTCAATTACCACAACCCACTGGGGCTTATTTAAGCCACGGTGGGTTGCAGCGTGTGCCGATGGCCATTTTGAATATCCAAGCTGCAGTGGGTGGTCGCCATGGCTTATTGTGCTGTCTGAACCTCGCGAGGGTGTGTTGTTGGCGTGGTTAACCACCCACCCACAACTCATGGGCTGTTTTACGGTTGAGGGGGCTGGACTTGATGGCCTTGTAGGCCCCTTCCAACTCTACTTTTCTATGATTCTTTTCTATGAACCCATGGCTGTTGTTGGGTTATTTGAGGGTTGCTTCCCACTCCAGCAAGCCATGTCACCAGGGGTCAGATGACACAAGCCGCGCCTGGGTGGGTAATTAGGCAGACGGCACCCAGCACACGCTGCGGCTTAAACAAGTCACTATGGCTTGTTTCAGCTGCGGTGATTGTGCAAACCAGGAGTATGACTTAACAAGCCAGGGTTTCCTTCTCCATTTCCCCTAGCTCCCAGCTTGGGTTTTGTAACATCTTACCTGATGAAGAGATCTCAAAAGCTTGCATGTTGTTGTTTTTTGTGATCTTCTTGGTGACCTAATATAGTATTACACTAATAAGGGTTTTGGAATTTTGCTTATGGCCAGCACAGCTACCTTTGCTTTTTGAGTGGTAGTCCTTTTCATAGAAATCTGATCGCAAAACTGATTACATCTTCCTCCTAGCTCTATAAGTGGGCTGGACCAGGGAAAAGACAAGGCACCATTTCTCACCAACAAAGGGTAGCATTTCATTATTCAAATTTGCCTCACCTATGGAAAGTATCAGGAAAACAGAGAAGCGAGACTGCTGCAGAATTAAATATTCAGGGAGGGCAGAAGCTTTTCTAATTAGACACATTAGTACTTCTTCACATGATGCATCACCTCATTTCTCACTTTAGGTTGCAGCGCCCTTCATTTTTACTGATTTCCAAAGTGGGCAAGTGGTTATTAGAAAGAAAGAGGCTTGCCGCTTGCACAAAGGCTAAATACTTTTTATTGTATAGTAAGGCTTAATTCCTCTGCAAGGAATGCAGGCTTCAGGCAGGGAAAAGAGCAAGGGTAAAGCAGAGGAAAAACATCAAGATGTACAAAAGGCAATAAAATAAATTTCACTCTCCTACCTCTCCATTCAATTTGATTTCTTGATGGTTGGTTCTATGGGCCAGTGTAACACAGAAGTAAGCGGGTTGGCCTTCAAGCAGGAAGACTAGTTCAAATCCATGCTCAACTATGAAGCTGACTGGATAGCCTTGGGTAGTCACTTCCTCCAAGAGGAAGCTACCACAGAGAATTGAGGATAAAATGGAGATTCGGTAGGTGGGCTTTTTCTGTGGTTGCCCCCAAATTGTGGAATGCCCTCCCTAGAGAGGTCCACCTGGTACCTACTTTGTTGACTTTTTGGCACCAGGCAAATACTTCTTTATCCTCCCAGGCCTTTCAAAAGTATTTTTAACTGCTGCTTGCTTTACTTTTAACATGTATAATGCTACATTTTAAAATAATCTTCTCTGTTTTTAGCTACTCAGTTATTTATCCCTTTTAAATGCTAGATTTTTGTTGCTGTTTTTAAAAGGATAGATTGCTTATTTGTAACTGGTTCTTCAAGTGGCCATCTGTGCATCACACATATGGGCTCTGTGTAGTGGTGGGGCCGAGCCTGGAGTCGGCTGGAGGCTCGCTCCGGGCTCGGCCCTCTGCGAGCGGCGGCGGCCCGATCCCACTCTTCAGAATGGCGCGGAGCATTGTCCGCGCCGCTCGCGCCGATCAAGCCGCTGGCGGAGAAACACCCCGCCGCCGCCAGACCCCCCCACCCCCGCTGCTGCTGCCAGGACCCCCCCGCCGCCTACCTGGTCCTGCGCGCCGCCGCTGGAGCCACTGCTCCGGCACGCTGGACCCCCGCCCACGCTCTGTTTTGGCGGGAGGAACCAGCCCTGTTGCCCTGGTTGCCCGATCAAGCCCTTAAACAGCCCTGTTGCCCTGGTTTCCCCAGCCAAAAACAGAGCGCGGGGGGCCAGCGCGACGGAGCAGGGTCCCGTCGCATCACTTCCTCTGCGCCCGAAGTGACGTGACGGGACCCATCAGACAAGGGAGGAAGGCTCTCCGCTCTGCGGAGAGCCCAGGTAAAGCCTGCGCGGGTGGCCGAGCAGCCCGTCGGACACGAGCAGGCCCAGTTCGGGCCTTGCTCCTGTCTGACGGGCTGCTCGGCTACATCCCTAGCAGGGATGTTGAAGAGTCCTTGGTCTCGAGTCACGAGTCGAGTCACGAGTCTTTGGACTCGAGTCTCGAGTCCGAGTCCTTGGTCCAAAATGGTGACTCACGAGTCACGAGTCACTCCCAAAGCTAATTCCACGAGTCCCTATTAAAATCAATGGGGGTTTCCTCCAACAAAATAAGGCTATTTCAGATGTGTGGCTTAAATAAATTCTAGGCACAAGTGTGCCTTTTTATTTCAAAACTCTGCAACTGATTTTGGCAAGAACAGACCAGGCAGACAAACACAAAATAACCAGACAGGCAGAGGAGGCAGAGAACCCCAAAACAGGCAGGCAGAGGCGTTTGTCTTGGACAATTCAAACTGTGGAACTGGTTAAGAAGAGACCAGGCAGGCAGAGGAGGCTGGGAACCCCAAACAGGCAGGCAGAGGCAGCCAAACCCAAAATGTCTGAAAGGTTGCATTTTAGGGAAATGATTTTAAAAAATAAACTTGCTGTACTTCCTAAAACCTATCCATGTTGCATTTGAGGAACACGAGTCCTTGGTCTCGAGTCGAGTCTCGAGTCCCATTAAAAATATTGGGACTCGAGTCTGACTCGAGTCTGTGGGGGGACTCAGTCCGACTCACGAGTCGAGTCCTCGAGTCCGAGTCCCCATCCCTGGTAATTGTGCAGACCAGGGTCATTGTCTGCATGATCACAATCTTGAGATGAAAAGGAGGAGTAAGGGTCTGTAGACTTTCAAAGAAGGCGCTAGTAGGTGATGTCGTGAGGGTTTCAGGGTTCACCTGGCATTACCCGAAGGCTGCTGGGAAGAAGAAAGGTATATTTTTGATCCTCCATTTTTGAAAATATAAAATACATTGGTTTACTCAGAAATGTCTCCATCTTGGGCAAAGCACATTTTCTCCTTTAGCAGTGGAAACAGAGAGAAAGTATGCAGGCTTAATATTAACAAAGCTTGAGTTTATTTTAGATGCTCTGTTAGCTAAAATGTCAATAGAAGCCAAATGGGGTAGCTTTACCTTGCAGATAGAGGGGACGAATCCTCAGAGAATTAAGTCCCAGATTCCGGTGGTGTAAAATCCTCTTTCTCCAGTGTAGGGCCCCACTGCTGAATGGCTAAAAATTCTCCAGTTACACAAAAAGCCAAGGCAGCCCATGCTGGCGATAAGCAGAAGTCCAAAACCCTGATAATAGTGTGTGACACCTTTATCAGGCCATGTCATGACTGTGCAGCAGCCGTGGCCAGCCCCGGCCCTCCTGAGTTGGCCACTGAGCCATGCATCCTGCACGGTTCTTCCACACTTGCTTTGGCCACCCTCCCTTACTTAGCTAGTATACAAGGAGAGTGGATGGGATCTCCCCACTCTCTAGCACCAAAGGAAGGAGACAAGTGGCTCCAGCCCCAGTCTCTGCTCACCAGTACTTAGCCCATCTTCCCTTCCTCTGTGCCCCATTTGCATGGGGGGCAGGGACAACCAACCCTTGAAGGTGTAAATAGATAAAGCAACCCAGTCCAATAAATTAAGTTTATTAAGGTAGAGGTAAAAAAAAGGGTAGGGGAAAGAAAGGAGTGAGGGTGTACAATAAAACAGGAAAACAAATTATTAGGCTTTCACTCTGAGTTGCCTTGAGGTAATACTTGGCCAGAGTCTTGGATTTGACAAAGGAGTGTTAATAGCTCCTGGGGTATAGTAATGATGTGTTTCCATGGGAGCTAATTGTTAGATAATTGTCTTCTGAATGACCAGGAAATACCTGAAAGGGGGCATACCTTTCTCTGCCCCCTCCTAGCTAAGAAGGATGTACACAGCTAGGTGTCTGTGTGTGAAGGGTGAAGACAGGAATTGCAGTTTGAATCAGTGCGACTAAAAAAGAGAGAGAGATGCAGAGAGAACTGAGTCTGTCTGGCCTTCGTAAGCTAACAGCATTCTGGGTTGCTGGTTCCCTCTCTCTAATGATCTGATGTGGGAGCACTGGATTTTGGCTATGTGGTGGAGTGTTTTGAGCTGTGCCTCAATTTGTAAATAAATCCAGATATTACAAATGCCAGCAAACCTTCCACAGGAAACCAGTCCTGGTGGGGTGAGCATCACACTGCATTTTCAAAACACCCTGCAAGTTTAAAGCCACTGGGAGAAATGCAAGATGTTTGTTTTCTGCTGCTATGGTGTGTGATGCCAAAGCTGCATCAGTTTCACTGAGGGCAAGACATTCCATGCTTACTGTTTGGAATGGAGGTATTTTCTTCAGCTCCAGACAGAGCCACCAGATGTAGCAACTGGAATATTAAAACTGTTGTGACTTTGAGATCAGGCGTGTTCCTCCCTGTTCCCAGCTTTGCCCTTTCTCTGCAGGCCATCCTATCTAACCAAGGAGCTATCGATGCCCTCTTCAACCTGGTATGGCCGTCCACTGCCCTGGGATCCTGTTTTACCTTTCAGCCCAGTGAAGGAATCATTGAGCCAGGTAGCCATCAGGCCATTCATGTCACCTTCAGCTCCACCATCCTGGGGCATTTCTTTGAAGAGTTCAAATTCAATGTGAATGGATCTCCCCAGCCAGTGACCTTAGTGATTAGGTAAGCTGGATAAACTATGACGATCAGCATCTTACATATTGGTAGCACAGTTTGCTGTTAAAACTGCTGTTTTAAAAGATACCATTTTTGCAGAGATGATTTTTGCACACATAGCTATACTTGCTTGCAAGCCAGTTCTTGAATTCCATAACATTCTAGTGTGATCAGAAGCAACTCCAGTGGCATCTTAAAGACTTAACACATTTATTCTGGCATAAGCTTTGTGGACATTGTCCGCTTCATCTGATGCAATGTAATCAAGAAGCACTGCTCTAGAAGGAGCCTTGTAGAGATGAAGGGGTGGAACTAGATGTCTTGGTGGTTGTCTTGGTTCTCTGTGGCTCTCGTGGGCTGCAGCCTGGGAGGCAGTGAGGGTGTGTTTGTTCCTCAGGGGCAGGAAAACTTTACATTTGAGCAAGCCTGAAGTTAGACTTCATACTCTGTAACAATCCAAACATAACTCCTTCCCTTGGTCTTCTGGCAGCCACCCTGGAGTATTGCAAAGACAAGGTGGGGGACGGAGGCCCTCCAGCCCTCTTCCCTTTTGTGAAGGCAGCATTGGTTCTGAGCCTCTCTTGCAAACAAAAGTGCTCCCCTTTCCTCTGTTTTCTCCCTCCCAGGGGCTGCGTCATTGGACCGACATTTCATTTCAATGTGCCGTCCCTCAATTTTGGGGATGTTTCCTTTGGTAAGTCTATGCATATTTGTGAATTGTAGTTGTGGGCTGGACTTAATTTAAGGGCATTAAAAATGCCTTGTTGGATCAGATGCAGGTCCATTTAGTCTAGCACCCTGTTTGCAGCAACGGTCAGAAAAGGGCATCCTCCAGGAGCTCTCAAGCAGGGCATGGGGGAGCATTCCTTGCTGCTCATCTGCTATGGACACTCTGCGAGAAAGGCTTCCTCTGAACATGCCCAGATGGCTTAGAATAGGGGTCCCCTACTTTTTTGGATCCGTGGACACAATTTGGAATTTGAGAAACTGCTGTGGGCACTACCACAAAATGGCTTCCATGGAGGATGTGGCTAGTCCCATAATGGCTGCCGTGGGAGCCTGGCTAGTCAAAAGAGGTCCGGGGGCGGCGGCGGGGGGTGGGGAGAAATAGCAAAGCTAGACACTGGGGAGGGGGGAATAGCAAGGCTGCAGGATTTTAATTTTTTAGAATGGAGTACACACAGTTCTGAACTAACCCAAAAACCCTGCTATTGATGACAGTAGACTGAACCAACCCCTTATGAAGCAGTGAGGGCTGACAGTCACACACAGATATCCTTTTCTGTTCAAAACAACAGAGCCTTGTGGTGGCAAGTTGGACTAAAAGTTATTGAGGCGTTTTTTTCTGGTTGTGGCTGCTGCTTACTTCATTTCCTGCATCTCCTCTCCTCCACAAGAGCTGTAGTGAACAAGACTCCCATAGAACTGGACGCAGTACTCAAGATGAGGCCTAACCAGTGCTGAGTAGAGCACTGAACTTGAAAAAAACTTGAAAAAGGTTAGGGCACCAGGTTCTCCTTCCTGTTCCTGAACCTGCTGCTGATCAGCTGTTCAGCAGGCAGGAAGAGAAAGAAAGAAAGAAAGAAAGAAAGAGTTGCTTCCTGGCCCCATCCAATCTACTTCCATCCACACAGACCTTTCCTCTTTGCTCTCTCTTTATCTCTCCACTCCCCACCCCTAGCCTTGCTCTTTCTCTCCCACTCACCCTTTTACCTCATTGCTTCTCCTAGAGTGTCGGAGGCCAGCAAGCTTGGGGCAAGCCCCGCCTCCGGGGCTGGGAAGGCAGACTTTGATCTGAGCTTCCCGGCGGAGGCGGGGCCTCCCCCAGGAAACTCCAGTTTAGTTTCGTGCCTCGGGAAGGAGGCAGACACTTCGCGCTGCTCCAGTGCGAAAAGAAAGGAAGAAAAGGGGGGGGGGGGAGAAGAAGAAAGAAAACTTATGAGAAGACCGGGACGGTAGCAAAGGCCCCACGCCACCACCCTGAGTGGAGAGGCAGATGGCCTGACCCGGGACAACCCCCCCCCCCATCCATGGCGGGAAAGTCCCAACCGTCCCGGGAGGGCCCCAGCGGGGGGGGGGAGGGAGCAACCTCCTGGGGGTCCTGAGCCCACCCTAGGGAGGGAAGGGATTAGGGTCCCAGGCGCCTCAGCTGGCGCGGTAGCGGGAGCGCCGACCAGGCCTCCTCCCTGCGGCCACCGCAGCAGGCACGTCCCCTGGCCGCACCAGGGCTGCTGCCGCACCACCTCCAGCTAGCGACCCTCCTTGCGACCCCGCCGCTCTGGCTGCAGAGGCCCAAGCAGCCTAACGGCCCGGCTTCCCCCCCCCCCCTGGCAAGCCCACGTGGGCAGCTACAGGGGGCAGCCAGCTTGGAGACCGCTGGAGCCGCCGCCAGCCTGGGCTGCACACGCGGTAGCAGCTGGGCTCCAGCTGAAAGGCGGGCGAGCGCGTGAGCATGCGCAAGCCGGCAGCTACAGCCAGGCCGAGCATGGGGGTGAGTAGGGACCCCTCCTCCAGCCAGGCGCCTGCGTGAACACGGGAGCGCCGGTCTGACCCTCCCGCCGGCAGCCAACACCACGCTGCGCCTGCTCGCCACAGGGGCCCACACTCCCCAGCGGCGCGTGCGCGTGTGTGGCTGGCGGTGACCATCTGCAGCCGTCGCCGCGCCGCCTCTGCCCACCGTAGCACAGGAAGGCCGCCCCAGCCTACCGCCAGCAGCCTTCTCTGCATCGCCCCCTGCTCGGCGGGGCAAATGGGCAGCAGCCGCACGGACCCTGCTGGCGGCCTGATTGCCCTGCGTCTCCCTCTGTCTGGACAGCCAGCCACGTGAACGGCTACATGGGCAGGCATGTTGGAGCCCCAAGCCGCTCACGCACGCGGTCACTGTTGGCCTTCAGCAGGGCGTGCACGCGCGCACGCACACACACACACGGGCTGACGGGCGCATAGGCCCTGCTCATAGCCCTGTGACTTACGCTGGCGCAGCTTGTCTGAGTGTAGAATGCTAAGCAGAGTCAGGGGGTTGGACTCGATAGCCTTGTAGGCTCCTTCCAACTCTATGATCTATGATGGCGAGTGAGAGTGCAATGTCACCACTGGGGGCGAAGCATACCAGGGGGGACAAGAGTCCCAGTGAAAACGGCTATTCACTCCACCAGAGAGAGTTGGGGTCTCTCTCGTGTGCATAGCTGATAGTCTGACAAGTCCTCACTTATTGCCCGGGCCAAACCCTCACCTTAATCTCTTGCCCTTCAAGTCCATAATATTGCCTGCGGCCACGTCATCTCATCATCCAGAGTTATTACAAAACAAGAGGCGGTGCAAGATGCCCACGGGTGCAATAGGGCACAGTGGGCCTTCTTAGGGCGCAAAGGGTACAAACAGTGCATGCCATCAGCAGCAAATCCCACACTCGGGCAAGTGCAGCATCCATCTCCGACAGTGAAGACAGTGAAGTCTCCGATGACAGCGACGAAGAGAGTGACACGCCCTCAGAAGGGCGACTCTTTGCAGCAGAAGCACTCCCCAAGATGATACCGGGGTTCTCACCGAGGTTGACCTGTCAAGCTAGAGCAGCGTTACAGCTGATAAAATTCCGTAAAGTGTGTGAAGCCTAGGAGTTTTCCCACCAGAAGAACTGCCGTCACATCCCGCGGCCACCATCTCAGGGAACCTGCGATTCCTCCAACAAGAGTAGGCCAAACTGGCCAAGCCGAAGTTCTGACATCTAAATCACTAAGGCCTGTGCGCGCCCTCCGTCTGAGGGCGGACAGGCTACTGCAGAGAAGCCTAGCGTTGGAGATGTCAAAGAGTTCATTAAAGGCACTCTCACCGCGGCATCCTTCCCTAGACTCTTCCCAGCTAGGTGCAAGGGCAGCAACCTCCAGCGTAAGGGCTAGAAGATACCTATGGCGGCATAACGGGCCACAAGCCTCGCTGGCAGGAGGGCAACAATGCGAAATGATGATTGCTTAAAGGTGCACGGCCAGAACAAGAAGCCCAACTCCGCCTGACGGCTCCCCTCCCCCAGTGGGAGGGAGACTTCATGGCTTCTCAGAGACCTGGAAACAGCTCTTCTCCGACCGCTGGCTTCTGGAAATAATCCAAAATTGCTACTCTTTAGTATTCAGAATAAAGCCTAAGAGAGTTTTTCAAGACCCACCGGCTCAGAGACCCGGTCAAGCAGCCCATCCTAAGTTTAATGAAAGCCAGCAGCTTCCAGAAGAAGTATAAATTCAGGATGGAGACTCTCGAGTCCATCAAGGGGTGCTACGGAGGGGAATTCTTCCTCCCCTCAATAAACCTGACAGAGGCAGGTCTTCACATTCCCATATGCCCTGCCCATCAGAAGTACCTGCGTTTCAGCTATGGCAGCAAGCGATTCCTATCCAGAGCTCTTCCCTTCGGTTCGTCAACAGCTTCAAAGGTCTTCACGAATGTGCTACTGGCCCACGTGCCACTACTGCATTCAAAGAGAGTCCAGCTGCACCCCTACCTTGACAACATCCTGATTTACTCTTGCTCACACACGCAGAACATCAGTGACACAAGCCTGGCCATGTCAACGCTTCCCAGGTACTCGCATACCTAGGTGTTTCCCTGAACACAGTCAGGGATATTATGTTCCTGTCTCCCGACAGGCAAGAGTCAACGAGCTGGCTGGCATCACACCTCTTCTCCAGGGATACGGTTCCCCTCAAGGAGCTAATCAAGCTCCTAGAGATGATGGTGTCCTGCCAGGACTCTGTACAGTAGCCGAGGTATCACTCCAGACCCTACAGACCTTCCTCCTAGACTTCCAGCTCGAAATCACCTGCGATCACAACCCACTTCTGCGCCTTCCTTTCCCAGTAGCCAAGGCACTGGAATAGAGGTGCCATCCAGCACACCTCTCCCATGGAGTTACAATCCAAGCTTCACACGCATCACGCTAGCAACGGACGCATGCCTAATAAGCGGGTGGACAGTCTGGCACAGATGGCATACACAAGGGCTCTGGTCAGAGCATGAGACACAGCTATCCATCAACTACCTTGAGCGGAGAGCAGCGAAGCTAGCGCTAAAAGAATTTGCCCAACACTGTCATAACCCATGTCCTAGTGAGGGGCAGTGTAGTAGCAAAGGCCTACATCAACAAGCAAAGTCACACAAGATCCAAAGCTCAAAGAAGCCATGTCCCTGTTCAGTTGCGCACAATGCAACCTCAGCCCCATCACGACCAAACGGCATCATAGAATCATAGAATCATAGAATCATAGAAAAGTAGAGTTGGAAGGGGCCTACAAGGCCATCGAGTCCAACCCCCTGCTCAATGCAGGAATCCAGGTCAAAGCATCTCTGACAGATGTCTGTCCAGCCGCACCTTGAATGCCTCCAGACTGGGAGAGCCCACCACCTCCCTAGGTAGTTGATTCCATTGTCTTATTGCTCTGACAGTCAGGAAATTTTTCCTGATGTTTAGGTGGAATCTAGGTTCATGAACATGATTGGCTCAGCAGAACAACTCTAGACCAATGCGAATGGTCCCTACACCCAGAAGTCTTCAGTCTCCTAGTCAAGACCCTGGGTGACCCAGGTTTGGACCTCTTCGCGAACCCACAGAATGCGAAGCTGCCACGTTGGCCACTCGCTACCAGACAAGAGGCGCAGAGTTCGCGGATGTGCTCACCAGCCACTGGCCAGAGGGTCTGCTAGATGCCTTCCCTCCACTGCCACTAATTACCAAGTAGTTCACAAGATCAGTGACCTACAAGAACACATCACTTTAGTGGCACTTCATTGGCCAAGAGGGCCGTGGTCCCCAACCTAGTAAACCTGGCAGTCGGGAGACCCATCAAGCTTCATTTCAGGCACGACCTTCTCAGCCAGGGCCCGATCTTTCACCAAGATCCAGGGTTCCTGAAGCTGACCGCCTTGAGTCTGAAAGGTGCCTCCTAACCAAGCGTGGTTACTCCAATAAAGCAATCAATACACTCCGGGCCTCAAGGAGGCCCTCTACACATAAAACATACAACCGCGCCTGGCGGACCTTCTTCTGCGGGCCACGAGCCACGGGGAGGGACCCACTAGAGGCTGAAACACCAAATATTCTTGAGTTCCTTCAAGAAGGGCTGTCATCTGGCCTTAGCAAAAACACACTCAGGCACCAAGTAGCGGCACTGGGCTCAGAGCTAGGCAACTCCAAGGGCTCGCCCCTCGGGGCACACCAACACCCCCCCACCTTGAGCCTCAGTGTAGTGCTCAAAGCATTAATGAAACACCCCACTGAGCCACTACGGGTGGCCTCGCTTAAAGGGCTGATATTGAAGACCATTTTTCTAGTAGCGTTCACTCCGCCAGAACAGTCGCAGAATTAGGCGCACTGTCATGCAGTAAAGATCTCTGCATCTTCCACAAAGACAAACTCATCCTGCACACAGACCCGACTTTCATGCCAAAGGTCAACTCCCCATTCCATAGGTCCCAAGACCTAGGGGCCCCTTCCTTCTGCCAGCATCCCTCCTCTCCTCGGGACAGGGAGTGACACACACTTGACGCTATGGGGGTGGTCAAGTTTTACCTAGATAAATCTAAGGCAACCCGACAGCACAATTCATTTGTCTCTTCAGAGACTCCTCCTTATGAAAGAGGGTGTCAGTGGCCTCTCTGGCACGATGGCTATGCGATTGTATCGCGATAGCCTACTCCTCCAGTGGCCTACAGGCCCCGGAGGGCATCAAAGCCATTCAGTCAGAGGAATGGCCACATCAGCTGCTTTTAGTGAGAGGGCACCTCTAGATGTAAGTTGTAGAGCAGCCATCTGGTCTTCTGTTCACACATTCGCCAGGGACCACAACATTGACATTATGGCCTCAGCAGAGGGCGCCTTCAGAGGGCGCATGTTACAGAAGGTCATTTTGCCCCAGTAGGAGGCCGGCCATGGGTGTTAGGCCTACCCGCGGGATACACTGCTTTTTTACATCCCCAAGCTTGCTGGCCTCCGACACTCTAGGAGAAACAGAAATTCTTCTACTCACCGTGAATTTCAGTTCTCCACGAGTGGAGGAGGCCAGCAAGGCCCGCCCTGGGTCGGCCTCCTCCGGGACACATATTAATCTGGGCCGTGGGAGGGAGTCTCTCCTCTTGTTTCCACAGGCCTGCAGCTGACGGACCCGGCAGTCCTTCTATTCAAGATAGCAAGGGCGTCTGCAAAGATTGGTTCGTTGGAAGTCTCAACTGGAGTTTCCTGGGGGAGGCCCCGCCTCCTCCGGGAAGCTCAGATCAAAGTCTGCCTTCCCAGCCCCGGAGGCGGGGCTTGCCCCAAGCTTGCTGGCCTCCTCCACTCGTGGAGAACTGAAATTCACGGTGAGTAGAAGAATTTCTGTTTCTTCCCCTCTATTCCTCACTGTTCTGTTAGCTTCTAGCCTCGCTCTTTCTCTCCCCTCTCCCCCTTTGTTTATTATTTATTTATTTATTTATTTATTATATTTCTACCCCACCTTTTTTCTTGCAAGGAACCCAAGGCAGCTTACATAATCCTCCTCTCCATTACATTCTCACAACAACCCTGTGAGGTAGGTTAGGCTGAGAGTTAGTGACTGGCCCAAAGTCACCCAGTGAGTTTCATGGCCAAGTGGGGACCACTTTACGTGATTTGGAAGCTATACTTCTATTAATGCAGACCAAAATAGCATTTGCCTTTTTTGCAGCCACATCACATTGCTGGCTCATATTCAGCTTGTGATCTACAAAAATTCCAAGATCCTTCTCACTTGTACTGTTGAGCCAAGTATCCCCCATCCTGTAACTGTGCATTTGGTTTCTTTTTCATCGGTGCAGCACTTGGCATTTTTCCCTATTAAATTTCATTCTGTTGTTTTCAGCCCAGTGCTCTAGCCTATTGAGATAACTTTGAATTAATAAAGACAGACGTGGGGGATGGGAAAGAATGAGGAATTTGGGGAGAACAGCAAATGAAGAAAAATACCAGATAATCTATGGATGTCATGTTAATACTGCCTCCCCACATTTGTGATCCCCTTCTGAGGATGTGAAAGTGTGTGTGTGTGTGTGTGTGTGTGTGTTCAGTGATTCTCTCGGGTGGGAGAAATTCTTAAAATTGGGGGGAGCAGCAACAGAACAACCAAGTTTAAGAGAGAAGATTTTTGCTGGGGGGAAAAGGGGCAATGCCACTGCTTCTCTCCTAGCAAGTCCCTAAACATTGAGTTCTTCTTTGTGGTCTCTGTGCATCACACATATGGGCTCTGCACCTGCGCAGAGTCTGTTTTGGGAAGCTTCTATAGCTGAGGATTTTAGGCGGGAACCCCTCCTCCACCGTCCTACTGCGCATGCTACTAGCAGGTTCCCGCCTATTCCCTCAGTTCCTCTTCAACCGCCTTTGTGGGTGCCTCGGGGAGCTTTCTCTGCGTCTTTGACTGCAGCACTGAGGTCTATTCGACAATTTTATTCTTCTCCTTCTATATTCTTAGTATATTTCCTCCTTTTGCCTTTGTTTTTGTTAATTTTATTTATCTCTTCGTGTGGAGCCTTATGAAGCCGATGGCTGTTTTGCATAAATTACTGCCTATGGATGGCCACTCCCTGTGCCTGTTTTGTTTAGGTGAGGGACACAGAGTCAAAACGTGGCCTCACTGTCAGGCATTCACAAAACAGGCCAGGAGAAACCACGCTGATCAACTTTGGGCAGTCCTGTGGAGAAAGGCGTTGGAGGCCGTCGAGCAACCCGCAGCCACTACTCCAATGTTGGCATCATCTTCTCCAGCTCTGCAAATAATTGCAGTATCTCCTGTGGGTTAGACCTTGGCGTCAGGGAGAGACCCTCCGACTCCGGACCGTTCTCTGGTCTGTACAGACAGCCAAAAAACTGGCTAAGAAAACCCGATCCTCAAAATACAGCCCGGAGCGGCAGAAGAAAAAGAAGGAGTTAAGGAGATCTCTCCCTCTTCAAAAGACAAGTCCTCTCCACAGTGAAAGGCTCCATCGCCGACTCCCTCTCCCTCAGTGGACTCCCCTTGGTACTGACAGTATCGATACTGACAGTATCGGTACCAATCACTTCGGTCTCGGAGGGAGAAATCTGAGACTCATCTCCTCCTCCAGACCAGCCACAGGACCGAACCAACTCACCTTGGTACCAATCTCCACCTTGCTGGCAGCAACACCCATCCCCTCGAGTCCACTGGCTGGAGGCACAATGGAGAGACAGCTGCCCAGGCTCACCCAATGGCCCCAGATACCCTGATTAGCAAGCTAGCTAAGAGTGGGCTAGATGGAACAACTATCAGGTGGATCCACAATTGGCTACTGAATCGGACTCAAAGAGTGCTTATCAATGGTTCCTTCTCAAACTGGGGAGAGGTAATGAGTGGGGTACCGCAGGGCTCGGTCCTGGGCCCAGTGCTCTTCAACATTTTTATTAATGACTTGGATGAGGAGGTACAGGGAATGCTTATCAAATTTGCAGATGACACAAAGTTGGGTGGAACAGCTAATACTCTGGAAGACAGAAACAAAATTCAAAGAGATCTCGATAGGCTGGAGCACTGGGCCGAAAACAACAGAATGAAATTTAATAGAGATAAATGCCAAGTGCTGCACCTAGGGAAAGAAAACCAAATGCAGAATTACAGAATGGGGGACACTTGGCTCAACAATACTACAAGTGAGAAGGATCTTGGAATTGTGGTAGATCACAAACTGAATATGAGCCAGCAATGCGATGTGGCTGCAAAGAAGGCAAATGCTATTTTGGGCTGCATTAATAGAAGTATAGCTTCCAAATCGCGGGAAGTGATAATTCCTCTTTACTCAGCACTGGTTAGGCCTCATCTTGAGTACTGCGTCCACTTCTGGGCACCACACTTTAAGAAGGACGTAGACAAACTGGAGAGGGTTCAGAGGAGGGCAACAAAGATGATTAAGGGACTGTAAACAAGGCCCTATGAGGAGAGACTGAAAGAACTGGGCATGTTTAGCCTTCAGAAGAGGAGACTGAGGGGAGATATGATAGCACTCTTCCAGTACTTGAAGGGTTGTCACAAAGTGGAGGGCCAGGATCTCTTCTCGATCATCCCAGTTTGCAGGACACGGAATAATGGGCTCAAGTTACAGGAACCCAGATTCCACCTAAACATCAGGAAAAATTTCCTGACTGTCAGAGCAATAAGACATTGGAACCAACTACCTAGGGAGGTGGTGGGCTCTCCCAATCTGGAGGCATTCAAGGTGCAGCTGGACAGGCATCTGTCAGCGATGCTTTGACCTGGATTCCTGCATTGAGCAGGGGGTTGGACTCAATGGCCTTGTAGGCCCCTTCCAACTCTACTTTTCTATGATTCTATGATTCTAAGATCACCGGTGTCTGACTGAGCGGGCAGATCAGAGTGGTCGTTTCAACCATGACCCTGATATTATTGAGACGACTCGCAGCTGCACCAACCTCAGAATCCCTATTATGATCCTTGCAGGTTTCAACTGCCGCATTTCCAGCAAGAGCCCTCTACATCTCTAGCTAGACCACCTAGCCTGCAACAACTACTCTGCGAGAGGTCAGGCCATCTTGGCGACAGCCAACTTCTTCGGTACCGGAGCCCACTGTAACATCAGCTTCAGTACTGAGGCACAGTACTCTCCCACTCTGGAGGCATTCAAGGTGCAGCTGGACAGGCATCTGTCAGAGATGCTTTGACCTAGATTCCTGCATTGAGCAGGGGGTTGGACTCGATGGCCTTGTAGGCCCCTTCCAACTCTACTTTTCTATGATTCTATGATCTATGATTCTATGATTGACTCTGTGGTTACTGACTGGTGGGGGCAAACCAGAGAGAAGGGGCTTGTTCGCACGACACGGGAACCGCAAGTCCCCCACGGTTCCCGTGTCGTGTGCACGCCGACCGGGGGTGCCCCCGCGGGACAGCTGCGGGCGGGACGCACGCAAAGTGACCATGGTCGGTAGAGGGGTAAGCCCAGTGGTCACTGTGCCGTCCGAACAGCGGGCGGCTGTCCGGAGGGGTCCCCACAGAGATGGCAGCCCAGAGCGGCCGGAGCCGCCACTGCTCCAGCCTGTAGGGGCAAAGGGCCCCTCTGGGCATCCCGGGTCCCCACCCCCTGGCGCCGGGAGGCCCGCACTGCAGTGCGGGGACTGCCGGCTCCACTGGGGTCTGCCCGCTCCACTGGGGTCTGCCCACGCGCGCAGGGTGCCGGTCGTGTGCGGCGCCCTGCCGGACCCCGCGGACGGCCCCGTGGTTCCTCCCCCGCCGGCAGCCTGGGTCGTGTGAACCGGCCCAAGGGGCTCTTGCTTTCATGCCCTGCTTGTGGACTTGACCACCGTTCCTAGACTAGATGGACCAGAGGTGTGACCCAGCAAGGCTCTTGTTACCATATCCCTATTGTTGATGTAGCTGCTCTCCTTGTAGATTCAGCTTCTTTTCTCTTTCTCTGCCACAAATTCTTCTTCACCAACGTACTCTCGTCTCATTAACTGAGAAAATGTCTATGTCAAGGTCGATCCTGGCTCCTCTGTGGTGGTGTTACTAAAGGCCTATTAGCGCTTGAGGCCAAGGTTCTCACCCCGCTCCGTTTTCATGCTGTTCAAGGAGACTCATTACTCCTCCTCTTGCACTTTCCATCATTCCGCACTGTTTCATTTTGCCTCTCACCTCTTCATTTTTGGTGAATAAATTGAAAAGAAAAACACAACAGCTCTCACTGAAAAAAGGAAAGGTGTAAAACCATTGCTTAAATTTCTTTAATCTAGAAAGAGAGAGCTAGGAAAAAAGCGCTTTGTGGGGGAGGGGATTTTGGAAGGGTCCCGAAAAAGAGTGTGTGTGGTTTTTCATGTGCTTGCAGTAAGGAGGGGAAGGAAAGGGGGAGGGGATGTATGCATGATGGATACATGGGGGGGGGTGTATGGTGGGGGTGCAGTGGGGGGAATGTGTGCCTATGGGTGGTTATCCGCAGTGAGAGGGGAAAAGATAGGAGGCAAATGAGTTGGGTATCGAAGGGGGAGGAAGAAAAAAAGAGTTTGTCTTCTTGAAATATGTTTCTGTTGGTGCTGAAAACTGTGCATTTGAAGGAGTTCCTTAAGGAGCAATCCCATGGCCTGCTGCCTGCGGGGCCACAGGAGTCTGGCGAGTCCCTCCTCTGAGGCTGGAGACAATGACCCCCGCCCCCTCCCTCTCGCAGCCGGTGTGGAAAGCACCTCACTGGCTGGCCTCCGAGGTCAGGGAAACGACCTCGGGGAGGAGGAAAGGGGGGCGTTCCGGTGAGCGGGAAGGGGAGGCGACGGGAGAGGCCAGGATATGCGCTATCCTGAGGCCTCTCTAGCCTCTTTTCCTCCCCCTCTGAAGTGCCATTGCTAGACGGGCAAAAAGCCTCCGAGTTTGGGGGCTTCTGATAATCGAGGCCACAATCAATAGGATTATGCACTTAGTGTGTTGGGACTCCGGCCCCACCTTTGAACCAGTGCCTAGGGGCTGTTTTGGGGTGGATGAAGGTGAACAAGCTGAGACTTAATCCAGACAAGAGAGAGGTACTGTGGGTTGGGAAAACAACTACTCTGGATGGCCCCTCGCCGGATCGTCACCTTGAAGTGGTGAGTGGGCTTGCGTGTTCCGATGAATCCTGTGAGCAATGCCGTCGGGAGCTATGTACTCCCAGTAGGGTCACCCATGGCGGTAAGGTCCGGGGAGAGGAACCAGACAAAGAACGATCCAAAACATAAAGTCCTCAACGGCAGAACAGGCGGAAGATAATTAAACCTAAATTACAACGGCTGTGAAGGCGGATGAAGGCTGCAGCAGAGAATGGCTTTCCAATCGTCAGGGTAACCGTGCCATTGGATCTCTGCCGTACTCTGTCAAGTTTGTGTGGTGATTCGTTGTGCACCGATCTCCCCACATAAAACAGTTTCACGCACAGGCGTCTTCCAACCCAACCCATGACATGTTGTCTCCATGACAACATGACGGCAACGGTTTTGGACAACAACGGCTCTCATGGTGCTCCATTTAAAGTGGGATCAGGTGTTAAACAGGGATGTGTTATCGCCCCAACATTATTTGCCATTTTCATTGCCATGGTTTTACATCTTGTCAAGGGGAAACTTCCCACTGGTGTGGGAATTATATATCGAACAGATGGAAAGCTTTTTAATCTCAGCAGGCTGAAAGCAAAAAGGTAATTACAACCTCCGTTGTGGAACTTCAGTATGCTGATGATAATGTGGTCTCCGCACATTCAGAGGATGATCTCCAAACTATCCTAAATGCTTTTGCAGAAGCATACGAAAAACTTGGTCTCTCACTTAACATCAAAAAAAACAAAGTGCTTCATCAGCAAGTGCAAGCTAACCCTTTGGTGATGCCATCTATCCAGCTTGGCGGGACAATACTGGAAAATGTTGATCATTTTCTCTATCTTGGCAGCTATCTTTCTGTTACAGCTAACATCGACAGTGAAATCCAGCATCGTCTGAGCTCCGCTAGTGCCGCATTTTCTCGAATGAAACATAGAGTGTTCGAGGATCGGGATATTTGTAAGAAGACCAAAACACTGGTTTATGAAGCCATTGTATTACCAACTTTATTGTATGCCTGCGAAACATGGACTATCTATAAACGTCACTCCCACCTCCTTGAAAGGTTTCATCAACGTTGCCTCCGGAAAATCCTGCGAATTACTTGGGAAGATAGGCGAACAAATGTCAGTGTACTGGAAGAAGCAAAGACTACTAGCGTTGGAAAAATGATCCTTCAACGCCAACTTCAGTGGACCGGTCATGTTGTTCGAATGCCTGACTGCCGTCTCCCAAAGCAGTTACTTTATTCCCAACTCAAGGATGGAAAGCGGAATATCGGTGGTCAATATAAGAGGTTTAAAGATGTTCATAAGGCTAATCTAAAAAAATGCAATATAAACATCGAAAACTGGGAAGCTCTGGCCCATGAACGATCTAAATGGAGGTTGGCCTTTCACAAAGGTTCCATGGACTTTGAAGAAGCCCGAGTGCAAGGTGAAAGGGAGAAACGTGCTAAGCAAAAAGCACGTCAAATGAATCCTTTACAGGACCATCTTCTATCTGGTAACCTGTGTCCTCACTGTGGGAAGCTGTGTGGATCTAGAATTGGCCTCCACAGTCACTTACGGACCCATCGCTAAAGTCTACACAATCTTTAGAATTTCCTCCTTTTATCCCGGAAGACAATCTTACTCGGTCATGAGTGATCGCCCGATGATGATGATGATGATGACTCCCCCTAAAACACCAAGTGCGTAGTCTGGGAGTCCTCCTGGACTTTGTGCTAACTGGGGTAGCCCAGGTGCCTGCAGTGTCTAGGAATGTGTTTTATCAGCTTAGGCTGGTATGCCAACTATCTGGGGAGGATAGACCTTTTCTTAGTTATCCATGCACTATTACTTGAAAGTAATATCACTTCAGCCATATCAGCCTGCTGCACTTTAAGATCAGCAAGAGAGACCCTCCTCATTTTCCCACCTGTGAGAGCAGTTAGGTGGGCAACCACATGAGAGAGGGCCTTTTCCACAGTGACCCCACACCTCTGGAATAAGTTGCCATTGGCGGTCTGTCAGACCCCATCATTGCAGGCTTCTTGGAAGGTTTACTCTGGCGTTCTCCTGACTATGTTTTACAGGACTGTTCTGCTCTGTAGCTGCAATGATGCTGTAGGTTTTTAGTTATGTTTTATTGCTGGTGTCTGCTGTTTTATGAATGTTGGCTGCCTTATTGTATCTTTTTAGATGATGATGATGATGATGATGATGATGATGATGATATGATAAAAATCATCATCATCATTATATTGTAAGCCACCTTGGGAGGGCTTCTTGCCTTGAAAGGCAGCCTAGAAATATTTTAAATAAATAAGACACAACGCACAAGGAAAAAGGAACAGGAACGGAAGAGGGGGGTAAAATTAAGCCTTTCAGCAGGGCTGGTGGAATGGCCCTGCTTCCCCTCTCATCTCCCTCAGTACAGCCTGCAGGAATGGTTTGATTTGACACCCTGAGTGACAATTGCAAAAATTTGCAATATAGACAATGAAAGGGGCCTATGGACTAGCCATGCATGCCAAAAGCACAACCCTCCCCTCTTTACCCATTGAAAAGGTTGACTAACCACCGATGTGGCCTTTTAGTTCCATTTCATCTCATTCGCAATTCCTGTTGGGTGGCAACACTCTTTTGCAGGTTTTCCTAACACCCTGTCCTGCTGCCTCAGCAACACATCTTTGGTGCCCATGACATTCAGCCTCCGTGTGCCAGGAGATGGCTCTGGAGAGCCAAGTGTCAAAAGTCAAGATCAGGCCTCTGACATCTCAAGGCCAACGTGGAGGAAGGTCTGCTTTGGACATGCAAAGCCCAAGGAGTTCACCATCACTCCCAGCCATGGAACCATCCGCTCCCAAGGACTCATGGACATCGAGGTACAGTGACACTGAGACCACTTTTTACCTTGGGCTGCAGGTGATACCTGAAGTCCAACAAATTGATTGATTATAGGACTTATGCTGGTTAGATTGCAATAGATAGGCTTCCTAAACAATGAGGGGTTGGCTGGATTTCAAAATCACCCACTTGAAAGTTAATTTAAGCGGCAGTAAGGAGATAAGTGCTTAGCGGTACTCAAATTGGAAGAGCTCAGAGAAGCTGGCTGATGACCTAGAATACAAAGTGAAATAATTCCAGGCCTCCTGCATCCAAGCAGCTGCCAACTCTTGCTTCCTTTTATGCATCTCCCAGATGAACCTTTTTCTCTCTGTTCCTAAAATAACGCTTTCCCCAAACTTTCCTCATGTCTAAGTCCCTATAATCTGCTCCTTGCATAATGTCCCTCCTGCTATCTCTTTCCCATCCAGTTAATTAAGGCCCCTTGTGTTAAACTCCTCTTTCCTATCACTCCCAATGGTTAGCAGGTAAGAGCTACAGTTACCTGGATCCCTCACCTACCTTAAAGGACACAAAATATTTAAACAGCTATCTCCAGCCAGTACTTATTATAAAACAGGGAGGGGCAACCACTTTTGGTCTGGGGGCTGAATTGCCCCCGGATTATGCCTGGTGGACCGGATGACGTCAGTGAGGCAGTGGCCTGCCCCAAAGCTCCGCCTACCCCTGTAATGTCATCGGTGCTGCAGTATCGACTTTTGGTTTTTTTCTGTGCCTCTCTCTGTGCAGAAAGTGACTCAACCAGTGCTTGCTTGCGAGAGCCTGCTCCTGCAAGCGCTGGCTGAATGCCTCCTTCCCGCCCCGCTTGCATCCCAGTGGGGCAGAAAGGGACACAGCCCGTGCGTGCATCAGTTGTGCTGAGCTGAGCGGCTCTTTCCCACCCCACTCCCATCCCAGTAGTGGTGGGAAGGAGTCCAGCTTGGCTGGGGCTTGCAGGCGCTGGTTCCTGCAGTCCCCAGCCGAGTTGGGCTGCTTGTCCCTGTGCTGCTCGCATCCCGATCGGGGCACAAGCGAGACAGGGTAGGGACTTGAACAGGGTTTGTGGAGCCGACCCCTGCAAGCCCCGGCCAAGTAGTGTGGGAGAATCCCCAGCTTATATAGCTCTCTGTTTGGAGATAACAAAGGGATTCCCCTTTGTGCCACTTTTCCTGTGTTGGAGAATGAGCTGTGCAAAGGGGAAGCCCTTTGTTATTTCTGATCAGAGATAGGATGGGGATTCCTCTTGCAAGGGGTGGGGCTTGCGGAGGGAAGGGGGCAGAACCTGCGGAGGGTGCTCAACCCTCCATGGGCCAGATTGGGCAAGGAGGTCAGAGGTTACCGTCCCTGTTATAAAAGAAGCAAACGAATCCCCAGTGTTTATTGGGGGGCTCCAAAACGCCTTTTATAAATAAAACGCCTTTATTTATTTATTACATTTCTATAACACCAAATATCTGAAACCCTCTGGGCAGTTCACAAAACTTAAAACCATAAAATACAAAAACATAGTAGATCATAATATAAAAACCTTGCTTAAAACATAATAGCCCCTTTAATTAGGGAAGTTCAGAACCCTTAGCAGCATGAGCAAGATGGGTAGGACTGAGCAGGAATTTATCCCCAGGCACCAAATTGTATTAATGAAGTAAAACAGATTTTATTTAAGGAAATCAGAGTATACAGGCATTTAAAGTAAAAGATATAAATAAAGAATAACAATATAAGCTTTGTACTTCCTGGCCCCCAATGATGGTTGGGCCAGGGGGCCCTGAGTTCTTTGTTGCAGGAAAATAGTTTCTAATCATAGTTAAAAGGAAAATGGCTCCAAACTCATGTTGTTTCTGTGAGAATAAGGAGGGCACAGAAAGAAGGGGAAGTCAGTCCATGGCTTCCTGGACACTCTAGCGCCCCATAAAGAGAAGTTGTAGCTCTCTGGTGGTACACAAAGAAGTCCACAGCTACATACTACCTCTTACCTACATAATGTTGAGAACTCCCACCTATGGACAAATTTAACTTGCAGGAGGAAGGATCAAGCCACTTTTGGGCATGAGTCAAGCTTAGGAGACATTGGCTTAGTTCTGTATAAGATGTCCAGGCTTAATGGAGGATGCCTTACTCTCACCCATTCACATCCCCTACACAGATTATTTTATTACAGATAGTCAGCCAGGAAATCAGACATTTCTGTAACAGAATACACTAGCTAACAACGCATATCTCACAGGATGGAAAGGGGGAAGGAAAGTTTGCTTGTTTTCATCTTCCCTCCTCATCCCTTTTTCCTTTGTGTCATGTATTTCAGACTATATGCCTATCATGTTTTTTATTGATATGCCTATCATGTTTTTAATTGATTGGTAAGCCGCTCTAGGAGCCTTTCTAGGAAGTGCAGGATAAAAATGCTTTAAATAAAGAAATAAACTACAGTGCAGGGCTGTCAAAAGTCACTTTCTGCCAGCTACAGCTCTTTCTGACCTGCAATATGGATACACTGAACTGCGTTTGCTTTTGAATTTGCATTGGGAGGGATAAATGTTTCACAGTAATTAAGAACTGAGTTAGAAAGAGTAGGAACTCTTCTCTTTGCTACCTTTGGGGGTTTATTTGAGTGTGGTGGAGTAGACGCACTGGTCCTGCCTACATTACAGTTCTGGTTTCTGTACACAGCTCCCACTTCCATCCCTGGAACTACTGAAAAAATAGATTCTCAGTGTGAGCTTGGAAATGCCCTCTCCGCACAATGAGATGGTTCTCTTTACCCTTCTAATTCCTGCATGTCTCTTCCCCCATCCTCCTTTTCTAGCCACGCCATCACACACACACACACACACACACACACACACACACGATTTCCCCCTCATCAGTCAACATGCTGTGGCCACTGAGCATGCTCAGTCCTAACTGGGCTATTGTTAGTTTGTTGGGTTTTCTATGATTTTTAATACTTTTTTATTTTTCATTTTTATATTCTGTTTTGTTTGTTTTTGTTTGAACTTTGTTTTATATTGTTATCTTTGCAGTGATTTTGTTGTTGTTTTTATCCCGTTTCCAGAGTAGCTTGCATAAGTTCAATAATAAACAAGACACGCCATGCCGTCAGGCTTACAATATAAAAGACATGTCAGAAAAGGAAAAAGGGATGGAGAGGGAGGAGGAAAAAGAAAACGCAGGTGCTGAAAGTTACAAAATTCTGATAAGCACTGGTTTGGATGAAAACAGGGAAGTCAGAGGAGGAGCCAAAAGCAGAGCTGATAAAGTGGTTCCGCCTCTTTCTTTTTTCTCTGCTGCACCCTGATGGAATTACTTAAGGTGTTTTTTTTCTAAACCTTTTTTTGTGTTTCTGTAACCTTTGGGTTTCCCCCCAGTCTTTCATACCTCTGTCCAGTTTATGAGTCCTGGTGTTTTGGCTACATAAGCAAGGGCACTTGAAGAACTGAATTGGAATTAGAATATATTATTATATTCTGACCTGGAAATTCTAGGGGCTGGTGCCGCCTTTCCACAGAAATTCTGCAGGGACATGGAGCATTCCAACAGAACCTGCCAAGTCCCTCTTTGTAAAGGTCTCCATTAACACCAGGGTGTTTACCTTGAGCCCACTGCAGGGCCAGGAGACCTCTGGTTTACAAGTGAAATGTGCCCAAAGGGAAATTCTCTAGCCAAAAGCTGAGCCAGCCTTGCTATATATATTATATTGTGTAAGCTTCCCTCCCTTTGGCTCACAATCCATGTGACTGCTGTACCCCTATTGCTGGCTTTGCATTGCCACATGCCTGCATTAATTTGCAAGGCTAAGACAATACTGAGCCATACAAATAGTAACTCCATTAAGGGCATCCTGGGACTTTGGTTGGGGTAGCAGAGGCAGACTTTGTATTTGGAGGCATCTGTGGATGGGAATTCACACACTAGAATTAGCAAATGAGACATGTTGGGTCAGAGAGAGCCCCCATTGAGGACCGTAAGGGGGTGTCTTCAGCAGAAACCCTTTGTTGCCGTTCTTACCCTTTTCCCTTTAGATTATCCATCTCACCCCTGACATCCCATGTGTATTTCTTCCACATGCCTACCTTCCTTGTGGTGGGATTTAAGAGATGCTAAACTGGTGCTGGGCAGTCACTGTGCCATTGTTGGGATCCTTGCTCCTGTGACTGCGAGTCTTGCCTCTTTCCCCGATGGCAGGTGACCTTATGTTCCAACACTGTGAAGACCTATGAAACCGCACTGGTAGTGGACGTAAAGGGGAGCGGAGAAGATGTCCTGGCACTCCCACTTACAGCAAGGTATCATTTCTTTCACTGCTGCTCTTGCTGGGATGCAGTGGGTCTCATGCAGGCCCCAATCCAGAAGGAGATGGGTTTTGCACCATCGTAACATCCGTTGTTTGAGCATGTGGGTATAAAGTGGGAGTGCACAACTTTTTTGGTCCCAAGAGCCACATCTAATGTCTGCTGGGGTGTCAGGGGGTGCACACACCCACGTGTGCATTCATGCACACAGCACTCACACTACTCCCAGCAGCAATCTTGGTCTTGCAGCAAAAGCATCAAGGTGCTGAGGACCCCTTCTAGGGCTGGTGCCAAGGGTAGGCATGACTGGACACCTGCTGAGGGCCCACACCTACCTTCAGCAGGGACCCACTGATAAGAACTCCCTGGACTTGTTCCTCCCCTTCACCGTGCAGCCAGCTTGCTCACCTGCCTCTTGCAGTCTTGCTCTGGCCCAGACAACGGTGGTGGTGAGGAGCAGGAGAGGCCACAGCCTACGTGCACACGGGCTCTCCGCCTGTCAAGCAAGCAAGTGGTAGTCATGATGAGAAAGAGGAGGAGGAGGAACAAGAGCATCTGGTGGCAATGGCGGCGAGAAGGTCGACTCACCGAGGGAGACTTGCCCACTGACCCTCCAGGACCTGGAGCCAACACCTCCCCTCCCCTCCCCAGCTACCCCAACCCAACCACCAAAAAGAGAGAGGGGAGGGAGGGAGAGAGGGGAGGGAGAAAATGCTCTAGAAATGGGCTCTATGGTTCCTACCATAGAAGCCTCATTCCTAGAGCATCCCCATAGTATCCTAGTAGGAAGCTTGGAATTTTCAAACACTGCTTCCCAGGAAGCTCCAGGGACAGTCTAGGAACAAGGCTTCAATGGCAGGAACCATAGAGCCTCTTTTTTTTATTAGTAGTACAAAACAAGCTTTATTAAATAGTCCACAAAACACATAGGGCAAGGGAGCAAACAAAAGGTATGCAGAAACAAGAAAGTAAACCTATAAGCGTAGAGCCTCTTCCTAGAGTGAGTCTCTGCCACCACCTCCTAATGGGAGCTGCCAGTCAAGGCTGGGGGGGGCACCTGTGTCCCACACTTTTGTGCCCCTGGTGTAAAGGGCCACAAGAGAAGAAGGCACGCCTCCCTGGGCTGGTCTTCTGCTCTGCCCCCTTACCTAATCTGGTTCAGCCGGCAGAGGGCCTGTTTGAAGCAGTTGCACTCACTGAGCACCAAAGTGTTGGTGAGCAATCCAGTGCAGAGGAGGATATTTTATGGCAAGCCCCGTGAGCGTTGCATTCTGATCCCCTGCCTGATCAAGCGGAGGTGTTCGCATTTAAGTAGCTTTAGAGTGAAATGAGTTGACTGTAATGCCTGTACTGCAGCTGTATTGGTTTGTTACTTTCACCTGGTTTTATTCCTGAGAGCCTGTTGGAGTCTCTAGTGCTGCCCATGCCAGTTGCCAGGACTCAGCCACCAGAGGCAGTCTGCAAAGTCTTTTTGAAACGAGGACTTAAAGGTGCAGAGAGGGGAGAGCAGAGACTCTGGGCTGGGTAAAACAGCTGGCCTTATGCCTGAGGCTGAGAGTAGTAACAACAATGCCTTGCCCCATTCAGGGAAGGTTGCAGTAACTCCCATTTGCTGACATGTTGCTGAGGGGAAGTGATTTCTCCAGGGTCAGTTTGGGCATGTGTGTCACAGCTGGGACTGAAACCCCTTTTCCAGTTCCCAGTCTGATCTTCAGTATCTGGCAGACGATTCTGAAAGCTGGCTGTGATGCTTTTCTCTTCGTCCAGGCGTATGGCAAGTTCCCTGTCATCTTGCATCCCAGCCCTGTGCCGTGTGGTATTATTGAGCCTCATTCCTCTGTTGAGATCCCCTTGGCTTTGGAAGTCCAAGAGAAAGGATCCCATCCCTCAGAAGCTCAGCAAACCCAGTCTGCAAGGCAACTCATCTCTCCACTCCTGGGGGACTTGTTAGTGTCATTCAGGGGTGGGGGTCGGTCTCCATTTAACAACTTTACTTTGTGTCCACTTTGAGGTGTGTGTTTTTTAGAAACCTGAACTTTCAGATACTAATGGCCTTATGGCTGATGAGCCTCCAACTGTCAATGATAAATGTGTTGTTCTCTGCCTTCCAATTATGGGTCAGGATAAACAAGCTCTGCTCTCTGTTTATTTGCTTAACTACCTAGATGCATCTCACCTCCACTGCATGTGGCTAACCCCATCATGGATTTTGGACGTTGTTTTCTGAAGTTCCCATACCAGCAGATGGTAAAACTTGTTAATGACAGTGAACTCCAAGGGTGCTATGGTGTTCTTCCTCAGGTTGGTTCTGTTCTTTCTCTTCTATTTTGAAGGGTTTGATACTTGCAGGAGAGGTGTTTTCATTCCAGACTGATCCCTGTTTAGCACCTGATTAAGGATATCTGAATCTTTTTCTTCTGAGCTCGTAAGCTACCAGAATCTTACAAAGAGTACTGAGAATTGTGCTGAAATTGGGGGCTATTTCTTCTGGTGCTGCATTGTCATCAAGATCTAAACAGTGTAAACAAATGAAAGAAATAGATTTCTTTATTGGAAATGATGTTTACAGCTTAGTGTGTGAAAAGTATCTGGCAGACGATTCTGAAAGTTGGCTGTGATGCTTTTCTCTTCATCCAGGCGTATGAGAAGTTCCCCGTCATCTTGCATTCCAGCCCTGTGCCGTGTGGTATTATTGAGCCTCATTCCTCTGTTGAGATCCCCTTGGCTTTGGAAGTCCAAGAGAAAGGACCACAGGAGGCAGTGGCCTGCGTTGCTATCTTTGGGAATGAAGACTTCCCACTGGTGAGTGGACTAAATGAGACTGATCTGAAGTGAGGGACCCATACTTAGGGGGCCTTACCTTGCCTATGCCAGGTGGAGTAATAACCTTGTGCTCCATGAACACATGTAAAGGTCCCCGCAGAATTTTTTTCACTGGTGATGATCAGACAGTTTGTTCGTTCACATCAGTAGATGCATTAGAAAAGCTCCTGGAGAAGGACGAAGATGTGGATTTATTGAGAAGGGTCACATGTTGTGCCATCTTAGTATTTGACAAATACATGGAGAATAAGACTGTCAATGGCTACCAGTCGTGATTGCTATATATCACTTTCAGGATCAACGCCTGTATGCCTCTCTAGGCCACTTGCTGGGGACAACAAGCAGGAGGGTGCTATTGCACCCATGGCTTGCTTGTGGGCTTCCTGTTGGGGCATCTGGTTGGCCACTGCGGGAACAGGATGCTGGACCAGAGAGGTCTTTGGTCTGATCCAGCATGACTCTTCTTCTGACAAAAAAGGGAGGAGGATTGGAAATGGCATTCCAGAAAGTCCGATTGAACTGAAGAGCTTCCAAGACAATCTTGAAAATAATGTTAAGAGTTCTTAGGTGTGACAGGAGAGCATTGTGTCACTTATCCCTCTATTGCAACCATTTCCAGGGGGAAACCATGCTAGTTTATTCATTGCAGCAAAAACAACAAAGAGCATTCTGGCATCTTAAAGGCTAACAAATCTATTCTTGCATAAGCTTTTGTGGACTATAGCTCACTTCATCAGATACTCCATGCATCTGATGAAGTTGGCTATTATCCATGAAAGCTTATGCTGGAATAAATTTGCTAGTCTTTAAAGTGCCACAAGGCTCTTTGTTGTTATCCCTCTATCAGTTCTTAAACTGTGCAGGGAAATGGGTTGGAAATGTTAAAAAAGTCTACACCTTTGTTATATATGAATGGTCAGACTGGCTCTGGAATATGTGTCTGGAAAATTAAACCTCCCTTTGAAATTCAGTAGCATGCTTATTTCTGATTTCATCTAGACATTTGCATATTACAAAGATGAGGATGTCTGGCCACCATCTACCTGTTTTCTTACCCCATTTTTAAACATAACCTTGAGAAATAAGAATTACCCCTCCGTTCAAAGCAGCAGTAGAATCATTCAGCCCACTTGCTGGTTCTGTCCCAAGCCAGAAATATAAGAGCCAAAGGCTCTCAGAATGTTTACACCTTTGCAGCTCCAAAAAGGAAGCAGAGGCAAGGCCTTTGAGGTGCAGCTGTGTGTGTAGCGTTTGGCAATGAATGCCCTTCCTTATTCATAATCGGGGGAGAGACTGAAAGTCAAGGCTCAAGAGGAAGTGACTGGATCCCCCTGCTATCTGCTATTCTAAATAGAGACGTGTATGGGAAGGTGTCTTTCTTCCTGGCCTGTAACATAAACTGGGGAGAGGTAACGAGTGGGGTACCACAGGGCTCGGTCCTGGGCCCAGTGCTCTTCAACATTTTTATTAATGACTTGGATGAGACGGTGCAGGGAATGCTTATAAAGTTTGCAGATGACACAAAGTTGGGTGGAACAGTTAATACTCTGGAAGACAGAAACAAAATTCAAAGCAATCTCGATAGGCTGGAGCGCTGGGCCGAAAACAACAGAATGAAATTTAATAGGGATAAATGCCAAGTGCTGCACCTAGGGAAAGGAAACCAAATGTAGAGTTACAGAATGGGGGACACTTGGTTCAACAATACTACAAGTGAGAAGGATCTTGGAATTGTTGTAGATCACAAACTGAATATGAGCCAGCAATGTGATGTGGCTGCAAAGAAGACAAATGCTATTTTGGGCTGCATTAATAGAAGTATAGCTTCCAAATCGCGTGAAGTGATCATTCCCCTTTACTCAGCACTGGTTAGGCCTCATCTTGAGTACTGCATCCAGTTCTGGGCACCTCACTTTAAGAAGGACATAGACAAACTGGAGAGGGTTCAGAGGAGGGCAACAAGGATGATAAAGGGACTGGAAACAAGGCCCTATGAGGAGAGACTGAAAGAACTGGGCATGTTTAGCCTTCAGAAGAGGAGACTGAGGGGAGATATGATCCCACTCTCCCAGTACTTGAAGGGATGTCACACAGAGGAGGGCCAGGATCTCTTCTCGATCATCCCAGTTTGCAGGACACGGAATAATGGGCTCAAGTTACAGGAACCTAGATTCCACCTAAACATCAGGAAAAATTTCCTGACTGTCAGAGCAATAAGACAATGGAATCAACTACCTAGGGAGGTGGTGGGCTCTCCCAATCTGGAGGCATTCAAGGTGCAGCTGGACAGCCATCTGTCAAAGCGTGTCAATATTAAGGTCCCTTACATCAGCTTTCCCCAGCCTGGTGCCCTCCAGATGTGTTGGACTGGCTGAGGGATTCTGGGAGTTGTAGTCCAACACATCTGGAGGGCACCAGGTTGGGGAAGGCTGCCTTAGAACAATCCTAGTGCCCTTCCAACAGCCATGGTCTGGTATTAACTTTCCATCTTTGCTCTGTTTCCTGTTATTCCCTGGAACAGATGATCCAGCTGGTGACCTTTGGTGAAGGGCCTGTTGTTTATGTGCATCCTGCTAAGCTTGATTTGGCTGCATCAAGGTTTTAAAGGATGCTTCCAAGACGCTCTACCTTTCCAATCAGTCTGTTATTCCTGCACCATTTGAGGCACAGATGGTGAGTAGAGCCTGGAGTGGTTTCAGTGAAAGCTGTTATCTGGGAAGGGCTTGTCTGTCACTCTGTTAATAGTCTGTGGGGCCTGATGTGAAGGCCTCTCATGGAACCAGCTCGGGGTGTAAGGCACTTGGATGGGGTGGAATGGCTGCATTTCTGTTTGGCCTCTGAATGTACTAGACCAGGGGTGGGGAAACTTTTTCAGCCCAAGGGCCAAACTGACTTCCAGGAAGAACAGGTGAACTGACTTCCAGGTGACCGGCCAGATGGGCGATTAATAAATATAATAAATAAATAAATAAATAAATAAACATTGGGGCTGCATACCAGCAGTGGGCAGGGCTGCTGGCATATCTTCCCCCATTCATGCACACAGACACACACACACATCAATTTTCATGCATAGCACATGCTCCCCACTCCTGAAAAGGCCCCCTGCGTGGCAGTTAGCCTTTGAAAAATCCCCCATTGGCACTGATGGAGGCTTTTAAAATGACTAATTGCAGCACGGGGGGCAATCTTTTAAGGAGGGGTCACAGTGTTCAAGACAGGAAGGTTAGCCCTTCCCTCTCAGTGACACCCCCACCCCCACCCCACACTACGTGACAGTTAGGCTGATACAGGCCTGTGGCTCATGCTGGCTCAGCTTGTCTGAGTGTGGAAAGCTAAGCAGGGTCAGGCCTGGTTGTTTCTTGGATGGGAGACCTCTCCTCTAGTTTCCTGCATTGAGCATGGGGTTGGACTCGATGGCCTTGTAGGCCCCTCCCAACTCTATGATCTATGATTGAAGATCAGAGCTTTTCTCTGCCTGGGGAGAGCGAGTGAGGTTAGACCTGTACTCACATCATGTGGTGCTCCCTTTCTTCATCACCCCTCCATTTCCCTTTTCCTACATATAATGATGGATATTGAGCTGTAACAAGTTATTGCAACACTGGTTTGACCGGACCAGGTAGGATTTATTAAACATAGACAGGGGGCTGATAATCTTAGATTAGTTGTTGATTTGATAGCTTTAAATACTGATAGAACAGACCAGGCTGCCATTGTTTCTTTAATGCTGAAAAGGCCTTTGACAAAATTCATTGGAAATTTGTTTTTGCTACATTGAGTAATTTCAGCTTTCCTGTAGAATTTAGTTTTCTCGGATTTCTTTTTACTTGGGAGAGTTACCAGACAGAGATATCCGCTTTCTCTGTTGATATTTGATTTATGTCTGGAACCCCTGGCATATGCTATTAGATAGAATTGTTATATTCTAATATAATTGTTTAGAATTTAAAATTATTATTTATGCTGAAGATCTCTTATTGTTTATCTTGAAACTTATTAATACTTTTGGTGATTTGTCTGGCTAGTCAATAAACTTGTCAAAGTCTGAAATGATGCTGATGGGAGATACTATATCTCATAGTCTACTAGCTAATTGGCAATTACGATGGTACTCAGATCTTATTATTTATTTGGGAATACTTATTCCCAGAAACATATCCCAAATGATCAAGCTAAATTTGAATAAGTTGATTAATGATATCCAGGGATATAGATAGATTAATGATATCAAGGAATATAGATAGATTGGCATCTTTAAAGTTGAGTTTGTAAGGTAACGCTAATACACTTGAGAAGAATATTATACCTTGGGTTGTTTATGTTATAAGTGGGATTCCTTTATCTATACCTGACAAATATTCTCAAAAACGTAATGCTTTGTTTTGTAAAAAATAAATAAATGGGGGGGTCTGCCCCACCACAAACATCCTTAAAAAGGATGCAACTTCCAATTAAAGAAGGTGGGTTTGGCTTTCTGGATCTTGCTTTATATCATAGGGCCTATTTGTTGAACAGTACTAAATTTTGGTCCTTCCCACTTAGATTAGATTATCCACCTTGGTCAGTTCTGGAATTGTCTTGTCTGCATCCCCTCTCCAGATGGATGGCATTAGTTTCTTGGCACACTAAAATGGTTAGGGTTCCTCCCACAGTTACGGCTGCTAGAGAGGTGTGGTGTATAATATCACGTCAATTACATTTCGATCCATTTTCCCATGCTAAATTGACTCTATGGGAAGTCCGGATTTAAAAATTGGTAAGGAAATATTTTTGTGGTGGATAAGTTGATTTTTACCTTGGATCAATTAGTGGGTACTGATGACGAGTTGGTCATTTTTGGGTTTGCATGCTAAATACAATTTGCCTGCTACAACTGAATGGCAATACTTGCAACCGCAAAATCTGTTAGAATCTGGGTTTGGCACTGCCGCTTTCACAGCTTCAGAGTCCCCTTCGTTCTTGGAAGCACTTACAGAGGCTGATATATTGACCCATGATCCATGTTTATAAATACTTATTATCAGTGAATAAATATGATATACAGTGTCTTAAGGAATAGGGTCTTAATGGAATAAGGAACTGGACGGTGAGAAGCCTGGGCTTGTATAGAAGGGTCCCTCCTCGCTAACTCTCATTCCCTATCAGTAACAAGGGAGTAATACATGGTTTTGACGAAGGACAGAGCACTTTACTCAGATGCTTTTGAACTTGCCAATAGAAATATACTAAATGTCAGCCTTCTCCAACCTGGTGCCTCTATTTGTGTTGGGCTGCAACTCCCACAATTTCTGCTGGGGATAATGGTTATTACAGTCCAAAATATGTGGAGGGCACCAAGTTGGGAAGGCTGGCATAAGCTATGAGCTGGAAGTCCCCAGTTCTGTCATGAACTCACAAGCAATCTAGTATCCACCTCAGTCCCCTGTAATATGGGGATAATAACAATAGAGCATGGTAGTTGGAAGGATTACTGAGGTAATGTATGTGAACTACAGTTGCATCTTTCTTCCAATTTAGCCAAATATATATTTTGAGAATGTTATACTAGAAATCAATCTCCCCACCTTGGAGCCCTGTACTTCTTCCTAAGATCTGTCATTGAGACTGTTAGCTGTCTGGGCAGAGAGTCACTTTAATCCTGTCAAATTTAACAAGTATGAGAATGGTGTGTGTGTGTGTGAAATAGAGTGGCATCTCCAGCTGTGCTCTCAACAGCTGTGCTCGCCTCCCTTGCCAAGTGCGCTGCTGAGCAATTTCAGTAGTGATCATCCCCTCTATTAATTACTGTTGACATTTAACCAGAAGAGCAGTTGTGCAGCCAATGAAGCAGTCACAGAAGACCAGCCCACTCTTGGAGCGGCTGTGTATTTTCACCAAGATGGTGAACTGGATAGCCAGGTGTCTGCTGAGTATTGTACAGGTTCATATGAGAGCAGATCTAGAAACGTAAACCTCAGCTAGTGTCGGGGCCCGGTCCTGCAGTCACACATTCGAGCACTCTGACAGCTGTCAGAGATGAGTTTTCCTCCAATTTACTGAGAAAACTATCACTGACTGCTAATTTGGTCTAACAACAGATAATTTGATGGGATGTGGTTTCAAATCCCAGCTGAACCATGAAATGAGAACCAGTGTTGTGTAGTGCAAGGATGGGCAAAAGTTAGACTCAGTTTGAATTGGTACCGGGTCATGTGAGTAGGTGTGTCACATGCCCATCATTACAAGCATCTCTTGCTTCTGGGCCAAGGACCCTTGAGTGTAGTTTTTCTTCTGAACTCAGGATAACTCTTGGCAGCCCAAATTGTGGAGATAGCATTTTTCTTTTTCTCTGGTGGGTGGGGGTGGGGACTGGCTTCCGAGATATCAGACAAGATATAGACTGAAAGAACAAAAACAATCTGTTAGCATTTACAAAACAATGAGAAACAGCACTAAAATTCAGTGTATCCATAGTGTAATGAGCTTGGTTTGTATCACCTAGAACTGGGTGGGGAAGGTGGGCTTAGGTGGGAGAGACTAACTCCCCCTGATTCCACCCACCCAAATTTTCATGCATTTCATTTCTATACCACCCAATAGCTGAAGCTCTTTGGGCGTTTCACAAAATTAACCCTGAAATACAACATAACAAAAACATAATATAAAAACTTTAACATACAAAAATTATAAACAATTTAAAACAACTTAACAAAGATACAGTATTATACTGGGGACCTGATAAAATAACTGACATTTAAACCCCCATCATATGCTGTCAAATGCCTAGGAATAGAGGAAAGTCTTAACCTGGTGCTGGAAGGATGACAATGTTGGCGCCAGGTAAATCTCACTGGGGAGAGCATTCTGCAATCAGGGAGCCACCACCACAAAGATCCTCTCCCTTGTTGCCACCCTCCAAACCTTCTTTGGAGGAAGCACTCAGTAGAGGACCTTAGTGTTCGGGTAGGTTCATGCCAGGAGAGGCACTCTGTCAGGTATTGCAGTCCCAAGCTGTGTATGGCTTTATAGGTTAAAACCAAAACCTTGCATTGGACCTGGAAACATACAGGCATCTGGTGTAAGTGGGCCAGAATTGGTGTTATATCTTCAGACCTTCTGGTCCCTGATATCAATCTGGCTGCCGCATTTTGCACAAGCTGCAGCTTCCAAACAGCTTCAAGGGCAGCCCCATATACACCACCCGACTCACTGGATGCTCGGCGTCGGCGAGCACTGCCTCTGTGGCTGCCAAGCTGGGCCAAAAGCAAGTGCCAGCTGAGCAGCTCAGTGGACTCCTGGGTTCCTGGCGGAGCATTTTTTATGTAGAAAACGGCATAAGATACGTTAAAAATGGCCACGATTTGCACAATTTACACAAATTGCGGCCATTTTTAACGTATCTTATGCCATTTTCTACCTTAAAAGTGCTACGCCGGGAACCCAGAAGTCGCTTCCCTGGCTTGGCTTGGAAGAATGCAAGTTGAGGAAACAGGTAAGTGGGATGGAGTTCAGGGTGTGTGTGTTGAACCCGGCGAGTTCACCGGGCTTCCACCCCCTGAACGAAATCCTCACACATCCCTAGCCCCACATAGATTGCATTACAGTAATCTAACTTGGAGGTTACCAGAGCAGAGACTACTAAAGCCAGGATATCCCTGTCCAGATAGGGGCATAGCTGGGCCACCAGCTGAAGCTGGTAGGAGGCACTCCATGCCACTGAGGTCACCTGAGCCTCCAGTGACAATGATGATTCTAGGAGAACCCCCAAGCTACAAACCTGCTCCTTCAGGGGGAGTGCAACCCCATTCAAAATAGGTTGAACTCCCTCCATCCAGTCAGAAGAACCACCCAATAACAGCATCTCAGTCTTGTCTAGATTGAGCTTCAGTCTATTAGCCCTGATGCAGTCCATTGTTGCAGCCAGGCACCTATCTAGCACATCCACCACAGCCTCACATGATGACAATGAAAAAGAGAAACAGAGCTGCATGTCATCAGCTTGCAGATTGCAACGTACTCCAAAACTCTGCATGACTGCACTCAGCAGTTTAATGTAGATGTTAAATAGCATGGGGAACAAAACCAACCCCTGAGGAACCCCATGCTGGAGCATCCACAAGGTCAAGCAATATTCCCCAAGCACCACCTTCTGGAGCCAGCCATCCAGGTAGGAGCAAAGCCAATGCAATGCAGTACCTCCCACTCCCAAGTCCCAACTCAGACAATTGTCCCAGAAGGATACCATGGTCGATGGTGTCGAAAGCCACAGGAGAATCAACAGGTCACACTCCCCCTGACTCTCTCCCGACATAGGTCATCATACAGGGTGACCAAGGCTGTTATGTTAACGTGCCCAAACCCGGTGGACTGGATAGCCAGGTGTCTGCTGAGTATTGTACAGGTTCATATGAGAGCAGATCTAGAAACTTAAACCTCAGCTAGTGTCAACTGGAATGGGTCCAGATAATCGGTCTCATCCAAGAGAGTCTGGAGCTGGTTGGCAACCACCTGCTTAAGGACCTTGCCCAGGAGAGGAACATTTGCCACAGTGGCCTACAAGTAACAACCAAAACGATGATTAAAAAACACAAATAAACAATACCAACATATAAGACATCATGAGGATCCTTCCCATGGGGTAGATGGTGGTAGATGGCCCTGTGTAGGGAGGGGACAGTCCAGCTGGAACAGGAGAAGGCACCTTGGGGAAGGGCCGTGGCTCTGTGATAGAGCCCCTGCTTTGCATGCCGAAGGTCCCAGATTCAATCTCCAGCATGTCCAGGCAGGGTGGGAAAGACTCCAGTCTGAAATTGTAGAGAGCTGCTGCTAAGCAGTATAGACTATGTGGCTAGATGACCAGTGGACTGACTTCCTGTGTTTCTCCTTCACCTGCTTGCCCCCCTCAAACTGCTTGAGGCTGAACTTTATCCGCTGTTCTCTGTTCTTTGTGGTGGTGGTGTTTAATTGGTGTTAATGCTGTCAGCTGCCTTGAACATTTCTGCAGAAAGATGGGGTATAAATGTTTTGAAATGAAGTGATTAAGTTGGCAGCTGAAGATAGCAAATCAATCTATATCTTACCTACGAAATCAGTTAAGAAAACAATTGAGTTCCCCTCCCACTATCTAATCCAGGGAAGGGAGGGAATCTAGATTTCATAGATTTCATAATAGAGTTGGAAGGAGCCTACAAGGCCGTCGAGTCCAACCCCCTGCTCAATGCAGGAAACTAGAGGAGGGGTCTCCCATCCAAGTAATAACCAGGCCTGACCCTGCTTAGCTTTCCACGCTCAGACAAGCTGAGCCAGCGTGAGCCACAGGCCTTGCAGACAGAGAGCAGCCGCCAGAGTTTCAGAAGGACGCTGCTGTTGTGGAGCAGGCAGGACTGGAGTTGGATGGTGAAAGGTCTGCAAGGATTGGCATAGCCCTGCCTGAGAAGCACGTTGGTGGGGGGGGGGGGGAATCACTGGTCTCAGTATATCCTCCTTCAGAAGACCTGGCTCTGGCTGGCACCAGGTGAGCTTTCCAGAGGCAACAGGCAGGGCCTCTGGCTCTTGAGCCTCCCTCCTTTCCACCTCAAGTGCAATTGCTTGTGCAGTGTTGGTGCAGGTTTGGTGAACAGAAACTCAACAGGAATACTTCCCCTTGGCTCAGCAGCAATTCAGGCCCCCAAATAGCCTCCTGGTTTTCAAAAACATCCCAGACCTCTAAAATGTGTAGCAATTCAGGCTGTTGTGATTCTTGTTTAAATATTATAGTAGACCTAATATTTATTTATTTAGTTAGTTCCTGCAGTGTGCATGGTGCTGTACAGAACACATGCCCTGCTCAGTGGACTCACTACTTCGCAGCCATGGGCACACAGCATTTTGCGGGGGGGGGGATTACGTAGTTATAATTTCTTAAGAAATATTTGTCTCTTTAAGTACTGCTATATTTCTGAGTTCCCTTGTTCCTTTCCTCTTTCTTTTTAATAAGACACTGAGGCTAGCTCTTGGATTGTGTTTCAGGCCCATGCTCATTCATTGTGGAGGATTGTGCCCAGCAAAGGGGTTGTCCCTCCAGAGGCAGAGGTATCACTCGCTCTAATAGCTAACCTAGATGACACCATGCTGTTCCAGGACAAAGTCAACCTGGTCATAGAGAACAGCAATTCCTACATCATCCCAGTCCAGGCCACTGGCATTGGTACCACCATTGTCACAGACAAGCCGTTCGCTCCAGCCATCAATCTGGGACCCCACTTCAGGTAGGCCAGCTCTATGGTTTTGGATCTCTAACAACGGGAGTTCCTGTACACACCGTTTTCTGAAGCAAGAACGTGGCTCTCATTCACACCACACAGGGCAATTCAGGTTAATAGGGAGCCTTTTAGCTCCTGTAATAATGGCCTGGCCACCCACAACTAGAGGCATCATGTGCCAAATGCCATCGGGCAAATTCCATTCCCACAGTTTTAGGAATTGTTGATGTTTCCAGATGGGGAGCTCCTAGCGTTACAAAATCATTGGTCTTCCACTGGAAGCTTCAAGTGGAATTGCGGTAGACTTTCTACATGCAGGGGGTGTTGTGCATTTCGTACATCCTGCATGCAGTCGTTCATCTACACTAGTGGGATATAGCTGTGAGGGCAGGGAAGAGAGAGGCAGTTTACCCTACCCACCCCTTTCTCCCTCCATTCCTTCTCTCCATTCCCTCAAAAGACCTCCTCTCCCTGCTAATTCTCCTGGACCTGTATGTGGCTTTCAGTATCACTGTCCATGAGGTCCTTCTGGATAATCCCTTTGGAGTGGTGGCACCGCACTGCAGGAGTTCTGTTACTACTCCAAGGGCTGATTCGAGAAGGTGCTACTGGGAGGCCAATGCCTAGGCCTGTCGGAAATGTGCTGTGGGATCCCAGCAGGGTCCGCCTTGTCTCCCATCTACCTGAAGCCACTGAATGAGCTCATTTGGAGTGAGGCCTCATCAGCACGTTGATCATACTCCACTCTATATCTCCTTTATATCCAGTTCAAGTGAGGAGTGCTAAACCAGTGTCTGGGATCAGTAATGGATTGGTTAAGTAAACTGAAACACAGTGTAAATGTGATGCAGGTGTTGATGCTGGGTGGTTCATCTGTCCAGCGAGCTGGTGTTTAATCTGTTCTGGATGGGATTGCACTCCTGATGGAGCAAGTTCGCAGTCTGAGGGTACTCCAAGATCCAGATTTGTCAATGGAGGACCAAGTGGCCTCTGTGGCACAGAGTTGAGCTTGGTGCAACAGCAGCAACCCGCTCCTGGACATGGTTAACCTGGCCCCTTTGACCCATTCCTTGATAACCTCCAGATTAGATACTGTAATTCACTAGTTGGGCTGCCTCTGAAGAAGACTGTTGGGGAACTGCAGCATTAATTCAGGCTGTAGCTGATAGCTGCCAACTGGGGCCAAGTGGTGTGAAGGTATCTTGCCAGTGCTTCACAGTGACGGTGGCTCTTGACCCTTTTCCAGGCACAATTCTCAGTGCTGATCAGTGGTGTAGTGGAGTAGTGGAGCCAGGGCTCGCAGGGACACAGTGCTGGCACTTTTTGTCTTGTTCAGCTCCTAGCTATGCAAAAACACACACACACACACACACACACCACACACACACACACACACACACACAGAGTTAATTGCAGCAGAGGTGTCAATTAAACAGGCCAAGAGTGAAGCAGAGTTCTTAGCAGCAAACATGAATTTTCCAGAGAAAAGTCAGGGTGTAGTCAAGGTCAAGCACACGGGATAGCAGGCAAGTATAATCAGAATCCTGAGGCAGCATCAGGCAGAAGTCCAAGGTCAATAATATGGAGGTCCAAACATGAGTTAAGATCAGGATACAAGGAGCTGAGAACCAGTGTGGCTTTCAGCGAAGTCCAGACAGAAAATGTAGGTTTATATTCCCAGGGCCTCCTGAGCCCCACCCACGGCTCAGCTGCTGTATATTACAATCCTTGCTCCTGAGGAGTTCTTCCTTGGAGTCGGGTGCTTCATCTTAAAGGAGCCCTGCTGATCTGCCTCTTAAGGCAATAGCACCCTCTGGGACGGGGCGGATGCTCAGCCTCTGCCTCCGAAGCAGAGCTCCCCTCTTCTGGCAGGGGCAGACCCCTGGCCCTCTCCCCCATGACTCCTGACGGAGGCGGCTCCACGGCTCCATCTGTCTCGGGGAGCTCTGGCTTCTCAGAAGATGAGGAGGATCCGTCCAGCAGGGGCACGGCACTTTTTGGTGCACAGGGATGCTAACATAATCCGCTACACACCCACCCACAATTCCCTGCTCCCTCTGAGTGTAGCTGTAGATTTCATAGATCATAGATTTGGAAGGAGCCTACAAGGCTATCGAGTCCAACCCCCTGCTGAATGCAGGAAATTAGAGGAGGGGTCTCCCATCCAAGTAATAACCAGGCCTGACCCTGCTTGGCTTTCCACGCTCAGACAAGCTGAGCCAGCGTAAGCCACAGGCCTGTATTAAGTCTCACAGTAGCTGGGGGGATTTCCCCAGCAACATTATATTGTTCCTTGTCGTAATGTAAAGTATTTGGGGGTGGCTTGGTCTTGCTTGAATGGCCAGTTAAGCTTTATAAAAGACCTGCTGCTCCTGGTGGAGAGGAAAGCTGCTAGAATGGGTTTGTGTTGGGTTTTGCATAGGCAGAACGAGATTACCACCTGACATCGGGATTATCACCTGACCTGGTGGGTGTTACTTGAGTTCAAGTATACAAGGCCTTTGGTCAGGAGACATGGTCTCGAGGTGACATGACTCAGCAGCCTTGAACAGGTTTGAAGCAGTAAACATGTTGATGAATGGGTTATACACTGGAGTGAGTAATATCCTATTTATAGGTGCAGGGTCTGGGGTATATAAGCTAACACATTTGCTGATAGCTTTACTTCCCTTCCGTCATTCCTCATCTCTCTCTGCTGCTTGTTCGTCTCGACATGTATAGTCTTGGACTTCACCATCTAGCCTTACCACTGGGGTATAGGTTTTGAGTCTGCTATGATGTAGTGAGTAGAGATGCATTGATTGCCTTAATCCCATGTAATTGGGTCTTACAAATAAACTCTTTAATCTTTATTAACTGCTGTTATCTCCTCCTTCCGCTTGCGTGACTGGGACTGAGGGTCATTGGCTTGGGGAGCTTTTGAACCCGAGTCAGTCCAACTCTCACATCGGTTATGGGCCCAGATAAGGATCAGATTACGATCTGATGGTTATCTTAGATGGGAAGATAAGCCACAGAAACGCAGTTTGGAGAAATTCGGCAGTTATAGAGTTAAAGGAATTTGTTTACTATTTGTAAGAACGGTTTGTAAATAAACCGGAAGGCGATGCAGTGTTGCTAAAGCTGGAAGCTGATAACAGCGGCTTGGAATGCAGCACAACTGAAAAATGCTGAAACAGAGAGACGGAGGATTTTTCGTTTTGGAAGCAGCGGAAACGGAGGTGCCAGGCTTGGCAAAATCCAAGGCTACAGACTGTGAACGTGGGTGCCGGTTCGGGCAGCTACCAGCCTGAACAGTCAACAATGCTGGACACAAGGATTTCGTATTCCACAGCTTGCTGGAGTGATTGTCAAGAAGCTGTATCGGGCAAAGAAATAATCTTCAGGAGGCTCTGTGTGTCAACTCATTTGAGTCAAGGCTACAGGCAGGAGGATCATATTTCATTTACAGTTTGCTTTCTTCACACAGCAGCGGATCAGCTATCTTTTGCATTGTATCAACAAGTGGCTTGGATTACAAATGCGTGGATTACGTCTGACGTGGGTAAAGCGTCTGGAGCGTCATGTCGCAGCAAAGCAAGGTCACGTGTGACAAACGTATCTCGGGAACCTGATACTACACGGAAGGCTGTATCAAACCAGCGGAGGCGTGGTTTTGAAACAACGGAGAAAAGCAGCGTGGCAGTTTTGAACAGAGAAAGCTGTGCTTAAAATGTGAAGCTGTTCTTCATTTTCTTCATGTGGGATCACAGAAGAAAGGAGCTTGAAATCAGCAGGGGTGCTGTTGATGGGAAAACCTTTGTATTTTAACCCAGGACATAACAAAATGGACATTATTTTGTTGTGAACAGAAACAGTGGATTGTTTAAACGAAGCTTTCTGTGTTGGACATAAATAAACAGGAAGAGGACTATGCAAATGGTCAGAGGTTTAACAGTCATGTTTTTTGGAACTGTATTTCTTGAAAGTTGGATAACTTGGAATCAAGAAAGTGTAATATATGCTCTCTGAAATGTCAGGGAATGTACTGAATGTATATATGACTTGAGTATATTGTGGATTTTTCTGTAGCAAAATGTAAAATACTGAATTAGTAGGTATGTTTATATGGCAAAGCTAAGAGATGGATTATTTCTTTTATACTGTAATGGTGTAATAAAGAAATGGAAAGTTGTACTGTTGCAACTAAAAAAAGGTTAAATGCTTATATGTATGACATGTACATGCATGCATATACATGATGTTTGATCATTTAGATTCACAGGCCTGTGAAAGAAAATGCAAACTGTGTTGGTGGGGAAAGCATTGGGAAATTGTAATTATCACATGAAAAGTAATTTTGTGCACATAAACAAGGGATGCTAGCTTCAACAGGTAAACTGGAAGGCAAGCTGGAAACATCAGTTCATTTCTTTCAATTTGTTCTTGGTAATTTTGTGGATACTCTGATGGTTTTTAGAGGAGAAGCACGTTATTTCATGATGTCAATTGATCAATACACGAGGTACAGGTTGTGTACATGTTAGATAGAAAGCTGGAGTATTGAACAAAGTCAAGGTGTTTTGTGCTTGGATGGGAAACAAGCATATTACCCATGTTACCTATTTCTTTTCAGATATAGGGAAGTTCAATTCAGTGCATGTTTTTGATGACATTTCTAACAGGATGTGATATTGAACACATGGATTGTGTGGAAGAGTAAACAAACACTCAGAAGAGGTGATACTAATTTGGATAATGAGGTTTGGGTAGAAACTCTTAAATGTTTTTGATTATGTACAAGATAGAAGTTTTAGTTCTGTGTGTTGAACTGTACACCTTATAGAAAGTAGTGTAGAAGAAGGAATCTTCTGGAGAAACATTTCAGGATCTTGGATCTGATATGTAGGTACATACACCTCAAAGTTAGAAGAAATCTGTAAGGGAGCTTACATGAGATTTTTCTAGAAATGAGAATATTGTGTTTCACATGAACAACACTTGGATAGTGAGATTATCTAGAAGTGTTAAGTATAATGCTAAATGAAAAGATGAGATCATTTTTCAAAATTAATTCTGTTAATGCAGGGGATGCATCAAGGTCAGAGTCAGAATAGAAAAGCATTTGCTGAAAGACAGTCAGGTAAATTTGACAAACTTTGATACACATTTGGTTTGGTGGAGGCTAAACAAATGATTGTTCATCATTGGTGCAAATTTATTGGAACAGGAACCTGATAACTGATGAAGTAAGGAACAGGTGAGTCAAACAACCTGTGAGATATCAGGATGAATTTGCAGGAAAAGCCATTTGAAACTTGAAAATTTCAAAGAGGTGAAAAAATTGTCTGTTAAGGAAGCTGAACCATAGCTTCAGGCTATGCAAGCTGAGTTGAATTCTTTGGATAAAGAACAAAACATGGAAACTGGTGAAACAAACAGCAGTCCATGGAACTCATTGTTACCAGATATATTTTTTAAATGAAAACTAACCAGATTGGAAAAGGTTACATGACAAATAGCAAGATTGGTTGCTTGTGATTTTGCTCAGTAAAAGGAGCTGGAAAATCATGAGTGAGTGCAACAACAATTGCTTTGGAAACAGTTAGACTGATGTTTAAGAATGTGGATAGATGTATGAATATTTCACAAGTTGAAATATTGGAACATAAGCATTTTAAATGAGAGGAAGTCTTTGGAAAACTGTCTGAGAATAATTTTCTGTAGAAAAGCTAGAATCAGCTGGAGGCTGGAATTCTGTTTGAACTCAAACATTGCTGAATTGTGATTTGGACAGAGAGGCAGATCAATGTTTGTTTGTTAAGCAGAAGGAACAGGGACATAGACTGTATGTACTTTGTTTAAATGGATGATCTATTGTTTTTTCTGGACAGATAAAAGCAATATGATATAATTGATCCAGGGTTTGGAATTTCATTGAATTGAAACTGCTTGGTGGTGGATCAACTGTTTATTTGTAAATAGAGGTTGAGGGAGAACCAAGAGGGCAGTACTTACTGCAACAAACCAAAGAAATATCATGGATGTGATTGAGAATTTTGGAGATAGTTAACTCAGTGAGACACTCCAAATAGTTGAGGATTTTCAAGCACATGCTGATGGAAAAGCAGTTTGAATGCTACACAGAAGCATTGGGCTGTTGAGCTTTACTGTACAAGCAACAAGGCCAGGTATTGCTGTCAGTGTAATGGGCAGACTGTTAGACCAACAGGACATGCTTGGAGAGCTCTGAAAAAGAGTTGAGTGTTATCTGGAAGGAACATCACACTTCAGACTAAGGTTTACAAGTCAGAGCACAGGTGGCTTACAGATTCACAGAAATGCCAGTTGTGGTTGTGATAGTAAGAACAACAAGAACACACCTGAAGTTTGTTATTTTTATAACCATACTTTGTTTGATTGATTTTGTAAGAAACAATCATCTAAAAGTTAGAGTTCAACTGAAGCTGAACTGAATGCATTTGTTTAAATAGTTTAAATTGTTAAAAATGTTTAAATGATGCTGAGATTGATGTGAAAAACCTATTACAGTTTTTTCAGGAAACCAAGGCAGGATTGCTATGCTGCAGGCAGATAGCAATACACAACGTTTTGGGTTTGAAATAAAACTGTGTCATGAAAAGGGATACATCAGAAGTGATTTGATGGTGGTTCAAATTTCTGACAGGTAAAGTCATTCCTGAAAAAGTTTTTTTTTATCAAAGTCCATAGATGAAGGAACAGCATCAGATGTCAACAAGGCTGTTGCTGTTGTATGAGGTAAATAACCGCGTTCTGGACGAATGCAAAAGCAGGGGGATGTTGGGTTTTGCATAGGCAGAACGAGATTACCACCTGACATCGGGATTATCACCTGACCTGGTGGGTGTTACTTGAGTTCAAGTATACAAGGCCTTTGGTCAGGAGACATGGTCTCGAGGTGACATGACTCAGCAGCCTTGAACAGGTTTGAAGCAGTAAACATGTTGATGAATGGGTTATACACTGGAGTGAGTAATATCCTATTTATAGGTGCAGGGTCTGGGGTATATAAGCTAACACATTTGCTGATAGCTTTACTTCCCTTCCGTCATTCCTCATCTCTCTCTGCTGCTTGTTCGTCTCGACATGTATAGTCTTGGACTTCACCATCTAGCCTTACCACTGGGGTATAGGTTTTGAGTCTGCTATGATGTAGTGAGTAGAGATGCATTGATTGCCTTAATCCCATGTAATTGGGTCTTACAAATAAACTCTTTAATCTTTATTAACTGCTGTTATCTCCTCCTTCCGCTTGCGTGACTGGGACTGAGGGTCATTGGCTTGGGGAGCTTTTGAACCCGAGTCAGTCCAACTCTCACAGTTTGTTGATGTGGATCAGCATAGCTTCCTCCTTGGGGGTATTGCTTTGGGAACGGTCATGATGAGCACCTGCACTTCAAAAGGTACCTCTCCACCGCTGGTGCTGAGACTTTCCCTTACATCTCTTCATGGCTTGGTACCTGAGGGATCGTCTATTCCAACATGAGCCTACCATATATGGAGACTCTCCTCCAGATGCCCCCACCCCCTGAAGTGGGGAAAGGGCTTTGTACTCCTTATGGGATTGGCTCCCCTGGGAGGCTTGCCTGGCAAGTATTTTGTTGTCTTTGGGGTTTTTTCCAGACTTTTTAATTCTCTCAGTCTTTGCTGCATTATTTTGATGCTGCTTTTATCTGCTGCTCTTTTTTGCATTGTTTTTTATTGTTCTTTTGTATGGTATCGTGTTGTTTTAATTTGTAAGCCAGCCTGGAACTATTTATACTGCAGGGACGGTGGCGTATACTTTCTTTCTCAGTCAGGCCACTGATCTTCGCTGGGTCAAGACTTAGCCTGCCTCTGCTTTGTTCCCAGTTTGGATCCCTGCTGCTATCGCTTCAAGATAACCAACTGTGGGCGTCGCACCCATCAGCTTTACTGGATGACTGAAGGCTTCCCCCCGTTTCGCCAGCGCAACACCCTCCCTGCCATCGGCACTAACAAGAAGAGGAAGCTTTCTCACCCAACAGCAGAGCCCCCAGCGCCAGTGTTTAAGCTTCAGCCTCTGAGGATGGAACTGACCCCCGGAAAGAGCATGGACATGATCCTGGAAGGATCCTCTGACACCCCCAAGGTAGAGAGACATTCACATGGCCTATTTTCCCCCTTCCTATCTTTCTCAGTGGCATTTTAAGTACTTGGATACTTACCGGTATTCTGGAAAATGATCAACTTCTTTCAAGGATTGCTGGAATGCCACAAGTTGCTATAGTCGCATGAGCACCATTTCATGCTTGTTGCGAAGGGTTTACAGCCATCGTATAGTTCATCTCAAAATACCATCCATGTAACATTATAGTTCTATAAGAGGAGATCCACAGGGTCTGATATTCAGTGACTCTCTAAGAGGGCTCAGTTCCAGACTTGTTCATGGGCTATTCATGGGCTAATGGGGAGCTTGACTAGCACTATTAGCTCTGTCATTGGGGAAATGGTGTGACGTATCGTTAGGCCACCTGCACTTAGAGGGAGAAAGAATTAAACTGGTGGCTGAGGATGGGCTTTTCATAACAGTTGCTTAAAACTTCAGTGGCCTCTTCTTTTGGCCCACACGTTGTTCTCTGCTCCTTTCCTGGATTGATTTGGTGGGAGGGGATTGAGGCAGAGCTTGCTTTTTGCCCTGCCACCAGTGCCAGAGGGTACTGGCTCTCTGGCGTATCCTTCCAGAGTAGATATGAGGTGTAGGGTGAGGGGGAGTGTCGCTTTGTCTAGGGTCGAAGTCCACACAGGGATGCCATTCCTCACTGCAATGCAGGGAACACCTGTATTCAAATATGATTGTATACTTCTTTGAAGACTTAGTGAAAAGGCAGGATAGAAATATTAAACATTTTTAGTTGAAATATTTTAGTAGAAAAGTGACTAACAGATTAATATATCAAGTGGCTAAAAAGGTAATTCTTGCAAGAATATTGCAAGATTGACACAAGAATTTGATTTTATTGGACACTGAGATTGTGCGACTACAACTGGGCCCAGAACATGATCTGACGGTACCTGAATCTGTTCTAGCTGTGTCGTAGCCTGTGTGCTGAGGGTTGGGACACCCTTGCCATGCAGCTTGTGTTCTGGAAGTGCCAATGGGCCAAGTAGGTGATGAAGCCAGGTCATTCTCCAGGCTGTGGGACTCAAGAGAAGACCGACCAGGGGACAGCACCGCTTGCAGGCTCATTACTGGGAACTTGCCAGAGACCTAAAGCCAACCTGGGGAACCATATTTATTTATTTATTATATTTATTATGTTTATTTATTTATTATATTATATTAACTATAGAGAGGTTCTGATGACTGGCTAGAGTGCAGGGCTCTTACAAGAGGTTTATGGATTGCGCCCTCACTGCCCGGAAGCCTCTGAACTTGGAGACTTCCGAGATTCGTGTGCCCTGCTGGGCTGAAGCCAACAGGAGGAGTGGCAGAGGCATTCTTTACCTTCCAGTCCTCCAATCTTTGCTTTTTTCACTTGACGGGCTTTTCAGCCCATCTAGCAAGGGTGCTTCGGAAGAGGAGAGAAGGAGGCTGGAGGAGGCTCAGGATAAATCAAATCCTGGCACAATCAGCTATAGGCTCCATAAGTAATTCTACAACTCTCCAAAGCGAATAACTATAGCTTGGACAGAGATCCAGACAGCTTGGTTTGCCCATTGTAATCTCTGCTGCTCAGAATACCGGGCAAGGGCTTGCATTATTCCTGGGGTAAGCCTTCCCAGGCAAGAAAAGACAAGAGTTCTAGAAAAAGACCGAAACAAATCCATGCATGCAGAGTTTAGTCCAACCTCAAATCTTTATTGGAACCTCCGTGTTACAGGCCTATCAAATCCAAGAGTCAAATAGGTTCATGAGTAAGTCCAGAGTAATCTCTCACACAGAGAGATTTCGACAACCAAAGCTTCCTCTTTGGAATCCCCATGCTACATGGGTCCAGGCATAAAAAAGTCCAAGAGTCAGGATCATTCCAAGCCACCTGGCACTTCTGAGCTATTGGTGATGAGCATCCATAATCCATAGCAAACAAGAATTTACGTTCTATGAAAGGTATAGCAGTACTTTTCATGGCAGTTTTTTAACAATACTGTACAAGGTAAATTCAAGTGGCAAGAGTCTAAATTGGATGGAAGAATGCCCCAAGAGGATCAGATGGTAGTAAGTCCAAACAGAGAGGTTTGGGGGCAGTAAAGATGAGAATGTTCCTAGCAAAGGCTCCAAGCCGGGGCATCGACTTAAAAGTGAAGGTGTGGCTGCAAAAGCCCTCCTCCTGAACAACTAACGGACAAGGGATTGTAGCCTATCAACGAGGTCCCCTGCCCAAGCAGGGCATCTCCATTTTGCCCTTCAGGGGTGACGCTTCAACCTGTGTGACACCTCCGAAAACCACCCCCTCTTCTGTTAGGTTCTCACAGAGAAGCTGCCAGCTTCCTTCCCTGCCAAGGTCAAATCTAGCAGCTGGATGGGAGTAACTTAACTCCTGCTTGCTTTCCTCTGGTTCGGGACGCTGACATAGATAAGCTCACACTGATTCTGACATTCCACGGGCTGAATAGGCCCAAACCCTTCTGGACCACTTCTGATCAGATTCTGCCTATCTACTATATAAATGTGAATGTTTGTCCGTGTGTACGTACGTATGTATGTCCACACGGCTTGCGTGCATCGCATTGGCTCCTACCCGGTTGGATGGATCTGCCCCAAACTTGGCACGCATGCTCCCCATCACCCAAGGACAAAGACTGGCGGATTCAAATCTCCGGAAAAAACCCGCCACGCCTGTACGGCCCAAAATAGATGAGAGCCAATGGAGTCACTTGGAATGTTCGCAGGGGCCATTCAGGAGCGGTTATGCAAATCTCTCCAACGGCATTTAGAATGTTGGTATGCACTGCCACAGGGGCCCAATCAGAGGCGGATATGCAAATCTCTCCTACGTCCAAACAGAATGTTCATATGAACTGCTGCCAGGGCCTACACGGGGGCGGGGGGACACACGGACAGGGATTTCATTGTGTGGTTCGGGGGGGGCAGCAGGGAATTCATTGTGGTGTGGTCACGGGGGGGGAGCAGGGATTTCATTGTGTGGTCCGGGGGGGGGGAGACAGGGATTTCATTGCGTGGTCTTGGGGGGGAAACAGGGATTTCATTGCGTAGTCCTGGGGGGGGGGGAAGCAGGGATTTCATTGTGTGGTCCGGGGGGGGGGCAGGGAAAACATTGTCGCATAGTCCCGGGCGGGAAGGAAGCAGAGATTTCATTGTGTAGGCCGGGGGGGCGGGGAGCAGGGATTTCATTGTGTAGTCCTGGAGGCGGAGCAGGGATTTCATTGTGTAGTCCTATGGGAGCTGGGATTCCATTGTTGTGTGGTCCCCGGGGGGGGGAGCAGGGATTTAATTGTGTGGGCCTGGGGGGGCAGCAGGGAAATCATTGTTGTGTGGTCCCGGGCGGGGGGGAGCTGGGATTTCATTGTGTGGTCCAGGATGGGGGAAGCAGGGATTTCAGTGTGTAGTTCTGGGGGTAGCAGGTAGTCCCGGGGGAGCTGGGATTTCATTGTGCAGTCCCGGGGGAGCTGGGATTTCATTGTGCAGTCCCGGGGGAGCTGGGATTTCATTGTGCAGTCCCGGGGGAGCTGGGAGGCCTGGGGGAGCAGGGATTCCAAGGGATTCCAAACAGCGGACAGCTACCTTAAAGAATTTTGAACAAATAGTGCCTATAGGAAAATAATGATCTGTGCAACGCCACTGTGTAGTCCCGGGGGGGGGCACACACAGGGATTTCATTGTGTGGTGCTGGGGGGGCAGCAGGGATTTCATTGTTGTATGGTCCCGGGTGGGGCAGGGATTTCATTGCGTAGTCCCGGGGGGGGGGGGGGAAGCAGGGATTTCATTGTGTGGTTCGTGAGGGGGGGACAGGGAAAACATTGTTGCATAGTCCCGGGGGGCGGGGAAGCAGAGATTTCATTGTGTAGTACCAGGGGGCGGGGACAGGGAATTCTTCATTGTGTAGTCCCGGGGGAGCTGGGATGTCATTGTGTAGTCCCGGGGGAGCTGGCAGTCCCGGGGGAGCTGGGATTTCATTGTGTAATCCTGGGGGAGCTGGTAGTCCCAGGGGAGCTGGGATTCCCAGGGGAGCTGGGATTCCAAACAGCGGACAGCTACCTGAAGGAATTTCGAACAAATAGTGCCTATAGCAGGGGTCCTCAAACTACGGCCCGTGGGCCACATCTGGCCCGCCGGGTCTTTTCATCCGGCCCGCCGGCCGATCTAGACTTGTGAGGGAAGAGGGGCGGCTGAGCCGGCAGGGGGGGCATGGGCCGCCTGCCTGCCCGCCGCCCTGCATCTCCTGCAGGGGCGGGGAAGGGGAGGAGGGGTGGTTTAGCCGGTAGCGAGACGCGGACAGCGCCCATCCTCCTCCCTTCTCGTCCACCTGCTCAGGCTTTACCTCATCCGCCTCGCCGCCCGCTGGTCCCGTCGCGTCACTTCCGGCGCGGCGGAAGTGACGTGACGGGACCCTGCTCCGTCACATCCATCCTGGACCCCGCCCGTGCTGTTTTTCAAAACTGAGCGCGGGCGGAGTCCAGGATGGACGCGACGGAGCAGCTCCGCCGGCGGTGTACTCGGGCGGCGGCAGCGCGCAGGGACCAGGTAGGACGGCGGCGGGGATGAAGACGGGGGTGGCAGGGGGCCAGGGCGGGTTACAGCGGGGGGGATGAGGGGCTTTACCTCATCCGCCTCGCTGCCCGCTGGTCCTGTCGCGTCACTTCCGGCGCGCCGGAAGTGACGCGACGGGACCCTGCTCCGTCGTATCCATCCTGGACCCCGCCCACGCTATGTTTTTCAAAACTGAGCGCGGGCGGAGTCCAGGTTGGACGCGACGGAGTAGCTCCGCCGCCAGCGGCCTTGGGCGAAGGCTGTGGCGGAGGCAGCGGCGGCAGCAGCGCGCAGGGGACCAGGTAGGACGGCGGCGGGTGGGGCGCTGGTGGCGGGCCGGGTGGGTTACGGCGGCGGGGGGGCGGGTTACAGTGGCGGGGGTCAGGGGGTCCTGCGGCGGCGGCAGCAGCGGGGGACAGCGGCGCGGTCCTGCAGCAGCAGCAGGGGACGGCGCGGGGGGTGGGGGGTCCTGTAGCAGCAACGGCGGCAGCGGGGCGGCGGGAGGGCCAGCATGAAGGAGGAGGCGCAGGGGAGTCCCAATGAGTCCGGCCCCCCAACAGGCTGAGGGACAATGAACTGGCCCCCCATGTAAAAAGTTTGAGGACCCCTGGCCTATAGGAAAATGATGACCTGTGCAATGCCGGGTAAAAAAAGCTAGTCTACTATAAGTCCCACTGGAGCTGGGCCACAAAAGGAAGTGCGCCCAGTAGTAGTCGAGGGTGCGGTTTCTCAGGAGGTCCATGGCCAGGAGCCCACTAGAAGCACCACCAGCAACTTTTGTTCTTGTGATAGCCTTTGATCTTTGCTTGTACAGGTGGCAAAGGAGAGGCTGCTGTGTCATGCCATCGTGGGGAAGCAGTCTGGGAAGGAGTGTATCATGAAGGTAGATGTCATCTGTGAATTCATTGCCCCTGTTCTACAGATTTCCTCCAGAGAGATCACTTTCTGCGTGCAGAAGGTCAGTGCTTTGGTCCTAAGGCTGCCTGTTGGCATGTTACAAAGGGCTTGACAAACTGGATGTTTACAGTGCAGCATGCGTGTGTGGGGTGGGCGGGGGTGGGTAGGATGTATGTGTTCAGATAGGGACAGGGACTGCAAACATTCACAAGATCCATGTTCCGGCTCAAAACAGACTCAGGCATTCTATGCTATCTCATGAAATACATGAAAATATAATTTCAGAAGTGTTTAATTTTGACAGAAGATGTATAGACTCTAATGCAGTCTTCCCCAACCTGTTGTCCTCCAGATGTGTTGGACTGCAACTCCCATCATTCTCAACCAGCATGAGCAGGGGAGACTTACCAGGAAACCAGCAGCAGCACTGCCTTTCCCCCAACAAAATGCTTTCTGAAGCTTCTCTGCAGCCAGGCTGGCCAGTGTGGGCTACCATCTTTTCTCCCTCACGATGCCTCTAGAATGATGTTGCATCCTGACATAGGGGGATTTCCTGTGAGGCATTGTGGGGGGAAACGGTGCCCTGCTGGCTGCAGATTATTGCAGCTCTGTTGCCATTTGCAGCAGCAGAGCAACAAAGTTTAAGAGAGAAGAATTTTGTTGGGGAAAAACAAGGCCACTGCTGCTGTTGAGAATTTCTTCCTCCAACATGCCATTTTTGAAAGTTTTTCTTCCTGCCTTTCTCCTCAATTTCCCATTTCCTCTCGGAGAAAAATCTCCCAGACAAAGTGTTGGTTTAGCATTAGTCTGGCTTTACTGAAATGAGGGGTGAAATATGACTTGAGGAAAGATTGGGGTTCATAACAAAAATTATTTTCTGAGAAGGTATAGGAAGACTCCTTGAACAACAATCATAAAGGTGGGAGCATGAAGATGTGTTAGAAGTGGAGTGTGTGTGTGACCAGTACCAGGTAGGTTCTGCACTGCACTCTGTGAAGAAAAAAAGCTATAACATATTAACCCATAAGTTAATATGTTAGGAAGTGACTTTATATCTCTAGCCTAGTAATCCAGTTACTACAGTCTGTGATTTGTGTTGTTTGTTTGTTTGTTACAATTACTTTTATCCCAACTTTCAGAATAAAAACCTACCAAGGCAGCTTACAAGTAAAACAGCTATACTTCAATAAAACATAATTAAACATTATGCCAAATACCTCATAAGGATCTGAACAAATGTGTTTGATGCCTTCTCTCCCCCCCCCCCATTTAACTGTCCTTTTTGTAATAAACAAATTTTCCTTTGATTTAGTATAATTGGACTTGAGATGTTATTGTGAAGGGTGCTGGGGTATCCCTTTGGTAATTCCTCTCACCCATTCTGGAGTGTTTGGGGCAGTAAAGGCTTGAGAGAAACTTGCCTCTTGAAGTGTCTGGGCTCTGAGTTTGGATACGCATAAAACAAGTAGAAGTTTCTTCTGGTTTGGGAGCAGCGAGGCTCACGTGCACCCCAGCACGATGTGACAACATCTTTTCTCCTAAAGCAGTGTCCGTCCCGTCCCCCCCCGCCATCCCAGTATTTTGTTCCCAGAGCCTTACATTGCAGACATGACTTATGGGGTGCATCTGTAACTTCAGAAAGCAGCAACGTGGGAAGCAGCTTGAGGCAGCACCTTGACGTCTTGCCAGGCCACATAAAAGAGAGTCTCTTTTGCTAAACTAATTGGCAAGCAAAATGATCAAGGGGCTGAAGCAACTTCTCCCTGAGGAAAGGAGGATAAGGAGATCACAGAGAAGCTAATGAATTCTTTGCATCTGTCTATACTGCAGAAGATGTAGGGCAGATACCCATGACTGAACTGATATTCCCCAGAGCTTCGCGGATGGCATTCCTTCCCCTTGGGATGATGGTGCCCCCCTCTGGAGCACATGGGCAGGGCCAATTGTTGCTTCTTCAAGGGGAGGAGCTACCTGGTCCTCCCAGACTGGATCTACCTAGCAAGCCACAAAGTTGAATGAGACGGTGCTCTTAAGAGCCTTGTTCCTCTTGCTTTTTTAGGCATAGTTTCCTCGCCTTGCTTCTTGTTTATCCCTTTTTTTCCTTTTAATTTCTATCCACCCCCCACCCCCAACATATCTTTCATAGATTTCATAGATCATAGAATTGGAAGGAGCCTACAAGGCTATCGAATCCAACGCCCTGCTCAATGCAGGAAACTAGAGGAGGGGTCTCCCATCCAAGTAATAACCAGGCCTGACCCTGCTTAGCTTTCAACACTCAGACAAGCTGAGCCAGCATAAGCGGAGTTTCTTTTTTCACATAGAGCCCCTAAGAAGGGGTCAAGAGCCGACAATCCACCCCTCCCCCACAGGTTGGCTACTTACCCACAGCCAGCAATCTGAATTGCATGGCTGCCGTTTCTGTGTCCAGGATTTCCAATTAGGCCTCGAGACGACCAGTGGCAAGCAGTGGCTGACAAGAACGGCCTGTGTTTCTTCAGGTCCAGACTCCCTCTCCTTCCCATAGGCTAGGTAATGGACGCAGCTCTCCCACTGCTGGCCAGATCCAACATGGTGGCAAGTTACATGGAGGCCCACACAACTTTTGAGGCCTCAGAGGAAGGCCATTTAGGAGTGGAAGAGCCCCCCAACTGGAGTGTGGACACAGCACAAAGTCAGACTGGTGCCAGGGATCAGAAGTGAACCCCACCCACCCACCCACCCATTTGAGACCTGTCTGGGGAAGGAGCAATAGCACAGTTTGTCTCCTGGATCCAAAGCCTTGTAATACTACAAGTGTTGAGTGTGCTACCAGACAAGAGCAGGACTGAATGTCAGGAAGGGTCTAGGGCAACTTCTCCTTCAGCCCCCAGAAGAAAAAGGGGAAAAGGAAGAAAAGCCATAGATCTAGAGGCAAATCCTTCTACGAACAGAAAAGGGGTTGCAGGCCTCGAGACAGATCCTCATCCAACTCCTGATCTTCAGAGGGATCCTAATCCTCAGTTCCTTTCTCCCTGCACCAGTTCTTCTAGGAAGCCCCTAGTAAATGCGCGGAAAGGCCTTCTAGCACCCCAGTGCCTCAGGCAGGAGAAAAGGGGGGAAAGCCAAGTGGTTCTGGCCGAGTCTGATTTTCCCTTGGTGTCAGGACCTTGGACCTGCAAGCTCAGACTCTGCCAGTCTGATGCAGGAAACTCTCAATCGGCAAGACTACTTTTATTGTAAGGAATCTCACAGCAAATACTTAACAGTTACAGTCTTCAAAAACACAGACAGCAGGTGACAGTTGCTATAGGCTTAACAGTATTCTCATGACATTTCAAGACTAATATCTACCGCTGAGTCAGAGATCCAGACAACGGTTTTCCAGTTGTAATTTCTGCTTCTCAGGGAGTACAGGTCAGGGGCAGAATGATTCCCGAGGTCATCTATCTCAGGCAATCAAAGATGAGGGTTCAAGGGAAAAACCTGAACTAATCTGCACTCCCACACAGAGGTCAGTACCAACCTTGCACCCTGCATTGGAACCTCTGTGTGATGTGAGTCTAGGCTTAACAAATCCAAGAAATCCATGAAAGTTCCCACACGCAGAGATCTTGATGCCCAAAGCCCCCCGCTTTGGGATCTCTATGCTGCATGGCACAAGAAAGTCCAAGATTCAGAACTGACCCCAGCCCAGCTAGTTCCTGGGGTCCACATCACAGAAGGCACATAAACCATAGTCCACAGGGAGATACAGCCTAATAAAAACATCAGAGTCTTTGCAAGTCCAGAGGAGCAAAGGGTCCAAACAGGTAAAGTATTCATATGCAAAGGGCTTCCTTAGACCCAAGCGGTGATGGATCCAAATACAAAGATGCAGGCCGAGAAGACGAGATGTTCCTAGCGATGCTCCTCAGGCTAAGCAGCTACTTTTCACTCAGGGAGTGGCTACCATAGCCCTCCTACCAAACCACTAACTGACAGGAGTTTTAGCCCATCATGATGTGAGAGCTGGACTGACCCGGGTTCAAAAGCTTCCCTAGCCAATGACCCTCAGTCCCAGTCACGCAGGCGGAAGGAGGAGATAACAGCAGTTAATAAAGATTAAAGAGTTTATTTGTAAGACCCAATTACATGGGATTAAGGCAAGCAATGCATCTCTACTCACTACATCTTTGCAGATACAAATCCAATACCCCAGTGGTAAGGCTAGACGAAGTGAAGTCCAGAACAATACACATGTCGTGTCGAGACGAGAAGAGAAGAGGAGAAGGAGAGAGTGAAGCTATCAGCAAGTGTGTTAGCTTTATACCACCTATAAATAGGATATTACTCACCCCAGTTGTATAACCTATTCATCAACATGTTGATTCCAAAACCTGTCCAAGGTTGCTGAGTCATATCATCTCGAGACTATGTCTCATGACTAGAGACCTTGTGTACTTGAACTCAAGAGACACCCACCAGGTCAGGTGATAATCTCGATGTCAGGTGGTAATCTCGTTCTGCCTATGCAAAACCCAACACATGAGGCCTCTCTTCCAGCCCGGATGTTTCCCTTCTACCCTCCAGGGATGCCAGTTCTCATGTCAGCAAATGCTGAAAACTGCAGCTGGATGGGGGAGTGACCCAACTCCCACTTACCTTTGCCTGAGAAGACTGACAGAGCCACTCTCACAACAGCCTTGACATTCCACAGGGTTTTCCAGGCCTCAAACCTGCCAGGCTACTTCTGATCAAATTCTAACTAAAACTAACAGGCCCAGGGCTACACTGAGGGTGGGCCACGAAACTCGGATCCCAGTGAGAAAGAAGAGGGGGAGCTTTCTGAGGAGGAGATTGAAGCCTTCACTGCTCAAGTTAGGCTTTTCTCTCCCGATCTTTTTCTAGCACTCCTGGCAAAGGCATCTTTCAGACTTCCAGCTCTCTAGGGAGGCCCCAAAACAGCCAGAGCCAACAGGCAGCTTGGGGCAGAAAAGGGAAAAGTCAGCCTTTTCTCAGAAGCCCACTAAGCCCAGAATCAATCCCCCCCCCGCCCCCGAATCCTTTGACGAGCTTGAGGAGGCATGGAAATCAGAATGGGTTAACCCCTCCAAACCTAAATCATTCCATAAACTACCTAACAAACTTTATTCTTTTCTAACTAAAGCTATGGATCTGCTTAGAGCGTCCAGAGTCAGTACTCTCATAGCAGCATTCACCTCCACTATGGTCATCCCTGCTGATAGAGAAAGGGGGCCAAAGGACCTGTGTGACAAACGCATGTAGGCTGCACTTCGCAAGGACTTTGAAGCTTAACCTGCAGCCTTCCCAGGGTTCAGCCACTAACTCCTTTTTTTCTAGAGCTGTCTATCTTTGGGCAGAGGACTTGGCAGGTACTAATTCCACCCCCGAGCCTCTGAAGGTTAAACTTAAAAAAAATGCATACGCAACTGCTTTGCTAGCAGGTTCTGCTGCCCTGGATGCTTTCCAGTTCAATGCCAGCATTATGGCATCCAACAGACTAGCAAGGAGGAACGTTTGGCTATGTCATTGGGACATGGATCCTGGCTCCCAATCCAGACTAGAAAACCTCACCTTTGAATGAGCCAAGTTGTCCTTTGGAAGCCATTTTGGTGGAGACCAAGTGTTGTGCCTCCAGCAGGTCAGACAGAGACCAGCCGGGCCGGAGTGTGTTTGGGGCTGGGAAGTGAGCTCCACTGAACACGGTTGGTCTTACTGCTGAATAAATGTGCACAGGGTTGCACTATTAATGTATCAGCATAGGGATGTGCAACACTGAAAAACAATACAATCCCAAGATATACTGTAAATATATACAGCTCATGCATTCATTGCCATGTGTCATTTCTTACTGTGGAACATGGACGGGCTTGATAAGCAGCAGGGGATGGAAAATAGTCCCCTCATAGATCACTCGGTTCTGTTATTGTACACCAGGATATATGTTTTTTCCTCTGTTCTTTTGTACCTCTTAAATACTTTTGTTTTCCACCCAGAATCCCAGTGACGTCTTAACTGCACAGTATGAACCTCTGACCTTGAAGAATGTTTCCTCTTTGCCACTTAACATCCTTCTCTCTTTACAAGAGCCCTTCGCCCTCTGTGACACCGATCATGAAATGTTGCCGGCCCCAGAGGAGGTACAAAATTCTCTTTACACACAAGGACTTTTATTTATGCGTGCTTTTTGTAATTTCTGGATTCAGTTAAAGGTGCTGGTTGTAACAAGTCCAGCCTAGAAAGCAGTAAACAGTCTCCAATGCCTAGAAATACAAAAGTTATTCTCAAAGAACTACAGTGAGAGAACAATACACATCAGTAATCTTTTAAATCAACTTCTTTCCCAATTCAGCCCTTAACGATGGATGTTGGGGAGATGCATCATCTTTGTATCAGGTTTGACCCCCTCTATAGAGATGACCTATACAATCGAGTAGCAGAGGAAGTCCTGACTATGCGTTACCTGGAGCATCCCCATGTGGACCACATCAACCTCCGGGGAGAAGTGCATTTTCCAAACCTCCACTTCCAGACTATGGATCTGAATTTTGGCTGCATCTTGAATGATACAGAAGTTGTACGTGACATCAGTATGACCAACTGCAGCCCCCTTCTGGTCAAATACCGCTGGTCCTTCCTGACAGATGATCAGGAGTCTATAATCAGGTAAGAGCAGCAATATATCCTCTCTTAGGCATGTTGCCTGGTGTTTCTAGCTATTCCCAGGACATGGTCTAAGGTCACATGACAGAGCCACCTTGCTGAAGCTAAGCAGGCCTGGTCAGTGCCTGGGTGGGAGACTTGAGTTCCAGGATGCAATAAAGTCTGGATATAAATGTAGTAAGGAATTAAGTAAATTCCATTTTGGGTATGTAGTCCTTGAGGAATTATACCTGGCCTGGCCACAGTGTTGCCACATGTCCTCATTCACCTGGACACACAACTTGTGTGTGTACATGTATGACAGTGAATCTAAGGGTCTAAGAGGGCCTTTAAACAGAGGTGTGGTGCACACACAGCAATTTTATGCACTGTGCTCGTACAAAGGGGGAATAGCTACTTCTAAATTGGGTAAATTAGCTCAAATACTCATTGAAGTCCAAAAGCATAGACTTTATTTTTACACCTTTTTGTTGACAAAAAGCACACACGTTAGCATTTGTTAAAGAACAGAAAAATGGCTTGTTTAGTATACTGATCCCCACATGGGCCAGTACACTAGTTCTAATAGGCCTCACTAAGAGATAGAGAAATATGGGGATTGGGGGAATTAGCATTTGCCAAATTAGAAGGGCAGGTGCCCCTGTGGAAATGGCAGAACAGAGGATTGGGAGGCTACATCATGACGAAGGGCGCTCAGGGGCTGGTGACAATGGTGGACTGCAGGGGCAGAACGGGTGGATTTAGGAGGAAAGGAGAAGAAATAGAGCAGAACTGGCTATAATTACCTAACTTGAAAGGAAGGGGAACCCCAAAGACTTTAGTTCCAGATTGTTGCAAAAAGTTAGAAAAATGCTGTGGGCACTGACTACCCTCACATTTCTCAGCTTTATTTTCAAATTTGAAAATGGAATAGCTTCAAGCCGTTTCAGGCACTCTTTATTTATTTATTATATTTATGAATCGCCCATCTGGCCAGACATCCGGCCACTCTGAGCGATGTACAATGCAATGAGATGTACAATGTAGTCTTCATGGCAATGATGGGGAGACCGAATGGAGAGAAAGCCATTATTGGGGAACCCTGGAGCCACCTCAGTTTGGTTTAAAAATAGCCTTGCCAATGGCTCCTTAGAGCAGTGTTCTCCAAGCTGGCTGGGGCATGGGGCATGCTGGGAGTTGTAGGCCAAAAACATCTGGGAACCCAAGGTTGGAGAACACTGCCTTAGAGTTTCCAATAAAATTCAGAAATTGTGAGTTCCACTCAAGACTTTTTGGTAGCCGCTTCCTAGTACCCTGGGCTCATTTCTTGACCACCTCACTCAAAAGACAGCAACTCACACAGAGCTTGCAGACTACCTGCATAGCCTTGCAGGTCAAACTGCATCCATGCATGTATGGAGCCCAGCTTTAAGCCTCAATGGGTTACGGTTAGTAACCCTAGTTTATCAGGGTTAGTAAAGCTCCCTCCCACTCTCTGAGTGTACAAGGTAACAGGCCTCTCTGGGCAAACACAGCAATAAGGTGGCTCAATCAGGAAAGCGCAAGGGGTACTCTGGCCCTGGGAATGTTCAACAGGCACCAGAGTGGAACAGAGAATCATAAGAAAAGACTCCTGAGGTACAACATTAAAGCTAATCCGGCCCTGTGGTATTCTTAGAGCATGAGACACACCAGCATGAGGGATGTTGAAGCAGAAAGATTGAACATCAGCTGCCAGAACTCCAAGGCAGTTATAGGGTTTGCAACAAAGGAAAAAATAGCTCAGTGGCTCAGAGGCTGGACCATGATGGGTTAAAACTGGGGAGGTATGAGAATTCTGTTTCGAAGTGAAAGCTCCATGGATTTTCCCAGTTTGGCCCCAGTGGATGTCATTCCATTTCCCCCAGTGGTGTTCACTCAAGTTGTCGTGAGTCAAGCCAATATGCAGAGTTCAAAAAAAAAATTAAGGTGGCAATTGTACGTAAATAAATGCGACCATTCAACCCCTAAGTAATTCGCATATGTGCACTGAATCTGATTTGTGCGCTCAATTATATAACTTTCAAAATATTCCCATGCAGAGCACAGTTCTGTGCTCTGCCCTGTTGTTTTCATCCTGTGCTGTGTCTCTGTGTTGTTGCTGATTATGTTATCTCGGGGCCAAACTGTGAGCCCGATTCAGATCCAGACCATGGTGATTTGGGGAGGGGGGTGATTAAGCTTTCTCTCTTCCGTTTAATTCCGGAAATTCCACCCTGCAGGGGGAGGTGTTAAAAAACACACACGTCTCCATTGGAATACAAGAGAGACTTTTATTTTTTTTAACCCTATCCCCCAGCATATGTTAATTGTTCCTGCTGTAATGGGTGCCTGAAGAATTTGATACAAACTGATCTGATTCCCCCACCTCCTGAACTAACGGGAACTTTGTCATTCATCAGTTCTCTTCACTCCCTTGCCTTTTTGACTGGGTCTGCGGGGGGGGGGGGGCATCCCAGCCCGTGTGCTTGTGATACATAATGCCGCAATGGTGAATGAAGGAAGGATCACCGTCATCACCATGCTGCTTGATAATGTTCAGGTTGAAGGATCTTGACTGATTCATGGATGTATCCCCAAATCAACATTCAGACCAGATGACATACTACTGGCGGTGATGAAGATGGCGTGTGGATGATGCGTGCTCTCTGGCCTGGCTTTTTGACTCGAGGGCCTGCGTGCACTGACAATTTCATGATGATTCGAGTAGGTTGCGCGGTGGGGTGGCTGCTGCTGCTGCTGCTGCTGCCGCTGCTGCTCAGCTGCCTTGCCTTGCGCGCCGGCCTGCAGGCAGCTTAGTGTTATGAAACAGAGGAAGCAACAGTTTGGTCTAGGCCACTGAATGGAAGGCGCAGGGAGGCTCCTTGCCTCTTGATTCCTTTTTCATCCAGCTGGCTATACAGAGTAGTGCAGAGCACCATCTTTAAAACAAAAGGTGTTGTCCAGTATGCTCCAGATTCTTGAGCCGATGCGTCAGGGACCGGTGGTGCCAATGACATGCACAGCACACGGCACACGTCGTGGATATCTGAAGCTTCTCTGTAACAACAGAATGCCACAAGCAGCACTCTGGATGGGCCCTGCCAGCAATGCTGTCGGGTCTGTGTACACCAGCCTTCCCCAACCGGGTGTCTTCCAGATGTGTTGGACTACAACTCCCAGCATGCTGGAGGACACCAGGCTGGGCAAGGCTGGTGTATAGCTCGCACCCAGCATATTCAAATTTTAGAACCTACTCCTTTCTCATTTACAAGTGTCCAGCAGGTTTTCAGGGGGAGTGTTGTTCTTTTTTTGTAACCCCAAAGACTAGCTTATTTGCTTTTTTATTCCACCTTTCATTGGATTAAAATCAAGGCAGCTTAGTGGACAACCAGCCTGCTTTAAAAACCATACAGCCACTGCCACTGTTCCAGAAAGCTTCCCTTCTCAGCGTTCTCTGGGAGTGATGTGTTCAATGCCATATTTCATTCTTTGTCACGTGGTTGTGCCCCCTTTCCCCTCCTCCCCACCTTAAGTTTGCTGAGCTGTAACTTTTCCATTTTAATTTGGAAAATAGGAGAGAGGGGAAAACAAATAGTAGAAAAGATTGGGAGTAGGAATGGTTTTAGTAAAACTGCCTGCAAACATACTTCCTCAAAAATATATGAACTGGAGCTGCAACTTCCCCAAAGTTGACTTCATGCAGTTATTTTAATTACAGCAGCAAACGGATTTTCCACAGTGCCCCAGGAAGCCCAACTCATATAATCACTGCATTGATGGACTGCCATTCTGAAGAACATCAATAAACAATTTCCCCAGGAAAGCAGAAGCTGACCCAGTGGAAAGACCTGTTGGGGGGTGGGGGAGCCATGGAGAAGCGCCTGCCCAGCTCATTAAGGAGTCTGATTCTGGACAGCGCCAAGTGTCTTCTGTCAGCTGCTGAGTGCAGTCCTCCCCTCACTGCAGTCAAGGTGTCCATGTTAAGGAAGTTGCTCTGTGGATCCTGAAGGTTGGAAAGGGGTCTTATACATATTTTGAATAAATGCATAAAGAAAGTCCCAAAGATCCACTGCATCTGATGCCAGATGCGGGAGATGCAAAGAGGCTTTGTCATTAGAGAGCTTCGTGTGGTTGCCTCTAATGCAGCACTTTAGCCGTGAGTGCTAGTGGGGAGGAACTTGCCTTCCCCATCCTTAGTGCAGATGGGCAGCAGGTGAGGGAGGGAGCCACTGAGGGACTGAGGGGGCCAGTGGAGGGATCAAGGGGCAAGCCAGCTACCCCAGGAGGGGGATATTGGTGGGCATGCCCTGGAGACTTGACAAGGCATGGAGGCAAGCAGGCTATGTAATGGCGTGCTAATAGACCCATGATCTACATACCATGTTAGGGTGAAACTATTTTGCTTGAGGTGTCAGAATTTCTCAAGCCAGCTATGGGAGGTGGAAACGATAACACACAATAAATGTACCATTTTTACACGTTTGTCAGGGAAGCCAGGCACCTTTGCTCACATTGTGCAGGGATATTACCTTTTCTCAGCAGACACAACCAAAATATTCTGCCCCAGGTTTGATGCCTAGGTCTTCTCCACTCTCCTAGCTCCTCCAACTGGTGCATGCAAACTCCTGTTTGCTCTCTTAGCTGCTCTAAGGGAGTTTCTGGGCAAGAGTTTTGTCGTGCCATCGCCCTGCCTCATTCGCAGAATTTTACAGGAAGTCCAGACAATATCATTGTCCACTCGTAACCCTCCCGATTTTCCCACTGCTGCTTCCATCTTTTTTCTTACCGCAGAAAATTTGTTAAGGAGAAAAATTATATTATGTACATTATTGTATTCTTAAGGTTTTTAATCTTTGTAAACCACCCAGAGAGCTTTGACTATTGGGCAGTATAGAATTTTATTCATTTATTTGTGGTATTTGTATACCACTTAAATGTGATAAAATCCCTAAGCGGTTCACATACAAACATTAAAATCACATTTAAAATACAATATTAAAAACAATTTCATTTGAAATACAATATTAAAAACAATTTCAATTGCAAGAATACAGAGCAATGTACGAGCAGTAAAAAATGGAGCAACGTGATTAATTATGAGCCAGGGAAAGCCTGGGCGAACAAATGCGTTTTCAAGAGGCATTTGAAACATGCCACATTTTCTGCCTCCTGAACTGCACGGGGAGGGTTTCCAAAGGGTGGGCCCCGCTACCAAGAGATGGGTCTCCCCGCAAAGATCTAAATACCCAGGCAGGCTTGTATGGAAGAAGGCCATCTTTCAGGTACTGCTCCCAAGCCTGTTCCAGGGGACCTGCTACTGCTGAGTCTACTTAGAAGCAACTCTATAAAGTGCTGGGGGCATTGGTCACACTTTCCACGTCAGGATTTGATCACACTTGAGAAGGAGAGGGATCCGAGCCTCATATCAGTCATAAGGGCACAAGAGGAGCCAAGCTGGATCAGACCCAAGGGGCCTCCATAGTCCAGCATCCTGGTTCCCACAGAGGCCAACCAGATGCCCCTGGGAAGCCCACAGGCAGGACAGGAGAGCAACAGCACCCTCCCGCTCATGTTCCGCAGCAGCTGGCATGCTGAGGCATCGCTGACAAGAGGAGGGTGAAAATCCTGGGGGCAGGGCTGTGAGCTTGACTGCTGGGAATGACCCATCCTTGGTGCCTCAGAGGCATCTTTGGTGGTGACGCTTGAGAGGGCCTTCTTGGTGGCCGCTCCCAGGCTCTGGAACTCCCTGCCGAGGGAGGCTAGGTTGGCTCCCTCTCTGCTGGTCTTCCACTTTTTACTCAGGCAGGCTCTTGGCATGTAAGCTGGTCTGTTGGGTTAGGTGTGTTTTTATTCCGTTGTTGTTGTTGTTGTTGTGTTTTTTAATTTTGTTTTTAATGTCTTTGTTTTATTGTTTTAACCAAGCTTTTATCTTAGCGTTTTAAGTTCCTATGATTGTTAGCTGCCCTGAGCACCAGTTTCTTGGTAGAAAGGCAGAGTGCAAATCAAATGAACAAATAAGCAATGAAGAAGTGTCAGCGGAACCATGCAGGTTCCCCTCTGGCTTGACGGTCACTGGAGAGGTGAGTGGAGTCTGGGGACACAGCAGGCAGGGCTGGCCACGGGCTGCAGACACGCCACACATCCCCGTGTGGACCCCCACCCCTTGGGAAGCAGCTTAAATCAGAGCATTTGACATCACTGCCAGCCAGCACCACAGAAGCATGCCTGCAGTCTCTTGTCCAGCTTTCCCACCTAGCCCTCAGTTTCAATTTTACACACACACACGCCTTTGGATTCTCTATCCCTGCCATGACACATCAGCATTTTAAAAAGACAAGCTACTACATCCAATGCACGGGAGCATCACCAGCATTTCACAGAATTGGACCCTTCATTCTGCAGGGCTCCTCATTCACCTTCTGGCGGGGATGTGAGGTTGGCCCTCATCTGGCTTCCTGGTTCCATTTTTCTGTGTGTTAATTAGCCTGTCATGCTGTTTCTCTGGGCCTCTGAGCAGGCACCACCCGACTCTCCAGAGCAGAGCTGGGCCCGAAGGCAGCCTCCAAGCTGTTAGCACCTCCGCTTGGTCATTAAAAGGCCAGGAAAAAGCACAGCTTGTCAGATAATATTTCTGTTCTGATACCATCATGTGGATCTCAAATAATTACATCCAGCTAATGCAGCCTGACAGTTTGGTAGCTAAAAATCAGGTCACGGCTATTCTATCCACTCCGTGCCTTTCATCACAGCAACTAATTGTCATTCAGATTAACATCTGTTTTTCAGCTAGGGGTGAGGAATGCAATTTATTTAGTTTTATTTCTGGACCTTATAATTAGGGCAGTGACTTTTATGGTGTTCATCTAATTATTCAGTCTTAACCTTTCATTTTTCCCCTTTGGGAGTGTACACATGCAAATACTCCCATCTACTGCATACATTACTCCGGCTGGAATGACTCCCCCCTCACCACCCTCATATGCATACAGTTGCATGTTGAAAGAGTGGGAGGACCGTGTGGCAAAAAAGGCGCATGCCATTTTGTGTTCCATTAAGTGTCCTCTGTGAGGCATGCTTAATAAGCCTAGCACCGATGAGACCTCTGATGGATTACTGTGCCACATTTTAGAAGGATGCAAAGAAATCCAGACAAGTATATTCCTTCTGGAGGCTCTGAAATATTTTCTGAAGTAGCGTTGTTTTTAAAAAGCCCAAGCATTTCCCTTTCTTCGCACTTGTGCCCCTCTGGCTCTGCTCCAGCATATCCCCCCTCCCGCCCCTTCAGAATGCTTCTTCCTTGTGATCCAAGACAAACTGGGATCACAGCGTGAAGGGATGATATCACATAAGTAACAGATGAGCATAAGTGTTAAAGAGCTTAGAAGGCGTTCTGTATGGGGAAACAAAAAGCTAACCCAGTTTCCCATACAAGACACAAGCATCATATAGGGAGGTTGCAGCAAAGGGTTGTCCAGTGTATTCCAGTTGGCCTGCTGGGCCATAGCTGAGTGGCAGAGTGCATGCTGTGTATATTGGAGCTCCCAGCTTAATCCCTGGCATCTCCACTTGCAGAACTGGGAAAGACCCTTGCCTGAGAGCTTGGGGAGCGGCTGCTAGTTGTAGTAGCCAGCAGCACTGGCCTAGATGAACCGCTAGTTTGATTCTATATGAGGCGGCTTGACATATTGAGCTGGACACCTGGAAACATTTCTTAACAGCAGTTCAACACCAGAAGCAGTCACCTTCTCCAAGATGAAGATTCCAGATCCAGACAAGATTGGATGTTAAGGTTGCTCATCTGTGTGTGCGTGTATGGGGGAGTGAGGATGGGCTATATGGGACCCAAATATATGCCCCCTCCACATCGTGGTGGGTTTATAAAAATCATTTTCTCTCCCAGCCAGCTCAAGGCATTTTGATGCACCAAGTGGCTGTGTCACGCCATCTCGCAGTGTAGCAGAGAATGGTGGGATTTCCTGCAACGGCACGGGCATGCAGGGAGGGCTGTGCCCCAGCATCCTCTGTGGCATTGCAAAGGATCCAGGGCAAACCCTGGGATAGTGGAAGGGAATTTTCATTGCTTTATTACTATAAGTTGTCTTTTCAGCACCAGGTGAAGACTTTTTTATTTTTATTTTCTCAGGCTTTTTTAGTGCTTCAGAATTGTGTTAGTGCATCTTAGATCTTTGCACTACTGCTGGCTTTTATCTTGTTTACAACTTTGGTTTTATTCTGTTTTAAACTTAAGGTTTTATATTGTTTTATGATATTACTGTATTTTATGGTTTTAAGCTTTGTCTTGTAAACCGCCCAGAGAGCGTCACCTAACATGTGGTATAGACATGTAATAAATGATACCTCAAACATCTGGAGATGCAGTCTGTACATCAGCCTTCCCCAACCTGATGCCTCCATATGTGCTGGACTTGGGGATTCTGGGAGTTGCAATCTAACATATTTGTGGGGTACCAGGTTGGGGAAGGCTGCTATGCATTTTAAAATAAATAAAATAAAATAAAATAATTGATCCACCCCCTAAATAAGCATGTGCTGCACAGGTCTCTAAGACCTGTAAGCTGTTGATCATGAAAGAAATACTATCTTGAACTGACCCAGATGTTGAGACCAAGCCTCTGACATCAGATTTCCTCAGTACCAGATTATTTCCTTCCCAGCCCCTCTTGTCAATGAATGTTACTGTCTGCATTATACATTGGACTGTGCACTTCTTGAGGCAAGGATGTCTGTTGTCCAGAAAGTTTCATGGACACCTTGACCCATCCAAAGGTAATGGCAGTAATGAGGGGAAGAAGAGAAAACGCCGCCAAGTATACATTACAGCACAAATGTGTCAACAGCGTGCGTTCCGTAGTTCAGTTTGTTTTGCTGGAAAGCCGCTTGATGGGTTGAAGACTGATAGCTTATTTCATTGGGGGCAGAGGTTTGTGGAGCCAGTGCCCAGGGCTCAGCTTCTGACATGCCGGGGCAAGTAATGTGAATGTCAAGAGCAGAGATGTACAGCCATTTCCGCTCTTCTCTCTGCTCTGCGGAAAAGAACAAAGAGTTTGAGAGGATGTCTTTGGGTGGAAAGAGACGAAGCTTACTACCTCACAAGAAACAGGATCCAGCAGTATACAACTACATTGATTCATCTAGATTGAGCCATGGAACCAGAAGAAGGGCAGATTGGCTCCCAGAGTGGACATTTATGCGGAGGTTCCCCAGCGCCCTGGTATGTGTTCGTCCTCCAGCCAGGTGCACGGCAGACGTGGGGGTTCACAATGCTGGTGGGGAAGGGGAAGCAGCCTGCACATCTCTCAGGGCGGGGCAACATCAGTGTTGTTCCACACCCCCACCTGAGGATAAAGGTGCTGTAGCAGGAACACATGTAGATGTATCCCTGTTTGTAGTACTTGCCAACTGGGAAGTAAACCATTTGTTCCAGTTCCAGTGGAAGGAATTGGAGGCTGTGCCGAGCCTTTCTCTCCTCCATTCCAGTTCTCCAGTTGTGCTCTCAGTGAGGGATGCATGTGGCTCATGCTGGCTCAGCTTGTCTGAGCGTGGAAAGCTAAGCAGGATCAGGCCTGGTTATGACTTGGATGGGAGACCCCTCCTCTAGTTTCCTGCATTGAGCAGGGGGTTGGACTCGATAGCCTTGTAGGCTCCTTCCAACTCTATGATCTATGAAATCTATGATACACAGGGCCATTTTTCCCAGGATGACTTTTGCAGTCAGCTTGTAGTGGGTGTTCACGTCTATCCTGATCTCATAAATGATGCAATTGGTATTCATATGATAGGCCAAGATCTCAATAGCTCAGCCTTCCCCAACCTGGTGCCCTCCAGATATGTTAGACTACAACTCCCAACATCCTGTAGTCCAACACATCTGGAAGGCACCAAGTTGGTGAGGGCTGCAATAGCCTGTGATCATTTTCATTTACAATGGCTGGTTTTGTATAAATATCCACAACAAGGTTACCTTTGTCGTGCTGGAGGCTGGAATCCAGCTGGAAAGTACCCAAAGGATTTGCCAGAAAAGGAGGGCCATGGCAGTAGTAAATGGTGGGTGAACAAGAGCAGTGGGTGAATTAACCAGCAACAGATGTAAAACAGCAGGAAAACCATGCAAGGGTTCAGGTTAATCCTTCAACGCCAACTTCAGTGGACCGGTCATGTTGTTCGAATGCCTGACTGCCGTCTCCCAAAGCAGTTACTTTACTCACAACTCAAGGATGGAAAGCGGAATATCGGTGGTCAATATAAGAGGTTTAAAGATGTTCATAAGGCTAATCTAAAAAAATGCAATATAAACATCGAAAACTGGGAAGCTCTGGCCCATGAACGATCTAAATGGAGGTTGGCCTTTCACAAAGGTTCCATGGACTTTGAAGAAGCCCGAGTGCAAGGTGAAAGGGAGAAATGTGCTAAGCGAAAAGCACGTCAAATGAATCCTTTACAGGATCATCTTCTATCTGGTAACCTGTGTCCTCACTGTGGGAAGCTGTGTGGATCTAGAATTGGCCTCCACAGTCACTTACGGACCCATCGCTAGAGTCTACACAATCTTCTTTAGAATTTCCTCCTTTTATCCCGGAAGACAATCTTACTCGGTCACGAGTGATCGCCTGATGATGATGATGATGGTATATCAAAAGGTGCTGAGTTTGGGTAGATGGTCAGTGGCTTGGGAATTCCTGCTATAGTGAGCTCAGCTACGGCTGCTGGGTAGGTTGTTATGGTGGGGGCACATCCTCAAGGCCCAGGCCCAGGCCCAGGCCCAGGCCCAGGCTCAGGCTCAGTGGCGTGAGTTCACTCCCAACAAAATCTGCTCTGAGAATATCTGTCACAGATGTGAGTTTTCTCCTCTCTCCCTTGTGCCAGTGGCCACTTTCTGGGCTCTGCACATGGCTTGAGAACTTGCTGAGCTTCAGGCAATCCTGTTCTTTCCTCAGCTCAGTGTTTTGCCCAGTCTGTATGCATACAACTACAAGGCATTCTTCTCAGGGAGGGCCCCCAGCACCTACTTTGCATGCAGGAGGTCCTGGGTTTGGTCACAGGGAAAAGATGATGGGAAAGTCTCTTCTCTGTTTAAGGCCTTGGGGAGCCATTGCTGCACATCTCAGAGTAGACGGTCCTGGGCTGGACCAGACTAAGGCAGCTTCCTGTGCTCCTTACCTTAGGCATCAAGTTAACGTGAGTTAATTCTGTTTACATAATCCTGAGAAATGGCAGGGTGGGAGGATACATGATGCTGGCGGGGATAATTTTATTGGCTGTTGATGAGTCTTTGATTTCAGATGCTGAGGCATGTTTGCCCCAGCTGGCCAAGTCAGCCCCATCGATAGAGACATCACTGCCAACCCTTCCTGTTCCTGTGTCTGTCTGGTGGGATTTCTATGGTCATACACAGCATTTCTTTCTTTCTGCTTCTTGGCATTATTATGTATGGCTGCCTGTGGCAGCGATGTCTGTATTTTCTGGGCACTTTCCAGCAAAATTCATTTCTCGTGCCCAGTCTCTCTCTTGGTAGCATCTCTCTGCATGTCTCCTTCCTTCATTGTGATATAGCAAGAGATGTATTTTGGTAAACCTCGTGCAGCTTTGTTTGGGCCCAAAGCAAAAAGATATCTTGCATTAAATGCATTTCTGAGCCCTTTTTGGGACCTCTGTGCAGTCGGTAGTTTTTGCTCAGTAGAAGAGCCAGTAATGCTGTTGTAATGGTGCCCAAGGCTTTCTGAAATAGAGTGGGGACAAGGAGGAACCAGATGAGACAGGATTTCAGGGGGAGAGAGAGCAAAGCAAGCTGAAGTACTAGAAAGCTGGTTCAAGGCACAGTGAAGGAGCCCTGAGCAGGAGCTGTTGACCAGCCCTGATAGCAGCCTCCCCTTGCTCCCAGTCCTTTTAGAAAGGCCTTGCTGGGAGACGGTGAAGGAAAGCAGGTAAGCCCACATGACTCTGGGGAACGTTGCATTCCAAGGTAGGGCAGCACTGAAAATGTGCAATTCCTGACATAGCTTGTGCTATCCCAGGAAGCTTTCCTGGTGATTCCGGAAGCTGGCTCTGACCTGCTGCCCCCTGCTCTGTGCAGCCTGCATCTTGCCACCTGTGCCAGGCTGGCTGCCTCAGACTTTGCCTTTGCCAGGTGCTCTTAGCCTGCTGAGTAAAGAACAGCTCACATAAAAACACAGGAACATACAATAAAAACCAATTAAAATACAATGATGCTGAGGTCAGAACAAAACACCTTCATAATCAGCAAGGGGAGAACGAGATTTGTTTAGAGATTAAAAGTTGGGTGAAATTAAGAAGTCTTAACAGAATGCCTAAAGCTTAAACAGGAGGGAAGGAGCCAACTGAACTTCCTGACAACTAGGAACATAGGAAGCTGCCTTGTGCTGAGTAAGATCCTTGGTCCATCTAGCCCAGTATTGTTGACCCTGACCGGCAGCAGCGGCTCTCCGGGGTTTCAGGCAGGGTTCTTTCCTAGCCCTGCCCAGAGCTGCCACTGGGGGTTGAGCTTGGGGCCTTCCGCACGCAAAGCGTAGCTCTCCCACTGAGCTGTGGCCCCTACGGTGCTCTTCATGAGATTATTCTAAAGGACTCAGTATGGTTCCATGAAATATCAGTTCCATGGGGCAAGATACACTTTTAGAGCATCCTGGAGACATGAGTTTGCTTTCTACCCATACAGTAGAGTAACTTAACACACTGCTTGCATTAGAAGCCACTGCAGGTATGAGGAATGGCCAAATGTTCTCTGCTGAAGTCCAAATCCAACTTAAATATCCTCCGGATGAGGACCGTTCACTCATCCCTTGCTTATGGAGAAAGGTTGTACTTTTGATTTCAGATTCCAGAACAGGCTACTTTTTGCTCCTGGTGATACTTTATAGATCTTCTGAAGTTAAAATTCATTCCAGTATTTATGCAGCTGGCCATGGTCTGTTACATTTCTTTCATCAGCTTAAATCAAAATAGTTGATATTTCTGATATTACCAGACACAAAGAAGGCATTAAATAATTTCTAAAAAGGGCAAAAATGATATATAGACTGTATAACATTCCAATAGCCTGTACCTTAGCTTAGCCTTTGTTACTGAGAAGCTCAACCATGATGGCTTTTCTACATGTGTATTTTATATTTCTGTTTTAATCACTCCAGCACCTTGCCTAATCTTTCTTTTGTCCTGGGCAAGGGTCTCATGGCAGCTGGACATTAATATTCCAAGGCTTCCTGCCTTTATTGTTCACTGACTTGTGTGTCCTCTACGTAACTCAATTGAAGGAGTTGCCCGTTGCAGTACGCAACGCTTGGGAACTCCGGATACATGTAAATGCCTTCCTGACTACCAGGTCACCACCCCAGTCAAACAACCCTCGAGGGTACCTTCAAATTGGCCAGTTCAAAGCCTAGGCAGGATTGAAACATGGTCCAATCCTGAAGCGTCTTCAGCTCAAGATGAGGGGTCCGGTCCAGTCCAGTGCCCCACCTGGCTTAGAGCTGTAGGACAGGTTTCAGCTTCTGAGGCCTGAGGATGCAGACAGGGTGTTTGTAGTGATTCCGCCAGCTACATGTCCTCTTGACCTCTGCCTGGGACATTATGCTGAGGCCCTTCACACACTTGCAGGCATGCACACAAAGCTAGCTTCCCTCCCTTGCCCCCTCCCCCTACATTCCCTTGCTTCTCGCTGCATTTGTTATGTTCCTCAGTTTACCGTAGTTAGATTCCAGTGTCATTTCTTGAGCTGCCTTCTGGAGTAAGGCTTAGGCCTTGGCCATTTGCTCAACCTCCCCCTCTCTGCCTTTGGGCTGCTCCTGGATGACTTGGTGTGCCGTGTGATGCAGACAGCCGGGCTGGTCGCAGCACTGTCAGTTCATGGCAAGAAGCCTGCAGGCCACAGCACCGCCGATTGTGCCTGCTCCGGGATTCCAAGTACCCATGTCCAACTAGGAAGTGAGGCTCTTTGGGTTCTCCTTGCTCCAAAACAAGGTAGAGGCACCTGCCTTGGCTTTCCTTCTTCTCTGCCCCTTATCGTTAATGTGCAGAGGCCCTGTCTCGCAGAGCCCTGCCTCACATTTCCCACGCCTTCTTGGCAAGCCCCTTTCTCCGTCTTTATTGATTGCTCTCACTAGAAGCAACCTGCCAGTCCAAGGGCTCGGGCAGCCTCCCGCCAGCCTGGCACCCTCCAGATGTGCTGAACGGCCATCCCAGGGGCCGTGCTGGTTGGGGGATGATGGGGGTGATAGTCCAGTGCATCTGGAGGGCACCTGGGTGGGGAGGCCGTATTTGGGGGATGGTTTGCCAGTCAAGGATCCTTCCTTTCCGTAAACCTTGGTGCTGAAATAAAACACATGTTTACCCTTGATCTTTGCCAGTGAGCTAATTTCCCAACTTTGGGCTTGGGCCCAGTACATGATCTGTTGTGTGCACACCACGCCTCCACAAAAGACACGTTTCTGCATTCCTTGGGTACCTGTGTACAGATGTGAGTTTGCATACATGTGTGCACGAGGACTTGCAGTAACCCCTTCAAGAGTGGAGTTTGTCAGAGGTATCCTTCCTTGCCCAAACTGTTTTACCTTTGTATTGAATCACTTGTGTTAAAAGTCAGGAATCACTCTGGCCTTCAGGGTATCAAAGCTGGACTTCTGAATTAAAAATCATAGTATTTGCAGATGATGTTGTGTTCACTCTGTGCCTAGTTTACTCATTCGTGAAGAACAAAAACATTTTGTGTGAGTTTGAAAATGTGTGTGTTTGTAAAGTTAAATGCATCCACATCTGAATTTAAAAGTTCATATCACTGAACACTAAAGTTTAAGAATTAGTCCCAGTTTGCCCCATAAGCTGGAAGAGTATATATTTATCTAGGAATAAATGTATCAAATTATTTCGATAAATTATATGAAGATAATTCTGGTTCTTTTATACATAAAACCCAATTAAATACAAAAAAAACCTGACCTACGTGAGCAGAACATAACATGATGGCCACCACGCCGGACAGCTTTAAAGGGGGATTAGAAAAATTCATGGAAGGGAAGAAGGCTATTGATGGCTATTAGTCATGACAGCTATGTGCTGCTTTCATTTCCGGGGACAGTCTGCCTCTGTACACCAGTTGCTGAGGAACATGATCAGGAGGTCTATACTGCACTCACGTCCTGCTTGTGGGTTTCCCAGGAGGGGCAGCTGGTTGGCCACTGTGTGAACAGAATGCTGCACTAGACGGACCCTTGGCCCTTATGTTCTTATATTCTTCCTATACTGCCTTGTTCCTACCACGTCTCCAAACCCACGCTGGCTTGGGGAGACTTTCCGTGGGATCTTGGCTCTCTGGAGTGAGGAGCAGGACATGAAGGGAGCTGCTCTCCTCCCGTCCTCCACCTCCTCCTCACGCTGCAAAGGGTCCTCCCTGGGCTGGCTGCTTCAGGGTTAAGAGCTGGGAGGAAGTCTGGAGTGCACCACCAGAGACAATCCAGTTTTGCCCTTCTCCCTTACAAAATGACATTGGATTTTTGCAGGTTCAGCCCAAGAAGAGTTAAAGCTCTCATTGAACAGGAAGCCGCAAAAGAGCAGGAGCTTCTGCAGCAGCCGCGGGCATCTACAAGTCACAGTGACAGCAAAGACTCTGTGAGGTTTGTGCAGAACCGCGTTGCTGCCTCCGCACTGGCGCCCCAAGCGAGGCTGCCGTCTCCCCCACGTGGCACCCCGGCCAGCGCTACTGAGCAGTCACTCTTTTCTGCCTCCCCCCCCCAGCTTGTGCAGAACAGAAAGGGGAGGGGCAGCAGCAAGGGCAGCGGGGCTTAGGGAGGGCGAAGGCCGAACCCTTGCTCTGGACCACGCGAGCGGAGAATGGAGGGCGCTGTTGGTGTCCGCCATCCTGGGGACTCAGCATGTGTGACAGTTTTCCTCCTCAATGCCTCAGCTGCTGCAGTCTGGGTGTGGAACCTAGTTAAAGCTGAGTACGTGAGGCCCAGGAGTACCGCCGCCCTGCCTGTCCAAAGTGATTCTGTTGTCATTTCTAACATGAGTCACAACTGAGGAATAAGAACATGCAGAAACTCACCAGACCCAGGAAGATGCTGTCGCCCTTATAGCCCTTTCTGTCAGGGAGGGCCCCGATGGCCAGCCTGGGTGGGCAGGAGCCAGGCAGTACTTGGCCACCCAGAAGAGGCTTCAAGCTGCAGTTCTGAGAGCCCGCCACATGGGGGAGCTGCACACAGACCCCCCCCACCGGTCCAGCCCCTGGTCCCACATGCTTTGCTTGCCCCGTGGCAGCAGGAATCCCCCTGAGGTCCCTGCAGAGTTAGCTCTGCCCAGCCAAGCGGAAGAATCTGGGCTGTGATATGCACAGCTGCTGGATCTGGCGATGGGCATTTCTCATTAGAAGCTACCTTACATTTCTCTTTGTTTTGTTCAGAAGACAAAAATTCAATAGCAGAATGTCTTGCTACAAAATTAATTTTTGTAAGTTTTCTTGTAGCTTAAAAAGAGAAACTGACATATTGCATGACTAGGTGCATTTGACTGCCTAAAGCAGCTTACTCCAAACTGGTGTCCAACGCATCTGGAGGGCACCTGGCTGTGGAAGGCTGGCCTAAAAGTTGCAAGTCAAACAAGCTAATTTATATTCAGTGTTATAGATTGATGTTTTAAGTATTCAACTGGAGGCAAGCGTATCACACACGCACGCACACACATTTTTACCCTGCTGTTCAGCCAAAAAGCCGCCAGCGCGGCTTACATAAGATCAATAAAAACAATAAGAACCAAGACAGTCCCTGCCTGCAAGTTTACAATCTAAACGACGGGGAGGGGGGGGGAGAGAGGGAAGCCAGCAAACTCAGGCAAAAGGTTCTTTAAAGGTTCCTAAAGTTTTTAAGGTGACTAGTTCTTAAAGTTATGAAGTTCTTGTAATGACCAGTTGGAATGGAAATGGTTCCAGGGAGCGAATGGAGCTGTTCTCTCAGAGCAGAGGCATTGGGGTGGCCCTGCCGTCCCGCATCGCCCTTTGCTGCAGCCCGATGGAATGATATTTTTTAATGCTAGCTTTGGCTGTTAAAGAAATATACCCAACTACCCTGAACACTGTTAAGTACATTTCTGTCCCAATATTATGACTTCAGAGAAGCAGCTATAGAAGAAAGCATAAACAGAGCAAATAAAGAAGAGGTTTCCCTTAAAGAACCTTTGGATGCTGCAAGAAGTGACTCAGAAGCAAAGGTAACAATGCTTGCATATATTCATCAGGGGTCATGACTAGTCTGAATTGTTACCTGCTGCCTGATGAAGAATGGTCAACTCTCACATTAGCAGAAGAGAGCACGAGAGCCTGTTGGCAGCCTTGCACAAGCACCCCTGACAGAACAGAGGGTGCAGAGAGGCGGTGCTCAGTGGATTACTCCTGATTCCTGTGCCGAGATTGCTAGGGCAGTGACAAGAGTATCCCGAGATCACCCTGGGTCTCAGGCAGGATTGCCCTGCAGGCGCCTGGGGGGCCACATGCCCTCGGGGACTCTGGGTATTAGGGCAGCCGCTCGGGCATTCCCTTTCCCATGGCTTATTAGCTTCCTGGAGATGCTGCTCTGTGCACCGCAGCAAAAGTGTCTGCCTGCTGCCCTGGCATCCCTGCTTGTCTGCAGGAATGGGAGCTCCGTAGAGGAGTGGCCAGGTCATATCCCTGGGCGTTGGCAGTGCTACCTGTGTCCATGACACAGCCAAAGAATAAGATGGCAAAGAATAAGATGGCCCCAGCAGCAGCCCTCCATTCAGGAATCCCCTAGTTGGGGGCCTGGGATTTGCACTGGTCCTCATGACATGCTGTCTCTGGCATCATCTGCCTGCTGGCTGCGTTGACGCAGGCACTTTAACTCCAGGCAGGGCCGGTGCTACCATTAGGCCAACTAGGCAGCTGCCTAGGGCGCAAGGCTAAAGGGGGCGCCAAGTCACCCCCTCCAGCAGTGGAGCCACTGCCCGCTAGAAAGGCTGGAGCCAACGCTCTCCTGCCTGCGGGAGCACAAGCCGCCTGCGAGCTCCAGGAGGACCCTCAGCCTGACCCAGCGTGGCTCTTCTTACGTTCCTCGGAGCAAGCGAGGCAGCGAGCGTAGGTGTAGCAAACACGGGCTCTTCCACCTGGGATCAGCTGACTGCAGCGAGGAACCGCGCCCCCCGAGGGCTTTAATTGCAGGCACGGAGAAGTGGGGAAGGCGCCTGCAGCCCGGGAAGCTCCGCTCTCCTTTCCCCCCAGTAACGAAGCCCACACACCTGGCTGCTGGTTAACACTCCCCAGCCCTCAGCCCCAAGCGATTGTAAGCTAGGAGGACCACCAAAAGCTCCCTCAGTCCCTCCCCTTGCGAGTGCATTGCAGAGATGGCAGGGGTTGTGGTAAATGAAACGCAAGTAAGTGCCTTCTCCCCCCCCCCCCACCTACCCACTTCATTTGTTTGCAACATTTAATAGAAGCACTTGAGGTGGGGAGAGAATCCCCCTCCCCCTCCTTTGGATGTGTGCAATTTTGCAGTCTTATTTCTCTTTCATTACTTTTTTTTTTTACCTCTGGTTGTTTATAGAATTGCACTTGTGCTCCTAAACTCTTTAAAACTTCTCGTTTTTCTTAACCCGCGCTTCCTTCGTCAGTATTTCCAAAAAATGCCTGGCTGCTTTTTTGGAGGGGGAAGTGAGAGAAAAATCCCGCCCTTTTTCTCTCCGGGTTTTCAGCCAATGTCTGAGCAAGGGAAAGCTCCCTCAAACTAGACTTCTTGCGTTTTAATGGGGGATGAATACAAGCCTGTATTGCAGGGGTAATGTCACCTAACTGTTGCTTCAAAGTTTACACTTTGTCATGGGCCTTAATTATAAAGCATAGGGCTGGAGGGAGGGCTCAAGTGGGAAGGGGGGGGCGCTAAATATCTTATCTTGCCTAGGGCACCAAACTGCTTTGCACCGGCCCTGACTCCAGGTGCTTTCTAGCCCAGCACACGCTGCCCGGGAGGAGCCGCCCTCCTGCTCACATCCTGCTGGGCTGCACCCCTGCTCTTGCACGTGCCCGTCTCACCCATCACCTTCCTTCTACAGCAGATGTAGCACTCCAGGGCATCTCCCAGCATCTCCAGGGCAGCAGGCAGACACTTTTGCTGCTGTGCACAGAGCAGCATCTCCAGGAAGTGATGCGACAGGGGTGGCTGCGTCACAGGTTCTGTGTGCATTTTTGGAGCTCAAGGCCACCCGTTGGAAAGGATCCACACCGCGCCCAGTTTTGGGCCCCAAGACTAGGGGGCAGGAGAGGGGAGGCTGCTCCTTTGTTTTGTGTTGCATGGAAGCCAAGAGACATATGCAAAACCCATCTAAGCAATGGCACTCATTGAAACTCTCTGGACTTGGCTAAATTGCCTACAGTACTTTTGCCAAAAGCAAGGCAGGCCCCCCAAATTCAGCTCAGCCGTTTCACTGTAGCTGAAGTGCTGTACTGACAAATTCTATGTGATAGGAGAGGAGATGGGATTACCAGGAGGAGAGCACACGACTTTGCTTTGTTTGTGCCTTGACATTTCCACTCTGCTTGGCAAAACATTCCAGAGCCTTAAGGCTATTCCCAGCACAGAGCTCCGGTGTTCTAGGGCTTCTCTACATGAGGCGTTTAGCCCGCTGCTTTCCCGAGGCTGCTGCTTCCGTTTTCATTGCGGCGGGAGTAAGGCTGCCTCAATTACGCCTGGCTTTTCCCCGGGTTTTTTCTTTCTCTGTCTTTATATTTTGTATTAACCAACCACAAGGTGGCGCTGTGATATAACAACAGTATGCCGGGTTTTCCCCTGTCCACAAGCCTTTTGTCCCAGCCTGTTCTGATCTAAATTTTAATGCCTGATTATCCTCGCTCTAAAACATGGGAAAGGCCGTTGTGAGAGTGCAGGATCACGGGCACACTGTGCACTGCAAATGCCTCATGTAGAGAAGCCCCGAGTCTTGATTGCTTTTCCAGAAAGCAGCAGCAGATGGATGTAGGTTTAAACGGGCAGCGAGGGCAGAAGGTCAACAGCCATCCCGCCCACGCCCAGCCCCTCTCCGGAAACCCCCCAGGCCAGGAGCCTCCCGCAGCCTCTTCCACCCAGTCACATCAGGAGGTTCTCTGGGTGCTCCCAGATGAGGCGGTCCTGGTGCCACGCCGGCACAGCCTCGCTTACAGGATTTCCCGGGGGTCCAGATCATGTCATCGTCACCCAGTTGTCATCTCCCTGTGCTTCCCCGCTGCTGCTGCTCCTGTCTTTTTTCTTGCCATGGAAAATCCGTTAAGGACGAAAAGGCGGCACTGCTGCATGGGGCCTTCCGCTCGTGAGCGCGTGGGAGCCCGCCCTCCGTGCAGCCCTCGCGGTGTGGTGGGCGGGTGGGTGATCGTGCGTGTTCTTCTTCCTAGCCTGCTGCTGGCGAAGCAGAAGACGAGCTTCCGAAGAAGATGCGGGCCGAGGACGAGGGAGTGCTGTGGTGTGTGGAGCCGGAGGAGCATCATCTGACAGGCGTGGAGGAAGTGAGCAGGACTTCCCCTGGGCACCCACCCAGTCCTCAGAGAGATGGGGCCGGGCGGGCTGCCCTGCCCTGCAGGTTTCCCGGGCTGGCCTCTGGGGCGGAGGTCTGCTCTGCTCCCGAGTGAGCAGCGGCAGGCAGGCTTGCCGGACTGGACTGAGGAGAGTTTCCGCTTCCTCCTCAGCCAGATTGGCACAAAGCATCACTCACAGGCGCTGCCGATTCAGCCCTGAGTTTGGAAATAGGGTCAAGATGGTAATCACCCTGATAAATGTGCAGTGATTTAGGAAGGGAAGGAAAGTTCTTGGTTTTGCCCAGGAAGAGTCTGAGAAAAGGTGAGGATGTCAGGATTTATCTTCTGTGCAACAGTCTGTGCAATTTCCTGACTGTCAGAGTGATACGACAACGGAACCAACTACCTGGGGAGGTGGTGGGCTCTCCCACTCTGGAGGCATTCAAGGTGCAGCTGGACAGCCATCTGTCAGGGATGCTTTGACCTGGATTCCTGCATTGAGCAGGGGGTTGGACTCGATGGCCTTGTAGGCCCCTTCCAACTCTACTTTTCTATGATTCTATGAGTCCCTCAGCTACATTCCACGCCATGTTCACAGTAGCACTGACTGTGCTTTCCAGCGCTGCTTCCCAGTTTTGGTAGGCCCTGGGGTAAAATACTCCCCGCGGGTCCCCTCCCCGACCGGGCCCACCTCCTCCTCCCTGCTCTTGCCACAGCCCACTTGCTTGCCTCTCCCGCCGGGTACCGCCTCCCAGAAGGGGAGAGCAAGAACAGGGGGCTCAGTGGTCGCTGATCCTGCTCTCTTCTCTCACCATTTGCGCTGGGGCGGAGGGAGGGAGGTGAACAGGCAGCAACAGCCAGAAGGGGGGGAATAGCATAGCCAGGAGGCTCCAGAGGGTGAAAGCGGCTGCCCAGCACTGGTGCAGCACTAGCGCGTGCTGGGGGACGGCCCTCTGGGGAAGCATCTTGCCCTTGCCGGCATGCAGCGCCTCACCCTCTGCTCCCCGACTAGGTATTTGACATCATGCCGCTGTATGGCACGCTGCAGCCCAACAAGTCCCAGCCGATGACCTTCACTTTCTACGGCCACGCCGACATTGTTGCCTGTGTGAAGGCACTCTGTGAGGTGGAAGGGGGCCCCACGTACGAGATCCTGCTGCGTGGCGAGGCCTCGCTCGTAAGTTACGCGTTCGACAAAAAGGAGGTCGACTACGGGCTCCAGGTAGGTGCAGCAGCCTGCGCTTGCCCTCTAGGCCTCTTGCAGATCGCCGCCTGTCTTCTTCCCTTGCTCCTCATTTCTCGTTCTGAGCCCAGGCTGCCGGCACACCGTCTGCATAAGACAGCCCTGTTGAACTCCACCTCTGTGCTTTTCTGCACCCCACAGCCATTTTGTAAAAGTCTCTGGGGGACTGAACCTCTGGACCTTAGGGGGACCTTTTCAAGCCTCATCTATCTAGTATGGGTTCTTACCTGCTTCCAGTTACTTACTGCTCCATGAGAGGGAACATCAAAATGCCTCTGACCAGGGCAGGCCACTGGAAGACTGGCAGAGACGTCCTCTCCCTCATCGTCCCATCAGTTCCCTAGATTCCTGTTCCCCACCTAGTTCATACCAAAACAGGAAGCACTGTGTGCATTTCTGCCTGCTCCCCATCACACAATGCACCTCAGCGGGAGGAGCGGGAGGCAAGAGGGGATCAAGCCCCTGAAGCCCCTGCGTCTCAGGAAAGGGCACTCATCCTTAAGTGGTTACCTCTGTTTCTTCTTCGTGGTCTCTGTGCTTCACACACATATGGGTTCTCTGCGCCTTCTCTGAGATCGATCGGAAACTTCTTTAGCTGAGATGAGGCAGGCGGGAGCCCCTCCCCCTCGCGCGTGCTCCTTAGCGCGGCTCCCGCCCGCCTCATCTCAGCTAAAGAAGTTGTTCCAAAATGGCCCTGTGCCGCCATTTTGTCCCACTGGGGCACTGCCGCTCTGCCAGTCCCTTTCTTATCTCCTCCACCGGGGGAGGCACAAAGGGGATCCCCACGTTATCCCCAATCACAGTCCAGAGGTGAGAGGGAGATTCCTCTCCCTGCCTCCTTACAAAGCCCCCCAGTAGCCTCCAGGCAGGGCGGCAGGGCTTGGGGCAGGGGAGGGCAGTGAGAGGGGACCAAGGAGGGAGCCCAAGTCTCCCTGGGCTGGATTAGGCCTGAAGGCCGGAGGTTGCCCTTCCCTCCATTAAGCCCTAGTAAAACACACACACACCCTGTGGGAAGGGGCCGTGGCTCAGGGGTGGAGCCTCTGCTTGGCATGCAAAAAGCCCCCAGTTCAGCCCCCGGCAGCATCTGCAGGTAGGGCTGGGAAAGAGTGCTGCCCGAAACCCTGGAGAGCCGCTGCTGCCAGTCAGTGTCGACCATACTGAGCTATTTATTTATTTATTTATTTATTTATTTTTAAAATTACATTTCTATACAGCCCAACAGCCAAAGCTCTCTGGGCAGTTCACAACAGTTAAAACCATAAAATACAGCACAATAAAATACAGTATAAACGTTTAAAACTATATAAAATAAAAACCAAAATAAAACCTAGCAGCAGTGTAAAGATTTAAAATAGAGTAACCGATTTAAAACCACAGAAACTGAAACTCTAAAATGGCTGGATGGACCAGGGGCCCGACTCAGTGTAAGTCAGCCTCACATGCTCCTTTAAGAGTCAGAGAGGGGCTTCGCCCTCCTCCTCCTCCTCCTCCTCCTCAGACTGCCGCCCCATCGTGTCGCTGCCTTTAGGCTGTTCGGAGAGGTTTGACTTGCTGCATGAGCACGGAAGGTCCTTCCTTCCCCAGGCATTGCTCTTTGATTGCCACACCAGTTTTCAGCAGGGCTTTTGCCAGCCTCCCTCGGGGGGGGGGGGGCGGGGGGGGCTGCCCCCATTCTCAAGCAGGATGCCCAGAGTATGGATCCTAGTAGTTTACACCTCCCAGGGGCTTGTGCCTTGCCATATCCTACAAAGCTCACCTAATTGCATTCAGAGCATCTGGGGACACACGGAGATGCCACCAAATTTCTCCAAAAGTGAAATGTGAGGCAACTTGGAAGGGTCCTGCTTAAGTGAAACATTTACAGACATTTTAATGGTAGTTGAAATAATATGGAAAACATTGACCAAGTTCCTTTAGAACGGTGGTGCAGGGACATCTCTATGAACATGTAAATTGCTTCCCTCTCCTGTAGTCCCATTTAGAGACGCTGCTGTTCCTATTCATCGGTGAGCTCCCTATGCAGATATGGGTGCTGGAGGCCTTCCTCTCTGAAAAATGGAGGTGCAGAACCTCTGTCAGCTGGAGGACCAGATTCCATTCTTGGTGGGCGGGGCTGGAAGGGAAAGGGGAGGGGCAGATGCCAGAAATGAAGGCACGTGGTAGCCGAAAGCGCTTCCTGCTGGGGACACAGCCTCAGGAGAGGCATTTCAACCCTTTGGAATGGGGGGGGTGCACAAAAGCTGGGGGGGGCACCAAATTATCAGTGGTTGGGGGAAAGGGAGCCAGGTGAAGTGTGTGTGGCCTTCTGGGGAGTCCCTCCCACCTGCACGAGGAGCATCATGTATGCTCTGGTGCTGCATTCATCATGTGCTCACCTGCAAGCGGGTCAGGGGAGGAACGAAAGGGTGACACAGGCAAGAGGCTTTAAATTTGAAGCAAAGTGTCTGCATTTTCATGCTGCCATCACCTTCTCTCCCTCTAAGCCTTTTGATCACATAAGCGTGGCTGAGATCACACTGAAGAACACAGGAAAAGTCAGATTTGAGTACTCTGTTATCGACAGTGTCCTGGCTTCAGCTGACAACCCCCCACCTGGAGTGCCACTCACTCTGCCTGTTACCGTGAGTAAGAACAGAAGGAAGTTGGGCCTGTGTGCTTACCGCACTTCTTACCGCGTTTCTGAGTTTGTTTATTTATTTATTCTATTTATACCCCGCCTTTTTTCCTGAAAGGAACCCAAGGCGGCTTACATAATCCTCCTCCTCCTCCTCCTCCTCTCCATTTTATCCTCACAACAACCCTGTGAGGTAGGTTAGGCTGAGAGTCAGTGACTGACCCAAAGTCACCCAGTGAGTTTCATGGCCGAGCGGGGACTAGAACCCGGATCTCCCGAGTCCCAGTCCAACACGCTCACCACTACGCCACACTGGCTCTGATTTTTACAGGATATGCAGAGCAAGGCAGGCTCTTGTCGATGTGGTCTTAGAATCCAGAGACCATCAAGCAGGGATGCCACCAGCCCTCGCAGGTTTCCCTGTGCAACAGCGAGGAGGGCCCGCGGGGAGCCTCCCTCCGTTGCGGCCGCTTTTCCTTCCTTCCTGGCTGTTTGCAGGGCCTCTGCTGGCCTCTGGGGAAGAGCTTCCCTTTAGGAAGACGTGCGTTCATCTCGGGCCGATGGGAGCTGCCGCTCTCTTTCCTTGCTCACGTGTACGTGACTTAGGTTGCAATCCCGTGCCCACTTGCTTGGGAGATATAGATAAATTTTATTTCGGTCACAGACCAGAGATACAAGACAGAGCAATAAGATCAATACAAATATAAAAGCAATGAAAACATATAAGATAAGGTAAACCTTAAGTGCTAATTTAAAAAATACATGTTAGCCCATTATATATTTGATTTCTTCATGACTTGACTCCTTAGTTTTATTGCAGCTGCACAAAACTTAGCTACATTTAAGGAGATCTCTGGTTCCCTATCCTCTAATAAATGTTTTAAGTAACGGTCGTCAGATTTATTTGAGGTTTGCTGCTTAATTGGATCAATAAATATAGTGCTTGGGAGCAAGCCGTACTGAACTCAGCGGAACTTATTTCTGAGTAGACGTGTATAGGATTGCTGTAAGTGAGCTATGGAAGCCAGAAGGGAGCTTTCCAGGTAGAGAGCGTTCCTGTTTTGTTACTTGCTCCAGGTTGCTTCCTCATGGCTCACAGCTCCGAATTTAGTTGGCCGCTCTTTCACCGCAGGACGCAGGAGAACTGGCTGCAGCCCCAACTGAAGGGAAATGTCAGTTTTGTTTGTTTAGTTTGTTAGTTAGTGGCTAAACATATGAAGAGCTTGACCAACAATAAATAATAGATAATCTCTGTCCAGCAGGCAGTCCACGCATTAAGTAATATTTTGGTTCAGTTCGGGTTCAGCTGCACCTGAAGTTGTCCCGGTTTGGTTTTGCGATCTCCATTTTGACAGCCGCTGACGGCCCCTTCAAAGTTCCCAAGCAGCACCTTGGAGGGGCTGTCAGTGACTGGCAGATCATTTATTATTTCATTTTTTGCACACAAAATGTGCGCAAATAGGTTCATTCTTTAAAAATAAATAAATTAGCTGCACTTGTGCAATTGCAGAGGCCCGCAAAGTGCAGCAGGTACCAACCCTGGACATTGTCCCAAAGAGGCTCCAAGTGGTGTTTTTTTTTTTTACAATTTGCTCTCTCTTGACAGCTGTCAAAAGGTGAACTGTCAAGGGAAAGCAAAGACGCGAGTGATCTCTGCTCACGAAAAGGGGGTGGTGTGATTTACACCCCCTCCGTGGCAATATTTTCCGCTTTTCTTTTTCTTTTCTTTTTTTGCCCTATAGTCCACAGGCTGGTACACATTTTGCACTTTCCCCCAAGACTACTGCTCAGGAAAGTGCAAAGGTGCACCCCCTTTTTTTCTTGGGAAAAGGAGTTTTGACAGCTGAGTCCCCTTAAAAGAGGGTATTGTCAGAGGAATGGGTAGGTTTTGTCAGGGACACATACAGCCACATGCAATTTTTAAACAATTTTTTTTAAAAAAAGGAATGAACCTATTTGCACACATTTCGTGCAAACTCAGAAATTTAAAAAATGATCCGCCAGCCACTGACAGCCCTTCCAAGGTGCTGCTCGGACACTGAAGGGACTGTCAGTGGCTGTCAAAACGGGGATTGTGAAAGACAGCTGTCATGTGTACACGCACAGCCATCTGCATGACTGGCTCTCATCATGCTTCTTACTGTGATCCAGACCCAGTCTGTGCTCCAGACAGAGAAGCAGTCTTGGGCGCAGTCCTTTAGCTCAAGGTGGTGTGATTTCCACTTCCATCACTGGTTCAGTCCTGTAGTGACTCCGAGGGACCTAGTGTAAGCTGAAGATGCCGTTCAGCAAAGGCATGATCACTTAGCCTTCTGCATCTTGATACCTGCTTAGCCAGGAAACAGTTTTGCCTGATCAGCGTTCTGCCTCTTGCATCTCCTAGAGTTATATTGAATCAGGGAAGGCGCAGGTGCTGAAGGTCTATTACTTGCCCGGCGTTCCTGAAGTCTTCCAAAGAACCTTCCGGATCCAGGTGGCCCACCTGGAACCAGACAGCATCACCCTGAAAGGAGAGGGGATCTTCCCCAGAATCTGCCTGGATCTACCCAGAAACATAAGAGGTAAGGATGGCTTGCTCAGTGCTGCTTCCTCTTCCGTGTGAGGCAAGTGGGTGGCCCACAGATGGCGGAATTTCACTGGAAAGTGCAGCTTAGTTCCTGGCACCCACCCCCGCCCCCGCCCCATTTGTGCATTCCGTAGGAGACCAGCGGTACGGCAGCCTCCTCAGAGACGCGAAGGAACAGATGGAACAGGAATCCCAGAAAGATTCCATCAGTAACTCGGAGGCGGCAGCGGCTCCTGAACCACCCATGGACGAATCCATCATCACTGCAGTAAGACTACAAGCCCCCCTCGGCTGATTGTGAGCTTGGCTCCAAGGGCTGGGTGTGCGGAGGAGAGGAGAGTTGACTTGGGGCATGTTTGCATGGGGCATCTTGTCAGGACCAGGTGAGCTCCTCGGTGCTTCCTGCACCACAAGCCCCGGGGCTGGGCCCACTGAGAGAGGCTGCCCCTTTGCACGTTGCTGTCACCCCAGGGAGAAGAGCTGCAAAACAACAGCCTCTAATGATGGCAAATGCCGTGGAGGCCCTCTGGGTTAGGAGCAGAGAGCCACCGTGGGCAGGGCATAGAATCATAGAAAAGTAGAGTTGGAAGGGGCCTACCAGGCCATCGAGTCCAACCCCCTGCTCAATGCAGGAATCCAGGTCAAAGCATCCCTGACAGATGGCTGTCCAGCTGCACCTTGAATGCCCCCAGAGTGGGAGAGCCCACCACCTCCCTAGGTAGTTGGTTCCATTGTCTTATTGCTCTGACAGTCAGGAAATTTTTCCTGATGTTTAGGTGGAATCTAGGTTCCTGTAACTTGAGCCCATTATTCCGTGTCCTGCAAACTGGGATGATCAAGAAGAGATCCTGGCCCTCCTCTGTGTGACATCCCTTCAAGTACTGGAAGAGTGCGATCATATCTCCCCTCAGTCTCCTCTTCTGAAAGCTAAACATGCCCACTTCTTTCAGTCTCTCTTCATAGGGCCTTGTTTCCAGTCCCTTTATCATCCTTGTTTCCCTCCTCTGAACCCTCTCCAGTTTGTCTACATCCTTCTTAAAGTGTGGTGCCCAGAACTGGACGCAGTATTCAAGATGAGGCCTAACCAGTGCTGAGTAAAGGGGAATGATCACTTCCCACGATTTGGAAGCTATACTTCTATTAGTGCAGCCCAAAATAGCATTTGCCTTTTTTGCAGCCACATCGCATTGCTGGCTCATATTCAGTTTGTGATCTACCACAATTCCAAGATCCTTCTCACTTGTGGTATTGTTGAGCCAAGTGTCCCCCATTCTGTAACTCTGCATTTGGTTTCCTTTCCCTAGGTGCAGCACTTGGCATTTATCCCTATTAAATTTCATTCTGTTGTTTTCGGCCCAGCGCTCCAGCCTATCGAGGTCACTTTGAATTTTGTTTCTGTCTTCCAGAGTATTAGCTGTTCCACCCAACTTTGTGTCATCTGCAAATTTGATAAGCATTCCCTGCACCTCCTCATCCAAGTCATGTATAACAATGTTGAAGAGCACTGGGCCCAGGACCAAGCCCTGTGGTACCCCGCTCGTTACCTCTCCCCAGTTTGAGAAGGAACCATTGATAAGCACTCTTTGAGTCCGATTCTGTAGCCAATTGTGGATCCACCTGATAGTTGTTCCATCTAGCCCACTTTTAGCTAGCTTGGTAACCAGGATATCATGATTGGCAGTGGTGGGCCTCTGCCCAAGGAGGGCGGACGTGCTGGAGGCAGGTGCACGGGAGTAGCCACGGAATGTCTGCCCGGTTCTGGTGGCCCAGGTGGAAGGGCTGCGCAGAACCAATCGATTTGCTGGCTCTTCTTGGTTTCTGCAGTTTGACACACAGCTGCAGATGGAAATGGAGAGGCTGCTTGTTCGAGAGCATGCCATGGAGCAGCAGAGGCTACTTGGCTGTGACCCCATGGAGGATTCAGCTGCCAGCCAGCGAGCTCGCCGGAAACTGGTCAAGTGAGTGCAGTCGTCCTCTTGGGGCCACCCTGTTTTCCCTGCCTTTGGGAAGTGATGGAGCATCTTGGGTTGGCCTTGGATCCCTTTTCAGCAGCTGGTCTGCAACCCCGGGAAAGCCACTGTACTCTGATGGCAGGAAGACTGTCAAAGGTGCACAGGGATGCCCAACAGTGTCTTATCCAGTTCTTTTGAACGTAGTTACATTTGACTTATGATGCCCTGAAAAAGGGGCTGAATCTCATTCCTCCTTTTAGTGGTAGGGGTGGAGGAGAAGGTTACTTCCCACTGTCTCCCTTTCCCTCTCTCATAGGTGCACCTAAGAGAGTTTAGGTGTAAGTGATGCTGAACTTGAATGAAATCTTTACATTTGTGAAGCCTTGTTGAAAATGTAGCTCACACTGTGTCCAGCTGAGCATCAGAAATATATATAACTAAGCAGTGTTACTTTTTCAGAGCACAACTTCCTGAGTACATCTTGGACTTTGGCTACATAATCCTGGGTACCATACGAACCCACATTGTCAAAATCACCAACACCAGCCAGTTCCCCGTATCCTTCCATGCAGACAGACGGGTCCTGCGGGACACAGGTAACAGGGACAGATTTCTTTCCAGTTCAGGATAGGCAGCAGCCTATCCTGAAGACCCGAGCGGCAATTTAAAGAGAAAAGCTTGTGCAAATAGTCTGAAGTCAAATACATTTGCAGCTGACACTGACTTCCCTTCCCACATCCATCCCACCGCCACCATCGTAGCTTAAGACACCGAAGGCGGGCCAGAACACTCAGCATGTCCAAAGGATACTGAGGTGCTGGTTTTGTCCACATCCAGTTCCTCACCATGACCTGATCATGGGTAAGCTCAAAGCCTGCAGGGGAAAAGAGAGGTGTGGCGGCGGCGGCGGCGGCGGCAGCACCAGCACGCCAATGAGCAGCATGCCAAGCAGCATATCACGAGTTGCTTCCCGTCCTCCTGCTCAGTTTCTCCTGTGCTGTGAAGGCTGCCATGGCTGAGCTGGCTATTCTTCTTGGCCTTGGCCTCAGCCTTCCAGCAGTCCTGCATGAAGAAGGCAGAAGAGGCTGCTATTAAAGTACAGTCATGCCTTGGATTGAGAGCATAATTCGTTCCGGAAACGTGCTTGTAATCCAAAACACTCTTATATCAAAACAAAATCCCCCCAAAAAAATTTGTACAGAGATTTTGAATGTAAGCCGTACTACAGTACTTGTATTGCAAGACGTAGCTTGTATATCAAGTAAAAAAAAAAATTAAAAAAATATTTAAAAATTTGCTTGTCTTGCAAAACACTCTCAAACCAAGTTACTTGCAATCCAAGGTATTACTGTAGTCAGCAGTGTCAGCACTCACCCCAGCTCTGTGTTCTTGGCTGGCTCCACGTACACTAGACGACTCCTGTGTTTGGAGTTAGATTTCTTGCCTGATGTTGGGCTTGACTCCTCAGTTGCTGCTACTGCGAAGACCTTTTGGCCCAACCTTTTCTCCTGGGCTGTCCTAGACATGGCCTCTTCTCTGCTCCTGTGTATCCTAAGTGATCTTGCCCAGTAGCCTCATACGCTGGTTGTATAGGAAGGGGAAAGATGAAGCCCGTGTGACCCCACATGGAAAGCCCTTGGAAAAGGCCGATCAGTTGCACAACTTAAGCCGCTGGGGCCACAAGCAGTCTTCCAGGCTCAGGCATCAATTCATGATTAAGGTAATCAAAGGCTTCCACGAGGCTGAACAGAATCAACAGGATACAGTTTCCATATTTATTTATTTAGTTAGTTAGTTAGTTAGTTAGTTAATTTATGAATCGCCCATCTGGCCAGACATCCGGCCACTCTGAGCAATGTACAATCCAATAAAATACAAGGGGGGGGGAACACACACACACACACACACACACACACACACAGAGTATAAAACACAATTAAAAACAGTATTGATGCCCAGGGAAATGTGGTGCAGTAGCTAAGGTGCTGGGGTTCAGTCGAACCCGGCTTTGAAGGCAGCTCTGCTACGACCATGGGCGAGCCACGTGCCACTCAGCTAGGGCTGCCCCATCTTTGCCCAGGGAGGGTGTCTGGGCTTTCAGAAGCGCCGAGGTTCCAAGAGAGAATGCAGGCACCATACCGGCGGCCCCGCATGACTGCCCCTGCTGCTCTGCCAGTCCTTCCTCTCCTCTTCTGCCTCTGCTTGCAGCAGCCTGTGCTGGCAAAACTGCAATGGAAAACATGCAGGTGTGTCCTTGGTGAAAGGCTGGCTCAAGTTTCAGGGTTCAGCCATCCCAAAATCCAACTCTGTGACCAGAGGGGCCAATAAGAGCTGCAGGGTAATACCAAAGACTGTGTCCAACTTATTTTTAGTAGCAAGCATTAATGAACAGTTATTATTAATAGTTATTATTCCTTATAATTTTCTTGGTACTGTAGCAGACAAGGCCTCTTGCACCAGAAGTGACTACCTGATTATACAGACATGTTAGTAAAATAAAGGAGACCTCTCGAGCCAGTGAGCCAAATGATGACTGTGTCTGCCAAACACATGCCAGTCTTGATATACAGGAAAACAGCTTCCTAACTCCAAACATGGCCAAAGAAAAAATGTACTGGCCCCTGCCACAAATCTCCACCCCACCCCTCGGGATCGGATGCCCTCCGAGGGAAGCTGACAGCACTGCCACTGCTCCTGCATCATAGGGGGGAAACCCCTCGGGGTCCCCTCATAGTCTGAAGCACCGCATCAAAACCGTTGGAGAGGCTCTGTCATCAGTGGCTTCAACTGGAAGCCAGTAAAGCTCCCACACTGTGCAGACACATGAGCTTGTCCTGTGTGCACCGAGAGCCGGTGGGGAGCAGCAGTTGGATCGCCAGGCTTGGAAAGGGGAGACCCAGGTTCAAATCCCTACTCAGCCCTGAAGTTAATTGGGTGGCCTTGGGGCAGTCACTGTTTCCCAACCTAACCTACCTCACAGGGTTGTTGTGGGGTAAAATGTGTGGGGGAGAACCATGTATGCCATTTTGAGGTCCTTGAAGGAAGGGTGGGATCTAAATGTGAGGGTAGATAGATTTTTGCTTTCTTTCTACACACTTCAAGTTACGAGGGATGATTCTGTTGATGTTTGGAGCCAGGTTTCAGCACTGAACTGGATCGGGTGAAGAACCTGCCCTTCTGTGGGACGGAGACCTTTGAAGTTTGGTTCGATCCCCAGAGCGCGAACCGGCCCCTCGGAGAGGTGGAGGTGCTCCTGCCCATCAAGGTGCTGTGAATATTCTCCCCGGCCTTCCCATCGCTTCCTGCCACGTCCCTGGGCTGACACAGCCCACAGATGCACCGCAAAGATGGTTATGCTTTTATGTATTCACACACACCCTGCATCACAGCCAGAATGCACCGTGCAGAAAGCAACACAGTCGTAAAAAAGAACCATGGACCCCAGTTTCAATTGCAACCACAACAGGGAACAAGTCTTGTGAATGTTTTATTGTGACCACTGGAGATTCGCAGGGTCAGGACAAAGTTTGCCATGGATTCATAGAGCGGCGCAGGCAAGCAGAAGGTAGCAGGCAGGCTGTGGAAATCGGCAGCTGCCCACTGTGCAGGAGCTGGCGGTGGGCAGCCAAATAGCCGGTATCGGAAGCAAGGGTTAGCCAGTCAGCCTGCAGGGCCACAACTCACCCTAATGAAGGCAGATAATGTGCTCCAGCAAAAAAGTGCTCCTGCTGTGGCATGCCCCGATGCCTGAATCGAGCCTACCCCTCCTTGGTGTGGAATAGCTTAAAGCAGGGGTGGGGGGGCCCTTTCCGCCCGAGGGCCTAATTCCATTTCAGAGAGGCTTCTGGGGGCCACATTCCAGTGCTGAGCGGGGCCAAAGGCAAAAGGGGGTGAGGCTAAAATACCAAAATATTTTAGCTTAAAGTAACTGAGCCTCAGGAGAGGCATTCCAACCTTTTCGGAGGGGGGGAGGAACTGCACAAAGACCAGGAAACCACCAAACAATTGATGGTTGAAAGGGGTGTGTCCCTCTGGGGAACCTGGAGAGCCAGGTGTAGCCCCCGCCCCTGGGGCTCCCCGCCCCTGGGGCTCCCCGCCCCTGGGGCTCCCCGCCCCTGGCTCAAAGGAACCCTGCTCTGCTCTGGTGCCGGGCCATCCTTTGGCGTGTCAGGCCAGGAGGGGAGGGTGCGTGTGGGGTGCCAGGCAGTAGGTGGGACGGCTCCTCGGGGGCTTTGGCTGCCTGCTCCTCTGGCCTGGGCTGCAGGTTCACCAGGGCTGTGTGGAACCCTTCAGCCCGTGTCTTCCAGGCCCGTGTCTGAGTGTGTGCTGGGACGGGAACCAGGGCTGACGCTGCCCCTCCTCCAAGCCAGTGGTGACGTGCTCGGCAGGCAAAGGCAGTGGGCACAGTTAACAGTGTGTGCCGGATAATGGGCATGAACGGCTAGACGTCCTCCCCGCCGAGATTCCAGAGGCGTTCTGTGTTCATAGATCTTTCTACGATTTTACTGCTTTATGTACATTACATTCTGGCTCTGATCCAATCTAGACCCACGTATCATAATTGTCGGACACACGCTTGGCACCATGAGCCCCAGTGGGGTCGGGGGTCGGGGAGGAGGTCACATTTCCTGTACGTGGTGCTCAGGAGGGTTTCATGTTGTTTACTCCAGGTCCTGGCTGGGCCCACATTTCACATCTCTCTCCGTGCCATGGTGATTATGCCATCCCTCTGCATGTCCAACGACAACTTGGAATTCTCTTCTGTCCAGTGTGGCCAGTGCCAAGTGGAGACCATCCAACTCCATAATCAGCTACAGGTCACGTGTGAGTGGTTTGCCACCAGCAATGAGCAAATGAAAAAGGTAAAGCAATCCTGGCAGCACCTTTCTCTTTGCCCTTTCCTGACTGTCAGGCTCTATCCTACACCAGTGTTGTGGCTTACGCTGGCTCAGCTTGTCTGAGCGTGGGAAGCTAAGCAGGGTCAGGCCTGGTTATTACTTGGATGGGAGACCCCTCCTCTAGTTTCCTGCATTGAGCAGGGGGTTGGGCTCGATGGCCTTGTAGGCTCCTTCCAACTCTATGATCTATGAAATCCACTAGGGTTGCCAACTGACCTGAAAGAAACCAGCCTCTTCCGCTCCTGTGCCCTGAACAGTAGGAATCGCCCAGCGAAGCTTTATACAGCATGGAGATTAAGCAGCTCCTAAAAGGCTTTTCTACTCTTGAGGCTGAGTTCTTTTGATCCATATGGCACTCAGGCATGAATCCCCCAGGCTCGTAAGGGGAAATGCTGAAAAGCAAGGACTCCCAGAGGCTGGCCAGGGCTGATGTCAAGGGTAGGCACACACACACCCCAGCAGGGTCTCACTGACAAGAGTCCTCTTGGAGCTGCTGCTCCTCTTCAACATTGCAACCTGCTTGTTTCATTTCCTTTATTACATTTCTATACCGCCCAATAGCTGAAGCTCGCTGGGTGGTTTACAGAGGTATACCATAAAACCATAAAAACCATTTACATAGAAACATATAAACAGACAGCACGCACAGAGAATCACGTATATCTAAAACAATTTTAAGCAACAATAAGAAAAATCCAGGACCTGATTAAAACCTCCTCGTATGCTGCCAAATGCCTGAGAGAAGAGGAAAGTCTTAACCTGGTGCCGAAAAGATAACAATGTTGATGCCAGGCAGGCCTTGTCAGGAGGAACATACCATAATTGGAATGATCTCCCCAGTGAGACCCGCTTGTTCGCCCGCCTCTCGCCCTGGCCCAGACAACGGAGGTGGTGGGAAGGAGGAGCAGGGGATGCCCCGGCCTGCTCGCTCCCTGGCTCTCTCAAGTGGGAGCCATGATGAGGAAGAGGAGGAGGAGCGAGAGCAGCGGGTGACCATGGCAGTGAGGAGGCAGACTCGCCAAGGGACCAGTTGCTGGGGAACATGGGCAGGAGGGTGCTGTTGCATTCATGTCCTGCTTGTGGGTTTCCCACGGGCAGCTGGCTGGCCACTGTGTGAACAGAATGCTGGACTGGATCGACCCTTGACCTGATCTGGCATGGCTCTTCTTGTGTTCTTATGAGGGGCAGGGCCCATGGAGGGTGTGTTGCCCAAGGGCCCTCAAAAACTTGAAGTCAGCCCTGAGGCTGGCTGTACAGCTGGGTTAAATCCACAACTATTCATTCCGCTTCAAGGTTTAAGAATACAAACAAACAAAAATAGGCAAGGTGAAATCCTCTCTTCTGCTTGATACATCAGTCATACGCCCAATTCCAAAGAGCAGCAGTTTTTCAATAGGGAGAGCAGAAGTCAGAGCTCTGTGCTTCTTTGGAGCTCCTCATCTTGCTTACTAGACCCCAATAGAGAAACCCTTCATCCTTGGTCCCATGGATGGAGAACAGCACCACCCAAGAGATGTTGCATAGGTGTTTCTCTGAACTGTCAACAGACCTTGCCCTATTTGGCTAACATAAGCAGGCCTTTTGTTGCCTGTGGCAATTCTGCAGCCGTCCGGATTGTAGCAATATTTCAGAGTGGCAAGAGGTCCCTTCTCAATGGCACAGAGAACCAATTGTTAGACAGTGATTTCATTGTTTGTGGTAAGCCTAGGTGGACAAGCATATGCCAGTCAACTTGCGTCGGAAGATGCACCACGAATTAAAGAGTAAACCCCATGTTTTTGAGATGATACCTCCCTACGGGATCCTGGCACCTGGAGAGCGACTCAATGTGCAGGTCAAGTTTGCACCAAGAGAAGAGGTAAGAGGGCCACGTGTTGTTCATGCTACAGCCATATTGTAAAGTTTTCTCAAGAGTCACTTGTGAGAGTCCTCTAATAATGTTTGCCAAAGGGAGGAACTGCAGCATAGCTGAATAGTTAATTTGCTGGCAGTCGTTATAAGTTGGTAGTTAATGTGGCTTTTGAACTGCATCATCAACATCCTTGATTTGTTACACAGGTATGTTGTGATGATGTTGAGGAATGGGAACCCAGGTCATAGGTGTGCTCAGTAGAACTGGAACCAGAGTTCTTAAGGGTCAGAACTTGGGAAGAGGTTTAGCCTGACTGCATGCTGGAAGTTGTAGTTGATTGCATCTGGAGGGCACCAGGTTGGAGAAGGCTGGGCTACATGATAGGTGGTGGCGAACAAGAAGTTCGTTCCAGAAGGGCAGCCACATGTAGTTGCAGAAAAAACAGCAAAGCGTTTTGTGGCACCTCTAAAGGCTAATGATGTTCATTGTGGCGGCTTTTGTGGGCCAGATACATGTAGTGCCTTCCCCAGCCGGCAGGTGTATTTATATCTATGTGGGCAGTGGCAGAAACAGGATGTAGGCCAGGGGAGGATATTGCCGAGTGAGGCCAGATCTAAGCCCAGCAACAGAAGAGAAGGGCAGAGCACACAAGTGCAGAGCGTGGGCAATTCTTGCCCATCACGGGGGAAATATCCCAGTGTGGCGCATGGGGGCAATTTCCTTAACACTGGTGGGCCAATAAGATTTACGGCAATAGCAAGCGCTTAGTCCTTCAACCTGCTCTTACTCTTTTTTTCTGGTAATAAAATGATCTCTCAAATATTTGTCACCTTAGAAATTCTACCACAACTACCTGATTTTGAGCATTTCCCAGAGTACTCAGCAACTGCTGCTGAACGTCTCTGGGCAAGGTTTGGAGCCACGTCTAGAATTCAACCCCTCTGTCTTGGAACTTGGACCCCTCCTGCCTTATGCCGTTGGGGATGAGGCCGAAGTGGTGGTGAAGAACCCCTGCTGCTTCCCCATTGAGTTCTACTCCTTAGAGTTTGACCAGCAGTATCTGCTGGAAGAACGGGTAAGGACCAAGAAAGCCTGAGATGTAAACTGTATTTATTTAGTAAATATGCTGCTACCTTTCCCCCAAGAAGCTCAGGATGGTATACGTGGTTATCCAGTTCTGCCCTCACATTAGCCCTATGAGGTAGAAACAACTTTGAAAGGGCCTTGTTAAATTAACACCTTTATTATGATACAAGCTTTCATGGAGTAGAGTCCACTTTATCATATGCATGAAGTGTTATTCTAAGTTGGCAGGTATGTTATACATATGGCTGAGTGTGTGTATGGAGCAGAGCGGGGTGGTGGCGGCTAGATTGTGATTGGTGAGACTAGAGGAAAATGAAATGCAAAAGAATATAGACTGACCATTACGTTATAGCTTAAATGTATGTAACAGTAAAACCATCACAATGACCATTCTCAAAGTGGTGTTGATGATAACACAAACACCCTTTGTGAATTTGGCCCACTGAGCTTGGTAGGGATTTGAACCCAGCAATCCCTAGTCCAAGCCCACTAGCAGTGCTTGTGGGAGGACAAGTCCCTCCTTCCCAGCTGGACCCCTTGCAGTTCATCTTTTGGGCGACTCTTATCATTAGTGGGCTTTAAATTTTGTGCAGTCACAGTACAGAACACAGAATATGGCCTTAAATACACTTGGAGAGCGCTCTTGTAAGCCAGAGAAGCAGCGCTTTCATATTTCAAAAGAGGCGGCTTCTATAGCTCTCATGGTTGCAGAAAGAAATGAAACCGTGGAAGCCATTTCTGCCACACCCAGCCAAACTACAAGGGGGTTGTGTTGTGTGGAGCTCACTGCTGTTCCAAATACCTGCTTGTTTCTTATAAAGTTCAATCTGTTTGAAATCTGACACATTTTGCAAATAAGATCACCAATCAGGAATGGAATTTTATGCAAATGTGCCTAATTTACAAACTAGGCATTTCAGGCGGGCAATTTGGGTAATGTTTTAGTTGAGAATCCCAGAGTCAGTATTTATAAGCTCCTCTGGATGCACATAAAGCAGGAATCTGTTGAGTGTCCATATGATTTAGAGCAGGGCTCTCCAACCTTGGCTTCCCAGATGTTGCTGGCCTACAGCTCCCAGCACACCCAGCCAGCGAGGCTAATGGCAAGGGATTCTGGGAGCTGTAGTCCAGAAGGACCCCGAGGGCCGCCTCCCCTGCATCCAGAGGAGGTTGCCTTGCCATCCTCAGACTCTGAGGACTTGGGCCATGAAGACACTAGTGTGCCACAGCCAAGGTTGGAGAGCCCTCCAACCCAAGGTTGGAGAGCCCTGATTTAGAGCCTGTCAGACATTTGGACTACAACTGCCATCTTCCCCAGTCCGCATGTTCAATTGCCACAGTCCAACATGTCTGGAGGGCACCAGGATGGCGAAGGCTGATTTAGCAGAAAGATCTCCAAAGACATAAGGTATGTGGCGGGGGGGTGGGGGGGGGAGAAGCAGGGAGAATGCAAATGGCTCGCACTGGTAGATCTCTGAGCCATGCCTGAAACTCAGAAAGGACCTTCAGAAGCCATCCTGCTCAGGGGATGACTTGGTGTGTAGAAGGTTCCTGTCATGGCATCTAACTTAACTGAGAGGTCCTCCAAGTTATAGCAGGGCTGGGAAAGCTGCAGCGATTCAGGTTTGACCTGACCATGCTGGGCTCAGTGGGCCACTGGTCTGACTCCGTCTGTATTTTCCGGAGTACAGATTCTGCGTCTGTTGAAGGGGTTTGACAGCCATAATATCCTTCTCCTGCCTCCTCGCATCCCTGGAGAGAAGCTGCCTCCCGAAGTGCTGGAATATTATGAGGAACAGAAGAAGATTCAAGGCGACCAGGAGGCAGTTAATCAGGAAAATGGTGAGGAGGGAAAGGGCACTTGAGGAGCCCAACTGCATGGAGTGGAGTTGACCGTGGCCAGGCCGTGACTGTTTCCGGTCAGCAGAGCAGGAAAGCAGGCAGCAATGGATTTTCCAGACTTTATTTATTACGTTTGCATTCTACCCCCTCTCCCCAAGACGTGGGGGTGGACCACGGCCCTGCTGCTGCCTGCCTGCGCTCCCCATTCTTTGGCCACCTCCACCCCCTCCTCTCTCCTTGGGCAGGAATGCTGTAGCTCCCTGAATAAATAATAGGCTTGAAGCTCCAGCCGGTGAGTGCTGGCTGGCTTGTTGAGGAAGCAACGGATGGAACCCAGTTCTAGGTGTTGCTACTCCCCAAGGCCCACACCAATAGTGCCAAAGAAAAATAGGGGCTGGCAAGCAATTCTGGACTTCCAATTCTTGAATCTCTACACGAAGCAGAAAAAAATTCCAGATGGACTTTGAGGATGATAACAGAAGTCTCTCACTTGAAGGACTTCCTGGCATTGGTTAACTGAGGACTGTCTGGACATCCCAGTTCTCCTAGCTCACCAATGCTGCTGAGCTTCTCTTTTGAAAACACGGAGTATCAGTTCAAGGCCCTTCCATCTGGACTCTCCCATGATAGCCACAAAAGTTCTGGTAGTTCAGAGATTCCAACATGTGGATGGTCTTTCTAGCCACAAGAAGAATTTTCCTGTCTCAGGAGAGGAGAGACAAAGACCTCCAGCAGCAGGTTACTTCCCTGCGCAGACTTTCCTGTTGTGACTGGACTCCCTTACCTATTTCTTGGCATCCCCCCCAGAATAAATTGCCAATTCCCACAAGCCACAGAGTAGGAGTGGGGGGGACTCTCCCATTGCCAATGTGGTTGATGGGCAAAACCTTCCTCTTTGGCCTTTATACAACCAGCTGTTCCCACGCTGTGGCCCAGGGACAGGTGGGTAGGCATAGAGAGAAACAGGAAACAGCAGGGAGAAGGCCCAGGCTTCAATAGGCCCAATAGTGCTCTGCCGCCATGCCACCCAGTGTGCAAGTATGACATGCAGCTGCACACCAACACCTACATGTCACCCGCTACTCCACCTGGAGCTGGACAAAACATTGTCCACCCCCAAAACCTTCATAGTTGGGGCAGGGGAGGAGAATCTGTACTTTTCAGACACCGATATTTGAGATGCCATGTTGTGAACAGAGAAGAAATACACAACTCAAACATGGCTAATGGAGTATTATTTATTCATTTGTATGTATTTGAATTTGGCATTAAAAATAGCTGCATATTTCATGCGGTGTCTATTCTCATTTTGCTTTTTGTCTTGTAATAATACTGGCAATATGAACCATTCTTTATTTCAAAGTCACAGTGCCTTTCAAAGATGGCCAGTGTACATATACTTTTACTCTTGCTTAAGGAGAGACACTTACAAATGCAGTTACTTTGTCAAGGCCGAAGCATCTGAAGACTAGCAGCTGGTCTTCCATGCTTTTGATCCTCTGTCCAAGAATCTTTGATCTTAAATTAGAGAAGGGGACTCAAAGGCGATGGATGCCTTGGAATCCCTTCTGTGCCTGGGAAGCCTATCCCAGTGGAGCCACCCAATGGGCATTGCTGTCTAGAGCAGGACATGTTCTTCACTGGGTTTCTCTGGAGTTAGGACTGAGTGTGGGGAAATTCTGAAGGAACAACCAGTTTCAATACATTTCATAGAGATTCTTGTATGCATTGTGTTGTCTTTCTTTCCCCCTGAGTAGGAGAAGAAGAAAACACTCATATTTCTGAACTTGGAATAAAGCCTCATCTTTCCAGTACTGTGCAAACCACATCGACTGGGGCCTCCATTCTTCCTTCTCTTTCCCTTCATGATGATAACCGAGCTTTCAGGGTGGAATCCAAACTTGATGAGGAAGAAGAAGAGGAAGAGGAGGGAACTGACAAAGGGCCACTGCAAGGTGAGTGAGAGCTTTGGGTGCTAGTACAGTTAGAAGAACGTATCAATTATTGTCATCAATAACTGATATAAGAAAGGATCACAAACAAGGTGAGGCAGGCTATAACAGGCCTTTAGTATAGTGGCTCCAGCAGCGGAGAAGAAGTGAGAGTGATGAAGTCCCTTGCTGGACGTGAGGGCTCCTACCTCCCGTCTGGCTGACCCAGCACAGTTCCTTCCTTGGCCTGGCTAAACAGGGCAGAAGCACAATGTACACCGAATAGTCTTCCCCGGGAGCTCCTTGGCAGTGTTTGATACTGGAGCTGGCATTAGAAGTTGATTAAAGCCCTGGTTTCTTTACAGCTGGAAGTCAGCAGAGCATCAGCAAGCATAAGGAGGCTGTCGGAGAGCTCGACAACAACCCCGTTTCTAAAGCCATTGCTCGTCACCTTGGCATTGATATATCTCCAGAAGGACGGGCTGCCAGGAACCGCAGGGGCATTGCCATCATGATTCATGGAGCTCCCCTTACAGGTACAGGGACTTCCCCTGTGCAGCCACAGGTGGGGAAAGCACACACCCCTGCTCAAAATAGAAGACAAGCTCTTCTTGGGGTAGCTGCTGTTCACCCCACAAAGTACCACGTGCCCTCTGATCTTGGCTAGGGTCAGTCTCACTGACTTCTTCTGGTCTTTGTCACTCTCTTCTGAGCTCTTTCTAGTTTGTCAATAATTCCTTCTTTTTTTGGACCAAAGGACTCTAGTCATAGTCTTGCTAATACTGAGGTAAAATTACTTCCGACGTCTTGAAAGTGATCCCCCTCTTGAAACCACCTAACGTAGCACCTAAAATCTTACAGGCTCATAAAATTTATATTCAGTTTTTGTCAGGGTGTACCATTTCAGGCCATGGGTTCTGATGATACTCGGTGAAAGTAGCTTGAGTTGCAGGGTTCTGCTATGGATCAGATCTTGAGCAGAGGTCAAGTTGGACCAGGTTTCTCAGGAAGAAAGACCGAAAGAGATCAGCACCATTGAAAGCTCCAATTGGAGCTGGAAGCCAGACAGGGTTGTCTTTATCTTGCTCCAACAAGGAGCTGAGCAAGACTGAGGCTTAAATAGGAGAGCAATAGACTTTAGGCTGGTTGGCTCTGCCCCCATACTGACTGAGATTTGGTCTCTTAAAGGAGCCCAGTCTGTTTTGGCAATCTCAGGCTACAATGCTGAGGGAGTGGCTGTGGCACACTAGTGTCTTCATGGCCCAAGTCCTCAGAGTCTGAGGATGGCAAGGCAACCTCCTCTGGATGCAGGGGAGGCGGCCCCCGGGGTCCTTCTGGTGAAGTGGGTCCTGGGGAGGTGGAAGCCAGATTGTCTCCCTGAACCATTAACTCTGAAGTCTCCTTGAAGGACAAGGATTTGGGATCCTTTGAGAATGAGGGTTTGGGGTACTGGTCCAAGACACAGAGACATAAATGCCCATGGGGCAATCACTGCCCTCCTTGCTGTCTACTTGCAAACTCCTGGGACAATTCTGAATATCAGTTGTTCATTCATTCGTTTCATTTCTATACTGCCCAATAGCCAAAGCTCTCTGGACAGTTCATGAAAATTACAATCAAAAATAAAAAGAAACATAATATAGATGTGCTAGATGGTGGGAAAGCCTCTGTGTCTGTGTGTTCATGTGTGTGTGTTTACCGATATCTCTGTCTCCCATTCCCTCCCAGGAAAGACAAGTGCAGCTGTAACCTTGGCCAAGCATTACAATGCTGCATGCTTGTCCATTGATTCTGTGGTCATGGAAGCCATCTCTGACGGGAGCAGCTCAGCAGGGCTTCGTGCAAGGGAGCTCTGCATTCGAGCAGCAATAGAGCAGGCACAACGGGAAAATGAGGATGGTGGTAAGTAGGAACAGCAGGCTGGTCTCCAGTACCATTCCACATATCAAACTGGGCCTCGCCTCCCCATGGGCCAGCCCTCCACAACTTGGTGCCTTCCAGATGTCTTGGACTAGAACTCCCAGCCAGCCATGCTGGCTGGGGGATGCTGGAAATTGGAGTCCAACACATGTGGAGGGCACCATCTTGAAAACATCAGCATATGGGCGCTGGGTGTTTCACGCTTGGAGATTGGTCAGGAGATCTCGAGTAGGGTGGGGACCCCGCAACATATCCACTCCTGCCCATTCTTCATCTGAAGTTACAAATTGCTGCTGTTAAGAAAATGTGTTGTTATTTTTTTTAAGTGGGAGGGGTAGGGCCCCTTGACAGGCACCAAGGTCCGGGGGGCACATTGGTGCCCACAGGCACCATGTTGCCTATCCCTGTCCTAGGGGATGCGAGTCCCAATGTTTGGGAAGATCCACTCTTGGGCAATACCTTTATTAGGACCAGCCAAAATTCCACAAAAATGTGCAAGCTTTTGAATTCTCCAGAACTCTTCATCAGTCTAGTTGCATTTTTGTGGAATTTTGGTCGGTTCTAATAATTGCCCAACTATGGATCTTGATGTTTTTTCTTCTCATGGACCAGCACAGCTATCTTTGTTTTTAGTAAACGTTTGGTAAGACTTCTTTGCTTGAACCATCTTCTCTTGGTGAGAGGGTATGCATATTCTCAGATTTCATAGACTGTACATACAGCTAATTGCAGCTATATATGGAGCAATGTTGTGTATAAATAATGCGTATAATGAAGACAGTGTAGCATAATGGTTAGAGTTTTGGACTGGGACTTGGGAGATCCGGGTTCTAGTCCCCATTCAGCCATGAAGCTCACTGGATGACTTTGGGCCAGTCACCAGCTCTCAGCTAAACCTACCTCACAGGGTTGTTGTGAGGATAAAATGGAGAGGAGGAGGAGGAGGATTATGTAAGCCACCTTGAGTTCCTTTTAGGAAAAAAGTTGAGATATAAATACAATAATAAATAAAATAAATAATGCTTGGTGCTCAAACTTGTTGAAGTGTACCAGTGAGCACATACATGTAGAAAAGATATGTCAGAATGGGTGATCCACGTAACCCTTGATGTGTATACGCTCATGGGATCATTTCCCCAGTTATCCTGTGAGGAGGACCACATGCCATGGCCATCAACAGGCCTCCTTTGGAAGTAAAGGGAGGGAGAGTGGAGTGCCCGGGCCGTCCCCTCAGGTGGGGCTGTGTCTGATCCTCAAAATACACCACACACCTTGCAGTGCACCTTCATGCCAGGTTGGATTCTAGGACTCTTTATGTTTGCGAAACTTCCTTGCATCTAACACAATTTCTGCAAGTTTGGCATGACCTGCCTCTTTGGCTTCCCACGGGGCTGAATCGTTCTGTGTTTCTTTCTGGTCAAGGAGCTGAAGGGCAGCCAGCTCTGGCTCTGGGTACCAGGCTGAGTGCAGAGGCTCTGGCCAAGCGCACCTCAGATGGCAGCCAGCAGAGTTCTGAGTCCAAAACCGGGCCACTGTCAGCTGTCTCCAGAGGCTACAGGGGAAGTACAGTGACAGCAAAGGGCAAGTCTGATGGTCACACGTCACAGAAGCAGCAGCAGCATCAGCAGTCTGATCAGCCTGGATCCCAGGTGAGAGCGTTTGACAGGCCTTCTCCTGCCCTCCACGAGGGGCGCAGTTGTAATTCCATTTACAGAATATTGAGAGCGCTCCTATCCTTCTCTGCCAGTGGTCTCCTGCCCAAGGGACTGCTCAGTCCACGCCTGCTTAGCTTCAGCAATGCTGCAGCATCGGCTGCTCTCAGCCCATTCTGTGGCTTCCTGTTTGTACATAGCTGAAGTTGTGGTGAAACACCCCTGCCGTAGCCCCTCCTGGAAGGAGGTGGCGTGGGGGGAGGATGCAGTACCTACAGCACTCCCGTGCTGGCACCGAAGTGCGGCAGACTGCGCCAGAGTCGCACTTCATACGGAGAGCTCCTGCAGGAGCTGATGCAGCTGCCTCCCTCGTCGGAGCGGGGGTTTCAGGCGGGCCTCTCCCTTGCCTGACACTAGACTGCAGCGGCATCTCTGCCCAGGTTGTCTGGCCATGTGGTGTTTGACAGACATGTGAGGAGAAAGGATTCCTCACTTAACGTTGGAAGGTGTCACCATCTCACCCCAGTCCTGTTACAAAAGTTTTTACCCATATGTATATTTTAGGAAATTCCATTTGTTTTTCATTTTATTTTAACTGTAAAATCTTAAAGATCATGGAGAGAACTGAGATGGAGGGGGATATAAATGGAATGGAATGGCTGAATGAATGAATGCATGCATGCATGCATCCATGCATGTTCTCTGGCAGAGGACATGTCACCCCACTCCATCCAGTTGAAATGTGTCTCTGTGGCAATGATGGAGGGTGGTGATCAGCTAATGCACTTCAGAAAGAGTCAGTGTACACGGGTGATTGATGAAGCACATCAAGTGTTACATGTTCCATCAAGTTTAAAACATAGGCCTCTCGGTGTCTTGTGGATCTCACAGCACCTTAAAGACTGACTGATTTATTGTGGCATTTTCATAGGCAAGAGCCAACTTCTCCTGATGTTCCATCACCTGCCCCATATATCTAGATGGAGAAACAGTTCTTACCTATATTTGGATAATCTGACCTTCTTGCAAGGGCCTGAGAGAGGGGTATGTCAGGGCCCAATCGGTCTATCATCCATGTTTTGGCTAGGCCCAGAGCCACTGAGTTTAAGAAATTGAATATTATAATTTCTTCAGAATATTCACTGCCTTGTGGAAAGAAAATGTTATCAAGCTCTTCCCCACTCATTCACCCCCTCTTCCTTTTCCTGACATCTCCTCACATTCTTCTCCCGCCCTCTTTTCCCTACTCCCCTGTACCTTACGTGAGGAACTGGCGGCTTTGCCAACTGAGAGTTGTGCACTGTGGCACACAATGGAGACAGGAGAAGGAAGTGACCAAGAGAAAGGCAGGTGCATCTTGTTCACCTGATGCCTCCATTCAGGCATACCAATTGGAGAGGCATGGACCCAACTAGCAAAGCTTTTTAGGGCATTTATTGACAGGTGCTTCATTCATTCATTCATTCATTCATTATCCAGGAGGTGCAGTGCAGATGGCCCCAGGTGGCTCTGATCCACCAAGGGCTGTTTTAACCTTCTTCATTCAGTCAAATGGTAACTGTGCTGGGTTTCCTCTTCAGGAGAGAGAAGCTGCAGCACCCACTGCAAAAACTGTGTTTTCCCACAGAGGCTGGGGCCACCATCCTGCTCTCTGCATGAGTGGAGAGCAAGGTGTGGTGTGGCTCCAGGGAATCTTGCCCTGCCCGTGCCAGGGGCCCTGCTGCAACTCTGCAAGCTGCTTGCTTTAAACTGCTGCTCTTCCACACCTCGGGTTCTCCTGCAGCCTGCCCTTGCTCGGGCTCCATGTGCCCCTCTGCTCCCGCTTCCACTGAGAGCAGCTCTAATCATAGAATCATAGAAAAGTAGAGTTGGAAGAAGGGGCCTCCAAGGCCATCGAGTCCAACCCCCTGCTCAATGCAGGAATCCAGGTCAAAGCATCCCTGACAGATGGCTGTCCAGCCGCACCTTGAATGCCTCCAGAGTGGGAGAGCCCACCACCTCCCTAGGTAGTTGATTCCATTGTCTTATTGCTCTGACAGTCAGGAAATTTTTCCTGATGTTTAGGTGGAATCTAGGTTCCTGTAACTTGAGCCCATTATTCCGTGTCCTGCAAACTGGGATGATCGAGAAGAGATCCTGGCCCTCCTCTGTGTGACATCCCTTCAAGTACTGGAAGAGTGCGATCATATCTCCCCTCAGTCTCCTCTTCTGAAGGCTAAACATGCCCAGTTCTTTCAGTCTCTCCTCATAGGGCCTTGTTTCCAGTCCCTTTATCATGTGATAAATGTGAGGCACGAGCAGGCCTCCGCTTGCAGGGGATGGCCCAGAGAGCCAGACTGTGTGTAGAAGTGCTTCTCTCTCTGCCTCCCCACTTGTCCTTGCTTTGTTCCAGGCTTCGGGGCGGGGGTGAATGCCACCTGCAGTGGGGGGACGTGGTGTGGAGACTGAGAGGAGGAGGAGGACTGAGGTCGGTGCCTTGTGGCCCAGCTGGCTTTTCAACGGACGCGTCACCCTCTGCCTTGTGCCGCACTTGCAGGTTCCGTCTAGCCCCATTCCCAGCGCTCCTATCCCGCGGCGCCTCAGCCTCAGTGCCAGCGTGGTGGGAGACTACGGCCTTATGAGTTGTGTGCTTCCGGAGGAGCTCTTGGTGGATATTCTCTCTGAGCGGATGCAGGTAAGCCAGGAGGCGGTGCTTGTCGGAGAGCCCGGGAGCCCAGGGATGTAGGGAGACCACGCAAGCCTTTGCTGGCTCCACCGGCAGTCCTCCTGTGCATGGCTTCGTCTGCCTGCCCACATCCAGTCTCGGCCCAGGGCAAGAGCCAGTGTGATCCAGGGTGCTGTACATTTGGATCTCTCAGCCTCAGTTTCCAGTCTGCAAAATAAGACTATGAATGACCTACTTCATAGGCTCATTGTGAAGAGAAAGGGTATGCCACTTTCCACAGAGGTATCAAAACAGTGAACATAAAATGTGATACCATTAAAACAACCATAAGATGTAACAGTAAAACGACACAATAATAAAAATGTTAGTCAGCTGCAGTAAAACCACACACACTACTGTGTGCTACAGACCTTAGCTGGCTGGGTCACACTTCAGGGAAGTGTGAAGAGATGGGCCCTAAGGAGACATCTGAATGTCAGAACTGGGGGGCCTGCCTAAGGACAGTTGGTGACGTGCCCCGGGAGGTGGCTGATGCAACACTAAGAGCTCCTCTGCAAGTGCTCTTGCGGCCAACCTCCGGAGCATGTGGCAGCCTCAGAAGTGCTCCCTCCGATGGCCGCAGAGATCGGGCAGGGACGTGAGGGTGAGGATGAGTGGGGTGTCATGGCTGCTGTCATTAATGACCATGCCATTGGTGTCCTGAGAAGCTCACGGTCCAAATGTGGATGGTTGTGGAGGTGCGGGCAGCAGCAGACACAGCATGACTTGCACTTCTGCTTTGTTGTAGTGGGGGAACAAGAATTAAGTTTTTAGGGTGCTAAGGATTGTAGAAGATTTAACACTTCAAAAGAGCTACAAAAGTATTCAGTAGTAATAATAATCTAGTTCCAGTAGTCTAAATATGGAAAAAAAGTAGTAGTTAAACAGGATTACCAAAAGGTACACTGAAAAGCAGAGGGAACATCAGGGCCTGCTCCAGTTGGACTGCCCCCCCCAACCCTGGGAGATGGCGGGGGGGGGGGGAGGCAGGGCCACAGGGAAGCCAGTGTGTATCTGAATTGTTGTAAACCGCCCAAAGAGCTTCTGCTATTGGGCGGTATATAAATTTAATTAATTAATTAATTAATTAATTTTAAGAAGATGATGGAAAACTACATGTGTCTTGGACCCATTCACAAGAGATCCACGTGGATTTCTGCTGCTGCAAGGTGAAGACAGATGCCTCCTTGTGATGGAGAAAGCAAGACAGAACAAGCAAGGCGACATATAGCTAGAGCAGCCTTCCTTGACCTTGTGGCCTCCAAATGTTTTGGACTAAAACCCCAGCATTCTTGGCCATTGGCCATGCTGTCTGGGTCTGATGGGAGTTGATGCCCAAAACATCTGGAGGGCACCAAATTGGGAAAGGTTGAGCTAGAGGGCCACAACTGTTTGCAGTTAGTGGAGATGGGAGGGGTGAGGAAGCAGTGCCCCCCCCCAAAGGAATCTCTGATTATGAACTTGGGCCCCTGGACTTGCAAGGCCCCGAGCCCCAGGTCTATGCCCCGGACCCCTCTGTGCCCCACTGGGAAGTACCTGAATGCCACAATGACAGCAAGGAAGGACCCTCTGAAATCCTAACCGGTGCCGTGGCTGAGGTGTCCAGGCCATAGTCCTGCACAGGAGGCTTCTGGTCCACTCAGGAGCCATGTCTGCTCAGCCAAATAACTGGCTTGGGTTTCTTCCCTTTCGAGAGGATAAAGTTATCATTCTTATGGGAGGCAGGCAGATTGGCCTATGTTTGCTTCCCAGCAATTCAGGGGGCCTTAGCACCAGCTGAGCTTTACTGCCTTTGAAATCCATGAGCATAATTTATAGCCGCAGCCGCAGCAGGATCTGTGCACAGCAATGGCCAAAACCTTGCCGAGGCCTCATGGGATGTGCTTTCATTTCTGGACAGCTCAGCGACTGCTATCGTGGCATGGTGTTTGATGGGCTGGAAACCATGTTTGCCCGCAGCCCAGTATCAGCTCTCCTCTGCCTACTCAAAGCTGTCAACAACCGGCGCTATATCTATTTTGTGAACCTGTTCCAGGATTTTGTTGCTATGAAAGCCAGAGAGAAGAGCAAACAAGAGCAGGAAGGTAAGAAAGCTGGTCAGGTGAGGCGCCCTCACACTCACCTCATGTTCAAATAGAAGCAGGCTAAATTCCTACAGGATTTGAGTCTGTTGCTGCCAGCTGTTTGACCTGCACTTCCCCAATTTTGCTTACCTCCCCGCCCCCCACCGTCTTCCCTTTGCAAAAGGCTAATGGGATGGGGACACCAGGAGGCATACATGTTGCCACCTGGCTTGGATGTGGTCTGAGGCCAGACTCTGGTATTTGTCTTTCTCCTTGGTCTGCATGAAAGAACGGGAACAGCAAGAAGCCATCGCAAGAGAGAAGGCTCGCCTCCAGGAGATGGACGAAGAGGAGTATGATGCCCTCACTGAAGAACAGAAAATCCAGTTTGATGGTGAACTGTTGCAGGCACTACGTGAGCGAAAAAAGAGGTCAGAGAGTGGTTCCTTGGCAGGCCTGGGCATGTGCTCTGACCCCAAAGGAGAAGGGGCAGTGTAATTTTGGAGGGTGATTAGATAGTTCTCCTTAGAAATGGATGCGAGACTTTCCAGTCACTTCTGTTGTCCTATTATGGCCCTTCATCGTGTCATTGTGACCTTCTTTTCCCAGGACTGAACACCCAAACTATGAGAAGCATCTGCCCCTTAAGGTTGTTGGGCAGGTCAACAGGGAGAGATGAAGGAGAACAATATGCCTCTCCAGGAAGGACAGGTTCAGTGCTGAGCCATTAGCCAACATTCAAGCAACCCCAGATTCTGAAAACAGAATAACTCCTTAGTTGGTGGATCCTGTTCCTGGAATTAAAGGGCCCAATTTTGGTTTGTGCCAGGTTTAGGGCCTGGGTGAGCCAAGACTCCAGAATGGGGTTCCAAAGAGCTGAAGTGATTCAGTCCTGCCCAATACCTGTTGGTCCTTTGTGGACCTGATGAGATTATCAGGTACTCAAATAGGTCTCCCTGTGCTCCTATGATCTTCCTGGACAAATAGGGACTACTCTGTCACCCCCTTTACACTACATACTGAGGGCAAGGGAGCGGGAGAGATGGCAGAGGGGGCCTGATTCAGGGTGTTGCCTTGGGCAGCCTCACATGGCTGGTGCATCCTAAGAACATAAGAGCCGTGCTGGGTCAGAACTAAGGGCTACCTAGTCCAGCATTATGTTCCCCAGTGGCCAACCAGAAGCCAATGGGAAATCTACAAGCAGTGCTTGAGTGCAGTAGCATCCAAACTGGCTGGACATCATGGAAGCCATAGTGCTTACAATGCAGGGCCACTAGGATGCATTGGTCCTGCACTGGGATATCCAAGGCCTCCCAACAACCTTGCACCCTTCCCAACCAAATGGGTGCTTCTCCTTAACATACCCTGGGCAGGGAGACCTCTGGATCCCTTTGAGTGCTTGACAACATCACTGGGTGCATGAAGAGGCTTGGCTGATTGATAATTGATCTAGAAAAAGAATTCTGTGAGTATTTGAGTAAGTAATTCCATTAATTCCATTTGAGTAATTCCATATGCAATACATTAAAGGGAGCTGGAGAAACTCGCTCGGGAACTGGAGGAAAAGAAGCACCAGCAGGAATTGGAGCGCCTGAGGGAGGAGGAGGAGATGAAGAAGAAGAGCAAGCGGTACAAGAGGGATGCAGGAAAGGAGAAAGAAGAGCCTGCAGGAAAGAAGGGCCAGCAAGCAGGGAAACAAGTAAGTTTCAAGTGTAGCAGCCCTCCAGGAGCACAAACCAACCAGTAATCCCACAGTTGATGGGGATTACACAGGTTGATCCTGGAAAGCCATTAGGATCTCTGAGTCAATGCAGAGGTTGTTTACACAGCAGACAGAGCCTGTGAGCTTGTCTGTCTTCTGATTTGGGCAACAGACCCCCTAGCTAACTTGGAGCCCCATGAGGGGATTGGCAGAAGTTTCAGAAGCGTGGACTCTGAGGTCAGGTCTAAGAACAAAGAAGTGGATAGCACTTGGAAAACCGGGCACAGTTCTGGTTACTGCACCTCATGGCAGATATTGTAGAGCTGGGGAAAGTGCAGGAACGGGCAACCAGAATTATCACGGGGCTGGAGCAACTCCCCTAGCAGGAAAGGTTGCAACATTTGGGGTTCTTTAGCTTAGAAAAAAGGGCAGATACATTGCAGACGTGTACAAAATTATGCATGGTGTGGAGAAAGTGGCTAGGGAGACATTTTTCTCCCTCTCCCATAATACTAGAACCCAAATGGGGTCATCCCATGTGGCTGATTTGTGAGAGATTCAGGGCAGATCAAAGGAGATACTTCTTCACACAGCACAGAGTTAAACTATGGCATTCACTAGCACAGTATATCTCAGTGGCTGCCTACCCAAATGGCTTTTAAGGGGGATTAGACAAATTTATGGAGGAGAAGGCTGTCTATGGCTACTGGTCATGATGGCTCTGTATTACCCCCAGTGTCAGAGGCAATATGCCTCTGAACACCAGTTGCTGGGGAACATATGCAGGAGGGTGCCATTGCATTCCTGTCCTGTGGTGGGCTTTCAGTAGCCATCTGGTTGGCCACCGTGTGAACAAAATTCTGGATGAGATAAGCCTTTGTGACCCAGCATCGCTCTTCTTATGTTCACCATGGAGAGCTCCAAATGGCCAGACAAGCTTAACTTGTATGTTGCTTCTACACCTAGCGGACTCTGAGTGAACCTTAAGTAGGGTTTTGGCTTCCTTTAGGTTGTGTTAGCTCCCTGCCTCTCCGCCCCCACCCCCCAGACACACACACTCAACGAGGCCTTCTCCCTTAAAGGACCTTGCTTTCTCCAGAAGACTTCGACTGTAGCAACAGGGAAGCGGCTGCAGTGTCGTGCTGGCTTCAAAGCTGGAGTCCTCAGAGTCTGAAGATGGCAATACAACTTCCCTTGGATGCAGGGAAGCAGTGGTGGTTCCATGGGCTTTTCTGGGGAAGAGGGGTCTGAGGAAGTGGGGACCTTGAAATCTGCTCCTGGAGCCCCATCCTCTTCCTGGTCTGAGAGATGATGACCTATATCGGAGGCCTCTTCCCCTGCGGAGGGGTGGGTCAGAGCGAGCCCAGGATCGTGACAGTCCTCCCTGGGCGGCCGCATTGGGACAGCTCAGAGAGCTTTGTTCCCTGAAGCACTTGTGCAGTGACCCAAATGGTGGGAAAGCAGTCTGTATGTTTCAGGGAGAAACAAAGCCTGGAGTGGCTCTCCTCATCACACATCAGGCTGCAATTCAGCTCAGCTTCAGTACTTGGACTCTCTGACTCTTTGTTGTGAGGCTGAAACCATCTGGCACTGGGCTGCATGTCTTAACATGCTCCTTTTCTTTTTCTTGACTTTGTCATTGCAGAATCCCCTATCTGCTTTCAAATCTGATGGGAAGCTGAATGAAGGGATAGAGCGGAAATCATCTGCAAAGGAGCGTCCAGATGTGAGTGTCAATGACAAAGATGAGAAAAAGAAAAAGAGCAGAATGACCCTGCAGAATGGACAGCAAGGGGTGGCACCGCCTCCAGCCCAGGAAGAGGAGGAAACTGAGAAGGAAGTGATGAGCGAGAGTGAGAAGAACTTGGCGCAGCGGTTCAGGCTGTATGAGGCGACACAAAAGGAGATTGCGCAGGTGCTTACGTCCTGGGACAGAGTTCAGCTGGTCCAGCTGCAACCGCCAGGCTCCGAGGAAAAGCCGGAGGAAGTAGAGGATCAGCGCCAGGCCCCATCAGGCCGCAAGGGCAGGAAGGACAGGGAAAGGGAGCGTCAGGAAAGACTGGAGAAGGAGAGAGCGGAGAAGGAACGTCTGGAGAAAGAGAAAGCGGAGAGGGAGCGTCTGGAGAAGCTCAAGGCCATGGAAGAGAACCGAGCATCGGGCCAGGAGGGAGAAGGGGGAGAAGGGGCAGAGAAGGACATTGGAGTCCCCTACTTGGACATCCAGGTGCTCAGCTCTGAGGACTCCAGCGGCAAGAGGATCATAGAGAGCGGCAAGCTGCCAGATGTAGTCCAGGTAGGGACACTCTGTGACTTGCACAGAACGTGGGCTGCATTCTACCCCCCGCCCCGAGGGACATGGGAATCACTCAGTAGAAAGGGGGGAAGACCCTCCCCAGTGTCAGTGGGAGCCTGGGAATTTGGCATGGAATCCAGAAGATCTGTATTTTCATTTAGGAAACAAGCAGGATTCTAGCTCTCATAGAATATTTCTTTGCTTATTCATTGATAGCATAGTGAGGGCTTAGGGCAGTGATGGCAAACCTTTTTGAGCCCGAGTGCCCAAACTGCAACACAAAACCAACTTATTTATTTCAAAGTGCCAACACTGCAATTAAACCTGAATACCGAGGTTTTAGTTTTAGAAAAACAACTCATACAGTTGTCCAAACTAATTAACATCTTTTGTCTTTAAAGAAAAACACAATAACAGAGCTTTCAGTGATACAAACAGTTTTTTGTTGAAAAAAAATCAACTCAAAAAATTATTATAGTACTACATTGTACACATAGCCTGAAGGGAATTTATACAAACTTTTTAAATTATATGCCAGACTGAAATTGTATGGAGCAAGCTTTACTCCAGGTCCTTTCCCTGCTTCTACAGGTGTCGGATTAGTAAAAGTAAAAGTCAACCTGTACTAGGATGAGCAAGATAGACAAGAAAACTAAACGTGCTTAACACATTTTAAACACTTTATGTCTTGGACTGCAAACACTGCATTAGGTAAAAGTTTGCATTGGGCATGCTTTTGCACAATTAATGTGATTTTTGCTATTGCATGCATGCTGATAATTTGTCAAACCTTGGCTCATACTCCGTTAGTTTGAGAGCAACACATGCAGCACTCAGGTCAACTGTTAGGGCTTTACATCCAAGCCATGCTCTGTGCATCATTCTTCAAAATCTTTTAAATGTGGTAACAATGTAGAAAAGAATTCTGTAACAGGAATTCTAGAATAAAATCATTCTGTTCCACACTGTGAGAAAGAACAAGATCATTAGTGTTTTGCAGAAGGGGACGGTTTTTCCGCGATCTGGTGACCAATGGCTCGAGTGCCCACAGAGAGGTCCCTGCGTGCCAGCTGTGGCACCTGTGCTGTAGGTTTGCCATCACTGGCTTAGGGCAAGTAACTGCAGTTAAGTCAGACAAAAGGCTTATAACCCCAAGAAAAGAATGGCCAACAAGTCCAAGCATTCTTTAGTGCAGGAGTGCAGAACCCTCAGCCCACGGGCCTAATCCAGCCCGCTGGGATCCTCAATCTAACCTGCCAAGCCTCCTGGGGTTCCCGCAGCGGGTGGGACTTCTCATTTCTTCTATTGTATGCCTTAGGAAAAATGCAGATAAAACATGTATGAATTTTTGTGTTGACATTTTACAAAATCACAAATTGCTGTGAAAGCAGGACAGAATGAACACATGCCTCAAAAGGCTCAAAAGCTGTAGAACCTGAAACAGATTAATTCATCACTAGTTCTCTGTGGATGTTCATGGGGAGGATTCTGTGCCTACCCATTGTTGACTTTCCTGCAAAAGGCAGGCAGAATAATTTTTGATTTGGTTAAAAATGGCAGCAGCACTGCATTAATGTAACTTTGTCTCTTGTCCTAGATCTTGAATGGTTTGGGTCTGGGTCCTTCAGGGCCCCCCATCCCGCCCACTGCCTTTTTCTCTGTGATCCCGTACCCAGAGAAGCGGACAGTGCCAACCCCCGGGGAGGCTCTCAAGCACTTCACCTTCATTGCACCTGAAGAACTGAATCCGGATGATGATAAGAAGGATGCCGAGGGTGGTGCAGAGACTGCAGCAAATCTCCCTACGGCAAAGGTAGTGGGCCTTGCTCCTTCACAGAGGAAGGACAGGGCTGGATAAGTGCAGGTTGAACAGATTTCTATTCCACCTTTTAGGGTTATTGATTTATTAATTAATTACCTTTCTATTCTGCCCAATAGCTAAAGCTCTGAGTAGTTCACAAAGCAAAACTTAAAACCATAAAACACAATAGTGTAATAAAAAAATAATATAAAAACATTAAAAAGTGTAAAACAAAATAAAACTAGAATAAAAAACCAAAGCAAAAGCTGGTATTAGCGCAAGGTTCTTAAAATACACCAACACTTCTTTTTAAAAAACTGAAAGACTAACAAGCCTGGAAAAATAAAGAGGTCTTCATGTGGCACTGAAAAGGCCATAGCGTGGGTGCCAGCCAAACCTCTCTGGCGAAGGCATTCCACAACCAGGATGCCACCACTGAAAAGGCCCCCTCGGTCCTGCCAATAGCATTGGATAATGAAGAGGGCTAATGAATGTCATCCTCAGGGGTGCTGGGTCTGTTGCTTGCATCAGCCAGTACCTCTGCATGCCCTGTACCTCTGCATCAGGAGTGGGGGACCTTTTCTTCTGTGAAGAGCTGGAGCCACCGGTGGGCAGAGCTAGAGGCCTAAAAAGGCAGAGCCAGTAATAAGATACAAGCAGAAGAACCCTTTCCTTCCTGCTATTCAGGCCAGGATGGGGGTGGGCACTCCGCACCCAGTGCTCAAGGAGCTCTGAATGTCCCGGCTGAGAGGAAGGAGGACCGGCCATGCGTCTCTGCCAGACACAATCAGCTTGAGCAGGCCTGGCTCATACAGGGGGGATGGGACTTAGAGTTGGACGCTCTGCTCAATATAATTTGGATCCTTGTCCAACACAGCTTGAACAGGGGGATCCTATATCCCATCTCAAGCCTTTGTCCTGCCAGAACACCCCTATGGCACTCCCTGGGGGAGGAAAATAAGGAGATTCGCCGCTTTGCCAACCCCCTTTGCCAAGCAGGAATTGTCAGGTCAGACACCCACCACACCACTCTGTTCACGTAGATGCAGATGGTCTCTCCGACCCACTCATCTCCAGCCTCTCGCTTCACTTCTGAGACTCTCTGGGCTCTGCCCTGGGAAAATGTTGCTGTCTACTAGACAGCAGCAGTGGCAGGAGGCAGAGGAGCATCCTTTCTGGCGTGACACCTGATTTTGCAACTCTGGCTCTCAGCTGCTCCTGGTCTCTGTCATCGTCCTACTCACACTTGGCCTTGAAGTAAGGGCCGAAGCCAAAGCAGAGCTGGCCTATATTGGCTTTGAGTGCCTGGGAGAAGGGATGTTCTCTGCAAACGCAGTGCTCCAGCGTGAGTCCCCTGGCACGGCCAGCAGGTGCCCAATAGCTGCCCTTTTGTGCAACGCTGCCTGTTGAAAAGCGGCCCACAGTGGAACAAAACTGCTATAATGCCAGTGGCAGTTACTGCTGCCTTAGCTGGGGGTGGGGGGAAGAGCAACCCCTCCCCAGAAGCACCCCCCAGGCCAAATTTGGGGGTGGAGTATTCTAATTTCCATTACACCCATTAACTCTTCTTTGTGATTTGAAGGGGAAAGTGTTCTTGAATTGTGATTTTGAATTATTCTGAATCACCTGTGTGCAGCAGATGGGATTAATTTGGCAGCATCTTGGGAAATGGGCACCGCTTCTAATCTTAGAGGCTGGGAAGGATTTGGCAGGCAGCTGGAATGACGAATGGGCCAACTACATTGAGGTCAGGAAGGAGCACTAGTTAGAGTCAAAGTAGACGTGATGTTAAGTGCATTCATGCACTTAATGTGCATACATAGGACTTTAATGAAGGGCGGGATATAAATATGAATAAATATATACATGTTTTTGCAATGTAAATAGCAGCCATGGGATGGGGGAAACCATCTGGAAACCATGGGGAGAGTGGGAGTTTAACCCTTCCTCTCCCACAAAGGTCCCAATGAAAATCTCCCCCAAGCTACTATTTGCATTGCCACGGAAGCCTCCACTGACAATTCCGGGACTGTGTTCAAACTCTCCCCTCCCGCTGCATCCTCTCTGCTGCTCACCTTCTCAGCAGCTGCTATTTACGTGGCTAAAATCATGCACTTTGACTGGACTCACACAATTAGCATCACATCTAGTTTGTGAAGTGCTGGTTGCTGTTTATTCAGTACTGGAATGAGAAGCCAATTGCTGATAACCTTCTTTTTGTGACGTGACATTCTTTTTTGTTTTTGTGTTAAAATTTGCATTTTTCTGGTTTCTTCTTTGTTTTTGGTATGTATTTTGAATAGCAAAGGAGCAAACCAAGCAGCCCATTGCGGTGCTTTCACCTTTTCAAGGGGATTCCTTGTTTAAAAGAGAGAGCTAGAACTGCAAATCAGCCTGATTCTTAGTGGCAGGGATAGTCTGTCCCTGGTTCATGGACTCTGCCTTATCTCAGGATGGGAGAACACAGCAGCCTTCTCCAACCTGGCACCCTCCAGATGTGTTGGTCATGCTGGCTGGAATGATGGGAATTGTACTCCAACACATCTGGAGGGTGCCAGGTTGGTGAAGGCTGCTGTATATCATGGGATGTCTATAAGCTCAAGATGTAATAATGGCAAATACCCAAAGTTTGATTTGACTTGCCTGCAGTACCTTCTTCCTGGTTACACCCAGTATCTGGTTCCCTCTGCTTTCCTTCTTTCTATGTTTCCACTGAATTTCAGGAGGAACAGACCACCCCAACTCGAGGCAGGTCCAGGAAGGAAAAACCAGAGCTAATCCGCGATACTTCAAAGGATAAGAAAGCCACGGCCCGTGGCAGGAAGGGCCCTCACCCTAGCCCAGGCACAATGACAGCCCTGTCAGAGCTGGATCAGGGTGGCTTAACAGGGGAACCATCCAGTGAGAAGCTCCTCAGGTGAGGGAGCAAGAAATGAGGCCTGGAACAGCGGCACCAGGGCTGGAGAGGAGCGCCTGGCACCTCCATGCCCAGCGACTCGAGCAGATGGGAACCATTTACGCGGCTGAGGCTGGCTCTTTGTGGCACTCTGTGCACCTCGCTGGCCAAGGGGCATCTCAGGAGCATCTTTCTTGAGAAGCATAAAGTGCATTCTGCTGTGGTGGGGCAGAGCTCTGCTACTCTGACCCATGCCTCCCAAAGTACTGTACCTCACCCCATTGTTTTGAAGCAGACTCTTTGTGCTTCATGTTCCACAGGCTGAGCTGTTTCCGTTGGATTGTCCCTGCCAGTGGAGAGGTTTCAGTGCGCCTCCATTTCTCCTCCACCACAACAGGGCTGTTCGATCAGGTCCTAAACTTTGAGATCCTGGGAACCCAGCGACAGTATCAGGTGTACTGCAGGGGTACCTGCACCTACCCAACCATCTGCCAAGATCCCATGTAAGTGCCAGGACAAGGGCACTGCAATGCTACAGGAGCCTTCTAGGCTAGGCTCCAGAGCCAGGCTGAGAGTTGTGCTTGTGTCACATTTCCCCCCTCGAAAACCACAAAGGTTGTTCTCCGCATGTACTGTATAGATAGACACAGCACAGAAGGTTGTGCTCCAGGCAGTTAACCTTGTCTCATGCTGATGTGGTAGCCTACACCAACTGGCGGATGTGTCCTTGGTTGTTTTATGAATAAATCTGTGTCTTGCTTCCCTCTGTGGATTCTGCTTTCTTTTTGAAGACAGCAAGGTAGAATGTGCCCAAAGGCTGGTATCATCATTGGCTGATATGGAAATTAAACATCTGTACAGTCAGACATAATGAGAGTGAGCGTTATTGCTGCCAGTCTTACCTCTTGATACCCATTGGGATTTAACTCCTACTTCCTTATGGAATTATTGCATTTCACCTGTCTAGATGTGCTGTGGCCAGGCTATTTGCTAAAATGCCTCTGCATGTAGGCGACAAAGGAAATGTGGATACTTGCCCTGAGCGAGGGAATTTTCCAACTAAGGGATAGATGGAGGTTACACCACCCAGAAGAAAAAGATTATTTTCCACATGTTCAAAAACCTTACTCTGTCATCAGTATTGATAGTGCAAGATGTATCCCATCTTAGGAGTAAGGCAAAATATGCAAAATGGCTCCAATTCCATAGAAGGACTCATCCGTGTTGCGCTTCTGACTTCCATGGATCTTCAGGCCAGGCTCCGAAGTTCTCCATGGTTCCAGTCTCCCCCCCCCCCTTAAATATTCATCCTATTTAGGATTTCAGGGTGGTGCAGTACAACTGGTCTATCACAGTACAATTACAATAGCTTTCACGGCTGCTCAGCTCCTGGTGTTTCTCTGCTTGCTCTGATCCAGGATTGTATTCCCCCACCGTAAGAAGAGCATCAAACCTGATGAAATAGTCTTCAAGAAGTACATCATGAATTTGGGTCTGTTCCACTTTGGCCCCTTGCTCTGTGGGAAGTCAAGGGAAAAGTAAGTGCCTATTGTATTCAACATAAAAGAGCAAAAGAACCACAGAGCAGGCCATCAGCCCAGAATGTCTCTCTCCTGGGGCACCTTTCGGAACCCCTTCTATAATGCAACCAGTGAATGGACAGAAGACATTGGGTTGGATCCAGATTTAGTCATACTTAGAGTTGATCCATTGAAACTAATAGAATTTCAGTTAGACATGCCTAACTTAAGTCCCATTCATTTCACTATGAGCAGGGCCAATCAAACTAGCATTTTTTGCCATTACTGGAACATCTGGCTCATTTGAATGGCACATGATGTGCTCATTATTGTGTTGTCCTCATTCTGTTTCTACCTCTGTATCCCAATATTTTTCAAACCATTTTTTTCAAAAAAGCTGTTTCTGAGTGGTATTGATTTAGGTATGTACTAAGTGCACAGTATTGTAACTTGTACCTGTGGGAGTAGCTTCATAGCTGTAGAACTAGTTTTGCAACATTTTGGGGCAGGAAATGTGTGGTTGTACTCTATTTCCCTTCTTTTGATGACAGGGATGCTTGGTCAGCCATTTGGGGTGCTGGGTAATTTTCAATCCATACCTACAACATTTTTATTTTAAAATCTGCATTCCTGCACAAATCTGCATTTCTTTTCTTTTAAAAAGAAAGAAAGAAAGAAAGAAAGAAAGAAAGAAAAGAACCTGAAATGGCCTGTGCAACCTCCCACTTCTCCTGCAATTGCAGCGCTGTACTGTGGCTTGTGGCATGTGCACTCTCTATAAACACAAATAATAAAACACACGTTATCTTTCAAACCCTCATCAGTGCTATGCATTGGTATGTGGCATTTGATAATTATATAACCACAGAGGATACTGCACCGCATTCATTAACAGCGACCACAGAGCAGCAATTGCATCTGGAAAAAAATATTGGCATAGCAGTGCCTCAGAAACAAAAGTGTAGATTCTGACCAGGTCTGGATCTAACCCAGAATAATATGCCAACATTTTGGACTCACAGACTGACTCGCTAACTCACCGGATATAAAATTATTAAGGTGATCTCCACATGCCCTAGAAACCTAGATTTTAGGGTTGAGCCACATGTTCGGTGTGAAAACAAGCTTTTCAGGACCTGAATGTTTCCCAGAATTCTACCGAAAATACTTCTTTTTTCATGTTAGTGTCAACCCTCAGCGCAGCAGCTATAGTCCATGTTTTGTTTGAAAAGAGTCCTTTCTCTTCCTTGTAACAGCGATATTGCCATGTACTCATTCCAATTGGGAAATGTCCTCACTTTGACTTTAGGTGCTTCCAGATGTGGTTTTATTATGCAGTTGTGCCGCCTCATTCATGGAATTTTACATAGTCCAGGCAATGTCGTCTTCCAAATGTAAACCTCCTGTGCTTTCCCAAGGCTTCCATCTTTTTACTTACCACTGTAAAGCCACTAAGGAGAGAAAGGCATAGTAGCTGCACAATGTCTTTTGACTGGTAGCATTAGGAGCCCCTCCATGCTGAAGCATCCTAAACCTTGTTTGCCCTCAGTGATATCCTCATGCCATCAAATTTGAGTGGCTACATGATAGTGCCATCATTGTTACGAAGAAGAACAAAAATGGCCATTGTAAACAATCTAGAACTTAAACAACAGCCAACTGGGGCTGCGATTGATCTTTGCAACGCCACCCCCTGTGTGCTAGGTGCGGGGGGATGGGAGTGGGGAGGCTAAAAGTGTGTTGCAGTGTCTGTGCTCCCGATGCATGAAAACCTTCCCCAAAAGTCACTGTAAAGGGGTACATTTCACAGGGGGAGAAAAGTGTTTGCAAAATCACTCCCCTGCCCACTTCAACTCTGCCCTACTGAAATTGGGTATACATGTAGCCTAAGAAAAATCTGAAAATGGGACATTTGCAACCTCTTCCTCAAAATACTTGCACACTACCAAGACCAAGGGTGCAGAACCTCTGGCCTGGGGGCCAAATTCAGCCCTTCAGGGTTCCCCAGAAGGCCGTACCCCTTTCCCTTCCCCCCCCCCGACTGCTAATTGTTTGCCGGTTTCCAGGCTTTTGCACAGTTTTCCCCCCTTGTTCTAAAAGGCTGAAATGCCTCTCCTAATGCATAGTTACTGGCAGGAAGAACTTTCAGCTACAATAGGCTGGTATTTTGGGTGTTTTGGCCCCACCCCTTTTGCCTTCACCCCCACCCACTGGAACGCAGCCCCCAAAAGATTCTCCAAAATGGGATTTGACCTTCTGGTTAAAAGAGGTTTTGCTGAAAGACATTCTGCCTGCTTGCCATGCATACTTCATGCCTTCTGTCTATGTGGGAGCAGGCCAGGTCCTTATGGGACCAGAAAGACAGTGTAAGCTGAAGGCCGCGGAGGAGTCAAGACAGGCTTAGTTAGACATTCGTATATCTCAAAATGGACCGTTTTGTCACCACATCTGAACAGAGAGCAGCATTCCAGCACAGGGCAAGCCCAAGCCCCAAGTGTGTGTGTGTGTGTGTGTGTGTGTTGGGATGTGGTGGGAGCGGGTTCCAAAAACCGCCAGGCGTGTGCATCTGTGATTGCAAAGCGCAAGTGGAATGAGCTCGTCCTGCAGAGACATTTTGTGTGTGAAAGGGGAGTGGGAGATGCCCTAATTTTGTGATTTTCCTGTTTTGTTCAACTCCCCTTCTCCCAAGGTCCCCCATACAATAAGCATCCAGAAACTATTATAGCTGGTCTGGCTAAGAAAGATAGCTCTGCAGTGCAGCCCATGAAAGTTGTTTTATCTCATGCAAATCCACCCCCTGGGACCTAGCACACAAGTGTTGAAGACTAGTTTTCCTTCCCGAAGCTGAAAGCCAGCTGAGCTGTTTGCTTCATGAAAGACTTGCCTTCCACTATGACACTTGGAGGCCACTCTCCACAGGCCAGAGATGAGCTTTGATTTCCCCCTTCTGTGTATGTAGCAGTGACCGTACACTTTGATTACAATTTCTAGGCTTGCTTGGCAATTTGAAACCTACTCCATGCCCTGAAGGCTTGCCTTGACCATCTTGCCAGGATCCCACGTATACGTATAAGGGGAGGGAGGCAAGAGACACAAGGACCCTGCTCTGGCTCGTCTTCTCACAACTTATCCGTGTCCCCCTTTGGGGCTTCTCAGCCTGGTTGTAAACTAAGTGTTACTCCATTTTAGAGGACTCCAGCATAAATTGCTTAGTCCTTGTAGCACCTTTACCTGTTACAGACCAGTACAAGTCTAGCCAGCTTTCTCATGGCCATTCCTTGCCTCCCTCCTCATGCTTACAGGTACAAGGCTGCACGACACCCCAATCACTTTGAAAAGATAACCATCCTCAACATATCCCCTTTGGACGCTGAAGTGCATTTCTTCTTCAAGCATGATTCCAAGGCAGTCACATACCTCTTGGACCCACCCAGCCTCATGCTCAAGCCCAACGAACAGCAGGTAACAACAGAAGGTGGCCACTGCCTTTGACAGGCATTTCACTTGGAAGGCTTTCCACCTGAACGCATGTCTTGACTTCCCAGGTGTTGACTGTCTGGGCATATCCAACGGCCAGTGGGGTATTTGAAGACAGCATTGTCTGTTGCATTAAAGAGAACCCAGAGCCTGTAATCTTCAGGATCTGCTGCCAAGGGGTTCGCCCGGAACTGGACCTGGACCGCCGACAGCTGCATTTTGAAAAGCTACTGTTGCACAGGTTTGGACTCAGTAGATCAGGCTGCTTTGGACAATCCCTGTTTGCTTTGCCTCGGAGCCTAAACCTCCTCGTGTGTTTTGTCTTTGTGTCGTCGTGGTATGGTTGGGCATGTAACATTCGGTGGGAATACAGATGTGAAACCCTTGAAAAATGCGTGGAAACCCCACTTTTTGTTTCCAATGACCTTTTTTTGTTTGTTTTTTTTCTGAAAAATTGAACAGTTTTGGATTATGAAATAATTTATTTTAGAATGATGAAAAAAATGTTTAAGACAAGGTGTTCATATATTGCTACCTCGCCTTTACTCGCCCACAATGATTTCTAAAATCAGGCTTTCTCTCCACAACTATGTAATAGGAAGACTTTTTATAGGAAGACATGTAAAATTTCTGGAATTTTTAAGCCATTTGGGGGGTGAGGGAATGGCATTTTTCATCCTCTCTGTAAGATTCCCAGTATAGTTACTTCTTCTATTCCTTATTAAAATTATTGATCTTATGTATTTTTTTACTGCTAGACATTTAGGAATGCTCCCAAGCCATGCTCAGTTTCCCAAAATGTGACTAGAGTCAGCATGTCATAGTATGTGAAAATTGCATTCTTGACACTTTTCTTTTGTTCTGTAGAGTTCTGGATTTCTGGGCTTGTTCTGGTTAGCAGTCAATGTTCACACATAACACTAACTCATGGTATGGGTTGTTTAATTCTGGGTTGTTGTGATGTGTGAATTCAGCCACACTAGCAAACCATGGTTTGTGAACCACAAACAACCTAGAAAGAGAATCCATAGTTTATTGTTGAGTTGTGAACTCTGGATTGTTTAAACCTTGGGTTGTCATTCCATGTGAACCCAGAACCATGGGTTGTTTTGCCAGGCTACAGAGGCAAGAGTGATTAAAAAACCAGCCTCCTTACTTACCCAGTACTATAGCTCCACAAAGGCAGGGAGGGAGGGGCAAAGGAAGAAGGAAACAACCCAGGGATTGAGAAAACAAACCACAGTCTGTTTGATTGTCTGCTAGGCAAACACTAGGTAGGACAACAAATCATGGGTTAAATAAACCATGGGTTAGTGTAATGTGTGAACTAGGAGAATGAATATAGTTCTGAAACCCATATGTGGAAGAAACACTGGGTTATCCTGCCACTACATGTGATGGAATTATCCCACGTGGATTATCCCATCTATGTTTCTTTTCTTTCTTTTTCTTTAAATTAAAAAAAACCCCAAAACACTTTGAGGCTTGGGCCTATGGATCGCACTGCCACAGTTCTTAATAGAGTTGACAATTAGACCTCACCATTGGGAATGCTGCATCAGCTATAAAATCTTTAACCATTGCCTCCAAAATAAACCCTCTCTACCTAAAAGAAACTCAGTAGCTTGGTTCCTATGATGTAGGCCTGGGGTTGATACCACCTTTGAAAATGAACAAAAATTAAGATGTTTATTACGGAGAATTTAAGGGAATAAAATGTCACTCTTGAAATAATAGTTTGAGGTTGCTTAAATGTTCTCAAATTAAATATGGTTGCTTACCATTCTTAATAGGTGAGAGGAAAAGCTATTGCAAGCTTATTTAGGTAAATAAATAGCAATACCTTTTCCTTCAGGCCCCAACCAATTCCTCACAAACAGGAATAGATGCTGTACACAAATCCTCCTCTGCCTCCAGCTCTTCCTGCTTCTGGCTTCTAGGATGATCCAGATGGTTCTGGGACTACTTGCTAATGGTTCCTCTGGTCAGACAGACATAAAATATGAACCTAAAATATATTATTTTTATTTATTTATTTATTATATTTATACCCCGCCTTTTTCCCTGCAAGGAACCCAAGGCGGCTTACATAATCCTCCTCCTCTCCATTTTATCCTCACAACAACCCTGTGAGGTAGGTTAGGCTGAGAGTCAGTGACTGGCCCAAAGTCACCCAGTGAGTTTCATGGCCGAGTGGGGACTAGAACCTGGGTCTCCCGAGTCCCAGTCCAACACTACGCCACTACTCATCATAAAATGATCATGTTTGGTATATTAAATTGAAAAGTATAGTTTATTCGGACAATAAGTACAAATTTACTGACTTGAGTTTACTTTTAAATGTTTTTAATTTTAATTATAATTTTATGAGCAAAGCAAGTTCTAAATAATACATTTTATGTTCCTAAAGTAACAATGTGACTTTAGATCTGTAAAGAGGGCTAAAAAAAAAAGCATTGCATATTTTTCAATTTCCTCCCAAGTTTCTGTTATTCTGGGGGCCGGGGGGGGGGCAGGGACTGAGAGGGAAAAAACGGGTTTTCCCCATGGCTTCAAAATTTCTGGAAATATTACATTTGTAGGTGTGTATGTGTTGGTGACAATTATACAGTCCTGCGGCTCTCAGTCTTTGAGATCTTCATTTTTCATATGTTAACATTCCCAGGATTTTGCAAGCTTCACGCTTTTTTGTTCCATTCCTTCTTCTTTTTGAAAATCCTTCATGCTATGGAGAAACTCTTCCTACGTTACCATTTTTGCTCAAGTGAAAACATTCACAATTCGTGTGTGTTGTGGATGTCATAACATTGGAAGAAGTTGATGCCCATTTCTGCTCAGGAGCCTCAGGATCTGGCAGCAATTCAGCACATTCATGTCTGAGTCATCAGAAGGCAAAGGAAAGGAAAGGAAAGGAAAGGAAAGGAAAGGAAAGGAAAGGAAAGGAAAGGAAAGGAAAGGAAAGGAAAACTGGGCCCTGTGGGTGATTTTTCTCCCCTTCAGAGGTGGAGGGTCTAAAAAGTTATGCCTAACGGTGCTACTAACATTTCACCTGCAGTGAAAGTCAAGGCAAATTTGGCGATTCCTCCTCAGCTGAAATAACCAAGGACATCAAGGGAATCCAAGGCTGCAAAGTTTTGCATGTCGCTCCACACAACCCTTGACTGTCACTGGATTTGGACTAAAGCAAAATTCAAAGTGAATCTAGAGCAGTGATGGCGAACTTTTTTGAGCCCGAGTGCCCAAACTGCAACACAAAACCAACTTATTTATTTCAACGTGCCAACACTGCAATTAAACCTGAATACCGAGGTTTTAGTTTTAGAAAAACAACTCATACAGTTGTCCGAACTAATTAACATCTTTTGTCTTTAAAGAAAAACACAATAACAGAGCTTCCAATGATACAAACAGTTTTTTGTTGGAAAAAAATCAACTCAAAAAATTATTATAGTACTACATTCACTGTACACATAGCCTGAAGGGAATTTATACAAACTTTTTAAATAATTAGGCACATGTATTTTTGGATAAGGGATTCTCAACTTGTAATATGATTATATGCCAGACTGAAATTGTATGGGGCAAGCTTTACTCCGGGTCCTTTCCCTGCTTCTATAGGTGTCGGATTAGTAAAAGTAAAAGTCAACTTGTACTAGGATGAGCAAGATAAACAAGGAAACTAAACGTGCTTAACACATTTTAAACAATTTATGTCTTGGACTGCAAACACTGCATTAGGTAAAAGTTTGCATTGGGCATGCTTTTGCACAATTAATGTGATTTTTGCTATTGCATGCATGCTGATAATTTGTCAAACCTTAGCTCATACTCCGTTAGTTTGAGAGCAACACATGCAGCACTCAGGTCAACTGTTAGGGCATTACATCCAAGCCATGCTCTGTGCATCATTCTTCAAAATCTTTTAAATGTGATAACAATGTAGAAAAGAATTCATTCTGTTCCACACTGTGAGAAAGAACAAGATCATTAGTGTTTTGCAGAAGGGGATGGTCTTTTCGCGATCTGGTGACCAATGGCTCGAGTGCCCACAGAGAGGTCCCTGCGTGCCAGCTGTGGCACCCGTGCCATAGGTTCACCATCACTGATCTAGAGGTTCCTCCATGAGCAAATATCTGAGGAATTTCAGGGGGAAACCAAAAGAGCTCCAGTAAAACTCACCAAAATTTCTCAGCACTCCCCTTGTTTGTATGCCTTCTCCCAGGGAGAATAGACCAATCTGTAGCAGTGGCAGGGGGAATCCCACAAAGCCTATAGTCAGAAATGTATACAGTCATGCCTTGGATTGAGAGCATAATTTGTTCCGGAAACATGCTTGTAATCCAAAACACTCTTATATCAAAACGAAATCTCAAAAAAATCGTACAGGGATTTTGAATTTAAACCGCACTACAGTACTTGTATTGCAAGACGTTGCTTGTATATCAAGTAAAAAATAAATAAATAAATATTTAAAATTTTGCTTGTCTTGCAAAATGCTCTCAAACCAAGTTACTTGTAATCCAAGGTATTACTGTACTAAGCCCAAGGCCTACTTGATAACATCATGAAATGTGTATTGGTGTGATTGTGGAACACCCCTGTTTTGGCTAACAGTAATCCAGTTTTCAACAGCAAAACATCCATAGTTGCAGGGAGCTGCTGTAGGTTTTTGTAGGAGACGCCCTTTTCCCACAACATCCCATGACACAGAACTGCTGCTTGCACCGAGATTTCTCTTTGCTCTCCCTGCATATTCTACTGCTCCTCTGCCCTCTGGCCTGCTTAAAATCTGCTGCTAACTAAGATTATTGCTAAGCAAACATTGCCTTCCCCTTATCAACCAGTTAGCACATCTCTAAGAGAAATCTCTGCAGTGGCTACTTGTGGTGGGACTTTGATTCATGAACCTCCATCTTTGACCTCAGAGCTCTCCAGAGGAACCTCTAATATCCTGCTTTGCACTGAGTTGGGCTGGGGGATATGTCAGCTGTGAATAGGGAATGCAAACCCAATTGCTTCAGTTGAGGGGCTACATGCAGATGAATCCTGTGGGTCCTGAGGTCAGCCTTGTATAAGGACTTTCACTGGGTATAATAATCTGGGAGTGTCTTTGCATGGACTAGTTCCCTGCCCTTGTCATATGAGTAGAGGCCACATTCCCAGTTTGGTGAATAGGCTGATAGTCTGCCCAGCATGAAAAGGAGAATGAAGGTTCCATAGACAGAGATCCCAAGAGTGGAGTCCCTAGAAAATGCTGCTTCTTTGGCTTCTCTTGTCTCTGCAGAAAGGAAACCAAGTCACTCGTCCTAAAGAACTTCACTCCACTGCCTGTAGCATGGCGGGTCAGCGGCATGGAGAACATCGGTGATGACTTCAGTTTGTCAGAAGACATGGGCATTATTGAGCCCTTCTCCGCGTACTGCCTGCTGGTGAACTTTAGGGCCACAAAGGCGCTCAACATTAAGAAGGCCATTCGCTTGGAGGTTGGTCCCACACACTGCTGCTTTTCATGGTGAATCCAGCTTTGGGCTACAGGCAGCTTCTTTGCTCCCAAGGCCTGGTAGTGACACCAGGGCTGTAAAAAATCCCCCCTTGCTTCACTCTGGGTATCCTTTGGTGTCCAGGACCTGGACTAAAAATAGAGTGAAGTTAAAAGTTGCTCCCTCCCATGTGAAGCATCTCTTTTTTTCCATTCCAAGCCAGCCTTGTCTAACCTGGTGCCCCCAGAGGGGTTGGGCTCCCAGCATCCCCCGACCATGCCTAACCTTGATGGTGCCCTAGAGCTGTTGTCCTGTCAGGAGCCGCTGTTGGATCTGTGTGCTGCTGCTGCTGCTGCTGCTGCTGCCCACATGGTCAGTTGCTGAACTGCAGGTGGCACCCTGCTCTGTGAAGAGCCCTGCTGTGTCAGCTCCTTCCCTGGCCACCTCTCTGCCACCGCCTCTCTGTATGAGTCCAAGGCCAGAAGGAATGCCATCTGCAGCATATCCTGGGGTCTAAAAATATTCAGGGTCAACTTCGCTGTCTCCTTAACTGGGAGGGCTTCTGGACCTGAGGGTCACTCCTGGAATGGGCAAAGAAGTTGCCCCATGCCTTTCTTTTATAACATAGACAGCTCTGCAGCTTGAAAAAAAATCCCTGAGCAGTGAACATCAATTAAAATTAAATTAAAAGTCAAACATAAAAGCATTTATAATACAGTAATACCTTGGATTGCAAGTAACTTGGTCTGAGAGCATTTTGCAAGACAAGCAAATCTTTTTTAAAGATTTTGACTTGATAAACAAGCAAGTTCTTGCAAGACAAGTAGTCGTAGGGATGTAACTGCTTGCCTCAGGCCCGCCAGAGACTCGCTTTGATATAATAGTGTTTTGGATTACAAGCACGGTTCCGGAACGAATTATGCTTGCAGTCCAAGGCATAATCTGGAGGGCACCAGGTTGGGGTGGACTCTATTTAAAACCAAATTTTATCAATAAAACTGTGGCTTGTCTTTTACTCAGGAAAGGCTAGCTTAAATCAGAATGTCTTCAGCAGTTGCTAAGAACAGCAACCTCTGAAGGTGCTATTTGCATTGAAGGGAAGTCCCCCCTTGGCAAACCCAACCGGACCCTTGCAATTTGCATGGTAATGGAAAGGTGCATTTAGCATCATTTACAGTTTGACCCTGGAGATCAGCACCGATTAGTGAACCTGTGAGCAGGGGGTGCAGGAAGAGAAGAATGGGGAGCAGGCATGAAGAATCCTATAGAAGAGACAGCTGGTAGAGATTTCACCCGGCAAGCACACCCCACCTGAGAGGGGGCTCCCCAGTGATGGTGGCTTGCTGTCATTTCAGGTTTCAGATGCAGAGAATGTTCTCGGGATCGTTCAGATTGAAAACATACAAATCATTGCTGAGGCCTACGATGTTGCCCTGGATATCAGCTTCCCCAAAGGTGGGTTAGAGGCTTCCAAGCCTAGAGCATTCTCAGCTGATGGCTTACTGGGAAGGATGCTGAGGATGGACACACAACAGAAAAGGACCAGAAGGTCATTGAGTCTATCCCCAAGTCAGGATTTTCACACATCCCCTCTCTACAGATTAACTCTACATACACTGTTCTTTCAACATGGACGTCTGGTTATCTCTGCATGTGGCCCTCCACTTTTGGAGAAGCAGACCCTAATAGGTGCAAGACCCTTGCAGCAATAGAGAGAATTCACATCTGGAGCGTGGGTGTCTGTGTGTGATGGGGGGGCACATTTGCACCTTTTCTCTCAAGTTCTCTTTGCTCTGGGTTGGGAGCAGGCGGCATATTCTAGGGCAGGCTTCCCTAACCTGCTGCCCTCCAGATCTTTTGCACTAAAACGCCTAGCGTTCTTGACCATTGGCATGCTGGCTGGGGCTGATGGGAGTTCAGATCCAAAACATCTGGAGGGCACCAGGTTGGGGTGGACTGTTCTATTGCCTTGGCCATAACTTCCCCTCATTTTTCCTTCCACCTTTCTCTTTCTTTACCTGCATTGTCCAAACAAATGCACCACCTTTTGCTGTAATTTGCTTAAAAGGGAAAGTGAAAAAGAGCAAAAGGCAAAGAGTTAATTTCCAGGCCTCATCCTGGATAATGAAGCTTCAGGGGTGGGGTGGGGAAGAGACAAAGAACTTCTGGAGAGGAGCTGCCCTCGAGGATTCCCTCCAACGTCCCTCTTGGATCAGACATGGCCGCTTCCTTAGCAGTCTACAAATACTGCTGCTCCCTTTCACCTGCCCGCCACAACTGCTTAGGTTGTTTGTGCAACCTGGCTAGTCCTGCCTCTTGTCCTGGCCTTACACTGCTGGGGGTGGCAGTGGCGGTAAGCAGTGAAATCCAGAGCACCGATGAGCCACCTTGAAGGAGGCCTCTCAACCCACCTGTCAATGTAGGTCAGGCTGGAGCGTACATCCTAGACTTACTTACAAGTAGCTGCCACCACTCACTCAGTTCTGGGCAATTGTGGATTCCCTGATCTGCACTTTCTGAGAGGAGAGAATCAGCACTCAGGAAGCTCTCCTAGTTTGTGCCCAGCAAAGCCCAGTCCATTGTTCCTTTCCCGCTCCCCTTCTCAAGCCTGTAGCCTGCACACAAGGAATCTGGCACCTCAGTGGGACAGATCTTTGGGCTACATAGTCAACTCCTGGTTCCAAATTAGAACTTCCAAATTATTAAAGCTTAAGATCAGGAGGTGGAAGAAGTAAGGAAGTAGCATTAAAGTAGGAAGATAAACAATTCACTCTCCGGATAGCCCTAGCCTAGGTAAATGTACAGAGAAACAGCAGCTTTCTTGCATGGAGCAAGAATCCCTTCCAGATGTTCAATGATAGACAAACTTATGGGCAAACACCTTCATCTGTATCTCTGTACTTGAGGGATACTTGACGGGGATAAAGGATCAGCTGAGCAATAGCTATCCTTGATGGTGGGTGATTTGAAATGCTTCACTTGAGGCATGTTGTTGTCACATAGGCAGGAAGCCCATGTAAAAGGTGTGATCAGCACCTGTGGACAGCCCAAGCAGGTAGAACAAAGAGGTGCAAATCAGAAATATTTCCTTTGGTTTCCTGGCAGACAGACCCACAGGTGGTGGTGAGGAGGGAGGGAGGGAGGGAGGACACACTTCATCCTGTGCATTTGGGCTGGTGATTGATACTGGCATGAGGGAATTCTTGGAATGGAGAGCCTAGTCATTTGGGCCAGTAGAGGGATTCTTAAAGGCACCTTATGATCAGCCTGTCTTCCCACCATCTTTCACTGTTTGTGGCCACTGCAGGTACAAATGGTGGTTTGGAGTTTGGGGCTGTGAGAGTCATGGATGAAGTGAAGCAGACACTGTCCTTGAAGAACAAAGGCAAATATGAGATTGCTTATAGGTGAGTTCCATTCACACTGAAGATGTGCCCTGTTTGTGTCCTCTGCTTTCTTACTGTGAACTTAGGATGCTGTACAAAAGCTGTCTCTGTCAAAGACCATTAGACCTTCTGGAACGAGATATTGGCAGACTCCTCCTCACTCCAGTTGCATCCCACATTCGGGTCACCCTACACTCAGCACATCTGCTTTTGCTTAAGCACATCATATTTTATGTATATCTCAATTAAAGGCTTCCAGAGGGCAGCCATGTTAGTCTGTTGCAGCAAAAACAATGAAGAGTCCTGTGGCACCTTAAAGACTTAAGGCACCTTAAATTTATTCTAGCATAAGCTTTCATCAGTGGACTAAAGCCCACTTCCTCTAGTGGACAACTATCCTGCTTAAGGCTGGCCGGCAGCCAGCAGCTGCCTTGCTTCTGGGAGCACTGCCAACAGGTGAAGATAACGGAAGCTGTTTGGGTTTGCTGCAGAGCGGAGAGTAGAAAAAGCATGGTCTTACAGTCCTAGGAATCAAGCAGAGTCAAACAAAAGTCCAAGGGTCGAGCAGAGGCATAGTCAGGGTGGGTCCAAAGTAGAGTCCAAGGTTCAAGGCAAGGTTCAGGAGCAAGGTCAGGGATCAGGAACAAGAGTCAAGGAAGAGGTTGTTTCCCAATACCCAGGCTTCAGTGAGTGTGTGCTTTTCTACTGCCTGCTGCCAGGGCACGCCCATCCCGCAGCTGGAGCTCCTCAGCAGCAGGCTGAATACAAAAGCCTCACAAGGCCGACGTCCTGGTTTGCAGCCGGACGCTGCGTCGAGGGGCCTGCACCTGTTCCTGCCGTCTCCTCCTCCTCCTCTGTCTGGGACTCGGGGCCTGCACCACCTCCACCTCTGTTTCTGACTCCTCCCGGGCTGGGGAACTCCCACGGGTCACGCCAGAGGGGCCTGCCCGCTCTTCAGCTGCCCGGCCAGCCCCGTCTGGAGCAGCAGTGTCTGAACTCTGCTCCTGAGGAGTGCCCAGGGCCCGGGGTGAGTCACACTCGTCCTCAGAGGAGGATTCCTGGAGGGGGGTCATGACAACAACTATGGAGAATTAAAAAGGTTCTACCCTTAAAAGCTGCCTAAAAATAATTTAAAATGAATAAATAAAACTGACATTTAAAAAATAGGCCAGAATAAATTTGTTCGTCTTTAAGGTGCCACAAGACTCTTTGCTGTTTTTTTTATTATTATTAAAAACTATCATTGTGGCTTGTTTATGTTTGTTTATTTTTTGTATTTGTTTTCCTTTTTATATTAGTAAAATACTATTTTTTAAAAAGTAGTTTGGTTTCATGGTTTTTACTGCTGTTCTTACTGCTGTTTAATTAGTTGATCTTACATCTTGGACCATACGTTTTTGTTTCTCTGATTCTCTCATGAGTAATTAATATTGATTGCCTTAGCTGCAGTTTCATGTGTTGATTAACTATTGCTTTATGTGGATATTGTCAGCTATCTTGGGGACATGTTTGGCAGAAGGGCAAAATGTGCATACACACGTGTGTGTGTGTGTGTGTGTGTGTGTATGCATGCATTATATAGAACAGGGCTCTCCAACCTTGGGTCCCCAGATGTTTTTGGCCTACAACTTCCAGCATGCCCCAGCCAGCGTAGCTCGGAGTTGTAGGCCAAAACAACTCCCAGCATGCCCCAACATGCTGGGAGTTGTAGGCCAAACACATCTGGGGACCCAAGGTTGGAGAGCCCTGATATAGAACATATACATGGCTGTCTGGAGGATGCTGGGAGTTGTACTCCAACAAATGTGGAGGGCACCAGGTGGGGGAAGGCTGCCCTATTGCATCATCTTTTTGGTACAAGCAGGGCGAGGGAAGCAGAATTGGCAAAATGTACATCTGGTTTATTTCTAAAACTTGAAGTATTTTATTTTTAAAAAAACATTTGGCAAGATGCAGGCATATCTGCATACTGCAGCATGAAAAGTGAGAGAGGAAGATTAGCATCCATTTGGAAAAGTACGTATTTCAAAAGCCAAGGAGTTGTTCTCATTCATGTTGCAAAGCTGGCCAAAAATGACTCCTTTTGCTCATGCCTCATGCTGGCATCCTGCAGAAAGCAGTAACAACCAGCGTCTGTTTTTAAACATGTCTTTGTAAAGCCTTTCATGCCTGGAGATAGTGACATAGCACCCTGCCCACAATCTAGTACAAACACAGGGATGTGGAAAGTTACCTTATCACCTGGTTAGCTGGCTTCATTCATTAGGCAGCGTAAGGGCACTACTACCCTGGCAAACCCACACCTTGAGCCCCAGTGAGATGGAACTTTGCAGGGGGATAATTTGAATTGGAGGCGTGGCTCACAGGGAAAGGGGTAAACACCCCCCCCATTCCCTCCTCCTCAAAGTGCCATGGCCTTTTTAAAAAAAGAAGGCATGGGGTGGGGGCACTGTGATATGTATTACACACATAAATGCATCGTTTGCCCACGAGGCATAGTTATGTCAGTTCAAAGTGACAGGTCCCCGCACAACCATTTGACCTGCTTTTAGGGACATGGTTTCATGAGTTCTTCACTTTTCTTGGTACCTTTGACTTCTGTGTCTCTGTCATCATCCTGGACCAACTCATGAGGAGTCTCCATTTTGTCCTTATTCTCCAGCTTGGTTGTGGAATCCACTGACCATGGGATGCCCAACCTGAGTCCACTGTTCTCCATCCATCCCCAAAAAGGGAATTTGGGTGCCAGTGACCGTCCCACACAAGTCCAGATCATTTTTCGCTCCAAGAAGGAAGTGAAAGTGGATGATAAGCCTGTTCTTCAGTGCCACGTAAGAGAGCTGGCAATCGCTGGCTGTAAGGAGGGTCTGAGGTGCCTCAACTATGTATTTTCTCTTTGTGTGTGCGCACACATGCATGATTCCGTGTGTGCGCGCCACAGTGACTGACCTGGCTAGCCAGGTAGTGCCATTTAATCATGAAAGTTCCCCCATATTTTTTCTCTGGCTGGATGGTGAGCTCCAGAGCCTCCAGACAAAGTTTAGAGGCCTTAACCTTCAGCCTTCTAACTAAGAGACAAAGCACAGATTTCTAGCCTCAGCTCTGGTCCCTACCCTGCCTGCAGGCTTGCAATCTAAAATATACAACACAAAAGGAAAGGGGGATGGGGAGGGGAGAGGAGAGGAGAGGAAAAGAACAAACTGAGGCTCCATTCTAAGAACTGGAGCTGGTCATTCTAAGACCAGCTTGAATGGAAACAGGAGGAGGAGGAGGAGCCAGTAGGGAGCTGGTGTCTCAGCAGGGCAATAGAGTGGGCCCTGTTTCTCATCCCTCCTGCTGCTGCAGTCAGGTGGAATGTCTGCTGGTAGGTGACAGCAGAGGGAGAGAGAGAAATGCAAAGGTGTCATGAATACTGCAAAGATTCCAGTAGGGGTGGCTTGGTGTATCTGCAAAAATCTCGGGAGAACAAACTACAGCTAGTACATCTGTCAGTCTGTCTCGTCCTCAGTCTAACCTCTTGTCCTCAATCTAGGTTATTGAGCCAAACCTTTGTGAAGGAGGGGAGGTCATTGCCACCATACCCATCCGAGTGTCTGTGCAATCCATGTTCACCAAGCACAGCATTACCCCTCCATCGCTCATCAACTTTGGGCCGCTGGTGAATGGCTCCCGAAAGACCAGCAGTTTCACCATCGAGAACAAAGGCGCCCTCGATTTTAAGTTTGGCATCTGCAAGCTAGTCCGAGACGTGGCAATCCCACTGAGGAAAGGGTGAGAGGAGAACTTTTTCCTGAGTGAAAGGCAGGGATGTTGAAGAGTCCTTGGTTTCGAGTCACGAGTCAAGTCACGAGTCTTTGGACTCGAGTCCGAGTCCGAGTCCCTGGTCCAAAATGGTGACTCACGAGTCATAAGTCACTCCCAAAGCTGACTCCACGAGTCCCTATTAAAATCAATGGGGGGTTTTCCCAACAAAATAAGGCTATTTCAGATGTGTGGCTTAAATAAATTCTAGGCACAAGTATGCCTTTTTATTTCAAAACTCTGCAACTGATTTTGGCAAGAACAGACCAGGCAGACAAACCCAAAATAACCAGACAGGCAGAGGAGGCAGGGAACCCCAAAACAGGCAGGCAGAGGCCTTTGTCTTGGACAATTCAAACTGTGGAACTGGTTAAGAAGAGACCAGGCAGGAAGAGGTGGCAGGGAACCCCAAACAGGCAGGCAGAGGCAGCCAAACCCAAAATGTCTGAAAGGTTGCATTTTAGGAAAATGATTTTAAAAAATAAACTTGCTGTACTTCCTAAAACCTATCCATGTTGCATTTGAAGAACACGATTTTGGAACATGAGTCTCGAGTCGAGTCCTTGGTCTCGAGTCCCGAGTCGAGTCCTTAGTCTCAAGTCCCGAGTCGAGTCTCGAGTCCCATTAAAAATATTGGGACTCGAGTCAGAGAGGGGACTCAGTCCGACTCACGAGTCGAGTCCTCGAGTCCGAGTCCCCATCCCTGGTGAAAGGGAAAGGCATCAGTGGAGCAAGGCTGTGCACTGAGCAGTGCGGTTCGCTCAGAGGCACTGAAGAGAGTGCGCCGCTGCTGCCACTGCCGCAGGCTGAGGCTCCCGGAGGAGCTGCAAAATGAAAAGAAGCCACATTCGTTCATGAGATGTACAGGCGTACTTGCACTCCCAACCCTACTACATTTTGATTCTTCCTGTGTGCAGTTGTGTCACAAAGGCAGGCTCTGAGGTGACTGGACTCACATTTTGTTTCCACTTCATTTTGCAGAAACTCTCATATCAAAAACTCCCGTTCTCGCGAGACAGACCTCAGCCGGCAGAATGCTCCACCGGGCAGACAAAGCAAGCGCGCTGAATCTCTGCAAAAGGACATGAGCCTGGTGACTCAGGTAGGCGGTTTCCCTGTTCTCCACCGCCCTGGCCTCTGGGTCTGATGCTTGGGCCTCTTCCTTCATTTTGCCCACCCCTCTGGCGAGATGATGGTTGTGTGGGGACTGGGCTCATTAGTTCTGCAGAGGAGCTTCAAAGGGACATGGGGAGAGATTCTGGTTCAGAGGAGGAGGGCGGGGGGAAGTGAAGAATAAGGAGCCCAGGATGGGGGAGATACAGAGGAGGGAGGAGGAATTCAAGGTGTTCCTGTAACTGTGGGAAACCAGAGCTTTTCTGAGGAGGAGCAGTTATGGAGAGAAGAACAGTGAAGAGTAATAAGGTCGGTGTTCTGAGCATTTGGCTCTGCAAAGCAATGAACAGCCTTGAAGGCTCCGTTTTGAGATACTGGTTACTGGGAAGGGAAGGGCATTAGTCCTAATTAGTCTGGAATTTATTTTCAATCTGTTGCATTGATGAACTAATTCTATTATTGATTTCTGCAAAACACTTTAATCTGTAATCTAAAGCCAAGTTTGCTTGTTTGCAGTTTTACATAATAAAGGTTAGGTGATTAGAAGAACAGTTTCTTTGCTTAGCTTTGGAGGGAGAGCCAGGCGGCCTCCACAGGTTGCATGCTTCCACGATCATTTGACCTGGGCACTTTGCCCCACACCACCAACCCTCACTCTTAAAAGACATTGTTTTCTTTAGAGCAAACATGGGGAACCTTGCTTTGACTGTCCTTGTTTGAAAAGACACAAGTACAACTTTTCTGTTTCTTACACATGTTACGCATAAAGGCGCACATCCACCCATGCTGTGATGCACAGCACATCTGGATGGTGAGGTCTCAGGGCCGCAGTGTCTCCCTCGGGTGCTGTTTCCTCAGAAGGAGGTCACTGGAGACTTACAGCATTTATGTGATATAATGTCTATTTACGCACATGAACAGGCTGAGCATCAGATGAGGGTTCACAGCATGAACACTCCCAACAGATTCCTCTTGCCTATCAGATTTCTAGGGGAACCCATCACGTCACAGAATTTGTGGCAGAGAGCCAAGTCGGTTTTCTGACTACTTTTCAGATTGAGTTCCAGAACAGACTAACTTGCTGTTCCACACACAGTGCCCAGTACACTCCTCCTCTTGTCTAGCGGGGGACGGGATGGACGGGACAGGACATGAGTCACCTCTGCCCATCACCTTTGCCTTCTTAGGCTGTCCCAGGCCCCACTGAAATGCATCACCAGGATGTTTCTGACTATCAACTGTCCTTTGTCCATTTTTGAGGGGCCCTTAGGGGACCCGCACTAATAGCTCACTAATAGCTTACACAAGTCTTCAAGAATTGCAGATTTGGAAGGGATCCTGCGAGGTCATCTTGACCAACCCCCCACCCCAGGCAATTTATTTATTTATTTACTACATTTTTATACCGCCCAATAGCCGAAGCTCTCTGGGCGGTTTACCATAGTTAAAACCATAAAATACAATATAAAATAAATATAAAATTTAAAACCACAGATTAAAAACAAACAGCAGAGCTAGCAGCAGCAGTTACAATAACAGAGTTAAATACAACTACAAGATTAAGATGATTAAAATGATTAAAATGGAGGAGGGCAACAAGGATGATAAAGGGACTGGAAACAAGGCCCTATGAGGAGAGACTGAAAGAGCTGGGCATGTTTAGCCTTCAGAAGAGGAGACTGAGGGGAGATATGATCGCACTCTTCCAGTACTTGAAGGGATGTCACACAGAGGAGGGCCAGGATCTCTTCTCAATCATCCCAGTTTGCAGGACACGGAATAATGGGCTCAAGTTACAGGAACCCAGATTCCACCTAAACATCAGGAAAAATTTCCTGACTGTTAGAGCAATAAGACAATGGAACCAACTACCTAGGGAGGTGGTGGGCTCTCCCACTCTGGAGGCATTCAAGGTGCAGCTGGACAGCCATCTGTCAGGGATGCTTTGACCTGGATTCTTGCATTGAGCAGGGGTTGGACTCAATGGCCTTGTAGGCCCCTTCCAACTCTACTTTTCCATGATTTCCATGAAATGCCTGGGAGAATAGAAAGGTCTTCACTTGGCGCCAGAAAGAGTACAATGTAGGCGCCAGGCGAGCCTCTTTGGGGAGCTCATTCCACAACCGGGGTGCTACATCAGAAAAGGCCCTCCTCCTGGTAGCCATCTGCCTCACTTCCTTTGGCAGGGGCTGTCAGGAGAAGGACCACTGATGAAGATCTTAGTGTCCAGGCAGGTACATATGGGAGGAGACCATCCTTCAGACACCCTGGCCCCAAGCCGTTTAGGGCTTTGAATGTTAATACAAGACATGTGTGTCATGTGCACTCACCCACAGGCATGCACATTCTGTCTCTCTCTCTCACACACTTTCTTATGCAGGGAAGGCAGCCAGAAGGTGTGGGGCAAAGCACACCTTGTGGCTTCCCTAGGTACCTCTTCCCCAGATGTTCTGATGGAGCTAGGCATGGCAAACAGGGCATAGCCACATTAACAGGCTCCAGAGGGGGAGAAAGGACTGGAGCAGCGGAGTCCGATTTGGTCCAGGCTTGAGTTGAAGCTCCAGGACTTCCCACGGACATCTGACCCAGAACCACTGGTGCAGTGGTACAGCATGGCAGAAGCCTGACTTGGTCTGGTGGCAGCTTCAGTGAAGGTAGTCTCCGGTTTGTCCTCTTTCCACAGGCTCGTTTCTCCATCGGCATGTTCACGGTGTATCCTGGATTTGGAACCATTGCTCCAGGAGGCCATCAGATCATCACTGTGGATTGCTTGGCAGATCCACCTGGGAAGTCTGAAGAGTACATGGTGATTGAGATCACCGACAGAGACCCTGAAGACAACCCTGGTGGCATTCCATACACACTGATTGCTGAGTCCTGCATCCCAGGTAGGAGGCAGTTGCAAAACCATCACAGCTGGAAGGGAAGTCCTGAGCCCTTTTCCTCCTGCCCAGCTGTGGTCCACATTTCATTCCTCCTGCTGAACAACCTGTGATATTATTTAAAGGTACAATCCTCCTTCTCCTGAAGGCCGACTATGATAAAGCATGATTTAGAAGGCATGATTTAGGTCAGATGGGATCTACTGGGAGATCTCTGGTAGATTAGCAATGGATCAGCAAGTATTGCTGACTCCCAGGTTGGTTGTACTGTAGCGACAGCACAATGACTCTCCCTGTACTAAATTAATCCACTGGAATGAAGAAAGCTTGGAGTAACCACGAGTGGGTTTTCCCCCTGAAAGGACAGACTGTGAGCCACACTAAGTTCTGGTATCCAAAACAAATCTCTGGGCTCAGAATTCTTTAATTCTAATTCTATTTCTTTTGTACCAGGCCCCAGGTAGGGGATCTCAGGGTCATAGAATCATAGAAAAGTAGAGTTGGAAGGGGCCTACAAGGCCATCGAGTCCAACTCCCTGCTCAATGCAGGAATCCAGTCAAAGCATCCCTGACAGATGGCTGTCCAGCTGCACCTTGAATGCCTCCAGAGTGGGAGAGCCCACCACCTCCCTAGGTCATTGGCTCCATTGTCTTATTGCTCTAACAGTCAGGAAATTTTTCCTGATGTCCAGCTGGAACCTGGCTTCCTGTAACTTGAGCCCATTATTCCGTGTCCTGCAAACTGGGATGATCGAGAAGAGATCCTGGCCCTCCTCTGTGTGACAACCCTTCAAGTACTGGAAGAGTGCTATCATATCTCCCCTCAGTCTCCTCTTCTGAAGGCGAAACATGCCCAGTTCTTTCAGTTTCTCCTCCTAGGGCCTTGTTTCCAGTCCCTTTATCATCTTTGTTGCCCTCCTCTGAACCCTCTCCAGTTTGTCTACATCCTTCTTAAAGTGTGGTGCCCAGAACTGAACGCAGTACTCAAGGTGAGGCCTAACCAGTGCCGAGTAAAGGGGAATTATCACTTCACGTGATTTGGAAGCTATACTTCTATTAATGCAGCCCAAAATAGCATTTGCCTTCTTTGCAGCCACATCGCATTGCTGGCTCATATTCAGTTTGTGATCTACAACAATTCCAAGATCCTTCTCACTTGTAGTATTGTTGAGCCAAGTGCCCCTCCATTCTGTAACTCTGCATTTGGTTTCCTTTCCCTAGGTGCAGCACTTGGCATTTATCCCTATTAAATTTCATTCTGTTGTTTTCGACCCAGTGCTCCAGCCTATCGAGATCGCTTTGAATTTTGTTTCTGTCTTCCAGAGTATTAGCTATTCCACCCAACTTTGTGTCATCTTCAAATTTGATAAGCATTCCCTGCACCTCCTCATCTAAGTCATTAACAAAAATGTTGACGAGCACTGGGCCCAGGACCGAGTCCTGTGGTACCCCACTCGTTACCTCTCCCCAGTTTGAGAAGGAACCATTGATAAGCACTCTTTGAGTCCGATTCTGTAGCCAATTGTGGATCCACCTGATAGTTGTTCCATCTAGCCCACTTTTAGCTAGCTTGCTAACCAGGATATCATGACATGAGGCACTTTGTTGAAAGCTTTGCTGAAGTCCAGATATATTGTGTCCACAGCATTCCCACAGTCCACAAGGAAGGTTACCCGATCAAAAAATGAGATCAGATTAGTCTGGCAGGATTTGTTCTTGATAAATCCATTTTGGCTTCTAGTAATAATCACTGCATTGTTTTCAAGGAGCTTGCAGACTGACTTTTTTATAATCTGCTCCAAAATTTTCCCAGGGATTGATGTCAGACTGACTGGTCTATAGTTCCCAGGTTCCTCCTTCTTGCCCTTTTTGAAGATGGGAACAACATTTGGCAACATTTGGCACTCCAGTCATCTGGCACTTCACCTGTCCTCCATGATTTCTCAAAGATAATAGACAGTGGTTCTGAGAGTTCTTCTGCCAGTTCCTTTATTATTCTAGGATGTAGCTCATCAGGCCCTGGAGATTTAAACTCGTTCAGAGTATCAAGTGCTCCTTGACCATTTGCCTATCAATCTTAAGCTGCAATCCTGCCCCTTCAGTCTGCACTTCAGGTTTGCCAGGGGGGTCATAGACCCTCTTTTGGGAGAAGACTGAGCCGAAGTAGGAATTGAACACTTCTGCCTTTTCTTTGTCTTCTGTTTCTCTGTTTAAATAGTGAACTTATGAGAGAATACACATATAAGAAAAATGTGGAAGGCCAAATAACTCTATTTCGGATAAATATTTGCAGTGTGGCCTATTATGTAGGTTGGTGCAGGAGTCTTGCAAAGGCCTCTTGGGCAAATATTTGTCACAAGTGCCTACAGGCAATTGCTCCGGCAGACCTCGTGATCCATCTCCCCTCTGCCTCCTTCGTGCAGCCCAACTCATGGTCCAGGGGATGGTGAGCTGTTAGGTGCCTCCCCACCCCAGTTACCCTTGCTGCAGCCCCACTGGTTAGACGGTGGAGCAAATGCAGACCTGAAGCCCTGGTGGGGGTGGTGATGGAGGTGTGAGAGTAAACTAGAGTAAAAGCTTTGCCCGCTTAACTCTTAGTATTACGAGCGGAAGGAAGAAAGCGAAAGCAACGTATTGATAGTCAAGTGTTTATTCAGTTGTAAGACTCTTACGAGATTAAGGCGTGTCACACGCAGAAGAGAGGTTCTTGAAGATGGTAGCACAACACCGTGCTCACCCCTACTTTATAGTATTTAATTATAAACAATAGGAGGATTATACAACGGTTACGCAACAATTACATAACATGTTGACTTGCAAACTTGTTGACTTGCATGTGTCACCAGACCGTGACGTATAGTCACCTTGAATCTAAGTCAGGAGATATTTTGCACTCCATTCACTTCTGCACCCCCACTAAACCTAACAGGAGGAACCCCGCCCCCAGGGGATGGAGAATCCTCCTATTGGGACTCCCATCCTGAAGACAGACAGCTTAGGTGAGTAACAAGTGTATCCCTCTCTGTTAACCTCCATTTTCATTGACACGTGTAAATTGGCCAGTGCTGTTTCCTTTGGTCGTTTGTTGAGAGACTGTGGTCCCTTCAGCTATCTTTGCTGGTCTTTCTCCAAGGCTTTGTGACCGACAATACAGGGACCATTTTTGAGGAGCATCGAATCTGCAGCAGCAGCAGCCTCAGTCAGGCGCTGAAGACTATCGGATATGAGGGTCTGTTTGTGACAGATGAGAACAAGTTTATCTTTAATAACATCCTAGTCGGGCATCAGGCAGTCGCCCGTTTCAAGATCTTGAACACTGGCCGGATCCCCTGCGATGTCGCTTTTGCCATAAAGCCAATTTCAGCCAAGGTAAGAAAGGGAACAAGGTGTTTATGCCATTGTTTTTGGGCTGTCCCTTAGATTTTGAGTTGAGATTGGCTTTACTTCACCCAATAAAAGACCAGGCAACTTGGTGACACAGAATAATATCAGCAGTCTAGAATTTCATGAGGTAGCTTAAAATAAACAGAAAAATTGGGAGGTTTGTTTAGCTACTCCTCCTATCATACTAAAATGTTTCCTTTGCTAAATAAATGACTGACCAGGGTATTCTCCAGGCAGCATTCATTCACTGCACTTAGCAGAACTGGTCGCTTACAAGGCAACCCATTCAGCCCAAGACAGGCTGATTGCCCAATCAGGAAACATTATCTCCATCTCCATGTGTAACTGGGGCGCGGGTGGCTTTGTACAGCTTGTCTGGGGGCAGTTCTTCAAGTTTCACTGACTGTGTGGTTGTTTCCTCAGTCCACTGTTCGAATCAGTGATGTCTTTGAGCTCCACCCTGTGCGGACGTGCATCGCCAGCCGTTCGCATGCCTTTGCGACTCTGACCTTCTCGCCACAGACCATGCAAAACTACCAGTGCATTTTTGAGGCTTCTGTTGATGCAATGCCCAGGTAATTCTGTCATGGCTGACAGAGAGCACAACCTTGGTGAGGCCTTTTAGATGTGTGCACAAGATCAATGTTTCCCCTTGGCTCTTGCTTTCAGTGTGGCCGCCAAATCAAAAAGTTTATCGTTCGAGGTCACTGGGGACGGCAACCTTCCTCGGATCACCATCGTGCGCCCCGTGCTGCGCAACAAGAAAGGGAACCCGCTTCTGCTCTTCAGGAAACTCCTCTTGGGACATGCAGAAACTCTTCCTCTTGTACTTAAGAACAGTGGCAGTATACTGGTCCAGGTAGTGAACTGAAGGGAACAAATGCCCCAGCAGTAGCTGCAAGCAAATATTGCTTCCTTGCAGTGGGGAAGCCATCAAGCAGCGTTGTAGCGGGGCACAATGCTCTCTCTGGGACCATCGCTTGCCCTGTGCACATAAGTGCTGCTCAGTGGATTCCACCCTCCCAGTTACCTGTTTGTCATGTTTTCCTATGATCCTGCACAAACATGAATGTGCCTGCATGACCAGAAAACTAGGGGAGCTGGGATGAGGCAGAATGGGAGCACCCTAGTTGGGTTCAGGAGGGCAGATGCTTAGTGGGCCTCTTGGGGAAGCTTAGCAGGGCAGAGGTAGCCGACTGAGGAAACAAACTGGCTGTAGAGTGACCTTCCCTGATTTGGTGCTCTCCTGCTGTGTTGGACACAGCCCCCGTCAAGCCCCAGCCAGCATGGCTACTGGTTGGGGAAGAGAGTTTGCAGAGTTTAATAACAATGTAGGCTGTAGGTTGACAAAGGTTGCCCTAAAAATATTTGGATGTTGAGAATTTATGGGACAAATTGTCGGGAAAAGCTTTGTTTATTTTGCAGTATTCTAAGATGCCATCTGGATCTCAGTGTTCTCCCAGGACTCACTCCTGTGTCCCTGTTCTTGTGTTGCTCCTCTCCTCAGCTGTACCTCGACGTGTCCGATGAAAATTGTGCTTTCACCCTGAAACCCAGACCCACCACCCAGTGCGCTTATGTGTCTCCTCAGACTGAGGACAGTGAATCCAGCGAGGGAGGTAAATGCCACACAGCTGCTCTGGCAGTCAGCATCTGCGGGACCGTGTGCTGTAGCATTAGCTGTCTTTGAGCTGCTAGCTCAGGGCACAGTGTTAGCAGAAGCCCAGACGACTGCACAAGGTGTCTGCAGAGAAGCCGCCGAAGGGGTCTCAGGCAAAAAGCCAAGGCATTCCTTGAAAGGGACCCAGCCTCTTAGTCTATGGGGCTTGCAGGGAAGGAATTCCTTTCCATGAATGTTCATGATGCCTGTTTCCCTTGTGCCTTCACAGTCAGGAAGCCTCACACAGCCTCCCTGGTCTTGCACAACGGGGAATCAGCAGAGTTCGATGTGGTTTTCCAACCCAGCCTGACCCAGCGTATGGAAGGGCTGATCCACCTCTCTATTACGGACAACCAGTATGAAGAGACCAGCATCCAGGTGGTAGGCGAGGGCTACCAGGCAGACATCACTCTGGACAATATCCACAACTTGTTGACAGGGAGTGATGTGGAGAGTGCTGAGGGACACCTGGAGGCGAGCACAGCAGAGGGTGAGAGAAAGTGGGGGAGCTGCTCTGCCTGCCTGCCTGTGTGAGTGTGTTGCAGCAGTGGCTCTGTCTGCGGGAAAGCGCGATCTTGCCCTATTCTCATTCAGAAAGACTTGATTCACCTGGAGAGCTGCGTCAAAGCCTGAGTGAGGGTTGCTAGTCCTTGGAGCCCCACTGTGGCATTACCTATCTTATAACCAAGTGAAATTCTCAAAATTCATTTCATTTATTTCATTTCTTTACCGCCCAATACCTAAAGCTCTCTGGGCAGTTCACAATAATTACAATCCAGAAAATAGTGGGCGAGGTTTCTAGTTCTCCAGAACTCTTCTTCAGGCTGGATGTTAACAAAACAACAAAGGCTGGGTGGAAGCTCTGTCAAGCGCTGGAACCCAGAGGCCTGCTGTTCAAAATGCTCCAACATGGTGTCTGCTGCCTCACTGTTTTGCTCCCCACCCCCATTCCACCTCCATTCTGCATAACATCCCCTTTACTCAGCACTGCTTAGGCCTCATCTTGAGTACTGCGTCCAGTTCTGGGCACCACACTTTAAGAAGGACATAGACAAACTGGAGAGGGTTCAGAGGAGGGCAACAAGGATGATAAAGGGACTGGAAACAAGGCCCTATGAGGAGAGGCTGAAACAACTGGGCATGTTTAGCCTTCAGAAGAGGAGACTGAGGGGAGATATGATCGCACTCTTCCAGTACTTGAAGGGATGTCACACAGAGGAGGGCCAGGATCTCTTCTCGATCATCCCAGTTTGCAGGACACGGAGTAATGGGCTCAAGTTACAGGAACCCAGATTCCACCTAAACATCAGGAAAAATTTCCTGACTGTCCGAGCAATAAGACAATGGAACCAACTACCTAGGGAGGTGGTGGGCTCTCCCACTCCGGAGGCATTCAAGGTGCGGCTGGACAGCCATCTGTCGGGGATGCTTTGATCTGGATTCCTGCATTGAGCGGGGGGGTTGGACTCGATGGCCTTGTAGGCCCCTTCCAACTCTACTTTTCTATGGTTCTATGATTCTATGATTCTATCCAGCCTGAAGAAGAGTTCTGGAGAACTCAAAAGCTTGCTCGCTATTTTGTGATATTTTACCTGGTTCTAATAACGGTACTGTGATTTTTGGATTATTTTCCCCGGATGGACCAAGGTAGAATGGACCTATGTCATTTGTGGGGGCTAAAAGAAACGCTTGTCCCTATATCAGTCATCCCCAAACTGATCCCCCCAGATGATTTTAGACTATAACTCCCATCATCCCTGACCATTAGCCATGCTGACTGGGGCTGATGGGAGTGTAGTCCAAAACAACTGGAGGACACCAGTTTGGGAAAGGCCACCCTGTATGCTGTGCAAGTGGATTCTTACCTTACTAAGGGGTCCTCTCATAGCACTGTTTTCTTGAAGAGCCTGATTTGTAGCCCACTCCTGGAACGGTTGTCACTCACCCATACACAGCTTTTATTCCCTTGCCTTTAGCAGCAGCACTACCAAGGGTCCTGAAGCAGCACTGATGATGCTGATTGATTATGATGAACTTCCCTGGTCCTAGAAATGCTAATACCTGGCTATGCTTTTCCTCATTGCTCGCTCTTTCTCACCATCCGCTCCCCTGAAGCATCGCAGAAAAGGAGAGCTGTTCTAGCCATGCTGTGTTCGCATGACCTTGCCTACTCCTGTTCTTAAGATGTGTGTCTAATTATTCTCAAGACACGTGGCTTGTCTCCACTCCACAGCCAGTGTATGTATGGGGAAATAATAGCAGTCTTCAGATATCACACCAAACTATGCTTAGTAAAGCCAAACTGACCCTATGTCAGTCATAGTGGTGAGAGTGTTGGACTGGGGCTCGGGAGATCCGGGTTCTAGTCCCCGCTCAGCCATGAAACTCACTGGGTGACTTTGGGCCAGTCACTGACTCTCAGCCTCACCTACCTCACAGGGTTGTTGTGAGGATAAAATGGAGAGGAGGATTAGGATTATGTAAGGCGCCTTGGGTTCCTTGCAGGAAAAAAGGTGGGGTATAAATATAACAAATAAATAAATAAAATAGCAAGGTTTACAAGAGGCTGCCAAACCAGGATATAAAACCGTGGTTTGAAGCTGATTTGCCATTCACAAATCATTGAATTCACAAACCATTAGCAAACCACAGCTATGGCCCCAGAGGCTGCTCCACCTCAGAGATAGAGTGAACTTATGAAGCGGAGTGCTGAGCAGATGGAAGGCACAAGCAGACGAGAAGCGCCAAACCCTGATTTGGCAGGTGTACATTTGGCTTCTGAATTATGGCTAGCACGCACCGTGGCTGGGGGTGATGTCTGAACTGAGCTGATGTGTGGAAGAGCCTTAAGGGGACAGAGCCGGGGAACAAGGCAGGGGCAGCGGAGCCTGCCCTGGGCCTGGCCTCTGGGCTGCTTGGCCTGCTGCTTGTGTGTGGGCAGAGGGTGTGAGGGAAGAGCGCCCAGCAGAGCCGCGGTGTTCTGCCTCTGAGCAGCAGCCACATTGTCCAGAATGCCCAATCTCTTCCCCTGCAGCTGCCAGAATGGATCGTATCCAGTTTGGGCACTGCCACATTGGGAAGCCCTATCAGGCAACATTCACAGTAACCAATCACAGCAAGTCGGACGTGATGCGATTTGAATGGCTGGCTTCGGGCCCATGTCACTTCTCCCCACAGGTAGGTGGTGGTCCACTGTCCGTGTCCTGCTTATCTGCATCTTACCATGTAGATGTGAATGATGCTGGCAGGCTCCATTGTCACCTGTGGAGCATCCACGCCAGGTGTTTAGTGCCGGATGGCCACACTTAGTTCTCACGTGTCATCATGGAATCAATGTCCCGTCCCCCCCCCTGTGTTCCCTGCGGTTCTTCCACCTTTTCTCAGACTGGGGAAAGTCCGACTTCTGTGAAAAGGAATGGAGTAGTCACACGGGCTCTGCAGGCATCGATGGCCTTAATGATATTCTATCTCTTTCTAGAGGCTGCCACGTCTGTGTCCCCTGTGCAGTGATGTATTGGTGGCCGATGGCAGCCTTCCCCAACCTGGTGCCTCCAGATGTGTTGGATAGCTGGCTGGGGCATGCTGGGAGTTGTAGTTCAACACATCTGGAGGGCACCAGGTATAGAAAGGCTGCTCTGCATCCCTGTGCATCCCTTCTGTCCCTGAGCTTGCATTTGCCATCTTCCTTCTGGCTACTGCCACTGCAAGATTTTTAAAAAACGTTTCTCCGATTGTTATAATTGTCCCTTGCTTTCTTTTGGAAATATGAATCAGGCTGATTTAAGGGAGCTCAGTTCTCCTTTCTGCCCCCTCCCCCCACAAAACCTGGGAACAAAGAGTTGCACTTTCTAAAGGGCTGCCTTCCTTTTTGCTAGCCGTGAACCTACTAGGTAGTGGGGCAACCACATAGGAGTGGGGTGAGGTCTACTTTTTATACCTCTTCTTTTATAAAGAAGAGATGTCTTTTTAAAAATTCTGTCCTTGATTTGTGCACTTGCTCTTAATTAAACAATGAAATAATTAAAAATTAAGCTCTCTTGAGCAAATCAACAACAACTATAATAATAGTGGTGAAATGACCAAATGTGTTTCTGCACTTTAATCAGGAGAGAAAAACTAATGAAACTAATGCTGGTCTGCAAGAAGTGAAAGAAAATAATTTCACCCAGCAAGGAGTGGTTCAAAGCATCCCATCAAGCTTTGATGCTTGGGTGTGTGTGTGTGTGTCTGCTTTTTGTAACAAAAAGTACACACTGGGGATGGGGGCAAAAGCTCTCCCATCCCTCTGCCTAAACTTACTGTGCTTGGCTGCTTTAAACGGCAGTTTTCTCCCTACCCAACTTGGATACAGTAGAGTAAACTGTTTTGTAAAAAGCACAGGATGTTCTCTACAAAGTGAAACCTTTTTAAAGGAGCAAGTGGAGGGGCTGCTGCTACCCTGCCCCAGCTTCCCTTGAGGGAGGGAGAGGAGGCTTGGGGGGGCACAGCTGTGGGGAAGGACTCCTGGCGGGGAGGAGGCAGTGGGTTAACTGGGTGGCCGTTGTTGGAAGCCCAGAGGCGACCTGGACAATCTGGGGCAGGCGGCTCGGTCACCCCACTGAGCACCGGGGCAGCTCAAGGGGCAGCCCCCACCCACTCGTCTCTCCCCTTTCCTCCAGGCAGTGGTGTAGTGGCCCCCACCGGGGCTCACGGGCTGGTGCTCTTTGATCAGCTGGGATGCTGCTGACATAATCTGCTCCCCCCCCACCAGAATTCCCTGCTCCCTCTGAATTTAGCTGCAATCCTCACAGTAGCGTGTGTGTGTGTGATTGTGTGTGTGTGTGTGTGTGAATTTTCAGAGCAACAATATATTGTCCCCAGTTGGACAGCATTTAGGGGTGCTGGTTAGCTATAAAAAGACCCATTAGCTTTCCCCTCCTTTTTTTGGAAGACCTGCTCCTAGTGGAGATAGAAACTGCTAGAACTGGTTTGTTGATGTGGATCAACAGCTGCTGAATTTTTGGACGCTTCATGGGAGGGGGTGGCGAAGGGGGTGTCACGATGAGTGCCCGCACGTCAACACTTGGAAATCCCGAGATGTCCAGCGGCATAGAAGCAGCTTAAAGAAGAAAAATGAACCTCGACCACTCCTGCCAGGCGTCAGCGGCTGCAACTTCCAGGTGTTTGCACTTGACCCTGCCTCATCCCCCAGCAGTAATCATGGTAGCCCTGTGCAGCCATGCCAATTTCTCTGCTCCAGAAGGGGAGAGGGGGAGTGCTGGCCCTGGACCATGATCTGTGCCTAAGTGCTGCCCCTAAACTTTGGCTTTGGGCAAGAAGCAGCAGGGCAAGAAGCTGCCCCTGAGTTCCAGAGTAAGGCTGAATGCAATGGAGGGGGCACTTCCAAGGGAGCATGCACACGGTCAGGCTGTAAACGGGGCTGTCCTGAAATAGAAAGCCTAAGAAGACAATTCAGTTATGCACAATGACATCAGTATTTGGGCTGTCGTGCAGTTTTGGGGCCATGCATTCAAGAAAGAGAAGGGACGTTTCAGCACACTGGGGACCTCACACGGAAGGCCGCAGCTGCCATTGTGTATGCATAAGGGCGAGCTCAGCACCTGCCTTTCAACAGTGTGGAATTAACTCCATGGCAAAGTGCAGATTCTTAGTTATCAACACATTCCCATTCTAGCACCAGGGTGTTATCAGGTGATAATGCAGCTCGTGATGGCCACGACCAGACCATGCTTTTCTCCCAAGGCGCCTGGAGGGCGTCATCCCACAGCTTCAGACTGGCGCCTCCCCTCAAGCTTGCAGGCAGGGTCCAGGTCCAGGCTCCTCTAGGGAACCCTGCCTAATGAGCAGCACTGTTGGTTCAAGTTGAGGATTGGCAGAGTTGGTTTTCCTGTTTGGGTAGAGGGGCTGCTTGTTCTTCCAGTCCAGTCTGGGAGGGCTGGGCAGCTCCTTCCCCCAGAAAAGTTTTGATTTGGTTTGGACCCGACACCACCACCACCCCCCCACACACATACAAGCTCAAGGGGGGGGGGGTCCAAACTGAAGCTGTGGAATGAGGCAAGTGGCAACAGACATTCATGGTAAGGAAATGTCCATTTTCTCCTTGGTTCTCAGATGCAGAAACTTGCCACTGTCTGACACTCTGGTGCTCCCTGTCTCCTAGGTTGGCCATCTCCATGCAGGGTGCACCAAAAACATAATGCTGACCTTAAAATCCAGCATCCCCATCACCCTCAAAGAGCAGCTGTTAAAGTGCAAGGTGACCAAGATTGCCTTCCAACTGCCTGCTGACCAGGTGCCCGACTGGGATGATCGCCTGCACACGGTCAAGTGGGTGGATGTCTCAAAGAACGTCATGGGCACACGCCCAGCAAAGAAGAAGGTAAGAAATCTGGAAGCATCAAGGTGTGGATACCAGCTTCATACACATGGCCATTGATGAAGATGAACCATCTAACTTTTCCTGTAGCTTCCGGAGGGCATTCCCGACCTTCGGATTAGCTCCTCTCTCTGGTAATCAGGCAGGGTTCAATCACATTATCCTCCTTATCCTTATCCTCCCAGACTGGCCCTGCCTTGTGTTGGGCCAACAGGGTCCTGTCGAGTTCCTGAAGCTCAGTCTCCAAAAAAAAAAAAGTAGTAGTAGTAGTTTTAGGTCTGGGCTTTAAAACCTTTCTTTTTCTTCCTCTTACCCCCCTGACACATCTCAGTTAGGGACGGGAAAGGGAGACATGAAGGGGGTGAGTTCTCAGGGAGGAACAAGCTGCGAGGGGACAACACCTCTCCCCGCTTGAGAACCACATTCTTCAAGTTGGTTAGCTGACAGGAAAGGGGCAAGTTCTGTGGGACTCCCCCTCCCCACTGGAGAACACTTTTCAGCCCCTGGGACAGGCGAGGAGTACCCACTGGCCTTAACTGGGTGGACACAGTGCCATGGACATAGACAGAGAGTTAGAGCTCCTTCTCACCTCAGTCGTCCCAGTCGATCAGCATCATCTTGCACTGTGCCCCTCCCCCACAGGGAGTGGGACCACAAGGGGGCAATTTTTCACACCCTTTTCCTTGCTGTGGCCAAAGTCTTACTCTTACTGTCCACTAGCCCTGCTGCTCATTCCCCACCATTTGCAGACCTTAGTGGTGAGCAGGGTGAGACAGATCATAGCCCAGCCGGTGAGGGGATCAGGAGCACAGCTGGAGCCAGGTGAGCACCAGGGCCACTTGCGCTCCGGATCAAAGCGCTCCCTTTCTCACTTTGTGAGAGAACTTGCCTTCTTTATCCCCAGACAGGTCTGTGAGTTCTGCAAGGTTTGAGGATAGGGAAGAAGGCGAGTTGTCAGAGGAGGACTTGGAGGTGGTTACAACCAATCAGGAGTGCCTCTTCCCAGTGGAGCTTTTTCCTACTATGTTGGCCAACTCTGTTGGCTATACTCTGCAGTTTAACCCCAACCTGCAGCCTTTGACCAGTAAAACTGAACCAGCTGCTAAGGGGGTTAAGGCAGGTATACCCCAAACCTCTCACTGTTCCTTTTCCTGCGTTTATTGACAGGATCAGAAAGGCAGAATTGACAAATCCAGCTAAAGAGAAGGCCTTCCTTTGAGTAGCATAGAAGTTGTATGCACGTTCTGAGGACATTATGGGAGCCTCAAGGTCCCCTCAGTGGATGCCCTTGTAGCTGCCTTGGCTTACTTAGCAGTTATTCCCTCTGAGAGGGCAGGAAGAACTAAGGATCCTTGCAGTAAGAGAGTTGAGGCGGCTCTCCACAGGGGGGCTGTGGCTTCGGCCATGGCCTTTAGAACTTTTGGTCATCAATTCTAATTTTGCAAGAGCCAGCACTTCTTTGGACTTGGTGCAAGTGGAGTCTCATGCTGTGGCAGCGAACATTGTGCAAGGAGAGATCTGTGGCTGCAGTCTTGGGAGGTGGACCCCGGTTCCCAGGCCCATCTTGCATGCTGTACCTTTGCAGGTTCCATGTTGTTTGGCGAGGTCTTAGTTACCATTCTGGTGGAGACCAGAGATAAAAGGAAGGCCTTGCCAATTCCCAAGAAAGAGGATAGAAGGCAGCCCTTTCGTTCATTCTCCTTCAGTCAGAAGGGCCAGTCTTGCGATGCTGGACAGGACAACCATCACCATGGACGCCAGCCTCTTGGGTTGGGGTGCCCATCTGGGACACCTGATGGCTCAGGGACAATAGAGTAGGAGAGCCAGCTGAGCATCAGCTTGTTAGAACTGAGGGCCTTCAAGCTGTTGGGGATTGCTAAAAGAGCTGGAAGAGGATATTAGGAGATATTATCTCTCCCTCTTGCGTTTGCAAGCACAGCAGAGCAGACCCCAGGCTACAGTGGAAAAACGTGAGCGTGCGGAGCTGCTGGTTAGAGCCGTTTCAGCGATTAGTGGGTCCAGGCTGCCCTTTTGGCAGACTGGATCTTTACCTGGCTTCCCCCTTATACTATCAATAAGACAAACAGTCTTTTGGAGGTTAAAAACAGAGTTTACTCACTCAGATCTTGCAGATTGGATACAGGCAGGCTTAAGAATGTATTTACAGTTGTGCAGGAATCATTTGGTAGTCAACCTGTTCTGAACTTGGGAAAAGTTCAGACATGCTACTCTCGGCTACATCTTTAGACATGCTACAGTTACAGGTTCATGGCTCAGACTGAATTCCCGGGCAGGAAGAGAAGGCATTGGCTACGCCCACAGCCTGCCCTGGAGGATGTCTGGGTAATGTCCACAGAGTGTCTACTCCAGCCAACTGGAGGAGGCACAACTCTGTGTCCCAATTACATCATGCACCTATACATGCGTGTGAGGTTTTGGCTGCACATCCCCTACACAAGTTGTCCCTGAGATTTTTGCAGGATCAGATCCTCAACAACCAATTGCTCATTCAAACAGACAGCATTTCAACAAAACCTTACACAAACAAGGAGGAACAAAATCAGGAAAGTTGCACAGGGAAGCTACTGAGATCCTGTCGTGGGTTGAACATCATCTTCAGTCCCTCTTGGCTACATGTGGCCAGGAAAGTCAACACCATTGCAGGTTGGCTCTTCATCCCTGCATTTTCCATCTGAATTCATGCTGCTTTGGAAGTCCACCTGTCGTTCTCTTTACAACAAAGGACAACGTGCAAGGCCCCAGTGATAAATAATAAGTATTTCATTTCTATACTGCCTAGTAGTTGAAGTTCTCTTGGGTGGTTCACAAACATTACAAGCCACAAATACAAGATAATAAAAGCATAATATAAAATCTAACATACAATTTTTAGACCTCCGATTTTCTTCCTACAGCAAATGTAGGTAACAATAATTTTTCTTACTCGATAATCAGAATGAGAAATCTCTTTCTTCCCATTGTCCCAAATTCACTTATTATTCCATAAATCCACAAACAAACAAATCATTATTTTCCAGTCTCTGCAAAAAGTCAATTAGAGGTTTCCGCTCAATAATAAACGTGGATGTTGTCCTTTCTCTAATTAATGATGGCCATCTCTGCCAGCTCCAGCATCTTGACCAACCATTCTTCTGTCATAGGCACTGCTGGGCCTTTCCATTTCTGTGCATATAGTAATCTCGCTGCTGTTGTCATATATAAAAATAAAGTTACATACCTTCCTTCTAGCTGACTGTCCATTATTCCCAATAGAAAAGCCTCTGGTTTCAATTGAAAAGTAATCTTTAAAATCTTTTGCATTAATAAATGAACTTCAACCCAATTTTTTTTAGCTTTCTTACATGTCCACCACATATGATAAAAGGTTCCTTCCTGTTGTTCACATTTCCAACATATATCTGATGCACCGTTATACATTCTAGCCAATTTCTCCGGAGACAAATACCAACGATACATCATCTTATAAAAATTCTCTTTAAGACTAGAGCATAATGTAAATTTCAAACCTTTTAACCACATATTTTCCCATGGTGTCATTAATATATTATAGCCACAATTTTGAGCCCATTTTAGCATACATTCCTTCACTTGCTCTTCCTCAGTTTCAAATTTCAACAAAAGCTTATACATTCTTGAAATAAGATGTTCATCATTTAGACATAATTCCCTTGCAAAGTCAGATACACTCTGTTCAAAATCATACAACCTTTTATCAACTTTAAACCTTTCTACAATCTGTAAATAGGAAAACCATTGACATGTATGGCCTTTTATCAGTTCTTCTCTTCATTTTATTTTACATTCATCTTGGGAGAATTCCAACAAATCACGATATGTCAACCAATTGTATTTACTTAATATTTCTCTTCTATGATGGGCTTCTTGTGCTGATAATAAATAATAATAAATAATTGTGGTTATTACATTTATACCCCGCCTTTTGTATTCCAATTTTTCAAAATGGCACTTCTATAACACAGTGGTTATTAAATTCTGCATTCACTTTAACTTTATTATACCACATGTACCCATGCCATCCAAATCTCAAATCATATCCCTCTAAATCTAATAATCGACTATTTTTCAACAGAATCCATTCTTTGATCCATACTAAACAACAAGCAGCAAAATATAACTTCAGATCAGGTAGACCCAGCCCCCCTCTTTCTTTTGCATCCTGTAAAATCTTAAACTTAACCCGTGGTTTTTTCCCTTGCCATACAAATCTGGATATATCCTTCTGCCATTGTTTAAATGGGATTTGCGATGTCACAATAGGAATAGTCTGAAACAAAAATAACATTCTAGGTAATACATTCATCTTAATTGTGGCTATTCTCCCCATAAGTGACAATTGAGCTTTATCCCATCTTACTAAATCTTTTTTCATTTCATTCCAAGACTTTACATAATTATTTTGAAACAACATACAATTCTTATTTGTTAAAGTGATACCCAGATATTTTACTTTCTTTTCAATCTTAAAACCTGATTTATTTGACAATTTTATTTGGTCTTGAATTAAAACAACTTGAAACAACCTAAAACAGTTACACTAAGATAGTGGACCTAATAAAAACAACTGACATAAATGCCCCAACTACTGCAATGCAGTACCTCCACTCACTCTCAGCTCAGAGAGTCACTCCAGAAGGATACCACTGTAACTGACATGTGAAGAAAAGCCGACCCTTCTCCAACACACACACACACACACACACACGTGTAAACAAGTGTAATCCCAGCTAGAGGCTGGGAAACCCATGCAAATGTACATAGCTTCCTCTGATGGCCCCTGTTGCCTCAGAGTCTCCCACATCTTTGATGTCCCTGTGCCACTAGTATTCGCATGCAAATGTTCCCAAGCCCTCTAGTCATGATCAAGAGCCACCCCTCCCCTGCCTAGCCCAGATGAAGTTCATCCTGACTGGCCAAAGACAGCCGGGCTACTGAAAGGAGGGATGGGGGGAGAATCTATACTGCCAGCTGTGGCTTCTGGTTTGAGTTGCTGTTGTCTGGACACGAAGGAGCGCAGAGCAGGGCTTTTTGCTGAGGCAAGCCCTAAAGAAGACCAACCTCCAGGCAAGGAGTAAGTGCCTGGGTATTTATATAGTAAGGGACTAGTTTTGTTGTTTTGTAGCTCTACTTGTGTATACCAAAGTGTCTCCCCACCTTCCCTCATTCCCCACCTTTTATTGTACCTTAAATAAACTTTCCTGGTTCTTCTTCGAGGTCTCTGTGCATCACACATATGGGTTCTCTGCGCCTGCGCTGAGATCGTTCGGGAAACTTCCAAAGCTGAGGTGAATTGGGCGGGAGCCCCTCCCCCCGCGCGTGTCCCTTAGCGCAGCTCCCGCCCATCTCCTCAGTTCCTCTTCGACCGCCATTGCGTGTAGTCGTCGGGTTCTTCTATCCTCTCTCCGGAGTCGCTTAATAGCTGAGTTAGTCTTTTTTCCTATCCCTTTTCCTTAAGAATCTTCTCTCTTTTCTTCCTTCGACTAATCTATCCCCTTTTCAAAAAAAAAAAAAAAAATTATTACAAAAAAACTCTTACTATACCCGTATCTCTCCCCCGATCTTATCCACCTATCTCCTAATCTCTTCTTTGTAATTCTAACTATGCCTCTGAAGGCACCTTTTAGAAAATGCCAGCGGTGTGGGACAAAAATCCCACCCGCTGATAAGCACCTGCTGTGCTTGCTTTGCCTGGGGCAAGGCCATAAAATGGGGACCTGCCAGGACTGCCAGGCCTTTACAAAACAGGCCAGGAAACAGCGCCAAACTAAGCTGCGAGCTCTCCTGTGGGAGCAGTCTCTGTCAGCTAAAGGGCCTGATCCGGAGGAGAAACCTGGGGGATCCCAGTCAGCCAAGAAGCCGTCAAAAGACACTTCTGCGGCAAAGAAATTGGCGAAAAAGGCCCATAAAGATAAGGCGGAACGCCTGAAAAAGAAAATGGCGGACAAGCCTAGTAAAGACGCTGAGCCTTCTACCTCAGCCGCCATGAAGGTCTCAGAGCGCACGGCTCTACTAATGTCGGCGATGACTGGGGCTCGAGATCGAGCTACGGGACCGATTGCCCCCCCAGTCTCCACCGATCTCGACGACGTCTCCTCGAGATCGAGAATCGGGTTCGAAAACCCCAAACAAGCAACCGCCGACTATAACCACCTCCCTGTCGGAGGGAGAAATTGTGGCCTCGCCATCGATGGAACGACCCCGTTCGGGCTCGAGGGGTCCTCCACCACGTCTCTCGCCCCCAGCAGCATACGCTAAGGAGGAGCGGAGGGCGCACAGACCATCACGCTCTCCCCGATACCGAAGCCGCGATTCGACCTCGAGGGATTCTGCCTCCCGATCAGTCTACTCCCGTCGCCGCGATGACAGGTCGTGGTCGGGCTCCTATTATTCGGACTCGAGATCTAGGAGCTACAGATCCCGATCTCGAGGCTCGCCAGAACGGAGGAGGCGCGATCATTACTACCAGCACCGACGCTCCCCACCTCGAGAGCGCAAACATAGGTCTAGATCTCCTACGCCAAGGCAGAGTACGACCGTATTCCAGGCACCCGTCAAGACCGTAGCCCAACCGATCGCCTCGACCTCAACTACCCAGACGATTCTCGCCTCTGTCGTCGCGACCCGTTCGTCGTCGGGATCGGCGTACGTATCGGACTCGGACTCAGTGGCCTCCTCCTCCCATTCCACCTCACCAGATGCACGGGTGGAATCCAAGGAAGCGATCTCCCCTTCGGAAGACATGGGCAGCTTCTCAGAGCATGTCAGCCGGATGGTGACAGCTCTAGGAGTGGAGGCGAAAACCGCGAAAGGAAAAGCAAAGGACGACATCTACGCGGTCCTGAAGTCTACTCAGTCCAACCACCTGCTCCTTCCCTTCCTGCCAACACTGCTGGAGACGGTGCAGGAGACCTGGAAAACTCCGGCCTCTACGAAATCAACAGCTAAGAGGCTGGAGTCAATGTACAAAATCCAGGAAGAAGGAGCTAAATTCCTGTTTTCCCATTCGACCCCGAACTCGCTCATAGTTAAGTCAGCGCAGTCTCGTGGGGGAAGACAGCATACGACGCCGGCAGACAAAGAGGGTAAGACATTAGATTCTTACGGCCGTAGGATCTATTCCTCGTCTTCCCTCGGGCTGAAGGTATCTAACTATGAGGCGCTGCTAGCTAGATACCAGATGTTCATCACGGAGAAGCTGGGAGACCTCTGTGATTATCTGCCGGACGACAAAAGAGACCTGGCGGCGCAATACATCAAGGAGGCAACCAGTATCGGTGCCCTTCAGATGAACACGGCCCGCCACCAGGTCGATAGCCATGCTAGGTCGATGATCAGATCCGTGGCTCTGAGGAGACACGCCTGGCTTCGCTCTACCAATCTGACTCCCGATGATAGAGCGAAGATACAAGACCTGCCATTTGACGGAGAAGGGTTGTTCAACGCCACCACGGATGACTCCCTCGACTCCGCTCAAAAGGCTCTAGCGACGGCCAAGAAGATGGGACTTGTCCGCCAGCCCCCATCTCAACAATTCAGGCCAAGACGATGGTCCCGATTCCCATACCCCTCCTCACAATATCAACCAGCTGGACAATACCGGGGTGGGAATCGTCGGCCTCAAGCCCCACAGCCGCAGGCTCCACAACGCTCGTACCCTCAACAGCGCTCGAGGGGCTCGCGGAGGGGTGGCGACTTCGCTCGACGGCGCCTTTGACTCCGTCACCGGCCCGACCGACTTGTCTCCTCCAGTCCAGCCTGCTCTCGACACCAGCAGACCGATTGCCTCGTCTCCACCACCTCAGACACCTCTCTTCGGCTCCCGGCTCCACCAACACCTCCGGTCCTGGAGGACCATCACGACGGATCGATGGGTGTTGAGCATAGTAGAACACGGCTACAGGATCGAGTTCGGAGTCCTCCCTCCTTTTCTCGGGATCAAGGCCACCCGTCCAACTCGAGTGCTCTTAGAAGAGATGTCGAACCTCCTGCAAAAAGGAGCAATACGACCGGTTCCCGCAGAAAACTTGGAGGACGGCCTGTACTCCAAGTACTTCATCGTGAAGAAAAAAGGAGGAGGACTCAGACCGATCCTGGACCTTCGCACAGTAAATCTCTTTATCCCACCAAAGAGATTTCGTATGGTCACACTCCAATCGCTTCTTCCACTACTCCGAAGGAACGATTGGTTTGCATCCATCGACCTCAAGGATGCGTACTTCCACATCGCCATCCACGAGGACACCCAAAAATACCTTCGGTTCCGAGTAGGAGACGACACCTTCCAGTTCGTGGTTCTTCCATTCGGACTTTCCACCGCACCGAGGGTATTCACGAAGTGTATGGCTGTGGTCTGTGCAAGTCTTCGGGCAAGAGGCATCACCGTCTTCCCTTACCTGGACGACTGGTTACTAGTAGCTCAATCAAAACGGGAGCTCCAACACGCTCTGGAAGAGACCCTGTACCTCCTAGAGGACCTGGGACTCTGCCTGAATGTGGAGAAATCGGTCCTTCAACCAGTAAAGGAGATACAGTACATGGGCGCGAAACTAAACGCCTTCGAAGGTCGGGCTTATCTACCAAACGACAGAGTGCGTCAAGTAAGGACACTCGCAAAAAAGATCTCAAAGCAGCCAATATGCTCCGCTCATACGATTCAACGCCTACTAGGACATATGGCCTCAACAATTGCGGTCGTACGATATGCGAGGCTTCGCATGCGACCCCTTCAAACATGGTTCATCAAGGAGTTCAAACCAGAGAAAGACAAATCATCCGTCCGCCTATATCTTCCTCGAGCCGTAAGAGAGTCCTTGAGGTGGTGGCAACAGGAGTCGAACCTGAACGCGGGCATATCGTTCCATTCTCCGGTACCGAACCGCATATTAACAACGGATGCATCGTTGCTGGGATGGGGGGCCCACTCAGGCGATCACGTCGTACAAGGCACATGGACGTCCACGCAAGCTTCCAAACACATCAACTGGCTGGAAATGATGGCCGTTTGGAAAGCATTACAAGCCTTAGAACAATATCTCTCGAACTGCCACATTCAAGTCGTGACCGACAACACTACGGTGGTCGCGTACATAAACAAACAGGGCGGCACGAGATCGACGCGCCTCACAAGACTGACCATGCAGCTCTACGAATGGGCTCTACTTCGAGGAATGTCCTTTGTAGCGATCCACATCGCAGGAAAATCCAATGTACTTGCAGACACTTTGAGTCGCGTGTCGATGCAATCGCATGAATGGACGCTGGACAGGAAGGTGACCAATTCACTGTTCCAACGCTGGGGTCATCCGAGGATAGACCTATTCGCCACCAGCGAAAACACAAGGTGCCCCATGTTCTGCAGCAGGGCAGCCTCGGACCCGAATTCGATCACCGATGCTTTCCTGATGACCTGGAGCGGCGACTTCTACTACCTATTCCCCCCAATCCCACTTCTTACACGTGTGATCGCCAAGATAGCTCGGGACGGAACCAATTGCATCCTAGTATGCCCGCGGTGGCCGCGTCAACCTTGGTTTGCACACCTGCCCAACCTCTCACAGGGAGATTATCTCCCATTACCACTACAGGACAATCTACTAACACAACACAAAGGCAAAGTGTTTCACCCCAACCTACGTTCTCTAAACCTAATGGCCTGGAGAATCAGATAGCAGCGGATACAGACCTATCGGACGCGGTGAAGGAGATCCTCTTAGCAGCAAGGAAGCCTTCCACAAGGCTCTCCTACGCCAGGAAATGGACTGCCTTTCTTAATTTCGTCTTACCTTTAGGCAAAGACCCAATGACTTGCTCGATCTCGACCGTTCTCGATTTCCTCCACTCGCTAATGACCCGTGGCCTGAAATTCTCATCAATCAAAGTCTATCTAGCAGCTCTGACAGCGCACAGAACTGCCTCAACGGGGACGTCCTTATTTGTACATCCATTAATCAAGCAATTTTTGAAGGGGCTTAAAAATCTTCGACCTCCAGTCCGCAACATAGTCCCAGGTTGGGATTTACCCTTAGTCCTGAATGCTCTGACAAAGCCACCGTTCGAGCCCATGGCTAAAGCAGACCTGCGACTGGTATCGTTCAAAACACTATTCTTAATAGCGATTACTTCGGCAAGAAGAGTGAGTGAACTGCACGCTCTCCGAGTGGACCCACCTTACACAACCTTCCACAAAGATAAAGTCGTCCTAAGACATGACATAACTTTCTTACCGAAGATGGTGTCAGAATTTCACCTAGGACAGGACATTATTCTACCAACGTTCTTTCCGTCCCCATCGTCAACGATCGAGAGGTCGATGCACAGCCTCGACGTCCGACGGGCCCTATTATTCTACAAAGCCCGTACGGAATCGATAAGGAAGACCAATCAACTTTTTGTGTGCTACGGCCCCCCAAAATCGGGCCTCTCTGTATCCAAGCAAAGGCTATCCTCTTCGATAGTGGACACTATCGAACTTGCCTACCAATTAGCTGGACGCTCTCTGCCAGGGTCCGTAATAGCCCATTCAACCAGGGCTCTATCGACCTCGACAGCCTTCGGAAAAGGCATTTCTTTACTGGACTTATGTAGGGCGGCGACCTGGTCTACCCCCTCTACTTTCATCCAGCATTACCGCCTCGATGTTCGAGCCAGAGAGCAGAACGCATTCGGCAGGGCGGTCCTGTCTTCGGTCACCATCTGACTACCGACACCGACCCACCTCCGGTAAGTCAGCTTGCTAATCTACCCATATGTGTGTGATGCACAGAGACCACGAAGAAGAAGGACAGGTTGCTTACCTGTAACTGTAGTTCTTCGAGTGGTCATCTGTGCATTCACACAACCCGCCCTCCTTCCCCGCTCGGTGTCTTCATCGAGTTCGATGGATACCAAAAGGGAATGGGTTGGGAGACCGTTTTTAACTATCCTACTCGATATCGGAGTGTATGCCGAGTTCGTATTTCTTTTTATGGTACCAAATGTTTGCAATATTATCCTCGGTCCCGACGGTCGCAATAGGCGGTCTCAGGGAACTGAGGAGATGGGCGGGAGCCGCGCTAAGGGACACGCGCGGGGGGAGGGGCTCCCGCCCAATTCACCTCAGCTTTGGAAGTTTCCCGAACGATCTCAGCGCAGGCGCAGAGAACCCATATGTGTGAATGCACAGATGACCACTCGAAGAACTACAGTTACAGGTAAGCAACCTGTCCTTTTACCCCACACGGTGTGTGTGGTTCCTCTGTGGTTCAGTGCTAAATCCAGTGTATAGACTAAGGGCAAAGCCCCGAGAGAATCAGGTCAAGACGGCAGAGCTAAGGCTGGCAGTTTTGCACCTTTGATCTCGCGTCTTGAGGAAAGGACTGGTTGGCAGTCCTTCACAGGACAGGACATTTTTAAAGTGTCCAGGCCTTGTGTAACTTGCTGTGCAAGAGGCTTCTTGGCTGATTTGGCTGTTTATCCTATAGTGTTTGTTTGTTTATTCATTCATTCATTTTATTTGTATCCCACCTTTCTACCAAGAAAATGGCACTCAAGGCAGCTTACAATCACAGGGAACTATTAAAAAAATTAAATAAAAACTTGATTAAAACAATAATAAAATAAATACAATAAAAACTCAATTAAAAACACAGTAATAGAATAAAAACAGCTCCCAACCTGACAGACCGGCTTACATACCAAATGTCTTTGCCTGTTGGTGGAAGGACAGCAGAGAGGGAGCCAACCCAGCCTCCCTTGGCAGGGAGTTCCACAGCCTGGGAGCGGCCACCAAGCAAGAACACCCTCTCTCGCATCACCACCAAACTCATCTCGGAAGGTGGTGGTACTGAAAGAAGTGCCTCTCCCAAAGATCTTAAAACCCAGGCAGGCTCATATGGGAAAAGGCAGTCTTTCAGGTAGCCTGGTCCCAAGATGCATAACCAGAGCTTTCAATTGAGCCCAGAAACAGACCAGTAGCCAGTAAAGCTGTTGTAACAAGGAAGTCATGTGTTCCCCATAACTGACCCGGGTTAACAGTCTGGCCACAGCATTCTGGACCAGCTGAAGTTTCCAAACAGTTTTGAAAGACAGCCCCTGGAAGAGCGCATTACAGTCGTCCAAACAGGATATAACTAAGGCATGCGTGACCATGGCTGGATCAGGCATTTCTAGAAATGGGCAAAGTTGCAAACACCCTCATGGCCACCGCTGAAACCTGGGCATTCAGGTTCAAGGCTGAGTCCAGGAGGACACTCAAACTGCAAGCCTGAGTCTTCATCCAGCATAAGTTGCTACCCCTCCGGAAACTGAGTCACTTCACTGAGCTTCCTCACAATGCATCACTTTTCCCTGATTTCTCTACTGAATCACTGCTAAGGTTAGGCAAAAGCTTGAAACCTTGAAGCTGCTCCCCAAACCTGGGGTTTTTATAATGGGAGCAGTTCTGAAAAGTTTTCAGAAGCTCCAGGTCAGATTGCCTCCCCTGTGCCTACTCCGTGGATGATTGGAAATGGCCATTCTGGGTTCCTCCGAAGGTTGCTTTCTTTTGTTCTGCTCTTGGTGTAGGTGATAGAGACAGACCCAGAACTGGCTCACATTACTTTGGAAGAAAGTGGACAAGAGCTGGAGCTTCGGGTGAGCGCCACCATTGACTATGCCCAATATAAGATGGAGGTGGACACAGTGCACTTTAAGGATACATTGCTCTTCCAGACTAGGGTGTTCAAGTGAGTAACAAACATGCAGGATCTTGTTCAGAGGCTGTTTTTTTCTTTGTTTTTTAATGTGTGCTTTCCTTGTAAGGTTTGTCCTTCTAGGCCAGGAATGTGGAACTTCTGACCTGTGAACCAATGTGGCCTGCCCTGGCCAAATCCCTTTCTCTGTGCTGAAAATATGGTGAAAAGCAAAATGGGCAGGGCAATGACATCCATGCCCACTGATGTCATCTAACCTGCAGCCCAGTGGGTGGCTTTTCGCCCCCCTCCATTGCAAATTGGTTCAGCATCCCCATTCTAAGCCTTTGTGTGTTATTTAAGTGCAATCAGTTTTTAAAATGCTGCAAAATGGATCTGGAGTGGGAGGCTCATGATGTCACAAGCACCAGCCAATCAGCACTGTGCACAGCCAGATTCTGAAGCAAATTACCACTACTGCCACTGGTCATACTGCCCTTATACAAATGTCACCGCATCTAAAAAAGGACATTGTAGAGTTGGCAAAAGTGCAGAAAAGGGCAACTAAAATGATCAAGGGGCTGGAGCAACTCCCTGATGAGGAAATGAATGAATGAAAGGTTACAGCAGCTGGGATTGTTTAGCTTAGGAAAAAGGCGAGGAAGGGGAGACATGATACAGGTGTATAAAATTATGCATGGTGTTGAGAAAGTGAACAGGGAGACATTTTTCTCCCTCTCTCATAATACTAGAACCCAAAGGGGTCATCCCATGAAGCTGATTGGTGGGAGATCAGGACAGATAAAAGCAAGTACTTCTTCACAGAGTATATAGTTAAATTATGGAATTCACTTCCACAGGATGTGGTGATGGCCACCAATTTGGATGGCTTTAAAAGGGGATTGGACAAATTCATGGAGGATAAGGCTACCAATGACCACTAGTCCTGATGGCTATATGCTACCTCCAGTATCAGAGGCAGTGTGCCTATGTACACCAGTTGCTGGGGAACATGGGCAGGAGGGTGCTGTTGCACTCATGTCCTGCTTATGGGATCCCGTGAGCAGCTGGCTGGCCACTGTGAACAGAATGCTGGACTAGACGGACCCTTGGTCTGATCCAGCAGGGCTCTTTATGTTCTTACTAGCTCAGACCTGGAGAGGAATAAGTACATTTGATGAGAATGTAGTGAGGTTGGGTCCAGAGCTCAATGACTCTTCTTTTTGTGTAAGTTTGTATGCATCTCCATTTTCTCCCTTTCTCCCTTCCTCTTTTGGTCTCAGAGTGGAGCTGACCAACATGGGGAATGTGCAGCTGGAATACTCCTGGAAAGTGGTCCTGGAGGAGAGCGGGAGGGCCGTCAACTTTGCTGCAGAGCCCTTGCCAGCCAGCCCAGAAGGTACGGCCGGAAGCCCTTGGCATGCTTTTCAGACCCTTCTCCCCACCACTACTCAGCTTTCCACGGCTCACCACCATTCAAAGTGTCATCCTCAGACTCTTCCCTTCCAGCTCGTAACATTCCCCAGCCTCGTCCTTCCGTATGCTGACCTCTCCCATCTTTCCAGATCTTTCTGGGCTGTTCACAGATTTGCGTTAGACGTTGTTTATCCTGTAAGTGGGCGCAGCAACAATAGCTACATAGCCTAGAAGGAAGCTATGGAAGCTTTCTAGAGACCTTATGGAGAAGCCACAGGCCTCTACTCTGTGCTTCAAGCACTGCTTGTCCCCATTCCCTCCTCCCCATGACATCCTCTGAGGCATCAGAGAGAACGGACATCGGCTGGGGTGAAGGCCAGAACATGTTTCTCTGGGCAGATGGGTTTCTTTCTACGATAGGAGCACTTTGGGATTGGGAGACAAGTGGGAGGGCCTAGGACCACTCTGAAAAATGCCTCTGGCAGAAATGGCTTTCTCAACAAGCTCTTCCTTTAACCCAGGGGAACATCCGTCTGCCACCTCGGCTGCTTCCATCAAGGCACAGTCCAGCCGGCCGCTCAGCCAGTTGGAGAGTGGGATGGAGAGCTTTTCTTCCTACATAGGCTCACCCCCCCGCCCCCCATTCTCCATGGAACCCAGCAGTGGCGTCATCCCTCCTGGGAGATCCCAGTTCCTTCAAGTGAAATTCTCTCCCCAGGAATTGGGGGAGTTTGAGGGTCATCTACTTGGCAGGTAAGGAGACATCACCCAAATGGCAAGTCAAAGTTGCCTTGTCCTGAGCAAGAGTTTGGGCACGTGACAGACAGACAACTGGCTGCACTGCAGCACCCAGCATGTTTGTTGCGGAAGATGCTGGGGTGCCTCGTTGGGCCACAGCTTCTTGTGGTGGCTGATGTCTCAGTCAAGCCCTGCAAGCTCTCTCTCTCTCTCTCTCTCTCTCTCTCTCTCTCTCAGTCACCAATGGTCTCTCTGCACCCCAGCTCTTTTACCCCACTTTCTCTTTTTTTATTTATAGCATTTTTACCTTGCTGTTCAGCTCAAGATGCCCTCAGAGCAGTTGATATAAGATCAAACAAACAAGACAGTCCCTCACTGCAGGCTTACAATTTAAAAGACATGACACAAAAGAAAACATGGGGGAGGAGGAACGAGGAAAACAAGCATGCACCAGTTCTTAAAGTTACGAGGTTCTTATAATGACCAGCCTGCATGGAAACGCCCCATGTCTTTCTACAAGTTTCCCACTTTTTTTCTGGTCCCCATCTTCTCCCCTCACTGACTTTGGTAGGAACAGCACACAAGGCTCTCACTTTCCCAGCAGTTTTTCAAATACAGGTGGGCCATGCAGTGTGGCAATGAGGTGCCAACACAACCAAGTCTCTCCGAACCCAGGATGAGGAGGAACGGTGCAGTGGTAGCAGCACCAGCACTCCCGCACCATCCCGGAGCTCCCTTTCTATGGACAAGGGCAGGCCGGAGATGTTCCTGCAAAGAGATTGGAAATGGTTTCATACAACAGGTTTTTAGCACTCCCCCAGGGAGCCAGAAATGGTGGCCTATATGCCACATGTTGTGGATGCCTGTGCCAGTCAAATGCTATTGCACTGAAATTACTAAAGTGTCATGTGTGTATTTACATAGGAGCACAAAGTAAAGTCAGGCAGCTGGCGTGCCAGCAGATGCAAATGTGTCTTGTTTGCAGGTGTCACTTGGTGAGAAACTGAGTAAAAAAGGGGTGTGTGTGATCAGAACCTGTGGTCTCAGCTACTACAGAGACAAGAGAAAAGGCTAGAGAGTTTAATATTTGGGACAATAAGACCTGCATACAACACGGGGGTGGGGTGGGGGGTTGCTTACTTTGCCTTCACTCTCAGCATTGGCCTGTTTCTTCCCAGTATTTCTAACATGAAGTTTGAAGAGGAAGGCCCAGTTGTGGCCGTGAAGGGGAAGAGCCTCCTGCCCTATTGCCATTTTGAGCTTGAAGACTCTGATTACATTACGGCAAAGAGACACAACCCTGACTTGCGAGGTCCTGGGGGGATGAGCTTGGATCCCAACACAAAAGTTATTGAGTTTTTCTCGGTAGGAGTGCACTTCAGGAACACAAGGTGAGCATCAAGCAAGCTCAGTGAACTGGCTGCAGAAAACTGTCACAGACATTCTAACCTGTTGTTAGAGTTTCCGTTGGTGTGCTGAGTCCTTCTTAGTGGCCAGAAAAAGCACACTGGGGTTTGGCTTTCCCTTTTCAGGGAGAGAGAGAGATACTTTCCCTCTTCCAGTCCTGCTGGTCATATATTGGTGGACCTGGTGCCCCATTTAATCCAGTGTTATTCTGCCATTTCTCCTTTCTTCATTGTGCACCAAGCATAGAAAGGCCCAGTTCCAGGTCCCTTGATTACCAAACCCCAGACTGCTCTCCACAAAGGGCCAGGCCTTTGCAATGACGGCTCCTTCTCTGCAGAGCTCAGGAGGATAGCCTGTTATGCACTGGATGAAGTGGACTGCAGTCCACGAGAGCTTGTGCCATAATAAATCTGTTTGTCGTTAAGTGTCATAAGACGCTTCCTTGTTTTTAAAATGCAACTGATTATTTAAAAGGCAGGTGAGTAATCAGCTTAACGTTTTGCATCAGTCGACAGCCCTAATGCTTATGAAATCCATTTTTCCTTGTCCTCGGCAGGAGCTTTGCAATCATGAACCCCACCAATGCCCCCTACTCTTTCCAGTGGAGCTGTGAGCAGCAGCAGCAGGAGGAAGGGCAGGAGCATGCCGCTTTCATCTGCTTCACTGAGCGGGGACAGCTCCGGCCAGAGAAAACTGTGGAGGTGCGTGACGAGAGGAACTGTTCAGCTGCAATCACAGCCTCTGCCTCTAAAGATAGGCGCTGGTCCTGTCTCCGAGCCTTGCTTGACCGGAATAGCACTACATTGCTGTTATTGTATTAATAGTATATTGCTATAGCAATAATGCAAAGAGTCAGTTTCAGTCAGAGGTGGGGGACCCATGGGCGCATGGTGTCCTTGGCAGCTCTGCTCCTTCAGTCTCTGCCCAGGTGTGGGAGAGCTAGCCCCCTCCCCAACTGGGCAGGGAGAGGAGAATGCTTTAAAAGGATGGATTGACACTTTCAGAAGGCATCAACAGATGTCCCTTTTGCAGAGGATGGATGCAGAGGAAGCTGTGTGTGTGTGTGTGTGTGTGTGTGTGTGTGTGTGAGAGAGAGAGAGAGAGAGAGAGTGGATAGATGGATGGATGGAGGTGGGGGGGGATTCATTCTCACACCCACGTCCATTCCACCCATTCACACAATGACCTGGTTCGCACGACACGACAACCTACCATGGTTATCACCCATGGCGGCTTGTTGTGATGTCTGAACCCCATGTGGTTTCTGCAGGGTGGCTTATTTTTCATGAGCAAGCCACCCTGAGGACTCCTGGCTTGTTGTTCAGGGAGGCTTGCTGTGATGTTCGAACCCAGCAGAGTGGGTTCTGTGTGGCTCGTTTGAAAGGGCTACAGAGCCGCCTGGCAAGGGCAGCAAGAAACTGGGCTGCTCTCCGTGGTGTCCTCCCCCTCCAGCTCAGTGCTTAATTTAGCAGCAACTGGCGTTATCCCTTTGGGAGCAGAGTTAGCACAGCCATGCGTGTATGCGTGATTGACTTGCCTCCGGGCAAGCACGAACCCCCAATCCAAGACCATGGCAATTTGGGAGAGTGGATTCACCATGGTCCCGAATTGGGGTGGCCTGCACTTACCCAGAGGTAAGTCAGTCATGCATAGTTGTACTAGAAAGAGGAACGGGCTATGAGGAGCAGCCAAGGTGGGCTTTTTTTAAGTGTTAAAGAAAATAAATAAAACCCTCAGCTACCTCATCCTAAAAAGTAAGGTAAGCCCTCCCCTTCCACTCTGAAGACATGACATATGCATATCAATGCAGGTGCTTTGCAAGGCAAGAAAGGCTATATTATTGTTGTTGCTGCTGCTGCTGCTATTGTTGTTATTATTATTTACAGTATTTGTATACCACTCCACATCAAGCAGATTCCAGAGCGGTGAACAATAAAAAGACAAAAAGATATAAAAGAAACAAAAACAATATGTTGAAAACAAACTAAAATTACAATGGTGGTTGGACAACAAAGAAGGCTTCCCAGAATAAGGGGGTCTTCAGCAGGTGCCGAAAGCAGCACAATGTCGGAGCCTGCCTGACCTCCAGAGGCAGGGAGTTCCACAGGTTGCAGGGAGAGAATCTCATCACAGCAGTAGTATAGAGGAGCTGTGCCACAAAGGCCCTTGGGATACATGTAGGTAGTGGGCAGGAGGACGAAGGGGGAAACAAGCCATGATAAGCTTCAGAGAGGCTGATCATCTGTCGGCACCGTCATGGGTTAGTGATCGAATAACCAACCCATGGTGGCTTGTTCTCAGGGTGGCTTATTGTCCTGTGAGAACCAGCCCAGCGTGTATGTGTGTATGGATGGATGGATGGATGGATGGATGGAGGCAAAGCGTGTGTGTATGAGAAAGTGCAGGGTGACTGTTATTCCCAAGTTCAATTGGCTCTGCTAGGTGCTCCCAGAGCCCTTTGCCTGTGTCATCATCTGTGCACAAGCACAACGGGGCACCTGGGACTTCTATGCCTGTGGCAGCTTTGATTGGGGGATTGGGCCCTCCCTGCTGTCTTTACTGCAGCCTTCCCCCACCTGGTGTGTCCAGATGTTTTGGACTATAGCTCCAAGCATTCTTGACCATTGGCCATGCTGGCTGGGGCTGATGGGGGCTGAAGTCCAACACATCTGGAGGAAAGCAGCTTGGGGAAGGCTACTTTCATCCAAGCAGCTGCAGTAAGGGTCAGCTTGTCATGGAGCATCCTGGTCATCTGAGCCAGCTCCAATTAGGCCACCTCCCTCAAGGAGCCAGGGTGGCAGGGAAGTCCACCTGAAGGCCACAGCAGCCATGGAAGTCTCCGAGCCCTGGTGCAAGTGGAGGATGTCATAAACTGAGCTGCATCCATATGGTGCCCACTGCAGAATGAACTCCTGCCTGAATAATCTCCCAAGTTTTCCATCAGTCCTAACAGCGGCCCGCAGTCCTAGACGTTTGAGCTAGAAAGGAGTCCAAAGTCACCTGTTCCAGTGCTGACACTGAGGCAGGATTCTCTGTCCTAACAGATCGTTACTGCCATGTGCATAAGGGCTCACTTTGAAAACAGCTTGGAAGCTTTAGTCAGTGTAGAATGCAGCAGCCAGAGTTTCTACTGGTGCTGCTTGCTCGGATCACATCTCATCAGTCTTGAAAGAACATCACTAGCTGCCTATTCGCTTTGTGCCCAGTTTGAAGGACGTGCTCAGCTGTAAAGCCTGAAACAGCTTGCGATCCAAGAACCTGAAGGAGCTCCCAAATTGACCTGCCCACACAGGAAGGTCAGTGGGGGATGTCCTTCTCCAACTCGCATCTCCCTCCGAGGTGAGACATACGCCAAAAACAACAGAGCAGGACTGGCTCAGCAGTGGCACTGTCACCCCAGCTGGAAAGCACACCTGGCACCAACGCCGTTGTGTCAGGTGCCAGGCAAAATCTGTTTGATTCACCCAGGCATTTAAAATATTTTATATTTAAACTCTCAAACTATTATCTGCTGCTTGTTTTATTGTATCAACTACTGTAGTTTTATTAGGTATTTTAAAAACTTGTATAAACCCTTCGAAGTAATTGTGATAAAAGGTGGTATCTCTATGTCTCAAACAAATTATATCTTAAATAAATTTATTGCGTCCCCAGCAAGAGCAGGACTGTGCCAGAACATTCCATTTGTCTTTTCATCTGTAGATCATATTTGAATTCATCTCCCAACATCTGGACATCACTGAATCCTTTTGGACCTTCACAATCCCAGAACACAACATTTCTGTCCCATTCCTCTTGGTGGGACACACCACTGACCCTGCTGTGTCGATGGACAGATCCCACCTGAACTTCCGCTCACTCTTGATTGGTAAGGACAGTCACAGGAGGCAGCCGCTGACTTTAGTGCTTCCTCTCACTCAGAAATGACAATGGCTTTACTCCCTGGTGTTCCTTGGTGTGGCATAGATTGTGAAACAGAGTGTGGGAAAGAGCTGTTTGGGGGAGGGATCTTATTTTATTTTTTTATTTTTTTAAATTGAATTTTCCAAAACAAAAACAAATCATATTTGGCTTCTGCCTCATTGTCTGACAAACATTACCAATCCTTATCCAATCTAAGTTTCCTCTATTTTCACAGAAATTTCTATCACCAATATTCAAAAATCAAAACCCAAAATTATTAAGTCACTTTCCCTCCTCCCCAAGAAGTCCACCAGAGGTTTCCAGTCTTTCTTGAATGAAGATAAAAAAAATCTCTAATTAAACAAGTCAATTTCGCCATCTCTGCTAAGTCCAGCATTTTCAACAGCCAGTCTTCTATAGTTGGTATTGCTGCTTCTTTCCATTTTTGAGCACAGATTATTCTTGCTGCTGTCATCATATATTATAATAATGTTCCATAGTCTTTCTCAAGTTGTATATCCATTATACCCAATAACAACATTTCTGGTTTCAGTTTAATATTCACTTTTAAAATCTTTTGTATCCATGTGTGTATTTGTACCCAGTATGTTTTCCCTTTTTTACATGTCCAGCAAACATGATAAAATGTTCCTTCATGATTTTGACATTTCCAACATACATTTGACACATTTTTATACATCTTAACCAATTTCACAGGGGTTAGGTACCAACGATACATCATCTTGTAAAAATTCTCTCTAAGATCAGAACACAATGTAAATTTTATACCTTTAGTCCACATACATTCCCATTGTTCCATCATTATATTATATCCAAAGTTCCTTGCCCATTTAATCATACAGTCCTTAACTTGTTCTTCTGGGGGACACTTGGCTCAACAATACTACAAGTGAGAAGGATCTTGGAATTGTGGTAGATCACAAACTGAATATGACCCAGCAATGCGATGTGGCTGCAAAGAAGGCAAATGCAATTTTGGGCTGTATTAATAGAAGTATAGCTTCCAAATCGCGGGAAGTGATAATTCCCCTTTACTCGGCACTGGTTAGGCCTCATCTTGAGTACTGCGTCCAGTTCTGGGCACCTCACTTTAAGAAGGACATAGACAAACTGGAGAGGGTTCAGAGGAGGGCAACAAGGATGATAAAGGGACTGGAAACAAGGCCCTATGAGGAGAGACTGAAAGAACTGGGCATGTTTAGCCTTCAGAAGAGGAGACTGAGGGGAGATATGATTGCACTCTTCCAGTATTTGAAGGGATGTCACACAGAGGAGGGCAAAGATCTCTTCTCGTTCATCCCAGTTTGCAGGACACGGAATAATGGGCTTAAGTTACAGGAACCTAGATTCCACCTAAACATCAGGAAAAATTTCCTGACTGTCAGAGCAATAAGACAATGGAATCAACTACCTAGGGAGGTGGTGGGCTCTCCCACTCTGGAGGCATTCAAGGTGCAGCTGGACAGACATCTGTCAGAGATGCTTTGACCTAGATTCCTGCATTGAGCAGGGGGTTGGACTCGATGGCCTTGTAGGCCCCTTCCAACTCTACTTTTCTATGATTCTATGATTCTATGATTCTGTCCCAAACTTCAGCAGAAATTTATACATTTTTGCAATTACATGATCATCACCTGTACACAATTGTATTTCAAATTCAGACTTATCCTGTTCTATATCATACATTCTTTTATCCACATTAAATCTCTCTGATAATTGCATGTATGAAAACCAGTGTAAGGGGGGAGGGATCTTGTGGTTGTCATAGGAGCTGGGAAACACGAGAGGGCACACGAGCCACGAACCCCGTTGATGCTCTGTAGAATGCCCAGGGGTATTGCAAGGCAGTTTCCAAATTCCAACATACTGTCACATTTGGGTGTGGCCCAAGAGCTCTACACAGCCTGGGTGAGGCTCTGCAGGTACGAGCAGGCTTGGTTTTCGATGGCTGGAGGCACCACAGACAAGGAACAGGTTTTTGACCCACCTCACTGGTTTCCCTAGTGTACCCTTTTTCTTTCTGCCATAAATGTGAGTGGCTGGATAAAGCACTGCACTTGGGGACCTTCTCAACCCCTCAGATAGTCTGGCTGATTCCCGTTGGGTGGGTTCGGATGACACTTTAAGCCCAGAGTGAGTCTGTAGCCAGTTTGGGCTTAAAGTTGCCTGCCCCCCCACTGTGCCTGACTAATGATCGGGCATAATGGGGGTCCTGAGGCACCTCCTCCCCGCCCCCGTGAGTGCCGGTTGTGCACCATACGGTTGGTTTGCCTAGTTACCTTCCTGGTGCACAGGTTGCTGCATCATCCGAGCCCAGCAAAACCCCAGAACCCTACAAGAAGCCATGGGTTCTGGGGTGGTTTGGAGGCCCCCCCCACTGCTCACCTCTCCGGGTTCAGGCCACATGGCAAGCCATGCACCACGAGGGTAATTAGGTAAATGGGGTGGCATGCGACGGGCACACACAGGGGCAGGGAAAAGAAGCCACTGCGTGTCTCTCTTTTTGTTTTGCTTGTTTTCAGTTGCAAAAAACAAACAAAAAAGCTTCTAGAAACAATCCCCAGGAAAGTCTCTGAGTTCTCTAGTGAACTGACAAAAAACCTGAACTTGTTCTGCTGTTCCTCTCTCCTCAGGACATGAAGTTCGTGAGAGCATTGACATTATCAACGATGAGAATGAGACCTACAGTTTTTCTTTCAGAGAGAGCTCCTGTTTTTCAGAGGGGCGAATCAACTGTCTAAAATTGAAGCCTATGGAAGGCTCAGTCCCACCTCATTCCAGGTAATGAAGGATATGACATTGGATGGCAAATGCCTTGAGCTGCACTCTTTGGATTTAGACATCCAAATGCATGGCAGGTTTTCCAGTACTTGAAAAATGCATTGTGTGCCAAGGAGAGCTGGTTCTTCTTCGTGGTCTCTGTGCATCACACATATGGGCCCCGCACCTGCGCTGGGACGATTTGGGAAACTTCTAAAGCTGAGGAAATTCAGGTGGGAACCCCTCCCCCACCCTGTCACTGAGCATGCTCCTGCAGGTTCCCGCCCGTTCCCCCAGTTCCTCTTCAACCGCCAGTGTGGCTAGATGTGGAGGGAACTTCTCTCAACTCATTTGAGTTCTTTGCTGTGGTTTTGCCTAGCTGAAGGTTTTATTAAATCTATTTCTTCATCTTCTTTTTTTCTTCTTACCTTCATTGTTGTTTATTATTATTTTTTGTTTGTTTGATTGGGCCGCCAGGCTATTCTGAGGTGGATGCCTTTGAAGGCTCCCTTCCGCAAGTGTGTGAAGTGTGGCACCAAACTACCACCAACAAACGTGCATTCTCTTTGCCTGCTCTGCCTTGGTCAAGGCCTAACGCGTGCCCCCACTGTTAGGCCTTGACAAAGCAGGCCCACAGGCACTGAGCCGACCACTTGAAAGCCGTACTGTGGCACAACACTCTGGAGGTGGCGGATGCCTCTACCCCTTCGAAAGACATGCCACCCCCCGTCAACCAGCCAGCTACTCCACCAATACCATCTGTGGTGGTTACAGCTCCACCAACACTGGGCCGCAATATAACTTTCTCATCAGCAAAAAAGTTGGCCAAGAAAGCACATGCTAGGAAGGAGGATGTAGAAGTCAAAGTCTTCTTCCAAGCCAGACCATTCGGTTTCGAGGCTATCTCCTTGCCCGTCTCCTCCCTCAGTATCGAAGGAGAAGTCGATTCTGAAGGCCCCTCCGCAACTAAGAACATAAGAACTTAAGAAGAACCCTGCTGGATCAGACTAAGGGTCCATCTAGTCCAGCATTCTGTTCACACAGTGGCCAACCAGCTGCCCACGGGAAGCCCACAAGCAGGACACAAGTGCAACAGCACCTTCTCTCCCGCCCATGTTCCCCAGCAACTGGTGTACATAGGCATACTATGCAGTCTCCAAGGGAGAGATAGAGGATGTCTCTTCCCTGTCCAACAGGCTGCATTCCCGAGACATGCCCTCTGCTAGCCATCCACAGTCTACTGGCCTGAATGCCTGCTCTCCCCTCGAAGTCAAAGATCGGGTTCAAGAGACAGCCGCCATGCTCACCCTCGGTACTGCTTTAGGTCTCCTCCTTTGGATTGGGAGGGCCCATTTGGAATGGTCAGTTCCACCCCCAGAGGGGATACTATTGGGATGCCTGGGCGCTTAGGCACCCACGCAACTCGCATTATGGTAGGGATTTCTACTGCAAGGTTTCCCCTAGAGCAGTGTTTCCCGACCTTTTTTGAGTCACAACCCCCTTTTATAATAGTAAAATAACCTGGGACCCCACCACCACATTTGCATAAAAAGGCATTTTTAATAGTGTAAAGAAAGCATATTAAAAATAGATTTTTCAGAATATAATTCTAACCTAAAATTTAATGTGATGGTTGTACTTAGATCTTTAATTCCGGTTACTACACAATATAAGCAATTTCCCCACCTCCAGCTTTCCGTCTTCCCAGCACTTTTAGCATCCCATCAGGTGCCATTTAGGCAGCTTTCAATTTCTTGGGGGGAGGAGGGAGAGAGAGGAGGTGCTATGATTCAAGTCTGTCTGGAAAACACCACCTTCTTGATCTGAGAAGCATTCCTCTGTAACACCTAGTGCGCAGTGGTGGGAAGACTCTGTAATTAACTCAGTGGTGAAAGGAAATGCGCTCTGCACGTGCCCCAGGGCATATTTCCCACTTCTTCCTTCATAGATTCCAAGGGGTCAAGCCAGGGCATTGAAAAAAAATAAATAGGCTGAGCTCTGACTGAAGCTAAGCCCTGCATTTTGGGCCCCTCTTTCGCTCACACATCCTATTTCCACTCCCCACCATGTCTTCCTCCTCTATGGAGGTGGGATGTGTGTGTGAGAGAGGAGAGAGCCTGAGCTGGAGCTGCCGCTAACACCATTCGCCATTTGAGTAATTCCAAAATATATTTAGAGCTAAACGTTTCAGCTTCTGCCCTCATCAGCAGGTGTGATGTTAAATATATATATATAGAGAGAGAGATAGTCCCGGCCGCCCACACTCAATATATCGTACAAATCCACTTCGACCCTTCCACGCCCAACAACAGCTCAGCCCACTCAGCCTCGCTCACTCACACAGCGAACGGCGTCAGTGGCGGCTCCCACTCATGCTCTCTTCTCTTCCACTATAGTCGCTCCAGCCAGACGGCGAAAGGACGCATGCGCGCTACTTGCCGCCACCCTTACCGCTTCGCCGTCCTCAACGGCACACATACCAAAAGCTGCCGGATGTCTCACTGCCGCGCATGCGCTTGTACCCCCACTCCCAGCGCACCTGCACACTGCTATCTTTCCTGTATGTTCTCTCGAACCTCCTCCAACCAGCAGTGCCACCCGTCGCCTCAACCCACATAGTGACGCATGCGCCTTTCTGTCTTTTGTGCATGTTCTCGCTCACTCTGGCGACCCCCCCAGAAAACTCTCCTCATTTCAGGGAACCTGTACCTTTTAGACAGCCTCCCTCTGCTGCAGAAGGGAGGCCTCCAAGCCGTTCTCCTCCTCCACCAAGGGCTCCAGCACCACGGCTGCTGCCCTTACTGCCACCTGCAGCGCCACTGACCCAGCCACCCTTGGATGTGGAACGATCTTCAGTGCTGGCTTCAAGACCGTCTTCACCAGAAGACTACGAGTCCGACTCCCATTCCACCTCTTCGCAGGCACTCACTGCATCCTTGCCTGACGCCTGCGTGGGATCCAAGCAGATGGACTCGCCCTCAGAAGATATGGGCCACTTTGCAGATCAAGTCCAACAAATGGCCCAGTCTTTGGAAATAGAAACCAAACGCACCAAGCAGCGGGTACATGACCCAGTTTTTGATGCTGTCTTTACGGAATCTACCATGCCAACTTCGATCCTGTTCCTTCCAACACTGCTACAAGCAGCTCAGCAGACTTGGACAACACCTGCTTCCACTCTGGCCATGGCGAAGCGGCTGGAAAGGATGTACAAAGTGAGGGAGGATAATGCGAAGTTCCTGTTCTCCCATCCGGTGCTGAACTCAGTGATAGTCGAGTCAGCATAGACTAAGTCTGGAAAACAACACTCGGCACTGATTGACAAAGAGGGCTGGCAACTTGATCTCTTTGGCGTAAAGATTCATTCATCTACCTCACTCGGTCTTTGGGTTGCAAATTACCATGTGACAATGGCACGGTACCAGCTTTTCCTCTGGGAAAAAGTTGGTTCCCTGTGCGACTACCTACCCAAAGATAAGAGGGAGCTGGCCCGGGTTTTCCAGGAAGAAACCACTAAACTCACCCAACAACAAATCAATACAGCGAGGCACCAGGCAGACTGTCATAGCTGGGCCATGATAGGGGCTGTAGCCTTGCCAAGACATGCCTGGCTATGCTCCACTGGACTACTCCTGAAGCAAAGAGCAGGATTAAGGATCTCCCATTTGACGGCGAGGGGATCTTCAGTTCAAAAACTGATGAATCTCTGGACGCAGTCCAAAAAGCTAAATCCACTACTATGAAGATGGGCCTTGGACTGCAGCCTCCAGCCCGTTCCTATCACCAGGGAGGTGGTTCTGACAACCATCTTCTTACTTTTCTGCTTTTGCTCTCAACACCAGCTGCAAGATAATCAACTTCAGGCACAGCAGCCTTCAGTACCGAAGTGCCCATATAATCCCTCTCGCAAAGGAGGTGACTACTCCTCAAAGAGGCATCTTTGACTTTCTCCTTTGCTCAGCTCCACAACTTCCTCTACGATTCGGCAACTGACTAGCTTCCCTTCTTCCATCCTGGGAACAGATTACATCCAATTGCTGGATTCTAAACATCGTCCAGCACAGGTACAAGATTGAATTTGACACTCTCCCTCCCTTTCTCGGCATCCAAACCACGTGGCCATCAATTCTGCTCTGAGATGATAGTGTCATCTCAGTGTCAGGAATAGTGTCAGGAAGGCTAAAGCTGAGAATGAGCTAAGGTTAGCGAGGAATGCTAAAAGCAACAAAAAAGCTTTCTTCAGATACATGCACAGTAAAAGACAGAAGAAAGAACTGGTGGTTCAACTACGCAATGAGGATGGCAAATTGATAACAGAAGACAAAGAAAAGGCAGAAGTGTTCAATTCCTACTTCGGCTCGGTCTTCTCCCAAAAGAGGGTCTATGACCCCCCTGGCAAACCTGAAGTGCAGACTGAAGGGGCAGAATTGCAGCTTGAGATTGATAGGCAAATGGTCAAGGAGCACCTGATTACTCTGAACGAGTTTAAATCTCCAGGGCCTGATGAGCTGCATCCTAGAGTAATAAAGGAACTGGCAGAAGAACTCTCAGAACCACTGTCTATTATCTTTGAGAAATCATGGAGGACAGGTGAAGTGCCAGAGACTGGAGGAGGGCAAATGTTGTTCCCATCTTCAAAAAGGGCAAGAAGGAGGAACCTGGGAACTATAGGCCAGTCAGTCTGACATCAATCCCCGGGAAGATTTTTGAGCAGATTATAAAGAAGTCAGTCTGCAAGCACCTTGAAAACAATGCAGTGATTACTAGAAGCCAGCATGGATTTGTCAAGAACAAATCCTGTCAGACTAATCTGATCTCATTTTTTGATCGGGTAACCTCCCTTGTGGACTGTGGGAATGCTGTGGACATTATATACCTGGACTTCAGCAAAGCTTTCGACAAAGTGCCTCATGATATCCTGATTAGTAAGCTAGCTAAGAGTGGGCTAGATGGAACAACTATCAGGTGGATCCACAATTGGCTAAAGAATCGGACTCAAAGAGTGCTTATCAATGGTTCCTTCTCAAACTGGGGAGAGGTAACGAGCGGGGTACCACAGGGCTCGGTCCTGGGCCCGGTGCTCTTCAACATTTTTATTAATGACTTGGATGAGGAGGTACAGGGAATGCTTATCAAATTTGCAGATGACACAAAGTTGGGTGGAACAGCTAATACTCTGGAAGACAGAAACAAAATCCAAAGTGACCTCGATAGGCTGGAGCGCTGGGCCGAAAACAACAGAATGAAATTTAATAGGGATAAATGCCAAGTGCTGCACCTAGGGAGAGGAAACCAAATGCAGAGTTACAGAATGGGGGACACTTGGCTCAACAATACTACAAGTGAGAAGGATCTTGGAATTGTGGTAGATCACAAACTGAATATGAGCCAGCAATGCGATGTGGCTGCAAAGAAGGAAAATGCAATTTTTTGCTGTATTAATAGAAGTATAGCTTCCAAATCGCGGGAAGTGATAATTCCCCTTTACTCGGCACTGGTTAGGCCTCATCTTGAGTACTGCGTCCAGTTCTGGGCACCTCACTTTAAGAAGGACATAGACAAACTGGAGAGGGTTCAGAGGAGGGCAACAAGGATGATAAAGGGACTGGAAACAAGGCCCTATGAGGAGAGACTGAAAGAACTGGGCATGTTTAGCCTTCAGAAGAGGAGACTGAGGGGAGATATGATCGCACTCTTCCAGTATTTGAAGGGATGTCACACAGAGGAGGGCAAATTCCGCTGTCAGCAAAGACTTACCAGGGAGGTTTGGCTCTCCACTCTGGACATCAAGGTGCAGCTGGACGACATCCAGAGAGCTTGACCTAGATTCCGATTGAGCAGGGGTGGACTCGATGCCTTGTGCCCTTCCAACCTATTTCTATATTCTCTGATTTATGAAGTGACTTCCTTGCTACAAAAAGGTGCGATCCAGAGTGTCCTCACCCTTGCCATTTAAGAAGGCTAATCTCTAAAAAATGCAATATAAATCGAGAAATGGGAAGGCTCTTGCCCTGAACTGAGGTGGCCTTTGCACAAAGGTTCTATGGACTTTGAAGAAGCCGAGTGCAAGGTGAAAGGGAAGAAGAACGTGCTAAGCGAAAAGCACATCAAACAAATCCTTTACAGCACCATCTTCTATCTGGTAACCTGTGTCCTCACTGTGGGAAGCTGTGTGGATCTAGAATTGGCCTCCACAGTCACTTACAGACCCATCGCTAGAGTCTACACAATTTTTTTTTAAATTTCCTCTTTTTTTTTTTTTTAATAATATTTTTTATTTAAAATTTTTAAACAATACAAAGAAAATAACACACACATATAACTAATATAGTGCTCCCACCACCATGGGACAAAATAATACAATGACTCTATAATTGTTCATTATTCCAAAAATACAACATATCTTGACAGGGTAAACTCCCTTTCCCCTTTTTAAACACATATTCCAGAAATAAACCCCAAATATCCTTGAAAATATTTTTCTTTAATTGCATTTGATATTACAAGTCAACATATCATTCAATGCCATATCCCATACTTCTTTATACCAATCAGTAATAGTGAAAACTTGCTGAATTTTCCATTTCCTTGCTATCATTAGTCTACCTGCCGTTAACAAATTTATAATTAATTCTTTAACATTTTGAGGACCGATCACCTTTTCCGTTATTGATAGCAAAGCTAGTTTAGGACAAACCTCTAAATCAGCTCCAACAATTTCTGATATTTCCTCAAAAATCATTTTCCAAAAATCCATTACATTTTTACAACTCCACCACATATGAGCATATGTACCCAACTCCTGACATCCTCGCCAACACATTGGAGAACATTTACGGTATTATCTATTCTATTTAATCTCACCGGAGTCAAATACCATCTCCAAATTAGCTTATAAAAATTCTCTTTAATTCTTACAGACATATTTTTCAATATTCGCCTATCCCAAATCTTGTTCCACTCGTCCTTTGATATTTCCTCTTCAAACTCTGTATCCCAAACTATTTTAAGATTTTCTGCTTGCTCTTCTGATTTCTGCAACATTTTATATAACATCTTTCTAAGACCCCTAGCTGATGCATTTCCTTCTATGAGTTCTCTGGACATAACCAACTGCTCAAATGCGGTGAAATCCCTTTCATGCTCATGTCTCCTCTTCCATTTCTTACCCCATTGTACTAATTGAATTAAATTTAACCACGAAATTCTTCCTGCCCCAACCCTATCAATTATTTGCTGTCTTGTCTCCATTTTTTCCAGCCAATCCATTAAACTTATCACCTTTTTCTCTCTAAAAATTCGTTCTAAATGTCTAACATTCTCCGGAAAATCCTCCATAACCACCACTGGAGTAAGCGGGGATATACCTGGTAAAAATATTTCCTTATTTCTACCCCAAATTTCTAACATATTTTTTTAAAAGGGATTTCCTAATCTTTTTGTCATAATATGTCCTTGTTTTGTAAATAAAAATTTCTCCACCCTATTACCCAATTCAAATGCTTCTATTTCCCACCACATAAAATCTTTTCTACCAATAATATCCGTAATATATCTACCGGTAAGTTGATTAGCTATATTAAATTAGGGAGACCAAGTCCCCCTATTTTTTGAGCTTTATACCATCTATTCTTAGTAATCCTTGATCTTTTCTCCCCATTGCAATAGCTATTTAACATTACTTGCCAATCTTTGATTTCTTTCTCTGATATCTTATATGGTATCATTCTAAATAAAAAATTAAACTTCGGTAAAATCTTCATTTTAATCAAAGCTATCCTACCGAACCATGATAGTCCCAATTTTTTATAATCCTCTATTTTATTTTTAACTTCATCTTTTAATTTTTTAAAATTCCATTCCCCTATTTTATCCATATCTTTTAATATATCAATACCTAAATATTTAATTATATTTTTTATCTTTATATCAACTTTCCTTTGTTTAAATCCCCTTTCCTCCAGTTTACTATAATTAAATGTCATTATCTCCGATTTATCCCAATTAACTTTTAACCCCGTTACTTCTCTAAATTTATCTAAATGTTTCTCTATCCAATCCCAATTTTCCATAGGCCTTTCTAATGTTAACAATATATCATCTGCAAAAAGGTTTATCTTACATTTAGCCTCTATCCCTATCCCCAGTAATTTCCTCTCCTGTCTTATCGCATTCGCTAACAATTCCATAACTAACACAAATAATACTGGGGAACAATTTCCTCTTTTTATAATTTTCTTTTTGTAATTTTATCCTGGAAGACAATCTTACTCGGTCACGAGTGATCGCCTACTACTCGAGGTATTTCACAGTGCGGGATGGAGGGCTTCGACCGATCTGGGACCTTCGGGGTGTCAACATCTACATCTCCCCGAAGAGGTTTCGGATGGCCACGCTCCAGTCAATCCTCTCCTTCGCAGGGGCAATTGGCTTGCGTCAGTCAATCTAAGGGATGCCTACTTTCATGTTGCCATTCGCCAGGACAGCCAGCGTTTTCTCCAGTTCTGCATTGGACATTGGTCAAGATGCCTTAAATTCACAGTGCTCCCGTTTGGGCTCTCAACTGCTCCTTGAGTTTTCACCAAGTGCATTGCAGTGGTGTGTGCCCATCTTCGATCATGGGGCATACAAATCTTCCCCTACCTCAACAACTGGCTTATTGTGGACTTGACGGAACACAGACTTCAGAGGGCTCTTATGGTGACACCCTCCTAGCCAACCTGGGATTTTATGGTGACACCCTCCTAGCCAACTGGGTGACACCCTCCTAGCCAACTGGGAGAAGTCTGGTGACTTCTCCCAGTTGGCTAGGTGACACCCTCCTAGTTTATGGTGACACCCTCCTAGCCAACTGGGAGAAGTCTGTCCTGGTGCCGTCAAGAAAGATCCAATTCATTGACGTCCTTATCGACGCACCTGTGGGCCGAGCTTTTCTGTCTTGGGACCAAGTGCAGACAATACTTACTTTGACAAAAAGACTGGCAGGACTACAGTGTACTCCATCAAACATCTTCTCAGTTTCATGGCCTCTACAGTCTTAGTGGTCACATTCACACACCTGCAGATGAGACCTCTGCAAACCTGGTTCCTGAGAGCCTTCGATACCGAAAGGAACGCCTGCCGGACTTACCTTATCTTGCCATCGGATGTCCACTACTCACTTCGATGGTGGATGACGGAGGACAGTTTGACTGCGGGACTTCCATTCCTTCTTTCGCCCCTGTCCAGGACTCTCACCACCGATGCTTCACTGCTGAGATGGGGCACTCACTGCAAAGAATGGACTGTACAAGGACTTTGGTCCCCTCAGGAAAGATCAGATCACAGAAACCTGTTGGAGCTTCTGGCCGTCTGGAAGGCCCTGAAGGCACTTGAGTTTGACCTAAAAGGACACAAAATACAGGTCGTTACAGACAATACGACCATTGTAGCCTACCTCAACAAACAAGGTGGCATATGGTTGTCCAAACTCAACCGTCTGACACTCCAAATATTCAACTAGGCCATCCCAAGACGGATGTGCTGTGCAGCTATTCACATAGTGGGGAAGGACAACATGCTGGCAGATACCCTCAGCAGGGTTGCCTTAACATTGTACGAGTGGCAGCTGAACCCTCGAATCCGAAGGAGCCTTTTCGACCGATGGGGTGTCCCCGCTGTGGATTTGTTTGCAACAGAGGAGAATACAGCCTGTCTGAACTTTGCAGGCAGGCCAGGACGTAGTTTCACTAAGGGATGCCTTTCCATATCCATGGATGGGGGGGGGGGGCTATTTTACATCTTCCTTCTGGTTCCATTGTTGACGAGAGTCCTGTCCAAGATCAGGACAGACAACACAGGCTGCGTCCTCATTGCCCCGTGGTGGCTGAGGCAAGTGTGGTTTGCACCGCTCCTTCATCGGACCAGAGGGAAATATCAGTACCTTCCTCTATTCTCGACGCTGCTGACCCGGGATTGAGGTCGGATCTGTCACCCGGACCTTTGCACTCTCCTACTCATGGCATGGAAGATCTGATAACAAGCCTTCCTACTCAGTTTTTGGCTGAAGTCCAGGCAGTGCTACATGTGGTGAGGAAACCAGAAACTCGTTGATCCTATGCTAGGAAATGAACAGTTTCCTCCATCTTCATGAAAGCAGCAGGGCTGGATCCCGTATCTTGCCCTATACAGGATGTCTTGCAATTCTTCCATGCCTTGATGTCCAGAGGGCTTAAACTCTCCTCGATCAAGGTCTATTTAGCAGCGCTTTCCGCCTATCATCCTACAATGGAGGCAGTACACTCTTCTCTCACCTTCTGGTTAGACAATTTCTCAAGGGACTCCACAATTTCATTCCTCCAGTCCCATCCACGGTACCAAACTGGAGCCTTACTGTGGTTCTTTGGGCACTGACAGCTAAGCCTTTTTAGCCGATGGCAATGGCAGATCTCCGGGTCATAACCCAAAAAACGGCCTTCCTAGTGGCGATCACTTCGGCTCGTCAATCCAGTGAACTTTGTGCGCTCCAGATTGACCTGCCTCATCTTACCTTTCATAGGGACAAAGTCGTGCTCCGACCGGACATCGCTTTCCTCCCTAAAGTTGTTTCTTTGTCTCATTTGAATCAAGACATCATTCTGCCAGCATTCTTCCCGTCGCCTTCTACACCGATCGAGCGAACTATGCATGCTCTCGATGTCAGGAGAGCTCTCGTCTTCTATAAGGCTTGGACTGAACTGATCCGTCAATCCCAAAAGCTTTTCATTTGCTATGGGAAGAAAACTCTTGGCTTGCCGGTCTCAACACAGCGTTTTGCAGCCTGGATCGTTCAAATGATAAAACTAGCTTATGATCTTGCTGGACTGCAATTCACTGGAACAGTGAATGCCCTCGCTATGAGGGGTGTTTCAACATCAGTGGAGCTTGTTCGAGGGGTGCCCCTTGCCAGAACTCCACAGAGCCGCAACGTGGTCGACTCCATCCACTTTCATCCAGCACTATCGACTGGATGTTCGAGCTTGAGCGGACTGCACCTTTGGCAGGGCAGTGCTCCCTTCGATTTTGCAATGATGACACCAGCCCACCTCCGGTAACTCAGCTTGGTAAATCCCCCATATGTGGGATGCAGAGAGACCCTGAAGAAGAACAGGTTGCTTACCTGTAACTGCAGTTCTTTGAGTGGTCATCTGTGCATTCACACAACCTGCTCACTGTCCCCGCTTTGGTGTCACTATCGATTTCGATGGGACTAAATGAGGTGGTTATCCTATGGGTCTCAATGTTGGTTTCCGTATTGATGTTTGATACCGAGAATTCTCTTGGTTCTGAGGCCACAATAGGCAGTCTCAGGGAACTGAGGGAACAGGCGGGAACCCACAGGAGCATGCTCAGTGAGACGGTGGGGGAGGGGTTCCCGCCTGAATTTCCTCAGCTTTAGAAGTTTCCCGAATTATCTCAGCACAGGCGCAGAGCCCATATGTGTGAATACACAGATGACCACTAGAAGAACCACAGTTACAGATAAGCAACCTGTTCTTACCTTCAGCATATTGTTTTTATGATCCTGTGGCATCATTGGCAGAAAGTTGTCATTCTTACCCTTCACATTCTACATTGGAGGAAGGGAGGAGTCTTGGCTCCTTCTCTGGTCTTGATTTTTATTAATGACTTGGATGAGGAGGTGCAGGGAATGCTTATCAAATTTGCGGATGACACAAAATTGGGTGGAACAGCTAATACTCTGGAAGACAGAAACAAAATTCAAAGCGATCTCGATAGGCTGGAGTGCTGGGCCGAAAACAACAGAATGAAATTTAATAGGGATAAATGCCAAGTGCTGCACCTAGGGAAAGGAAACCAAATGCAGAGTTACAGAATGGGGGACACTTGGCTCAACAATACCACAAGTGAGAAGGATCTTGGAATTGTTGTAGATCACAAGCTGAATATGAGCCAGCAATGCGATGTGGCTGCAAAGAAGGCAAATGCTATTTTGGGCTGCATTAATAGAAGTATAGCTTCCAAATCGCGTGAAGTGATAATTCCCCTCTACTCAGCACTGGTTAGGCCTCATCTTGAGTACTGCGTCCACTTCTGGGCACCACACTTTAAGAAGGATGTAGACAAACTGGAGAGGGTTCAGAGGAGGGCAACAAGGATGATAAAGGGACTGGAAACAAGGCCCTATGAGGAGAGACTGAAAGAACTGGGCATGTTTAGCTTTCAGAAGAGGAGACTGAGGGGAGATATCATAGCACTCTTCCAGTACTTAAAGGGTTGTCACAAAGAGGAGGGCCAGGATCTCTTCTCGATCATCCCAGTTTGCAGGACACGGAATAATGGGCTCAAGTTACAGGAACCCAGATTCCACCTAAACATCAGGAAAAATTTCCTTACTGTCAGAGCAATAAGACAATGGAACCAACTACCTAGGGAGGTGGTGGGCTCTCCCACTCTGGAAGCATTCAAGGTGCCGCTGGACAGCCATCTGTCAGGGATGCTTTGATCTAGATTCCTGCACTGAGCAGGGGGTTGGACTCGATGGCCTTGTAGCCCCCTTCCAACTCTACTTTTCTATGACTCTATGACTCTATGATATAGGCCTATATATGGACATTGTCCTCTCCTTGCTTGGCATGGGGCTCCTAGGGGAGACTGGGTTGCAGTGGTAGTCCTGCTTGGAGAGGCTGGATCATGTTTGGCACAGCAAGGTCAGATTATGCATGTTCCCAACAGGCCAGGCCAGGCCAAGTCTTTTAGGACCGTGGAGAGATCATTAGCTGAAACCCACCCCCAAAGAGCAGTTGTCTCAGCAACATACAGAAGCCTTCTGAAGGCTGGCAGATCTGACCTGAGGAGCTCCCTCTGAGGAGCTGTCTCCTTCTTAAAGAGCCGTTGTCCAATTCTACAGTGCTGGCTCCTATGGTGTGGAGGTGGTAAGGACTGCATCGGAGGGGTGCCCTGCTGAGTCCAAGGAGTCTGGTAAAGCCACATCCTCTGACCTGGAAATTCCCCAAGAAGCAGATGATGGGTTGGCACCGTTTGGGTGACAGGCGAATTCCAGAGGCCTCACATGGATGGGGTTTGCTGGGGATCAGGATCGCCTGTGAATGCCTTTGTTCTTCGCTAAGCTTGTTGTCTTGAGACTCTGAGAGGAGGCGTCACAGCAAAGGTGTCCCAACACTGTAAAGTGTAAAATGGGGTGGTGGCAACAAGCAGTGCCACCTTCCGATTTGATATGCTTTCACCCGTTGTACAGTGTTACTGGCCAGAGTGGCCGGATTAGGACAACCTGCACTCCATCCCTTTGCAGGTCATTGAATGTAAATAAATGTGGCCCAGTTAAACCCCAACAACTTGTCTTGACTCTTTATTTCCTCCTACGTTTGCAAAACCAAACCCAACCAACAAGTGTGTTTTCGCACCAGGCTTCCTATTAGCATCTTGTTCATGCCAACACTGGAAGGGGAAGTAAACTTTAATTTGATCTGCGATGTCAAGAGGAAGAGCCAGCCTCTCTGCTTGAATGTCAAAGCCACCGGCCACACCATGAATGTGTCCGTGAAGTGTGAGGAAAGTGATGGTTTGGTTACCGAGCTGGACCCTGACCAGCCAAACCTGGTGCACTTTCATGAGGTGAGAGAGCCAGGAGCCTTACTGGTACTTTACTCCAGAAAGAATTGACAATTTGCAGGGTTTTTCCTGCACAGCAATGCCTTAAGGAAAAGTAGATGTAATCGTTGCCTCTGTTAACAGCTCCACACGCCCACTCACCTACCAGCCCCAAGCAGAGACCTTCTGTGGGCTGAAACCAGAGTCCTTCTTGTGATTGCATCTGTGGGGAAGGTGGAAACGCAAAGTGAGGGGTGCTTGAACCCCTTGCAGAAAGATAGTCTGATGCATCTTGGCCAAAATCTCAGTGGGGAGGAGCTTCCTTCTTCCGCCCAGGTCAGAAGGCTCACAGTTGGGGGCTTGCTGGAGAGTGCAATCCCGTTGTCATCTGTATTCCAAGGTGCTCAGGAATTATTTACAACGGCAGTGTGGCTCACCCACTTAGTGTACACATTTACTCAGATGTAAATTCAGTTGAGCTCAATGGGGACTTGCTTCCTAGTAAGTGTGTTTGGAGACTGCAGACTTAGGTTTTAATTCAAGTTAGCTGAGAGGAAGACAGGGCTTGTTTCTGAGCAGTCGCTCCGCAACGTCATTAATGCCACTCCTTCTCTTTGCTCTGGACAGATGCAAGTGAATGATTATGCTCAATGTAGTTTTTATATTCTGAACACCGGCAAGTTCAACTTCACCTTCTCATGGGAGTTCTGCAGTGCCAAAGCACTGCGGCAATATTTTGTCATCTCCCCAAATACTGGCACTGTGGAAGTGGGGGAGCGGCTGGAGGTCGTGCTGTCGTTCCATCCGCTGAAGACGTGCACCTTGAAGGTTGAGCTCAAGCTACAGGTAGGCATGAGAGTTTTCCTGAGCATTCCCAGAGAGGACTCTATGGGAAACAGAGAAACACAGAGAAACACAGAAACAGGCCTGTGGTTTACGCTGGCTCAGCTTGTCTGAGCGTGGAAAGCTAAGCAGGGTCAAGCCTGGTTATTACTTGGATGGGAGACCCCTCCTCTAGTTTCCTGCATTGAGCAGGGGGTTGGACTCGATGGCCTTGTAGGCCCCTTCCAACTCTATGATCTGTGAAAATCTATGAGGCAAATTCCCTTGTGTCCTCTGGCAGCAAGTGGGCGTAGCTTATTGCTTCTCTCCTTCCTGCCCGCGGACACACAGTGACTTGAATCTTGAAACTCATCGTGGAAGCAATGTAAAATCTTGCTCCTGATCTCCGAGTTGGTCGCTCAGAGATCCAATGAACCTAGATCAGTGTTCTGCCAACCTTGGGTCCCCAGATGTTGTTGGCCTACAACTCCCAGCATGACCCAGCCAGCGTAGCCAAAAGCATCTGGGGACCTAAGGTTGGAGAACACTGACCTAGCTGAATGAGTATTTTGAACTGTACATATCTTTTTGTCTGCCTGAAGTTGAACTGCAATATCTGAGTGAGTAAATGTTATTTTTAACCTTTACAAGATGTTTGGCTGATTGGTATTTTAAAGGGAGATAAACGGGGGCCAATCCAGGAAAATTCAGTCTGCTACAAAGCATCCTGAATTACCAAATGCCAATACTGCTGTAACAGGGCAGATCCGGTCTGGCAATGGGGATGCAGCCTATTTTGAATGGAGCTGCACTCTGTGTGATATGCATGTGTGAATATATCTGGGCCATTACGCGCTCCTTGAAGGTTTAGGATAGCAGTTTGGGCATGTTCCTGGACGCCCCTCGGCTCTTCGATGTCCGTCCAGGTAGTGCTGTGGCCTGGAGTGCTTTTGCCCAGCTGAGGCCGGTGCATCAGCTGTGTCCCATTTCTGGAGAAGGTGGATCCAACCACGGTTTCACATGCCTTACTGCACAACCCTATAACAGTTCATTTGCCCAGCTTAGTAAAAAAAAATCACCAGCAGAATTCAGCAGCAGCAAAACGGCTGATACATGAAGATGCCACTATAATAGGTACAATAAGGATGTTAACATGCACTACTAAAAAGCAAAACACTCCCAGAGCAATCAGATATTTTTAAAAAATCAACAGCAGCCAAAGATTGTCCTGGGCTAATAACTGGGTATAATAAGGCAGCGTTTCCCTGTGTTCCCAGATCAGCCATGGCCCCGTGTTTACTTGTGTGCTGCAAGGCTCAGTGGTGACTCCCAGCATCCATTTCTCCTTTACCAAAGTGGACTTTGGCAACTGCTTCATCTACCATGCTGGGATGCCCATTTCCAAACGAATCCTTACGGTCACAAATAAGGATGACAAGCAGACAAGGTAAGCTGGAGTGATGTCTGTCAGGACAGCCCTGTAGTCACAGAACAACCCAGTAGGAGTGCAGGCGTACTTTCAGGTGAACAGCCCGAGGAGTGTTATGATGCTGGGCTATGGGAAGCCCGCAAGGCCTGCAGCGGGAAGCGAGAGGCCTCTGGGGAGTCCAGCAGGCAGGGCCACAAGTACCAGGGTCACAGCAAGCAGGCCGGGTCAAGCCTGTCCTGGAAGCTTGTCTAACCCCATCAGCTATGGGAAAACCGTTGTTGTTGTTGTTGTTGTTGTTAATTTAATAATTTATCTGAAGTATTTTTATGCTGCTCCTCAGCCAAAAAGACTCCTGGAGTGGCATGTAATCAGTAAAACAAGGCAGTCCCCGCCCCACAGGCTTACACTCTAAAAAGACGGCACACAAGGAAAAAGGGATGGTGAGGGAAGTGGGGGTGGGGGAATAATGCTTTTAGGAGGGCCGGTAGAATGGCCCCGCTCTCCCCCTCATCTCAGTGTGCCGGAATGGCTGCTGGAACGGGCTGTCTTAGGTGAGGGAGTCTCCTGGAAGGCAGTCATCGCCTTGTGGACCTTTCAACCTGCAGCCGCGAGTGGCTCAGCCTAAGGGACAGGAGAGCGGAAGTCCCAAAGTTCCTGCTTCCCTCCCTGATAGACAGAGTACCTGGAGATGCTGAGGAATAAACTCCGCTTGGGCCAAGCAGAATTGGGGAATGCATCGCAGAGCCCCAAGACGGCAGCTGGCAATATGTTTCCATCCCAAAGGGGTGTTTCCTCTGGAGCCCCTGACCTGTGGCACTGGGGTGGGGGCTGTATTCTGAATCTATATGAAAGCCTCCTTCCCAGGGGCAAAACAGCCCAGAAACTATTCTGCTGGCATTGCAATTACAAGATCTGCTGCTGCTGCTGCTTAGAGGGACTTGGTGGGATGGGTCAGCTGTATCTTCGCTGGCCCCCTACTCCATTTTCTATCTCACTCGTTGACGGTGTTGCAGTCCTTGCAGACAGAAACCTCGCCCACAGTGTGGGGCGGTGGTGGTGGTGGATCCGCAGTGCCTCATTTGCACAGGCAAGGTGCAGTCAACAAGTGATGAACCATGTGCATGTGTGGAGCAGTCCGTAGTATCATTTCTTCCTTCCGTGACTTGTTGTGCCCCCTCTCACTCTGCCCTGTGGTGGCTGAACTTCCAGAGTCCCTCAGCAGAGTGGTCCTTCTGCCCCAGTAGTTTCCTGCCGCAGCATCAGCACAGCGCATCTGGCCCCTGGGGACACAGGGAAGAGAGTACAGGTTGCAGAAGCAGGGTGGGCTGGACCAGACATGAGAGCCGATGTGGGAAAAGTAATGAGATCAGAGGATGAGCACCTCTTGCGGTGCATTGTGCTGGAGGGTCCTTTGCTATTTAAAAGTGTAGCTTACCAGTTATATTCCAAATACAGTCATGCCTTGGATTGCAAGTAACTTGGTTTGAGAGCGTTTTGCAAGACAAGCAAATTTTTAAATATTATTTTTTTTTACTTGATATACAAGCGACGTCTTGCAATACAAGTACTGTAGTACAGCTTAAATTAAAAATCTCTGTACAAATTTTTTTGGGGGGGATTTCGTTTTGATATAAGAGTGTTTTGGATTACAAGCATGTTTCCGGAACGAATTATGCTCTCAATCCAAGGCATGACTGTAAGTGACGTGGATTAAATGGCAGTTTTACACATGAGGTAACTGGACGAATGACTTTTGCCATCCGTATTGGCAATGCAATGGTGTGCTCATCACTGACTCACCCTTCCAAAAAAGGAGATAAAAATCCACTTTTCCAGCCAGATTTGAGCCTTACAAGTCAAGCTGGGGGAAAGCTGCTCATTTTCTTTCGCTCTTCATAGACACCTTTTCTGGCATGTCTCTGATCACTGTACAGAAGGTGCTATCCGTGCCAGCTACATTTCTGAGCCTAGAGGAAACTTGGGTAGACCTCGTGGTGGGGGCCAGGGAGAAAGATGCCTTTGCTCTTCTTCACAAGGGAGGGAGGGAGATGCGTCATGGCCTCTTCTGGCCTCTTCACAGCCTGGAGTGCTTGTTTACCAACACGGCTCACCTTGAGATTGGTTTCCATGCTGAAGTGCTGAGTCCTGGAGGAAAGACTGAGATTCCCATCAGTTTCTACCCCCGAGAGGGCATTTCCTACCATGAAGTCATCACCTTTGAAATCAGCGGGCTCTTGCAGCGGAATATTGAGGTCTTTGGGAAGGGCATTGAGATGAAGGTAAAGTTGAATTCTGGGCTCCACAAAACTCTTGAGATGTCTGCTTTTGTGCCCTTAGCACTTGTTGCTCAAGAATGCCCTTTCTTAGGCAGATTCGGAAGTTCTCCTAGGTGCAGCACCTCCTTGCAGCCCCGAATTAGTATGATGTATTTATTTATTATTTATTTATTCCATTATTTATATGCCACCCTTCAGAATACAAATCTTATCAAGGCAGCTTAGAAGAAACATGAAAAAATAATAAAATCACCATCAACAGTATTGACATTTTTTTAAATTAAGCCCCCCCCATCATATGTCCCTTCCCTCAGGGCAGTTGGCGGAAGATGGCCTCAGGGCAGGGAGAGTCCAACTGGAACCGGGGAAGGGCTGTGGGGTCTTCCTCCCCTCCCTCCCTCCTGGAATCCTTCCCACAGGGCAACTGATGGTAGATGGCCCAGGGGGAGGAGGAGGAAGTCCAGCTGGAGCAGACCCTGAGGCCTTCTCCGTCTGCGGTCAAATGTCAGTGAAAAGCAGGGAAATTGGTCTGAGGCTGCTGCTGTTTTCACCTTGAGATGAAAGGAGGGCCTGGCATTGCCATTGCCTGGCGCATGCAGCATCATGCAGGACGTGGAAGTGCAGCAAAGTCCAGGTGACCTGAAGGTGGCTGCAGATGGCAGGGGAGGTTTACGGTTAAAATGCCTGCAAACCGCCTGCCAACGCTGGAGATGGGTTGCGACTGACTATTTATTTATTTATTTAATTCATTTTTATACCGCCCAATAGCCAAAGCTCTCTGGGCTGTTTACAACAGTTAAAACCATAAAATACAATATAAAATAAATATAGAACTTAAAACCACACAGATTAAAAACAAACAGTAGTTAAAACAATGCTGACTTGACTACTTCTGAACCCACCGTGGCAATTCCTGATTGTGCAAATCTTAGGAGGGGGCCCAGGAAGGAGTGGAACCCTGCTCTCAGGTTTTCCAGGCCAAAGGAGCTTTCCAGCTAGGAGCTTGACTCTCCAACCCTGAGGGGAGATTTGGAGCTCATGGAAGGAGAACCAGCAGCTTCTTCTGGGCAATCCAGACATTATGAAGACACAATCATTTTGAGCCTTTCCTGCTTTCAGAGTCTCTGCTCACATCAAGTAAGCAGTAAATTGGCATCGTGCTCTGTTTTCCCAGAAGGTGCTGCTGTTTTCTTCAGAACATAAAAGGAGCTCTGCTGGATCAAAGCAAAGGACCTATATAGACCAGCATCCCGTTTCCCACAGTAGCCTCTGGGACAGGAGGGCCACAAGCACCCTCCTAGGAACACGGGCAACTGCCTTGTGCCGAGCCAGACCCTGGGTCCAGTCCTGCCCAGTATTGTCGACACCAACTGGCAGCAATGGCTCTCCAGGGGTTTCAGGCCGGATTCTTTCCCAGCCCTACCTGGAGATGCTCCCGGGGATCGAACCTGGGACCTTCTGCATGCCAAGCAGGGGTTCTTCCACTGAGCCACAGCCTCTCCCCCTTTTAACCCTCCCTTTACTGTTCCCCAGCACCCTGGTATTCAGGAGGCAAAGTGCCTTTGATCCTGGACATAATCTATAGTCCTCCTCGTGACTTGCAACCATTCTCTTTGTGATGCAGCTGGAGATCCTTCTGAGTGACATTCATGCCCTTGTCCAGCGTTCCCAACCTGGTGCCCTCCAGAATTGTGTTGGACTGCAACTCCCATCATTCCTGGATAGCTCTTGTCTGTGCTGCTGGGAGTGATGGGAGTTGCAGTCCGATACCTTTGGAGGGCGCCAAGTTGGGGAAGGCAGCCCTAGCCCTACTCAGTGTTCCTGATTTGAATGCTGCTTTTCGTTGCACCCTTTTATCATTGCATGGCTTCCTCACTCCACCCCACTGTGCCATTTTCCTACCGGTCCTCTCCGCTTCTGCTCCATTGCATCCCCACTGTTATTTTTCCCTGCCCACAGATTGATGTGGTAGAACCTCGCAACAGAGTACTGAAATTTGGAGCGATCCCTCCAGGGCACATTGTGAAGAAGGAGGCCACGATAGTCAACAACAGTGCTGCCTCTGTCACCTTCAGCCTCAATTTTGTGTCCTCCATACCAGAGTTGCAGGAAACAAAGGTCAGGCTTCACTTTTGAATGGACTCCTCTCCCTCCCTCCCTTTGGCCAAGGGATCCTTGGCACTGATCAGTGGTTTCTGATACACAGGCATGAGTGTTAATTGAAATCCATGAAGATGCCATGGCAGCTTTCGTCCACTTTCAAGTTCCTTCTGCATTTGTTTACTAATTTGGACTGAGGATGGTGATGAGAAAGATAACTGCCTCCCAATTAAACAAAAAAAAATTGTCATTTAAAAAACCTTTTAAAAATCAGGAGGGGCAAAGGGCCTGGTTGAGCTCGGAGGCCCCTCTTAGGAGCTGCCAGCAGGTGGCTGGTGCTGTGTCAGCCAAGGAGGAAGGCTGGAGGAGCTGTGGAGGGCAGGGCAGAGCCGCCAATGGCGCACACCTCAGAGATGTGGAGCAGGCGGGATGCTGCGCACGCATTCCTGGCTCTGCTGCAGCACTGGCGGGAGCCTTTGGGACGGGAGCAGCGGCACTGAAGGGACACCCAAGGGAAAGGGTTGGTGGTCCTGTGGCCGCCACGCAGGAGCAGCCTAGCAAAGGCCAGAGAAACCGCTGAAGGCCCGTCCGATAGATCTTTCTGCCTCCCTTCCAAATGCACTCTGACTGGAAGGAAAAGGAGAACGCTGTGGTGAGGCCATTCCCTGATTGGAAGCTAGTCACTATTTATTTATTTTATTGATTACATTTGTTAATCGCCCATCTGGCCGGTCACCCGGCCACCCTGGACGATGTACAGTTAAAACACTGCGATAAAACATGACAATTAAAACAGTATAAAAAAATCTTTTAAAATCCTAACCCACCCCACAAAACGAAGCCCTGTCCGCTGCCTCCCCGGGGGGGGGGGGGGCTGGTTCATGTTTTCCATTTATGGAGAACTTGGGAGAGGTTCAAAATGTATCAAATGGGGGGGGGGTTAACTACATCCTCCCAAGGTTCTGAGGTGAATCCAAAGCCTCCGACCAGCTGCTTGCTTCGCCTTCGACTGCTTCAGACCTGAGTTGCCCTGGATTCCGAGGTGGTCCAAATATCCCCAAAGTGGGGACATGCACCTCAGACTCGTGCATGTGGAGGCCTAAAACACGTCCTGGCCGTTCAGGTGGGGGAATGCTAATAGCACGATCATTGACTTTGGGCAGAAACTTAACGGTTTGGATCTGGACTTTGTCACGCTTAGAGTAGACTGATTGAAATCATGGGGAATTGATTTAGTTGTGACTAACTTGTCTGATTGATTTCAGTGGGGCTACTCTAAGCATGACTAAGTCTGGATCCAATCCAACATCTCTGATGATGTTCATCTGACTTCCATTTCAAAACTTATGTTCCATTTTGAGCAAAGAAATGCAGTTGCACAGCAGACAGAGCCGCTAACTGAACATGTCTTCTCAGTCAAGTCTGACCTCTGCTAAACTACTGAAGCTAAAACCTGAGCAAACTTGCACCAAATTTGGCTGCCCTCTAATTGCAGGTTTTGCCAAGGGGGGTGGGAATTCTAGCTGACGTTTGCAGTTGATTAACTTTGGAGCAGAAAACAGTGGTGACTATGCATTTACAAGGTACAAATTGAGACACAGGAATTGTGGAGAAAGCCAACCTAAGCCCCCTGCCTGACACACACACACTCACCAAGGAGGGGGGAAGGAGACCCAGGGGGGGGGGGAGACAGCCAGTCTCCACAGATGCCAAAGGGGACAAACAACATCTGCATAGAATCACCCCAGGGGGGAAGGCAGGAAGCATCACCAGGTTAGTCAATGCTCTCACATATCAGCCCCATCTACATAAGACTTGAATACCTCTCCAGAGCAGACACTTCGGCACCCCTAAGAAATGGCCACTCAGCACCATAGGATGGGACCATTAAGCAAGTGGCTTCAAAGGGACCCCATCCCACGGGGGGAGGGCGTCACCCCACCTGACCCAAAAGGCTGCCCCTCAGGGAGGGTGTCAACCCACCTGATCACGGAGGGAGGGGCTACCTGAAACACCAAGGTATAAAACACCCTGCGCAAGGGAACTGGTGGCATGTTCAGCAATCTTGCCCATGCCTGGGGTAAGGGAACGAAGGATCGGCGACCCTGGGTAGCAGCACCCGGCGCGCTCCAGCTAGCTGGAATCACTGGCCGCTTGGGTTGACCGGACCCCCGGGAAACCAAACTGAAATCACTCACAAGCCGCTTGGGTAGACCGGGCCCCCGCCAGGAACCCAGCTAGCCGCTTGGGCAGACCGGGCCTCCGCCGGGAACCCAGCTAGCTGCGTGCGGTTGACCGGGCCTCTGCCAGGGCCCGAGCTGAACTAACTAGCTGAGAGCCCTGAAATCACGGTGTCCTTGAGACTTCTTGCTTGTTACTTTGTACCGTACTGATAAGCTGTATTGCTGGCGTGGGTCTGAGTTTGTGAAGGTAATTTTGTAAATAAACTTGTTTTCTAAAAGATACTTTTGTGGCTATAAGTTATCCCTTTGTTCTGGGCTAAGGGTGAGGTACTGGGGACCTCGGAGAAGGCCCGCCCCAGGACTCGCTACCCCCTTAGCATTGAACCCGCGCAGAAGACCAGGTTGTCGGTCTTCCACTGGAATCAAACCATGAAACTTTCCCCATGGATCTTTTTGCCTGGGACATTGCTAAGCATGCACACATCTATGTCCTGTCCGGAAGGATCCATGGGAAATATAGTACCTATGGATCCATATAACTTTATTAGGGCATCAAGAGCCATGGGAACTACATCTTCCATGAATCTGTGTACTGGGATACTGCTGAAGGTCTCGGTATGGCAACATTTTGCCACTAGTACCAAGTAAGTTTTGGGGAAAGGGAAGAAGGCAGCATTGGGGGGTGGGGCTTGCTCATGCGATGGATGCGGGGCGGGGCTCATCAGGAGCACGACTGGGCCTTGGCTCAGAAGGGGGCCTGCGTTTAACTCATTTGAGGCGGACCCTGTCTAAGCGCTTTCCCATCACTCATTGTATCTCCCTGCTGTCATGCAGCTGCTAAATGCTCAGAAGCCCTGCCAGTCCAACAAGTGACAACAACTCTAGCCCCGGACATGCTGGGCTGTGTGAGCCCTTTCTGGGGGAGAGCACCCCGACGTTCTGTGAGGCCGTGTGCTGTGCACTGAGCATTAAATCATTCGTGTGTCTTTTTGGCAGGTTCTCATGATGTCTCCATCTAGCGAAATAACCCTGAGGGCCAAAGGAGGCACTTGCCACGTGGAGGTGATATTTAGCCCAAAGAGCCGCATCTTGCCATTCACGGAGGAAATCCTGCTTGACTGCCAAGGGATCTTGCGCACCCTCTTTGCAGTGCAAGGCTGCTGCCAGGGCATTGAAATCAGCCTGGACCAGGATCATGTCCCCTTTGGAGCAGTGGTGCTGCGGAGCCAGGCTTCCCGACGCATCACCATGCAGAACACAGGAGACATTGGAGTGGGGTAAACAACTTCAGCTGCTGAACCGTATGCCTGCTTCTGAATGACTCAGGTCCCTTATTGGTCCAAAGAAGGGGGTAATTTACAGCAAAAAAAATCTTTTAAGGCAGTGCCACTCAGTTAACCCCCTCTACCAAACCAATCACACACACCCTCACTATCAATTTCACAGGGTGTATATGGCTGCATCCACCCCTTTTCAGTGGCTCATATTCTTGCAGTGCTCCCCTGCAGTAGTCGCCATCTCCCCACAAAACAAGGTCCCCCGCTTCAGAATGGCTCTTCAAAAATGTGTCTCCTCTCTCTCCTGTAACTCTCCTCCTTCAGCATGGGCAGTTGCTGCCGTGCAGAGATCAGCAACTGGCGGCCTCTGGGCTTGGTCTTCCCCCTCCCACCCGCTCTCTTCACCCCCCTGATGTGCACCTTGCTCAGGGGAGGAAGTGCAGCGACAAGCATATGCAAAAGTGGGGCGTAGTGGTTAGAACCAGTGTGGCATACTGGTTAGAATGTTGGACTGGGACTTGCGAGACCCGGGTTCAAGTCCCCACTCAGCCATGAAGCTCCCTGGCTGACTTTGGGCCAGTTACGGACTCTCAGTCTAACCTACCTCACAGGGTTGTTGTGAGGATAAAATGGAGAGGAGGAGGAGGACTATGTAACCTGCCTTGGGTTCCTTGCAGGAAAAAGGCGGGCTATAAATATAATAATATAAAAATAAAAATTGCACCAGTCTATGACTGCTTCCTGAGTCATCTTCCACCCTCCTGAATGTTAACAACCATCACAGGTGGGTTCCCCACCATCGAGGAGAGAAATCCTCAAATCCTTCTCTTTTTCTTTTCTTTCAAAGGTTTAAATGGGATGCCAAGTGCTTCAAACCAGACTTCTCCATCAGGCCTGTGGAAGGTTACATTTCCCCAGGAATGGACGTCTCCTTTGAAGTGACCTTCCACCCCTGTGAACAGAGCCAGGACATCTGCTATGAGAACCTGCCGTGCCAGATCCAAGGCAGAGAGCCACTGAGGCTCACCCTGAGTGGGTGCTGTGTGGGAGTCGCCCCGGTCAAAGAGGTGACTCACAGGGCAAAGGTGGAATTGGTGCCCCACCTTGTCAGGAGAGGAGCCCCTTTTCCCATGGGGATGGCCAGCCAAAAACAGGCTTGGGTGCAACTAGCCTGTGAAATACTCCCTGGGGCTGTATCTGCATCCATGCATTTTCACGTGAAGAACTGACCACACCTCATCCTATGTCTTGCCCCCTATACACTGTCTCCAATCCACGTTCCATTTCCTAGTTTTGTAGGGAGCTTCCAGATTTTGACTTCTTCTGGTAACTCACAGGAGAGGTTAGGAGAGGATGTTGCTGGGGCAGCAACTTAGCGGCTGCCCCTCCTTCCCTAGGCCCTAGTGTGTGACTTGACCCCCCCGCAGTCCCACAACCTCTCTGGGAAGCTCGCAACTGAAAATGCCCTTGGATGTGAAAGTTAATACCTTGGTAAAGTGGTAATGATTTCCCACAACATGCTTTGCCCAAGTCTGAACAGAATACAATTGTATTGTATTGTATTGAACAGAATCTCTCCCCTTCTGTCTATGTCCCAGCATCCTCCCTCCCCCCCTTTTCTTTTCAGTGAAAGTTCAACTGTGGGCATGTCCACCCATGCTGCAGTCTCTTGTCAAGGGCAGCTTTTCCTTTTGGGAGGGGCTGTGTGTGACCTGCAGAGGTCCTTCTGTCCAGCTGTTTTGCCAACCCATAGAGCATGGGTGCATAACCTTTTTGGCCTCAAGGGACAAATCCAGTTTTGCCGGGGTGCTCAGAAGCCATGCACGCATGCACACGCGCACACACACTGGGATGGGGGGCACGCACACACCTTCTCCCTTGCCTTGGGACCCAATCCCTCCTTCAGCACCACCATTAGCGGTGCAAAGCAGTGATCTGGGCTGGCTTGGGCTGCAGGAGACGGGAGAATACTGCAGCCTCCTCCCTGCCGTAGCCCCTCGCCCCCAGGATGGGAACGTGCTAAAACCGTCCATCGCATCTTCACGACTCCAACGTAGTCAGGCCCGATGGAAAAGAACTAAGAGACTCTCCCTTGCAGGTGGTGAGCTTCACGTGCCAGGTGCGTGCAAAGCACACCCAGACCCTCATGCTCTCCAACCGGACCAACCAGCCCTGGACTCTGCGGCCCATCATTGAGGGAGAGCAGTGGAAGGGGGCCGAGTTCCTGAGGGTAGAAGCCCACCAGCAAAACAAGCCCTACGAAATCACCTACAGGCCCCTGGCCATGAATACAGAGAATAAGAAGGATCAGGTAGGCCAGTGGTCTAAGATGTCAGCCAAGCAACACGCTGCTATCCAAAGTTTATAGCCCATCTTCGGGGTGTGTCGGTGCTTTAGACTACCCCTGACCATGAAGGATCTGGCCACCTCTGTGTGTTGGATTCCAAGCAGGGGGCATTAGGCAGGGTTTTCTTGAGCAAGGCGACCTGAGATGCCCGAGTGTCTCTGCAGTTTAGCTTGATACTCTGCCATGTTGCCTCCAGCCTGGTGGATTTGCTCTGGCAAAGTCATTACCAAGAGAAGCCAATTTTGTGTCAAAGGGAAAATGCTTCCACATCAGGGTTGGGAAGTTGTAGCATGGAAGTCACTCTATATGCTTTCTTGAGCTCTTCAAGCGGCTTGAGAACCTGATAGTTCTCCTTGTATTGCTTGAAGTAGCCACTATTAACAGGCAAACCTGGCTGCATCATGTGAGACTACTAAGAAACGTGGTCCAAAATGTGATACGCGCCTCTAACCTTTCTTTTTGCCTGCAGGGCTCCATCTTCTTCCCACTCCCGGATGGGACAGGGCTGTTGTACCTCCTGCAAGGCACTGCAGAACCTCCCAAGTCTGCCGGGAACATCATGAGGGAAGTTCCATGCAAAACACCCTACACGGAACTGTTTCCCATCTCCAACTGGCTAAACAAGCCGCAAAGGTCAGTGGGCGGGGGGGGGGGAGGCGTCACAGGACTGAGACTGGCCGCCTATGTTTCCCTGCAGTTCTTTAACCAGGTGCAGTAGAATCATAGAATCATAGAAAAGTAGAGTTGGAAGGGGCCTACCAGGCCATCGAGTCCAACCCCCTGCTCAGTGCAGGAATCCAGGTCAAAGCATCCCTGACAGATGGCTCTCCAGCTGCACCTTCAATGCCTCCAGAGTGGGAGTAGCCCACAAGCAGCCAGGATTCCACAGTTCCAGGTGTTCATTGGGGCCTATTTCCAGGAAGGAGTTGCAGGTGCAGGGATTCCTTTACTGGGGCCGCCTCCCGTTTTCTTCAGGCCCCTTGCCTCACCCCCGCCGCTCCCAGGCTGAGATCTCCCCACATTCTCTCTACTGTTCCAATGTCTGAGAGTTACATTCTCCTAGGACGGGGATACTGATCTTCCCCAGCCCTTACTTCCAGGTTCTGTCAGAGCAACCCTGAGAGAACCCAAGATCCACCTTGCGCTGCCCTCTGGGGCTTCTGCCTGCCATCTCATAGAAACATAGAATCATAGAAAAGTAGAGTTGGAAGGGGCCTACAAGGCCATCGAGTCCAACCCCCTGCTCAATGCAGGAATCCAGGTCAAAGCATCTCTGACAGATGTCTGTCCAGCTGCACCTTGAATGCCTCCAGACTGGGAGAGCCCACCACCTCCCTAGGTAGTTGATTCCATTGTCTTATTGCTCTGACAGTCAGGAAATTTTTCCTGATGTTTAGGTGGAATCTAGGTTCCTGTAACTTGAGCCCATTATTCCGTGTCCTGCAAACTGGGATGAACGAGAAGAGATCTTTGCCCTCCTCTGTGTGACATCCCTTCAAATACTGGAAGAGTGCGATCATATCTCCCCTCAGTCTCCTCTTCTGAAGGCTAAACATGCCCAGTTCTTTCAGTCTCTCCTCATAGGGCCTTGTTTCCAGTCCCTTTATCATCCTTGTTGCCCTCCTCTGAACCCTCTCCAGTTTGTCTATGTCCTTCTTAAAGTGAGGTGCCCAGAACTGGACGCAGTACTCAAGATGAGGCCTAACCAGTGCCGAGTAAAGGGGAATTATCACTTCCCTGCGATTTGGAAGCTATACTTCTATTAATACAGCCCAAAATAGCATTTGCCTTCTTTGCAGCCACATCGCATTGCTGGCTCATATTCAGTTTGTGATCTACCACAATTCCAAGATCCTTCTCAATTCCAAGATCTCTGCCCCCTCTGTCCCTTCTTCCTCTGCCAGAGAAAATAGTGGGGAATTCCTACTCAGAATAGTGGACCACTGCTAGTCGGAGTGACTGTACTCCCGAGGAAACGTTTTCCATGGGGTCTCCAAAGGTGGCATCGAAGTGTGTGATCCACCAGCTGGCCCCGGGAGGCATGTTTTCAAGTTCCGCCATGAGAATAGAAGCGTCGGAAGCTGCCTGACACCGAGTCTGACCCTGGGTCCATCCAGCCCAGTATTGTTCACCCGGACTGGCAGCCGCGGCTCTCCAGGATTTCAGGCCGAATTCTTCCCTAGCCTGACCTGGAGATTGAACCTGGAACCTTCTGCATGCAAAGCACTGAGCTACGGCCTCTGCCACTGGCCTTGATGCAATGCAAATGACATTCAGCCTCAGTTCATGATCAGTAAAATGGGAATAATAGTAAGCTGCCATACAGAGTTGTTGAAGTGGGTGGTACGTGATAAGGAAATGTTGCCTTCCTGGAGCCTTACGGGCAGCGGCTTGTCTCCGTGTCAGTCAGTGGAGTATCACCAGTGGCTGACTGATGACCTGGGATATTCAGCTTCCCCAACAGCAGTGGGTTGGTTGGCCAACAAGCAGTGTGATCCCAGGCAAGGAAGCGCACTCGGGAGGGGGGGGGGATGGGTGCGGTTGCATGTGTCTGCCCCCCTGCCTCACAAGCGGTTTCTAAGTCAAAGCTCTCGGGGGTTATTTCTCAAGTCTACCACATCCCCAGATCTTTCCCATGTATCCCTTTTCCTGATGTGCTGGTGTTTGCAGCCATGTGGGTGAGTGGGACCTCTGCAGAGGAACCTGTGTGTGTATTGGGATGTGTGTCTCGGTGCTGGAGTGATGCCGTGGGGGTCCAACGCAGCAGCACGGGCCAAAAGTGGTGCGAGCGACTTTGCTTTGAGGCATGCCTCCGGCGATTTCCCAAGCCCTGGATCTGGCTGTGGTGCTGCGCTGGGCACGCTGGCTGCATTCAAGGAAAGTCTTGGGCCTTGTGCAGCAACCAGCACCAAGCTCCAGGAAGGCTGGGACTTAAACCTCCACAGTCACAACACTGCCGCAGCAGGAGGTCAAAAGAAAGAAGGGCTGTGCAGCACACTAGACCTCAAAAACCTGGGAAGCACCCTGTGGTCTGGATCCTGCTGCTCAGTTGCATTGTGAAGCACAACAATCTCACTGTGGCATACTCCTCCCCTACTCTGGGGCCAAGGCAACCCTGTTGCTCTCCAAATCACCCTGAGCCAGCATCAGCCTGCTTTCTCCGCTGGCCCCAACTGCTGTGCCGGGCTTTGGGAAGATCCTCTCAGGCTTTGCTGGCCTGTCCCTTCCTTCCTGGGACTTCTGGCAGTGCCTTCCTTGACTGTAGACTGGCCTCCCCAACTTGCTGTTGTCCAAGATGTGTTAAGACTACAGCTTCCCCCATCCCCCACCCAGCACACCTGGAGGGCACCAGGTTGGGGAAGGCTGCTTTAAGAGACTCTAAGAGATCCATAGAAAAGGAACACTGTCTCCATTGGGGATGGAGCCCCTAAAGATTACTGCCCCCCCTCCAGCCATACTCACTCCATGTGCAGTGATCATAAATCAAAGAGGAAATTATTTGGAGAACCATGTTATGGGTGAAGAGAGAGACCAATGGTATGTCTGTCCAATGAAATCCAATGACTGGGACTCAGGAGATCCGGGTTCTAGTCCCCGTTCGGCCATGAAACTCACTGGGTGACTTTGGGCCAGTCACTGACTCTCAGCCTAACCTACCTCACAGGGTTGTTGTGAGGGTAAAATGGAGAGGATGATGAGGATTATGTAAACCGCCTTGGGTTCCTTGCAGGCAAAAAGGTGGGGCATAAATGTCATAAATAAATAAATAAATGTGACCTCTTGAGGTTGGCTACCCCTGATCTAGACTTCAATGGCTACGTTGGACCAGAGGGGCAAAATGGATAGCTTCCTTTCACAGTGGGAGCTCCTGCCCAGTGCTGCTCCAGAACAAAAGTAAAATAAATGAAAAGGTCTGCAAACCATCGACTTTAAGCCCCAGATCTTCTTCTCCAGTTGTCATTGAGTTTCTCTGTTACCTTTTGGGGTCATACTGGTCACGCCAGTCGAGTCCCACCTCCAGAGCTTGACAAAGCACTTCATCACCCCTCCTGATCCAATGGGATGAGGGCTTGTGTCCTAAGTTGACAACATTCCAGGAGAGCATGGCTGCCAGCAGACGGGGGGGGGGGGGCACGATCGGGCTCCCTCTTCCGCTTTTAACACTAGCTTGATCTGCAGAAATCAGCCAGGGAATCTTTTCACGGCATGGGAATAAACCCCACCATAAGCTAATGTCCACCCGCCATGCAGAGGCCTGCCTCTCTGTCTAAAAGGTGAAATGTTGGCAATCATACAAGAGAGAGATAGAGCTGTTTGTTCAGTGCCAAAAGCAGAGGAGAAAAATGGGGCTGATGTGGAGAACTGGTTGTGGCTACGCACGCAGCGGCCGACACGAGGATTATGCTGCTGGGCTTTGGCTACTGGGCAGCGCAGAAATGTGACTAACAAACAAACAAACAAACAAACCGGGTGACTGTCCCTTCTCTGCCAGGTTCCGTGTAACAGTCGACATGCTAAAACCGGAAAAGCTGGAAGTCACCACCACGCTGAAAACTCTGGACTATGTTGAAGTGCCTGCCTCTGCCAAGAAGGACCACAAGCTCACCCTCTTCTCGTACAAGGAAGGCATGTACAGTGCCAAGGTGAGGGCCCATCTCCTCGAGGCTCCCCCACCTGGGCACCGTCTGCCTAGTCCCTCTGAGTGGCCTGGGCCTAGGGACCCACCAGCACCGGAAGGAAGGTCTCTGGAGTTAATGGGGCCTGAAGTCCAGATGCAGGCCGCTCAGCACCGCATTTTGGAAGGCAGGCGGTTCTCCATCACATCCGGCCCTTCTTGGGGTGACAGGCATCGTCAGGCGAGAGGCCCTTATTCCCTTTTCCTGCTGAGGTTTAGGCACATTGTGAAAAGCACCGTTCCAGTCAGGAACTTTAAAAATGCATGTTCTGTGTCAAATATTCTGTGTCAAATGTTTTTCCAAGGGGTCGATGTCAGCTGATAATTACTTGCCTGTCTTTCCAGTCATCTGACCCATTTTGCATTTCTTCTTTTCTGAGACCAGAGCAGCCAGGGTGGGTGAGAACTGTCAGCCACCCATAATTGTTTCAGTGATGCTGAGCTCCAACAGCTCTCTTGCCCCTTGGAAGGCTCAACCCCTCTGCAAAGCTGGGTGGCTCCTTTTTGCACAGTGGCTCGGAAAGGAAGAAGTGCGTGCATGCATGTGTGGGAGCAGGGAGGGGAGTCAGAAGATTATTTTTTTTTTTGAATTTTTTTTATTGAATTTTCCAAAACAACATTTGGCTTCCGCCTCATTGTCTGACAAACAATACCAATCCTTATCCAATATATAAGTTTCTTCTATTTTCACATAATGAATTCTATCACCTTACCCATCTTCAGAAATCAAAACCAAAGTTTTAAGTCACTTTCCCTCCTCCCCAAGAAGTCCACCAGAGGTTTCCAGTCTTTCTTGAATGAAGTTAGAAAATTTTCTCTAATTAAACAAGTCAATTTTGCCATCTCTGCTAAGCTGGGTGGCTCCTTTTTGCACAGTGGCTCGGAAAGGAAGAAGTGCGTGCATGCATGTGTGGGAGCAGGGAGGGGAGTCAGAAGAATTTGACCTGACTAGATTTGCCTTTTGTTATGACCTGACTTCCTCAGCCAAGAGGACTTGCTCAGGCTCCTTGATTTGACCAATCTTGTCCTTCTTCCATGACTGCAGGTGACCTTCCGCAACGAGGCGACCCAGGAATTCTTGTTCTACTTTGTCACTTTTAAGGTCATCCCGTGTGGCCCGCTTGGCACAATTGAACTGACGACCCCTGTCCGGCAGAGCACCTCCTCATCTCTGAAAGTGGAGAACCCCCTGCACTATCCAGTGACCTTTAATACCGACTGCAAAGTTCCCGACATCAACCTTCCACCCCAGTTCACTGTCCCTGCTCAGTCTGAGGTAGGAAGTTGCCTTTGAAGGAGCTCCCAAGAGCATGAACAGTGGTGAGGGATCACAGGCCCATACGCTGGCATCAGCCACCACTGGGCAGGAGAGCTGCATTTCCATTCTGCAGTCAGTAAAAGGACAGCAATGTTATCTTTTTCTGCCTCCTTGTTTTTTGGGTTTGCCCTTACGGAAATGTGAATTTGCCTCCTTCTCCAGCAGGCTTTGTTAGTTGCAACAGCTGCCTTTACTGTTGGTCCATCTTCTTCTAACCTTTCCCCTTCTTCTGGCTGTGGTGGTGGCTTTCTCTGCTCCCTTGGTTATTACCATCCGTAAGACTTGAACTCAGCTCTCAGGCAGGTGCCTGAAGAAGTTGCTGGCCTGATCTTTCCTGTCCTGCAGTGCCACCCTTAGTCAAAAAAGGAACTGCAGTCCATCAACATGGCCAGGCAAGGTGACCTGAGGAGGGCCTGGCTAGCTCTACAGAACTGTTGCTCCAGGCTTGGTTCCTCAGTCTGAGCAATGTGTCCCACTGAGTAGCAACACCAAGTCCCGTCTTTTCCTTTGGACCTTGATCTGCCTGTGTCCCCTCTCAGAGCTTGGCTATCTTTAGTCTGCTGAAGGACGGCACAAATCTCTCTCGCTCTGTTATTCTTCACTGTAAATCCATGCTTCCTCTTCTCATGCAAAGCAGCCTGACTCTTCCCCTGCAAAACGTTTTGCTTCTGCTCTCTCACAGATCTTCCTCCTTCATGTTCTCTTTCACCTTCTGCCTGACCTCCAACCGGCTCCTTCCAGAACACCTTTTAAAAACTCAATTTGTTCTTGCTTCCTCCTGTGGAGATGCCCCCACTCCTTCCTGTGTCTCTTCAGGTTGCAGGCAGGCAGGACTGGCTGTCTTTCTTTTCACTTTGGACACTTTGTAAACAGTGGGACGGGGAGGGCAATCCAGGCAGGAGTGAATGCCAGCTGAAAACAAATGTCCTGCTGCTTCTGACCCATCCTCCCAATTGCAAGGCTTGAGGAGGCCCTTCTGCCCCTTCTCCCATTCTGGTGGCGGCGGCGGCAGCAGCAGCAGCAGTGCAGGGCTGAAGGTATCCAAAGTCTCCTTACTGTTCGCTGATGCTTCTCCCACAGACAAATGTGAGAGAGATGGATTGAGTGTGGCTGGTTGAGCAGTTATGCTTTGAGTGTGGCTGGCTGAACCGTTATGCACTGAAGAGTCATCACTTCCAGGCAGCCCACCTGCTCCAATGAATTAATTACATTTCTTTACTGCCCAACAGCCAAAGCTCTCTGGGCGATTCACAAAACCAGCTGTCTTGACCAGTTGTTTGTTCTCTCTCGTACTTTCTTTTCCCAGGGAGTGCTTGTGTTTGAGTTCCAGCCAATGAGGCCCGGAGAAACAGGTGGGCGCCTTGGCGCTCAACAGCAGTGAGCTGGGCTCCTTCCAGTATGACCTGATTCTGAAAGCTACCCCCGCCCGGCCAGAGAAGGCTCTGTACTTCTGCACCATGCTGGGCAGCAGCCAGAACATGGTCACCAAGTTTGTCAACTACACTCGGCAGAAAACAGAGTATGCTACCAAGGTGAGTAGGACCAGGTTCCGGTCCTGCTGGGAAACCCGTTAATTGCTGCAAAGACCAGGTTCAAGGTGAAAAGCACAGAGCTCGAAACCCACAGTGGCAGTTGCCAGGTTGGATCTGACCTACCCTTCAATCTAAGCACAAAGTCTTCATGCGCCCGCTCTCAGGAAATCACCACCCTTTTTATGACAGGCCTTGTTGCTCAGGACATGGCGCGGGGGAGAATGGGTAGGCTAGGGGGGGGGTGCCTGCCCTTCTTCCGTACCTCATCTTGGCAAGGCTGCTGGCTAGCCACTGCTTCTCCCCACTAGCTGGAAAGTGAGCGAACAAACACATGAAGCTGCTGTAGACCGAGTCAGACCACTGGACCTCTGTCTCACCCAGTACCATGTACTTCCACTGGCAGTGGCTCTGTGTCCCATTATGTGGTTTCTTGAGGCTCGTAGAGGAAGCTGGAAGTAAAATGAAGTCAGGAAGCAAGTAGGACCTTGGATAGTGCCAAGCAGGTCCTGCTGACTGAAGCTCTCTCCTACTGGGACAATAGGGAGATGTTGCCTCAGCAGGGAGCTAAAGCCAACTGAAGCTTCATGTGGGCTTACAGGACCCATAGTGTGGTCAGCTAAGCCTCTCCTGGAGGAGTTGACTGGATTGTTAAGGCTGGGGAGGTGGAGGTTCTGCTGGAGACTCATCCTCTGAGCCAGAGGATGATTGCAGGGCTTTTCCCTCTGTCTGGGAGGGCTGACTGTCCTACCCCGGAGGAAGTAGCCTGTGCTTCATCCTCATCAGACGCCTCTGCTGCACACTGGAAAGCCCAAGGACTGGGGGTCATGACACTGGGGGCCTTAGGGAATTTAGGAAATAGAAGCTGCCTTATACGGAGTCAGACCCCTGGTCCATCTAGTCCAGTACTGTTGACACTGACTGGTAGTGCCTCTCCGGGGTTTCAAGCAGGTTTTTTTCCAGCCCTACCCGGAGATGCCGGGGATTGAACCTGGGACCTTCTGCATGCCAACTATGTGCTCGGCCACTGAGCTGTGGCCTTTCCCATTTCTCTGTTACTTTAATTCCCCACACCACCTTTCTGCCAAGGAGCTCAAGGCAGCAAACGCAGCTCTTCTGTGCTTGGACTCTGGTGACTGGAATCTGTCAGCTGGCTCTTAGGCCACTCGCTACTAACTTGGCTCAACCCAGACTGACCGCGTGGGCAAGGGCAAGGGCCAGACACACTTCTCCAGGGAGGCTTCTCCCAGGCCCAGCCTCCTCTCCATCTCCCCTACGGTGCCATTGCTGGGATTGTTAACGTACCTGGCTATAGAGGGAGGGATTCATCTGGCGGCCTGAACCTTTCTTATGAAGATGCAGGATGTTCTGTGGGCCTCAAAGGAACTGTGCTCTGCACAGGGAGAGCAGAATAAGTTTGAGGGTGTGGAAGCCAAGCAAAAGGGTTGCATCAGAGGACGCAGGGCATTCCTGGCCTTTCACAGGCCTGGCTATTTGTCCTATTGTGGAGCGTTGTTACCATCCATCCTCCATGTCTGACTGCATGTGAAGTCGAATGTCCACCCCTTACACCAGTCTTCCCCAACCTGGTGCCCTCCAGATGTGTTGGACTACAGTGCCCATAACTGGGGGCCTAATGGGAGCTGTGGTCAGGGCTGCTGAAAGGGCTCAGTACTAGCACGCTCAAAGGTCAGGCAACAGCCTTGAATAGCGTTCTGGGTAGCAGGTGATGGGGTCATTTGGTAGCCATCCCCACATGAAGATATATTTTTTTAAAAAATATTCCATGTGGCCTGGAGCAGGGTCATCACTTAAGGCAATCCATTCTGGCTTTTGGCTGTGGAAAGAGGCCAATGTTCTCTTGTGCTTAGGGATCCGACAAAGTGCCTCATGATATCCTGATTAGCAAGCTAGCAAAAAGTGGGCTAGATGGAACAACTATCAGGTGGATCCACAATTGGCTACAGAATCGGACTCAAAGAATGCTTATTAATGGTTCCTTCTCAAACTGGGGAGAGGTAACGAGCGGGGTACCACAGGGCTCGGTCCTGGGCCCAGTGCTCTTCAACATTTTTATTAATGACTTGGATGAGGAGGTGCAGGGAATGCTTATCAAATTTGCAGATGACACAAAGTTGGGTGGAACAGCTAATACTCTGGAAGACAGAAACAAAATTCAAAGCGATCTCGATAGGCTGGAGTGCTGGGCAGAAAAAAACAGAATGAAATTTAATAGGGATAAATGCCAAGTGCTGCACCTAGGGAGAGGAAACCAAATGCAGAGTTACAGAATGGGGGACACTTGGCTCAACAATACCACAAGTGAGAAGGATCTTGGAATTGTTGTAGATCACAAGCTGAATATGAGCCAGCAATGCGATGTGGCTGCAAAGAAGGCAAATGCTCTTTTGGGCTGCATTAATAGAAGTATAGCTTCCAAATCGCGTGAAGTGATAATTCCCCTTTACTCAGCACTGGTTAGGCCTCATCTTGAGTCCTGCGTCCAGTTCTGGGCACCACACTTTAAGGAGGACGTAGACAAGTTGGAGAGGGTTCAGAGGAGGGCAACAAGGATGATTAAGGGACTGGAAACAAGGCCCTATGAGGAGAGACTGAAAGAACTGGGCATGTTTAGCCTTCAGAAGAGGAGACTGAGGGGAGATATGATCGCACTCTTCCAGTACTTGAAGGGTTGTCGCACAGAGGAGGGCCAGGATCTCTTCTCGATCATCCCAGTTTGCAGGACACGGAATAATGGGCTCAAGTTACAGGAACCCAGATTCCACCTGAACATCAGGAAAAATTTCCTGTCAGAGCAATAAGACAAAGGAACCAACTACCTAGGGAGGTGGTGGGCTCTCCCAGTCTGGAGGCATTCAAAGTGCAGCTGGACAGCCATCTGTCAGGGATGCTTTGACCTGGATTCCTGCATTGAGCAGGGGGTTGGACTCGATGGCCTTGTAGGCCCCTTCCAACTCTAATTTTCTATGATTCCTATGATCCCAGGAACCCCACCTTGCTGAAACTCGGTTTCACCACTCCTTCAGCACCTTCTTTCCTTCCCTTCTGTGCCTGACCCCAAGCATGCTGTGCAGGAGTTCCCACTTCCAGTGCTTCCAGAGATTTCTAAGGAGGGCGCCCTTGTTAATCCACCGGTGGTTCACAGATTTCCCACGTGGAACCTGAACTGGATACTTATGGCTCTGATGGCACCCCCCTTTGAACCCTTGGCCACTTGTCCTCTTAAGATTCTGATTATCAAGACCATCCTCCTGGCGGCTATCACTTTGGCCAGATGAATCTCTAAGTTGGGAGTGTTGTCCTCTGACTCCCAGCTTTGTGGGATCCTTCTGATTCCATCAGAACAAGGTGGTACTTAGGACAGATCCTTCTTTTTTGCCTAAGGTTACTTCTGTTTTTTGCTGTCAGCAGGAGGTTGTTTTGCCTTCCTTTTGCCCTAAGCCGGTCTGTCCCCAGGAGAAGGCCTGGCATAAACTGGATGTGTGCAGCACCCTTCACTTTTACCTAGGTAGGACAACTGCTATCAGGCAGACAGAGGCCTTGTTTGTTTCTCACCAAGACGGTACCTTGGGTAAGAAGGTCTCAGCATCTACCATTTCTAGGTGGTTAAGGGAATGTATTGCCTTGGCCTACCAATCCCTGGGAAAATCTCCTCCATTGGGGGTTACAGTGCTCTCTCTTTGAGGGGTGGCTATCCTGGCTGCATTCCAGGCAGTGCCTCAATGGACGAGACCTGCACGGCAGCCATGTGGGCCTCTCTGCACACCTTTGCCAAACATAAAATTGAAGTTTTTTTTTCTTTGGCAGATGCTGCCTTTTGCAGAAGGGTTTTACAGAGGGCATTTTCAATAAGTACACTGTTCCCAACCAGAGTGGGACTGCTTTTGTACATCCCAAAGGCCATGGTGAAGACCCTCCAGAAGATAAAGGAGAAAGGGAAGTTTTTTTTACCGTGAATTCCTCTTTTCTGTCTCCTGGAGGGCATTTCACCCACCACTGATTAGCTGGTATACTTCTGCTCCCTTACAGGTTTCTGCCTCCACCGCACATGTGGCGGTGATAGTTAGGCCTCTGGGTCCTCCATTCCAGTTCAGTGAGTCCCTTGGTTTTACTGGTAAGGGATTAGTATTGGTGCTGTTGCACTTGTTTCCTTTGATGTGTTCTGTATTTCATCCTTATGCAGTTTAGACTATTTCTCCTATTAGGAGTTAGGGCTCGAGGGACTTCAGCTTTTCCAGTCTGGTTTGGGCAGGCTGGGTAGCCCTTCCCACTGGAGACCATTAGATTGGACCCTGCCTGTAGTCTGGCAGGAGGGGCTAACCCAAAGGTCATACAGAATTCATGGCAAGAAGCTTCCCTTTTTCTTATGCCTGGGTTTGGTGTTGATTACCCAGTTGTTCCAAGGCAGGGGTCGGGAACTTGTGGTCCTCCAGATGTTCTTGGACTGCAACTCCCATTAGCCGAGCCCTAGTTAGTATTGCCAGTGATGTGGGGTGATGGGAGCTGCAGTCCAACATCTGGAGGGCCACAAGTTGCCCACCCCTGCTCCAGAGTGCTTGGCCAAAGAGAGTGAGAAACCAGCCACCAAGGATGCAACCCAGCTTGACTTTGGTTCTGGCACTCTGAAAGGGTTGGGTCATGTGCCATCTCTGCCTGCTCTGTGATGCCAAGGCAGCAACAGTGCTGTGGTTTGTATCCCTGCAGATCGACTGCCCTGACTTCCACGTGGACAAAGTCATAAATGCTCCTCCAGGATCCCAGGCAGGCACTGAGGTGCCTGTAGAGGTGACCTTTGAACCTTGCCAGCTGGGAGAAGCCAGTGGAACTCTCACCCTTTCCTCGGCCGCCGGAGGCGACTACACGATCCCTCTCTTCGGCACCTCGGTCCCCCCAAAACCGCAGGGACCTATTCAGATAAGAGTTGGCACCAGCGCAGCCATCCCCTTCAAGAATGTCTTCATGCAGCCCACGGCCTTCACCTATGTCGTGGAGAACCCAGCCTTCATTGTCAGGGCCACGGAGACGATCCGCCCTAAGAAAGCTGCCACGATCACGGTCTCCTTCGAAGGAATCCCAGCGGCAGCAAAGCCCCTGTCACTAGCAAACTGGTGGTCTCTTGCCCTCGGGCAGCCGGGCTGGGCTCCGGGGTTTCTTGGGTTTATTACCTCAAGGGTGTCATGCCTGAGAAATGAACTCCTGGAGAGCCGCAGGGGGGGGTCTGTCTTGCCACCAAGGATGGGAGGTCCAAGCATCCCTTGCTTTTAGGTATTGCCTGGAGCCCCCTCCCCCACAAACACATGACTTGCCTTCCTCAGTAGAAGGGGGCTTCAGTACCCCCTTTGCTCCTTCGAAGGGAGATGAAAAAAGGCCTCTGTGAACCTCCCTGGGACAAGCAGGGATGGCTGCAGCATGTATTCTGCAACACTTGCTTTCAATCCATGATCAGGAAGTCCTGCTCCAAAAGCTTTTATTTTGGAATAAAGTTATTAAATGAAAAAGAGGTGCTGGAAGGTTTGTCAGGACCAGGTTGTGTGGGCAGGAATCTGGTTGGTGAAGAGCCAGATTAAGAGCCAAATGTCTGCCACACTGTCTGAAAACTGTTGGAAGACTATGATGGAGTTAGACAGCTGTCAGTCCTGTTTATGGAAGGAAGTGGGCTTGGCAGAAAAGCCATGCCCCGGGGCAGCAGCGGGGCTATTCCCAATGCCACAGAGTTGATGGGGGCCAGCTGTGCAAATGTGTCGGCTTGCCTGAGGTGCACAACTGGCATCCCAAGGGGGGAGAGGTGTGTGTGTGTGTGTGTGTGAGATGAAGATGAAGATTACTCAAGCCCCTTTATGCAGCAACTCCCCCTTCCAGGGGCCAGATCCAATGCCTTGGTAGTGTTCCTGAGTGGTTACGTCACCTGGGGAGAGAACCGTCTCCCTGGGGTCTTGGTCAGGAACCTCAATCACACACTTCCCATCCAAATTAGAAGAAAAAACACCTTTATTATCAAAAGAGCTTTTACAAAGGCAGCAGGAGAACACAGTAAACAAAAAACAAACTTAAGCCTTTTAAGCTATCTAACCTGCACAGAATCCAAACTTGCTTCTACACGACAGTCACTGGGAAATGCCTCAGCTTCCCCCACCTCCTTGTCAGGATGGGAGCCGGGTCCAGGACAGTGCCATGTCCAGCTACCAACGGAGCAAACTCCGCATCCTTGGATCAGGGCTAGCCAAAGGAGGAGTGGCACGTCTGCTGGAACAAGAAAGGGGCCGGTGTTAATTAAGGGAAATATGCTTGGCCTAGTTCAAACAAGTTGACTGTCCTTAAGAGACTTGATAGAAGAAACCAGGTGTGGGGAGACAGCCCCACGCCAGTGTGTGTGCAGGTTATGTCTAGAGAGCAGCCTGAGGGCGTGTGGGCAATATCCAGTGACATCTCGGAATCCAGAGGGACGGAACAAAATGACCCCTGGCCTTGCAGAGCTCCCAGACTTCCCCCCACAAGCTGTTGTTTTCTGGCACCTTCCCGTCAGCACCCCCTTATACAACCACCATACCCTGAATTCCCTCAGAACTGGCTCTGACGACACTCACTCTGGGGCCAACTTATTTATTTATTTATTATTATATTTTTAAATCACCCATCTGGCCAGCCACCCTGGGCGATGCACAATCATGGTAAAATACAATAAAGCACGATTAAAACACCATTAACACACCATTAAAACATAATTAAAACAATATCAGTCTTTTAAAAGATCCTAACCCACCCCATATTCCCACCTGAAAAGCCATGTTTTTAGTGAGTGGCGGAAGTTCATCAGGGAGGGGGCATGGCAAAGGTCGCTGGAGAGGGAGTTCCATAACTTGGGGGCCGCCACAGAGAAGGCCCTCTTCCTAGTCCCCACCAGCCTGGCTGCTCTGGCTGATGGGACAAGGAGAAGGCCGTCCGTGGCAGACCTTGTTAAGTGGCCTACTTGATGCTGCTGGAGGCGCTCCTTGAGATAAGCTGGACCGGAGTCGTATAGGGTTTTAAAGGTCAAAACCAACACCTTGAATTCTGCCCGGCAAGCAACTGGTAGCCAGTGCAACTCCTTGAGCACTGGAGTTATGTGATCTCGCTGGCGGCTGCCTTTAACCAAGCGAGCCACCGCGTTCTGTACCAGCTGTAGCTTCTGAACCGTCTTCCAGGGTAACCCCACGTAGAGCGCATTACAGTAGTCTAGGCGAGAGGAGACCAAGGCATGAACCACTGATGGGAGCAGATGAAGGTAGGGGCGCAGCTGCCGTATCAGATGGAGTTGATACAGCGCTGCCTGGCTCACAGCTGACACTTGAGCCTCCATGGACAGCTGGGAGCCTAGAATGACTCCCAAACTGCAGACCTGGTCTTTCAGGGGCAGATGTACCCCATTCAGTACCAGGTCAACATCCAGGCCTGCAGCTTACGCTGGCTCAGCTTGTCTGAGCGTGGAAAGCTAAACAGGCCTGGTTATTACTTGGATGGGAGACCCCTCCTCTAGTTTCCTGCATTGAGCAGGGGGTTGGACTCGATAGCCTTGTAGGCTCCTTCCAACTCTATGATCTATGAAATCTAACCTCCCCTTGTCTCCCACCAGAAGTACCTCGGTCTTGTCAGGGTTCAGCCTCAGCATGTTCCTTCCCATCCAGCCACCCACTGACTCCAGGCACTTGGACAGGGTCTCAACAGCCAACCTCGGTGAGGACTTGAAGCAGAGGTAGAGCTGCGTGTCATCTGCATATTGATGACAGCGCACCCCAAACCTCCTGATGATAGCTCCCAGCGGCTTTAGGTAGATATTGAATAGCATCGGGGAGAGGATGGAACCCTGCGGCACCCCACAAGTGAGCAGCCGAGGGTCCAAGGCCTCTTCCCCGAGAACCACCCTGTGGTACCTTCCAGAGAGGAAGGACCGGAACCACTGCAATACAGTGCCTCCCACGCCCAACCCTTCCAGACGGTCCAGGACTAGAAAAGAGCATTCGCCCCTGTCCAAAGCCCTCCTCATATCATCCACCAAGGCGACCAGGGCCGTTTCTGTCCCATGTCCAGGCCTGAAGCCCGACTGGCATGGATCTAAATAATCGGCTTCATCCAAGTGTGCCTTCAACAGAGCACCCACCACCCGCTCGATCACCTTGCCCAGAAATGGCAAATTGGGGACTGGGCGAAAGTTGTTCAGATCTTGGGGATCCAAGGAGGGCTTCTTTAGAAGCGGTCTTATTGCTGCCTCCTTGAGGGTTGATGGCATCACTCCCTCCTCAAGGGAGGCATTCACCACTGCCTTGATCCCCTCACCCAGTCCCTCCCTGCAGCTCATGATGAGCCAGGATGGGCAAGGATCAAACAAGCAGGTGGTCGGCCTCACAGATGAAAGCACCTTGTCCACTTCATCAGAAGGAAGAAGCTGGAACTGATCCCACAAAACCGGACTGCCATTGGCCTCCTCCAGCTCACTCAGTGTCCACGACGATCGATTTTATCTGCGAAGTGCTTCACTAAAGCCTCACAGGAGGCTTTAGACTGTTCCAACGGATCCAGAGCAACTGGACCAACCAGGCTCCGGACCACCTGGAACAGCCTCCTGGGGCAGTACCCTGCAGACGCGATGGAGGCAGCATAGAAATTATTTTTTGCTGCCTTCACCGCCACCTGGTAGGCCGAGGATGCAGCTATAACCTGTGTCCGATCGTGTTTGGAGGGGGATTTACGTCATCGGCGCTCTAGCCTTCTCACCTCCCGTTTCAGAGCTCGCAACAATGAAGTAAACCATGGCACCGTGTGAGCTCTGTTCAGGTGAAGAGGGCGCTTCGGGGCAACTCGGTCTAATGCTCTGGTGATTGCAGCATTCCAATCGTCCACCAGGGTCTCGACCGAGCTACCGTTTGCGTGCTCCAGTTCCCCAAGCGTGTTCAGGAATCCATCCGGATTCATTAGACGCCTGGGGCGGACCATTCTAATAGGTCCCTCACCCCTGCAGAGGGGTTGTGGCACCAAGAAATCCAACCCCACCAGATAGTGATCTGACCATGACAAGGGGGGGGTGGATATACCCCCGATTTCCAGATCATTTCCCCCCTCTCCAGAAACTAAAACCAAGTCCAACGCATGACATGGGTAGGTCCAGTTGATACAGGATACAGCTCCTAGGAAGCCATGGTCTCCATGAAGTCCCGAGGTGCCCCCATGATGGCAGCCACCGAATGTATGTTGAAGTCCCCCAGCACCAACAGCCTGGGGGACCACACACGCACATCAGAGACCACCTCTAGCACCTCAGCCAGGGAGCCTGTCGTGCAGTGGGGTGGACGGTACACGAGCAGAATCCCCAGGCTGCCCTTTGGACCCAACCTCCAGTACATGCACTCAGTAAACTTGGTCTCCCGGAGAGGGAGTCTGGTAAGGACCAAGGACTCCCGGTAGATAACAGCCACTCCCCCTCCCCGTCCCCCAACCCTTGGTTGCTGGGCATACGAGAAACCAGCCGGACACAAGGCCGCCAGAGAAAAAGCAGTGGCCTCGTCCAGCCAGGTTTCCGTAATACATGCCAGGTCTGCACCCTCATCCAGGATCAAGTCATGGATGAGAGATGTTTTTTGGGTAACGGACCTGGCATTCCACAACAGCAACTACAAGGTGGGGGAAGGAGCCACACATCCCCCAGTTATCCCTTGGCTCTGGGCAGGCCCGGAACAAGGGATAGGTATTAAGCATCAATCCCTTGTCCCCCTTAATTGGCGTGGCCTGCCCCTAGCGCTCTGCCAGCATCTGCCGCTCAACAATCGTACGTTTTGCCCCCCAGAACTCCCCCCATTATCTCCCTGGGAGAGGCACATGCCCCCTCCCTTCCGCCAGTCAGGCGGGAGACCCACCCTTAAAATCAACCTCTAAAACCCCCCAGCCCTTCAAAAAAGGGCCTCTTAAAACTCCCAGCCCCACCTATATCCCCATCAGCAGGGGGACAGGCCCTTGCCCTCGTGCCACTCCCAAAGTGGCTCCCCCAAAGGGGCAGCCCCCTTTGGTGCCGACCCGCCCCCGCTGGGGCCCGATCTTTATGGCCCCACAGTTGCAGGTGGGGCGGGGTGGCTCCTGGCTGGGCCCAGTCCTGCAAAGGGGCAGCCAGCAGTCCCACAGGTGGAGCCGCCGGTTGCTCACAGGCAGCAGCGGGGCTGAGCTACTTGCCTGGCTTGAGGAGAAGAACCACTCACGCAAGTGAGCCATGCATGTGAGCAACGCAGCACCCAACTGTAGTTGGCAAGGCCCCTCAGTACCTGGAAAGTGCCCCCCCTCCCATGATATCTGTTTAGATTTGGATAAGTTAAACGGTTTAGAGCAGGGGTGAATAACCCTTTCTAGCTTGAGGGCCAATACTGGCTCCTCCGGGCAGGCACGTTGGGGCCACATTGCTGCTGGCATGTAGCCCCAGAAGTGATTGCCCAGACCCTGTTCACATGCTCCCCCCCAAAAAAAATGCCCTACCCCCATGCTGCAATTAAGCTTTTAAAAAGCCTCCATTGGCACCATCAAAGGATGACATGTTGGGAGGGGAACAGTTAGTTAAAGCTATATTTGCCCTCCTTTTACATCAGGGGTAGGCAAGTTGTGGCCCTCCAGATGTGGATTGCAACTCTCATCATCCCTCACCTTTGGCTATACTGGCTGGGGCTGATAGGAGTTGCAATCCAACATCTGTACAGCTACAGAATGCCCACCCATTTTACATAATCTTCCTCTGAAAGACTTGACAGTGAAATCCTATGCATGTTTACTCAGAAGCCAATGGGCTTACTTCCAATGGATGCACACCCTAGTAAGTGTGTAGGATTACAGCACGATTGTGGTCAAAGGAAGAAGTCTAGTCAGGCTCGTCACACACCTACACTTCTGCTTGGCATGATCCTAACCTTAAGATCTTCCTGTCAATGGGCAAAGTGGGGAGTGCTGATGGGGAGCTTGATCCAGAGCAGAGCGTTTCAAGGAGGGTCGGCCTCCTCTCCACAGAGCCTGGCCCGACTGCTGAGGGGGGGGCCAGAAGAGACCCCACCCAGCGCCGCGCGCGGATCCCGACCTAACGCGCAATGTACCTTCGCGCGGATTTCAGCGGCACGCCGCCGCGAGAGCTGACCTTGGCGAGGGCGGAGCACAAACGCAACGCCCGCTGCCGCCTCTTCCCGCGGACTTGATGTCGCGGCCGAGGGCCCGAGTGGTGCCCCGGGAAGGCCACGAGCCAGGCTCCCTCCCCGCGGAGCTCACCCGGTGGCCTTAGGCGAGCCGCTCTGGCTGAGCCTCATCACCGCTGACCGACCCTGCAGGGTTGTAAGGGCGGCAGTGAAGAGAGCGTGCCATAATAACCCAGCTCACACACACACTGGGCGGCCTCCAGACGGGTCGCGCGCCCACGCCACGAAGGCAGCGGGCGTCGGACACCTCGGGAGGCCGCCGGGGGAGGCCGGCGCGCGGCGCGTGCGAGGCCCCCCGGAAGGGCCGGCGCGGCCGGGGCCCGGCTTCCGCTGCAGGGGCGGGGCCAGCGGCGGAAGCAGGAAGCGGCGGCGGCGGCCGGTCCTGTGACCGAGGCCCGCAGAGAGAGAGGCAGAGCGCGGCGCCCCCGCCCCCGCCGCGCCATGAACCCGGAGAAGGACTTCTCCCCGCTCACGCCCGGCATCGTGCGCTCCCTCAACGACAAGCTCTACGAGAAGCGGAAGGTGGCGGCGCTCGACATCGAGAAGTGAGCGGGCGGGCAGGCGGGCGGGCCGCGGGAGCGCTGGGGCGGGCGCGGCGCCGCTTCCCCGCCCGCCCGCCCCTCCGGAGGGGCCGCCGCTTGCCCTCGGAAAAGCGGAGCGTGGGGGGCGGCTGCGGCTCACTGGGTGCAGGGGCCGGAGCTCTCTGGGCCCAGGATCAGCCCCGAGGGGCGGGTGGGTCTATCGTCTGTCTATAGGGGGGGCTGCGGTTCACGTGGCGGGGGGGCGCATAGAAAAGAGCCCCTCCGCTGAGGCCCTGGGGGCAGCCTCCTCTCTTGGTGGGGGGCTCCGTTGATCCGGCGCAGGGTCTGGGTATCTGCAGCCTTCCACCGCGGGCTACCCTCCAGATGTGTTGGACTACACCCCCCATCACCCCCAGCCATGGACAGCACTCAGTTGGGGAAGGCTGACCTACCGGGTTGCATCATTACTAGTGGCTGCTGAAATGAAAATAAGTGTGTTCTGGCTTGGGTTACTGTAGGCAGATATACGTACATGGTGATATGTGCTGAAAACCTCCCTCCCTCTCTCTCCTGCTTTTAGGCTAGTGCGTGAATTTGTGGCTCAAAACAGCACAGCTCAGATTAAGCACGTGATTCAGATTCTTTCCCAGGAGTTTGCACTTTCCCAGCACCCGCATAGTCGGAAAGGGGGGCTCATTGGTCTGGCTGCCTGCTCCATCGCTCTTGGGAAGGTAGGACTTGCTCTCGCTTTGGCCACAGAGAAGAAGGACCTCTGCACATGTGCATGAGTGGAAGAGGCTGCCTCTTCTAACCCCACATTTCTCCCTGGTGAGCTTCACGGGGGCGGGGGGGGCATGACCATTTGGTTGCAAAATGTACAACCAAAGCCTAGGTTCCAAACTGGGAAGAATGATTAAGGTCAGGAGAGAAAAACGGGAGACGTCTAGGAAAGAAGCATAGAAAGAAATAAAGCGGTTTCTGCACAGCATGCACTTAAACGGTTCTAAAGCTGGGTTCCAAACGTATGTGTGAGTTCACGGATCACCCATGGTTGGATTGATGGAGGTTGCATGACAGAATCATGAGCAAAAGGGGTTTCATTTTATCTCTGGGATCGTGGAGGGGGCTGTTGTGGGAAGAAAAGGATCCTCTCATCAGGTGGAGCCAGCCCTCCTCCTATTCTCTGCTACCCTTGAGATATGTGAAGTTCACCCTTTTTACAGAGGAGGGTTTGCTATACATTAGTTCCGGTGTCAGGCATGATGCCTCCGAGGGGCAGTTTTGGGGGAACATGAGCAGGTGAGCTCTTGCACTTGTGTCCTCCTTGTGGGCGTCCCAGAGGCATCGGGATGGTCACTGTGGGAACAGAATGGTGGACTAGAGAGGCCTTTGGCCTGACTCAGGAGGACTGCTCTCAGGTTCTCCTTGTGGTTTGATTGCCAGGACTCTGGGCTATATTTGAAGGAGCTCATTGAGCCAGTGCTGACGTGTTTCAACGATGCTGACAGCCGCTTGCGATACTACGCCTGTGAGGCCCTGTACAACATCGTGAAGGTGGCCAGGGGCTCTGTTCTGCCCCACTTCAATGTGTTGTTCGATGGCCTGAGCAAGGTAATGTTTTTTCTCTGCTTAGTGCCCGCGGGCCTAGAGTTGCTTCCGCTTAAATGGTCTTTTGCCCAGTGTATTCCTGCCCTGGGGGCCCTCAGGTTGTGTCTGTTGGTTCCTGTAGCACCCCACTTAGAGTTCTGGTTGGCAGAAAAGGGTGACGTGGTGAGGGAGATCTCCACAAGCATCTCCTTAAGAAAAGGGGATTGATGCAGAACCCTCCTTTGTCCTTTGATGCCTTTGCTTCAGCTCATTCCCCTGAAACTAACTTGGCTCCTGAAGTGTTTGGGGCCTTTGCTAGAGACTCCCTTGTCCAGGGATTCTCAAACATTTATTTATATATAAATATAGTGTGCAAGCCAGGTCACCAGTGGCAACTGTAGTTTTTAATGCAGTGAGAATCTGTCCCAGCATAAGGTGAGAGGTGGGGATGGGGGGCGGATTTGTCCCTGGCTGTGCACTAGAGCAGTGTTCTCCAACCTTGGGTCCCCAAGGTTGGAGAACACTGCACTAGAGGCTCCTGGGGCAGCCTCTGAAGTTCTGTGTGTTGCCAGGCAGGAGCCCCCAGTCTTGCCCCTTCGGGAGAGGAGTCGGCTGAAAGGCAGCTACACACTTTGCCTGGTTACCAAGGCCTGCCCACGCGTCGTCGCTACAGAGGCCACATGCAACTGGCCCAGTAAACCACTTTCTTTCTTTCTGCCCCCCCCCCCCCCAGCTTGCTGCAGATCCAGATCCAAATGTAAAAAGTGGCTCAGAACTCCTGGACCGGCTTCTGAAGGTACCTTTCTTACTGCAGTTTGAAGCTGATTGTGCATTGGGGATGGATTTCAGATGGAGGGGTGTGCATTTCCTGCATTCTTGGGTAAAGGGGAGAAGCCTAGGAATTTGCTTTGCTGATATTGGATTTCATAGTGTGACGTTTGTGATCTCCTGTCTAGTGCTTGCCTGTTCCGCGTGCGCACAGGGTGGGGCCGTGGCTCAGAGGCAGAGCCCCAGTTCTGCATGCGGGAGGATCCCACAGCCCAGTCCCTGGCATCTCCGGGGCTGGAGAAAGCCCTTCCTGGAGAGCGGCTGCTGCCAGTCCGTGTTGACAGTAGTGGGGTAGGTGGACCCAGGGACAGACTCTGCATAGAGCAGCTTCCAGTGTTCCTCCCCCCTCCCACCCCCATGTTCTCATCTCTGGGTTTGCTTGTCCGACACCTTCAGAGAGCAACTTTGTTTAAATCTCCTATAGGAGATGTACACTCAAATAATATTACTTCTGGGTGGCTTGTCTGTCAGATTAAGGGGCGTTCAACCTGTTTTGGGGTGTGTTGCACTCCCCCTAAAGCAGGGCTCTCCAACCTTGGGTCCCCAGATGTTGCTGGACTACAGCTCCCAGAATCCCTTGCCATTAGCCATGCTGGCTGGGTATGCTGGGAGCTGTAGGCCAGCAATATCTGGGGACCCAAGGTTGGAGAGCCCTGCCCTAAAGGATCAAGTTCATCAGTTTGGGGGGTGCTCTTAGATCCATCATTGTCACTAGAGGCTCACGTGGCCTCGGTGGCTCACAGCTACTGTTATCGGCTTAGGCCGATATACCAAGGATAACCCTACCGGGAAAGAGAGAGCCTGGCTACAGTTATCCATTATTGGGTGACCTCCTGTCTGGATTATTGCAATGTGTTATACATGGGGCTGCCTCTGAAGATGGGCTGGAAATGTCAGCTAGTCCAAAACGGTGGCTAGACTGCTAACTGGTACTGGCTGATATGATTATATTATGCTGATACTTTGCTATCTGCACTGGCTGCCAGTATGTTTCTGGGCCCAATTCAAAGTGCTGAATTTAACCTTAACCTGGTATCAAGCCCTACATGGCTTGATACCAGGTTACCTGATGGAGCATATCTGGGTCATCTGGGGCTCTCGTCAAATGAGGTGAGGTGGGTGGCTATGAGAAAGAGGGTCTTTTTGGTGCTGGCACCTTGTCTGGAATGCCCTCCCAAGGAAGGCTTGCCTGGCACCTACGTTATTTATTTATTTATTTGAAGTATTTTAATGCCACTCCTCAACCAAAAAGACTCCCAGAGTGGCTCACACATAATCAATTAAACAAAAGACATTCCCTGCTTACAGGCTAAAAAGACATAACACACAAGGAAAAAGGAATGAGGAGGGAAGAAGGAAAAAATGAATCCTTTTAGCAGAGCTGTTGGAATGGCCCTGTTCTCCCTTCTCATCTCCCTCAGTATGTTATGGCATTTTCAGTGCCAGGTGAAGACCTTTTTATTCTCCCAGGAATGTAGAAGAACTGTTTTGGATCACTGCACTATTACTGCTGCTGGTTTTACTTTGTTTTTGGTTTTGTTTTTAAACACTGGAGTGTTTTTACTCTTCGCTGCTGGTTTTATCTTGGTTTTTTTATGTGCTTCTTTTATTCATTGTTTTATTGTTTGCATTTTATGTTTTTACTGTATTAAGAGCATTAAAAAAAAAAGTTTGCCCAGAGAACTTGGGTTATGCGGCAGTTTAAAAGTATAATAAATAAATTGGGGATGCAGTACCCACAGATAGACGCCTGTCAGAATGAGAACTTGATACTATTTGGCTGTATTAGATTTAGCCACTGAATGTGTGAAAGCAGGGACATGCTTTTGACAAAACGTTTCCAACCCGGTCTCATAACAGGCTATACAAATTCTTTAAGCCAAACTGGAAAATGACAGCGAACAGCAGAGGGTGCAATGCAGGTTGTGTGATGCCGCCACTCCGCCTGCAGAAGAGTAGTGTGGCTCGGTTCCACCTTGCAGGCAATGAGTCACGGTCCCTTTGGCCAGACAGCACAACGGGGCGGGCAGGCGGAAGGGGCCTCTTAAAGCTGCTGCTGCTGCTGGTGAAAAGTTGGCTTTGCCAAGCTAGCTCCAAGGAACAGTGAGGTGGGGCGTTTGCCAGGGCCCCAGACCCAAGGAAGGACCCGTGGTCCCAACAGCACTGTCGTTCCTGCTTTAGGTTATTCTCCATTTCTGTGTCCTGCCTGTTCCAGGTTAAGGGGCCCTGTGGACAGCCCCCCAAACCCCGGAGCTGGCACTGAGGTGTTGTGCATGACCTGCTTCCAGAACTGATTTATAGGCAGAATCCTTAGCTGGTAATGGGACAGATGTGGTCACCTATTTAGTCTTCTTAAGTCAGGTCCTTAGTGTTTGATACCTGTAAAAGTGCTTTAGGTTGTATTAACTTCTGATGGGAAAATGGGAAAAGATTGAAAATGCTTGGTTTAAGTCATATCGAAGGCAGAGGAGGGTTAATTACTTGGATTTATACCTCACTTCCCAGCCAGAAGTGAGGTATGATTTCTTGGATTTATACCTCACTTCCCAGTAGAGCAGCTTTCCGTTATGCATTGCAACTATTGTAAATCACTGGGGATGTTGATCCTGCCCTCTCCGGAAGGTTTAGGGCGGCTTACAAAAGTGTCCGCTGTTGCCCTTAACGCAGTGCCGTCTACATGCCCTCAAGGGAAGCCCCCCCGGATCAGCCTGCCTTCCCAGGGTGTTGCCATTCTCCCGATTCCAGACCTGCTCCGTGTTCAGGTTGCTCCTGTGCTTTGTGTCTTGCCAGCCTTGTGCCTTCCTTTTCTCACTGCAGCCCTTTCCCCAGCCAAAACATGAGCAGAAAGCAAAACGGCTAAAGGCATCCCTGCCGTGCATATTCATATGCTGCGCACCTGAGAACCCGGGACTTAAATCGTGGTTTTATTTATTTTATTTATTTATTTGAAATATTTTTATGCCACTCCTCAACCAAAAAGGCTCCTAGAGCCTGTTTACATATAATCAATTAAACAAGACCGTCCCTGCCCGCAGGCTTACAATCTAAAAAAACACAAGGAAAAAGGAATGGGGCGGGAAGAAGGAAAAATGAATTCTTCTGGCAGGGCTGGTGGAATGGCCCCGGGCTCCCTTGCATCTCGCTCCGCACGGCCCTGCCGGAATGGCTGCTGCTGCTGGCGACCGTTGAGGGAGGAGGCGCCCTCATGGGGGGGCCTTTCAGCAGGGCCGGTGGGATGGCCTCTGCCCCCTGAGTTTTGCCCTTGTACTCGCTGGTGCTTCTGGCGTTTTAGGACATTGTGACGGAAAGTAACAAATTTGACCTGGTGAGCTTCATCCCACTGCTGCGTGAGAGGATCTACTCCAACAACCAGCATGCTCGGCAGTTCATCATTTCCTGGGTAAGTGTCTGCGGCCCGAGGCTGGGGTGCCTTCCCGTGGGCCTTGTCAGTGTTATGCTGATCCTTTTGTTCTTAGATTTGTATCCCGTCCTTTCTCCAAAGAGCCCGAGGTGTCACAGCATGCTTCCCGCTACCTGTTTCATCATCGCAACAACCCTGTGAGGTAGGTTAGGCTGACAGCGAGCAATGGACCCAGCATTACCCAGGAAGCTTCACGGCTCAACTGCAGTAACGGGGAAGCCGCTTCAGGGCTCTGACACCAATGCTGCAGACTGAAGGCTGCACAAAGAGCATCGTGGCTGCCTGTTTTAAAGTATCTGCTTAGCAAGCTACCGTGGCTGTCGTAGACGTGCGTGAGCCGCTTTTCCAGCCAGGGATGGCGTTCTTGGAGGCAGCTGGTTGGGGCGTCTCTTTGTGGAGAGAGAGCCTTTCTTGTCCTTGGCAGTTGGTTTGTCCTGTGTGGCCAAACAGCCAGGCAGCCTCTGGCTCCTCGGTCCCCTCCTTCCGAGGTGTGCCACAGCCTGCTTCAAGACCGTGGGCGGCTTCCCCACAGTTGCACACGTCCCTCCTGCCGATGACTTGCTGGTGCTGGGCGGGGTCTTCCAGAAACATCCACTCTTTCCTGTCTGGGGCAGCTTTTAGTGGCCTGTAAGTAGCTCCAGCCCACTTGGGGTCCCCTGCCACACCGCCTTTCCCCAACCACCGATTGCTTGGTGGTTTCCTGGCTTCTGTGCAGTTTATTCCCTGTTCCAAAAGACTGAAATGACTCTCTTGAGGTTCTTTAGTTGCTTTGAAGTTACTTTAAGCTAAGATAGGCTGGTATTTTTGACCCCGCCCCTTTGCCTTTGCCCCTCCTCGTCTTGCTTTTGGTCACACCCACCACTGGAATGCCGCCCCTTGAGCTGCTCCGAAATTCTTGCCCGCCGGCTGGATGCCCCCTCCTAGAGGGAAGGCCGCTTGTGACTTCTTCATCATCAGTTTGTCCTCGAGCATATTTTATCCTGGAGCTGGCTGAAAATCTGAATAGCAAGGTGAAATTTCAGTGTGCCCCATCAAAGAGGCAAACTGCCATAAGAACGTTGGGTGTCTTCATGGCAGCCTTGCTGGGAGTTGTAGTCCAACACATCTGGAGGATGCCAGGTTGGGGAAGGCTGCTTTATGGCTCCTTGTTTTGCCCCTTGAGGATGGTTGTGCATACTCCCACGACTCCCAACTACCTTAGACTTGCCAAAGACCAGCCAGGATGGCTGCCCGTGGTCCCTGGAATGCTGTGTCCCGCTCGCTGTCTTTCCTCTTTCCCATTATGCACATTGCTGCTGCAACCGGAAAGCCCTATTTGGCCATCTAGTTCACCACTTGAATGCAAATATAGTTCAGGCCTACAGAAGTGTCTCCTTCTTGCCACTGTGGGACTGTATCCTCTTTTGTGTCTTTTTTTCCCCTCTGAGCTAGATCTTGGTGCTAGAGTCTGTTCCTGATATTAATCTTCTGGATTACCTGCCAGAGATTCTAGATGGCCTCTTCCAGATTCTGGGTGATAATAGCAAGGAGATCCGTAAAATGTGAGTGCAGATATGGGTCTGGGGATAATTCTTTGGCTGTTCATGGCTGCACTTACAGGTCAGGCGAAGCCATGGTTTAAGTGTGATGTTCACAAGCCACAGTGAACCTTGGGCTTGCACACTCCACCTCCCCGCCTCCTCCTCCTCTTCTTCCTGTGTGGTTGGAGGAGGACTTTGGGAAGCTTCTCCTGTTTTTAATTAACCAGAGTTTGCCCTGTCAACTGGACATGAAACCATGGTCAGCACTTAACTATGGGTAGTTTCAACAAGCCAGTTTCAGAAACCATGGCTTGAAGCTGGTTTGTTCAAATTGAACAAAATGAGTGTTAATCAAAGTTGTTGCCCCGGTGACATGACAAATCACTTGTCTAAATCTTAAAGCAAAAGCTTCCAAAGTCATCCTTCCTGCTGCATGGTAAGAGAGGCGTGCGTGAGCCTGGCTCTCTGTGGCTTCTACATGTTGTGGGGCTAAACCATGGTGTAGCACAGCCTTCCACAGCCTGCTGGCCCCCAGATGTTTTGGACTTCAACTAATGCTGGGAATTGTCCAAAACAAGGATGGTGAAGGCTGGTATAGCGTGATGTGTGACCGCAGCCACTATGCGAGCTTCATGCTCTGTTGTTGGGGCAGTGCAGCATGAGCCACCTCATTGCACTCTGTCTCAGTCAGGTTGGAGCTCTGCGGAAGGAAGCAGCCATATCAACTGGGGCAGCTCCTGTCTGAATGGCCCTGCTTACGGGGTTTCCAGCGGCATTTCTGGTCGGGGACAGTGTTGGAAATGGGATGCAGGAGCAGAGGGACCTGTCCCGGAGTATTCGTATGTTTATGTGTGTTTGACCAGCCTTCCCCAAGTTGGGACTCTCTGGACGGGTTGGACCACAACTCCTATCACCCCCAGACAGCATGGCCAATGGTCAGGAATGCTGGGTGTTCTATTCCCACACATCTGGAGGGCCCCAGGTTGGGGAAGGCTTTGTTAGGCCCACACTCCCAAGCCTGGGCTCGTGTTTTGTGCTTTGCTCGGAGGGTGCTGCCGCCTGCACTGTGTCTCCTGAGTGGGGAGGAAGGGGCGTGAGTTTCCCTCTCCGCCGGATGTTTCTGGGACTGTCCTACTAGGAGGCCTGGGGGTTAAGTGCAGCCTGGGCTTGACTAGGCCTGACGTATCCTCTGCGTTCTGTAGAAGGAGTGATGGGGAGAGATGTCTGACCCTCCGGCCCTTTCTCCTCGCCTGCAGGTGCGAAGTGGCCCTCGGTGAATTTCTTAAGGAGATCAAGAAGAACCCTCCCAATGTCAAGTTTGCAGAGATGGCCAACATCCTGGTAATTCACTGCCAGGCCTCGGGTGAGTTTTTATTGCTACGCCACATGGCCTCGCTAGATCTTCTTTCCTCCCTTCTGCCCCCCGCCCCTTACTCTTTCCCACAGCACCATCATCTGCTTGGGTTCTTAGTCGCTCTTAGCTCCAAACTTGGGAGCAGATGTGTGTTTCAATGAGAAGATGGCAGGTCTGGTTGACAGCGTCATTCTCTTCTGACTCTGAATTTCCTGCCACATGTGAACTGTGAAACTTGGTTCCGTGCTGAAGCCTTCTGATGGTGCTTCCACGATTGTCCAGTTCAATAACAGGCTTTCCAACTTAGGTTTCCCGACTTAGTCAGGCGTAACTATTATGCTTTGTCTCCCCGGAATACCGGGAATTGTTCCATGAAGGGCTTGGGACCTGGCTGGTGAGCTGGAGTCAAATCCACAGAGTTCCTGGCTGGTGAGCTGGAGCCAGTTTCACTTCCATCTGGTAACCTGTGTCCTCATTGTGGGAAGCTATGTGGATCTAGAATTGGCCTCCACAGTCAGTTACGGACCCATCGCTAGCAGTCTACACACTTTTATACAGTTTCCTTTCTCTATAATTTTCTTTTTGTAATTTTATCCTGGAAGACAATCTCACTCGGTCACGAGTGATCGCCTACTACTACTGCAGAGGTGCGTGCGCCCTGCATGCCCCAGGTTTTAGAAGGATTCAAAGATGACTGCCAGCGAAAAAGGTGTCTTCACTTAGTGTGCACTTCAGCCCCTTCTGGTCTCTGGGAGTCGCAGACTAAGCAAACTAGGACTGTTGCCTTCACATTCAGGGAAAAGGGCAGTCGAGGGGAATCCTCCTGTGTTTTGTCTTGAAGAAGCAGGGTCCAGGCAAAGCTGCACCTCTTTCCGGAGTCCTAGTGCGTGCTCTCAAAACCTTCTGGCTCCATCCCAGTCACCTCTGAGCCAGTTGCCTCGCTTTCCAGCATTGGTCCCCATCTCTAGCTTTCCAGTGAGACGTTCTGTCCTCAACACACGTGTGTACAGTATATCCAGGCAGCAAAATCCACTCTTCCACGTAAATCAGTCTTCACTTTGATTGAAAGCACAACTTGAGCAGCAAGCAACTAATAAATGCAGAGGATCAAATACTTAATTGGAGAAGTAGTTGAAATAAAAAAAAAAAAAAAAGGCATGTCTGAGGTGAAAAGGGAATTCGAAGCCAAGCCGTCCAGGCGGCAACTCATGTCAGCAGCAGAGAACCAGGCCAGGGGGAGGCTTTGCTCACCCCAAGGAAGAGCTGGCCCAAGCAGAATGAGAGGTTCTTCCTAGAAACAACCAATCAGTGCTTGAGAACAGATGCCTAAGATGGCCTTATTGGTTGCGAACAGATCAGTGTAGGAATATCTCAATGCCCCATTGGGGCAGAGCAAGCAGGTGCACGGTTTCTCAGCCGCCCCACCCTCTGGAGAGTTGTGTTGGGTTAATCCCTTTCTTGTCCGTCAGGCGCTGAGTTACGATGGGGGTTAGGCTTCTAGCCCGCCACACAGCGTGCCATTAATAGCGCCTGAAGCAGTCCAGGACTGGTGTGACCAGTGCGCGCTGTGCAGCCGCTGGAGGTGCGCTCCCAGGTTATCGGCTCCTTGACCTCCAAGGCACCTTGGCGTTGTGTTAGTGCCTGTCGCTTTGGGAACCCGGTTATTACAAGGCAGTCGTGGGAAAGAGGCCTGATGCAGTTGTGACTTGTGCAGTGCATCAAAGCACTAATGACGCAGCTGTGACCCCTTTGGAAGGACCCAATCCTGCTTGGGCAGCCTAAGTTTGCAACTCCCATGTTGAAATGTGTCCCAGTCACCGAATTTGGAATATCCTGCAGGTCAGGTACATGTTTGAAGCTGGTCCTGATCAGTTGTGAGTGTGGCAGAATTAGCAATGGTCGCCCCAGACGGGCAGGAGGAGGAAACGCGAGGGCAAAGGGTCAGTTGGGCACAGTGTCCCTGGCTGAATAAGCCGTGGGGCACGGCACTCTGCCTGTGCCCTCCTCTCCTTGTGGGCTGGCTTCAGTCTTGCCCCTCTTCCCCAATTTTGGGTGTAACACGAATGTGTGGTTTAAAATGCAACTTATCAACTAGGATCAAACTGTGGTTTCAGATTCTGGTTAGTAAACTGCCACTAACTGCAGTTCCCCGTTTCAGAAGTAATGGCAAACTGTGGTGCAAGGAGACTACTGTTGAAGTGCCAAGGCCGGCACGCCAGGAGGAGCATGCTGGCATGAGGCTTTTGCCGAGCCAGGAATGTTGCATCTGAATCGGCCCAAGTGAGATACAGACCCAGAAGAATGGGGATGAGGAGGGCCGAGCGTTTGTGCCAAGTGGGAGATTCCCTGACCAGAGGAAAGCAGTAGGATGACCGGATCCACACTTTGGAAACGCCCCTGGTATAGAATCATAGAATCATAGAAAAGTAGAGTTGGAAGGGGCCTACCAGGCCATCGAGTCCAACCCCCTGCTCAATGCAGGAATCCAGGTCAAAGCATCCCTGACAGATGGCCGTCCAGCTGCACCTTGAATGCCCTCAGAGTGGGAGAGCCCACCACCTCCCTAGGTGAATGAAGAAGGTGTACACGAGGTGATGCACGTCAGGGCAAAAAACCCTAACTCAGAACGACTGGAATGTGAACTGACTGCAACTCTCCAGGAAAGCGCTTCGGGGCCGTAGTTAATGGGGAAAGGGGCTCTTGAGGCATGGAGAATTTATTTACTCATTTGAAATATTTTCATGCCGCATCTCAGCCAAAAAGGGTCCTGGAGCGGCTTACTCATAGTCAGTAGTTCAAGGCATCCCCATCTGGTGCAAGGAGACATCCGCCATGGGCTAACTCCTGCCACTGCCCGGGACAGGCGAGGAACGTGGGGCCAGGCTCCCTGCGCTGGTGCGGGCCTCTGTGGCTCCTGCCAGCCGGGTTGTTCCTTGCCTCTGTCCAAGAGGCAGCTTGCTCGAGTTTCTCTTTCAACAATCTCGCTACACAGGCCTCTTTTTCTTTTGCCCTATTCTTTATCTTTCTTTGTCTTTTCTCCTTTTCCAGTTTTTCTTTCTTCACTTTAGGGAAAAAAGAACACTTTTGTTTTTTTCCTTCTCTTGCCTTTTCTTCTTTTGCTACAAGATGGCTCCAACAAACAAGAAAAGCTCCAAATCTGGAAAGGAAAAAAATACATCAGTAACTCATGTTAGAGTCGCCTGGCCCCAAACTGCTGCTCACAAAGCACCTCTCCTGCTCAAGTCAGAAAAGAGGTGGGTCTCTGCTGCTTCAGACAGCGAGGATTCTCTCCAGGGGGCTGGCAGCGTGCCCCACCCGTGCTGATGGCATGACAGCGACCAACCCTCGTGCAATGCAGAAAAAGGAGGCTGATCCCCTCCGGAACAGGAAGATGCAGGATTGTGCATCCTCTTCCTCCCTTCCTGCCTCACCTGAGACCGATCTGTACGTCAACCCAGAGGCCTTTGCCAGGGCACGTAAGCAATTCTGTGGGCCCTCTGAGTGGGAAAAGGCCACGTTTTGCACATCTGTTTCCTTCCAAAAATCACTTTTGTTTTCCCAGGCCTATAACGCTTGCATACTCAAGCATATTCGGCCATTCCTGGGGGAGGAAATAGGGATAAAGCAGGTCTGCTTGGATGCCCATTCCTCTTCCTCAAGGCAAATGGCTAAGCAGGTGTCCAGGGGAAGGCCCATAGCTCAGCGGTGGAGCAGATGCTTTGCATGCAAAAGGTCCTGGGTTCAGTAAAGTAGGGCTGGGGAAGACCCTTCTCTGCCTGGCCCTTCTCAGTGTAAACAATCCTGAGCTGGATGGGCCAGTGGTCTGACCTGTCCTGCGGCATCTCTGAGGACCCCTGGCTCACCGCGAAGGAGGAGCCCTGAAAGACCGGAAGGATTCCCCTGTTTTGTTAGGTGCAGCAGCACCGCTAGAAGGGGAACGGTCCTGATCCGGGCTCAGTGGAAGAACCTTCCAGTGTAAACTTGTTTGATCAGGGTGACTTTCTTCCTCTGCGTGTTCAGATTTTCATTCCTTCACTCACGAGCCAGCCAGGCCTCCTCCTCGAAGGGATGCCTTGTTTCCAGGGCCTGAAGCCAGCTAGTCATGAGGCCCCTTTGCCTTCGTCTTTTGAAAAACTGGTCAAAATTGAATGGGATGCCCCCTCCAAAGTAGGAAGGCGTCCAACCTGGCACAAAGGGATCGTTCCTTACCATGGAGAGGTACGGAAGAACTTAAGGTGCCCTTGGTTGATGCTCCTGTGGCAGCCTGACTCTCAGGAGCCATGGATCCTAAGGACGAGGGTGCCCCGCTCGAAGAAGCTAGTGAAAAGCACCTTGAAGCAGTGTTAAGGCCCCTGAAGCCACCGCCGTGGTGCTTAGGGCTTCCTCCGCAGCATCCCTCCTTTCTTTGGGGTTACCCTTCTTGGGTAGAGGTTCTGATTAACAATAGAAGTTGGATAGTTTCATTCTACTCAGGAGTTTATTAAAACGATATAGGACGTACACCTATATTTTAACATACCACACAAGATTCCATGATTTATTCAGCATGCTCCATTGCTGTGACCACAGAGGCAAGATGTTACACTCTGGTTAAAACATGGATGCTCATTCCAAAGGAAACCTGGCCACCATTCTCTTTGTAGGGCCCCAACTCTTTGGGGGAGAGGCTCTTAAGAGTATCTTAGTGGAAATGAAAGACAAGTAGAAGGCTGTGCACACTTCTAAGAAAGATGAAAGGAAAACTAATAGGGCCCCTTCTTCCTTTGTACCTTCAGGTCCCCATTTAACCCTTCCTTTCAGCCTTGTAACTATTAAGTTCTCAAAGTCTACGTGGTCATAAACCATATTCAGTCTTCTACTGAGGAATGGGCAGAGCAGGACCCTCCCGGTCCTCAGACTCCTCGCCAGCTGTTCTGACTCTCTTCCTGCATGTGTGGGAGGAAGACTACAACACTCCCTTCGCACATGGGAGCAACAGCACCAGACACCTGCACGCTATTCAACATGGATGTTTTCTGGAGTTTCACTCCACCCCCAGGAGTAGGTTTCTTCTTTCCCCTTCTTCCAGGTCTGTCCACAAGCAATAGCTAATGCCCACAGCGATTGCTCATCTCCAAGAGACGGGGGCCATAGAATCTTTCTGCCCCTGTCAAGGTTCCACCTTGATCAGCTAACTTAAAGATATCTGCCTCTTTAAGAGCCCCTCCTGTCTCAGGATGCCAATTCTCTGCCTCTTTACCTCCTCTTCCCAGTAATGTGGGATTAGGCCTTGGGCGTGGTGCAAAAGACACTCCAACAACTGAATTTTAACAACAACTGTTTACTGTCAATAAATATTAGTAAAGTAGAATCACATTAACTTAGGGTAATTACACAAATAGAGCTGTAAGATTATAAAAAGCAAGTACAGTATAAGGGAAATAAAAGGAAAAATAACGCAAGGTTCTCTAACCTAGCTACACTGTCACCTGTAAGCTTAGTAGAGATTCCTTTCCCCAGCCTTTCTCCTAGCTGTTCTGCAGTTCTTTAGTGATAGTCAGACTCTCTTCTCTGTCTGCTTCACTCTCTCTCCAATGTCGCTCTTTTAGTCTGCCACACCCTGCAGCTCCAGATCCACTCTTTATATACATTCCCCCCCCAGACCTAGAAGGTTACAATCGTGTGACCTCAAACTGGAGAAATGAAACTTAACTCTATTGGGTGAAAATGAAACTCACAAATGCCCCCCTCCCACCAGGAGATGTTTGAGCCTACAGGCTTCAACTAACTCAGGCCTGCGTAGGCCTCAATCCTTCACAGCCCCCCACCCAAGCAACCATCAATGAGGCTCTACACCAGGGGAATTTCCTAAGTAGACCTCAGGGAGGCATTCCTCCATGTCCCCATAGCTGTACAGCACAGGACGTTTCTTCACTTTGCTTACATGGGGTAGCACTGCCATTGCAGGGCAACGTCCTTCAGCCTGGCATCAGCACCAAGAGGCTTCTCCAAGCTCATGCTAGTGGTGGTTGCTCACCTCCAACTCAAGGCCGCTCACATCCAGCCTTCTCTCAACGACCTCCTTCGGAGGTCCCCATCACTGGCAAAGGCTCATTCAGATCTACAGATCATGCTGTCCTGTTTCATCAAACACTTTGCTCAATACATAGGCCCTGCCCATTTTAGTCAGAACAGACAACGTGGCAGCCTTAGCCCTTCAGTCGTCAGGGAGAGACGCAATCAGGAAGCTTACACAAGGAAGCCTCCTCTTCCCTCCTCTGGGCAGAATACGACATCCCGTCCCATGATTGCACAGCACATTCAGGTGACTCTCAGTACAGAGACCAACTTTCTATGCGTCAATCCTGGGGGATGAACTCTGGAGACGACAATCTTTCTGCAGCTTTCCCGTCATTTTGGCCCATTCCGGGTGGACCTCTTCTCCTCCCCTCTCAACAACCAGCTGCCACACTTCTTCTCCAGACACCTGGCTTCCATCAGCAGACGTCACGGATGTGCTCCACTCCCCCCTGGTCCAGGGGCAGGCTCTTTGTGTTCTTTCCTCTTCCACTTCGGACCAAGGTTCTCAGAAAAATCATGGCGGAATGGGCAACACGAGTGCTCAGAGCTCCGTTTTGGCCACGGAGGCCATGGCGCTCTCAGTTCCTTCAACTGGCACAAGCAGACCCGTAGTCCCTCCCTCGAGGACCGACCTCCTCACACAAAGACTGGTCTGGCATTTGGACCCAGGCTGGCTACATCTAGCCACTTGGCTCCTGTGCACGACTGCTCCTCTCACTTCGCTACTCTGCGGAGACAACTAACACCCATTTTCCCCCTGGAGACCCATCAACCAACCAAATACATGAAATAGCCTGCAAAGCTTTCTTGCGTGGGTGTAGAAGAAAGGAGCCCCGAAATGGAATCAAGTCCTGAAGGGCGAATAGCCACTGCCCAGGTTTTGGTTATATGGGAATGCTGGAGTCTAGGAAGGCTGCTTGTTTTCTCCTCATCCTGCCTTCCCTGTCCTGGCACTGGGATGCACCTCTGGTTTCCCAGCATTCATGGGTCTCCAGCCTCCTCTTGCCTTTCTTTTATGGGCTGCATTTCTGCCCAAACTTCTTAAAATAAAGGATGTACATTGAATCAACTTAGGCACAGGACAACTCCCCATTGCAGTGTCAAAACATGAGATTTTTTGTGGTGGGTTTCTGTGTTTTTTTTCCACCACAGCACCAGAACTTTGACCTCAGCCACAGTTTTTGGTGGTCTCTCTGAGGACTGCTTGTTTCCCCCTGATATCTCTGCCTGACCATTGAACAATCCAGCTCAGTCATGTTTGTTTGTTGGGCAGAGCGGTGTGTGTGTGTGTGTGTGTCTCGTTGCTTTCACAGAAGGAATTGGGCTTCCCTTTGTTTCCTTTGACTGCAGATGATCTTATTCAGCTGACTGCCATGTGCTGGATGCGAGAGTTCATCCAGCTGGCCGGCCGGGTCATGCTGCCTTACTCCTCGGGGATCCTGACGGCGGTGCTGCCCTGCCTCTCCCACGACGACCGGAAGAAGAGTATCCTGCCAGCGGCAGCACTGCGCCCCCCTCCCTGCCTGGGCCCCGTCCCTCGTCCAGCTGGTGCCGTTGAAGGATTTCACTGCTTTTTCTCTGGGGTGAACTTGGGTGATGGGAGTCGTTAAGGAATTTGGGAGTTGAGTTGAGAGCGCAAGTGCTCTGCAGATGGTCTTGGAGTAAAGAGAAAATGGAAAGGGCTTCCAGCAGCATACCCCCCACACACACACACACACAAGTAGGTCAGCCACCTTGAGAGCAGAGCAGAGCAGCTCCGCCATCACCTCCCACAGGATGCTGAAGCAAAGGACCGATCTTGTTCTAAGAGCGGAAGCCTCTTTTGCATGTCTGTGTCAGTGGGTTTTGGGGTGGCATTGCCTCCCTCAGGGTGACGGGGCTTGGGCACAGAAGGGGTTCATCACACGTTGGTATTTCCTTCATCTCATCGGTTAGGGTGAGATCTTAACTGATGAGAATTTGACATCCTGAAAACTAAAGCTTTCCATTTAAAAGCAGGCAAGCAAACCAACCAACCTAAAGCCAGTTTTCTAGCTTTTATGTGGCTGCAAAGCCAAGCCTAGAAATGTTTGGGCAAGTTCTCCAGACTCACAATGGAGTTCTGCAAGGGCCATGTCTGGCCTCCCAAGGCTGCTTCGCCATCCTTGATGCCTGTTTTGGGGTCTGTTGTGTGGTTGGGAATTTGACTTGTGGGTGAATGCTCCTTACATCGGTGGGGTGCAGGCATCAAAGAAGTGGCCAACGTGTGTAACCAGAGCCTGATGAAGCTGGTCACTCCTGAAGATGACGAAACGGACGAGAACAAGCAGCCCACGGCAGCCCCGCATTTCGAGGTGGATCCAGACGAAGTGCTCTCGAAGCAGGAGATGGCCCCCAGAGGTGAGCCCGGTCTTCTGGCTGGCTTTGGGCACAAAGCCTGATCTGAGGAAACGGATGAATGCCCGCATTTGGACTTGGTTGGGTGGGCGGTCGCCCTCGAGAGTACCAGGACTGTAGTTGCCTGTGTGCGGATACGTCCGTCACAGGCCTGAGCAGAGGGATGCAGGGTCCAGTGAAGTTTTCCCTGCAGAGAGCGGGAGCGCAGAAGTGCCTTCCGTAGAGGTGCATTTCTGCCTGCTATATCCCCGCCTGGGCTCGCTTCCCCCTCGTGTTCTGCAGTGTGTTGTGCCCACCTCTTCTGCATCGGCTACGGCTGAGGGATGCGAAGAGGGAAAAGGGGACCTTCCTTCCCTTACAGCCCCCCCCCCCCGCATCTGTAGAAGGGCAGCTTCTGCCTGGGCTGAGATGGGGAGCAGGCCTGGGTTCGTGTGGTCCTCCCCACCACCTGGACCCCCTTACTCCAGGGGATCCCACCTTCACTGGAGCCCCGGATCTCCTAATTTTGTGGAAAGTTTCTCATGTTGCACTTAGACAATGCCAAAAGTTCCCAGGGTTAGAAACGCATGTGTACTTCTGCTGGCTTCTGATCAAAAATGAGCAGGGGATGCGTGCTCCCATAAATGCAAGATGTGCCTCTCCAGGCGATGGGCTGACCAGCGGTACTGCGAGGCCCGCGGCCCCCAAGGCAGGCCTGAAATGCAGCTGAGCGGGATCTGGATCGGGGCTAGGCAACCTGGTGCCATGCAGGTGTTTTGGACGACAACTCCCCTAAGCTCCAGTCGGCATGGTCGGTGGTCAGGGATGATGGGAGTTGTAGTCCAAAACATCTGGGGAGCACCAGGCTGACTACCCGTGTTCCAGATAATCAGTCCCAAGAAATGGGCCATTAGTGACCATGTGTTAGTTACTGCAGCCTTCAGGGTTTGTTTCCAGCCATGGTCTCCCTGCTGCTTCCTTCAGGGCAAGCCAGGACCTCGCCCTCTTGCAAAGAGGAATTTGCCCCTATCATGATTGCATACACCTTTCATCTCTCTCCACTTCTCCTATTTTCTCTGCTAGCAGCACCGGGTGTCGCCTGGCTGCCCCTTTCTGTACCTTTCTGAGCTCTCGGATATCCGTTTTGTGGTGGGGAGGCCAACTGGACATGTGTGGCCTCAGCATAAGTTCATTTAAAGGCATGATGATACTAGCTAGTTTGTTTTTGATCCTTTCCCCAAAACTCCCTAGCACAGAACGTGCCTCTTTCACTGCTACTATATGCAAGAGCCCCTTTCCCCATTAACTACGGCCCCGAAGTGCTTTCCTGGAGAGTTGCAGTCAGTTCACATTCCAGTCGTTCTGAGTTAGGATTTTTTGCCCTGACGTGCATCGCCTCGTGTACACCTTCTTCATTCACCTAGGGAGGTGGTGGGCTCTCCCACTCTGGGGGCATTCAAGGTGCAGCTGGACGGCCATCTGTCAGGGATGCTTTGACCTGGATTCCTGCATTGAGCAGGGGGTTGGACTCGATGGCCTGGTAGCCCCCTTCCAACTCTACTTTTCTATGATTCTATGGATCTCGTCTGCCATTCTGAGGCCAGCTCATCTCGCTTGGGAGGGTTCTGGAGTTCGCCGCCCTGAGCAGGCACAGAATCGGCCCCCTCCCTGTCCTGGTATTTCCAGAAATTAAACGGTGCCTGTCCCCATCTGCATCTAAATATCTTGACACGGGATGGGTTTGCCTCCCAAAATGTTCTTCCCTGGGGCCACTGGGAGCTTTTGTCAGTGCCAGCCCAACTCCGCCCTGCTGTCAATGCTGTGTCAAGGTCACACTAACAGACGTGTCTCCCTGTAGGCTGCCTGGATGTCTCCAGCGATTCCAGTTTCAGCAACACCAGCGTCTTTACGCCAGCCAGGTAAAAAAAAAAAATCAACTGTTGTTCGTGAAGCTGGGGTCCCTATCGCATTTTGCCGGGTATTCCTGCAGGTGGACCTCATGCCATGTAGTGGCACAGAGTCACGGCAAATGGCTTCTGGTTGCTGCAAGCCACAGTTCTGGAGCACTAAGAGAACAGTGTGTGCTTCGGTAGAGGAGGATGCGTGTGGTGATGAAGGGGCACACACACACACACACGGGTGTGAGGCGCTTCCCGCCTCTACCCTTCCAAGTGCTGAGAACTGTTCAGGTGGGATCTGCCTTCTGCATGCAGCCCCCGTGGATAGTAAGTCTCCTCCTCCTCCTACCTAAAGTGCAGTTAGCAGTCCCAAACTCTGATCAGAGCTGAATTCTCTGCACATGTGTAAGCTGACTGTCCGCAACATTTGGATTTGTGCAGAAGGTATCATTCCAGATAGCCTTGGAGGCTGGTGGGGGCTGCCTGCAGGTGTCTTGCCTTTGGGCACTCAGCAGGTGCGGAGAGCCCATCCCAGCCTTCGGGGAGGGGCGTTGCCTGGTGGGCAGGGAGAGCAGCGGAGTACTCCGCTGAAGCAGAGACGAGGACCGTGGGGCTGGAGGCCTCGGCCCCGAGGGGATTTATGTGTGAGAGGCGGTGTGGAAACGCCACCCCTGGAGGATCAGCCTTTGCTTGTGTACCTGGCAGCATTCTCCTGAAACCACAAGCACCAGGACTTTGCCCCTGGGATTCTGGGTTAAGAATCTAGGTTTGGTGCTAGAGAACAACAGTCTCTCTTTCTGTGGCAAGTTTTTGCACTGCTTGTGCTCCAAGGGTGTTTCCAGACGTCGCCTTGGAAGCTGCGCCATTGCCACACCACAGGGTGTCGCTCTAAGCCCAGTGGAATGGCTCTTTTCTAAAAAGTGCTTTACCACGTGTTTCAGTTTAAGGGAGGGTGTGAAAGTAAACGCGGGCGGTGGTAGCTGCTTTCAGGCTCTTCCTGCTTGGAGTTCCAGGGACTGAATCTGGGGCCTCTGCAGGCCAAGACCCTGGCTGCCCTTGCAGGAAGGGGGGGGGGGATGTTGCAAGCCCACCCCACCCCAGGCTCAACTGCTACCAGTTCTCAACAAACAATGGTCCCTCCCCACATCTCCCTGAAACTGTTTTGAATGGTTGTGGCAGCACCATAAAAACAGGGTCATGAAAGCTTTTTGGAAGGCTTTCCGGGCACAGGCTAACTGTGCACACAGATTTTTAACATGTGCTGGGCACTGATGTTGTGTTATATTCTGTGTTGGAGGCTGATACTACTTTCTTTTGATCTATAATAATAAAAGAGGATGTGTGCCTCCCTGTCCGTCAGCACCATAGCACTAAGACCGTGAAAACACATGAATTAGCTTTAATTCTATGAATCTATGAATTCTGACATGTCTTTGTCTTTGAAGCCTGCAGTGCCATCTTCATTCACTAGGCGGCAGACATTCCTAACCAGCACATAGTCATACATTCATAGATTCATAGGATTTCATAGATTTCATAGATCACAGAGCTGGGAGGGGCCTGCAAGGCCATCGAGCCCGACCCCCTGCTCAATGCAGGCAACTAGAGGAGGGGTCTCCCATCCAAGTAATAACCAGGCCTGACCTTGCTTAGCTTTCCACGCTCAGGCAAGCTGAGCCAGCGTGAGCCACAGTCGTTTGTAGCCAGTGCAGTCTGAAGCCAGGGAGATCAGCAGGCCCGGGGACGGAGTTCTGGGCTTGCCCCCTCCCGCCTGCCGTGGGGCAGCCCATGTCCATTGCTTGGAGGACTGTTGCTTTGAAGGCTGATGGCCATCTCTGCCAGGTGCTTTTTTTTCTTTATTTTTCTTTATTACATTTATACCCCGCCTTTTTTCCTACAAGGAACTCAAGGCGGCTTACATAATCCTCCTCCTCCTCTCCATTTTATCCTCACAACAACCCTGTGAGGTAGGTTAGGCTGAGAGTCAGTGACTGGCCCAAAGTCACCCCGTGAGTTTCATGGCTGAGCGGGGACTAGAACCCGGATCTCCCGAGTCCCAGTCCAACACGCTCACCACTACGCCACACTGGCGTAGTGAAATGTACTTGAAATGGACTTGTAGGATGGGGAGAGATGAGAGGACATAAGCATGTAAGGAGAGCCCTGAAGTTGGACCAGGTGCCGGTCCATCTAGCCCAGCGTCCAGTTTCCCGCAGTGGCCAAGCAGCCGCTCCCGTGGGAAGCCCACGAGCAGGCACAGAAGGCTCCTGCCGTAGCAGACGGGATTCTGCGGCCTCCGATCCTGGAGGGTTTCTTCTTGTGCTTTTCCCCTCTACCTGCAGATAGAACACGTCCACCACTGCCGCCTCTTGAACGTCCCTAATCCCCTTTTCAAGCCATCCAAGCCAGGAGCCGCCAGCCCATCTTGTGGCAGCAGATGGCGCGAATTGAGGAGGTCCTTCCTTCAGCCCATCCTCTGCCTGCTCCCCCTCAGCCTCATTTATGGGAGAGGGAGCAAAAGTTCGTTTTTTCGCCACACTGTGCATCATGTTGCATCATGCGTATCCTCCCCTCCCCACCCTGGTCATCTTTTTTCCTAAACTAAAAAGCTCTAAACACTCCAGCCTTGTAAGTAAAGTGCTCTGCCCCCCCCCATCGGGTTAATTGCCCCTTTCTGCATATTTTCCAGCTCCGCTGTTTTCTTTTTGAGAGCAGGCAACCTGAAGGGGGCTGTTTTTTATTTATTTATTTTATTTCCTGCCCTTCAAAATAACTCTCCCTGGGAGACTTTTTAATAAAATAGAAATACAAGAATAGGACAAAACACGCGCACACAGAGAGCAAAATGGTAAGTAAGTCTAAATCTAAAGCAGTAGATGGCAGAGCAGAGTGAAGTGAAAATGCCTGAGAGCATGCAAAGGTGGCATCCGTGCACAAAATGTGCAACCCTCCCACAGCATTGTGTATGTTGTAAACAGTCTTCCAAATGTGGCCATGCTGTAGATGTATATAAAGCAATATTGGCTGTTTTTATTTTCAGTCCTTTTCCTAATCGTCCCCAGCACAGAATTTGCCTTTTCCACAGCTGACTTCAATGAGCTGTCCTTCATTGCCCCAAGATCTCTTTTCTGGGCAGTCACAGCCAGTTCAGACCCCATCAATTGATGTGTGCAGTTGGGATGGTTGCCCGGCTCTGCACCAATTTGGATGTACTTCGACTGATCCTACCAGATCAATCTGATCTCAGTTTTTGATTGCATAACCTCCCTTGTGGACTGTGAGAATGCTGTGGACATAATATATCTGGACTTCAGCAAAGCTTTCGACAAAGTGCCTCATGATATATTGATTAACAAGCCAGGTAAAATTGGGCTAGGTGGAACAGCTATCAGGTGGATCCATAGTTGGCTACAGAATTGGACTCAAAGAGTGCTTATCAATAGTACCTTCTCAAACAGGGGAGAGGTAACGAGCGGAGTACCACAGGGTTCGGTCCTGGGCCCTGTACTCTTCAACATTTTTATTAATGACTTAGATGAGGAGGTACAGGGAATGCTTATCAAATTTGCAGATGACACAAAGTTGGGTGGAACAGCTAATACTCTGGAAGACAGAAACAACATTCAAAGTGACCTCGATAGGCTGGAGCGCTGGGCTGAAAACAATAGAATGAGATTTAATAGGGATAAATGCCAAGTGCTGCACCTAGGGAGAGGAAACCAAATGCAGAGTTACAGAATGGGGGGCACTTGGCTCAACAATACTACATGTGAGAAGGATCTTGGAATTGTGGTAGATCACAAACTGAATATGAGCCAGCAATGCGATGTGGCTGCAAAGAAGGCAAATGCTATTTTGGGCTGCATTAATAGAAGTAGAGCTTCCAAATCGCATGAAGTGATAATTCCCCTTTACTCAGCATTGGTTAGGCCTCACCTTGAGTACTGCGTTCAGTTCTGGGCACCATACTTTAAGAAGGATGTAGACAAACGAGAGAGGGTTCAGAGGAGGGCAACAAGGATGATAAAGGGACTGGAAACCAGGCCCTATGAGGAGAGACTGAAAGAGCTGGGCATGTTTAGCCTTCAGAAGAGGAGACTGAGGGGAGATATGATAACACTCTTCCAGTACTTGAAGGGTTGTCACACAGAGGAGGGCCAGGATCTCTTCTCGATCATCCCAGTTTGCAGGACACGGTTACAGGAAGCCAGATTCCACCTGGACATCAGGAAAAATTTCCTGACTGTTAGAGCAATAAGACAATGGAACCAACTACCTAGGGAGGTGGTGGGCTCTCCTACTCTGGAGGTATTCAAGGTGCAGCTGGACAGCCATCTGTCAGGGATGCTTTGACCTGGATTCCTGCATTGAGCAGGGGGTTGGACTCGATGGTCTTGTAGGCCCCTTCCACTATGATTCTATGATGGCCAGTGGCCGCTGGCCTGAACAGTCTGGCTCTAATGGATTACCAGCCTCACAGACGAGGAGCTGAACTGGGGCTTTCCTAGCTGGAGCCTTGTTTGTGTAGTGCAGGCAAACTTTCTCTTTGCAGTTGTGATGGTACTAATGGACTGGTGGGGGAGTAGAAGCCCTGAGCTGAAGTCAAGTCAGAGGCTGCTGTTGCCATAAGAGAAATTCCCCTCCCTCTTTCCCTTTTTGAGCTGTGCACATGGCATGCTTGCTGCTGTTCTTTCTCACCAAGAGTGCGAGAAATCTGCTTGTCAGGGTGCCCCTTCTCAGCACCTTTAGAGCCGTTGTGTTGCAGAATCCTCTACCTGGTCATTGGTGAGAGACCAGCCCATGGAGATTTGCCCTTTGTTCAGTTCAGTTGGTTTCCTCCCCCTCTTTAATCTGTAAGTGGTGGCACTCTTAGCCAAGGTTGCAAATAACCCCTCACCTGATTGACTATGGCAAGTAAGAGTTACCTCCAGGTGACCAGGCATAGGAGTATTACAAAAAGGTTAGAATTCGCCCATGGTTCTTTTTAGCCCACAAATAACTTAAGAGGTATGTGAAGGGGGTAAGCTTGTAAAAGGTATTGTGGACATGTAACTTTTGTGGGCTTACGTGGAAGTCCTCCTTAAGTGTTGCTTGTTTCTGAGCCAGCTCCTGGCAACTGAAAGACTTGTGTGAAGTGTTTGTACTTCATCATTTGGAAGTCGCTTAATTCACTTTGCATGGTAACGGCAGCAAATCCTAAAGGAATACTATGGTGTCGCGAGATGGCTTTGCATGGAGAATAGGGCAGTAGAGGGTGCATGGGCTTGTTGGTGTCCTCCGGTAGATCCCAGGGGATGAAGTTGTTGTGTTTGCCTTGCCATCCCTACTACAGGGATAAGTACCAGCTCCTTTGGTGGCCATTTGCAAAGAGTGCTTGCAGTATTCACCATGGATCTTGCTGCTTGCGCTCACTTCTGTGTGAGATTGTAAGTAGGCGTATTGCAAAGTTAAGAGAGGAGAGAGCTGAGTCATGGGCTCTTGTAATATTTGAGAGGGATGAGTGTTCAGTGAGAGTGGGCAAGGACATGGTCAGATGGGTTAGTCTGCTTTGAGAGTGAGTTAGGCAGGCTGAATTTTTTGAAGGGGGGTAAGAATCTTGTGTTGGTACTAAGGGTTTTAAACCTTGTATTTTGTTGAAACGTTTGAGATTACTGTTTATTCTTATGACCTACCTCAAACCTTTGGGATTCTATGGGAGAGAATGATACAATCTATATAAGGCTTTGCTGGCTTGGACAGCTGAGATGCCATTGGGAAACCTGTGGGTGAGATTATTTGATTCACCTGTGACCACCCGCTTATCCCCGATTCCCTCAAATGCATCTTTCCCTTAGAAAAGCTACATGTGTAGAATGGTAGTTCTCAAATCTCAGGAAGGAATAGTTCCACTTCCTTCTGCACTGTTTGGACCTCGTCTGGAGTGCTCTGTCCAGTTCTGAGCACCACACTGTAAGAAGGATGTAGACCAGTGTTCTCCAGCCTTGGGTCCCCAGATGTTTTTGGCCTACAACTCCCGGCCAAAAACATCTGGGGACCCAAGGTTGGAGAACACTGATGTAGACACATTAGAACGGCAACAAAGATGATGAAAGCCATCTGTCAGGGATGCTTTGACCTGGATTCCTGCATTGAGCAGGGGGTTGGACTCAATGGCCTGGTAGGTCCCCTTCCAACTCTACTTTTCTATGATTCTCTGATGAGAGATATGGAATATGAGTCCTGTGAGGAAAGCTTGAAGAGGCTGGGGATGTCTAGCCTGTAGAAGAGGCAGCTGAGGAGGGGCATGATCGCAACTCCCAAATACCCGGGGAGCTGTCCCACAGAAAAGAGCAGACACTTGTTCTCTGTTGTTGCCCCAGGAGGCAGGGCAGGATGGAGTGGGCTGAAGGCACGGGGGGGGGAGGGTTCTGTTGAACTTGAGAAATGTCTTGAGAGTAAGAGCAGTTTGACAGTGGGACAAGTTATTGTCCCCAATCTGGTGAAACACATCCTCCAGGCGCCTACATGATCTTGCTTGTGTCTCCTTTTAACTGCAGCACTGACAGAATCCAGGTGACCCTGAACCTTGATGGAATTGTCCAGGTATTGGACTGTCACCTTCACGATTCAACCATTGGGATGATGACGCGTATCGCAGTCCTGAAGTGGCTGTACCACTTGTACATCAAGACTCCTCGCAAGGCACGTTTGCACCTTGATCAGATCAGACCTGTTTGGTGGTGGCCCCGTTCAGGTTTCTTCTGTAGCCGATGCTTTCTGGGAGGACAGGTGGGAGGTGGGGAGAAATCTAAAGGTTGAAGCTTGCATTTGCCTTCCTGATCACCTTACAACTGTCATTGTGTAGAAGTTATTCAGAAATAAGTAACCTTCTTTCTGTACTCCTCTTTCAGTTATGTATAGGGCAGGGTTGGCAACACACAGGCTGCATGCGCCGCCACCCCCACCCCCACCCCCCATCCTCGTGTGTTGCTGCATGCCCTGCTGCCAGCAGGTGGGAAAATGGCAGTTACCACTAGGGAGTCTTTAAAAGGACAAAATTGGTTTGCTTTCAAGCTAATTTTGTTCTTCCTAAGGCTCTATAGTGGGTTGCTGCTGGATTTTGGTGGCAAGCCACTGTTTTGTTCTTGTTTTGCTGTTGCTGCGCCACCAAATTTGGCAACATGGTGGGATGAGTGTTGCCTGCGAGGAGAATGGCCCCTGGTTCCCCCAAAGTTGCCCACCCTTGGTATAGGACCATGTGACCAAACAGAAAAGCATTTAGTGGAGTTAAAGCAGGGTATCTTGATGTACTCCTCTATCCCTGAAAGACGTTCCTCTTGTCTGAAATCCTGGAGAATCACTGCTGCCAGTAGACAAGACCGAGAGATGGCCCAGCAGTCTGGCTCTGTAAGGGGCAGTTTTTTGTGCTCATTAGGAGCATTCGTTGCTCAGTGGCAGAGCATCTACTCTGTGTGCAAATGGTCCCAGGTTCAGTCCTCCCCATCTCCCGGTCAAGCTGGAAATGCCCGGCCTGCCTGAAACCCTGCAGAGCCCCTGCCAGTCAGTGTAGCAGGGCCCTTGGTCTGGTTATGCAGAAGGCTTTTCTTCTCCGTGGTCTCTGTGCATCACACACGGCCGCTGCACCTGTGCTGAGACCATTTCAGGAAAATTCTATAGCTGAGGAAAATCGGGCAGGAGCCCCTCCCGCATCGCGCGTGCTCCTTAGCGCGGCTTCCGCCCATTCCCTCAGTTCCTCTTCGACCACCATTGCGGCTAGTCCTGAGCTGTGCTGCTGATAACTTCCTCCTACAGAAAGTGGAGGAAGGAACTAGAGGATCGGCTATCCTTGACCTGATTCTAACCAACAGAGACGAGTTAGTGGATAAAGTGGCAGTTTTGGGAACTCTGGGGGAAAGTGACCATGTTATACTTGAGTTCTTGATTCTAAGGGGAGCAAAAGCTGAGTGTAGCCAAACACGTACCCTGGATTTTAGGAAAGCCAATTTTAACAAACTCAGAACAATGATTAGTAAGATCCCATGGCAAGTGACTCTCACGAGAAAGGGAGCCCAGGAGGGGTGGGAGTTTTTAAAAAAGGAAATTTTAAAGGCACAATTGCAAACAATTCCCACAAGGAAAAAAGGCAGAGGGCAACAGAAGAAGCCAATGTGGCTTCACAATAAACTCAAAGATGACCTGAAAACAAAAAAGGACACGTATAGGAAGTGGAAGGAAGGACAGGCTACAGGGGAAGAGTACAGGCAGGTAGCACAGAACTGCAGGAATAGTGTCAGGAAGGCTAAAGCTGAGAATGAGCTAAGGTTAGCGAGGAATGCTAAAAGCAACAAAAAAGCTTTCTTCAGATACATGCACAGTAAAAGACAGAAGAAAGAACTGGTGGTTCAACTACGCAATGAGGATGGCAAATTGATAACGGAAGACAAAGAAAAGGCAGAAGTGTTCAATTCCTACTTCGGCTCGGTCTTCTCCCAAAAGAGGGTCTATGACCCCCCTGGCAAACCTGAAGTGCAGACTGAAGGGGCAGAATTGCAGCTTGAGATTGATAGGCAAATGGTCAAGGAGCACCTGATTACTCTGAACGAGTTTAAATCTCCAGGGCCTGATGAGCTGCATCCTAGAGTAATAAAGGAACTGGCAGAAGAACTCTCAGAACCACTATCTATTATCTTTGAGAATTCATGGAGGACAGGTGAAGTGCCAGATGACTGGAGGAGGGCAAATGTTGTTCCCATCTTCAAAAAGGGCAAGAAGGAGGAACCTGGAAACTATAGGCCAGTCAGTCTGACATCAATCCCCGGGAAGATTTTTGAGCAGATTATAAAGAAGTCAGTCTGCAAGCACCTTGAAAACAATGCAGTGATTACTAGAAGCCAGCATGGATTTGTCAAGAACAAATCCTGTCAGACTAATCTGATCTCATTTTTTGATCGGGTAACCTCCCTTGTGGACTGTGGGAATGCTGTGGACATTATATACCTGGACTTCAGCAAAGCTTTCGACAAAGTGCCTCATGATATCCTGATTAGTAAGCTAGCTAAGAGTGGGCTAGATGGAACAACTATCAGGTGGATCCACAATTGGCTAAAGAATCGGACTCAAAGAGTGCTTATCAATGGTTCCTTCTCAAACTGGGGAGAGGTAACGAGCGGGGTACCACAGGGCTCGGTCCTGGGCCCGGTGCTCTTCAATATTTTTATTAATGACTTGGATGAGGAGGTACAGGGAATGCTTATCAAATTTGCAGATGACACAAAGTTGGGTGGAACAGCTAATACTCTGGAAGACAGAAACAAAATTCAAAGTGACCTCGATAGGCTGGAGCGCTGGGCCGAAAACAACAGAATGAAATTTAATAGGGATAAATGCCAAGTGCTGCACCTAGGGAGAGGAAACCAAATGCAGAGTTACAGAATGGGGGACACTTGGCTCAACAATACTACAAGTGAGAAGGATCTTGGAATTGTGGTAGATCACAAACTGAATATGAGCCAGCAATGCGATGTGGCTGCAAAGAAGGCAAATGCAATTTTGGGCTGTATTAATAGAAGTATAGCTTCCAAATCGCGGGAAGTGATAATTCCCCTTTACTCGGCACTGGTTAGGCCTCATCTTGAGTACTGCGTCCAGTTCTGGGCACCTCACTTTAAGAAGGACATAGACAAACTGGAGAGGGTTCAGAGGAGGGCAACAAGGATGATAAAGGGACTGGAAACAAGGCCCTATGAGGAGAGACTGAAAGAACTGGGCATGTTTAGCCTTCAGAAGAGGAGACTGAGGGGAGATATGATCGCACTCTTCCAGTATTTGAAGGGATGTCACACAGAGGAGGGCAAAGATCTCTTCTCGTTCATCCCAGTTTGCAGGACACGGAATAATGGGCTCAAGTTACAGGAACCTAGATTCCACCTAAACATCAGGAAAAATTTCCTGACTGTCAGAGCAATAAGACAATGGAACCAACTACCTAGGGAGGTCGTGGGCTCTCCCACTCTGGAGGCATTCAAGGTGCAGCTGGACAGACATCTGTCAGAGATGCTTTGACCTAGATTCCTGCATTGAGCAGGGGGTTGGACTCGATGGCCTTGTAGGCCCCTTCCAACTCTACTTTTCTATGATTCTATGATTCTATGATTCTTCTGCTTTCGCAGTTTTCAGCTGAATGTTTTCTCTACAGTTGTTTTTTCTCACTTTCTCTTCTTATCCAAATACTTTTGTTGCTTTATATAACTATTATTTACGTTTTTTTAATCTGCGCCCTGAGGCATCATGCCTCTTAAGGCAGCATTTCGAAAATGCATCAAATGCAAGGCTGAAGTACCGCCTGCCGACAGGCACTCCTTGTGCCTTTTTTGCTTGGGAGACGGCCACATCATCGACTCTTGCCGCCACTGCCAGGCCTTCACATGGCAGGCCCACAAGCGTCGGGCGGACGAGCTAAAGGCAGTCCTATGGCACAAGGCCCTTGAAGTGGTCTCTGCCCCGATGGCCTCTATGGCTCTGCCGCCGACTAGGCCCAGGTCTCCTCTGACCCCCACAGCCACGGCCAAATGCCTGTCGACGCCAGGAAAGTCGTTGGAAGTGTTACTGGTGAAAAAGATTGCCAAAAAAGCCCACACGACCAAGGAGGATGCTGAAAGGCGTAAACAACGCAAAGTGGCAAAGAGGGAAAAGGCAAAAAAATCCAAGCCTTCACCCCGTAAAATTTCATCTCCTCCGGCTGCCTCAACATTGAAGCCCAGAATTGAACCGACTCAGTCGGAGACGTGGGAAACCCATCACAGCCAATCCCAGTCTTCGACCCCAAAAGGCTCGACGGGCTCGAGAGTTTAAGTGGTCTCGGTCTCAGAAGGAGAGATTGTGGAGTCACCTTTAATTGCTCCTCGACATTGCGAACCATTGAGCTCGACCTATCGGGCTTAAAGGAGATCGAGCTCCAGAGACACTGACACCTCTTGGTACCAACAGCCTCAGGACACCCAATCCTGACTAGGGGCAAGTGCGGCATTGTCTAGACTAGATGGCTATGTAGGAGACAAAGGCCAATGCTATCGGTCTTGATCGCCTATTTACGATGTTAGGTCGGAGTATTCAGCAAGATCAGCTGGAGCCCCTTCCTATCGCGGGCGATACCCACACTATGAGGATCCCTGCTACTACACCTACCACAGAGGCAGGTCTCCTTGGGAGAGGCGCGAATCACCCCGATTCCGGGAGCCTCCTCCTTACAGGGTCAAGTCACGATCGCCTCCCATGTCGTCTCATTGGGCTCGTTCCCCAGCTAGGTCCCGAGCTACCCGCCTTTCCAAATTGATGGAGGCTACGCAAGTCCCAACCCAGGTGACTTCAGCAGTACATGGGTCTGTGCTTTCCCATCCAGATGTGGCTCCAGTACGTTGTTCCTCCTCACCAGAGGACTATACATCAGACACCGTCTCCCTCGCTTCCGCAACCCCGGAATTGTTGTTGCCCGATCAAGAGGTAGGATCTGGGGCAGCCATTTCACCATCGGAAGACTTGGGACACTTCGTGGACCATGTTCAGAGGATGACTCATGCCTTGGGCATGGAGACCAAAGTCGAGGAATGTAAAATAAAAGACCCCATGCTTGATGTGATCTCTGCTGCAACCACCACTCCAGCACTTATCCCTTTTCTGCTGACACTCTTGGAAACGGTGCAACACACTTCGAAAATGCCAGCATCCACTCCTGCAACAGCAAAAAGGCTAGAAATCAAGTACAGGGTGTGAGAGGAGGACACCAAATTTCTCTTCTCACACCCTGTACCAAACTCTATAATTGTTCACTCTGCCCAATCTAAATCGGGCAAGCAACATTCCACCCCGATGGATAAAAGAGGGCAGAAGACTCGATGGCTTTGGAAGGCGAATTTACTCGTCCAGTTCCCGGACTTTGGGTAGCTAATTACCAGGCTACCATGGCCCGATGTCAGCTTTACCTATGAGAAAAAATGGGCTCCCTGTGAAAAAATGGGCTCATCTGCCTGATGAGAAGAGGGAACTGGCTTGGGTGTTGCAGGCAGAAGCATCTAGCCTGTCTTGTCAACAAATCAATACAGCAAGGCACCAGGCTGACTGCCACAGTCGTTCATTGATCGGGTCCGTTGCCTTCCGACGTTATGCGTGGTTGAGATCAACATCGTTGGCACTGGAGTTGCAGTCGAGGATAAAAGATCTGTTTGATGGAGAGGGCCTGTTTAATGCCTCCATGGATGATTTGCTGGACGCTGTGCAGAAAGCCAGGGCTAATGCAAGAAAAATGGGCTTGTGGTAGACTCGACAGAGCAATGTCTTCAACACATCCTTCGGACAACTCTTAACTCTGTTGGAGAACTTGGGATTCTATCTGAACAGGAAGAAGTCTGTCCTTATTCCTGTGAAAAGATTCACTTTATCAGGGTGATATTAGATGCGACTGTGGGTTGAGCATTCTTGTCACCAGACAGGGTAAAAAAAATACCGCCTCGAAAAAGACTTACCAGTCCAGAAGCTGCACAGCACACTCCATCCAGCGCCTCCTTGGGCTCATGGCTTCTTCCATCTCAGTGGTCACATTCGCCCGCCTGTGAATGCGGCTACTGCAATATTGGTTTCTGTAAAGGAACGGTGGCGGCCCTTTGCGTGAGTTCGGGAGTTAACGGGTTAACCGGAGCTATGAGAACCCTCTCCAAGCGGTTCTCGTATACTTAAGACAACCCTAAGATTCTGACCTGCATGGAAGTGAAATTGACTAGATGGGACTTAGGAGTAGTAAGTTTAATGAGCTGTATCAAAATAAACAGATAAGGACTCAGCCATCAACACAGCAGGGTCCATAAAGTTCAATGAGGCGTGCAAACCTCAATACACATCTGAGCTAGGTTAGCAAAGACAGGGCACAATAAACAGTGACCTGAAATTACCTCGTTTCCTAGAAAGCGAGTGCCTAGAAGCCTTGCCGCTTACTAGCTGTTACCGGGCGCGTTACCTGGGGTTGATAAGGTCCGTGCAGTCCTGCACCCAGTGTTCAACAACCTTTTCGGGGCGTGGTGCCCCTCTTTGACCTCCGTTGCTCCCCCTCCCTTCTCATTCCCCCTCCCTTCCTGCTAACAGGGAGAACCAGGTTCTTCTTGCTGGTTCTTCAGTGCCCCCCTGGGTGCTTAGCAGTACTTGGCACCTCTTTGAGACTATCAGGCATCTTGGCGCCCCTCTTGGTGCTTGAGGGGGTTTCACAGCTCATTGTGGCTGTCAGGGGGAAGTTACTGGGGGGTATGTAGATGAATCCTATTGAGGTGAATGTAAATGAAGGCTGATGTAAATGACTGCTCGGAACTGAGCCGCTTCTGCCTAGGCAGAAGCTTTGATGGCAGTGGCGGTGTGGGGGGGTGTACCTGGCCTGGCTTTCTCTCCACAGTTTCTAAGAGCATTCGATCTTGAGAGCAACGCACGTCAAACTCCCCTGCACATCCCTGCCCATGTCATGGGCTCTCTTCAATGGTGGATGAAGAAGGACAACTTAACAGGGGGGCTACCATTTCATCCTCCTTCTCCATCCAGGACTCTGACCACTGACGCTTCGCTCCTCGGCTGGGGAGTTCCCCTGCGGTCGGCGGACAGTCCAAGGAGTCTGGACCTCTCGGGAACAAACAGCACTCATAAATCTTCTCGCGCTCCATGCAGTCTGGAATGCTTTGAGGGCCCTCAAGCCCGAGCTAAGAGAAAGGACAGTGCAAATAGTTACGGACAACACAACGGTTGTCGCGTACATAAACAAGGAGGGTGGCACGCGTTCCACCAAACTTACCTGCCTGACTCTCAAAATCTTCAGTTGGACGATCCTGCGAAAGATCTTCTTTGTGGCGATTCACGTAGCGGGGAAAGACAATGTACTGGCCGACGCTCTCAGCAGAGTGTCTTATGGAATCCCACAAATGGCAGCTGGACCCTTGAATTCGGAGAGATGTCTTTGACTTCTGGGGTGTCCTGACTGTGTACCTGTTCGCAACCAGAGAGAACACTGCCTGCCTGAAATTCTGCAGCAGAGCGGGCCAGGATCCAGCATTGCTAACAGATGTCTTTCTGATCCCATGGATGGGGACCTTATTCTACCTGTTTCCAATGTCATTGCCAAGATCCAGCTCGACAACTTGGATTGCATATTGGTGACACCATGGTGGCCGAGGCAGGCACGGTTTGCATCTCTACTCCATCTGTCTTGAGGGGAGTTTCGGTCCCTACCCTCAATCCCATCTCCTAACACAAGACCGGGGTTGCATCTGCCACCCAGATCCACATACCCTCCGACTCACGGCATGGAGGATTCGGTAGCAGCATCTGCTTCGCACATGTCAACTGAAATTCAGGCTGTCCTACAAGTGGCAAGGAAACCATTTGCTTTTCATATGCAAGACAGTGGGCAGCGTTCTCCAACTTTGCGAAGGAACGGAATGTAGATCCTGTCTGCTGCCCTGTCCAGCACATCCTGCAGTTCCTCCATGCCCTGATGTCTCGAGGCCTAAAGTTTGCTTCCATCAAGGTATATCTAGCAGCCACTTCAGCCTACCATCCCTTCATGCACGGCGGTACTGTATTCACACATCCTCTGGTCAAACAGTTTTTGAAGGGTTTAAGAAACCTGATCCCTCCAGTCCAGTCGTTAATTCCCGGTTGGAATCTCACTTTGGTCTTGAAGGCCCTGATGTCGAAGCCTTTCGAGCCCGTGGCAATGGTGGACTTGAGATTGGTGACCTGGAAGACAGCCTTCCTGGTGGTGGTTATGTCGGCCTGCCGATCAAGTGAACTTTGTGCCTTGAGGGTAGACTTGCCTTCTCTCACCTTTAATTGGGACAAAGTGGTACTTTTGGCTGGACATCGCCTTTTTGCCTAAGGTGGTCTCTGCATTCCACATAAACCAGATCATTTTGCCAGCGTTCTTTCCAGCCCTGGTCACGTCTATTGAGAGAACACTACATACTCTGGACAAGCGCAGGGCATCCACTTTTTACAGAGCTCGCACAGAACCCACACACCGGTCTCAAAGCTTTTTGTCTGTTACGGTGCTGGGTCCATTAGCATGCCAGTCTCGACACAGCGCTTCGCTGCCTGGATCATGCAAACTATCCAGCTGGCGTATGAACTTGCAGGACTGCAGATAGCTGCCCCAGTTCGAGCTCACTCCGCCAGAGCAGTGTCAACTTTGGTTGCCTTCGGGAGGAGAGTCTCTACCAGACCTTTGTAAAGCGGCAACCTGGTCCACTCCCAACAACGTTCATCCGGCATTACAGACTGGATGTTCAAGCCAGGCCCAACAACGTTTTTGGCAGAGCTGTACTCTCTTCGGTTCTGCCATGACGATGACACCGACCCTCCTCCGGTAAGTCGGCTTGGTAATTCGCCCATGTGTGTGATGCCCAGAGACCACGAAGAAGAACAGGTTGCTTACCTGTAACTGTGGTTCTTCGAGTGGTCATCTGTGCATTCACACAACCCACCCACCAACCCCGCTTTGGTGTCACTATCGATTTCGATGGGTCTACCAGGAGCAGATGGATCCTGGTACCTATGTCAATGTCAGGACTGGCGTTGATGTCGACGGTCCCGAGGCCGCAATAGGCTGGTCTCAGAGGAACTGAGGGAAAACGGGCAGGAGCCCCGCTAGCAGCATGCATGATGGGGGAGGGGCTCCCGCCCAATTTTCCTCAGCCATAGAACTTTCCCGAAACAGTCTCAGCGCAGGCGCAGAGCCCCTGTGTGTGAATGCACAGATGACCACTCGAAGAACCACAGTGACAGGTAAGCAACCTGTTCTTTCCTACATTCCTCTCGCCATGCTGTCTCCGCAGTCGAAGAAAAGGCACTGGCGTTGCCCTTGCGAGGAGGTAGCTCTGCAGCCTTCCTTGGCTCATGGGGGAGAGCTGGGGGGGCTTTGTCACGCGCACGGACAGGCGGTTCGGAAGCACCTGCTCTTTATGTTTCGATTTCACCCACCTCGTGAACTCACCTTGCATGAGGAGTGCAGAGAAGCAAAAATGCTGCCTGCTCCAAGGGAGACTGCCCGGCATAGACATGAGCAGAAGACAGTCCATCTTGGCGTGATGGCATGGCTTTCGGTGGCTCTTTGCTGCATACGTTACGACTCTCCCGTAAGGTTGTCCCATTTTGGCAGGAGGCTTTCTCATCTCGGAATCTTGTGAAGCCGCCTTGAGTCCCAGTACTGGGGAAAAGGCGGGATCATCACCATCTAGCTCTACATGCACTGTGCACTCTTTTCCTTCTCGCAAGCAGCTGCTGGTATTTGGAGTCTTAATACATTTTGGGTCTTAATCGTGCCCAAAAGCCATGGCTGACCTGTGCCTTTTTGGCAACAAAGAAGTTAATCTTAAAGCATGGGAAAACATGCTTGCCTCCCGATATGTAATGCTGGACTCCTAATCCAAATCTTTTGCCAGCCCAGGAGAACATATTTTTCATAAAACACAGTTTGGGAAAATTTGGGAGCCCTTTTTGGAATGTTCTGCGGCATAATGTCCCCCTATTTTATTGTAGATTTACTTTTTAAAATATCTGTTTGTAAAGGATTGTTGAAAGTAATAAGGTCACATTGTGAAAAAGCAATATAAAGCCTACTTTGGCTAATATGTTCCTTTCCAGTGCTGCAGAATTCCTTTGCAAAAGCTTGTGGGAAAGGGAGGCCTTTTTCCTTTCTCTAAAACAGGCTTTTAGACCGTTGGTGTTGTGGTAAGAGCCTGCAGTGAAGCGCGAGGCAAGGGACCTCCTGTCTTGGTTTGGGATTTCTCTTTCATGACTGTCCTTTCGTGTTTCAGATGTTCCGGCATACAGACAGCCTGTTTCCCATCTTATTGAAGACTTTGTCGGATGAATCTGATGAGGTGAGTGTAAACTATGCACTGAAAACATCTGTTACTTCATTTATAAAACCCTTCTGTCTGTGAACACAAAGAATAAAAAAAATTGCTAGCAGGCCAGAGCAAAGGGAACCCTTTATGAGCATCCTGTTAAGACCAATTCAGGGGGATCCGTGGGCTGTGCTGAGGAGCAGGGCTGGTGGATTCACTGATCTTCAGCCTGCAGGGAAATGGTGAGTGCAGCCGTCGCCAGACAGTGTTGAGCATGGCTTTGAGTCTTCCTTGGGAGGAAAGCTGAACAAGGCCTCATCCTTGAAAAAAGTGCCCATCACTGTGATGAGACCAGCTGATGGATGGCAGACTCTTTGCAGGAATGGGCTGCAAAAGGAGCCATCCTTGATACATAGATGGAGCTCTCTGCAGTGATGGCTCATGGGCTCTAATCTAGCAGGGCAGTGGCTGCCAAGCGGCTAGGTTGTTCCTGGCGGCCAGCTGTTGTCCTGTCTTGCCCACAAGGGCGGGGCACGGTGGCCACCTGAGGATGGCTTAGGCAGGCAGGCAGAGTGGATCTGGAGATGTAGGACCTCGGATAGCTCCAACACGGTCTGGATCTCAGCTGAGGCCTCTGTCCTGCTTGCATCAGGCTACCCCTCCCAGGCCTCGCCCATTCCTGAACTGTGGAGAGCCTTAAAGAGGTCATCCTGGAGCCCCTTCATCAGTCCCCGCCGGGTGCACGGCAAGCGTCGGGGCTGTGACGTCAAGGTGCTTAGTCCCACCAGAGAATCTGGCTCGGGGCTCCTGGCTGGCGGGCTTTGGTTCAGTGGGGGTGCTCAACCGGCATCCCTGTGGCTTGCACACCTCGTCTCCCTGATCCAGCTCGTGGCTCCTCTGTGTCCGAGGCCAGGCTATTGCTCAGGGCCAGAGTCAGCACAACAGGATTCCCTGCCCACTGCCTTCCTGAATACTTTGTCTAAAGGCAAGTTTTTCTTCGAGAATTCAGTTGTTGTGGGTAGTGATGACTATTTTCCCAGTCATACCCAACAGTGTAGAAACGGGAAGTTCAGTCACTAGCATTCCCATTGGGAATGAGAAACTGACTCTTGAGAGGCAACACGTGCCCAGGGCCCCCGTGTTGCAGAGCCCTGCTCAAACCCTGGGTCTTCAGGCTGGCAGGAGGCTCCTTTCCCTATCCCTCTACCCCGCTCCGCAGCAGGGCTTCCTCGAGGGAAGGACACGCAGGCACAGCCCTTCCTGCTCCCCTTGCTCCAGCCGCTCCTGCGGAAGGGGCCTTCACACTAAATTCTCCGGGGGCTTTTCTCCATGTGATGCAGATTCCAAGTACAGCGAAGCTTAACAAAAGCCAAAGTGAATGGCTGCCTTTATCCATTTATGCTTTTATTTGTGCCTTGCTGGATTTCGGCCCAAGGGTGCCCCAAGTTCCCAGCTTTCAGCTTGCCAAAGTTGAAATTTGGGATTTTGCTGCGGAACAAAGAACAGCAAGGGTAAGCTTCATGTGACCTCTGGTTTGCTTCCTCCTCCTCGTTCCCACTGCAATGCCCGAGTTACATTTTATTGGCGTGCAAGTGGATTTGGGAGCTTTGTAGGCAGATGCGTCGATCTTCAAGGTGTGGGTGAACGACACTAGCAGGTATTTCTAGCGGCTGGGCTGCTCTGGTGTGGGGCAGGCAGTCGTAGGCAGGTGTGTGAGCTGTTGCTAACTGAACTGACTGGCAAGCTCCTCTTTCTCCCCTTGGCCCGTATTGTGTACATTCATTCTCAAGATTTGGGGAAAGCATGTTGCCAGTAGCAGGCTATGAATTTTGCTAGAGAGAATGGCAGACCAGGGCAGACTGTGGCACTCTGTTGCTTATTTATTTATTTTAATATTTATTTAAGATTATTTTTAGGCTGCCTTTAAGGGAGTAGCTTTTGTAGCTCTATAGGGAATTGAACTCCTGTGTCTGGGGTAACCCTCTCCCTTTCTCCTCCGTAGCTAGTGTGTGCTACATTCATTTGACTCTTTAGTGCTAATAAGTTTCTGACGTTGAAGAAAAGGCAGAGTTTACTCACACTTTGTAGGCCCAAATTGTGGGCTGTTTGTTTAGGACAACCTCCCCCAACCTGGTGTCTTCCAGATGTTTTGAACTACAACTCCCAGCATTCCTAACCATTGTCCATGCTGGCTGGAGCAGATGGGAGTTGTAGTCTAAAACGGGGAAAGCTGGTTTAGGAACAGGCAGGCACAGGACTGATATGGAAAATGAAAGTAACCGCCAGGCCCCTTTAAGAGACAAAGCCCCAGTCAGTGTGAAGACATGGCCAATCAGCCTAAATGTAGCCACACACTTATTTAAATCTCAGTCATCCTCTGCTCCTTGTTGGAGCAACATACAGACAGTCCTGTCAGACTTCCAGCTCCAGCACCACTCTTAAGTTTTCTGTAGTGCTGATCTCTTTCTGTGTTTCTTCCCCGAGAAACCAGACCTGACCTAACCTGACCACTGCTCAAGATTTGGTCCATAGCAGAACCCAGCAACCCAGGCTAGAGCACAGGGCCTCGACAGAACCCTCAGTATGAAATGGCACAGGCTCTGGGCAAATTTCTTTCATCCTTCAACCTCAAACATGCTGATCTGCACATTCTCTTCTGATCAGCTCACCACAGTTTCCTGTGATTTACTTACAGGGGGATGGCATTATTGATAGGGTGCTCTGCCCTTTGGACTAGCCTCATTGTCCAGAACTTTAATCAAAGTCATTGGGTTGGTGATTGCTGAGAGGCACAGAATCTTAACTGGATTATACCTTGATCAGGCCTCTGAGAAAGCAGAGAAACAAAGGATACTGACAATAGCATCTCTAGAGCAGGGCTCTGTCAGCCATTGGGACTAAGCCATTTTCAGCCCACTTGCTGCCTATATCACCTACGGGTGATCATTGCCACAGGATGGGAGAAAGTGTTTCTCTCTGGAGCAGACTGGGAAGGCAAATGCTATTTTGGGCTGTATTTTGAGAAGTATAGCTCTCAAATCGCGGGAAGTACTACTAGTTCCTCTCTACTCAGCACTGGTTAGGCTTCATCTTGACCAAATCTGTTTTATTTATTTATTATATAGATTTATATACAGTATTGCTTTCCAGTGGGAGGAAAGTGGTTTACAGAAATGATTAAAAAAAATAAAATACAGCAATAAGAACACAGTAAATTTATCACTAGCCAACTGTAACCATCGATCACATGTATGGGACAAGGGTAGAGGTAGGACTTTCTCTAAGGCTTCGCTCTTCTGGTGGATTAAGGTGTACAAGTCAGAAGCCTCCAGGGCTCCGGGGAAGCCCCTCTGGGGAATCGTGTCATGCATGATCTTGTCATGTAACAGTGTCTGGAGCACTGGACGGCACCAAGTGGAGAGGGTGGAGGATTTTCCTTCCCTGTGAATTCTTCTCCTCTTTGTTCAATTCCCACCCTGGTGGCCGGGGGTGGGGCGGGGAATAATTGACAGCTTTGGTGCTATGGAGCACTAAAAAGGTCAAATTTTTAGGCCCTTTGAAAGCTGTTACAGAATGTCAAATGGGTCAAAGTTAGTTTGAGAACAAGCTAAATTTGACCTTTTTAGTGCACCATAGTGGTTTGCCACCGAAATTCAGCAGCCAACGGCCAGTTACAACGCCTTGCAGAAGTATTCACTTCATTTTGACTTTTCCACATTTTGTTGTGTTACAACCTGGAATTGAAATGGATTCAACTGGCATTGTGACCACTTGATGTACACAAGATATTCAACACTGTGAAGGTGCAAAATATTTTTATTTTTATTAAGTAAACAAAAACAGACTGGCACTTGTTGGTTGCCTAAGTATTCACCTTCTGTGGTATGGCATGTCTAAATAAGCTCTGGTGCAACCCACTGCCTGCAGAAGTCACATACAGTAAGTAGCTGAATGGAGTCCACCTGTGTGCAATTCCAGTGCCACATGATCTCAGATTAAATACCCCTGTTTTTGGAAGGCCCCAGGGTTTGTTGGAGAGCATATCTAAACAAACGGCATCATGAAGACCAAGGAATAAAAAAATATTCCAAACTATGAACATCCCCCAGAGCACCGTTAAATCCCTGATTACAAAATGGAAAGAATAAGGCTCAACCGCAACTCTGCCTAGAGAAGGCCGTCCACCAAAACTCAGTGATCGGGTAAGGAGGGCATTGGTCAGAGAAGCAACCAAGAGGCCAATGGTAACTCTGAAGGAGCAGGAGAGATCCGCAGCTGAGATGGGAGAAACAGTCTATGGGACACTATCACCCAGATGCTCCACAAAGCTGGACTTTATGGAAGAGTGGTGAGAAGAAAGCCATTGCTGAAACAAACCCATATCAAAGCCCATTTGGAGTTTGCAAAAAGGCACATGGGTGACACAGCAAACATGTGGGAAAAGATTCTCTGGTTTGATGAGACCAAAATTAAACTTTTCGGCCTTGCTGCAAAACACCAACCTGACAGAGCTGTAGCAATTTTGCCAGGAAGAATGGGCAGGATCCAGATGCGCAAAGCTGAGAGAGGAAGACTCACAGCTGTCATTGCTGCCAAAGGTGCTTCTACCAAATTGACTTGGTAGTAGTTATGCAACCAACAAATGCCAGTTTGTTTTTGTTTACTTAACTTTTGTGCCACAATAAAAATACTTTGCACCTTCACAGTGTTGAGTATCTTGTGTACATCAAGTGGTCACAATGTTGTGATATGTATCACATTACCAGCTGCAGCACATTGTTTACACATGGTAGGGACAGAATGGCGAGGTAAAAAGGTTTATTCTGTCTTACTAGAAACTGTGGTTTCTGGACTGTGAGAACTGTATGAGCTAGTCACATGGTTTGTATGTTCTGATGACGTGCTAACTTGTTTTCTGTCTGAAGCCATCTTAGAGAGAGGCAGGACTGCTTTCTCTCTTCTTCTTTGTTCTTCTTGCTGGATTTTGTTACTGCAACAATGTAACGCCTTTGCTGAGGTGGAGTGAAGCTCAACTTACTCCACTGGATGTAATGCTTGCTATGCATTTATACTCTGCACATGGACTGTAACTAGGAAATGTATACTCTGTAGAACTTTACTTGCTAAGTGAATAAACAGGTAGAATTAGACCTGTGATGTTACAGAGTGTTTCCTGACTCCATGGATTAATCTGCAAACGGGGAAGCTGGAAGCAAGTTGGATTACAGGCAGGCTGGGCTGGCATCTTCACAACACGTTGCACGCTGCGAAAAGGGGGGAGGTGAGATCTGGAAGATCTGTGTGTGGAATTTCAGGCGTCTGCTAGCACACAGACAGGATTTTAAATCTCCCATGCGCACACGCACTCTGCTGCTCACGCACACACGCACCAACACACAATGCCAGTTGAATCCATTTCAATACCAGGATGGAACACAACAAAACGTGGAAAAGTCAAAAGTGGGGTGAATACTTCTGCAAGGCACTGTATTTTGCTGGCATCTGACCCATGAGAGGAGGTCCGTAGAGGCAAAAATGGCCCCTCGGCCCCCCTGAAGTTGCCCACCCTTGCTATAGGTCTGGATTAGGCCATCTGAAGTAAAGATCATAGATTCATAGAATAGTAGAGTTGGAAGGGGCCTACAAGGCCATTGAGTCCAACCCCCTGCTCAGTGCAGGAATCCAGATGATTGCTTAGACATTAGTTTCTGGCCTTAGGGAGCAAGTGGGAGGTGAATCCAGCCCCTTGGGCTCCTCTTCAATGAAGCACGGTCCTGCCTCTTACTGGGCAGAGTGGAGAGAATTCTCTGTTCTCCCTTCTGCAAAGACCCCCTTCCCCTCGCTGTAAGCCCCTGGCAAGTGCAGAGAACTCAGTGGAGCAGCTGGGGGCTAGCATCAGGGCTAGCTAGCTCGCAAGCCAAGCCAGACCCAGTGGCCGCGTGCCACTGAACGCAAAGTCTCCTCCGTGCTGAGGGGGTCTGGAGCCCTGAGTCGGCGTGCTGGGCCATTTCGGGCGTCAGCGAGTGTATCTCGGCAGGCTGTTAATTCTTACCTTTGAGGAGACCGCACACAAACGCCAACTGAGCCCCAGCATCAACTTACTACAAACTGCTTCTGTGGGGAAATTGCCTCATTTTGGAACTGCATCAAAGGAAGCTGCTGTGTAGTGAGCCAGGCCATTGGCCCAGCTGTCTCCGTATCGACAAGAATTGGCTGTGGCTCTCCAGCTTTTCAGGCAGAAGCCCTTCCCAGCCCTCCCTGGAGATTTCAGGAGTTGAATTGGGCATGTTTTCCATGCAAAGCTCTGGCCCTCCCCCCCATGTTTGATTCAGGCTAGCAATAAGCCCTCCTGTAGATTGAGGGTCCTGATCTGGGGCGGGGAAAGGGGTTGCCACCGGTGGGTGCGTGACACGCGCACCTCGACTTGGCTCCTGCCTTTTCTCTGCACAGGTAGGCTCTGCCTTCATAAGAGGGAGCCATGTCTGTTCCTCGCCAGGGGAGGCCAGCCAGTGATACAGATTATGCAGATTACAGCTCAGACCACAATGTGGGAGGTGGGGAGGGACAAAGGATTACATTCTTCCTATCCCCCCACCATGTTAGTATTCCAGTCTGTGTAGTAAACATGTAGTCTCACCTTGTGAGGTCACTTTCCATAACTAAGAATAGGCATTGCACATAGAATGCAGTAGATTTTCTCTGCAGCATTTGAAAACCGTGGAGTACTGGCAGTTACGGGCTTCAGAGTGAAACTGAGCATGCTGAGATAACTTTGCCAGCAGTTGCTGCCACAGGATTTCATGGGACAGAAAAACCGATAATAACTGTTGAACCACTGCTCAGAACTTCACCAAACCAGTTAAAGCCTTCTGAACAGGACTGAATAACGTGCATCTATAGTTTTCACCAAAATTTTAAAGAAATACATGATGTGCCAAGCCGCAGCTTGGAGTGAAAAAGGACAAATGTGTCAGTTTTCAGCACTTTGTAATTGTACCTGTGGACCGGTTTTAAATTTGTAGATCATCTGTAGATCATTGATGCCAAATGGCAAGTTATTAGCTCAACAGGTGTCATTTTTATGAGCAGTAGAATTTGGGGCTTATAATGGTGGAACCTTTTGGGGGGGACCCACTTTAACTAAAGGGGTACTCTTGTGCCCCTTTTATTGTAAAGTAAAACTAATAAAATGAAGGTCTGTACCCATATACATGTACAGCCAGCCAGCCCCTTCCTACTGCATGCTTTTAAAGTGGGAAGCATGGCCGCTGCAGTGAGCAGCACCCGCCCAGGTGATGGGCGTTGGGCCTGTCGGCTGTCGCCTGCATCATCCTCCGCCCTCGGTGGTCATCTGGGGACCTCTTGGGCTGCGGCATCCTGGACCTTGGCCCCCTGGCTGCAACGCTGCCCGGGTTCCTTGCACTGCTTCTGTGTTTGTTGAGCCAAACGTGTGCATGGCTGGAGCAGGAGACCTGCTCGTGTGACGGGGCATGATCCGCTGTGACACCCCCCCCACACACACACCAATGCAAAGCGGAATGGAATGAAGGGAGGCGGAGCCTGCTGGCACCCTCGGGCAAGCCCCGGTTAGTTTCCGTGGAGCTTTCGCAGGAGAAATTCCCCAGTGGATGTTCCCACTGGCTGCCGCCTTTGGGCCTTGCGTGCATTTATGTGAAGGCACCATTCCTGAAGGGGGTGGGGGGAAACTTCTCTGCTTGTTGGCACTGTCAGCAGCTCAGACCTGAATGGTGGCTGTGGAATTGTCTGGTTCAAGGTCAAAGTGCAAAGGTTGCCCTCCCTCTCATGAAAAAGGGGGCAGCGAAATTGTCAGAGGAAGATTGATTGGGATCTCTGTGGAAATGGGGGAGGGAACAAGTTTACTTTTCACACTGTACTTTTCTGGGGGGGCGGCCAAAAAGTGGGGGTCTCTTTCTTGGCTGTGGCACCCTCTCGCTCTCACCCTCTCGTTATATTCCAAGCAAGATAAATTGGAGAGGCCCTCTGGCATCTCGGGGTGGGAGAGCGCTCGTTTCCTCCCGTTACAGAATGCGGTGGCATCCAGGTCTCGGCCTGGCCCGCCTTCCTGGGAGACGAGCAGCCCCTGTGCTGTGACTGCCCTCCGGCCTGGAACGGCAAGCTTCCTGGCAGCCACTAGGGGTCCTCTGAGCCCCAGCGGCATCTTCGTTTAGCGTGTGCAGCAGAAAGAGCAGACCGGGAAGGCCAGCCGCACATCATCCCCGGGCCAGGGAGAAATCTGTACTGCAAAGTCCCACTTCCTGCAACATGGCGTTCATTACCCCTGTGGTCAGAGGTGCTTTACTGGCCTTTTCTCCCTGCTCCCAGGGCAGCCCCGGGGCAACTAATCTTCATCTTAATAGCTGCTAATACTTGCAGTCTGGGAGCTGAGCAGTCTGGGAGTGAAATGGGCCCAAACGGCTGAAGACTGTAGCCTTCTGCTTCCTGACCCAACAAGCCCCCTTTCTCTTCTGCGTGTGCATCTGGGGCTCCCCCCACTACCTTTTCAGTGAGTGGAGGCAATACTTGGGGGGGGGGCTGCACGTGTCACCTAAGGAACCCCCTCTCCCTTGACATGCCCTTTGTGGGGAGTAGGAAGCAGCAGCCGCCGCACTCTTTTTTGAGAAGCGAAGATGCATCCTGCTGCTTATTGTGTCATGTCTGCCTGAATGTTGGAAGTCCGCCAGAGGCAAGCTTCATTTCCTTTAACTCCTGCTATCTTTGCCAGCTCTGCATCCTTGACTGTGTGCTTCTGCAGAAGAAAGCAGAGGGGCAAAGGAAACAAAGCAAAGCTCCGGGTGGCTCCTGGGGCAACCCAAAACCTGCCCACCTATGGGGAGGGGGATTGCGGCGGCAGCATCAGACGGACTCTTCCGCCATGGATGGTGGCTTCTGTGTTTACACCGTGCACTTGCAAGTCTGTTTGTAGGGAGAAGAAATAACCTCAGAGGAAAGCTTTGCATAAAAGTAGGTTAACATAAGGTTAAAAGTAGATGTGGTGATCTGATTCCAAATAGCTCTTCATCCACGGAGCCCTCTGGCCTTGGGCAAATGCATCATCTACCTTTCAGCCTAACCTACCTCACTGGGTTGTTGTGAGGAGCAGAAGTGACAGCTCCATGCGATCACACCAAGCACTTCAGAGGTCTTGTGGGTTGCAAATAACACACTGCTGGTACTTGTCTATGGGGACAGCTGGGGAGAATAGGTGGAGCTGATGGGTTACCACAAAGAGGAAATTCTTCAAAGTGGGGTGTCACTGAGTAAGTTGCTAATTCAGCGAGGGCTGTAGTAGGAAATAAAAGTTTGGGGGTAAGTAGGGTGAGGGTCTTGCCTCAAGGGAAAGAAATGCGAAGACCTGCTTAGTCTGGTCAGCAGGACAAGTGTGGTAGCAGCAGAGCCCTGGAGAGAGGTCGGGTGATCCAGATGCTGCTGCAAAAAGTGATGGTGAAGAAGGGGCCGTTCTTGAGGCTGATTTCGGGCTGTTCGGTACCAGCTTGAATCTAGACTCTCCATTCCTCTGGTTCACAAAGCAGGTTTTTTCTTGGTCTTCAAGCTGTGTTTTGCTGTGGGTGGCGGTGATGAGGAAGTGGGCAACAGTGGAGTCCCTGCCTCTGGATAGTGTGGGCGTACTAGCTGAAATGGACTAACAGTGCTCATGAATGCAGCAGTGGCAGGCAATCTGAAGGAGGCAGGCAAGAGCATTGTGGGGAGCTTGAAAACCTTGTGTAGCTTCTCATTCGTTTGGCAGTGGGGTTCCGTGGGTCTTGCTGGCTTCCAGCTTGAACAGCCAGTACTTGCAGGGCTAGTTCCATAAGACAGAGGAATGCCATTCTTCAGGGAATGCAGCTCCCTTCTCAGAAAAATCTGGCCATCCTATGGTCTACTTGCGCCGTAGCTTCATCGGAGAGTACTTCTTCGCACAGCGCATAGTTAAACTATAGAATTCACTTCCACAAGATGTAGTGATGTCCACCAATTTGGATGGCTTTCAAAGGGGATTGGACAAATTCATAGAGGATAAGGCTATCAATGGCTACTAGTTCTGATGGCTATATGCTACCTTCAGTATCAGAGGCAGTAGGCCTATGTACACCAGTTGCCGAAAACAACAGAATGAAATTTAATAGGGATAAATGCCAAGTGCTGCACCTAGGGAGAGGAAACCAAATGCAGAGTTACAGAATGGGGGACACTTGGCTCAACAATACCACAAGTGAGAAGGATCTTGGAATTGTGGTAGATCACAAACTGAATATGAGCCAGCAATGCGATGTGGCTGCAAAGAAGGCAAATGCTATTTTGGGCTGCATTAATAGAAGAATAGCTTCCAAATCGCGGGAAGTGATAATTCCTCTTTACTCAGCACTGGTTAGGCCTCATCTTGAGTACTGCGTCCACTTCTGGGCACCACACTTTAAGAAGGACGTAGACAAACTGGAGAGGGTTCAGAGGAGGGCAACAAAGATGATTAAGGGACTGGAAACAAGGCCCTATGAGGAGAGACTGAAAGAACTGGGCATGTTTAGCCTTCAGAAGAGGAGACTGAGGGGAGATATGATCGCACTCTTCCAGTATTTGAAGGGATGTCACAAAGTGGAGGGCAAAGATCTCTTCTCGATCATCCCAGTTTGCAGGACACGGAATAATGGGCTCAAGTTACAGGAACCCAGATTCCGCCTGAACATCAGGAAAAATTTCCTGACTGTCAGAGCAATAAGACACTGGAGCCAACTACCTAGGGAGGTGGTGGGCTCTCCCACTCTGGAGGCATTCAAGGTGAAGATGGATGGCCATCTGTCAGGGATGCTTTGACCTGGATTCCTGCATTGAGCAGGGGTTTGGACTCGATGGCCTTGTAGGCCCCTTCCAACTCTACTTTTCTATGATTCTATGATTCTAGATGATCTCTGAGGTCCCTTCCAACCATTTTTCTATGTTTAGTAGTAGAACACTCTCTTTTGTCACCTCCATTTTTTCATGTTGTGTATTTACTCAGCCAGCAAGGCGGGAGTACAGATGCAAAATGTCTGGAAATTTTGAAGCCATGGGAAGGGGAAAAAAACCCAGTGTGTTGTAGTGGTGAGAGTGTTGGACTGGGACTCGGTAGATCCTGGTTTCTAGTCCCTGCTCAGCCATGAAACTCACTGGGTGACTTTGGGCCAGTCACTGACTCTCAGCCTAACCTACCTCACAGGGTTGTTGTGAGGATAAAATGGAGAGGAGGATTATGTAAGCCGCCTTGGGTTTCTTGCAGGAAAAAAGGCGGGGTATAAATATAATAAATAAATAAAATAAACCTGTGGGTTTTTGGGGGTACAGAATTTTTGGAAAACAAATTAAATATATGCAATACTTGCTTATCAAAACTGAGCTACTTTTACTGCGTTAACAACATAAAATGCACCATTTATAACAGCATAGCATATAAATTGTTTTATTTGGCATAGTTATGAAATTTTCAGAGCAGTTTTATTAATTTAAATATTTTAGGGCCCCCTGGCACTTACATAAAAGAATCCTGTGCATGTTTACTCAGAAGTAAGAACCACTCTTTTAACTGGAGCTTACTTCCAGGTAAGTACACGTAGGATTGCAGGATGGGCTTACTTTGATCCAGGTGTGAGACATCAGCAGTGAATGAGTGAAGCACAACAGCTGCAAGTTGGGAAGTCCGCAGCTGCAAGAAATGCTGGGTGGAAACTCACTGTACTCTCAGACCATGCTGTGTAAATGTGAGTGGCAGCCTGGCCATCCGAACCAGGTGCCAACTTTTACGTGGAGTTGGGTCTCTGGGTGCCTGGAAGAGAGACAACAATCCAGCGCCAGGGGCGTCCTCTTGGCCCTGTAGTGGCAGCAAAGTCATTGGCTCTGGAGTGGTGGTTCCCCTCTCTCTTCCCCCGCAGGATGGGGGAGGGGCCAAGGATGGCACGGGGCTCTGGGGCCCTGTTCCTGGCACTCTGGGCTGTCAGTGCCCACGCACGCACGCACGCACACACGCACACACACACACACTTTGCCAGGATTTCCACCATCCAGTTCCGGTGTCTGGACTTGTGCAGTTGTGATCCTGGAAGCCACACACACCTCGCTTTCTTGTGGTGGCGTCTTTTGTCCTTGCCCTGGGTGGCAGCTGGATGTGTTTCTGAGATGCTGAGGCACAGCATGCCTGAATTCTTGAGAGCAAGGACACCTTGAGGAGCATGTGGCGGGGGGCTGCCCATGAGGCAAGCATCAGGTTGGTTCAACCAGAACATGAGGCACGTTAACTTGACCTAGATCTGGAGAACAGATGAAATCTCTGAGATATTCCCAAGTGCTTTGGGGAGGGTAAAAGAACCAGCAGGATATTCATTACCAGGAAACTGTTGTTTGCCTCCTTGAAAGGATCTTTGCCTCCTCTAAGCTAGGCCAGTGCCATGTGGAAGGGTGAGTGGACTTTTCCCATCAGTCCTCTGTCTTGGCCGCTCTGCAAAACGTAGGAAACAGCTTCCAGTGCAAAATCTGACAACCTCGTTTGAGTGCAGTTTTCCAGCTCTTGTGGTTGAAGATAAATATCTGAAAACAAGTCAGAAAAATCCCTCATCTGTATGGCATGCCAAGGATGACAAAGTGGTACTCGTGCACTCGACACAGTTCCCAACGTGCCCTTCTGTTCTCTCATCTTTTCCATAAGATTTGACATAAATCATATGTCCAGATTCTGCAGAACATGTGGAACAGCTAGAGGAATGCCTGTAAGCCAGATAAATATTTGCACATTTATTTATTTCTCTCTCTCACCTGCCCATTTTTTCTGCAGCATCAGCTAATCTCTGCCAGCTGATCTCTTGGCTCTCGCTCGCTCTCCAGAGGTTCTGCAGTGCCCTTTTAAGCTCCTCCTGCCCGTCTCTGCTCCTCGCCCCATCCTTCTGGGGAGGGGAAGCAGCTCGTGGGCCTCTGCCTTTTCATGTCAGATAGCGGGAGCTGCATGAGCTGCTGCCCTCAGATGGTGGGACCCGGCTGAGGGGCCTTTCTGGCACCGGGCCCATTGCTATGGCAGCGTTAGGCGTTTGTGCTCTGGCAGGATGTTGCTTTCCTTACACCCTTCCAGTTCCATTCTTTTGCTTGCACAAAAGAAAGCGAGGGAGAAGCTGCCTGAGAGCTACTCAGTGGAGGGATGTGTGGTGCCCCTGTCCCGGTGGAGCCCCTCCGTGGTGGCATCCTAAGGGGGTCTTGCGTGTGGAATGGGGGGCATCTAATCTAGCAGCTGTCATTCGGCAGGGTCCTCTGCGTACTAATCCATCCCAGAAATGCCCCTCTAGGGCAGTTTATCTTGCCCTAGGTGGGGAAGGGAGGCTGGTCCAAATATTGTCCCCGCAGGTCCCGGCTGTGCACTCCGGAGTCGACGTGGGTCGACAGTGGCCCTGGGGAACCTCCAGCCGCGGAGGCTGTCGGGCGCCTGCCCTTGAACCCCAGCTGCAGGGTGTGGCGTGGCCCCTGGCCCCCTGCCCTCCCGGTGGGCGTCCTGAAGGCACCTGCTGGGCCAGAGGGAGCTTCGGCTTCAGGGTTGCTCTTGTTCTCAGCCTTCTTCATTGCTGGCAGCTCCATGCTTGGGCTGCATTCCCCTGAAGGGGCCTGCCCGGCGAAGGCTCGCCGTGCATCCTCGGGCGCGGCCCCTGGCTGGAGGGCCTTCCCCCCACTCAAGGCTTTGCTGGGGTGCAGAGGCGTGCGGAGCAGGCCGTGCCAGGTAACGAGCCACCTGGCTCCCTTGTCAAGCCAGCCTGGGGTGGGGGTGGGGGGCAGCAGTCAGCTGGTGAGGTCCTGAGCAGGAGACGCAACTCCCCCACGGAAGGCAGGCCCTGGCTCCTCTCTGTCGTGAGCCCACCGCTGTAGGCTGGGCAGCCTGCACTGAGTCTCTGGATTTAAAATCTGACATGCCCAGCTCTGTTTTGGCACTGGGACCAGGGGCCTTTCTGTGCGCCCGTGGGCAGAGCGCGCTACTTCCGTTGCCACGGGGCAGGTTAGTGAAACTGACATGTGGGCAAGGGATGTGGCAACGCACAGCGGGGGGCAGCCGGCTCAGCGCTGGGTCTGGATGGCGTCCTCAGCAACCAACAGGCGTGTCCGGTTTGCATTTTCATCGCTACGTGGATCCGTAGCAGCGTTTTGCATGTAGAGGGCCCGGGTTCACCCTTTGGCACGCTGGAAAACCTGTTGCCAGAGTAGAAAGCATGGGGTTCGAAGGGCCGGTGGTCTCCCTGCATATCCAAGGCAGCCTCCCAGCAGCAGGCCAGGGCGAGGGAGATGCGGGTGCAAATCCCCAGTTGGTGATGGAGCTCACTGGCTGACCTTGGGCCAGTCACTGTATCTCTTGGCCTAACCTACCTCACAGGGTTGTTCTGAGGATAAAAGTATAGGTGGAGAGGAGAATCACGTGCACCACCTTCAGCTCCTTGGAAGAAAGGCAGGATATAAAAGACCCTCAGCAAAGAGCCGTGAACCGACTTGGCAGTCGTGGAATAAGAAAAGAGGCTTTCTGTGAATTGGTAACTGGTTAGAGAATGGGAAATGGAGAACATGGCCAGTTCTTGTGATAGAGGGGAGTAAACAGTAGGATCCTCCAAGGGTCTGTATTGGGACCAGAGCTTTTAAAGGTCTTCATAAATGATCTGGATTTTGGGGGAGCAGCGAGGTGGCCAAGTTTACTGATGCCACCAAAGTATTTAGGGTGATTAATACAAAAAGGGATTGCAAGGAACTCCAAAAGGATCTCTCCAAACTGGGAGGTGGGCATTAAAATGGCAAGCGCTGTTCAAGTGTAAAGTGATGCATGTTGGTTGGGGCAAGAAGTCCTAACCTCTCTTATTTGCTGATGGGGGCTGAGCTGCCGGTGTCTGACCAAGAAAGCGGTCTTGGGGTTGTGGCGGACAGTGCGATGAAAACGTCGACTCCATGTGCGGCTGCCGTGACACAGGCAAATGCTGTGAAGGGGTCATTAGCAAAGGAATTGAAAACAAAGCTGCCGGTATCATAGTGTCCTTAGACAAACTTACAGTGCGGCCACACCTGGAATACTGTGTACAGTTCTGGTCACTGCAGTTCAGCGAGAATACTATAGAGCGGAAGAAGTGCAGGAAAGGACAGCCGAAATGAGCAAGGGACTAACATTTGCTGTAAAGGATATGGCATTTGGGGCTTTTTGACTTAAAAAAAAGTATAAGCAGGACATGATAGTTTATAGAACTATGCATTATGTGGAGACATTGGTTAGGGAAAAGTTTTTCTCCCTCTCTCATAATAATAACACCTGGATCATACAATGAAGCTGAAATAGTGGGAAATTCAAGGCAGAGAAAAGGAAGGATGTTTTCACACAGTGCGTAGTTGAGCTGTGGGATTTGTTGGCATGACATGCAGTGATGGCCACCAACCTGGGCGGCTTTAAAAGGGGATTGGACAAATACTCGGAGGAGGAGGAGGCTGTCAATGGCTACTGGTCCTGATGGCTCTGTGCTACCTGCAGGATCAGAGGTGCCTTTCAGTACCAGTTTCTGGGGAACACCCTGGTGGGAGGGGGCTGTCGTACTTGTATGCTTCCCGTAGGCATCTGGTTGGCCCCTGTGCGATCAGAATGCCTTTGGTGTGATCCAGCACAACTCTTTATGTTTTTAAATGATAACATGTTTCCCCACTCACCTTATCCCATGTATTGTGGCTGGTGGATTTCGTTCCATAGCCATCTCTGAAGATTGTGTTACTGAGGGCAGCAGAGGATTTGGTATACTCGCCCCCAAGTGCCTGGGGATCCCGGCTGGTGGCTTAAGGGAAGCACAGGCGCAGCTGCCACCTCCCTCCCAGGGCCCCTGCGAGCGACCCAGGCTGACCTCTCTGAAGCTGCCCTCTAGTCCCAGAATTGAAGCCAATCTGGCCTAGTTGCCTTTACCCTTGTGGCTGCTCTTGGCTGCTAGAGAATTTTGTTCTCACTTGTTTACCCTCTCAGACCTCCAGAAACAAAGGAACATGCAGAAATAGATAAAGTGTAGGCAATTAAGGAACAAGTCTATGCATGTGCAATGTGTATAAGATTTGCAACATAGATTGGATGATATCTATCAATGCTATTTCCATTGGTGTATGTAAGCTTTATAACAGGGGTGGACAACTTGTGGCTCTCCAGAAGTTTTGTCCTGCAACTCCCATCAGCCTTAGGCAGCATAGCCGATGGTGAGGGATCATGGGAGTTGTAGGCCGAAACACCTGGAAGGCTAGAAGTTGCCCACCCTTGCTTTATAGTCTTTTCTATATTTTTCTCAGTATAGAAGAAAACCCACAATACTGCAAGTACAGTGATCCCAAGCAGATGATGCTGTTTTTGTGGCTCAGAGACTGAACACTGCAGGGTAGAAGGCAGGAAGGGGAGGGTGCAGCTCCCACCGGAGAGCAATCCCCCTACCGCCGTACTGCTTTGGGAGTGTTCCCTGCCTAGGAACAGGCTCGCTCTGCTGCTTCCTTCATTTTGCCCTGCCTGTGGGTGAGCGCGCGCTTCAGCGATGCAAGGAGTGTCTGGCCCATGAGATGCTGCAGTGTAACAAAGCCACACCAGTGACGATTCTGAGGGCTTCGAACTCTAGAAGCTGACTTGCTCCTGCCTAAGTGCTGAATTCCATTTCCGTACTGTTTGCATGTCTTCTCCTCACTTGTTCAAGGAGAGGGGCACGTTTCCACAGCCTTTTGGAGTGAGCTCAGTTTCTCGCCTGAGCTGCAGCCCATCGGCGCCCGTTCTGGCTGGGTCTCCCTTGATGTCTCTGGGATGGCAGCAAAACGTTGAGCTGGTCTGCTGGCCTTGCTCAGTCCTTGCTCTGAACTGAAGAGAGGAACCCCGTGTGGACTGCCCAGGAGAGAGTCGCCGAGGCCCCTCTGGCTAAGCCTTGGCCCAGTAGTCCCAAGCGGGGGGCTTTTCTCCCACGGTGGCATGACCTTTCTCCCTGGTTCAGCCCCAGGGAGATCTTTGCCCCTCATGAAAGCCTCTGGTTGGGCACTCCTGAGGATGGCCATGCTGGCTTGTCACGCAAATGACCATACCGGGGAGTTAGTGGAGAAACTGGCTGGTTAATCTAGAACTAGATGTTCGGACCGATGCTTGCTGGTGCCCCGAGCAACGATCCTGTGCCTTCTCCTTCCCTTGACTCCTAGTAACAGGAAAATTGCACATTATGTTATGGCGTTGCAAGTTGCCTTGCTTTTATCTGGCAGCAGCCAGCACAATCAAGGAGGGTGAGTAGCTTGTAGCGCCATGATGCCGCATTGTGTAGGTGCTGTGCAGGCCCTTTCAGAGCCCTTCTGATCCCTTGTCTTCCTGCCTGTGTCAACAGCCTTCCCCGTGATGGCCACATGTTGGCCTCTTTTCCCTGTTCCAGGTGATCCTCAAGGACCTTGAAGTCTTGGCAGAGATTGCAGTCCTCTCCAGCAGGCCAGGCTGAAAACCAAGGGCCACAGGACGGCCCCAGTGTGCGATCCGGGCAACTGGAACTGCAGATTCCTGCTCCAATCAAAACTAGCCAGGTTGGCTCCTCTGGTAAGTGCCTCTGACTCTGAAAACTTGCTGGCAAAGAATCTAACCTTCTAAACCAGACTCCCCCAACTTGGTGTGCTCCAGGTGTGTTGGACTGCAACTCCCAGCATCCCCCAGCCAGCAGAGCTGGGGGAATGAGGAAATGTGTTCTAAACATCCTCTGATTTTTTAACTTTTGCTCCTGATGTGAAGTGGACATGACAGCTTTAATCAGGTGTTGGCAAGGCACGAAGGCATCTTGGCTCTAGTATTTTGGGGGAAGTGTGTGTCACACTGTCACAGAGAAGCAGAGTGTTTCCCCCTGCTCTGTGGTTCCAGTTGCAGCAGTAGCCTGAGGCTTTCTGCTTGTAATAAAGACTGGGAGGGGTGGGGGGAGGTTTTTGTTTTGATGTACACCCCACACTGATGCAGAATGGGGTGGGGGATGGGAATGAAAGCAAGCCCAACCATTTTGATACTAGCAAGAACACCAGTTCTCACCATGAACAGTAATGGAATCAAAAGTGTTCATTGTGTCTCTGAGTATCTTGGATCCCTCTTGGATCTTTAGAGCAAGTTTCTGGCCCTCATGACTGCAGAGTAAACCTGAGCAAGATGAAAGCCATGTCTAGTGTCACTAGCAGAGGTTGGGGTGAACCCAGTCTCTCTTCCCTGCCCTTCTGCATGGATGTCTTATGCTCTCTTGCTCCTTCCTCCTGCCTCCCCAGTGCCCTACACCCCACTGCTCCTCCTCCTCCTCCTCTGGAATCTTGTGACTGGATCATTTTGTAATTGGAACAGAGACTTAGCACAGCCTGTCTTGAGTCAGCTGTTAGTAATTCATCATGCTGGTGCTCAATAGAGTTTGTGTCCGACTCAAAATGTACAGAAAACTATGCCGAAAGTTTTAAGGGGTAGTCTATCTTCTCAAGCAAATCAGTTCCAGCACTTTTACGTAGTGTTTTCTGCTGCTTGTGAACTTGGAGCATTTGGTTTTAGTAGCTTGCTATACGCCCATTTGGTAGCCCCTGCCTTCCCCGGGGCCCCCTGGTTTCCCTGCCTAGCTTCATCCAGCTTGTCAAGAGAGCAGCTGATGTGACAGACCAGCCCAGAGTGGTTACACTGAGCAGTCCACAGTCAAGCAGCAGCCAGTGGTGGCAGAACAAAAACAGCTTTTTGAATGAAATTTCATGTGAGATTTTATCAATGGGGACATCATAGACACACTCACCATTTTTACTACTCGAAATGGGTGAAGGATGATGATGATGATGATGATGATCATCATCATCATTAATAAGGAGACATAAATGTGCAGAGCAGCCTAACTAACCACAGAAATTCCTGTCCCTAGAAGCATCCAATCTAAATTTAGGGGTAAAGACCACAGAGGGAGGGAGAGGCAGAGGAAACAACACAAGTGAAGAACCAGGATGATCCCCCAGACAGATTGGAAGAAGCCCACTTCTTATGCCTTTGCCAAGCCTGGCAATGAATACAAAACGGATGGTTTTGTGTGTGTGCTACGGGGCAAGTGCTGCACCTGCAGTGTTTTGAGGCTTTAAAAACCTGCTTCCAATCGCTCATCTTTCCGGATACTCCCTGCTGCATGCTAGAAGGCCTCCAAGGCCAAAGCCATTGATCACCTCCCTGGGCGGAGGGCAGAGGGAGTTCCAGCTTCCTAATTCTCCTGAACCCCTTGGTGGCTTTCAGTGCCGTCGGCCTTGGTTCCGGAGAGGCTGTCTGGAGGAACCACGTTCAGGTAGTTCAGTTTCTACCTGACGGGCTGATTCCAGAAAGTAGGGCTGGAGAACTAGTGTTTTGCCCCAAATTGTGGGTGGGTAACCTGTCTTCAAGCGAAAGTGAAGAAGTGAAAGACAACCGTGTAAGTTCTTTCTCTCTGCAGCATTCTTAGTTGGCTCTGCTCAATTCTTGACCAGGTCTATGGCCACAAAGGTGGTGGCACCCAGAAACACCTAGCTGCGTCATTGGGAAACGAAGGATAAAAACAGTCTTACCTACTCTAAAAAATGAGGCATAGAAGCTCAAACAATCTCACTCCTGGTTTGGCTTGAAATCCTCCCATCTTTCAAAGGGCCCCTGTGGTGGCAGCCATCCACCTCTGTGGGAAAGAGGAGCTCTTCAAGCCACCGGTTGGAGCACTTCCTTAAAATTCAGAAAACATCAAAGCTCACCACTCCCACCCTGGCTAGGGAGCTGTCTGTCTCCCTCTGCACAGGTGTAGAAGTCTGGAGTGCTGGGTGTGTGCTGAAGATATTCAGAGCGCAATGTTGTGGAGCGGGCAGAGGTCCTGAGGATCGAGTGTGAGAGCCAGATGTCCCTCCAAGCCCCCCCTTATCCTGCCACCCATGCCACATCGGTTGGATAGAGGGGTCATTGCTTGCTGGCAAAGAGGAGGCTCTCTCCATCAGTCAAGATTGCCGTATCGTGGCACCACTCAGAATAGGGATTCACAGGAGGATTAAACGTCCTCTTGTCACCAAGAACACCTGCATTTTGCACACAATACATTTATGCAAACTGCAGGTGGGGGTGGGGGTGTCCGTGGGTGAAGCGTTGGACTCGGGGGGAGCAGCTGGAACCGTGTGCAGCGCCCCCAGTGTGTGACGGATCCTCTCCGTGCTGTGCGGGAGGGCACGGGTGGGGGTGCTTTTGCTTAGCTGGTCAGGCAGCTGCAGAGCTGTGCTTTTAGGTCAAGCTGGTGGCTTTCTCTTCCCTTCCCGGAAGTTGACCTGAAAACAGCCTTGCAATTGTGACATGGCTGCCATGGCCCCTTTAACTGCAATCCAGGCTTAACCTTTTGTGTCCAGTAATTGGAGGCTTTGAAAAGACATCACCCAAATGGGTCTTCCCAGCCCCCAGTCCCCCTGGCAATTTTATTTTTTAGAATACCCATAATTGGGCAATCTGTTTCTAGGGACACTGCAGCAGTTTGTGTGTTAAATGAACAAAAATAGCTGCCGTTGATTATCAAATACGCCCCGACTAAGAGCCTTGCAACAGTGGGCCCAGAGGCAGTGAGCCCCCCGGCGACTCATGGCCCGGAGTGAACCAGGGCTTGGCCGTCCTGGTCAGCCTTGCTTGGGCTGGCCATTGTTAGGGCTGACTGCTCAGCTTGCGGGACCGATCCTGGTCCGATCCCGGTCGGCTTTTCCCAAGTGAAGGATGGGGGGACAGGGACGATATGGGGGAGCATCCAGGAGTATTTGACATATGAGCAAGGCTGTACCCAGTTCCCCAGGAGGGAGAGTGAACCCTGCAGCTGCCACTGGGTTCTGTTCCTCCAGTCGTTCAGTGGGCTTCAGGACCGAAAGGGAGAAGATGTGGCTGGTCTTTTGAGGAGAGGCATGAAGAGCTGGGAAGAAGGGCAGAGAGGGAAGACTTGGGAGCCTAAATATCCCTCCTAGGCAAGCTGCGGTGCATTTCATAGATTTCATAGATCATAGAGTTGGAAGGAGCCCACAAGGCCATCGAGTCCAACCCCCTGCTCAGTGCAGGAAACTAGAGGAGGGGTCTCCCATCCAAGTAATAACCAGGCCTGACCCTGCTTAGCTTTCCACGCTCAGGCAAGCGGAGCCAGCGTAAGGCCCGGGCATTGCTCTGCTTGCGCGTTTCACCACTCATTTCTAAATCAGGTTGGTTGCTGTGGGTGGAAGGTGGCCAGTGCCATTTCATTCTTACACTTGCCCCGAATCCCTTTATGCCGGGGTGGGGATTCTCTTCCAGCCTGAGGGCCGAATTCAGTTTCAGAGAAGCTCTTGGGAACTGCAGTCCAGTGGTGGGCGGGGGCCGAAGGCAAATAGGGTAGGACCAAAAAAAATTTAAAACCAAACCCACAACCCACCCCCAGCATATTGTAGCTTAATGCTCTTGCTGCCAGTAAGTAAGCATTGGAGAGGCATTTGAACTTTTCCAGAATGGGGAAATATTGCACAAAAGCCGGGGAACCATCGGATGGTCAGTGTTTTGGGGGAAAGGGAGTGGGGGCATGCGGGGAGCCCCAGGAGGGCCGGATTTGGACCCCAGGAGGGCCGGATTTGGTTTTCAGGCCTTCGGGTCGTCCCGTCCCGTTCCCCCCCCCCGAACTACGCAGATTGAGAGTTAGATCAAGATGATGATTCAGATTTAGATCAGGATGATTTAGAACCCAGTCCAGTTGTGGGAAGCTCGGGGCCTGGGAGCTCAGCTCTGCCTGGCTCCCCATCCGATGGTAGGCTGAAGGAGGAGGGCTCCGTGGGGAGTGGGTGCCTCCCAGATCAAGGCGGGCAGGGCAGGGCAGCCGTGCCCTCTTCAACGTAAGGCTTTCGTGTGGGCCGTGGTCCCCTGTCAGGATAGATCCTCGGAAGAGGAGCTCTGTCAGCCCTTGCCCTGCATTTAAGCTGGTGCAGAGACCGAAGAGCCTTTGCTGGGAACAACGTCTTAGTTGCCTGGAATAGCTTCTTGCCTCTTGTCTCCCTCGAATCCTGTATTGTTAAAACTCTGACTTTGACTCTGTATAGATTCTAGCCTTGGAACTTTCTCTTGAACAAAGCAATGTGTCGATAGCCTCTGCCTAGACTATTTGATTTATTGGGGGCTATAATTGCTGTAACCTTTTCTGCAAGCTCTGGAAAGCTGGTCTGTGTAACCTGATCTGCTGCAAGAAAGAGTTCTGCTGTTCTTTGTGTCCTGTGCCAGTGTGTGTCAGAAACCTGGGCCTCACAGCAGCTGAGTTTGGTTTTCCTTTATAGTGGCTATTTTGGAGGAAGCTTTTGCTGTTGTCACCTTGGGGTTGTTTTTTTTCCCCTCAGTTGAGAATCCAGGCGAACCCAAATTTAGCAAGTGGTGGTAAGGTGTGCCAACTGTTGGTGCTCCGCAAAGTTGCCTTGTATTTTATTTTTTAAAACATTTCTATGGCTCTGTTAATACAAGATCTAACAGTGGCTTACAAAGTTGAAAACTGCATATACAAAATCAAGTGCTCATCTTGTCTGGAAATGGCCTGTTATTCATAACTTAATATTCTTAGTTATTTTATGTGGGATTTCAAATATTTATTTATTTATTAAAACATTGAGTTTGGGTCTCAGTGACCGTAGCTCAGTTTCATTTCTTTGTGTGGGTGCTTATTTTATAGTGATGATGCGTGTAATGATTGCAGGTTTTTTGTTTTTGTTTTATATAGTTTTGTGATGGATTTTTTTTATTAATCCATCACCCTGAGGTCTACTGATATTGGGCAGGTTAGAAATGTTTAAATAAATAAACAAGTGTTGTGAACTCGCATCCCTGCAGATCTCGTCCTCCTTTATTTTGGACCATTATAGGAGGAGGCGCTCCGGGTCCATCTGCGCGTTCTGTGGTGTCTGCCCTGCAGGCCCATCACTGGTGAGTCCCTGCGATTCAGCGTGGACCCCTGCACTGCCGGGGCACGTGGCCGCCTCCTGTTATGTTTATAGACAAGATGCTTGTCTTGTGTGTCAGAAAAAAACAGAGTTCATAGCCGCTGACACTCCCTGCTTGGCTTGCAGAACCCCCTAGACTCAACTCCAGTATTAGAAAGACAGTTTTAATGCTATCTTGTCACTAGTTTTGAACTAGCTTTTTAATAAGTTTTGACAATAACAATAATATTTTACAAAAGTGTTTCCCACCTGAGTGTCATGATCCTTTTACTAGGATCATGTAGGCTTTAATTGTGTAGGCCCAGAATTAGCAGTGTTAAAATGCATTAAAATTTGGCCAGTGTTCAAGTCATATGCCCCCAGCAGCAGTGTTCCCTGGGGAGCATTGGCATCTCTTCCTTGAGTAGCCGTGGCATGGTAGCTGATGAGGGTGAGCCAAGAAGCCCCGGGTTCCCCTTAGCCAATGGGCATCCGTGATGGCCCTGGGCAAGCCTGTCTCTCTTGGCCTTTGCACTCCGCCTGGAGCATGGGGGTAGTCCTGACTCACCAGTGCAGGGTGGCCGAGACCATGCGGGAGAAGCTCTAGAGCAGCCTTCCCCAATCCGGTACCCTCCAGATGTTTTAGACTTCAACTCCCATCAGCCCCAGCCGGCATGGTCAGGAGTGCTGGGGGATGTAGTCCAATATATCTGGAGGTTGGAGAAGGCTGTTCTAGAGTCTTCAGAGTGCTGTAAGTGATGAAATGCTCCATTATGTTCCTGGGAAGCCCCTGTCTTAAAAGTGCTGCCAGTTTTATGACTTCAGTACGGATGGCAGAAGTTTAAGGTCTTACCGGAGCCATCAAGCTCATCGTCATTGTGCTTTGCCGAGAGAAGCTTGTAAGAGTACGTAAGTGGTTCGCATCCGGATCAGAAGCGACTGTTTCGAGGGGGCCATGGGCTTGCTATTCCTTCTCCAGACCCGAGACCTCTGTTTTAAAGACGAGAAGGCCCAGCTTGTGATCTTGCAGTACTTGGGGCAGGCAGGCAGAACTAGTCGTCAGTCAGCTGCCCTGTCAGATGAGGGCATTGGCCAGAGGGGAGCAGATGACTTGCTCGGGTGTGCCAGCTAATCCTCTCGAGAGAACACTGGCTTGAAATGTGTAGCTCCAGCAGATGCAAAGCGAGAGAGAAGCACACGCACGCCACTTTTTTGTCTCTCTGAGCTGGTTTGCCCCCCTTTATTTTGGCAACATGGAGCAAATGAAAATGGAGAGATCTGTGGACCCTTCTGAGATCCTAGTGAAGCACTGGAACCATCCCGTGAAATTGCATCTCATCACCTCAGACTGCTTAGTCAGTAAATGGTGGGTTTGGCGGGGTGGGTGGGTGGAGACTATGAGACAGCGGGTCCCAATTCTTTCACCGTTAAATGCCACGGCCTGTGCCCCTCCCAATGTACTGCAACCCATTCAAGGGAGGGGATCACATTCTCTGGAGAGGAGAAGTCAGGGAGGCAGCAGATGTCATGAAGCCAGCCACTTGTGCTAATCTGAGCTGGCTTGCAAGATAGGCTTTGGGGGATTAGGCGCGCATGGCAGGGGCCGCGTCCGGGAGCATATCGAGAGGACAGGATGGTGGCTTGGAGCCAGAAGTGGCTTTCCTGGAGACTCGGGCACCCCCCATTTCCAGCCTGGTGCTTAAGTTCCGTTTCAGGGGGCTGGCTCCTACTGTCTGGCCATGGAAAGGTCTTGCATGCCGTTTAAGCATAGTTCAGGACCCACTTTCCCTATGTAGAAGAACGTGTGCACCATCCCGTGTGACAGTTCTGTACGTGTCTGTTCTACCATGTGTGTACTTCTTAGGATGCCGCACTGTGATATTTATAAATGTGTGTTCATTTCCCCCTACATTTTTTCGCCCTGTATATCTGCACATCAACAAAATCCTGCAAGGGTACGAAGCATCCCTGGTAAGACCAAGGGTTGTGCATGTGGAGGCTACCTTCTCTGTGGTGGCACCACAGCTTGGAATCAGCTTTCCAAGGAGGCTTCTCAGGCACAAAGCTGAAATGTTTTCGTTCTTCGGTACCTCTTTTGATGGCTTGAAATTGGTGCAGCTTTATTATTAGAGTTTTTAATTTTATTGATTGTAAATTGCCCTGCACCTATTTTTATAGCAAGACCACGTCAGAGGAAGATTCATGATGAATCTGACTAAACTTGTCTGGAGCCCTTCTTGGGGACTCCTCCGTGGTGATGAAGGCAGTAAAGAAAGTTTACTATTCCATCGCCGTTGCACCCACACAGTGTCAGCCAGCGGAGCTTTTCCAAGCAGTGCGTGGCCGTAAACATCTGCATTTGCAGGGCGGGTGGGAGGATATCTCAGGAGCACGTGGTGGCCAATTTGCAAGACACTTTCTCCACAGAGTTGCGCTCATCCACATCAACTTGGGTGCCACTTTGACAAGTGCCAATGCATGCACCTTCTGCAATGGCGTGTTTTGTTTGTTCTGGCTTCTATTTAGGTTGTGTCACCTGAGGATGTGGACAACTTTCTTGCACCTGTTTGTTCGACCCTTACTCATCCTGGCTTGTATTGACAGCCAGGGGAGAATTGACTGAGTGGGTGCTGAGGGTCGTGTCCCCCCCCCTTAAATAAGCATCTGTTTTGAATGTTGCAGTAGTTCATCTTCTGTTGAAGAAGCCCTTCTTAGAACCCACTGTGTTGGATAATCACTAACCAGTGTCTACTAACCCATTTTTAGTTAAGGCGCTTGGGTGTGTGTTGGGGACCCAGCTCCAACAATTCCTGGATGAGACTGATTTAATAAAAAAAAAAAAAAAATCTGACTGGCTTTTGTCCTGGTTTGGGGATTGAAGTAGCCTTGGCCACCTGAGTAGATGATCTGTGCTGGAAGCTGGATAGGGGGAGTGCATCCCTGCTTGTTCTGCTGGACCTCCCAGTATCTTTCAGTATGAACTGCAATTCCCAGAAGCTCCTGCCAGCATGGCCAACAGTCAGGAATGCTGGGAGTTGAAATCCAAAACATCTGGAGATCTGCTTTCTGCCCTCCCCTGAAATACTGCTAAATATTTTTTTTAAAAAACAAAGACAAAACCACAGTGGGCGTACAGCATAAAACACAAAATAATAAAATACAGGAGAAAACCACACACCCATATATATATATATATATATATATGAGAAAATAATAAAAATAGTTGTTCACTTGGGTTTCACTGCTTCTTCGATTTGTGTCTCTTCCCCATTGAACTGAACTGCCCAGCCCCCATCAAGAAGGGGAAACAGTTGGTGCTGGGAAGGCCAGTGTTGCAAGGCAGCAAAGGCAAGACCTTTTATCCGGAGCCCATCTCCAAGTGGTAGCGATTCGAGGAAAGCGATACTTCTGCAACTGAGCAACCAGTGCATGCGGTCAGGAGTTGTAATGTTGGTTCTGTCCTACTGACTATGCGACTTCTTTCCTTGTATAAAAGGTTCTGAAAGCATTGGACCTCCTGTTGAGTGGGCTCTAGTAGATGCACCTGCCATGCCCCAGCGAGGGGGAACATCTCTCTGGTGGCTTCCCCCTGGGCATGGGAGTGCCAGGCCAGGCGTCACTGTAAGATGGTGCCTTGTCCTGTGTGTGTGCCAGACGTGCCAAGGATCCTTGTGACCCTTGAGCCTTCAGCGAGACCGTGAGGCTCCTTTCAGTATGGGGGTCCTTCTACCTCTGTTCCTCTGTAGCAGTACTTACCCTGCCTGTTCTCCCCTAGTTGAGGCAGGGCTATGCAGCTGCTGTAATCCACGGGGGAGCCTGTAGCAAAACAGGGATTGTCAGTCATTCCAGTCTCCATGTTGAACCTTTGGCTGGAGAGTGGCCCGTTATGCCTCCTTTTCTCCGTCTCGTGACTGCTGGCTTGCTCCTTGCTGCCATGTTACTCTTTCTTCCGTCTGTCTTCTTATTCCCAGAAATGCAGCAGTGAGTCAGTGTGGCCACTGCCCATCCACTCTCACAGTCGCTCATGGGCTTGGCAGCGGGCCAGAGAACAGCTGCTCCAGATGTGTTCTTGACATGCACATAGCCTGCTACGCATTCCTGCCGTGTTCCTACTGTTCATGGATTTAGTCTTCCAGTCTGTGCTGGGTTCCAGTAGGGTTTCCATACTGCCAGAGTACTGCTGCTTGGTGCTTCCCCTTCCTGCCCCCCCACCCCCCCTGATGGGCTGAGCTCCACACACTTTCCCTTCTGCCTGCGTCAGTTGAACAGCTGCTGGCTCTGAGAAGCTGCCCTTCGTGTGCCTCTGCCAACGAGCAGGGCAGCGTGAGACCCAAGTCCGCGCACTGCCGGCGGGGCGCGCTGCGGCTGGGGAAGGAGGAGCCTAGCTTGCATTTTAGTGGAGCGGGAGACCTGCGTCTTCACATCTGTTTTGATGAATGGTTTGGGGTGGCTCTGTTTTTGTTCTTTGAGCTGGTCTATTTTTATCTTCCCCTGTGATGTTGCTTTATATCATATTTAGAAAGCTGAAATACAAAACATCCTGTAGTAGCTTGCTGGAAAACCTCTTTGCACATCAGGTTTCGCTTAGCAGCCCCTGCCTCCCCTGGCAGCAGCCCCTGCCTCCGTGGGCGTGTTCTTGTGCTAGTCCACAGGAGGGCTGCGCCGTGAAGGCTTCCTCCTCTTTGGGCTCCCTACTTTAGAAGCACGGGGTGCAGGATTGGTGGGGATGTGGCAGAATATCGCCCCAGGGCCTTCCCCAGCCCGCGCCTGCCTGCCCTGCCTGCCTGCCTCTGGGCCTGCGGGCCTCTTGCTCACTGCCTGCCCTTCCCTGGGATGCCCTTTTGGGGAGGGGGGAGGGCGGAGGGGCCAGCAGCCTCTGCCTTTGTGCTTGCCAGAGACCCTCAAACAATGACGGTGTAGAAGAGCCTTGAGAAAGCAAATGTTTCTACCCATGATTCGGAATTTCTTCCAGCTTGCTCTTCCCCATAGTATCAAGTGACAGATACCGGGTAAAACATACAGGTTTTCCAAGCAATTTTCCACGGGGGGGGGGGGGGGGAAGTAGCTTTAACAGCTGCAAAGGGAGAAAAGAGCCAAAGGGCAAAGACAGCAAGTATATTCAGCTCAAATGTACAGCGGGAATGCTGGATAGCTGCGGCCACTGTTAGTCCCGTGGTGGGGACTGAAACTGCCGTGGTTGCCCTGGCAGACGGCTGCTGTCAGGAGACATAGAGGGGGATCCAGTCCTCCAGATTCTCCTGGACTCCTTGGCGTGGCTCTCAGTACCGTTCCTGATAACTGGGCACCTTGTTCTGCGTTGTGCTAGTTCTGCTCCCCTTGCAAAATGGTACCAGAGGGGGCGGGGGCGGGGTGACTGCTGCCCCAGCCCCGTGGGCGTCATCCTGTCGGGTACTGCCAAGTGCAGCCTTGCCTCCTGCGCAGGGGGACCAATCGACCGCGCTGCCGCTCTGCGCAGAATGGAGCTGGCCTGGGAACCCTGGCCCCGCCTACTCGCCTGTGCCAGTTTGGCAAGCGGTAGCGGCGGCCTGGCATGCCGAAGGCCCGGATTGTCTTGGAAGCAAAACATAGGATGACGCCAAGCAGAGCGGGCCTAAAATAAGAGCCGAGTCTGCTGCTGCTTCCGGTGTTCCTGACTCCTGCACTGCCCAAGTAGGGCGCCCGCTCTGTTCCCAGCAGAGCGATGCCTTCCTCTCCAGAGAGCAGATGGGACAAGAATGCCACTGAGCGGGGGGCCCTTGTAGAGCCCTCCAGGACGCCTGCGCTGGCAGAAGTGAGCCCAGTTCGAGCCTTCAGAGTCGGGGCACAGGACCGCTTTCAGCCCGAGGGCCGGATCCCAGGGTGGAGAAGACTGCAGGGTCCACGTTCCAGTGGTGGGTGGGGCCAAAGGGGAGGGGCCAAACAACAACAACAACAGAAAATGCCAGCCTATTTTAGCTTAAAGCTCTTCATGCCAATAACAAAGCCTTAAGAGAGGCATTTCAACAATTTAGAAGGGGTGGGGGTGGGATTGTGCAAAAGCCAGGAACTCACCAAATGATTAGTGGTAGGAACGGGTATGTGGCCATCTGGTGAGTTGGATTTGGCCCCTGGACTTGAGGTTCTGCACCCCTGTTTCAGAGGGTGCTGATCTGCTTGGCAGAACTCACCATGACCCTCCTCTGCAGAGAAGTATAAGGAGAGAAGGCAGGGAGGGTGCCACATGGACCAACTGCATGCTTTGAGGTCCTTGCAGGTTGCATCCAAAGGAAGAGAAATCGTGGAGGACGGGTGAAGTGCCAGATGACTGGAGGAGGGCTAATGTTGTTCCCGTCTTCAAAAAGGGCAAGAAGGAGGAACCTGGGAACTATAGGCCAGTCAGTCTGACATCAATCCCTGGGAAATTTTTGGAGCAGATTATAAAGAAGTCATTCTGCAAGCTCCTCGAAAACAATGCAGTGATTACTAGAAGCCAGCATGGATTTGTAAACTCAAAACAATGATAAACTCAAAATAAACTCAAAACAATGATAAGTAAGGTCCTATGGCAAGCGACTCTAATGAGAAAAGGAGTCCAGGATGGGTGGGAGTTTTTAAAAAAGGAAATTCAAAAGGCAGAGGGCAACAGAAGAAGCCAATGTGGCTTCACAAAAAGCTCAGAGATGACCTGAAAACAAAAAAGGACATATATAGGAAGTGGAAGGAAGGCCAGGCTACAAGGGAAGAGTACAGGCAGGTAGCACAGAACTGCAGGAATAGTGTCAGGAAGGCTAAAGTTGAGAATGAGCTACGGTTAGCGAAGGATGCTAAAAACAACAAGAAAGCTTTCTTCAGATACATGCATAGTAAAAGACAGAGGAAAGAAATGGAGGTTCAACTACATAATGAGGATGGCAAAATTATAACAGTTGAGGCAGAAGTGTTCAATTCCTACTTTGGCTCAGTCTTCTCCCAAAAGAGGGTCTATGTGTCCCCCCGGCAAACCTGAAGTACAGGCTGAAGGGGCAGGATTGCAGCTTGAGATTGATAGGCAAATCGTCAGGGAACACCTGATTACTTTGAACGAGTTCAAATCTCCAGGGTCCGACAAACTGCATCCTAGAGTAATAAAGGAACTGGCAGAAGAACTCTCAGAACCACTGTCTATTATCTTTGAGAAATCATGGAGGACAGGTGAAGTGCCAGATGACTGGAGGAGGGCAAATGTTGTTCCCATCTTCAAAAAGGGCAAGAAGGAGGAACCTGGGAACTATAGGCCAGTCAGTCTGACATCAATCCCCGGGAAAATTCTGGAGCAGATTATAAAGAAGTCAATCTACAAACACTTTGAAAACAATGCAGTGATTACTAGAAGCCAGCATGGATTTGTCAAGAACAAATCCTGCCAGACCATTCTTTTTTTTTTTTTAATTCAATTTTTATTACATTTCCAAAAAAGCAAAACAAACAAAATACATACAACAACAGCAACAATAAATAAAACTTAACAATATTAATACATAAACCCACCCCAATCCCTCCCCACTCAGTCCACATTAGATTATTATATTTCACTTCTTTATAAACTACTTCTTTATAAACTACATCTTTTCATGAATCCCACAATTTTTTATACGCTTCCATCAACATTGATCTATTTGAATCTTTTTTCATATACTCTATGTACTGTCCCTGCCAGACCATTCTGATCTCATTTTTTTAATCGGGTAAACTCCCTTGTGGACTGTGGGAATGCTGTGGACATAATATATCTGGACTTCAGCAAAGCTTGCACAGCCTTGATGGGGCAGAGGCGAGCAGGGACTGGCCTATCTTCCATTTTTTATTTATTTTATTTATCATATTTATACCCTGCCTTTTTTCCTGAAAGGAACCCAAGGCGGCTTACATAATCCTCCTCCTCCTCTCCAATTTATCCTCACAACAACCCTGTGAGGTAGGTGAGGCTGAGAGTCCGTGACTGGCCCAAAGTCACCCAGTGAGTTTTATGGCCAAGCGGGGACTAGAACCCGGATCTCCTGAGTCCCAGTCCAACACTCTCACCACTACACCACACTGGCTTACAGTTCCCTTACCAGTCCTCTTCCAATTGACATATTGGCTCCGCAGTGAGCAGATGGGTGTGATGGTTGATGGGATGGCTGGTGAAGGCATGGGCTGGCCGGCACCATGGTTTTGAGTAATCACCATAGCTGCTTTCTAGGAAACCTCTGGAGTTGTGGGGAGTGATTCTCAGGAGGCGATGCTACGCACTTCTAACATGCCCACTTAACAGCTGAGCCGCCCCGTTTGTGGTTCTGGGCATCACCATGTGTGAGCTAATAGCTAATCTGGCATGTTACCTATCTGTGAAGTCCCTCCTTTGTGAGTATCACTATCAATTAATTAGCTCAGCTGTGTTTTTGTAAAACCTCCTCCTGCCTCTCTTGTGTTTCAGCTTGCAAAAATAGCAAAGCAGATTTAGTTGCAGCATCTTGCTGCGCTGGAGTGGGCGAGCCACCCATCAGTGGCAGAAGCCTGGAGCAGGGAAGTGTGTCAGAGAGATCTGGGGGGCGGGGGGGGGGCTTGTCTCTTGGCAGCCTCGGAGTTTGCTACCACTTCCCTTGTTGTAATTGTGCAGATTCATTGGACGCTGTCTGTGTAGCGATTCTGAACTGTGAGATGCTGGGAAGGACCCAGGAATGTGAACCAGTGGTCTGCTGGGGACGAAACGTCATTGTAGGAAATGTGTCTGTGTCACCTCCGGCTCACGTCTGCCACCGGGGCTGCCCCTCTCATGAAGCAGGAGGAGGAGAGGTGATGGCCCACCACTGCCCCCCCCTCTCTGGAGAGCCCTGCCGGCCACTCTCCGGTGGCATTTGCCACAGTGAAAGCGTGGCCAGCGGGGCTCTCTGGAACAGCTGCCTGCCCTCTGTTTCCCGCGTCGCACCCCTCCCTCCGCTGCGCTCCAGATCTATGGAGAGCTGCAAAGCCAGAAGAAGCGGCTGCAGGCTCTCATGGCGCCGGCGCAGGGCAGGGCGGGGGCGCGCCGCTGCGGGGCGTGTTCTCTGGCCAAAGCGCTTGCACTGGGGCCGCCGGGCACCATTTTCTCCATGCATCCAAATTGCTCTAATAAATTTGGCCGTGATATGTTTGGTTGACGGTTTGAAGCTCTTTCCAGCGTGTCACTCCATTGTGTGACATTCATTTTCTGGGGTCCACTAGAATGTCCATCGTTGTCCAAAGCAGCTGCATAAGCCAGCTCGGTGTCTTGTAGGGTTCGCTTTTGTTCTGGGACAGGGTTTTCTGCCTCAGCTGGTGGAGGCCTGTGCACTGCACTTTTTAGGTCTCTTGAATACACGTTTTATTTGTTTCCTACATTTCCCCCTTCTTCCTTGGGGGAATAATCTGGCAGGTCAGGTCAAGGTGGACATGAGTGACCCAGAGTCCTTCCATTTGGCTTAGCTTTGTAGCTGTGTGGGGATTTGAACCCAGGTTCCCAGAGCCCTAGTGTGACACTCCAACTTGGCCTTCCCCAACCTGGTGCCCTCTAGGCATGTCAGATTCCCAGTCTAGGAATGATGGGAACTAGGCACCAGGTTGGGGAAGGCTGCTCTAACCACTACACTGGTGTAGCAAGTCCAGTTACTGGGCAGTACTGTCCTATTTCCCCACCGGGTGTTGAGGCTGGGCTGGGGTCTGGGGGTCTGTTGCCTCTCTCTGCCTTTCCCATTGATCTAGGCAGGTGTCTAGATCAATGACACTCTGCAAGTACCAAGAAACAAACGGCTTAAAATATTGGAAGCTGCCTCATACAGAGTCGCACCCTTGGTCCACCTAGCCCAGTATTGTCCACACTGACTGCTGGCAGCCATGGCTTTCCAGGATTTCGGGCAAGAGCATTTCCTGCCCTACCCGGAGGTGCCGGGGATCAAACCTGGGACCTTCTGCATGCCCAGCGGGGGCTTTCCCACACGGCTATGGCTTGAGTGTGCCTCCTCCCACTCAGGATCTCCAAAACCTTAACAAACAGCAGGGGACCATGAATGCTCCCCATGAATGAAGAAGACCATGAATGAAGAAGGCCTGGGTGGAGAGATGGAGGAAGAGGCCCACACTCTTGCCTTCTGAATCCAAGGAGTGGTACCCCACTCTTGAGGGGAGCTCTCGAAATGAGCCTGCATGCCCACTCCGTAGGGAACCGTGACTCACCTCTTAACGCTCTGTTCTTAGAGGGGCTTGAAGAGAGCTGTAAGGGTTGGCAGAGGTGCTTCTGCCATTCACCTGCCAGTGCCCACCATCACCACTGCCCTTTGGCCGGCACGGGGAGTCTGTTTTGCTTTGAGATTGTGTTTCCCCATCTTTTCTTTGGCCTGGGGACTGACCTAGCTCGTGACTTTTCTAGACCTGTTGAGAGACCCTGTGATGTAAACTGCTCTGGCGGGTTTTATAGGTTGACCCTGAGCATCCCACAAGGATATTTCCTTCCTTCCTCACGTAGTCCAGCCATTAGCACGTTCTACGCATGCTTTGTTGATTTCCTTTTGTTAGATGGTTTTAAAAGGCTCTATTGAAACATTGGCTTTAACGTGGCAGTCTTAATAATTTTTTTCTCTGTCAGCCTCCTTGAGTGTCCACCATTGGTTTTCTGTTGCTGTACAAGGTTTGTCCCTATGTCCTCAGCAGGAAATGCATTTTTGGGTCCATCTCCGAGGCATCGCAACATCTTTCCAAGGAAAGACCCATTAATGAGACCCTTAGGAGAACCAGACTTCCTGTCCTCCTTTATGGTGGTCTAGGACTCTGTGCAAAAGGACAACGTAAAACAGGTGATCGTGTGGCTTCCCTGCCAGGATGGCTTTGGGAAAGAGTGGCCTTTGCCAGAAAGAGCAACGCCCCCACCACAAGGCTGAATGAGTATCCTTGGTGGTGGTGGGCTGCAGGATATGTGTGACAAACAGAGCTCTGACGCCCACCTGCCCTTCTCTGGCTCATCCTCTCGCTTCCTTAGGTGACTTCCTCTCATTGTCCTTCCTTCCAGGTACCAAAGGCTTGGAGTGTTCTCCCTCGTCTCCCACCATGAACTCTTACTTCTATAAGTTCATGATCAACTTGCTCAAGAGATTCAGCAGTGAGCGGAAGCTGCTGGAAACACGAGGAGCCTTCATCATCAGGTTAGACGAAGCCTCTGCTTTATCTGCCTGTCTACTTCTAAAGCTTCTTTGGGGTCTCTGTGCCATTCCATGCATAGGTTCTGTGCCAGCTCTGGGAATGTTCTGGAGATGGGGCCACAAGGGGACATGTCTTGCCTAGGCCTCAAGGGCCAGGGAGAGAGCTCACCTTCCTGCCCAGGTCTTGGCCAGCCACCAGTTTAGCAGTGGCGGCATCTCCTTTCGCCTCTCAGGACCTACTTCTTCCAGTGTGGTGTCAAGGAATGGATTCTCCCATCTTCCAGATGTCCACAGGACCCTGGCCTTTTACCTGCAGTTACCACCATCTCTGAATTTGCTCTGTGGTCCCTAAGAGGTCTCCCCAGAGACTGGCCAGGGGGCTGAGGTTGGTAGTAACACGGCGCTGCAAGCTGGCTAAGTAGCGCACTGCTGGAGAGAGGGCTGTTTTTTCCAAGGGCGTCTCTTGAAAAGAGACCACGAAGTCTCTTGCTGTACTAGCGGCCATGCGCCATGGGGCTTCCTTCAAGATAATCATATTCTTGAGAGAGAAACCACAGAGCAGAGTGGCTAGAGCCGCCTTCCAAAGCCCTTCCGTGTGTGCGTGCACGCGCGTGCACGGGAGAGTGTTGTGGGAGCATGGTGCATGTTTCTCTGACATGGTGTCTGTGTCTCCCTTTCTCTCTCAGGATTCTTGAGAGAGAAACCACGTGGTGTGGTGATGGCAATCTAGAGAGAAAGAGAGGCTGTGCGTGTGCACGTACGTTGATGTGCGCGCGCACTGACGGTGGCTCTAGCCCCACCCAGCGTGCAGCCCCCCCCCCCAAATTCCCTCTGCGGGAATGAGGCCTTCACGGGGAGCAAAGGTTGCCCACTCCTGCTGTGGAGGCTGAAATCACATGGTAGATACTGGAAAAGGCTCTTTGTGACATCTGGCAGAATAGTGTGAAGTCTGGAACAACACAGAAATGAATTCCTCCACACCCTTTCAGAAATAATTGCCTCTGAGGCTTCAGGGAAGTAAGAGGGGGCTCTGTGCTGGCTGGGGTTTTGGGGAGTTGTAGTCCAACTCACCTGGAGGACACCAGGCTGGGGCGGGCTGGGGCTCGGGCATGGGAGATCTCCGGGCAGGTCCAGATGAAGCTCACTGTGATTTCAGGGATTCCACACACACACACCCGCCCCCAGACACAGCAAAGACACCAGCCCTCCAGAAGTGGCTGCCCGTTCTGTGGGTCTGGCGCGTCGTCTTGGTAGCCTGCTTGCGTTCCCTGCAGGGGATTCCTCTTCATGATCTTCCTTCGAAGCCAAGCCTCTCTTTGCAAGGGAGCTCTCTGTGTGCACGCACCCCTCCCCCAAAATCCCCCTTTAGTTTCCGAGCCTCATTCAGACAATGCCAACTCGGTGTCCAGCTTTTTGTGTTGGTCAGTGGGGCTGAAAAACGGTTTCTTGAAAAAAAGATACCGTGATTCTACAATAGGGCTTGCGTTCATAAATGGCAGTGTAGAATAGACAAGCTTTGTTGGATGGGCTTGTAGGGTTGCCAGTTTCTGAGCCTTTGTGAGAGCAGCATTCCCCCAGGGAGGGGCTGCGACTCAGCAGGGGAGCACAGAAGCAGCCTTGCGTGCCACAGTCCGAGGTTCACTCCCCAGCAGCATTTCCAGGGCGTGCTGGGAAAGACGCCTCCCTGATCCCGGGGCCACGTGCAAGGCAGCTTCCAGTTTTCAAGACTGTGGTGGCTGAGTCGGCCAGGTAGCAGGAATGCTCAGGGAGGAGCTGCAGGCCCCGGATCCCTCCCAGCAGGCCTCTTGCTCCAGTGAAGTCTGGCTTTCAGGCCTTTCATCCCCCTTGGGGCAGGCTCTGCCCCCTTCCCGCAGAGCCTTCAACGGGTCCTTCTCTGGCCTGGAGCCTGGCAGTCAGTCATCTGCCAGCTCTCTCCAGATGCGTTGCCCACGCTAGCGAGCTGGTCCCAGACATAGGGGGGCAGTCCCTCAAGGGGACCCGAGTCACGGGGCCTGTAGTCCCTGGGGCCCAGTTTAGAGGTTTCTGGATCAAGGGACTCCTGGTGGTAGTCCTGGTCCAGCTGGCTCCTCTTCCTGTGCCTCAGAGACCCGGCTGCTACTCAGAGTTGGGCCGCGTGACGCTGCTCAGTGTGGCTGGCCTTGGCATTCATGGGCTGAGTCTTGCTTTGGCCTCCCTCTGCTCGGTGGCTGACTATTTTGTCACGCCAGTCAGCTGGTATGCTTGCTTCCTCGAACTCCTTGTCTCGGGCTCTCCAGTGGAACTAGATGAATTTCTGTGAAAAGCAGTGGAATTATGAAAAGCAAGCTGGGGAGGGGTTGCGTATGGACGGGACACCCCTGGATGCCAGTGCAGAACGAGACACAGCATTCCCCCCCCCCCTTTAAGGGATTCTGTGCAGAACTCCCCAAAGCTGGGGTCTCCAACGCGGATCCCGTGGGCACCAGGGTGCCTGCGGACTCCTCTCTTGGCCTCTGTCAGGCTCCCTGCTGGTTTTTTGAAAATATATTTATTTATTTAAAAAATAAGTAGGACTGGGAGGCCGGCATGCTGCAAATTCATTTCCAAGAAAGCCACTGGGCCCCACATCTGAGCCTCAGCAGTTTGCCTTCTGTGGAATAAGTGTTGGAGCAGAAAAGTGAGTTCAGAAGAGCAGATTTTGTGTTCTGGAGCTCAGACCTCGCCTCTGCCTTCTTATTTAGGTTCTTGGGCAAATTACTTTTCCTTTAGTCTCACCAGTTTGCCTTCTGTGAAATGGGTGCTTTGTGGCCAGCCATGCCCATCATGGCAGCTATTCTGTGGAGAGGCAAGCCTCACCTCATGTCACCCATTTTGTGAGAGTGCTCACAAGACCCTCATAATTCCAAATGTCTTCACTGGCTCAAAAAGGTTGGGGACCCCGAGCCACTGGGCTTCTGGAAGATTCTAAAACAGCCTTCTGCAAGCTGGTGCCCTCCGGAGGTGTTGAACTGTAAGTCCCAGCATCCCCCAACCAGCATAGCTATGTTGGTTGGGATCTGCTGGGAGTTGTAGTCCAACACTTCTGGAGGCTACCAGCTTGGAGAAGGTTGGTTCTTGCAGGCTCTGAGAGCGTAAGCAGAGGCTTTAGGCTGAAGTTTCTCAAGGCGTGGCCAGCTATGTTGGCACTGGGAAGGGTCTTGTTCTGATGGGCGGACAAGAATATCCTTCTGCCTTCCTCACCAGGCGAGGCTAATGCAAGTGGCCGCTGACTCTTTGATAAATTGCAATGTAAACGAAGCCAAGCAGCTGTGAACTCCGCTTCTGAGATGGGAAGCAGGCTCAGCTGGGCAAGATGATGCTGGCCAGTTGCCCTCTTTTCCCAAAGGGAAAGCCAGTGTTAGTCCTACTTAGAGTAGACCAATTGAAATTAATGGGACTTAAGTTAGGCTAACATTGGATACAACCCAAAGTCTCTTTTTCCCAGCAGTTGCTTTGTGGAAAGGAGTAGCTTAAAGTTAAGTAGCTGAACTAGGGGCCAACAGTGGTTTTAAAATGTTCGCTCGTCCAATGAACTTTGCACAGGGCTGTCCAAGTGGAGACAGCAATGGATTTTAGGCCTCTAGAAGTGCCAAGGAGTGAGTCCTTGGACTGTTATGTTCTAGTGAGCTTCTGTGTGAAGCAGAGAAAAGCTCTGACATTTCCCCAGCTGTGACTGAGAAGAAGCAAAGACCGCCGGGCTGGCGGGACTCACTGGCTGCGGCTGTGGCCCACAGGCGAGCAGGAGGGGGCTCTGCTTTGCCTTTGGCACATACGAATGCATCACTATTTTGATTTTGTTCTATTTATCTAGTGCTATTCATACAAATGGCTCTTTACCAAGTAATTCAATTAAAAATGTCTGCTTGTGTTCAGATGAGCTTAAGTCACATTGGGGGGGCGGGCAGAGGAATTGGAGAGGAAAGAGATTTATGGGTAGCAGGAGACAGTTGTGAGCGTGTGGAGTTGCATCCCTCTCTCACAGCAGTTGAGAGGTGGAGGGCTGGGGGGCACCTCATCGGTCTAGTCCAGCCTTCCCCAACCTTCTGTCCTCCAGATGTGTTAGACTATGACTCCCAGCATTCCTGACCAATAGCCATGCAGGCTGGGGCTGTTGGGAATTGAAGTCCAACACATCTGGATGGCACCAGGTTGGGGAAGGCTGGTCGAGTCCATCTGTCAACATCTGGCCCACTGAAAGCCACAAGAAAATTGTGGATTTAGAGGTGTGGTCAGAATGACATTTCTCCTCTCTCAAATACCCTTAAGGTGAACCCTGGGGTTTGGCTGCAAAATTTAAATCCCAAATCACTGTGAGTCTAGCCCATGAAGCCTTTGAACAGAGTATTCAGCCCCGTTTCTAGGTCAGGCCAGCGCAGTGTTCAAGCTCGTCTCACCTCCTTTGGTTTTGAGTAGGACACCAGCTCTCATAACTGCACTTATGTAAGAGTCATGGAGATACGCGGCAGCCCACTTTGTTACCATCGTCCCTTTGGCCTGCAGGTTGGTGGCAATTCGTGCATTACTTTGCTGTAGCTAGAACTTTGATTCAGTTTTAATTGCTCTGCAACGAAAGAGACAAAGGATCTGCCCTTTCATGCATTAATTTGAAGGTTGTCCTTGTTTCTCCGTTGGCAGGTTCTGAACATGAATGGGTGTTCTTGTCTGTTGCCGTCATCTTTAACCCATCCAATTTATTACGGTTACGAGGCATTGGCCAATACTTTTGTTTGTTTCTCTACCCCCTTGTTATCCTCCTTGTCCTCTTGTGGTTGGGGGTGTTTATATGGCGTATATTCCTTCCCCTGATTCCCCTATCAACCAGTCTCCTCATTGCTAGCTAGTATAGCTATTACCTCAAAATGGCCCCAAGAAATATGACTGGAGAGATTATAGAATCAGAGTTGAAAGGGGTCTCAAAGGTCATCCACTCCCTGCTGATGCATCCTCTTAGGGAGTGCTTAAAAGAGAAGTAGCCGTAGAATACTTGCACCTGTTCCCTTATGCCACCAGTTTGGGTTGTGCGAAAAGGTGTGCTTTGCTGTCACTTTCCCCTCTTTGGGGTTTTCCTTTTGGGGGGTGGGGTGGCAGTAGGATTGCTCTGCCTGGGTGCCTTGGAATTGAAGAGTGCACATTATTGCAAGAATAGTACTATTGGAAATAGTGGTGCTGCAGTGGCGATTTAGTGGGCCTTTTAGTAGGAAGTTGATCTACTTATGTGCCAGTGTAAGGCTTTGTAGCAACTATTTCTACCTTCTGTTACCAAATATGCTCTTCTAAACATGCATGTGCTCAGTACCAGCATTCATTAAGAGACCTTTAGGCCTTGGTAATAGTGACCTGCTTTGCATATCACGGTGGCAGCTCCAGGGTTGTTTAACTCAGAAATTGTGGGGACCAGCGGAACGTGTGAGCTGTGCACAAGCCATTTAACAATGCAGGAACTGCTGCTGTGATGTGCGAACCAGGTCAGTGTGTCTTTGGCAAAGCAGAACCCAGAAGTCCACACACATATACAAGCATCTTCAAACAATGGGGGATTTATTAAACAGAAACAAGAATTTAAAATGTACATTCATTACTTTGGGGAAAGTAACTTGCTAGAGCAATTGTAATTCAAGTACAAGCCGATAAATCCATTAGAATCTTCAGGGCCTGCAGAGAGAACTGTATTATGGGGAAATTAGCTTTGTTCTATCTGAGGCTGAATCTAGAGCTTAAACTAGGCTGCGGACAGGCGCGTGCTATTATAGGATGGACTTGTCAGTGTAGGAGGTCAGAGAGGCAGAGATTAAGTGAATTGGAGACCGTAACACTCTTGGAAGTGGAAGAGAAATGTCTGGGGTGAGTGTTAGAGATTTGGGAGAAGGGTTTTTGGGGAGAGTTGTGCTAACAAGAGATGTTGCACTCGGGCTAGTCCTGAGGCCTAGTCACAAGAAAGGTTGGGAGAAGGGGGCCATCTGGAACTCAAAATACATTCATCCCAGTTTCTAGAGCAGGGCTCTCCAACCTTGGGTCCCCAGATGTTGCTGGACTACAGCTCCCAGAATCCCTTTGCTTTAGCCATGCTGGCTAGGTATGCTGGGAGCTGTAGGCCAGCAACATCTGGGGACCCAAGGTTGGAGAGCCCTGTTCTAGAGCTTTGTGTGCTTCCTCTTGTTTCTCTACTTGTTTGTTCCCCAGGGATGTTGAAGAGTCCTTGGTCTCGAGTCACGAGTCAAGTCACGAGTCTTTGGACCCGAGTCTCGAGTCCGAGTCCTTGGTCCAAAATGGTGACTCACGAGTCTCTCCCAAAGCTGACTCCACAAGTCCCTATTAAAATCAATGGGGTTTTTTCCCAACAAAATAATGCTACTTCAGATGTGTGGTTTAAATAAATTCTAGGCACAAGTGTGCCTTTTTATTTCAAAACTCTGCCACTGATTTTGGCAAGAACAGACCAGGCAGAAAAACCCAAAATAACCAGGCAGGCAGAGGAGGCAGGGAACCCCAAAGCAGGCAGGCAGAGGCCTTTGTCTTGGACAATTCAACTGTTGAACTGGTCAAGAAGAGACCGGGCAGGCAGAGGAGGCTGGGAACCCCAGACAGGCAGGCAGAGGCAGCCAAACCCAAAATGTCTGAAAGGCTGCACTTTAGAAAAATGATTTTAAAAAATAAACTTGCTGTACTTCCTAAAACTTATCCATGTTGCATTTGAGGAACATAATTTTTTCTAAATGTTTGGCCCCCATTCTGGAACGGTGAGATCTCATCACAATTCCACCCTCACTGAACACCCGCTCCACTGGTGATGAACTTGCTGGAACCAGAAACACACTCAGAGCAGCCACACAGAGTAATCTCAGGCCCTTCTTCTGCTTCTCCCAAGTACGCAACACATCAATCAAAATAAATCTTGACACACTGTTGGGGCTGCACTCCTGGTAGCCGTCCATAGTGGCCGAGCTTCCATGCGCTCTTCGCTGGCAATCACGCTCCTCTCCACTCCTTCTGGCACAGCCCAGGGATGTTGAAGAGTCCTTGGTCTCGAGTCCCGAGTCGAGTCTCGAGTCCCATTAAAAATATTGGGACTCGAGTCCGAGTCGAGTCAGAGGGGGGACTTAGTCCGACTCACGAATCGAGTCATCGAGTCCGAGTCCCCATCCCTGTTGTTCCCTGGAGGCCCTTGCCACTGGTTATTATCCTAGCCTCTTCAAAGATATTTAATCCAGAGGGAACAAACAGTATAGCGGTACCAACCGTGGTGCTTGCCACTGGAACATCAGAGCAGGCTGCCCAAACTAGGGCTCTGACCAAATCCATTTCCAAAATTATGAATTCTTTTCATTTGTTTTCGCTACAGAAGATATAGGACAGATACCTGTACCTGAACTGATGTTTTTAGGAAGGGAGTCTGAGGAACTGAGGCAAATAGTGGTTACAAAAGATGAGGCTCTCAACCTTATTGACAAATTGAAAGTTAATAAATCACTGGGCCTAGATGAACTTCATCCTAGCGTTCTTAAAGAACTTAAATATGAAATTGCTGATCTTCTAAAACAAATATGTAACATGTCCTTAAGATCAGCCTCTGTAGCTTGTCTGAGTGTGGAAAGCTAAGCAGGGTCAGGCCTGGTTATTACTTGGATGGGAGACCCCTCCTCTAGTTTCCTGCATTTAGCAGGGGGTTGGACTCGATAGCCTTGTAGGCTCCTTCCAACTCTATGATCTATGAAACTATGAAACCAGAGGACTGGAGAATGGCCAAAGTAACATCAATTTTTAAAAAGGGATCCAGGGGGGATCTGGGAAATTACAGGCCGGTTAGCTTAACATCTGTTCCTGGTAAATTGGTTGAAAGCAGTATTAAAGACAAAATTAGTAAGCATATAGAAGGGCAAGACCTGCGGGGGGGATCAACATGGCTTCTGCAAAGTTAAGCCCTGTCTCTAACCTGTTAGAGTTCTTTGAGAGTGTCAGTAAACGTGGACAGGGTGATCCAGTAGACAGTGTTTTCTCAGACTTCCAAAAGGCCTTTGACAAAGTCCCTCACCAAAGACTCCTGAGCAAACTTAGCAGTAAGTTCTGGTCACTGCACCTAAAAAAGGATATTGTAGAGTTGGAAAAAGTGCAGAAAAGGGTAACTAAAATTATCAAGGGGCTGGAGCAACTCCCCTGTGAGGAAAGGTTACAGCAGCTGGGATTGTTTAGCTTAGAAAAAAGGCGAGTAAGGGGAGACGTGATAGAGGTGTACAGAATTACGCATGGTGTAGTAAAAGTGGATAGGGAGACATTTTCCTCCCTCTCTCATAATACTAGAACCCAGTGGAGTCATCCCATGAAGATGATTGGTGGGAGATTCAGGACAGATAAAAGGAAGGCCTTCTTCACACAGCACATAGTTAAACTGTGGAATTAATTTCCACGAGATGTAGTGATGGCCACCAATTTGGACAGCTTTACAAGGGGATTGAACAAATTTCCTGGAGAATGAGACTATCAGTGGCTACTAGTCCTGATGGCTATATGCTACCTCGGCATCAGAGGCAGTTTGCCTGTGTACGCCAGTTGTTGGGGAACATGGGCGGGAGGGTGCTGTTGCATTCATGTCCTGCTTGTGGATTTCCCATGGGCAGCTGGTTGGCCACAGTGTGAACAGAATGCTGAACTAGATGGACCTGATCCAACGTGGCTCTTCTTATGTTCCTTGCAGGTTTGATTAATTTTACCTTTTGCCTGCCTTGAGACTCCGTAGAGATATGCAGCTTCAATTGATTTGGTAATGCCGGACCTTGCCTTGCATACAGGACCTAAAGCTGTCGAGTAATCTTTCTTGCCTATGCTGAAGCTTCAAGCTAGACTTCCTTTAAAAACAGCATACCTCTGGCTGCCAGTATCAGGGGGGTGCAGGCCCTGCCCCACCACCGAGCAGTCTGTCAGCATGTCTGAAACAGCAGAGCAGTCAGAGAAAATAAAAACCCGCTGCATCTCTCTCTTTTTGCTGTTCTGGAGACTTGTGTGAATGAGCATCTGGGAAGTATGTGGGAATCATGTCAACACAGTGAGAGTCTGAGTGCAGCAAGATGCAGAGCATTCTCCGAATGTCTCTGTCATTTGAACCCTTTGGCAATTCTAAGCCACCAGAGGCAGAGTTTGGGGATTCAGCCTGTGCTCTTTGGGGTAGCCAGTTGTGGATCCACCTGATAGTCGTTCCATCTAGCCCACTTTTAGCTAGCTTGCATGAGGCACTTTATCAAAGGTTTTGCTGAAGTCCAGATATATTATGTCCACAGAATTCCCACAGCCCACAAGGGAGGTTACCCAAACAAAAAATGAGATCAGATTAGTCTGGCAGGATTTGTTTTTGACAATTCCATGTTGGCTTCTAGTAATCACTGCTTTGTTTTCAAAGTGTTTGTAGATTGACTTCTTTATAATCTGCTCCAGAATTTTCCCGGGGATTGATGTCAGACTGACTGGCCTGTAGTTCCCAGGTTCCTCCTTCTTGCCCTTTTTGAAGATGGGAACAACATTTGCCCTCCTCCAGTAATCTGGCACTTCACCTGTCCTCCATGATTTCTCAAAGATAATAGACAGTGGTTCTGAGAGTTCTTCTGCCAGTTCCTTTATTACTCTAGGATGCAGTTTGTCAGACCCTGGAGATTTGAACTCGTTCAAAGTAATCAGGTGTTCCCTGACGATTTGCCTATCAATCTCAAGCTGCAATCCTGCCCCTTCAGCCTGTACTTCAGGTTTGCCGGGGGGACACGTAGACCCTCTTTTGGGAGAAGACTGAGCCAAAGTAGGAATTGAACACTTCTGCCTCAACTGTTATAATTTTGCCATCCTCATTATGTAGTTGAACCTCCATTTCTTTCCTCTGTCTTTTACTATGCATGTATCTGAAGAAAGCTTTCTTGTTGTTTTTAGCATCCTTCGCTAACCGTAGCTCATTCTCAACTTTAGCCTTCCTGACACTATTCCTGCAGTTCTGTGCTACCTGCCTGTACTCTTCCCTTGTAGCCTGGCCTTCCTTCCACTTCCTATATATGTCCTTTTTTGTTTTCAGGTCATCTCTGAGCTTTTTGTGAAGCCACATTGGCTTCTTCTGTTGCCCTCTGCCTTTTGAATTTCCTTTTTTAAAAACTCCCACCCATCCTGGACTCCTTTTCTCATTAGAGTCGCTTGCCCTAGGACCTTACTTATCATTGTTTTGAGTTTATTAACATTGTCTTTCCTAAAATCCAGGCTATGCATTTGGCTACACTCAGCTTTTGCTTCCATTAGAATCAAGAACTCCAGTATAACATGGTCACTTTCCCCCAGAGTTCCCGTAACTGCCACTTTATCCACTAAGTCATCTCTGTTGGTTAGAATCAAGTCAAGGATAGCCGATCCTCTAGTTCCTTCCTCCACTTTCTGTAGCAGGAACTTATCAGTCGTCACAAATCATATCTATTGGAGCCTAACACTGGGAGCAAGGATTCCCATGTCATGTCCTCTTGTGTGTGTTTAGCCCAGTGTTTCTCAACCGTGGGTCCCCAGATGTTTTTGGCCTACAACTCCCAGCATGCCCCAGCCAGCATAGCTGGCTGGGGCATGCTGGGAGTTGTAGGCCAAAAACATCTGGGGACCCAAGGTTGAGAAACACTGGTTTAGCCAGTCGGTTGAGCGAATGACCAGTTTGCTTTGTGAGTGTGGCAGTGTGGCTCAGATGCTGCTGCTTGTGGGCTTCTCCAGGAGACTGAGGGGAGATATGATCGCACTCTTCCAGTATTTGAAGGGATGTCACACAGAGGAGGGCAAAGATCTCTTCTCGATCATCCCAGTTTGCAGGACACGGAATAATGGGCTCAAGTTACAGGAACCTAGATTCCACCTAAACATCAGGAAAAATTTCCTGACTGTCAGAGCAATAAGACAATGGAACCAACTACCTAGGGAGGTGGTGGGCTCTCCCAGTCTGGAGGCATTCAAGGTGCAGCTGGACAGACATCTGTCAGAGATGCTTTGACCTAGATTCCTGCATTGAGCAGGGGGTTGGACTCGATGGCCTTGTAGGCCCCTTCCAACTCTACTTCTCTATGATTCTATGATTCATTCTTCCCCTAAAGTGCGCAAGATGTTTGTAACGCCCAACACATGCTTGGCACCACTCTTGTCTCAGTAATAATAATTGGCTAGTTAAGCAATCTCTAAGTAGCCATTACTGCAATTTAACCTAAATCAGTCTGAGTTGGATGAGACTCCTCAGTGCTGACTTGTGTGGCTGAGCACAACTGCACGGGAAACAGCTGGCACATTCCATGGGGAGGGTGCCTGTTGGCCAAAGGTCATTTATTTCAAAGATCGCAATGGGTCCTTTGGCGCCATTAGCATCCTGGATAAATCAGAGCAGGTTTTTAAAATGTGCATGCTTGGTCCTGGAGCTCATTTTTGGTAATTGGCTGACGTGAACCTTTCCATCTGCAGACTAATGGCTTCCAGTCCTGACAGTGCAAGTCAGAGTTAGGTAGGCGGTAAAAGTGTGCTGGCAATGTAGCCACTGCCAGTTGGGAGTAGGCAGTTCTGGGTTGGTTGGCAAGAAGCAACCATGGGGCAGTTCATATTTTTGCTTTATCTTTTTTTATTTCTGATGCACATTTTTGGGCAGTGTGTGTGTGTGTGTGTTGGGTTTTTTGGTTAACAGTGAGGTCCTTTTCTGTCCCAGAACATCCTTGGACCAGCCTATAAAATTGAATCCAGTCAGTTGCTCAGATTTGGCAGCTACCTGAGAAACATAGGCAAACTCTCCAAAGCTCTTCTTGAGAACTGACTTGAGAATTATCTGGTTTTCCCCAGAAAGAAATTGGGGAAACTAAGAACAATTTCCTGAGCCAATCCAAGGGCTCAAAAATAGCTCCTCACAACCCTCCTCACCACTTGCTTCCCTTCCCTTCCCTTCACCCTTCTTCACCATTTTTTACAGTATCTATCTGTGATTGCAGTCCAACAGGCCCATTTAAAGTCTTAGCTGGAAATAAAGATCAGATTTGATTTCAAAATTACTCTGTTATAAGAGAAAAGAATAGTTTTTGTTGGTATCACATTTGAAAACACAAAAACAGTTGGGCTACATTGGACTCCACAATGTTAAAAGAAGAGAAAGCAAAGCAGAAACCAAGAAATGCTCAGGACGCAAAGTAATGGAAGGGGTCCAGTGTACCCCAATAGTTTACTAGGTTTTCCCCCAAAAGAACATTACAAACAAGAAATCAGTGCTGCGAGTTTGTGCTACGAGAGTGTTAACTCCTTTGATGAAGGCAACTTGGAGCAGAACTACTGGTAATCCCTTGGGTGAACTTTTATTCCCGTAGGCCAATGGACCCCCTGCAGTCCTTTGTCATGTGGGTGTGTAGGCTGGTTGTTTTTTATACACACAGGAATGTACAGGGTGGGGGGAAAGTTCTACCAAAAAATATGTACCGGTACTTCAGTGTTCTTGAAGTGGAATAATTACATAAATGGGATTTATGATGCAGGTAAAATGCAAATGTTTCTCCTCCTGTTTTGAGAAGTTCCTGGGAATAGAAGGACCCCAGCTGGCTCAGGGCTTTGTTAATTTCATTTTCCCATTCATTTCAATAGGGGTAAATCAGACCCAGGCAGCTCACTAAGTTAAACATAATTTGTTTAACCAGTTGAAATGAAACATTACAGGACAATTGACCCCATAACTGTTGAGAAATACTTGAAATATGACACGGTTCAGGTTTGCTTGTTTTATTTTATTTTATTTTTACAAATATATCAGTCAGTGGACTCCACAGCAAGCCCACTAGCACAGGAGGGTTAAATCCGTGGCAATGTGGAGACAAAGGCAAAATCTAAAGAAGTGGAGGAAGATTTCTTCCTTCCCCTTTCTGTTGCATGCATTATCATACTGACTATTTATTTATTTATTTATTATATTTATACGCCGCCTTTTTTCCTGAAAGGAACCCAAGGCGGCTTACATAATCCTCCTCCTCCTCTCCATTTTATCCTCACAACAACCCTGTGAGGTAGGTTAGGCTGAGAGTCAGTGACTGGCCCAAAGTCACCCAGTGAGTTTCATGGCCAAGCGGGGACTAGAACCCGGATCTCCCGAGTCCCAGACCAACACTCTCACCACTATGCCACACTGGCTCTACAGTGCTTTGTTTAAACAGTGCTTTGTTTAAACAGTGGTTAGTGAGGATGAGCCAAGATCTGAAACCATGGTTTGATCTTGCCTTATTCTCACTAACCATAGTAGAAACAAACCACAGTTTCCTGAGTTTGAATGACATGGAGAGCTGCGGTTAGTTTAAACTGGAAAGCAGATGCTTCCAAACTCTTTGCAGGCAGAATGGAGGAGCAGGGGAAGTCTACAAGCTTAAGGCTGGCTCTTGTAGCAGGGAACCCCAGTTTCCTGTCACATCTGAACCGAGCCACTGTTTCCTATAGCGCAAGAAGCTACTTAGCTGCCATTAACCCGGTGATAGTTCCCTGCTTGTAAACTCGTACAGCTTTCTACAGCATTTCTGAACTCGGTGAAGGTGTTTGACACTGGTGCCACCTACCTGAGACTCAATTCCCTCTGTGAAAGTGAGAGCCAGTGTAGTGGTGAGAGCCTTGGTGTAGGACTGGAAGACCTGGATTCAAATCTCCACTCAGCCATAAAGCTCACTGGGTGACCTTGGACCAGTCACCAACTCTGTCTCACCTACCTCACAATGTTGTGTAGATAAAATGGTGGGAGGAGAGGACAATACGTTGCCTTAAGTTTCTTGGAGGGAAGGCAGAATATAAACATAATAAGCAAGCAATAAAAAAACAAAATGCTTTTGAAAATTATGCGCATTTCTCATGCTCTGTAAGAGAAAGGTGCACTATTATCACTGTGTATTCCTTAAAATTGGCATTAGCTCTTATTAGGCCTCTTTTTCTCCCTCCCAGGGAGTCCGCATTTATTGCATTTCTAATGAAGAAATTGAATGGGTAGAAATAAGGAGCTTGAGCTGCCTTGAAAATTAGGCCACAGCTGTCAGCCTGAAAGGAGAGCCTGCATCTCTGGCGGGCATCCTGGCAGAATCCACTGCTGATTAACCCCCTTTTAAATGGAGATTTTAAAAATCTCTTGCCCTGAAGAAACGGCAAGAGAGGCTAGAAGCATCCTCAAGGTAAATGGGATATAGAGCGTGAGGCCTCTTTGTATCCAGTGCTGTGGCCCTTTGCCTTTTGGTCTAGCTTTTGATATCATGAAGAGCTGCCTTGTGAGGCGCAGCAGGAATGTTTGGGCAATGACCCCCACCCTGCCCCCAAGGCTGCAACTCCCCTTTGCAAAGTGGTGGTGGGGCACCTCCTAGTCACAACCTCTTCTGCCATCAGGCTTCCACTGTCCTCTGTTGACTTTGTCCTCTTGGTAACTGATGCCATAATGTTTCCTTATTTACACATCTGTGTCTCACCTACCCGATGGCATCTGAGCATCAGTTAACCTTTGAATCTTTTGATTTTTAATTCTTTTAACCCTGCTTTTCTCTCAAAGAAGCAAACATGCTTATATGTGTTTTTTTAAAAACCCTGTAAAACCATCAAAATCCATCTTCAATTTTTAAAAAGGGCATCACTACAGTTAAACATTAGCTAGAATTAGAATAAATTAAATGACAAAGAGTATTCTCTAAGGGTAGTACAACCTTCCCCAACCTGGTGCCCCCCAGTGCTATCCTAGCTGGGGCATGCTGGGAGTTGTAGTCCAACATTATCTGGAGGGAGCCAGGTTAAAAGTTATTGCAGCACATTCAAAAAGCAGGCCAGGATGGTGATGGCAGTCCTTGGAAGGAGAATTCCATAGCAAACTGGCCACCACCATCAAGGCCCTGCTCCAGCCATGAAACAGGAGGAGTGGAGGCGGGTGATCCAAAGGCTCTTTTTCCTTTTCCTGTTTGCAGCCAGACCCATCAAGTGTAGAATAAATCTCCTCTCTTCTTTTCCCCTCACCCCCCAGCTCTAAGACTTTCGTTTTAAAAGGCTGTATTTTATATCTACCACAGTTAAGAATATCAGTTTGTTAACCGTGGTGGTAGTGGTGTCACCATGGTTTCCTTTGCCCTGAAGGGTGTGCTGCTGTGGGCTGATGGGAAAAGCATTTCAAGCTTCAGCATCTTCTCCGCTTTGAGTTGCATCTTCTGTCTCCTTGAGCTGTAGTGATGTTATCCATGCTTTGCAGTAATTTGTTTCCTTTGCAAATTCCTGCAGGGCCACAGCTGCTATGTCCGAGAGGGTGGCTGAGTTAAGTGGGAGAAACCAGGCAGACATCCTAGTGGGCAGTGCAAGGAGCCCAGGGCCTGCCCCCTGTGTGGTGCCGGGACGATGGCTGGAGCGGGGAGCATTGCAGTGGGCTTGTGTCTGGCTGGGTGGGGGCACAGACGGCACACGGGGAAGACGTCTGCTCAGGGGGGCCACTGCGGGATGAGGAGGAGCCCTATGGCAGAGCAGGTGGGGTTACTCCCCAGCCACTGTCCAGCTTAAGAACATCAGAAGAGCCCTGAAGTTCCATCTAGTCCAGCATTCTTTTCCCACAGTGGCCAGCCAGGTGCCCCAATGGAAAGCCCACGAGCAAGACATGAGTGCAACAACACATACACACACACACACTCCTCATGTTCCTCAGCAACTAGCATACTGGTTCTGTTTACTGATTTTATATGCTGAGCATCTAGTGTTACAAACAGTTAAATGGGTCTGTATGCATGTAAGTCGGCCAAAGGAAAAGACGAGCCTTCGATGTTGTCATACTACGTTATGGGGCAGGAGGACAGATGGACCTCTTCTGTTTATAATTGAAATCAACACATACCACATAATTGAGTTGTTACAAAGTGATTAAGGGTGCTTCCAGACAGAGCTCCTAGCACTACCAAACCAAGGGCCTTGTGCAGTTATTTGGTCATTCCCTCCTTAACGGATCTTCTTCGGTAAGGAAAAGGATGGAAGAAGCAGTGGGAAAACATGGGAAGTTGCAAGTGAAGACGACAGGGACCCCCATAAAATTCTGTGACTACATTAGGGTGATTGCACAATATAGCCTCTTCTGGAAGCATCCCACATTTCTCTTACCACATTTCTCTTTTAGGTGTAGACATCTTTCACCATTTCTGCATTTTTCCATATTTCACTTAACAATTCTGAAGGGGCATTGTGTGCCTTTGTTTTCTACTACATCTTTCAAGGATCACAAAGCAACTCTGGATTACTAATGCATGTTTTCAGTATTCTGTTATTAGTCCAAGTTCATTCTTTGAATAGGATTTAACTTTCCAAGCAGTAGAATTAACTCATGCCTAATATCCCTCATTTATATTTAATTTATATACACAGTGTCAAATGCCATCTATGTAGTACATTAAAGTTTTTTCTTCTTCATATTAGAAGCAATTAAAATAATCCTAGAGTTGGAAGGACACCTCAGAGATCATTTAGTCCAACCCCCTGCTCAATGTGGGCTCTGCACTGCAGGGTGCAGCTACAGCATCCCTGACTGAGGGCCATCCAGCCTCTGCTTAAATGCCTCCAGCGAAGGAGAACTCACCACATTTCATGGCAGCCTGTTCCACTGCTGAACAGCTCTCACTGTTAGGAAGCGTAGCCGAAATCTGCCTCCTTGCAATTTCCACCCATTGGTTCTAGTCCTGCCCTCTGGAGCAGCAGAGAACAAGTCTGACCCATCTTCTGCATGACAGCCTTTCAGACCTTTGATGGCTGCTATCGTGGCGTGGAAAGCTAAGCAGGGTCAGGCCTAGTTATCACTTGGATGGGAGACCCCTCCTCTAGTTTCCTGCATTGAGCAGGGGGTTGGACTCGATGGCCTTGTAGGCTCCTTCCAACTCTATGATCTATGAATCTATGTCTCCCTTTAATCTTCTGGGGTGCCCAGAACTGGACACAGTACCAGTACACAGTACCACAGTACCCCAAATGTGGTGTGACTAACACAGACTAACACAGAACACAGAGTAGGACTATTACTTCCCATGATCTGGACTCTGCTTCTGTTGATGCAGCCCAGGATTGCATTAGCTACAGGGCCGGTGCTACCATTAGGCCAACTAGGCGGCTGCCTAGGGCAGCCAGGAGCATAGGGCTGGAGGGAGGGAGGGCTCAAGTGGGAAAGGGGGGCACTAAATATCTGATCTTGCCTAGGGCACCAAACTGCCTTGCACTGGCCCTGATTAGCTATCACATCACTGGAAACAAGGACTGGACTGGAAACAAGGCCCTATGAAGAGAGACTGAAAGAACTGGGCATGTTTAGCCTTCAAAAGAGGAGACTGAGGGGAGATATGATCGCACTCTTCCAGTACTTGAAGGGTTGTCACACAGAGGAGGGCCAGGATCTCTTCTCGATCATCCCAGTTTGCAGGACACGAAATGATGGGCTCAAGTTACAGGAACCCAGATTCCACCTGAACATCAGGAAAAATTTCCTGACTGTCAGAGCAATAAGACAATGGAACCAACTACCTAGGGAGGTGGTGGGCTCTCCCACTCTGGAGGCATTCAAGGTGCAGCTAGGACAGCCATCTGTCAGGGATGCTTTGACCTGGATTCCTGCATTGAGCAGGGGGGGTTGGACTCGATGGCCTTGTAGGCCCCTTCCAACTCTACAAGTTTTCTATGATTTCTATGATCACAGTTCTGGCTCAGATTCAGCTTGTGATCCACTAAGACACCCACTTTTTTCACATACGCTGCTGCCAAGCCACGTCTCCCCCATCCTATACTTGTGTCTTTGATTTTTTTTTATACCTAAGTGGAAGTCTTTACATTTATCTTTGTTGAATCTCATCTTGTTAGATTTGACCCAGTGTTCCAGCCTATCTAGATCCTTTTCAATCTTGATCCTGTCTTCTATGGTGTTGGCTCTCCCTCCTAGCTTCGAGTCATCTGCAATTTGATAAACAACCTTTCTACACCATCATCCAAGTCATTAATAAAAATGCTGAACAGCTCAGGGCCTGGGACAGAGCCCTGCAGCACTCACAGGAACATCGGAAGCTGCTGTATCCTAAGTCAGACCATCGCTCCATCTGGCCCAGTACTGTCCACTCTGACTGGCAGCGGATCTCCAGCATTTCATGCAGGATTCTTTCCCAGCCCTACCTGGAGAAGCCGGGAATTGAACCTGGGACCTTGTGCATGCAAAGCATGTGCTCTACCCCTGAGTTACAGCCCTTGAGATCTCCCTCAAGGAGGATGCGAAGCCACTGACTAACTTGTTGAGTGTGGTTGCTTGACCAGTTATGGATCCACCTAACTGTGGTATTGTCCAACCCACATTTTATCCATCTTGTCAACAAGGATATCGTGGGAAAACTTGTCAAATGCTTTGCTGAAATCAAGTTATACTATGTCCACCGCATTCCCATGATCTACCAAGCTACTGTAGTGGTGTAGTGGTTAGAGTGTTGGACTGGGACTCGGGAGATCTGGGTTCTAGTCCCCACTCGGCCATGAAACTCACTGGGTGACTTTGGGCCAGTCACTGACTCTTAGCCTAACCTACCTCACAGGGTTGCTGTGAGGATAAAAGGGAGAGGAGGATGATTATGTAAGCCGCCTTGGGTTCCTTTCAGGAAAAAAGGTGGGGTATAAATATAATAATAAATAAATAGTAACGCTATCAAAAAAGAGATAAGGTTGGTCTGGCATGACTTATTCCTGACAAACCCATGTTGACCTCCTGTAATCAGTACGGAGAATTTTGCCATAATGATGTTCATGCAATGTAATACATATAATCAACTGATTATTATATCTCCATACAGAGTCTTTTGAGAAAGATGCATAAAACTGTTTCACGCACACATCCTCACTCCACCCCCACTGCCTGATGACTCTGCATTTCCAATCCATGGAAGTTGATGGCCTTGAGAGTCATCTATGTAGGAGTTTTAAAATGCAGTTTTGCAGCATGAAGAGTTAGTGTCTCTTTGCAATCGATGCTTGCGCAGTCTCCCTGGCACAGAAGTGTTGGTTTAAAATGTAGATTGCAGAATTTCCCTCCTATTTTTATGAAACAAAAAGCAATCTGTGGATGGTGCATTGGAAAATCATCTGTACCATCCTGGAAACTCCAATGAATCATGCAGTTCTCTGTCCTCTTTGGGAAGGGTGCTTTCAGCAAGATGAGACTGGAGCCTCTTATCCAGGCCCAGCAGCCTTGTGGGTGCAAACATTGCCAGACTGTCACTTCCTCCAGCATGAAGACTGCTTGGGTCCTATGTTTCTGCCATCTTAAGGGACTTACTTTGCTCTGAGCCAGCTGCTGTGTTGCTTCAGCATGTTTTTGACTAGACTGTCTACATGGGGTCATGATGTTTGACCAGCCCTGTGGCAGCTGCTTGTTTTCAACAGTTGTGTTCCCATAAAAGGATTGGCCACACATCTCTCTCTAAATGTGCTCATCCAGGAAAACTTGGGAGTTTGATGTCAAAAGCCAGAATGCCTCTGGGGTGTGATTTCAGAGGGTCTTTAGAATAGTAGGGAGGCCGTTTGGGTTTGGTCTTTTCTGGCAGAGAAGGGATGCTGTGAGGAAGAGGTTTAGGACACAGCCAGACCTTAGGTGTGGGTTACATCTTGGCAATATTAGGACTGGCTGGGTAGAATTGCACTTGGGACTGCTGTCTTCCTGTTGTGGTTTCCTGAATGGCTGCTGCTCTTGGGAGTTGCCTGCCCATCCACGTCTCTTTCCTTCTACTCACCCCTGACTCCGGTATTCTTCCACTTCCACTGCTATGGCATGCCCCAGCTTCCTGTTCTGTTCTGGCCCCTTTAAAGCCAGGGCTGACCGCCTGCGTGGCCCATGCTGCATTTCCAGCAGGGAAAGGGCAGTGCTATGGCTGCTGCCCCTGTGTGCATGCCCCTCCAGAGTGAGCTGCTGTCGCTGCTTTACTAGAGGAAGGCAAGGTCTTGGGGGATCTGTTTTTCTTCCTTGGTTGGTGCTCGGTATGCAATAAGATTATACATACAAATTTCCATGACTATGGGCTCTGCTTGAGCAAGTGGCTGTCCTACAGTCCCGTGTTTTAACAAACCAGAAATAAGGGCAGTTGCCAACAGGATCCTGGAAATTACGCACCTGCCAGCTTTCAGAACAATGCCATGGAATCCATCATGAGCATGGCCATGTTGATGGAGCAGGGATTTCCAGTCTAGCAGTCAGCCAGATTTGAATGTCTGTTCCTGGTGATAGGTTCTCGAGACAGGGTTATGATTCTGTTGGTGTACTGGCCACCTCACTGCCTAACAGTTTCCTTGCCTGAGTTGATAGAGGTGGTCTCAAGTATAGAATTGAGAACCCAAGGCTGGTGGTCCTGGAGGACATGAATATTCATGCTAAGGCTGTCTTGTCAGGAGCAGGTCAGGAAGTTATGGCCTCAACCATGGGCTTGGCTCAATTTATATCTGGCCCAATACATGTGGCAGGATATAGCTTAGATTTGGTTTTCTGTCCTGGACTAGGGGATCATGATCTGTGGCTAGAAGAGCTAGTGATGACTTGGCTGGCTTTAACAGATTACCTGATCAGTATGACCTTCAGGCTGCTTGTAACCACCAGAGGGGTGGTAGTCCAAACTGATGATCCATCCCAGGAGGCTGTTGAATCCAGATGGAGTTCTGAGATCTCTTGGGAATTTTCCTGCAGGTTTTGCTAGCTATTGTGCTGAGACTGAGTTGTATCCCCTTGGAATGAGGGGATGACTCAGACTCTCAATACGATTGCCCCTAAATGCCCATGAGCAAGTTGACAGAGCTACACCAGCTCTGCAGTATTCTGTGGAGTTAAGGCAATGAAAGGACAGGGCTGATGGTTGAGTTCGAGCACAAATGGCAAAGACTCGTAATGGGCACAAGCAAACACAGTTTAGACTCCATCTCTAATTTTATTCTGTAGCGGTGATGGTGGTGAAGAGATTTTAGTGCTCTGCTACCATTGTGTCTGCTCTACATTATCCAGTAGAGCCTTTTTAGATGGTGAAGGGCCTTCTTGGAGTTTGCCCTGGGAAGTCAACAACCTTGAAAGCCTGCTGTGTACCAATTTGCTGGACATTTTGTCAAGTAGCTCGAATCCACGCTGACTTAGACGCTATTGTTTTAAGAGTCAGAGATGGAATGTAACTATTGGGGCCCAGCTCCAGCGCTGCAGTGGGTGTTAGTCTGTAGCCAGAATCTGATCAGAAGTGGTCCGGAAGGGCTTGGGCCTGTTCAGCCTGTGGAAGGTCAGAATCAGTGTGAGTTTATCTCTGTCAGTGTTCTCAGAGGAAAGCAGGCGGGAGTTAAGTTACTCCTGTCTGGCTAGCTTTGGCCTTGGCAGGGAAGGAAGCTGGCAGCTTCTCTGTAAGAAATATACAGGCCTGTGGCTCACTGCTGGCTCGGCTTGTCTGAGCGTGGAAAGCTAAGCAGGGTCAAGCCTGGTTGCTACTTGGATGGGAGACCCCTCCTCTAGTTTCCTGCATTGAGCAGGGGGTTGGACTCGATAGGCCTTGTAGGCTCCTTCCAACTCTATGATCTATGAAACCTATCAGAAGAGGGCGTGGTTTTTGGAGGTGTCACACAGTTTGAAGCATCTCCCCTGAAGGGAAGAAGGGAGACGCCCTGTTTGGGCAGGGGACCTCGTTGATAGGCTACAATCCCTTGTCCGTTAGTTGTTCAGGAGGAGGGCTTTTGCAGCCACACCTTCACTTTTAAGTCAATGCCCAGGCTGGGAGCCTTTGCTAGGAACACTCTCATCTTTACTGCCCAAAATCCTCTTTGTTTGGACTTACTACCATCTGAGCCTCTTGGGGCATTCTTCACATGGACTCTCCGCCCAGTTTGGACTCTTAGCTTTAGAGTGTTGTGGAATTACTTATAGAGCCTATAGCTAATTGTCACCAGCTATATGATTTCTGAAGAGTGTAAACATTAAGTTTTTACCATGGAATTTGCTATAATAAAAGAGTCACTGATTTGGTGTGTTCTGTGTCAGAATGCCAGAGTGTGTGTTTGAAAGATTGGGCCCACGACAGTGACTAGAGTGCCATCTAGTCATGTTATTATGGATATCTTCCAGCTTGTACAGCCTGATGACAGAACAAACTGCTTGGAGGATTGAGGCCTACCACTTTTTCTCTGGACCCTTGCCCACCCTGGCTTGTGAAATCAGCCAGGGCTGGGATGGCTATTTGGACATCAGAGGTGATTAATACAATACCTCTTTGGTGGTTCCCACTAGCTTGAAGAAAGCAGTGGTGAGGCCACTCCTCAAGAAACTTAGTTTAGATCCGATAGTTCCTGATAATTACTGCCCTTTTTCAAATTTACCATTCTTGTGCAAGGTTTTGGAGTATGTAGTAGCTTCTCAACTCCAGGTAGTGTTGGATGATGCTGATTATTTGGAACCATGATAATTACTGCCCTTTTTCAAATTTACCATTCTTGCTGCAAGGTTTTGGAGTATGTAGTAGCTTCTCAACTCCAGGTAGTGTTGGATGATGCTGATTATTTGGAACCATTCTATTTGGGTTCAGGTCTGGTTATGGGATGGAAATAGCCTTGATCAGTTATAATAGACAACTTACACTGTGGAATGGACCAGTGGTGCATGGGGGAGTGTGATTTTGTTGGTTCTTCTGGAGATCTTAGCAGCTTTCAATACAATTGACCATGGTATCCTTCTGGATCAATTATCTGGGTTGGGCGTACAGGCATGTTGTTATGGTTCCAGATCTTCTTGGCCTCAGGAGGTGGTGGCGGCATTCTGTTCCACTCCATGGCCATTGGCCTGTAGAGTGCTGCAAGGTTCTATCTTGTCCTCCATGGATTTTCAACATAAACACTAAACCACTGGGCAAAGTTATTTGGGGGTTTGGGCTGAAATGTCATCAATATGTGGATGACATTCAGCTCTACCTATCCTTTCCATGTAATGATCCTAGGAGGCTGTAGAACTCTCAAACCAGTGTCTAGAGGATGTTTTGGGATAGATGAGGACAAGCAAGCTGAGACAAGATGGAGGTACTGTGGGTAGGGAAATCAACTACTTTGGACAGAGGGCAACATCTGGTCTTAGATGTGATTGCACTCCCCCTGAAGGATCAAGTGTGCAGTTTGGGTATGTTTCTGGACTCTGCATTAATTGGGAAAACTAGTTGGCAGCGGTGACCAGGGGTACCTTTTACCAGCTGCAAACTTGGAAAGGGTTGATCTTGCCTCGGTTATCCATGTTCTGGTGACATTCAGGCTGGACTAATGTAATGCACTCTACATGGGGCTGTTTTAAAGACTGTTCAGAAACATCAACTGGTGTAAAATACAGCCACCTGGATATTGGTAGAGGCTTGGGTGGTAAGCTGATGTGACACCTATACTGCCAGTACATTTCTGAGCCAAATCAAAAGTGCTGTGTGTTTTTTTTAACTTTTTGGACCTAAGTTACCTGAAGGGACTGCCTTGACCCATACCAGTCTGTTCATCATCATCAGAGGCTCTTCTCACTTGCCTGCTGCCCAAGGCTGTAAGGCTGGCAAGTACCAGGGAGAGGGCCTTTTTAGTAGTGGCCCCATGCCTCTGGAATAAGCTTCCTTTGGGAGTTTGTCAGGGCCCTTCTTTGAAAGTCTTGAGGAAAGCTCTGAAGAACCACCTGTTTTAATTGGCTTTTCCCTGAATTGTACTTTTGGGGCTGATGGCTTTAGCTGTAATTTTAATGATTGAGGATTGGGTTTTGGTTGTGTTATCGTTGGCATTGATAATTTTTATTGAGTTTTTTTCTATTTTACTGTATTGTTTCTTTTATTATGTGCGTTGCCTTGCCGGTGTTCCACCCTTAGAGATAGCCTAAAATAAATTTAAATGAATAAATATTACACTTCGCAACTTAAAGTAAGGTTTTCAAGAGATTGGTTGTCAGAATTGAAGGTTTAGAATTTAAAATTATATATCATATTGAACATCAAGAGAGGAACAGTGTGCAGCTAGGTGGCCACTGTTCCCATAGTGGTCCTGAGCATCAGTGTTGTCTCCAGCTTGACGAGGATTGGGGCTGGAAGTCCGAGGGAAAAGGGGATGCTTGGAGTGTGTAGAACTGTGTGGGTGAAGGCGGCAGGAGCAGGCAGAGGGAACATCAGGGCCTGCTCCAGTTGGGCTGCCCGCCCCCCAGGGCTAACTGACATCAAGGGGCCCTGTGGGCAAGAAGGAGAAGTGAAGGCGGCAGGAGCAAGGCTGCCCCTCCCAGGGCTAACTGATGCTCTGTTTTTTCTTGTATTTAATTAGACTGTACATCGCTCAGAGTGGCCGGATGACTGGCCAGATGGGCGATTCAAAAATATAATAAACAAACAAACAAACACATTTGTTGCTTACATGACATGGAAGTTAAGGTGGACAGTATAATTTACAACTTCCATCCGCTGTTGTAGAATGAGTGAATGTGTAAGTGCCTTAATTCTTCCCTTAAAGCAGGGGTGCAGAACCTCCAGCCCAAGGGCCAGATCCAGCCTACCTGTGGTCCCAGTCCAGCCCTCCAGGTTCCCCAGATGACCACGCCCCTTCCCTTGGCCCCACCCTCTTCCCCCAGCCACTGATAGCTTGATGGCTTCCTGGCTTTTGTGCAGTTTTTGCCCATTCTAGAAGGTTGAAATGCCTCTCCCGAAGCTCAGTTACTGGCAGTGAGGGCTTGAAGCTGTAACATGCGCGGTGGGGATGGTTGCATTTTTGGCCCCACCTCTTTTGTCTTTGGCCCTGCCCATAACTGGAATGCACCCCCCCCCAGGGGCTCCTCTGGAGTGGAATTTGAACCTTGGGCTGAAAGAGGTTATCTAACATTTCCTAGGTTTAATAAAAGAAGAAGAAATCCACTGGATCACATGGCCCCACTCTGGGAGTGGGGACAAAAGAGGTCTTTACCACGGCTCTGTCCTAGTTAATCAGCAGTTTTTGGACACAGCAGATCAAAGTTCAGGTCTTTGTTTTATTCAGGGATTTTTCTGGCTGATTTGGATGAATCACAGCAGCAAATAGCACCTGCTGCTCCTATATCGCTATTTGACTTGAATAGCTCATCAGTATGTGACATAGATGCAAGCTAGGTCCAACTCCTTCCTCCGGCCATTTCTCAGCAGAGCTGCCTGAAATGTGGTCAGAGAATGTCACTTTAACACATGGATCCTCCATGCCAACATTCAGGTCATTTGGTGAAATATTCTGGATTTTATTAACATTTAGAACATTAGAAGAAGGTTTATAATGGTGGGATGTTGTTTGACCTGCTTGGCTTATGTATACAGTCACTCCCATTCCTCAAAACTGAGAAATATCTAACAATGGGCATGCTTCAACATCACAGAACAGCCCTAACCAGAGCAAGATTCGAGCAGCTTGAATCTATGGTAAAACATGGCCGCTACCACCAAGTGCCATACCCCGACAGAACATGTGTTTGTGGCGCACGTCCTACTTAACTGTGAACTCTACACTTCAGCGAGGACATCTTACCTACTTCTGCTTCTTGACAGAACTAAATTCTGGGATCGTCACAAACGTTTGGGATATCTCCTTGAGGGCACAGTTCATACGTAGCTCTAAGAACTGCCAAATTTATAGCTAGGGCCTCCCAATTGAGATCACAATTCATAGATCAAATTGGAGTTGTATGCAAAGGCGACGAACTAATCTTAATTTATACTGTATTAGGAGTATACTTATTATAAGTTGCCCACCTGTCCCCCTACTTTTTTAACCACCTAGTTTTCTAATCATTTATTGATCCCGTAACCATTTTATCTTACCCCTACTCCAATCTGATTTTATTAAATTTTACATAATTTTATTTTATTATATGTATGGTACTTTTGATACGGTCAAATGGACTAATCAATAAAGGATATCTATCTATCACTCCCATTCCTTTCTGATTCCACAGTTGGCAAAAACGGCGACTGTTCTAGCCACCCACAGTCCTCTGCGTGTTCTTGGTTTTCAGATGAATAGGGCTTTGAAGTCAGGGGTTAATTGTTGCTCCTCGGGGATGGCTCTGTGTGCACAGCTAAGTGGAGGCCTTCTTCCCGTGACGCACACTCCAGAAATGTGGCTGGAAAGCTCCGTGCGCAGCGGTGCCGTTCTTGAGCACGCGCCTTTCTCCCCCCCTTCCCCCCCCGGGCCCCCCACTGTCGCTTCTGTCTGTGCCTCTGCCGCAGTCCGACATGGAAATGAGTGGCCTGGAATCCATCTCTTCCCCATTGCTTGCCTCCACCCCACCAGGGAGTCATCCTCCAGGGAGTAATCTTGGCCCTTCCACGTTGAGGGTACAAGGAGAATTGCACAAACACCAAATACTACTCTTGATGTAATACTGTGAAGGACTGCCAACCGGTCCTTTCCTCAAGACACGATATCAAAGGTGCAAAACTGCCAGCCTTAGCTCTGCCGTCTTGACCTGATTCTCTCGGGGCCTTGCCCTCGGTCTATACACTGGATTTTAGCACTGAACCACAGAGGAACCACACACACATACACACACACACACACACACACCGTGTGGGGTAAAACCAGGAAAGTTTATTTAAGGTAAACCGATTACAACAAAAGGTGGGAAATGAGGGAAGGAGAAACGGTGGGGAGACACTTTGGTATACACAGTAGAGCTATAAAACAACAAAGCTAGTTCCTTTACTACATAACTACCCAGGCACTCTCTTTACCTGGGGGCTGGTCTTCTTCGGGGCTGCCTCAGCAAAAGCCCTACCCTGCGCTTCTTCACGTGCAGACCACAAGGCCGCAGCCACAGTATAGATTCTCCCCCCCCCACCCCTCCTTTCAGTAGCCCAGGTGTCTTCAGCCAATCAGGATGAACTTCATCTGGCCAGGCAGGGGAGGGGTGGCTCTTTGCCGCATTTGCATGCAAATAGCTGTGGCACTGATTCCGGAGCCATCAGAGAAACTAGGTACATTTGCATGACTTTCCCAGCCCCCAGCTGGAATTATCTTGTTTACAGGTGAGGAGGTGTGTGTGTGTGTGGTGCAGGAAACTCTGACGCTTTTTCTCCACAAATACCCTCAAATGTGAAAACAGATTCAGACCATGAAAGGCCTGTGGCTTAAGCTGGCTCAGCTTGTCTGAGCGTGGAAAGCTAAGCAGGGTCAAGCCTGGTTGTTACTTGGATGGGAGACCCCTCCTCTAGTTTCCTGCATTGAGCAGGGGGTTGGACTCGATAGCCTTGTAGGCTCCTTCCAACTCTATGGTCTATGAAATCTATGAAAGGATCATAGGAAGTTGGGACATCCTTCTCTTTGTCTACTGTTAGAACATTTTCATATCTATAAAACTGTCTTTATGAAAACCTCTATGCTAAAAAAAATATCCATGCACGCAGCCTTTCTGATCGTTGTCACCTCTCAGGACCACCTGCTACTTCACTGAGTAGCATTACAGCTGGTGTGGAAGGGACTGCAGTTAGAGTTAATTTATTTTTATTTTATGTATTTTATTTATTATATTTTTAAATCGTCCATCTGTCCAGTCACCCGGCCACCCTGGGCGATGTACAACAGGATAAAATACAAAAAACCCCAATTAAAACAATATAATTTTTTTTTTTAAATCCTAACCCACCCATATTCCCGCCTGAAAAGCCATGTTTTTAAAGCCCAGCGGAAGTTCATCAAGGAGAGGGCATGGTGAAGGTCACTGGGGAGGGAGTTCCATAACTTGGGAGCCACCACAGAGAAGGCCCTCTTCCTAGTCCCCACCAGCCTGGCTGCTCTGGCTGATGGGACAAGGAGAAGGCCATCCGTGGCAGACCTTGTTGAGCGGCCTACTTGATGCTGCTGGGGCGCTCCTTGAGATAAGCTGGACCGGAGCTGTATAGGGTTTTAAAGGTCAAAACCAACACCTTGAATTCAGCCCGGCAAGCAACTGGTAGCCAGTGCAACTCCTGGAGTACCGGAGTGATGTGATCTCGCCGGCGGCTGCCTTTAACCAGGCGAGCCACCGCGTTCTGTACCAGCTGTAGCTTCCGAACCGTCTTCCAGGGTAACCCCACGTAGAGCGCATTACAGTAGTCTAGGCGAGAGGAGACCAAGGCATGAACCACCGATGGGAGCAGATGATTTGTAGGGGTGCAGCTGCCGTATCAGATGGAGTTGATACAGCGCTGCCCGGCTCACAGCTGACACTTGAGCCTCCATGGACAGCTGGGAGTCTAGAATGACTCCCAAGCTGCGGTCCTGGTCTTTCAAGGGTAGATGTACCCCATTCAGCACCAGGTCAACATCCCCTAACCTCCCCTTGTCCCCCACCAGAAGTACCTCGGTCTTGTCGGGGTTCAGTTTCAGCATGTTCCTTCCCATCCAGCCACCGACTGCCTCCAGGCACTTGGACAGGGTCTCAACGGCCAACCTTGGTGAGGACTTGAAGGAGAGGTAGAGCTGTGTGTCATCTGCATATTGATGACAGCGCACCCCAAACCTCCTGATGATAGCTCCCAGCGGCTTTAGGTAGATGTTAAATAACATTGGGGAGAGGATGGAATCCTGCGGCACCCCACAAGTGAGCGGCTGAGGGTCCGAGGCCTCCCCGAGAACCACCCTGTGGTACCTTCCAGAGAGGAAGGACCGGAACCACAGCAATACAGTGCCTCCCATGCCCAACCCCTCCAGATGGTCCAGGAGGATACCGTGGTTAACGGTATCAAAAGCCACTGAGAGATCGAGGAGGACTAGAAAAGAGCATTCACCCCTGTCCAAAGCCCTCCTCATATCATCCACCAAGGCGACCAAGGCCGTTTCTGTTAAGTGCAGACTGTGGGCCCTGCTGGTCACCAGGATCTGCAGGAGTACGTTTCTGTACCCTCAGTGCCTTGGAACAGTGGTAGGCAGAGGTAGATTGGGATCTACTGGCAGATCTCTAGGTGGTCTGCAGTAGATCTGCAGGGGTCTTTGACTCCCAATTTTTTTTTAACAATAACAGTAATAGCATGACTTTTCCCTGTCTAATTTAGGCTACTGAAAGGAAGAAATCTTGGGGTGATCAGTGGACTATTGTGTGAGCTGTGAGCTCAGCTCAGTTCTGCTACTAGAAACAAAGTCCTAGACTCTGAATGTCCTCAGATGCAACCTGTTCTTTAATTCCGAGCATATGGCTCCAGTTGGTGGATCTTTGGTTTCTAGTAAAAAACCAAGTAGACCCCCCCCCCCAGCCTGAAGTCTCCCCACCCTGCCTTAGAACAAGTCTTTTGACTTGTTTTAAGGCAGGGTGAAGCATTCTTGGAGCCTGCAAAGGCACATTTCAGACTGGATGCTGAGCCTGCAGTGGTGCTAGACAGGTTTGCTCCTAGTGATGCTTTGCATTTCAAAGTAAGCAAACCCATGAACAAAGGGAGCTGCCCACAGCCAGGGAATGCGAATAATAAATATGGTAGCTGTGTGCCTGGATTCTACCATCTCCTGTTGGTAGTAGGTAGAATATGTTAGTGTCAGAAAAGCCATCTCTTCCAAGAGAGAGCAGAGCATCCTCCTAGCAGCCCCTCCTTGCGCATGTTGTGGCAGGAACATGTAGCTAGATATCTTGGGAAACCAGCCTTGAGTGAGGATCTTATGGTCTAGGTTGGAACTGTAAGATTCCGGCTGAACATCAGGAAAAGCTTCTTCCATCCGCTTCGTAGAGCGATACGCCAAGGAACCAACTACCTAGGGAGGTTGTGGGCTCTGGAGGCATTCAAGGTGCAGCTGGACAGCCATCTGTCAGGGACGCTTTGACTTGGATTCAGTCCTGCATTGAGCAGAGGGTTCGACTCGATGGCCTTACAGGCCCCTTCCAACTCTACTATTCTATGATTCTAGATATGATAAAGGTGAACAGAACCTAGAACCACCTTTATTCTGAAATCACCAGAAATCATATTTCCAGGGAAAAAAGATCCCCCTTCCAACTCTACTATGATTCTATGACCTTTTGGCTTTTTATCAGCTTGGCCAGAAGGAGGTTTCTGACTTGCTGCTCATGTCTAAATCAGCCCCTATGGATAAGGTGCAGTTGCTGTATGGCTTGTGTCAGTCCTAGGAGTTGTTGCTTATACCTTCCCGGGTGTTTCTGCTATCAGCCTTTGTTGGTCTGATGAAGCCTTGTGCACTTGATATCTGCGCTGGTTGGGTCCTCGGCAAATGTTCTCACCCACCTGCTTCTGTTGCGGAGCCATTTGCTTGCCTGCCTCTCTTTGGTCTGTCCAGGGCCCACATGTCCTAATCCCCCTCAACCCCCTTGTCCAAGGGAGGTATATGGTAGGGACTCACTTTGAATTAAATGGAATTAAATCGTCTTCAGAAATGTGTGTGTTCCACATTTCCCAGATTACTGATAAGACATCAGGGAGTTTCCATGCGGAATGCTTCAGCTGCTGGCTGGGATCATTGAAGACACCGGCTGCTGCATTGTCGGAGTTGAATCCTACGGCTTTCCAGCCCTCTCTTATCCCTCCTTTGTGGAGAGCCCCCATGAACTTCCCAGTAGTGGAGCTGGGCAGAAAAGCAGTCCAAGTAATGGAGTCATCTGTTTGAAGCAAGGAAATGGAAGGAGTCTTCTGAGTAGCCAAATTTCTTTCAAGCCTGCATGGATTGCAGCTGTTGTTCCTTTGAGGTAGTAGCTAAACAGAGGGAGAAAACCCTCCAAATGCCATTGCTGTGAAGCAGCTCTGATCAGTTTTCTGCTTTAGGAAAAGGATTGTTGGTTGTATCTTGATATGTAGAATCTTTGTGTTAAAATCTTGTATTACTTACCGTACCGTAAATCTCCTCCCAGGTTGTTCCCTTTGCTCTTTCCATTATTTTCAACAACTCTGCTCAGCTGTCTCTTTTCTAGTTTTAGTTACCTTATTTTGATTTATATGTTTAGGGCAAAAAGATAATAGTAGCAAGGTACTGAAGCAAGGAGGAAGTAAATTTTACCAGTTTTATGAAAAAATTAAAGCTGGAAGAGGATTTTAGTAGCAGCAGCATTCATGTTCCGGTATATAATAAACAGGGACCATCTCAGTGAATGCATGTCCCTTATCAATCTGTCTTTCTGTGCATTAAGCAAATATCAAATAACTTTAGCAGTGGCCCCACACTTCATAAAGCCTTTCTTAGGTCTGGCATCACACAATTTATAGTTCTGTGTTTTTATCAATAAATTTGCCACCAATTCTTGTTTTCTGTTCACAGATCCTAACAGGAGAATTAGATAATATTTTGAGGTAATTCCCATTATTTAATTTTATAAAAGTAAAAAAAAAAAAAAAACTCCCAGGATTGCCTACCACACATGAAAGATCCCCCCTTTTAAGTTGCATTATCTGCAACGGGGGGGGGGGGATGTTTTAACCATTTCCTCTGGTACAAGGGGACCAGGTCAGACTTTTCCTAGGGACCACCCAGAACCCGTGACTATGGCCTTCCCCAAATTATTTGAAAGAGCTTGGAAAATAGAATGAGCAAATCTGGCCAAGTGCAAAAGTTGGCCAGTAGGCACTATTCTCACCTAGTAAAGTCACGGAGCTCTTAAAGGTTCAGGTTCAGGTTGTTGACACTCCAGTAAAGATCCTCACAACCTCAGTGGATATCCTGGCCAACTGGGAGGGTGGCCGAAGGACTCATGTAACAAGAGAGTAGAGGCCACCTTCTGTAAAAGGCCTGAGGTGTCCATGGCGGCCTTTGCTGCCTCTTCTACCAACTCCATATTCACCATGGTCATCTTTCTCTGAGCGGAGGAGTGGGTAAGCAGACTAGACACCCAAGCCAGTGAAAGATGGGCTGAAGATTCTAGTGATGGCCACAAATTTGGATGGCTTTAAAAGGGGATTGGACAAATTCATGGACAAGAAGGCTATCAGTGGCTACTAGTCCTGATGGCTATATGCCACCTCCAGTATCAGAGGCAGTATGCTTATGTACACCAGTTGCTGGGGAACATGGGCGGGAGGGTGCTGTTGCACTCATGTCCTTCTTGTGGGTTTCCTGTGGGCAGCTGGTTGGCCACTGTGGGAACAGAATGCTGGATTAGATGGACCCTTGGTCTGATCCAGCATGGCCGTTCTTATGTTTCTATGTTCTTAAGATTGCACTTTTGGCAGCCCTTTTAGGAATCTTTTCCTTTTGCACTGATAAGTCGTCATCCAAACAAATAAAGTTTGCCTTACCAATTTAAAATGGGTCCCCAGCAATTAATCAACAAAGCCTTTAGTTTTATTTGTTCTACAAGTTAAAGCTTGCAACCCTGTTGCTGTAAGCCACTGTGAGCATGGTTTTACCATGGAAAAGCAGCATATAGATGAAGATGATGGTGGTGGTGGTGGGGGGGGGCATTAGGTGGGAAATACCTTCCAAGCCTGAGGTAAAAAGGCTGATGTTGAATGTTGAAACAAGCAGTATATAATTGAGCGACTTTATATTTGACTGGCTTCATAGTTGTTGGGCTGTGAAGGCGGATGAAGGCTGCAGCAGAGAATGGTTTTCCAATCGTCAGGGTAACCGTGCCATTGGATCTCTGCCGTACTCTGTCAAGTTTGTGTGGTGATTCGTTGTGCACCGATCTCCCCACATAAAACAGTTTCACGCACAGGCGTCTTCCAACCCAACCCAACCCAACCCAAACAAACAAACAAACAAAAAGTCCCATGGCGACTGGCGAATGGCAACGGGGGCAGGACTGTGAATCTGGAAGCCCCTAGTCATGGACCAGCACATGGGCGGTGGATGCAGACTCAGTCGCCCTGTTCAAGGAACGAGGTAGTCGAGCAGCTCGGCAGCTGTATCCATGACTGAGCAGCCCTATTTAGGATCCACTCTGCTCACCCCGTATGGGGAGGGGGCTAGAAAAGGTGCCCTAAACATAGTCTACCTCTTTCTCCCCTGACTGGATTACCGCGTCCAGTGGGGTCACCATTTTAGCGGTCGAAAAAGACATTTGAATTTTGGAACATGGAATATACGGACATTGCTGGATAACATAGATAGTGAACGCCCTGAGCGTAGGACTGCTATTATTGCAAGGGAGCTGAGACGGTTTAAAATTGACATAGCAGCACTTCAAGAAACTCGAAGGGCAGGAGAGGGACAGCTGAAAGAAGAAAAAGGAGGTTATACCTTCTTCTGGAAAGGACTACCTGAGCAGGACCGACGAATACATGGTGTAGGCTTTGCCATCAAAAATGAACTAGTGAACTCTTTGTCAGAAGTTCCTACTGGCATTAACGAACGCCTGATAACTCTTCGATTAAAGCTCGCCAATAACCAACAGGTAACTATTTTGAGCGCTTATGCACCAACATTAGATGCTGATGATGACATCAAGGAAAGTTTTTACAGCCAGTTGGACACTCTCCTGTCAGAGATACCTAAGGAGGATAAAATTATCCTCCTGGGCGATTTTAACGCAAGAGTCGGGCGTGACTTTGATTTATGGCCAGAAACTATTGGAAAAGACGGAGTTGGTAATAGCAACCCGAACGGACTCTTACTTTTGTCTATATGTGCAGAGCATAATCTCACTATCACAAACACGCTCTTTCGACAAAAGAATAAGTTTAAAACATCATGGCAGCACCCACGGTCAAAGCACTGGCATCTTCTGGATTATGTAATTGTCCGTGTTAGAGATCGCCGCGATGTACTTCTTACTAGGGCCATGGTGAGTGCCGACGACTGCTGGACAGACCACCGACTAATCCGGTCCACAATGGTTATCAACATTGCTCCCCAACGTAGGCTTCAAGGAAGGAAACCAAGGCGTAAAATGAACATCCAGTCCTTCAAGATCCTATTAAGCAAACTTGTCTTCAATCACTTCTTAAGGAACATCTACCTACGGAACCTCCTGACAACATTGAGGACCATTGGTCTAAGCTGAAAACCTCCATTACTGCAGCTTGTGAACAAACTATTGGATATGAAACTAAGAAACATCAGGATTGGTTTGATGAAAATGACAATGAGATTAAATATATAATTGACCAAAAAAGGAAAGCCTTCCAAATATGGCAAAATGATATTAACTGCGCTGCCAAGAAAAAAACCTACGCTACCGCAAAGGCTGAGGTCCAAAGAAGAACAAGAGAACTTAAGAACGCCTGGTGGAAAAAGAAAGCTGAAGAAATTCAACAACTTGCAGAATCTCATGATGCACGGGGCTTTTTTAAGGCCACAAGGGCCATTTATGGACCAAAAACCTATGGTACAAACCCTTTACAATCAAAAGATGGCACCAAACTCTTAAAAGACAAAGAGTCTATTGCACTGCGTTGGAAAGAGCATTATTATGACCTTTTAAATCGTAAATCTAAGGTGGATAATGAGATTTTTTCACAAATCCCGCAAAAACAAATTAAAGAGGAACTTGCAATACTCCCCACTTTGGATGAAGTAAAAAAAGCCATTAATCAAATGAAGAACAACAAAGCTAGTGGACCAGATGGGATTCCTGCTGAAATCTTTAAAGAAGGGGCCCCCGAACTTGTACAACATCTTCATAAACTCATCGAAAAAATCTGGATAAGAGAAGAGATCCCAGAAGACTTCAGGGATGCCATAATTATCACCCTCTTTAAGAAGGGTGATAGAACAGACTGTGGAAACTATCGGGGCATTTCTCTCTTGGCAACCGCAGGTAAAATATTTGCTAGGATTCTCGCAAACCGTCTTCTATCTATTTCAGAAGAGATCCTCCCTGAAACTCAATATGGTTTCCGCCCCTCTAGAGGGACAGTAGACATGATTTTTACTGCACGTCAGCTCCAAGAAAAATGCCGGGAGCAAAATCAACCCCTTTATATGGCATTTATCGATCTGGCTAAGGCCTTTGATACTGTAGACCGTACAGCTCTCTGGACTATCCTTATGAAAATTGGATGCCCCAATAAATTTGTGAATATCTTGCGACTTCTCCATGACAACATGACGGCAACGGTTTTGGACAACAACGGCTCTCATGGTGCTCCATTTAAAGTGGGATCAGGTGTTAAACAGGGATGTGTTATCGCCTCAACATTATTTGCCATTTTCATCGCCATGGTTTTACATCTTGTCAAGGGGAAACTTCCCACCGGTGTGGGAATTATATATCGAACAGATGGAAAGCTTTTTAATCTCAGCAGGCTGAAAGCAAAAAGTAAGGTAATTACAACCTCCGTTGTGGAACTTCAGTATGCTGATGATAATGTGGTCTCCGCACATTCAGAGGATGATCTCCAAACTATCCTAAATGCTTTTGCAGAAGCATACGAAAAACTTGGTCTCTCACTTAACATCAAAAAAACCAAAGTGCTTCATCAGCAAGTGCAAGCCAATCCTTTGGTGATGCCATCTATCCAGCTTGGCGGGACAATACTGGAAAATGTCGATCATTTTCTCTATCTTGGCAGCTATCTTTCTGTTACAGCTAACATCGACAGTGAAATCCAGCATCGTCTGAGCTCCGCAAGTGCCGCATTTTCTCGAATGAAACATAGAGTGTTCGAGGATCGGGATATTTGTAAGAAGACCAAAACACTGGTTTATGAAGCCGTTGTATTACCAACTTTATTGTATGCCTGCGAAACATGGACTATCTATAAACGTCACTTCCACCTCCTTGAAAGGTTTCATCAACGTTGCCTCCGGAAAATCCTGCAAATTACTTGGGAAGATAGGCGAACAAATGTCAGTGTACTGGAAGAAGCAAAGACTACTAGCATTGAAAAAATTATCCTTCAACGCCAACTTCAGTGGACCGGTCATGTTGTTCGAATGCCTGACTGCCGTCTCCCAAAGCAGTTACTTTACTCCCAACTCAAGGATGGAAAGCGGAATATCGGTGGTCAATATAAGAGGTTTAAAGATGTTCATAAGGCTAATCTAAAAAAATGCAATATAAGCATCGAAAACTGGGAAGCTCTGGCCCATGAACGATCTAACTGGAGGTTGGCCTTTCACAAAGGTTCCATGGACTTTGAAGAAGCCCGAGTGCAAGGTGAAAGGGAGAAACGTGCTAAGCGAAAAGCACGTCAAATGAATCCTTTACAGGACCATCTTCTATCTGGTAACCTGTGTCCTCACTGTGGGAAGCTGTGTGGATCTAGAATTGGCCTCCACAGTCACTTACGGACCCATCGCTAGAGTCTACACAATCTTCTTTAGAATTTCCTCCTTTTATCCCGGAAGACAATCTTACTCGGTCACGAGTGATCGCCTGATGATGATGAGTTGTTGGGTAAGCTCTGCCCAATCTCAGTAAGATGGTTCAGATGTTACAACAAACCATGGCTTGTCATGATGTCTGAACCACTATTGTCCACCAAACCTGGAGCTCAATCCATGTTTTGATGCTGTTTTGCAATCCACAGTTTGGGCATATTGTGTTCTGTTGCTACACCTGGGCTTGCACACCATGGTTTGGGTTGAAACTGGTGTTTGGGATAGCATTTTGGGATTATTGAATAGATGAGGGCAAAGGAAAACCATGGTTTGCCTGTACATCAGGAACACAAATCCATGGTTTGGCATCTAAACTATAGGTAGCAGAAGCCATGCTTTGGCTTATGTGTGAACCTAACATAATCAATGAACGTATTCCGAAATCCCTTCTGTAGCCGATTCAGGTAATAGTTATTGATGGTTGGCAACCCTTGAAGGATCAGCAGATGGGTTTATTTTATGTGTGGGGAGCTACTTTTGCTGTCAAGCGAAGTCTCTACAGATGTTCTCAGATCTTGCCCTGAGGTGGGCCTTTGGCGTCTGCCTAAGTTGGGTGGGGAGCATGCTGCCCTCCAGATGTTGTTGAATTGCAACTCCCATCAACGCTAGACAGCATAGATGATGGTGAGGGATGATGGAAGTTGCAGTCCAACAACATCTGGAGGGCCACACATTCCCCATCCCTAATGCAAGAAACCAGAAGCTTCTAATTATACCCGCTGTTTTGGTCTGCAACTGTTTTCAGTGAACCTTTAGGGCAGCCTTCTCCAACCTGGTGCCCTCCAGAGGTTTTGCACTAACTCCCATCAGCCCCATCTGGCTAGGCCAATACTCAAGAATGCTGGCAAGGCACCAGGTCGGGGAAGAGTGCTTTACGGAATAAATATAGACCTCACTGGTGGCCTGTGACCTCAGACCAAACAAGCAGTTCTGCTCCTGTCCTTGGGACAGCATTTCCCCAGAAATAGCTGTGGGTGGTTGGGCCGGCTAGTTGAGGTTTCTCTTGCAAGACCAGACAATAGACCAAGGATAGTCAACTTGGTCCCCTTTCAATGTTTTAGACTACAATTTCCATCAGCCTTAGCCAGCATGATTAATGGTCAGGGATTATGGGAGTTGTAGTCCAAAGCATCTGGAGGGCACTGGGTTGCCTACCTCTGTACTAGACTCTTTTCCTTGACATGTGGAAAAACAAGCTTCCCTTTAGGCCACACAGTTAAAAAGCAGCTGCTTAGAGTTGTGGAAAGTCTCCCACACACACTGTGTGTGGCTCCCCCACCTCATGTGCTATACTGTGGACACATGGATCGTGTCCATAATGCTCACAGAGTCCTAGGCCTTTTAAGTGTGCAGGAAGCTCCAGAAAGCCAGATATCTGCGGATGGGCTGAGAGCATCATGATTCAGCCCCACCCCTTGAAAGCTAACATAGGCACTTCTGCCCATGGCTTGAGGGAAGGGAGCAGTGGCTGCTCAAGCCCTGAAGTCAGCCAGACAAGACCACCAGGCTTTGTCAATGCTTGAGGAGATCTTTAAAGAACTGCTTCTCTTCCTGACTCACTAAACAGAGCCGCCTGCCAGCCCCTTCCCCAGGATTGGCTTATGGAAAAAAGGGGAAGAGCCCTTCCCGTGCTGTCTGCATTCTGCTCTCCGCTTTTTGTCCAGGGGATCGAGTCTGGATCCTCTCTTAGCCCATAACTGGCAGCGGCCTTGTCCAGGAGGGCCAGGACTTGGTTTCCTGTGTTCACACCCTCTCCTAATCCGGAACTGGAATCTGAAAGGCAGGCCAGGAAGGAGCAAAGCACTGCTGCGTTGATACGTCTGCAGGGCCCAGGGCATGCGGGTGCATCTGGGTGACATTCCTTTCATGCAAGCTGTTTTTAGATTTCCCAGGGCCACAAAAGCAAAATTCAAAGCAAAGCAAAGCAAAAACTGAACCACCTTCGCTTGCTAATCGAATCCAGACCTGCTATTCGCAAGCCGTTTCCTTTCAGGCTTCTGCATGATGGCAGCAAGACGTGAGCCAGTGAAATGTCAGAGCTTCTATTTCTGGGAAATGGCTCCTCCTCCCTGCCCAAGGGAGCCAGGCATCCCTCCCTCCTCCTGTTGGAGAGCCTGGCGGGTGAGAGTCTCTGCAGGGCTCTTCCTTAACTGTTTCCTCTTCCCAGTTTCTGGCTGCTCATGTAGCTTTTCCAAGAAAGATTTGCAGACTGTTCCTGCTCTTTACAGCCTTGATCTTTACTGCTGGTTCTGAAGCCAAAGAGCCCTTTTCATGCATCCTGACCCAGGAACTAGAAGTCTTTCTTACATGGATTGTGGCAGATTTGACCACAAGCCAGCAGAGTCCTGAGGACCTTCACTTTAGGTCAGAGGTCAGTCCCCCTTAGGGATAGCACCATCTCCTGGTGGAAGACACCACTTTCCAGGATCCTGATCTGCCACGCATGCCTGCACCTGCAGAGGGCATTGGGGCTGAGACCCACTGTTGGAGCCAATAAGTATACCTGAGCCATGACTGCCCCCACTTCCCTGCACAGTCGTCTTTTCCCTCAGATCTTCCAGCAGGGGCTCTTCTAGTTTTAACTTAGACACTGATCCTGCTACTGGCCAGGTTCCCAAATGTCCAGCCCCAATAAGGAGAGCCAGACTGGATTGGGGCCGCACCACAAATGCCTTGGGGTCCTCCTACCCTTCCAGTAGACAACGCAGATGCCGCTGATCCTCTTTCCCAACCCCCATCTTCCTGTTTCCTGGAAGTTAATGCTCGGTCAGCACAAATTGAGATTATGAGAGTTGTGGTCCAAAAAATCTGGAGCGCACCAGGTTGGGGAAGGCAGTTCCAGCCAGTTGATGCTCTTTTGCACTTCCTGGCTGGTTCAGGTTTCTTGGGTCACCTTACCCTTCATGTATGCTCTCCAGCCCATAAGGCCAGCATCTGTTGTGATCACTATACTGGCAAAGGTTGTCAGGGTCATTTCTTCACTCTCATCCGACCCTGGTCACTCATCAGCCCACAACAGACTTCAAAAGTTCAGAGATTGAAATCCTTCTCATGCATTAGGAGATTGCTTTGTAGGGTCCAACTGTGGAAGTGGAACCAGTGTAGTAAGTCCTAACAAGACACCTTCATGCCCATGCCCAGCAGTGATGCCAGGATCATGAGTCTGACCTGGTGAACAGACTTGAACTGATTCACCAGCTCAGTGAGTTTCCACATCTGTCTTCAGCTAAGGGCATGAGGTATGCAGCCATGCTCCCAGATGCCACAGTGTCTCCTTTGGGTCCAGCAAGCGGCCTTGCCCACATGGATGATGAGCCCATGGCTTCACAGGCACATCAGTTGACACACATTGGCTTGCACATCTTGAAGGACTAAATCCTTGAAAAGTGACTAAATAAGAATATTATCTAAGTAGGGAAATGGGCACATTACCTGCAGTTTCAGGTGTACTACCAGCTAGGCTATTGACTGGGGCCAGTTATAGGGAGGACAATGGGCCATAAGGCTAATTCTGGTCACCTTCCAAGACCTCCTCTAGGCCATTCATTCAGACAGACGACTTCTCCGCAAAGGCCTGTATCAACAGGTAGGGGTGTACATAATCTCAGTCTCTCTACATGGAGATCTATTTAGTGTTCTAGTGGGTGGAAATTTATCTGGCATCATCAGAGTTTAGCATCTGGCAGGACTGTCAAGCACTGTGGTATATTGGCTCAGCAGGAAGGTCATCCAGGAATCGGAGAAGGCTCTACATTCCCAGATGGTGAATCTTCAGTTTGGTTGGTCCCTTCTGACCTGTTTGTGATACAGGTAAACACATCAGTCTGCACGTTCATGTCATCTGTCAAGTCCCCAGGAGCAGAGGGAGTGAATGCTCTGGAAGAAGCATGATAAAAAAACAAACACCCTCCTGTTTCCTTTCCCTCCCAGGGAACTAATTCCAAGAGTCTTGATCAGAGATCAAGGGCAAAGATGATACTGAATGTGCCATGTTGGTTAAGGAAGCCTTGGCTCACAGATCTGGTGGAGATGTCAAAAGGCCACTCTGGATGTTGCCTGAGGATCTGCTGAAACAAAGGTTGATCCTACATCCTCAACCTCACATACTCTGACAGTGTGAAGGTTGAGCAATAATGGTGGAAACAGCTTCGACTACTTCAAAGAGGTGTTGAACACAATATTGGCATCCTACAAAGTGTATGACATCATACAGAAGGCTTTTCTGTAGTGGTATACAGATCAAGAAGTCGCTCCCCAAATGAAGGAGATGCACTCCATCCTTTTTTGTAGTCAGTGTTGGACTAAGAACTTAATATCAACACCCCAAAGCACCAGGTGGCCACACAGTAGTATTTTAGGGTGCAGAACAGCCTTCCCCAGCTGGCTGAGGCAATGCAAATGTCATCATGTGCGCAGACCTCCAAAGTTTGAACCTCTGGAAGAATGGACTCTCCCTTGTGCTCTCTCTCGCTCTCTCAGGCTAAATTGGAGCCATTTCATCCCAGTCCAGTTCTAACTCAGTACAAGAACCTCTTGGCACATCCTACATATTTGTATGTTTCTGAAAGCTGCAGAATCTGATCTGGTTCACATGACATGACAACCCACCATGGCTTAATTTACCTGTGGGGGTTGTTGTGTTGTGCCAGGCACCCCCAAGTCCCATGTTTGCCTGATGCCCACGGATGCCCGGCTTGCTGTGTCATGTGAACCCAGTTCAAACAACAACCCAGGAGTTGTTTGAAGGTTAGGCTAAAACAAGCCATGGTTATTTGAAGGTTGTCTAACCCTCAAACAACCCCTGCCACCTGGGTTCGCACAAGCCATGCAAAAATGGCACCCATCGGTGCCTGGCACAACATGACAGACCCCTGCCTGCAGATCAAGGACCTTCCTGTGTGGAGTCTCAACTGGGTGCTTATGGCACTTATGGCTGTCTTTTTGAACATTGAGAAGATCACTTATACTGGAGGTGATCCATTTAGTGGCTTTCTCCTCAGCATATTAGAGGGCTGATCTTGGGGACACTGTCAGCTAACAAGTTGCATATTTTCTATAAAGATAAGATGGTGCTCAGGCCTGACCCAGAAACCAACATGCCAAGTTCTCCATATTATTTTTTTTGTAAGTCTCAGGAATTGGTTCTCCCAAACTTTAGCCATCCACAGAACCAGATCAGTGTAAGTGAGATGCAAGAAGGGCTAATTGGTAAGGACTTGCAACACTTGGAAGACAGAAGCATTGTTGCTGTCTTTTAAACAGTATTCCTATGGAAGAATTGCTTCTATACTATTGTCATCTCTTTTTATTTTATTTTATTTTAATCCCGCCTTCTAAGGCCAAACCCTTGCAAGGTGGCGTACAAAATAATAAAAGAATAGAATTAAGAGCATTACAATAAAATGAATTCATAAAGCAGCACTGTCTAGATAGGTAACGGAATGGGGTGTGTGTGTGGATGGCCACGGGGCAGTGGGGAAGGTTCCACCTCACGTATGTACAGCTCACTCGGGTAAGGGAATGCCGACCAAGCAGCCTGTGAGGGAAGGTCTCCTCTGGAGAAGATCTGTAAAGTCGGCCTCAGGGCATGCCTCTACTAGGAAGGCATATCCTCAGCTGATGCAGCCTTTGGGCAGACCGTTCTGCAGATGGTCTTTGTTTCCTGAGGCGCAGCCTTACCCTAGCAAGCAATTTTTGGTGGGGCCAAGACCATCAAGGGCTACCTCTGTGGGGCATCCCCCCCACCTCTCCTACTTGTGCCTGTGTGGGAGAAGTGGTGGTGGGGAGCCGCACGGGAATGTTCCTCACTTGTCTCCACAGTTTATAATTTCTTTTAAGTTGGTTGACATGTTTGTGCTTCAGTTATATATTCCTGTTGATTAGGCCAAGAGAGCCGGGTCAGAGTTTTCATACTTTTTCTGTTGTGTTAGGACAGGGAGCTGCTTCCCCTGGTCAAGTGTGAAGACCACCTTCAACTGCAAGGTGGTGCTATCTCAGATGTAAAGGCTGCCCTCCAGGCAGGTGGAATGTATGCTTAGTAAACATTTCCCTTTTTTACCATAAAGATTAAATATCTGTTTTTAAAGCATTAAGTTTTAAAAATAAATAAATTAATTAATCCCAAAACCTGAATCCATGTGCTGTTCACTTTATGCAGAGGTGGTGTGGCAGTGATGCAAGTTCTTTCTAGCAGTAGATAGGTACTCTGTTCATCTGACTCTATCTGAAGTAGGAAGTAGGTGGTGAGCTCTCCCACTCTGGAGGCATTCAATGTGCAGCTGGATGGCCATCTGTCAGGGATGCTTTGACCTGGATTCCTGCATTGAGCAGGGGGTTCTCGATGGCCTTGTAGGCCCCTTCCAACTCTACTTTTCTATTATTCTATGTCAATTGTTTTATCAGGTCCTGGTATCTTATTGTAACTGGGTTTATTTAGCTGTTTTAAATTTTATATGTTAAAGAATTTATTATAGTATGGTTTTGTTATGTTGTATTTTGGGGTTGTAATTTTTGTGAAGTGCCCAGAGAGCTTTGGCTATTTGGTATGGAAATGAAATGAATTTGCTTTGTTCAGTCCTGGTGAACACCATTCATGGCTTTGCCATGTTGAGCCTAACCCAGTCGCCCCCAGCCTGGCGCCTGCCAGGTGAATTGCAGTCCAACACATCTGGAGGACGCCAGCTTGGGGAAGGCCAGACTGGCAACAAGGCGCTCCCAGTGGGCTGCGGCCCGGACGGCTGCCCACAACAGCGATGGGCAGGGCCGCTGCTTGGGCTGGGGTCCCGGGCCCGCATCGATTTCCCAGGGCCCTAGATTGGCCCCACAGAGCCCTGCGTGTCCATTGGTGCCAATGGAAGGTTTGCTCCTCAGGGGGCAATTTTCAAGGGGGGTTGCTCCCCCACCCCACATGCTGCAACAACACCCCCATCTAATCTAATCACAATGGAAAAGATCAGAATTTAGAACTAGTCAACAAATAAGCCTGATGTGGAAGATCTGGAAAACCAAAACTACCTTCTTTAGTTGCAAGTTGCATCCTTTTCAAAGAGATTCGTGGAGGCAAGGAACCCCAGGAAAATTTGGGAAACAAAACATTAAGTTTTTGAAAATAATTGCCAGGTATAAATAGAGGAATCCCGCATAAAATATATACAATCCTAGGTATAATACTCATCTTAAGTGTATTAACCTTACCCCACAAACTCAACTTAAGAGATGCCCATCTGTCTATATCCCGTGAGATCTCATTAATCAACTTACCGTACTCAAATTAAGTTTAATCATTTCGGATATGTCTCTAGAGATAAGTATTCCCAAGTAAGTAATAAAATCTGGGCACCATCGAAATTGCCATGGAGTTAATACACCCTGAGATATATTATCTCTGATAGACATCAGTTCCGACTTTGGCCAATTAATTAAATAGCCAGACAAATTGTACATCGCCCAGGGTGGCCGGGTGACCGGCCAGATGGGCGATTAAAAAATATAATAAAATAAATAAATAAATAAAATCACCAAAGTTCTTAATCACCTTCATCAAAGCAGGAACTGATGACTGGAGTTCTGAAATAAACAATAAAAGATAATCGGCATAGAGAATAATTTTAAAACTGGTCAAGTTTTGCCTGGGGTAACTTGAGGGCGATCCCAGTTCCCATGCCTTTGAATGCACAGCGCTGTAAAGCCCAGCTTGTTGGAGGCAGCAGCGCTGGGCTTTGTGTCAAGCGTCCTCAGGCAAACCCTCCAGTGCCACGGCGGGCTTGGCAGAGAGTGAGCGAGCGAGCGAGAGCGAGCACAGAATCGAAAGGAACACCAAGGGAAATCTGGCTTTCAGTAAAACCGTGGGGTTTCTTGGTTTTGTTAAGCAGAGCATTTCTTCCAGGGCTCCTCTCACATCCTTGTGATAAAACTTTGGGAAAGGTTTTGAGTCAGGGAAGTTGGGGAATTAGAACCAAAGGTGTCTGGCCGAGAGGATGGAGCACTTCCTTAAAAGTCGGAGACTGGAGGGAACTTCTGCCGGCTTCCCTCTTCTGGAAGGGTGCAGGGGCGCCTTCCCCTCTGCAGCACCTCCAGTGTACAAAGCACTGTGCAGTCTCCTCGCTTGTTTACTCTGCACTCCTGCCAGAAAGGTCATTGCTGTCCCCATAAGTGGGCCAAAAGGCAGGAAATGATGGCTTCTGTAAATAAAAAATAGATACATTTTATGGATGGGGAGTTGAGGATGAAGATACAGCTGCTGCAAAGCCTCTTTTTTTCTTCCTTTTCCTTTCTTTCCGTATGTCCACCTTGCTTTCACTCTGAACTCAGGATCATTTGTGGAAGAGCAGAGTCTGACTCCTGCTTCAGGCCTTTCACTCTGTCTTCAATTTTCCCTTAAAGGATTTTGACACTCTTGTACTTCTGCTTCCTCAAAGCATGTTGATACCTTCCTTTTGTTTCTCAGTGGCCTGGCTTTGGCTACAAGCCTGTTGGCACTCAGCAGCCGAGTTTGCTGTTGGAAGGAGCGGAGGCTCCTTTTAAGTGTCAAGTCTTCCACAGCGGGGCAAGTTCAGCTGCAGCCTCCTCGGGGAGATTGTGGGTGCGCTGCGAGGACAGAGAACCAACGCGTCGCTGCAGGCTTGCTGCGGCGGGGGGGGGGATATGCGCCCAGGGGTGGAGGCTGCTCCTATCCTGTGTACTCCCCCAAGAGGTTTCTGAGACCTTTGATGTTTGATGTTTGGAGGTGGCCTGTTTTCTCCAGCATTCACAGGCTGGTTTAAAAACACACACAGACAAGCCACCTTCTTTTGGTCAGCTCCTAATCTGCCTTTCCTGATGCCTTGCAGGCAACTTTGTCTGCTCCTGAATGCAGAGAACATCTTCCACTCGATGGCGGATATCCTGCTGCGGGAGGACGACCTCAAGTTTGCCTCCACCATGGTCCACACGCTCAACACCATCCTCCTGACTTCTTCTGAGCTCTTCCAGCTGCGGAACCAACTCAAGGATCTGAAGACACCGGTAGGTTGGCAGGGATGGCTCTCCTGTGTAGGGCAGCCTCTCTTCTCCCTCCTCGTAAGCTCGTCGGGCTGGGTGTGGTGGAGCTCTCAGTGCCGTGGAGCTCTCAGTGCCGTGGAGCTCTCAGTGCCGTGAACCTCCGAGCCCCATCTACCCCCGCTCCCCCCCCCCAACTTTGCTGCCTGGTCCAGGGGCATGATCGACATCAATCCCACCACTTGTGGAAGCTCTTTCCCCTAACTTGTTTCCCTTTTTGTGCTCACGAGCACCGTTGCCTCTCTCACCCTGAACATCAGCAACGTCAAACCTCTGGATGTTTCATCTGTCTTGGTGTGTGTTTGAAATGAATGTCCTGCTCTGAATAGCCGCCATGTGCTTGGCCTACCTTATTATGCTGAAGGTCCAGAGGCTGGGAATCAGTTGGGGGGGAGCGTCGTTGGGATGGAGGGGCCCGGGGAAGGGCCATGCAGTTCCAGGGGCTCAGTGTTTGGGTCCTTGCCTTGCCTCTGCATGGGCTTCTTATCTTGGCTCTGCAGTGGCCTGCTGGAGCTATAGCAGCCTTCCCCAACCTGGTGCCCTCCCGATGTGTTGGACTTCAACTCCCAGCATCCCCCAGCCAGCACAAGTTTGGAGAAAGCGGGGCTATTGAGACATGAAGCCTTTGAGGCGTGGTTCTGAAAGTGCTGGTGTGGGGGGTTCGTTCTGTTGCTGTTTCAAGGAAAACAGGTTCCCTTGGAGCTTCTGTCATTATATTGTGCCTGCCTGAATCCGCTGTTCTGGAAAGGCAGACAGAGCAAACTGAGTTGGTAGAGTAGCAAGCTTTGGAGCTGCACGAGACTCTTCTCCCGTGAAAGGCAGAGTTTTGTGCAACATCAGCCTTTTCTCTGCTTGTCGCATGCTCGGTCTGCTAAGATCTGTCCTCCATTCTGCCAAGCAAGGAAGCCGAAGAGGTGCCAGGGGTCGTGTGCACGCGCACGCCCTTCCTCCCTGATGCTTCCTTCCCCATGGGCCCACTTGGCTTCAAAGGGAAGGCTTCGGGCTTCGTTTCCCTCTGGTCAAGAAGCAGTGACGGTGCTCAGCACAGAAAGCTGGTCAGCCTGCCGGGGAGGCAGCGTTCTCCCGCCCCACCTCTTCTTTATGGGTGTGTCTCTCGGCTGGAGCAGATCTCTGCTGGAATGCCACTCCGCCTCTTTCCTCTTGGGCTGGAACACACACAGCCGCCTTGCTCTACCGCAGTGTTTCTCAACCTTGGGTCCCCAGATGTTTTTGGCCTACAACTCCCAGCATGCCCCAGCCAGCTATGCTGGCTGGGGCATGCTGGGAGTTGTAGGCCAAAAACATCTGGGGACCCAAGGTTGAGAAACACTGCTCTACCGTGTGGACGAGGGCTGCTGCTGAGAGGCTCCAAGAGCGCGCTGTTGCTCTGCTCCCCTCCTCTCGATATACCACAGAGGGAACTGCTTTGAGCTCGTGACACCAACGCTGCTGAAGCACCTCTGGAGAAGAGGCCCAGGCAGACTCAACATCAACATGAGGACACAAGGAATTTGGCCTTGGAGCTCCATCCCCCCCCCCCGTGTTTTCCCACCAAAGGTTGGCAAAGCACAGACCCAACCAGCAGCTCTTCGTGCTCTTTATTTCAGGCCCACCAGGCTTGCCTGTGCCACGTCTCTGAGCATCTTCCCTCCGTGGTCAGAGGGAAGCCATAGGCCGATGCCTCTGAGCACCACGGGCTCATTCCGCTGCGCCCCCCCCCCTCCGGCACAGCTGGAGAAGCCCAGGCTTAAACTATGGGAAAGCCACCGAGGCTAACCCTTTGGGGAAGCTTCCTAGCGAGAGTAGTTCCATAATGGGTGAGTAATGGGAGGTCTCCCAGGCAAGGCTGGACGATGGGTAACTTTCACGGAGGGGGTAGAGGTTGAGCCCTCTTGAGTCCGGGGCTGCTCCCCTCCCGTGCCTGGTCACGGCCCCCTCCCGAAGCTGCACGCTGAAAGAGCGCTGCCATTTCGAGACACGACTTTACCGAGAGTTGAGGACTTGCAGGAGGAGCCCTGTGGGAAAGAAGGCCTGGAATGGAGTCCCATTTGGGGCCTCCTGAGAATCTTTTGGGTCACTTCAAGTTTCCAAATTTGCCTGGGGAAATGCCTCTCCCTCCACCACCGGTACCAGCTTGCTTGTACTCTTGTCTGAAGGCGTCTGATGCCGCCGCCGCCGCCGAATTGCACTGCTGCCAGTGAACACTTCAGTTACATCGGCCGCGCTGGCTGGGAATTATGGGAGTCGTGGTCTAAAACATCTGGAGGGCTCCAGGTTGGGGAAGGCTGGGATGCATATTTTTGTTGCCAGCACCAATGTGTGAACCGTCAGGGCTACGGACCTGTAGAACAGGATGGCGCGTGTAACGTGGCCTTGAGGCTTCTGTGTCAGTGCCTGTTTGGCTGCTCGCTGGTCGCAACCAGCTAGGGGGATTCTGAAACATGGTTAGCCTGTCCCCCACCCTCGGCACGTAGCATGTTCGCACACGGTTCCATATCATCTAAAGGGGCCCCAGTGTAGGTCTGACGGCGGCCAATCCAGGGGCAGACATTTGGATCTGCCCCACTCGTGACAGTGGACGGAGGCGGGAAGAGTCTGCATGTAGGAGAGAAAACGGGGCATGGGGAGGGGGAGCACAGCCTAGACCCTCCTCCCCCTCCCGTGAAGGGGAGGGACTGCAGCCTAGTGGCAGAGCATGTGTTCTGCATACGTGGGTCCCCAGGGCCAGTCCCTGGCATGGACAGGCAATACTGGGCCAGATCCTGCATAAGACAGCCTTGCGTGTTCCGTCCCCCAAATGGCACCTTTCCCTCTGCTGGGCCCTCAAGTGAGCCCGGCTGCTGGAAGAAAAGCCCTGGGAGACGAGGGTGTGCTGTAGCCATGTGTCCCTTTCTGGGGGACCCACACCCTGCTTTCTAGATGGGTGGGAGAGCTGCTACGCAATGAGGATGGCAAATTGATAACAGAAGACAAAGAAAAGGCAGAAGTGTTCAATTCCTACTTCGGCTCGGTCTTCTCCTAAAAGAGGGTCTATGACCCCCCTGGCAAACCTGAAGGGGCAGGATTGCAGCTTGAGATTGATAGGCAAATGGTCAAGGAGCACCTGATTACTCTGACCGAGTTTAAATCTCCAGGGCCTGACGAGCTGCATCCTAGAGTAATAAAGGAACTGGCAGAAGAACTCTCAGAACCACTGTCCATTATCTTTGAGAAATCATGGAGGACAGGTGAAGTGCCAGATGACTGGAGGAGGGCAAATGTTGTTCCTATCTTCAAAAAAGGCAAGAAGGAGGAACCTGGGAACTATAGGCCAGTCAGTCTGACATCAATCCCTGGGAAAGTTTTGGAGCAGATTATAAAGAAGTCAGTCTGCAAGCACCTTGAAAACAATGCAGTGGTTACTAGAAGCCAGCATGGATTTGTCAAAAACAAATCCTGCCAGACTAATCTGATCTCATTTTTTGATCGGGTAACCTCCCTTGTGGACTGTGGGAATGCTGTGGACATAATATATCTGGACTTCAGCAAAGCTTTCGACAAAGTGCCTCATGATATCCTGATTAGCAAGCTAGCTAAAAGTGGGCTAGATGGAACAACTATCAGGTGGATCCACAATTGGCTACAGAATCGGACTCAAAGAGTGCTTATCAATGGTTCCTTCTCAAACTGGGGAGAGGTAACGAGTGGGGTACCACAGGGCTCGGTCCTGGGCCCAGTGCTCTTCAACATTTTTATTAATGACTTGGATGAGGAGGTGCAGGGAATGTTTATCAAATTTGCAGATGACACAAAGTTGGGTGGAACAGCTAATACTTTGGAAGACAGAAACAAAATTCAAAGAGATCTCGATAGGCTGGAGCGCTGGGCCGAAAACAACAGAATGAAATTTAATAGGGATAAATGCCAAGTGCTGCACCTAGGGAAAGGAAACCAAATGCAGAGTGACAGAATGGGGGACACTTGGCTCAACAATACTACAAGTGAGAATGGTCTTGGAATTGTGGTAGATCACAAACTGAATATGAGCCAGCAATGCGATGTGGCTGCAAAGAAGGCAAATGCTCTTTTGGGTTGCATTAATAGAAGTATAGCTTCCAAGTTGCGGGAAGTACCAGTTCCTCTCTACTCAGCACTGGTTAGGTCTCATCTTGAGTACTGCATCCAGTTCTGGGCACCACACTTTAAGGAGGATGTAGACAAACTGGAGAGGGTTCAGAGGAGGGCAACAAAGATGATAAAGGGACTGGAAACAAGGCCCTATGAGGAGAGACTGAAAGAACTGGGCATGTTTAGCCTTCAGAAGAGGAGACTGAGGGGAGATATGATCGCACTCTTCCAGTACTTGAAGGGATGTCACACAGAGGAGGGCCAGGATCTCTTCTCGATCATCCCAGTTTGCAGGACACGGAATAATGGGCTCAAGTTACAGGAACCCAGATTCCTCCTGGACATCAGGAAAAACTTTCCTGACTGTTAGAGCAATAAGACAATGGAACCTACTACCTAGGGAGGTGGTGGGCTCTCCCACTCTGGAGGCATTCAAGGTGCAGCTGGACAGCCATCTGTCAGGGATGCTGTGACCTGGATTCCTGCATTGAGCAGGGGGTTGGACTCGATGGCCTTGTAGGCCCCTTCCAACTCTACTTTTCTATGATTTATTTATTTATTATATTTATACCCCGCCTTTTTTCCTGCAAGGAACCCAAGGCGGCTTACATAATCCTCCCCCTCCTCTCCATTTTATCCTCACAACAACCCTGTGAGGTAGGTTAGGCTGAGCGTGACTGGCCCAAAGTCACCCAGTGAGCTTCATGGCCGAGCGGGGACTAGATCCCGGATCTCCCGAGTCCCAGTCCAACACTCTCACCACTACGCCACACTGGCTTCTATGATTCCTTGTATAAGTGAAGCACGAGGACTTCTCTGCCCCGTCTTCCTCCACTGGCTGCTGCGGACGAGCCCGGGGGCTACCTTTCCCCCCATCCCAGGCACTTCTACACGTTGCCACCCTAAATATTCCCAAGGGCCCAAACCAGTTTGCTCTTCCAGTAGGGAATCTCCATTCCCTCCCTCCCTCCCTCCCTCCCAGGTGGTTCGTCTGAGCCCCATTCCAGTGGAGCTGCCGTGTGTGCAGCTTCTTTGGCATGTGCAAAGTGCTAACAAGGTGTTTAGGGTGCTGCAGAGCACAGAAGAGGCAGGTGAAGGGGAGGCTGTAGGGACCAAGGAGCAGTAGCGCATGGGGGGGGGCTGTAGACAGCAAGGCGTGGTCGGTAGTGCTGAAGCCTCTACCCTGACAGTGCCCTGCTTAGACTTTCCACCACCACCACCACCACCGACATCACCCGGCCAGCGGCAGTTTCAAGCTGTTTTCTGCTCTCAGGAAGGCGAGAAACAATTAAAACACACACACACACACACACACGGAGCCTGAGGGTGCCAGATCCCATGTGGAGGGCACACCTGGCTGCTACACACATGATGGTCATTCTGCACGTGGCAGCGACGTCAGTTCATGCCCTCCTCCAAGGTCACCTGGTGTGCCTGGGCCTAGTTGTTGCAGGAGAGTGCCCCCCCCCCCCCGTCATCAGATTGTGGGGTGCTGCTTAACTGGCTGAAGGGTTTGGCGTGAAAGAGCGGACATTTCTGCAGTTGTCTGTTGCGCTGTAACCCTTCTTTTTCTCCTCAGGAAAGCCTCAACCTCTTCTGCTGTCTCTACCGCTCCTGGTGTCACAACCCCGTGACCACGGTGTCCCTCTGCTTCCTCACGCAGAATTACAAGCATGCCTACGACCTCATCCAGAAGTTGTATCCTTCAAGTGTACGGAGGGCGGCGGGCAGGAGGCGGGCTTCAGCCTGTGGTGGTTGCTGTCGTCGTGGAGTCCTAAACACACCTCAGAAACCGTTGGCCGCTTGGGCCCTGGCGAGCGGCAGCGCATGCTGACGGGGGTTGCTCAGTCCCCAGGGCGTTTGCACTGTGGCGATCTCTGTTTCCTGAGAGTGCGTGGGGAGGGGGGTGTTTTTTTGGAAGTCTCCATTAAGCTCCACAGTAGTGACAGGGACCAGAAATGGTCCTGGGACTGCAGAGTGGTGGGGAAAAGCTTCCAGACGGAAGAGCGCATGACCTGGAAGAACGGTGCACGGGGCTGGAGTCGCTCCCCTCCTGACAGGTGGATCGGAGGGCTGGCCTGGAGCCTCGTTCCGCCCACGCACCAGATCGCCAACATGCTGCTGGGGAGCAAGTGGTGAGCCGTGCAAGCAGTGGCCTCTCTGCATTTGGCTTTCTTGCTCTTGCAGAAATGCAGCACTGGGAAGAATGGCTTGAGCCAGGCCCTGTGCGCGTCCCCACATCTCCTAGAAGTTGGTGCCTGGGGTCCCTGCATTTTCCCCATGCTTGAGCAAGTGTCCCCTCCTCCTCACGGTGAACACCTAGCGATGCACACGCAGCAACTGTTAGGGGCAAGGCAGGGCCTCCGTGCCACATCCCAGCCCCAGGCACTGTCCCAAGGCCCTCGTCTTTGAGGACAGGTCTTGCAAAAAAAACTCCCAAGTTCTTTAAAAGCCTATGTGTGGGCAGCAACAGAAATGCTGAGGAACAACTAGCTGTTTCCATATGGAGAGGGCGTCCCCATGCCTCCTTGGTGCAGCATTTGGGGTTTAGTTTTATATGGCAATATGGTTCTGGTGATGACCTTGCTGAGTGCCTGCCTGCGGGTTTCTGGCTGCCTTGCGAGTGCATGTCACAGAGGGAAGCACACCTCTCAGGTCTCTCAGGCGGTGAGTCTTAGAGCAGCATTCCCCAGCCTGCTCCCTCCAGACGTGCCAGACCTCAGACGCCAGCCACTGGCCCCGCTGGCTGGGAATGGCGCTTATGACTGGCTCCAGCAACGCTCCCAAGATCTGGACATCCCGGGAACCTTTGGATGCAAGAGCGAATGCTGCGAATGCTCAGAAATAAGACAGGATCTTTGGATCAGCAAAATAGAGTTTGGCAAAGGCTGTGTGTGTGTGTGTGTGTGTGTGTGTGTGTGTGTTTCATCCACAGAACAGCCCTGTGGAGCAGGCCATGCTGAGGGATGGTTACTGACCATTGAGCTTCATGGCTGAGCAGGAATTTAAGCCCAGGTCTCCCTACCCACTGCTGGCTCTCCTCCATAAGGTTGTTAGCTGGAGGTACCCAACCGACTGTGGGGCTGAAGTTTGCTCAGCCAGCTGCTGACTTGAAGTCTGCATGATGGATGGTCAGCGAGCCAGCCCGAACACCGAAGCAGCAGGTGTTTGCGCTTTGGAGGCTGCACCTGTCGGCGGACTCCGTACCTCCTCTCTGCTGGGGATCCATGCAAGAGGGAGTGGCTGGCACAAAGCCGCCCGCAGGGCACGACCTGCCGAGGGCTGCTGTTTAGGCCTCCTCCAGACTCTTTCGGAGATGCAAAAGGGCCCTGGGTGGTGACTGTGTCCCTAGAGTTGATTGTCCTAGAGGAGCTCAAGGTGGCCAGGCTGGTCCTGACCTCCCTCCTTATGCATATCCAGGTCCTTGCCGTAGACCAAAGCTATTCTGAGGGCTCCTGAGGCCTCCTGCCCCTTGCAGGATGTGTGAGTCGTAAGCCAAAGGCAGTGTGGTTCAACACGCAGGCCTTTGTGGGATTTTAAGCCAGTTTTCTTCTTGTAACGTGGCACTTTACGTACAGCAGGTTTGATGGGTTTCTACCCCTGGGGCTTTCCATCGAAAAAGAGACAGTGGGTAGCAAGAGAGGCAGGGGGAGGACTGGCATGAGCGCCCAGCAGGGCAAGAGGAGGTTGGGATTATTTCAGTGACATATAATTTGGACACCGTTGCGATAGGACGGTCTTCCCCATCCTGGGACCCCACCTGGAGCATGCAGTAGGACATGGGTTGTTCCAAAGACTTCCTGGGAAAGGTGAGTTTGGGGGGCCGTTTTTGACATGTTATTCACGGATTAAAGGCCCAGGGGGCAGTTCTCTGAAGCTAAGGCCCGGTTTGTACCCTTAGCACATTTGTGTTGAGGATGTCCAGGATGGTTGATCTGAGGGACCTCAACATTCATGCCAAATCCATCGGATCCGGGGTGGCTCAGGGCATCATGGCTGCCCTGACAACCACGGGGCTGCCTAGACCTGTCATTGATCCAATTCCTATAGCAGGACACACTCCGGGTTTGTTTTCCTCGACCAGGCAGGAGGACGGTGGTCCGAAGGTGGGAGATTTCACGTCCATCCCCTTGTCATGGTCAGATCATTTCCTGTTGAAATGTAGGCTGCAGCAGCTTTTTCCCTCTGCAAGGGATGGGCAAACCTGAAATGGTCCAGCCCCAGAAGGCTCTGGAGGGCTGTCCAGCTGGTGCGCCTACTGAAACGCTGGTTGCTCTGTGGGCTACGCAGGGGACTCGGGTGGTTGGCACCATGACACCCAGGTGCCCTCTCCTGAGCACAGCCCAGCAGCCATAAAGGACACCTGCGCTGCCCCTTTACCTGTGAATCAGCCCAGCCATGCGCAGAGCGCCACCCAAGCCCCCTCCAGGAACATGCAGAGAGAGGCTCCGTGCCTTTGGGCCAGACTGGGCTTGTCAGCACGCGCATGGTGGAGACGACTGGCTGCGGCTCCTCGGCCTGCCCCAGACATGTGGCTCTCCGTTGGGCACCAGAGGGGCTCTGCATGTGCAAAATACTCACAAAGGGGCAAAGAGAGGGCACTGCCCTGTTTTAGGTCTTTTGTGGGTGAAACCTGTCAACTAGAAAAGCCACATGGAATGGGACGGGACCGGAGGTTTTGGTGCTGCTTGGCCTATTGCTGCAGGCCTGTTGCTTGGCCAGTGAACAGATTAGTTTCCTTAACAGCGGTCCCCAGCGGTGACCTTGAGGTCACAGTTGATTTCCTGATTGAAGTTGACAAGTTGGTCCAGTTGATAGAGTGTCCAATCTTTACATGTAAGCTTCCTTTCTCTCTGGCTTTTTCAGTAACAAAATCGGGCATGTATGTATGTTTGTGTTTGCAGGAGGGTTAAAAGGGCATCCATGCGGCGTATGGGTGCACATGCGCGCCCTGGGCACATTCCTCCCCCACAAGCGGTGACACTGCCCAAATAAATAGAGCAGAAGTTATGAGCCGTTTTGCTGGGAGACCCTCCAGTGTGTTTGTCCATTAGGGGCACGCGGCAGCATGGCAGGGAGTGGGGCTGTGCGCAGAATGTAGGTTAGCGGCATGGACTGCATTTGTTCTGGCCTTTGCGTTGAAACTTCACAGCCCAGGGGGAACCAGGGTGGCAGGTTCCATTTGGGAAAGGGCTTCCAAGCTACGTGTAGTGCACAAGGGAGAACATCAGCAGAAGTGGTTTCTCCCACTGCTGCAGCGCTGTGCCCACCAGAATGCTCCTTTCTGTGCCGCTGCCGAGCCCCCGCACCGCTGTCCCACGGGGCGTCTGGCAGGGGCCCAGCATTAAGCCACTTGCAGAGCTGTGTGCAACTCACACATGGGGAGCACCACGTAAGCCCTGTGTGGAGCATCTCCACTCTTCTTCCCGTAAGGCAAGTTTCTAGCCCTCCCACTTTCAAAAGAAAACTTGGAGTGTGTGCAGCATCTGGGGGATGCTCGGGAGCCAGGCAAGGCCAAGGCACCCGGCTCCCAGAGGACCGGCGGATCCCATCTCTCTTTTTCCCTCTCCTGGAAACAGGAGACATCCACTGGCTGGGCCTGGCTGGGGGGTTTGCTATCGCTCACCCTAGCCTGCCAGGGCGGGCTGTTGTGAGGCGAAGGTACCACTCTAAGCTCCTCGGAGGAGGGGTCAGATGCACATGCCTCCGGTGGGGCTGTAGCGCCCCAGATCCAGTGTTGCAGAAGGGGAAGGACCTCCAGAGTCGCCTGGCCCCGCATCCCGTCCTGAGACCGGGTCCCCTCAAACTGCTGAAGGCCGCGGCCGCTTCTCTGGCTGCCTGCCTGCAAGGGAGGAGAGCCCCTCGGCAGCTCCGGTCTTCGGCAGGCCCTTGTGCTGTTCCCTTCCTGCCCCGTCACACGTGGTGGGCTTCACTTGGCTGCACGGCCTCGGGCTCAAGTTGCCCAGTAAGCGCATTCAGCCGGTCCTCACTCGATCTGCCTCCTGGGGCCTCCGAGCGCCCTCGCGGCTCTCCTCCGCGGCCTGCCCGCCTAGTTCAACGTCCTCGCGAGCTCCAGTGCCCCGAACTGTCATGCCCCACACCTGAGCCATTCAGACTGAGGGGGATCTGCGTCGCGTCTGCTTCTTCCTCTGGCCAGAACTCTGCTCCCGCGGTCACCAATTTGGAAAGAGGCAGTCGACTGTGGGCAGAGGAAGGCGAGAGGATTCTTCCGGGGCAGGCAGCGGAGCCAGTGGCCGGGCCGTCCTGCGTGGGAGCCAGCCTCTCGGAGCCTTCCGTGCAGTGTGGCTGCGTGCATGCGCATGATGTTGGCGCCACCTCCGTGCTGCTGCTCGGGTGGCAGACCCCTGGCGGGATGGTCCAGTAAACTGGCGTTCCAGTCATGTGCCTTGTAGCCTGTGTGCCTACAGACAGACCCACCACATACCGTGGTGGAGAGTCTGGTCTCCCTCTCTTTATTTCTAGGGTCCTTTTGCCGGGTGGGTAGAAGCAGCTCCACGTTCTATGGCTTCATGCACCCTAGTTTGCCCCCGGAAGAGCGTCATGGCGTGCTGGTGGGGCCCCAGAGGTGGAAGAGCCGGGCAGAACAAGAAGCACCCTTTTTGAAGCCCCCCCCCCGGGGGGGGGATTCGGTGCCTGCCTTCCCCCAGCCCCGCTGACCCCGCTCTGGTTTGCTTCCAGATCTTCGCCTGCAGCTGCTGGACGTGAAGAACAATCCTTACCTCATCAAGGCTCTGTACGGGCTGCTGATGCTCCTGCCGCAGAGCAGCGCCTTCCAGCTCCTTTCCCACCGGCTGCAGTGCGTGCCCAACCCGGAGCTCATGCAAGCCGCGTAAGTTGTGCCCGTCGAGCGGCCCCGCCACGCTGGGGCCTCGGTACGTCTCTCCTCAGAGGACAGCCTCCCACGAAACGCGGCCCAGGCCTGTTCCGGGCTGAGGGGGGCACATCCTTCCTCCTCCTCACACAGGGGTCCTGCGCAGGCCCTGGAGCCCCCTTGGGTGTGTCCATTTCTTTGCCAGATTCACAACGAAGCTGCCAGAGAGCTGCTCTGTGGGGCCTGGGCAAGTCGTGGCTGTCGGCCTCACCTGGGTGACGGGGCCAGCCGAAATGCCGTCCCAATGCTTCCCATTCATGCTGCACTTTAAGTGTGTGAAGCACTCTCACCTAGTGAGTTACTCAGATGAGTGAAGCACTCATCGTACAACAGCCCTGTGAGGTAGACCAGTCAGATTATCCCTATATTGTAGAATTAAATGGATACCTGGCTGAATTCAGAAGTGTCTTGAACGTCGTGGGCATCCCTCCACACTTCCCGTGGATTTGGAAGAATGAGGTGTGTTGAGATGGCTGTTTCCCCTGGTATGGGGAAAAGAAATCCACACATCCCATTGGCGAGTTCAATGTTTTTGGACCATCGAAGAGGCACTTCGGTGGAACATAGGATAAAAACGTAGACATCTGTGTATTGTTTGTCACCCTAGAATAGCAGTCCTGGGGGTGGTAGATCTTCAGTCAGGGAAAGAGTTGTCCCCCGGTGGGTTTAACTGAGAAGGGCATTTGATGGGTACAAACCACTTGATACCTTGCTGAAACTGATAGAAATATGCAGCGTAGCTCATGTTCTGGGGAAAGGCCTTTGTAAAGAGGAGTCCGGCAGCAGCAGGGGCTGAATGGGCCTGCTGTGTCACCTGATACAGAGGTGCACCGGCCCGAAAGACGCTCCTCGGGAGGTCGGTGGTGCTGTCAGGGCCGGACTTTGGGGCAGACTCCAAGGCTGCCCGCAGCGGAATCGGGCGGAGGGTCCTCCAGCGCAGAGGGGCTGGCTTGCCACATGTTGAAGCCCGTGAAATAACGCACATCGCCGGCGGGGGGGCGGCACTGCAAGGCCATTCGGTTCAGAGTCTAAAATTACCCAGCGGCACCACTGAGTGGACGACACTTCCCAGGAAGGCGTCTGTGGAGGAGCGGCAGGCACGTCGGTCGAGGGTGGCGCCACAGGCCAGCTCAGCGGCTCGCTGCGGCTGGCTGGAGGGGCTCCTGCCCACACAGGGCGGGTGGCGCCTCAGCCAAGCCTGTCCTGGCGCTGCCACCTGGCTGTTCCTGTGTGCCAACTCTGCCCAGCCTGACGTCGGTGGAAGTTGTTGGGGGGGGAAGGGGGGGAGGAGTATGACACGATGTGGGCCAGCTGAGCCACGGAGCGGGTGGGGAATCCTCGGCCCGCGTTCTGCCTGGAGCCAAGCTGGCCTTTTCCGCAACATGCTTGTCCCATCCCGACCCCACTGAGCGCCCCTTCGGTCGGCGTTCAGGCTCCTTGCAGGCTCGCCGTGCGTGGGTGACTGACGATGCTGCGGGCCGGTGGGGCTGATCTCTGCAAGAGGGGGCGTCCCCAGCAGAACGGCCTGAATTGCTCTTGTGGGGAGGCCCTGTTTCTTGAGTTAAGGAGGCAGGTCCCTGGAGCCCCTCCTGAGGCTCCCTGAAGAATTGCGAGTCTTGGGGGCATCCTCCTGGCCCTGCACAACAGAGAGCGTTTGAGTTTTGTCTATATTTGGTTACCCTCGGAGGGCCGTGCCTCGTCCACAGGCATTTTGGCATCTGGGATGGAAAATTTCACTTCTGGTATCGCCATGGAAACAAGCAGGGCAATGGAGGAGGAGATGGGGAAGAAGGCCCTTGCTCCCTTCGCCAGGGTTTGTTTAGGTCTCGGGGAGCTTCACAAACCGCAGGCAGCAAGAAGCCGGCTCTCTGCTCCTCAGGGCCTTGCTCCGAGGGGAACAAACGGCGTCGCCAAGACGCCCACGGGGCAGAGAGCCACTGGCCTCTCCGTGGCAAGCTTCCACCCTTGCTCCCGTTGCTCTGCGTGGGATTCTCGTCTGCTCGGGGCTTCTTGTTGCATTCCTTTGGAAATAGGCTGGTGTGCCCTGAGGGACTTGAACCCAAGCCCAGACTGTATTTAAAAAGTGTGGTCTGAACCAGCCTTCCCCAACCCGGGAAGTGTGGGGCTACGGCTTCCGGCATCCCCCAGCCAGATATGGACCCGCTTGTGTGTGAGCGGGTCCATATCTTTGGGGTGTATTTTCTGTTCCGTTTTTCTCTCCCCTCACCCCTGACTGCTGAATCTTTGGAGCTGTCAGACAGACTGAACATCTGATTAACTGTGACCTACATTCCACTCCACGTTGGCAGTGACTTTCATAACACATGTGACTGAGAAGTGCGCCCTCCTGCCCCCATGCGCACACCCGTACGGACTCAACTGGTGATGCGCGACACTCAGGGTCCACCTGCTGCTCCGGCCTCCATTTCACAGCGCAGGGGTAACTCGGCTGATCTCTTCCGACACGCTCCGTTTGCTGGGGGAAAGCTCAGCTCCACATTGGCTCTACTGGAAGGTGCTGGGGGCAGGGCAGCAGGGTTTGGGGGCAGGGCAGCAGGGTTCGGGGGCAGGATCTGTGCCGCAGGGTAAGTGCCCCCCCCCCCGCCATGGTCATGGGGGCTGGCCTTCAATCATCTGACTGTGTTTGGAAGATTTTGCAAGAGCTTCCGGATTTTTCATTAGAAGGTATAACTGATACGACAGAGGTTCTGTGGTGAACACCTGCCAAAGACCTTTTTATTCCCCCCAGGGCTTTTAAAAACATGTATAACTTTCGAATTTGTGTTCCTGCTGCTTTTAACTATTGCTTTCTCGAGCTGCATCTGTATTTTTAATTCTGTAAACTGCCCTGGAAACTTTCATAGAAAAGTAGAGTTGGAAGTCCAACCCCCTGCTCAATGCAGGAATCCAGGTCAAAGCATCCCTGACAGATGGCTGTCCAGCTGCACCTTGAATGCCTCCAGAGTGGGAGAGCCCACCACCTCCCTAGGTAGTTGATTCCATTGTCTTATTGCTCTGACAGTCAGGAAATTTTTCCTGATGTCCATATCTCCCCTCAGTCTCCTCTTCTGAAGGCTAAACATGCCCAGTTCTTTCAGTCTCTCCTCATAGGGCCTTGTTTCCAGTCCCTTTATCATCTTTGTTGCCCTCCTCTGAACCCTCTCCAGTTTGTCTACATCCTTCTTAAAGTGTGGTGCCCAGAACTGGACGCAGTACTCAAGATGAGGCCTAACCAGTGCTGAGTAAAGGGGAATGATCACTTCACGCGATTTGGAAGCTATACTTCTATTAATGCAGCCCAAAATAGCATTTGCCTTCTTTGCAGCCACATCGCATTGCTGGCTCATATTCAGTTTGTGATCTACCACAATTCCAAGACCGTTCTCACTTGTAGTATTGTTGAGCCAAGTGTCCCCCATTCTGTAGCTGTGCATTTGGTTTCCTCTCCCTAGGTGCAGCACTTGGCATTTATCCCTATTAAATTTCATTCTGTTGTTTTCGGCCCAGCGCTCCAGCCTATCGAGGTCACTTTGAATTTTGTTTCTGTCTTCCAGGGTATTAGCTGTTCCACCCAACTTTGTGTCATCTGCAAATTTGATAAGCATTCCCTGTACCTCCTGATCCAAGTCATTAATAAAAATGTTGAAGAGCACCGGGCCCAGGACCGAGCCCTGTGGTACCCCACTCGCCAATTGTGGATCCACCTGATAGTTGTTCCATCTAGCCCACTCTTAGCTAGCTTACTAATCAGGATATCATGAGGCACTTTGTTGAAAGCTTTGCTGAAGTCCAGATATATAATGTCCACAGCATTCCCACAGTCCACAAGGGAGGTTACCCGATCAAAAAATGAGATCAGATTAGTCTGACAGGATTTGTTCTTGACAAATCCATGCTGGCTTCTAGTAATCACTGCATTGTTTTCAAGGTGCTTGCAGACTGACTTCTTTATAATCTGCTCCAGAATTTTCCCGGGGATTGATGTCAGACTGACTGGCCTATAGTTCCCAGGTTCCTCCTTCTTGCCCTTTTTGAAGATGGGAACAACATTTGCCCTCCTCCAGTCGTCTGGCACTTCCCCTGTCCCCCTTTGATGAAGGCTGGTATGTAAATTGATTAATACGTCTATTTTTTTAAAAAAAATGGCCCTCTGCGGTGCTGATTTTGGCCTTGCAGAGGCCAGTCTTCTCCCCACTCCGCAGCCCTCTGCTTCTGCAGGCCCTGGCCCTGGCCCTGGCCCTGGGGCACTGGCCTGTGATTGGAGGCCTGTGGAGTGAGTAGGGTGGGTAGGTTAAGACAAGGCTTTCTTCTCTTGCCCGACCGAAGAACTTTTGGGGTGCCCCAGTCCATGGGGCCAAGCTGGAGAGCCACAGCCTTCCCCATCCTGGTGCCCTCCGGATGTGTTGGACTACAACTCCCAGCACCCCCTTAGCCAGCATCCGGAGGGCACCAGGCTGGGGAAGGCTGCCTCGTGCTAAGGGTGCTGTAGAGGTGGGCTCCCGCCAAGCAGGCCTGGCTTGCTCCTTGTGTGGAGTTCCTCAAAGATGCCCTCAGTGAAGAACGTGGTGGGCGCTCCTCCCCTGGGACAGAGAGCACAGCCACGTCCCCACTTGTGGGGGCCTCCCGTGTCCTGTTATGATGGGCACAGAAGAGGGGGGAAATGGACCCGTTTTCTCTTGGATGACTAGTAGGGTTAAGTAAGAATGCCCTTGTAGCCAGAAACCTGGGGGAGACTATGTGATGGGTGAGTCGGATCATTGGGGAGGGTCACAATATGGGTCCCCACGTCCTCCAGCCCTGCTCTGCTGCCGAAACGGGGAACGGGTAAGAATTGGGTGGTTCCTTTGGGTCAACTGATGCCTTCACTTGGGTCTTCAGCTTCTGGTGCGTGTGGTTAATGCACCCCATGAGTTGTCTCTTCCTTGGTCTCCCAGTGGGTGGGAAGGGCTGCATTTGCTGGCCCTGCTTCCTTGCAGTGTGTAAGTGAGGTCACATATAAGGCCAGCAGACTTATATATGCTTGGAGGACACTCTGGACCTGAAGCATCGCTATGAAGAGCAAGAGGCGCCATTCCACATGGGCGTCTGGTAGATTGCACTGTGTATCATGGTTGGTATGAAGGAAGCAGTGACCCAGTTGGGCAGCGATGAAGGTGTAGCAAAGTTCACACAAGCAAATCAGGGCCAACCTGCAAATGGCATTGTAGAGGTGTTTGGATTGTTGGTCTAGCTAGTGCTATCCTCCTCTCCCACTGTGCAAGAAGTCCTGAGTTCGACTTCCAGGCAAAGGTTAGTGCAAGAGGGTGGATAGAGTGCCTGAGCTGGAGGTAGGGAAGCCCACATAGCCATGAAGTTCACAAGAAGGCCTTGGGCAAGCAAAGGCCACTCATTGCTTAACCAGCAACGTCCCGTGGCGACTGCAAGGCTAAAATGCCACTCTGAGCTTCTTGTAGGAAAGAAGGATGCAGCTCTAGTGAATCATTCCTGGCACCTTCTCATCCCTGCAAACAGGAAGAGGATGCCTTTGGCAATGCCCAACTCCCCAGCTCCCTTTAGACTCTGCCATTTCAAGGGATAACCTCTTAGAAGGAGTCAGTCCCATCTCCTAAGAGCCCCCCAGGCCCTGATGAGAGAAGTGCAACCTCAGGCCCTGTCATGCCTTGGTCCAGTGAAGCGAGTCCAATCTGTCCAATGAGCCTTGTCACCTCGGTGGCACAGCCAGTCCAGGCTGAAAACAGATTGAGTAGGGCGGGCTGGGAGGCTGCATTTACCTCTTGGCCAGGGCTGCTCCAAGCAGTCTTCTTGAAACATCTCATTTTGCTTTGCGCAATGCCTGGCATCATCCAGGTCTTTTCATCACTCTGGAAAACCATAATCTCTGCATCCCACTGTTTGTGATGTCCTCATGCTGGTTGCCAAGGACTGAGCTGTTCTAAAACTGACATTTCATGTCGCTTTGCTTGGAAAATGAGTTTCCAAGACATTTGGTACAGATGCTGCCTTTATTTCCAGGGAAGGAGAGGGACAAGGATGGGAAAACGATATCCTTTCTTGGACCAGCTTATGTCGGCAAGAGTTTGGAAGTTTGAATGTTGCTAACTTGGCTTCCTGAAAGGGAGTTTGCTGGAGCTTTGCAGAATTGCTAATTTACCAGCAAATGTTGCTTTGTATAGACCAGGGTGTGTATACTTTGCACAGTGGGTGCGCGCGCACACACACAGTTCTGAATCAAGAACACCCCCATTCTGCAGTCAAAGAAAATTAGGCAAATCTGGCCATATTTGCTTGCTTCGCTTCCAGAATCCTGGTTTTCAAAGCATTTGGTACTTTTTGGGATGGCATCAGAGAAAAGAAGGATTGATGAGGGACAGATCAGCTATGGAAGCCAGGTGTGTACAGAAAGAGTAGTTGTGCAGGAGCAGGGAGAAGGTGGTTGCTGCCCCCTTGCAACGGCAGTCTTCTTCAACTCCCCTGCACCTTTGAGCTTTCGGCAAGCATCCCTATCAAGCTTTGACGTGTGTTCTCTGCAGTCATCAAGTGAGAGCCAGAGCCTTGAGATGTCCAACTTGTGAGAGTCTGCTCTGGTCCAGTGATTCCCAGAGGATAAGGAGGGTGTGTCCCCCTGGCCATTGTTCCCATGTTGGCCAGTGCTCCAAAATAAGGAGGTGCTCCATTGGAGGGTGGGTGGAGGGAGGGAGGGAAAGTGTGGGTTGATGACTTTGCACAACACCTGCAGGTCAGAAACCCGTTCTGAGCTTTGTGCATTCTACGAAGTTAATTCCATCTGCCGCTAACACTGAGGGTGCGCTCATGTGCACCCTTACTTGGAGGGAAGTTCCCATTGAATTCAGCAGGCCCTCCAAGTAAACATTCATAGGGTTGGGCCAGTTGTCACCATTTCATTCCGTTGTCTAAGCGTAACCCTTTTTTAATTTTAAGCATACAACAGAGCAGGATTAGAACTGGTCGGGTCAGGCCGGCTGCTGCTGGCTGTGGCATCTGTGGAACGGCCCTTGCATGTACCCGGCCATGCCGGCTCCCGAGGGCAGGCCTGAAGGAAGGCCTCTTTGCACACTTCCCATTTGATTTGGAGGCTCCAGCCTCCTCTGGGAGCATGGTTGAGGTTGAGCTGGATGGTCCATCAAGGGTCCGTTTTCAAATAGTGTCTGGGGAATCCGCTGGGATTCGACTGCAACTTTGAAGGAGGCGAGCGGACGCAACAGCTGGCTCATCATTTTCTGTCTTCCCCTGCAATGTGCCACCACGGGGGGGGGGGGATGTTTGGGCAGCCTTTCCCAACCTGGTGCTCTGCAGATGCGTTGGACCACAACTCCCAGCATCTCCCAAATGGTCCAGCACATCTGGGGAAGGCTGGTTCTAGTGTGTGTGTGGAGATGGGTGGCAAGAAGCCAGTTCACTCTGCTTGAACGGATTCTGCCCCCGGGACATGCCTCCCAAGCCTCTGCAGCACACATGGCAAGGCCCCACTCGGCATGCCACATTGCTGGGACAAGCATCATGGAGGCCAGTGTAGAAACGCTTGAAATTAAAAGCAAAAAGTGCAGCTCCCTCTGGGAGAGCTTGAAGGCCGCTGTGTTCGTGGATTGCTGAAACAGCTGGTGTGCGCTGTCACCGAGGTCTTCCAAGCCAGACATGGGGTTGTATCCCATGTTAATCCTACTTCAAGTAGACTCATTGAAATGGGACTTAAGTCAGACTAACATTGGATACGGCCCATTATTTTTTATGATGTGATTGGCTTCAGACAAGGAACCTCTCCTGCAGGCACCCCATTGAAATAGATGTGGCTTCTTGTTCTGTTCCAGAGCACCGAAGATCCACCCCAAGCCATTGGGCAGAGGCGTGGGCGTTCCCAGGGCAAGGGGGCGTGTCTTTGCTGCTACTTGCCCGCCCAGCTCTGGAGACCGTATTGGCCCTTAGATGGTGGAGCAGGTCCGTAGCCCTGCTTCTGGTCCGCTGAGTCTGGGCCAGGTTTCTGTGGCTTCAATATTTGCATGTTTGATTTTTTTATCCTAATATGAGAGGGAAGAGAAGTGGATTCATGTAGATGCAGCAAAGAGAGCTTCAGATACATTTTCTCTGAAACAGCAATAGTGCTACATTGAGTGAAGGAAATCCTCAAAATCTAGTATCGGTCTGTAGTGCCCAAAATGCTAGAGGGTCCTGCGGCCCCTTCAAGGCTCACCGATGTCTTGTGCCGTAAGTCAGAAGGGGCTGTAGCTCAGCGGAGGCGGGCCATGCCTGAGAAACACACGCGGAGCCGTTTCCCGTTCTGTGCTTGCTAAAAAGAGGGGGAAGCGGGTCCTGCGCCCCACCCGGCCAGGGCAGGCGGGCAGGCTGGAGGCAGGCGCAGGGCGAGTGGCAAAAGCAGGCAGGCCCAGCGAGGTGGCTTTTCTGCCGGATGCGGCTGTCTGTCGTTTCTGACAATGCCAAATTTACTTGAGTAAAATAAAGCCTAGTACAGCTGTCCTCGACCTCGTGCCTTCCAGACATGTTGGACTGCAGCACCTATTACTTCTGGAGATGATGGGAGTTGCAGTCCAACACGTCTGGAGGGCCCCAGGTTGGGGAAGGCTGGTCTGTTCCAAGGGGAGCCATGTGGGGTGTGTGTGTGTCTGGGATGTAAAATGTGGAGGAAAGCGAGTGGGCCCTAGAAGGGGTCGGCAGTGCATGAAGAGTTTTGCCTCCAGCTTGGGCCTGTGAGCCCTCTAAGAAGAAGGAGGGGGCCGCCTCTTCCCAAAGAGAGGCTGGCGGATGTGGGGGAAGAGCAGACATTCGGAACCTGGCGACCACAAGGAACCAGCAGGAATGTTACCAGCAATGGTTCAGGCCGCTGCGCAGCTCCTGCGTTTGGGGTGGGGGGCCCAGGCACTCCCTGTCTTCCTCAGCTGCTCTCCCCTCGCTGGCCCTGGCCTGTGGCTCTCTCGGGATTCTGAGCTGCCTCTCTTCCGTGGGCGTGTGTGTGTGTGTTCTCCCAGCCCTGAAAGGAGCCCTGCTTTCAGCCCCCAGTTTAAAGCCGGGGGCGGCACTTTCGGGCAAGGCGGCCCAGCCCATTCCCCAACCTTCTCTGCTCCCTCTCCTCAGGGATGGCTCCAAGAGCAGCAGCGTCTCTTTAAAGACCGCGGCCACCACAGCCATCGACTACGCAGAGTTGCTGCAACACTTTGAGAAGGTCCAGAACAAACACCTCCAGGTGCGGCACCAGCGAGTCACCCGTGGCGAGAACCTGGATCGAAGAGGCATCTTCTGAAGGCCGGGCCCAGAGAAAGCAGGGCTCCGGAAGGCGCTGCAGCACACGGTTGGCGGCGGCGGGAGGGCGGATCGCCATTGGCCAGGTAGTGCCGCTGGCTGCGCGGCTGAGATGTGCCCGAGCCTGTCTCTGCCCCACCCGGCCCTTTCCTGTCCTCCCAGATCAGGTTTGCCCAAGCGGCGGCTGGGGTGAGAAGATGCTCCTGCCCAGCCCAGGATGTGCTTCCCCCCCCTCTGGCAGAGGGGCACCGCCAGCATCTTCCTTTGGGACCGTCAGCTGATGGTCACAGCCTCGCCGTGGCCGAGGGAGGGGCAAAGCAGGCAGAGGAGGGTGTGCGGGCCGGGCAGCACTCTGGGGCCATCCTCTCCCGCCTGGTCTGGCTTGCAAAGGCTCCCCCCTCCTCCCCCGGCCCCGTAGGGCCTCCTACGCGCTGGTGCGTGCGTGCGTGTGTGTGTGTGTGACACCTGTGAAGAACTACATCAGGACACCCCCCCCCCAAAATCATGTGTATGGATTGCACAGCCTTAACTTGCAGCTAACCTGTGTGCGTATGTATATATATAGATCTCTAGACCTATTGGGTTTGTAGCCTGAAAATCTTTGTACTACTGTAAAGCATCCCTTGTTGAAATAAAAGAATGATGGCAACACACCCCACAAGGCAGCCTTCTCTTCCTTTGACCGCATATGCTGCTCCCCCCCCCCCATTGCGCATGTGCGTGTGCACACACAGAGATGGGGCAGATCTGACAGGGCACCACCACACTGGGCCAAAAAACTCTTCGATGGCTGCCTGGGGCACTCCTCTCAAGCAGCGCAAGGGCTGGTCAGGCAAAGTTTTACTGATCACAGGATCGTAGAGCTGGAAGGGGCCATTGAGGCCATCCAGTCCAACCCCCTGCTCGGTGCAGCATGCCTGGCAGGAGCTGTGCAGTCTCCACTTGCATACGTACATTCAGTGACGGAGAGCCCACCAGCTCCCCAGGCAGGTGGTTCCAGGGTCTGACTGCTTCCGACACTCCGGTTTGGGTCTGCAGACTTGCCCAGAGAATTCTAAAAGCTACACACAGAACAGTAGTGACCATGGACCCCACCTCGTTTTCAAGATTAAGCAGGGCAACCCTCCCCCCAAGTGGGGGCTGCTCCAGCCACTTGACTGACGGCCCCTGCTCCGTGCAGCAAGCCCAGAAAGTGCTTGAAGGATGACTCTGCCGGGTCATGCGAGGAAGGAACAGTGGGGAAGCGGCACATGTCCTGGACCAAATGGAAAGGTCCAGGTCCTAGAACAGGAGCCAGAATGGACTGGCAGCCCTACTACGCTCCCGATCCACTCAACTGTGTGTAAAGAGCTGGCCCTGAGGCACAGGAGAGTCAGACTGCCTGTGGATTTGCTGTGGCCCCGGTCCGGCCCTGGGGGGCAAGGCGGACTTCTTTCCCATGCCAAGGAAGGAGCTAAGCAGGAGCCCTGTGGAGGCACGCCGCCGCCGCCAGGAAAGGTTGCAGCGCCCACCCACGTGACAAGTGGCGCTGAGCCTTGGGCTGGCTTCCCCCACCCACATGCGGAGCCTGAAGGCTGAGGGGCCGGAGTGGGAACGGAGGAAGAGGATTGCAGCAGCAGAAGTCTGCAAGAAGGGCTCTCGAGCCGAGTGGCACCATGAGATGTGCCCAGATTAAAGAGCCAGAGTTCCATTGCAAAGGCCAAGTGTTGAGGGTGACTCCCCCACGCCCAGAATATGCCAGGACAGGCTCTTCTGCCCGCCCTGCTCCGGGCTGGAGAAGGGGAGCCTTCCGAGTCCCACAGCATGTCTGGCTTTGAGAGCTGCGGCACAGGGAGACGTGGCTGCCGCCACCAGGTGCTGCTTACAGAGGAGACTCCTAGTCTTCTCTGTAAGCACATCCCACACATCCCACGTGTGTGCCTGGACCTGAGCGCAGCCGCCGGGCCCTGGGCGGAGGCATCCTGTTTCCATGCTCAACCCAGAAGCCTCTCCTAAGCCCAAAATGATTATGGGGACTCCAATAGCAAATGGGCTCTCAGAACCTCCATTATCTTTGAGATAATGGAGGTTCTATACAGGTCCATACAGGCCTGTGGCTTACGCTGGCTCAGCTTGTCTGGGTGTGGGGGGCTAGGCAGGGTGAGGCCTGGTTATGACTTGGATGGGAGGCCCCTCCTCTAGTTTCCTGCATTGAGCAGGGGTTGGACTCGATGGCCCTGTAGGCCCCTTCCAACTATGAAATCCTGGAGAACAGGCAAAGTACAGTACTGGGAAGTGGATATGGATTGATATTTACCTCTCCCCTTCCCAATGAAAGTGATAAGGGGCTTAAATCCTGGCTTAGATTGCAATTTATAACAAGATTTTATTAAGTAAGTAAGTCACCAACCCAAGAGGGATACATTTCATTTATTTTATAGATTTATACCCTGCCTTCTGATTTCTAAGGCAGCCTCCAACAGAGTACAATGATACAGACACGGTGCCCCACCCCTGCATCCTCTGGCCAGTGTGTCTGCCTTCACCTCTGCAGTCCCAGATATGACTGGCAGTAGGGATATGAACATGATTTGGGGTTCTGGCACCTCGCGAGCGCTGCTGTCCAGCAAGTCAGGTGCACTTGCTGAAGCCTCAAGTTCTTGCCCAAGACCTTTAGAGAGTCGTTCTGGAGGTGCCACCGCAGCTGCAGGCCCACTTCCTGCTGCCACAAGCCATGGCTTTGGCGCAGCCTGGCGCTGCTCGGAAGGTCCCTGGTCCCACTGTCTTCCATTGCACTTTCTCCAGCTACGAACTGTGGCCAAGAATGGTGCGTGCAGAACCCCACGCCCAGGAGTCAAATCTGACACTCAACCTTTCCCTCAACCACCAATTGCTTGGCAGTTTCCTGGCTTTTGTGTAACTTTCCCCCCAGTCTAAAAGGTTGAACTGCTTTACCTGAGGCTGGGATAAGAGCTTTACGCTACAATAGGCGGGCATTTCGGTCCCACACCCCTTTGGCCTCCAGCTCCACTGACCACTGGAACGTGGTCCCCAAGAGCATCTTCAAAAAGGAATTCGGCCCTCGAGCTGAACGGTTCAACACCCCGGATGCCACCGTTTTAGTTATTCTCCTGTCTTGCTGCCCTTCATGGAGGTTTAGTTATTAAGCCTTGTCTAGTTATTAAGCCTCCTGCTTGGAGGAGTGTCCTCATTCAGATGCAACAGGCAGCCTCCTCTGAAGGTGGGTAATCCTGCTGTGGCAGCCACTGACTGCTCCCATTGCAGCTGCTACAGCCCTTGGCCCCTGCCTGGACACAGGCTCTATGATCTATGACAGTGATGGCGAACCTATGGCACGGGTGCCACAGCTGGCACGCAGGGACCTCTCTGTGGGCACTCGAGCCATTGGTCGCCGGATTGCGAAAAGACCGTCCCCTTCTGCATTCAGCGTCGGGTTTCCACAGTAACTCCTCTCCACTCACTCCTCGCTGGCCTCCACAGGCAGGCACACACTCCAGCATCTCCACCCCCAGAAGCGGACTGCACAGGCACCCAGCCCTCCTCCTGACTGAACAGACAGCTCAGAAGCACAGCGCATGCACGCCCCCGAATCTTTGCACGCCCGGTGAAGAGCCATGCCCTGAGACAGAGCGGGGCGCGCGATTAGCTAGTGCCCCCTCCTCCTTCCTGCCACATTTAAGGCACGTTGAAATAAATAAGTTGGTGTTGTGTTGCAGTTTGGGCACTCGGGCTCAAAAAGGTTCGCCATCACTGATCTATGAAATCTATGAAGGCCTGAACGGAAACTCTTGCAGAGATGCAACAGGGAGCCTCTCGCTCAGAGGAGCCATTTCCCGTGACCTCATTTCTCGTTTGTGGCGCACTCCGTGCGTGCACATGGCTACCTAGGAAAGGGGCACCTCAGTCACCCCTCCAATGCCCTTGGCAGGCGGAGCACCCCCCTTCTCCTTTTGTAGACGAGGCCGGTCCCGGAATGCAAGCAGAGCTTCTTGTCCCAAACCGGATCCTAAGCCCAGAGCTGGAGAGCAAAAGCAGAGCCGGGGCAGCCAGCGGGAGAGGGTGCCCAGCGTCCCACACGTGGGTTCGGGCAGCGGGCACCTGATTGCCAGCCTTCTGGCCCGCACGGGGCCCGCTCCCAGCCCGGCTTCGTGGCCCCGCCGCGCGGTTGGTGCCGACGGAGAGGCTGCCTGCCTGTCACGGGAGCCGCTGCCGAAGCGGACGCCCCGTCGCAAGACAGCCCGTGGCGCCGCCTGGGGCTCCTCCGCGCGCCCGGACTGCCCCCGCCCCACGGGGGTCTCTTCTTCGGCCCGGGGGGGGGGGCTTCTCCGCGCAGCGGCGGCGCAAAGGGGACGGTGGGCGGGCAGCCTCCGCGGGTCACGAAACCCCTGCAGGCCGAGAACCCGGCGTTGGGGGAGCCCAGCCCAGAGGGGGGCCCCCGCGGCCTCTCACGGCGGCGGCGCGGACCGACCCGCACTCGCGGCGCTGAGCTCCACGGGACCGGCGGCGGCTCGCCCACCCCCTGCCTGCCTGCCGTGCCCCAGAAGGGGCGCCCCTCCCTCCCTCGCTCCCTCCCTGCCCGCATCGCCCACGTGACTGGAGCGAGTCCACCCCCTCCGCCCGGGCTGGGATTACGGCTGGCTTCTCCCTCCCGCGCCCGCCGGCTCTGAGGGTCGCGCCCGCCCGCCCGCCCGCCCGCCGCGGATCGCACGCTCGCCGGCTCCGGCCAGGTTGTCTCCGCGAGCAGCGCAGCGCAGCGCAGCCCCGGGCGGGCGTCGGGCTCGCTCGCGGCATCTCGCCTTCCTCCCGCGGATGATGGCTGCTGTCCGCGGCGCTCCGAGCGCGTCGCCGTCGCTGCAGCCGCCGCCCAGAGGCGGAAAGTGACCGAGGCGCCTCGCGGAGCGCGCTGACAAAAGGGCGAGCGGGCGAACCAGACAGCCAGACGCGCCAGACGCGCCCGCCCGCCGGCCGGCCGCGGGGAGGTCCAGTCCAAGGCGCGGCGGCGGCGGCGGCGGCGGCGGCGCTGTTCCCGGGCTCTCTTCGGCTTCGCCGAGGCGCGGCGGGCGGCGGACATGGAGACGGCGGACAAGGAGTGCGGGGCGCTGGGCGGCCTCTTCCAAGCCATCGTCAACGACATGAAGGTGAGCCCGGGCGGGGCGGGGCGGGGGGCTGCGGCGGCGGCGGGCGGAGCAGGAGGGGCCCTGCCGAGCCCGTAAACAAGCGGGCCTCGAAGCGCAGCCGGGGGGGGGGGCGGGGGAGGGGCTCGGCGCCTCTGCTTCTGGCAGCTACTGCTGCGCGCCGCGATCGCGGCCGGATCCGCCTCCCGCCTCTCCGTCGCAGGCTGGAGATGAGCTCACGCCTCCCCCCCCCCCACTCCCGAGTAAGCGTACCGCGGATCAGGCCAATCGCGCCGGTGTTTGGACACCTCCCCCCCCCCGTCGATGCTGCCATTGCCGGAGGGGGGAGGTCCATCCGAGCAGGGCGGCCGCCGCAACTCCTCGGGCGCCGGAGCTGCAGGGCGGCCTAAGCCCGCCTGGGCCGAGGCTGCGCTGCCCGCTCGAGCGCCCGCCTGGCGCGGCGCCGTCCATGCCGGTTGGGCGCTCGGCCAGACGGTTCCTCCTGCCAGACCAGGAGGCTCGGCCTCGGAAGGAGCTGGGTTTGGGGCTGGCTTGGTTGGACGGTAAAGGAGAGGGTGACTCCGAGCATGTGCGGAGTGCCTTTTCTTGGCCATCTAATCCCGCTAACCCCCCGCTGTGCAGCAGAGCTGTCCTCTAGGAAAGGCTGCAGCCACTTCAGCAGGATAGTTGGACTCTGCCTGAATACCCGGGGGCGGGGAGCTGCCTGCACAGCGAAGCGCAGGATTTGGTGGTGACGTTTGCCAGCAAGATTCCGGGGGGGGGGGAAGCGGGGGTGTTGCTACTTGGAAGGAGGGAGCGGGGGGGGGGGCTCGGGCCAGACACTGGCTACAGGGGCTGCCCCTCCCCGCCCGTCGGTGGAGTCCTCCGTGCCCCGTCAGCGTGGGATCTCTGGGCGAGGTGGCAGAGCAGGGCCAGTGAGACGGACACACGGACGCTTTGCAAGCCCACGGGAAGGGCGTGGGGGGCGCCGTGCTCCTCCGCCTAACTCGGTTTAGAGGAAGAGCAGCTGCGAAGGGCAGGAACGGGCATCTCTTTCGCCCGGCGGGCGGGATCGAAGCGTTTGGCCTGCAGTCCAGGTGGCCCGTCTTTCACCAGCCAAGGCTGATGCGTTTGTGGCTGCCATTTCGGAACGCAGCCGCCCGCCCCTCATGCCGGGAACCTCGTGGCAGCCACGGCTCCGGCCCAAGCTAGAGCCAGGCAGCTTGTTACGTGCTGGATGCCTTTGGGACAACCTCTTTCGCGGGATTCCCACTGCAGGCAGGAGTCGCCGCTTTTGGGGAGCCTCTTGTAATCAGACTGAGCCACGGAGTGGATGAGGCTGGCCGCCGTGACACTTCCCTGTGTGGTGCCCGTGGTTGGGCAGGGGAGGGCGGACCTTTCCTTGCTTCCGTAGAGCCCCCCCCCCCCCCACTTTGCATTAAGCATTGGCCTCCCGCTCCGCACCAGCACGGGAGATGCCTTCCCTGGCTGGCTGTGCGGTTTGCCTCCCCGCAGCCGGCCCACCAGGAGGGGCCTCTCAAGGGCCTCTTTGCCAGCGACGGGGCACTGGGGTACCCTTGACCTCCTTCAGTCAGTCCTGGGGGGGGGCTGCACCCTCCTGCCCTTGGCACAGCATTCCTGGCTGAGTTCTGGAACTGGCTTCCGTCTTGCCTACGCCTTCCTCCAAGCCACATCGTGGCTGTCAGAGTGGCGGGCCCCAGGCACGCACCACACGGTCTAGACTCCAGAGGATGCTGCATTTGGGTTGCAGCAGAGCCCTGTTGCCTGGCATTCTCCCTGCTGCATCAGATCATGGAGTTGGGGGGGGGGGCAGGTCCAACTCCACCCCCGCCCGGGTCCTCCTTTCTGCAGAGTTTGATTTCCATGTCCATTTTCTCCCTTCTCCCATGGGGATTTAAGATGGCCTCAATTCTGGTTCTGCATCTCTCACTCAACCTGAGTTATGGCTTGTGCTACAAAATGAACTGGATGTCAGCAGCCCATCCCAGGGCTGGCCCGGTTTCAAGAACTGGCAGTTGGCTCTTCTGGATCCGGAAGTCCCCCCGTTTGCGCCTTGATGCGCCTCCTTCTGCCACTCTTCTGGCTATGCAGCTTGTGGAGTGAGAGTTGTGTGTTTCCTGTGGAATTTGCAATCACTTTTTTGCTGGATCTTGTTGGCACATGAAGAACTTTGGGTGGCCATCGCTTTGTGGGGCAAGAAAGAAAGTCCCATCAAGGTGTTTGGTTTTTAGGAGTTTAGTAGAAACTCCCCTCCAAATGCACACCAGCTTGGGGCTTGCAGCCTAAAGAATAAGCTGAGGTTTTTGGAAGCAGCCGGTGGGGATGAAAGCACCCCCCCCTCCTCTTCCTCTGCTCTCCCTCCGCCAGCCCCAAATGTCCAGGGGCATTCCTAAGCTTCCGGGCGGCAGCCAGGGGTGTCTGAAGGGCCCCTGGAGTCCATCCCAGGAGCCCTGCGAGAAGGGTCGACCGCCCTGCACCTGCCTCCTGGGCCCTCTGCCACCACCCCCTTCCTTCGCTCTGATGTCTTTCATCAGAAGTGCTCCAAAGCATCTTTTTTTTTACATGGATGTTTCCTAATCAGTGTTCTGGGCAACTGGAATAAAACAAGGCGCTGTGAGATAGAACACAGAGCTCTTTGGAAGCATTCTGCTCTTTGCAGGTTTGTTAACGACCCCCCCCCTCCCGTCCTGCGTTTTCAGGCCAGCCACTGAAGCTTCTCAGACCTGGGGCTCCACCCCCACCCCAACTTGCAATGTGGGCCCACACTTTATTTACTCTATGTGCCTGTCTTTCCTTTTTTTACACTCTTCCTTTTTTATATTCTTTGGTTCTCTTAATATACCCATAAAACAGGGTGGTAATGCTGCCGGTGCAACCCACCTTCAGTTGCGCCAGCGAAGGCTCCAGCGCACTGGCAGGTGTGGTGCTCTGAGCGCTCTCAGCAGCGACGTGACCAGGAGAGCAGACACGTGACACGACACGACACTCGTGGCAGCCCCCGCCCCACCCCAGTGACCACTCCTCTCGCCCACAATGGCTCATGCAGCCTGCGCCCTCAACTCCGTCCTGCTTCGGCCCTGAACCCACAGTGCCAGGGTTTTTAATTTTATTTATTTATTTTTATTTATTTACATTTATTAATCGCCCTATCTGGCCGGCAACTGGCCACCCTAGGCGATGTACAAAATAAAATACATTTAACAAGATAAAATACATTTAAAACAAGATAAAATACATTTCAAACAGTATTAAAATTTTTTAAAATCTTAACCCACCCCGTATTTCCGCCTGAACAGCCAGGTTTTTAATGAGCGGCAGAAGCTCAGCAGAGAGGGGATATGGCGGAGGTCACTCGGGAGAGAGTTCCACAGTACGGGGGCCACCACAGAAAAGGCCCTCTTCCTCGTCCCCACCAGTCTAGCTGCTCTGGCTGAAGGGACAAGGAGAAGGCCATCTGTGGCAGATCTTGTTGAGCGGCCTACTTGGTGTTGCTGGAGTCGCTCCTTGAGATAGACTGGACCAGAGCCGTATAGGGTTTTAAAGGTCAAAACCAACACCTTGAATTCGGCTCGGCAAGCAACTGGTAGCCAGTGCAGCTCCTTGAGCACTGGAGTGATGTGATCCCGCCAGCAGGCTGCCTTTAACCAAGCGAGCAGCTGCGTTCTGTACCAGCTGTAGCTTCCGAACCGTCTTCAAGGGTAACCCCACGTAGAGCGCATTACAGTAATCTAGGTTGAGAGGGCTGGAAGCCGTCTCTTAAAACTGGCAGTGCAGCTCAAGTCCACCTTTGCCCAGCTGTTTCAGCTCAACACTACCAGAGATATGGGCATTAGCAGCTTGGGAAGGAATATAATAGATTGATACAGGGCGAGTTGGAATATTTTAATAATGTTTAATTTTCATTCTGCTGCGCTGGGGATATGTGGAGAAGGCAGTGTGACTCCCTACAAGCACGGCCAGTGCGAGCTCCCTCGGGCTGCTCAAGGTTCGGGCTGCACCAGCACTGGGAGAGGTGACTTTGGACTGGCAAGAGCCACGGCGCAGCCAGGGATGAGGGGCTCTCGCTGCATAGGAAAGGTGGCTTTGCAAGGGGGACGTCCCGGGGCATCCCCCGACGGACAGCCCCGACTGGCACGGCCTCCTCTTGGGCAGACTACCCATTCTGGACTGGTTGGTTTCAACAGAGAATCTCCATCATGCTCAAAGCATTTGGACTATGGCTACCACAGAAGGAAGTTCTGTGTTTCTGTGCGATTGGGACTGAGCAGTCCTCCCTACCTCATTGCAAGGAGTTGATGGTGAGAATGAAGCAGCATCTGAAGGGGTTCGAGGTGATGCCTGCCCCACAGTACAGAATGTGGGCATGCCCAGTGGCTGGAGGCACTCTGAGGGGCCCCTCATCATAGAATAGAATCACAGAATCATAGAGTTGGAAGGGGCCTACAAGGCCATCGAGTCCAAACCCCTGCTCAATGCAGGAACCCAAGTCAAAGCATCCCTGACAGATGGCCGTCCATCTTCACCTTGAATGCCTCCAGATTGGGAGAGCCCACCACCTCCCTAGGTACGTAGTTGATTCCATTGTCTTATTGCTCTGACAGTCAGGATTTTTTTCCTGATGTTTAGGTGGAATCTAAGTTCCTGTAACTTGAGCCCATTATTCTGTGTCCTGCAAACTGGGATGATCGAGAGGAGAAGAGATCCTGGCCCTCCTCTGTGTGACATCCCTTCAAGTACTGGAAGAGTGCGATCCTATCTCCCCTCAGTCTCCTCTTCTGAAGGCTAAACATGCCCAGTTCTTTCAGTCCTCTCCTCCTAGGGCCTTGTTTCCAGTCCCTTTATCATCCTTGTTGCCCGCCTCTGAACCCTCTCCAGTGTGTCTACGTCCTTCTGAAAGTGTGGTGCCCAGAACTGGACGCAGTTCTCACTGGTGTCTTCAGTGAAGGTGCCCCTGGTGGGTGAGGTGCTGCTGGTGCCCGGGGCAGCGTGGCAGGGTCCTGTCGTCCAGTGTGCCTTGCCGGGGGAGGGAGGATCGAGGCGCCATTGAACGTAGAGTGCAGCCTTCCCCAACCTGGGGCCCTCCAGACGTGTTGGACTGCCACCTCCCAGGATGCCCCCAGCCCGGTTCGGGAAGGCTAGTAGTGTGTGTAGTCATTATGCCTTTTCTCTGTGTGTTGTGACTCTGGTTGGGGAAGAGGGAACCAACTAAGCCAGCAACACCTCCACTCCTCTTGCAGGACTGACACCCCTTCCGCCATCCGCTTTGTTGCAGTGGAGTCATGGCAACACTGCAGCTACATAGAATAAGTCCGGATGCATTCTGTGACTTAGTAGCAGTCCTGTCCCGTCCAGCTGGCATGACTGGGATGTGGGATCATGCTGTTAAATGAATTAACTCAACCAAAATAATAGTTGCTGTCTAATTTAGAGTTTACACATTGAGTGGAAGGGTTTGGGGGAGTTCAGCTCAAATATGAAGCCTTAAATTATGGAACAATGAAGAGGTCTCAGTGGAATATGGCCAGAATTTTTCCAGATATATTCAAGTGCTTGATGTCATTTCACCGGGTGGGTGTTTCACAGGGACCGGGCACTTCCCTTTTGTTTTTTGTTTTTTATTTTTAATAAATTTTATTTAAATTTTTTAAACAATACAAAGAAAATAACACACACATATAACTAATATAGTGCTCCCATCACCATGGGACCAAATAATACAATGACTCTATAATTGTTCATTATTCCAAAAATACAACATATCTTGACAGGGTAAACTCCCTTTCCCCTTTTTTAACACATATTCCAAAAATAAACCCCAAATATCCCTAAAAATATTTTTCTTTAATTGACCCATTTTGCATTTAATATTACAAGTCAACATATCATTCAAAGCCATATCCCATACTTCTTTATACCAATCAGTAATAGTGAAAATTTGCTGAGGGACCGGGCACTTTTAGGGACTCTTGTCTATTTGGATAAACTCTGGCCACATCCCTGAATGCCCGCCAGTGACCTCTTGGTCCTATGATGGAAGGCCACAAATGTGAGCAGAGCATCTTTTTCTTGGCCACAGGGTGTGATCTGGGGGTGGGGGCGCTGCTTCTGGGGGTGGGGGTGCTGCTTGCTTCTCCCCCCCCACACACACACACATACTGAATGTACAGAGGGGATGCAGGGCTCCTGGTTAATGGAAAATGGTTAGGAAGGGCCAAGCTAGGTGCCTCCAGGCCCACTGGACAGGCTCTGCTCCAATCCAGTATGACCTCCTTTCACCTGCCCCATACCTGTTGTTTCCTCTGAATTTGCTTGGGGGGCAGAAACTGGGGAGACAAGTCATGGGTGGGCGGCAACTTTGCTCTAAAAACTGGACACCCCACCCCAGGCTCCGGCTTTTACGCTGCATGGTCTGCCCATCCAGGTTGTGACCAGCAGCTCTGCCCCATAGATGAGGGACTGATGGGGCAGACATGGTGGTCTTCCCCCCCAGAAGGTCCATTTTGGGTGAGCGAAAAGACAAAGGAGGTGCAGAGGATCCTCACGGCGATGCCAGCCCCGCTCGTCACTAGCCGTGCCCAGGAAAGGAAGGCTACAAAGAGTGTTGGGCGGGCGGGGGGGGTGGCTCTTGAGGGCGGGCTGGCTGATGGCCTGGTAGGGTTTATGCTTTCTCACCATTTGAGTGAGAAGAAAGGGCACACCTCTCATCCTGGGTTTTCCAGCAGTTTGCCTGCCTGCCTGCCTCGTTCGTTCATTCATTTGCTCCATCTGTGCCACCAAGTTACAAGACTTGCAGCCCAGCCTTCTCCAGCCTGGTGCCTTCCAGATGTGTTGGACTGCAGCTCCCATCATCCCCCAGCCAGCATGGCCAATAGGGGTTGCACTCCAACACATCTGGAAGGAACTAGGCTGGAGAAGGCCGGGCTCGGCACTCGCCTACCACATCTGCTGAAGACGTCTCGCCTTGCCAGGAGACTGCCCTGGATAAAGGTCCGGGACCGCGCATGGAGCGTCCTTTGGGCCACTAGGAAACTCGCTACCCCCGTCCGGTGCTCGGGCTCCTTGTGTGGCTGGGCCTGCGCAGTTCTCGGGCAGACATAACGAGCTTTCCCTTCATCGTGACCTGCAGTGGAGGTCATGCCCTGCCCTGTGCTGCTTGGGTGTGCCGGCCACGGGGCCAGGTCTCAGGCATGTCTGCAGCAGCCCAAACCTCTTGGCAGAGGAGCCCAGCTCAGCCCGCGTCAAGGCAAGGGCACTGGCTGGAGTGACGCCTCTGCCGTGCAGGAGTCGGGTGGGCCTTGGCGCTGCTGGTGCGGACGCTCCCAGTCTGCTCAGTGGGGTGGCGCGAGGACTGGGCCCCTAGGCTGGTCATAATCCTCTTCTTGTGCATGCCATTATTTGGAAGGCCCACAACTGCGCTAGAGCACCTGCCCCAAGTTCAGCTCTGGTGAAAGGATCCCTGGTAGCAGTGCTGCAAAGACTGTTTGAACATAAGGAGAGAGCCACGCTGGATCAGGCCAAGGGTCTGTTCCACATCGTGGCCAACCAGCTGCCCATGGGAATCCCACAAGCAGCACAGGAGTGCGACAGCACCCTCCCACCCATATTCCCACCCAGCAACTGGTGTACATAGACGTACTGCCATCGGGATACTGGGGGTAGCATATAGCCATCGGGTCTCTCCTCCTATGAATTTGTCCAATCCCCTTGTAAAGCTGTCCAAATTGGTGGCCATCACTACATCTCGTGGAAGTGAATTCCATAGTTTAACTCTGTGCTGTGTGAAGAAGTCCTTGCTTTTATCTGTCCTGAATCTCCCACCAATCAGCTTCACGGGGTGACCCCACTGGGTTCCAGTATTATGAGCAGGGATGTTGAAGAGTCCTTGGTCTCGAATCACGAGTCGAGTCACGAGTCTTTTCCTTGGTCCAAAATGGTGACTCACGACACGAGTCATGAGTCACTCCCAAAGCTGACTCCACGAGTCCCTATTAAAATCAATGGGGTTTTTGCCCAACAAAATAAGGCTACTTCAGATTTCAAAACTCTGCAACTGATTTAGGCAAGAACAGACCAGGCAGAAAAACCCAAAATAACCAGGCAGGCAGAGGAGGCAGGGAACCCCAAAGCAGGCAGGCAGAGGCCTTTGTCTTGGACAATTCAACTGTTGAACTGGTCAAGAAGAGACCAGGCAGGCAGAGGAGGCTGGGAACCCCAGACAGGCAGGCAGAGGCAGCCAAACCCAAAATGTCTGAAAGGTTGCATTTAGAAAATGATTTAAAAAATAACTTGCTGTACTTCCTAAAACTTATCATGTTGCATTTGAGGAACACGGTTTTTTCTAAATGTTGGCCCCATTCTGGAACAGTGAGGTCTCATCACAATTCCACCCCTCACTGAACACCCGCTCCACTGGTGATGAACTTGCTGGAACCAGAAACACACTCAGAGCAGCCACACAGAGTAATCTCAGGTCCTTCTTCTGCCTCTCCCAAGTACGCAACACATCAATCAAAATAAATCTTGACACACTGTTGGGGCTGCGCTCCTGGTAGCCGTCCATAGTGGCCAAGCAGCGGCACACCTCGCTTCCATGCGCTCTTCGCACAGCCCAGGGATGTTGAAGAGTCCTTGGTCTCGAGTCTCGAGTCCCATTAAAAATATTGAGAGGTGGGACTCAGTCCAACTCACGAGTCGAGTCCTCGAGTCCGAGTCCCCATCCCTGATTATGAGAGAGAGAGAAAAAGGTCTCCCTATCCACTTTCTCCATAATTTTGTACACCTCTATCACGTCTCCCCTTACTCACCTTTTTTCTAAGCTAAACAATCCCAGTTGTAACCTTTCCTGGTAGGGGAGTTGCTCCATTTGTGCTCTCTGCCTCTGCCAGAGACCCTGCAGGATGGCTGTCAGCTGGAAGCGGCAGACCTGCATGTGTTGGGCCACTGGTCTGACTTGCAGCATTACTGACACGAGGATCCCCTCCTGATCTGTGAGGCTGCTGTTAGTTCCAGGGAGCCACGCTCTGCATGAGAAATCGGGCCCCGGGGAGATTCTAGCATAGCGAGAAGGGGTGGTCCCCTTCTGCAGGGCTGTGGCTAATCATGTGCCCACCATCTCTTTCTTGGTGAGGGCTTTGTGCACATCAGAGCATCTCCTTCATTTCCAGGTATTGAAAGTCACCTCACTATGCAATATTTGTACTGAGTTGCAGAATTGACATCTCAAGAACCCACACTGCTAAAACAGGGCTGCCGGCCTCCCATAGCCTTTTGGCTGTACCATGCCTGCCTTGACTGGGGTCTAGCCTACAAAAGCTTCTGTCACAATTATAGTGTTTATGGTGCCACAGGACTCTATTTATATTTTCTGTTAAAACGTCTTCCCCTCTGGAATTATTTTGAGTTGTATGCCTTCATGTTCAAAATTTAATATAGCACTCTTCCAGTACTTGAAGGGATGTCACACAGAGGAGGGCAAAGATCTCTTCTCCTTCACCCCAGTTTGCAGGACACGGAATAATGGGCTCAAGTTACAGGAACCTAGATTTCACCTAAACATCAGGAAAAATTTCCTGACTGTCAGAGCAATAAGACAATGGAATCAACTACCTAGGGAGGTGGTGGGCTCTCCCAGTCTGGAGGCATTCAAGGTGCGGCTGGACAGACATCTGTCAGAGATGCTTTGACCTGGATTCCTGCATTGAGCAGGGGGTTGGACTCGATGGCCTTGTAGGCCCCTTCCAACTCTACTTTTCTATGATTCTATGATTCTATGAAATGGCTCTCCTTTATGGTATGCTTAACAATGCCATCCTGGCAGTCAGTTTACCACGAACACGGGATTTACAAAGGCAATCGCCATTTTGGAGGGCTTTGTCCCGGCAGGATTTTTGAGCCTTCATTGTTACATAAAGAAAGGCTACTATGGATCAAAGTCTTTTTTACTGGGTTGTTTTTTTTTTGTCATCTTATATATGTTATAGTCAGTTTACTCTGGCAGGCAGGTACCGTATGTTAGCCAAGAGATGGCGATCTTAGAGAGCATGTGGACAAGGCACTGACTCAGTGTGCCACCGCTGGCTGGCAAGACGGAGAGGGAGCCCTGAATGTAGGTGTGGGCAACCCTTCTGGCTGCGGAGGCTGTCTCGAGATTGTGCTGGGGGTGCTGTGGGGTGGGGGTTGACTGGAGACTGGGCTGGGCAGCATTTCCAGTCAGTTGGGGTGGCACGCTTTGTCCCCGTGCGTGATTCGCAGAACTGGAGTAAATTATACAGTTAAGGAAAGCCGTGTGCGATGGCTTACTTTGCGCCATTCATTCCATGCCAATTCCGTGGGGCAGAATTATGGATGATGTGGCGGTAGAACGGCCGTTGTTCTTAGTGCGGAGTCATCCATCCCCAGTAGCAGGCAAGGGGTTGCTTCTCCCCACGCCCCACATCCAGCTGTGGCAATATCCTTCGGCGATGGCGCAGTGTGGTTTTCCTCCTGCCCTTTCCCAGCTCCTTTCTCGTCACACATCCATCCCTAGATCTGTTATTTGCATTGGTGTTCAGCTAGCTATTTAATTATTTTTTTATTTTTCATGCTTATATGCTACTTACTATAATAAAATCCCTAAGCGTTTCACATATAATTATTAAAAAATTATATGTGAATTTAATTTTAAAAAATACATTTAAAATACACTATTAAAAGCAATTACAATGGCAAGATAAAACAATACAAGGAGCAGTAAGATGGAGCAGCATATGATTAATTGCAGTTAATTACAGGCCAGAGGAAGCCTGGTGAACAAGTGTGTTTTCAGGAGGCGTTTGGAGCATGCCAGATTTTCGGCCTCCTGTACTGCCCGGGGAGGGTTTTCCAGAGGGTGGGCGCAGGCCCACCGTCGAGATATTACTTGGCTGTTGTCGGATCGCAGAATGACCAGCAAGGCTTTCCTCCCGCAGTATGCCTGTGTCAGTGAGTTGCCGGGGAACACGGGCGGGAGGGTGCTGTTGCACTCCTGTGCTGCTCGTGGGTTTCCCGTGGGCAGCTGGCCGGCCACTGTGGAACAGAGTGCTGGACTAGATGGCTTGATGCAGCAGGGCTCTCCTTCTGTTTCTTCCTCTCTCTCCCTATATATCTGCCAACTGCAGCATGTTTGCTAGATATCCTGGTCCTAGGTTGTTTAATGCTTTGTATGACAATAGCGTAACCCAGTGTTTCTCAACCTTGGGTCCCCAGATGTTTTTGGCCTACAACTCCCAGCATGCCCCAGCCAGCTATGCTGGCTGGGGCATGCTGGGAGTTGTAGGCCAAAAACATCTGGGGACCCAAGGTTGAGAAACACTGGCGTAACCTATCAGCTCAGTAGCTAACAGGCAGCCAGTGCAGTTCTTTTAGCACAGGTCTTGTGTGGACATAGCTGGGTGCCCCAGTGAGCACCCTAGCTGCGGCATTCTGCACTACCTATGACCGGGAACCGGCATAGTTCGCTGCACCAGCCGAAGTTGGTAATGGGCGCTCTGAGCTACTGTGGTCATTTGGGCCTCTAGCAACAGAGATGGATCCAGGAACAACCCCAAACTTGGTACCTGCTCCTTCAAAGGGAGTACAACCCCATCCAGAATAGGCAAACAGCCCAATTCCTGGACCTGAGAACTGCCCACCCGTAGGGGTCTCTGCCTTATCAGGATTCTGCTTCAGTTTATTAGCCCTGATCCAGCCATAACTGCATCCAGGCACCCGTTCAGAACACGCACAGCCACTCCAGATGTCACAGAGAGATAGAGCTGATGATGATGATAATAATAATAATAAAATATTTATTACCCGCCTCTCCATCTAGATCAAGGCGGGGAACAGCAGAAATATATAAAATTCATAAACTAAACAACACAATACATACTATTAGAACATCTTAAAACATCCTATAAAAACATCTTAAAACATCTTTAAAAACATCTTAAAGGCATCCTAAAAATTCTGCTGGATAGGACCTGCCTGGAAGAAGATAAGTCTTTACGGGCGTTTTTTAAATTCAAAAGACTGGCAAGTTGACGGGGAATCTCCGTCCGGCGGCCATTCCATAATCTGGGAGCAGCGAAAGATAAGGTCTCTGGGTAACGATCGAAGCCTACCGCCAGGCGAAACGCTGAGGCTGAAATTGGCCCCGCTCATGCCCGGCGAGGCTTTACCTTGTTCTTCAGGGCGGCTCACCCTCTCCGTGGCGAGCCACCCGCGCGGTCCGTTCCGTCCTGTCACTTCCGGGACCAGAAATGACGCGACGGAACCCTGCGCTGGCGTGCTGGACCTCTGTGGCGCGTTCTGCACCTGCGCAGGGTCCCATCGCGTCATTTCCGGTCTCGGAAGTGACGGATGGGGAAGAAGACGCCCGATCGAGCGGCGCGGAGAAGATCGGGTTGGGTCGGCGCCCCCGCAGAGATCGGGTCGGGGGCGCGACCCGGCCTTGGAGCCACCGCTACCTCTGGGTAATACCTGTCAGCCTAGTTTTGGCTGACTGAAGTAGATTCTTCCCAGAGGACCTAAGTGTGTGGGGCAGATTGTACGGGAGAAGGCAATCCTTAGCATACATTCCACCTGCCTGGAGGGCAGCCTTTACATCTGAGATAGCACCACCTTCCAGTTGAAGGTGGTCTTCACACTTGACCAGGGGAAGCAGCTCCCTGTCCTAACACAACAGAAAAAGTATGAAAACTCTGACCCGGCTCTCTTGGCCTAATCAACAGGAATATATAACTGAAGCACAAACATGTCAACCAACTTAAAAGAAATTATAAACTGTGGAGACAAGTGAGGAACATTCCCGTGGGGCTCCCCACCACCACTTCTCCCACACAGGCACAAGTAGGAGAGGTGGGGGGGATGCCCCACAGAGGTAGCCCTTGATGGTCTTGGCCCCACCAAAAATTGCTTGCTAGGGTAAGGCTGCGCCTCAGGAAACAAAGACCATCTGCAGAACGGTCTGCCCAAAGGCTGCATCAGCTGAGGATATGCCTTCCTAGTAGAGGCATGCCCTGAGGCCGACTTTACAGATCTTCTCCAGAGGAGACCTTCCCTCACAGGCTGCTTGGTCGGCATTCCCTTACCCGAGTGAGCTGTACATACGCGAGGTGGAACCTTCCCCACTGCCCCGTGGCCATCCACACCCCCCCCCATTCCGTTACCTATCTAGACAGTGCTGCTTTATGAATTCATTTTATTGTAATGCTCTTAATTGTATTCTTTTATTATTTTGTACGCCACCTTGCAAGGGTTTGGCCTTAGAAGGCGGGATTAAAATAAAATAAAATACGGTAAAATAAAAAGAGATGACAATAGTATAGAAGCAATTCTTCCATAGGAATACTGTTTAAAAGACAGCAACAATGCTTCTGTCTTCCAAGTGTTGCAAGTCCTTACCAATTAGCCCTTCTTGCATCTCACTTACACCGATCTGGTTCTGTGGATGGCTAAAAGTTTGGGAGAACCAATTCCTGAGACTTACAAAAAAAATAATATGGAGAACTTGGCATGTTGGTTTCTGGGTCAGGCCTGAGCACCATATTATCTTTATAGAAAATATGCAACTTGTTAGCTGACAGTGTCCCCAAGATCAGCCCTCTAATATGCTGAGGAGAAAGCCGCTAAATGGATCACCTCCAGCATAAGTGATCTTCTCAATGTTCAAAAGGACAGCCATAAGTGCCATAAGCACCCAGTTGAGACTCCACACAGGAAGGTGCTTGATCCGCAGGCAGAGACCTGGTTCTCACAGCATGACATCCCACCAGAGCCCATTCAACCGAGAAGCCCCCATCATATACCATCAAATTCCTGAGAGTAGAGGAAAGCCTTAACCTGGAACCAGAAAGATGAGAATGTTGGTGCCAGGAGGACCACAGTGGGGAGAGCATTCCACAGTTGGGGGGAGGGGACCACCACCAAGTAGGCCCTCTCCCTTGTTTGCACCCTCCGAACCTCCTTTGGAGGAGGCACTCTGTGGAGGGCCTCAGATGGTACGTGTGGCAGTGTCTGGGTAGGTTCATGCCAGGAGGGGTGCTGCATCAGGTATTGTGGTCCTGAGCCATGTAAGGCCTTTATAGCTTAAAACCAGCCCCTTGAATTGGGCTCAGGCAGCCAATGCAAGCAGGCCAGAATTGGTGTTAAATACTCAGACTTTCTCCTGGTCTTGGTTATTAATCTGGCTGCTGCATTTTCCACACACTGCAGCTTCTGAACCATCTTCGAAGGCAGCCCCACATGGAGTGCATGGAGGTTACCAGAGCATAGACAACTGAAGCCAAGTTATCTCTGTCAAGATAGAGGGGTAACTGGGCCACCAGCCAAAGCTGGTAGAAGGCACTCTGTGCTACCGAGGCCACCTGTGTCTCAAATGACAGGGATGACTCCAGTAGAACTCCCAGGCTATGAACCTGCTCCTTCAGGGGGAGTGGAACCCCACCCAGAAAACACCATCCAGTCAGAAGAACCACCCACTAAGAGCATCTCAGCCTTGTCTGGATTGAGCTTCAGTTTATTAGCCCTCATCCAGTCCATTGTCGCAGCCAGGCGCTGATTTAGCACCTCCACAGTCTCACCTGCTGAGGATGAAAAGGAGAAGTAGAGTTGTGTGTCAACAGCTTACTGATGGCAACACACTCCAGAGCTCCAGATGACCGCACTCAATGGCTTCATGTAGATGTTAAATAGCATGGGGGGTAAAACTGTCCCCTGAGGAACCCCATGCTGGAGAATCCATGGGGCTGAACAATATCCCTCAAGCCCCACTTTCCAGAACCGGCCGTCCAAGTAGGAGCAGAACCACTGAAATGCAGTACCTCCCACTCCCAAGTCGGACAATTGTCCTGGAAGGATACCATGTTTGATGGTACTGAAAGCTGCAAAAAGGTCAAGGAGAATCAACAGGGTCACACTCCCCCTGTCTTTCTCCCAACATAGGTCATCATACGGGGCGACCAAGGCTGTTTCTGTGACAAAACCAGGCCTGAACCCCAACTGAAATGGATCAGGCTAATCAGTCTCATCCAAGAACATCTGGAGCTGGTTCGCAACCACTTGCTCAAGGACCTTGCCCAGGAAAGGAACATTTGTTGTTAAAGATCTTTCAGGTCATGGGTCTGCTGTCTTCATAGGAACATCTTCAGGGCCTTTCTGGATCTGTCCAAGGCGCTTCTCGTCCAGTGGCCAGCAAGATGCCTTTGGGAAGTCCGCTGCTCCTCCCGCTGTTGCTCCCGAGCATCCGGCATCCAGCGACATCTTGCCTCTGAACCTGGAGATTCCGAATAGCCGCCTTTCCTAGTAGCCGCCGATAGGCTTATTCCCCTGTGAATGTGTCTCATCCCGCAGTGAGTGAATCTGGAAGAATCCTGCAGGCGTGCACACAAGATACTGCATCTTTGTGACTCAGTAGTGCTTCTCCTGTGTTTGAGCATATGTTTGGAAAGGCCTTTTGTCAACACTTTTCTGAGTAAAGCATTGTAAACCTGCATAGATAGTGTTGGCCTAGTTATAACGTCATCCCAAGCTTTGGTGGGAGCAGAGGCTGTTTATATCTTGCCTAAGAGAGAAATTCTGCTTCTGTTTGTCTTGCTCCTCTCACACAGGTGTTATAAATATCCCTGCTGCGATATATTTAGGCATCAGGCCATGAGGAAATGGAAAATCTCGTCCCGCTCTCTGTCTCTCCGGCTGCTTGGAGTGTGGCGGTCCGCATCCCTCTCCTGCACTCCCAGACCATTTGGATTTGCAAAGTCTCCTTCTCCAAAAGGGCCAAAGGTGGTCATGGAGGCAGGTTGCCGAAAAGCCACAGGTGGGTGCAGGAAAGAGACCTGTACATTAGCGAGGTCTGTCGTAAAGAATTCTGACTTTAAAACTCTGGAATCCCATCCCAGAATGAAGAATGATGACATGAAAGGTGCCTTGTTTATTGCACCAAATGGAACTCCTGGTCAGCCACAAAATCCCGCTGGGAGTTTACTCATCTTCATGATCCCCACCTGAGCCTCTGAGTGCAGGGAAGCAGGGGGGCGCAGGGAGGTGCTCCGGAGCATTCAGCTGGTGTGTGTAGACCGGCCTTTCCCTAACCTGGTGCTCTCCAGATGTGCTGGACTACAACCCCCATCATCCTCAGCCTGCATGACCATGCTGGCTGGGGATGATGGACACGGTAGTCTAGCACATCTGGAGGGTGCCAGGTTGGGGAACACCGGTGCAGACGTTGGCTTTTCCGGCAGGCAAGCATCATAGAATCATAGAATCATAGGTAGAGTTGGAAGGGGCCTACAAGGCCATCGAGTCCAACCCCCTGCTCAATGCAGGAATCCAGGTCAAAGCATCTCTGACAGATGTCTGTCCAGCTGCACCTTGAATGCCTCCAGAGTGGGAGAGCCCACCACCTCCCTAGGTAGTTCGTTCCATTGTCTTATTGCTCTGACAGTCAGGAAATTTTTCCTGATGTTTAGGTGGAATCTGGGTTCCTGTAACTTGAGCCCATTATTCCGTGTCCTGCAAACTGGGATGATCGAGAAGAGATCCTGGCCCTCCTCTGTGTGACATCCCTTCAAGTACCGGAAGAGTGCAATCATATCTCCCCTCAGTCTCCTCTTCTGAAGGCTAAACATGCCCAGTTCTTTCAGTCTCTCCTCATAGGGCCTTGTTTCCAGTCCCTTTATCATCCTTGTTGCTCTCCTCTGAACCCTCTCCAGTTTGTCTACGTTCTTCTTAAAGTGTGGTGCCCAGAACTGGACGCAGTACTCAAGATGAGGCCCAACCAGTGCCGAGTAAAGTGGAATGATCACTTCCCGCGATTTGGAAGCTCTGCTACTATTAATGCAGCCCAAAATTGCATTTGCCTTCTTTGCAGCCACATCGCATTGCTGGCTCATATTCAGTTTGTGATCTACCACAATTCCAAGATCCTTCTCACTTGTGGTATTGTTGAGCCAAGTGTCCCCCATTCTGTAACTCTGCATTTGGTTTCCTCTCCCTAGGTGCAGCACTTGGCATTTATCCCTATTAAATTTCATTCTGTTGTTTTCGGCCCAGCGCTTTCGGCATCACTTCTGTCTTCCCAAGAGTGGCCAGGAGGAGCATCTTGAAACCCTGCCAATCTGTTCGGTCACCTAGAAGTTCCTCCTGAAAGGATCTTGTATGGAGAGGGCAGGGAAAGGGTGGGTGTTGTTGCTCACTCAGGATCTCAACTGAAGCTACCCCTGATCCTCTTACATTGGCAAAGGAAGCAAGATACCAAAGAGTTCTTTCCCACTGAGTCCGAACCCGGTGATGTGTCAAGCCTGGTGTCTGCCGGTGCCTGGGCAGCTGTCGGCAGGAGTCTAGGCGGGAGGGTCACCTGCCCTCTCCCCCCTCCTCCTCCTTCCTCGGGCCGTGACGGAATTTCATTCAAGCAGATGATTCCCAAGAAAGGATTCTTCTGTGTGAGGAAAATGGGAACCCGGAGTGCTGCTCAGATCGCCAGGCAAGTCTGAGCATGGCCACACCCAGTTGGGCACTGCCGGGAGCAGTATCCCTGCAAGGGAGAGGCGCCCCTCCAGTGCCGGCTGGGTTGTGACTCGGTTGTGTAGACATCGGGCCCAGGAGAGCTGGCCCCGTACCATCTTGCTGTGCCTTTCGAAATGGGCTCAGCAGCTGGTCTTGCACTTTGCACCGAAGTTGTGGCTCACCCTGAGCATCTCCCCCCAAAATGCCCTCTGAGTGTGTGCACTAGTCTAGATGTGACGTTCTAAAAAGATGGTGGTATTTTGTGCTAAATGTATACATGGAAATGCAGAATGCCAGATACTTCGCTGCCCACCCCACTTCTCAGTAGGGAACTCTCATTGAGTTCCAGGACCCTGGTGGGCAGGAGCCTCCAAGTGGGCCCAGGGCAGCTGAAGGGAGGGCTCTGGTGCACAAGGAGCAGGTGGCGTCGAGAGCACACGATGCAGGCCACGTGCTGAAGCTGAGCGGGCACGAGCCGGGTCAGTGCTTGGAGGGGTGGCTGCCTGGGCTGCCCACATCTGTTCTCCGGCACTGAGCAGGGGGTCGGACTCGATGGCCTGGTAGGCCCCACCCAACTCTACGATTCTGTGATTCTATAAGTGCCACCACTACGGCGACTGCCAGGAGTGCCAGGACTCAAGAGCTCAGGGGTGACCAGGGCAGCGCATCAATTAACAGCGCATCAATCTCCTGCCATATTCAGCATGCCGGAGGCGCTGTTGCACAGCAGCGTGCGCAATTCCACTACCGAAAAGTAGGAATAGGGACAGTAGCAAATTGGGGGGGGGGAGGCCTCCTTACTGTGGCAGCCGAGGGGTGCCATTCTAGGAGGGCCAGAGGGCAGCTCTCGCTCTGCGCTCAGCCCACACGATTCGTCCCCAGAAGCCCCTTGCGTACCTCTTCCAACACTGCAGCCGGACCCTTTGGGATGAATCCCTGCTTTTAGTTAGTTGTGACATTATTCACTTGCCTGTAAAATGCCCACCAGTATGACAGGCTATGGGGAGGGGGAGAGGCACGGTATGTGACCCGGGCCCTTGGGGGAGCCTTGCGGTGCCCAGCATGCAGACATGCACTCCCACATGGGGTCCTTGTTTCTGAAGGCCCACTGTGTCAGGCTGGGGTGCGGGCTGGGGAACAGGCCGTGTTTGCCGCCATAGCGACCAAGGGTGTCTGCGTACTTTCCCCCCTAGGAGATGCAGCCATTCGTTCCTCTGGGGCTGCCCCCCTTGACACAGATTGTTGCCCTTGCAGTCTTCACTTAAAGCAGGCAAAAAGCGGCTCTCCAGGGGTGGGTGGCAGAGGAGAAGTGTGCACTTTGAGACATGAGCAGGATCAGCCTACTCAATCAATCAATCAATCAATCAATGTCTATTTGGTCCATAGACCTTTTCCACACAACAATACTCAAAACAAGCATTAAGACACCATTGTTAAAATTATTATTAAAACAGTGAATAATGCATAACAGTGAATAATACATTAACATGACTTTTAAAAACAATTATTAGGGTTGTTTTTAGGGAGCCTACTCCTTCCCCTGGTGAATCTGGCCCCTGTGTGCCCCATTGCGGCGTAGGCTCACAGCCTGACGGGCAGAGAGCATGATGGGCAGAGTCCTGGATTAAAGGGTTTGGGGGCCATCTCTCTCCCCACCTCCCACCACTGCCCTGTTCTAGTTTATCCCCCAAAGTCACCCTGAAAACAAACGAAGCCTCTGTTTGTTTCCAGGTTGCACCCAAGCACAGAAGTTGGTATCAGGTGCAAAGTGCAACATTCTGAGAATATCTGCTCTCACTTTATTTTAAAAAATAAGTTTCTGGCTCTTAAGATTGTTGAGATTGGCTTAAAAGTGTGTGGGCCTGACATAATCCAGAAGTAAAGAATTCCATTTTTGGCTTTGGCTTTTAACTGTTAGCAGTAAAATTCATTCATGCTACATTTTATATTCAAAGATCATGCTGTGATGGCCGGGAATGATAGGAGTTGTAGTCCAGCACATCTGGAGGTCCCTAAGTTGGGGGAGGCTGAGCTGGAGAGCATCAACGGTGCATGCAGCAGGAAAGGTCTGGCCCACGAATGTGCGTGCGCGCGCACGTGGGCATTTAGGCACCGGGGTGCCCTTCCCCAGAGCCGCAGTGCCCTTTGCTAGTGGTTTCCCAGACTCCACAGTGCATTTATGTTGAATGGGATTGTGGTTCTCCTTGATCTATTCAGCAACTGGATGAATGATTTGTGTTTGTAGGTGATTTTAGAAACAGTCTTGTAAAGAAAATAAAATTTGAGCAACCTCAAATTCCACTTGACTGCGCAAAACTCTTTACAGACAGAAATGTAATACGAAGCAAAAAGTCCCTTCCCAGCTGGGTGTCATCAAGTAGCTGGCTTATACCGGGTCAGAGCCTTGGTCCACCTAGCCCAGTATTGTCCCCTTTGAGTGGCAGTAGCTCTGCAGGGTTTCAGGCAGGAATCTGCCTATCCCACTCCTGCCTGGAGATATCAGGGATTGATCCTGGGACCTTCTGGGTCCGAAGCTTGTGCTCTGCCCCTGGGCTGTGGCCGATAGCTGGTCAGCTGGAGTCGAATTTTCAAAACAAGATGGGTTAGGAGAATTGGCTCCATTCCAGTTCTGGTTCATTTCAGGCCTTGCCTGTAGGGAGATGGGGTGGGGTGCGGGTCGAATATGATGGGTATGGATGATAGATTGGCAGAAGAGTTGGCAGGAATGTTCATGGCAGGACCCAGGAATCCCCTGTTTCTGCTGGCTCCATAGAGAGGAGGCAGCCCCAACTGCCACTTCCTGCTGGCCCCAGGGCATCATTTCTCACTTCCAGTTACTTCATTCAGCGTAGGAAACAGGCATTTTTAAGGAATCCTTTCTGCAGATATGGCCACGTGCCTGTCTAGCGAAGGGCAGGAGGAAGAAGGTGAGTTCAGTGAGGGGTGAAAGGCAGACTCTTGACTGCTTCTGCTCACCGCCAGTGGAGACGCCGGCGCGTCCGTGGCCAGGACGACGGTGCCCCTGAAGGCCCTGGCTGCCCAGAGCAGGAGAGCGCCACGTGCAGAGCACGCTGCTGAGCGGGACTTCGGGAAACCGTGGGCTCTGGAAGGGCTGGAGCGGCGGTGGGATCTACCGCCCGGCAGTTGCGCGGGGGGGTGGGGGAGAGAGCGAGAGAGCAAAAATGGGAGCAGCCGGGAGAATATTTGCTGAGTGATCTGGTGAAGTGGAGAACATGCTGTGTGGCCGCCAAATGTACCGACGCGCGTAACTACTGGAGCAAGTGTCAACGCGGCTCTTCCCTGAGAGGTAACGTCCTTGGTGTCTGTGGAGTTACTCGCCCGTTCTTCTGCACATGCCAGCCTGCCCGCCGATGCCCATGTGGCGTGGGCGCTGGTGGGGCTCAGGAGGGAGGGGCCCTGGCTCAGGGGCAGAGCCCCTGCTGTGCGCATAGGGGGTCCCAGGTTCAGAAATCCCTGGCCTCTGCAGGAACGGCCGCAAAAGCTCCTGCCTGCTGGAGCCCCGGAGAGCGGCGGCCGCCTGTCCGTGTCAACAGCGCTGGCCCAGATGGCCCGGCAGGGCCTGGCTCGGCACAGGGCAGCGCCCGATGCTCATAAGGGCTCAGTAGGCGGGCTTGCCCCCAAATTGATAAAGGGCAACGCTGCTAATGGACAGAATCTTCATGATATATTTTTTGCTTGAGCTGATGTATTTATGAATGGTCTTGGGTTCTTCTGCTGGAAGAGTTCTTCCTTGAGGCAGAACCATTATAAGCCCAGTACTCCAGACTGGGAGGCATAGGGATTGTGGGACTCTGCCAGACAGCCCCTCTCGCAGGGCCAGCTCCAGGCCTGAGGCGGCCGTGGGCAAAGTGGCAACGGGCGAGCCCCTTCCTGGCAGACGTGCCTGGTTGCCGCCGCCGCCGCCGCCGTGGACCTTGGCAGCAGTGCTCTGAGCGGTGCCAGGCGGCTGGCTCCCATGGCTCTGGGCCATGCTCTGGGCCATGCGACACTGAGGGAGTTGTAGGGAATTTCAAGTGGTGACTCCGTGGCACCCTGTGTCCCCCATTCTGTAACTCTGCATTTGGTTTTCTTTCAACCTGTTTTCCTAATAACGGACTAGTATAAGGAAGTTTGGGATATAGCCCTAAATGATAAAACTAACTTGTAGTATCAAATGCAAAAAGGGACAGTTAAGGAAGAATAATTTTATGGATATATGGAATCAATTATTAGACTTAGACTATGTATTAATAAAGGGGAAGGGGAGCATGCCTTGTCAGGATATGTTATATTTTTGGAATTTGGAATTCATTTGATCAAGGGGATGGAAGTATATAAATTGGTCCCTTGGAGGGTGGGGGGTGCACTTTATGATTTATTGTATGTTGTTTATGTTATATTTTTGTGTTATTCTTGTATTTTTTTTAAATAAAAATAATAATAAAATTTGTTGGATTCTAAAAAAAAAGGGAAAAAAAGTAAGCTGCATTTTGCAACAGATGGTCTGGACCAGGGGTCAGCAACATGGCCCCCATGCGTACTCAGGTCAGCAACATGGCACCTGCAGGTACTCCCAAGACCCCCAAGTGCACCCGCCAAACCCCAGACCCTTCCTTCCCGCTGCCGCCTTTCTGTCCCGCCACCGCCACTGCCCCCAGACCCTTCCCGTCCCTTCCCCACTGGCAGCACCGCGGCCTCCCCCCCCCCGCCAGCCGCCACCTTCCCTCCCCTCCCACCGCACTCCCGTAGATCAGGAGATAAGGCAAGTGGGGCAGGAGTTGCGGGGGGAGGAGAAGGTGGTCATGACCGTGCTGGGGGGGGGAGGAGGAAGGGAGCAGCGAGGAGAGGAGGAGGAGGACGAAATAGTGGGCTGGGGTGGAGGGAAGGAGGAAGGAGGGAAAGGCAGCTATGGCCGTGGGAAGAAGAGGAGGAAATAGCAAGGAGGGGAAGGAAAAGGTGCCGCTATGCACCCTGGCAGCCATTTTTGGTGGTGCCGCAGACACATTTCAAAGTAGGAAATGTGCCCACGGACCAAAAAGGCTGCCTACCCCCGGTCTAGACTCCAAGAGCCGTCAGCTTGCAAGATTCTGGAATCCACTGGAAATCAGCTTGCCTTCCCACTGACCAGACCCAGAAGTCCCTTGTGCAGCGCCAGTCTGGCCAGGCGGTTTTTCGTCCTTTTGCCGTCTCTCTGGGGGAAAGCCTTGCTCTTTGTGCGTTACTGGATTGGCCCAGCTGCCCTATGCAGCCTCCGAGCAGGGATGACCCCGTGGTGTGGGTGCTTTCTGTTTGGGGAGTGGCCACTGCCAGGCTCTGCTAGAGGTGCTGGGCACCACCACATTGCGAGGTAGCCCTGGGTGAGAATATGTGGGCAGCGAACAGCATGCTTCTTTCGGAAGCCATAGGGCTAGATCAATAGCAGGCTGAGGAAACTGGTGGGAGGAAGAAAGAGGCCCAGTGGTGGTCTTCTCAGCACCAAAGTGGAAACTGTTGGGACAAGGTGAGGTCAAAGGGAACAGGTGCCAGAGTGTAGCACTGGGGGAGGGGGCAGGGGAGGATGCCAATATTTCTCCCGGGTTGCCAAAATTCTCCAAGGCTTGTTTCACCCATTACTGCTGTCTGGCAAGTGGTTGCTTTTGTCTTCAGAGGAAAGGTTGACTTCATCACAGTGGTCAGAAGATGTGTCTATGAGATACGCTTCCAAGAAAGATGGCTTGTCTACTGCTGCCCACATGCCTGTGGAATTATGCCAGGCTGGCACCCCCACAAACAGTCCGGGATCCTCTGCGGGCTGAAGGGATTCTGCCCCATCATCGGCACTGGGGTTCAGCTCTATGTGGAGAGGGTTCCTTGAGGGTCAGAAGTATTGGAGTCCACTGTGGTCAAGTAATGATGAGTGGTTTTATGTGGTGCCACATGGGAAATACTTACTTTTGTTGCACTTTTCTCCCCCTCCCCCATACGCACAACGGCCCTTTATCGAGTGAGGGCTGAAAATTCACAGGTTCCCTGATGCACTGCATGCCCGCTGTTGTCCTGCGGGGTGTATTCATGACTACGTGAAAGGGATGAGGTCAGAATCACCTTCTGAAGAAGCCTTTACCACAGAAAGAGAGCATGTATTGGGCACAACTTGGCAGCCGCTAGGTCAGTGTTTCTCAACCTTGGGTCCCCAGATGTTTTTGGCCTACAACTCCCAGCATGCCCCAGCCAGCTATGCTGGCTGGGGCATGCTGGGAGTTGTAGGCCAAAAACATCTGGGGACCCAAGGTTGAGAAACACTGACCTAGGTTGATGGTTCGGTTGCCATCCATCCATACCTCCTTTCACGCTTACACGGGACAGGATGCCACGGGGCAAGGATGTGCAGAGCAGCATCTCCCAAGCGGGTGCCCTCCAGAAGTGTTTCACGGCCACTCTCGGCCACGCTGGCTGGGGGATGCTGGGGGTTGTGCTCTGACATGTCTGGAGGGCACCCGCTTGGGGAAGGCGGCCATAGAGACTTGGCGTAGGAGGAGAACACCCGCCCGTGTCCTCTTTCTTTTTCCACCAAGCCCCCGTCTCTGGGCTCGCGCAGGGCCTGCCTTTGTGAGTGGACCGAAGGCCATGGCAGCGATATCAGGCAGGCCTGTGATCAGAAAAGCACAGTGCTCGTGGAGGGCTTCAGACAGACGCTCTGTAGGCAGGCGATCGACCGCCCTCGGGAGGAGGAGCGAGCGAGCGGCCCCGTCCAGCGAGAGCCAACGCTGTGCCGGCAAGGCCAATGGCTGCTCCTGCCTCGATTCGCTCTAGGGAAGAGGCCTACTAGTCAGCAAAGGAGATTCTTAGCAGTCCAAGACTGAGGCAAGAGAAGCCACAGAGCACCTTGAAGCTTTTGTGGACATTGTCCGCTTCATTCCCAAGCTGGCTGGGAATTATGGGAGTTGCAGTCCAACACATCTGGAGGGTGCTGGGTTGGGGAAGGGACCCTGAGCAGCTGCCCGGCTGGAACTCCGGCTGTTCATGCTCTTAGGATTACTACCTACTGACCTGAGCAGGCCTGCTGTCGTGTTTCTAAGGGCCGGACACAGCCCTGCCAAGTCCAGAGGATTCCTGGGAGGGCTCCTAGGCTTTACATGACTCCATGACAGGTAGAAAGACAACTACTGAACTTTTTCTTGGAGTTCCTAGAGATGGGAACTACTGTACCTATCTGTGCTGCAGGTATGAAAGCAGAGGTGGGGAACCTTTTTTGACCTGAGGGTTGAATTCCAATCTGGGAAGGGTTCATCTGTAGGCATGGCCAAAAGCCAAAATGTGATTATTACTGCTTTTAAGTCTCGGAAGTAAGCAGGGCAAGGCTTCTGCATGTCTACTTAGAAGTAAGCAGGACTGAATCACTCAGCAGCACTTTCAAATAGCACTCCAAATACCAAGCCTCTGTACATATACTCAGAAGTAAGCTTAAGCAGCATGTCTATTCGCAAGTAAGCAGATCAAACCTCAGAAGTAAGTAGGACAGAATCACTCAGCAGCTTCCTACCCAGGCTCTGCCCCCTCTCTCCTGCATGAAAAGTACTTATCTCCTTTCAGGAGATAAGAGCTTTCTCTGCTGCACAGTAACAAAGGCTCCAGTTTTCTTCTGAGTGGGAGCAATCCTAAACCAGGAGTGGTGAGAGTGTTGGACTGGGACTCTGGAGATCTGGGTTCTAGTCCCCGCTCAGCCATGAAACTCATGGGGTGACTTTGGGCCAGTCACTGACTCTCAGCCTAACCTACCTCACAGGGTTGTTGTGAGGATAAAATTGAGAGGAGGAGGAGGATTATGTAAGCCACTTTGGGTTCCTTTCAGGAAAAAAGGCGGGGTATAAATATAATAAATAAATAAATACTCATTTTTATGAATGATGCAGAAAACACATAAGGAGATCCTCAGATTGCCAATATGGCATTTGGCCTTCTAGAGAGGACCCCCCTCCTTGGGATGGCGGGCGAAGGGGGCAGGCACCCCTTTTCTCTGCTGAATGTAAGATGGACCGTTTAGTGCGTGTGCGTGTGAATGTGCTGTGGGGAGTGGCGCAGGCTGGGAATGCAGAGCGGCCACCTGTTTGCTCAACTCTTTCCCCCACCCTTCTCTCTGTTTCAGGGTTCCTACCCTATCTGGGAAGATTTCAATTCCAAGGCAACTAAACTCCACTCCCAACTTCGGTGAGTTCCTCTACAGAGCTGCCACAGCAACAATACAGCTGCCACTTGCCTCCCATCCTGGTGTGCTAGCCCACGTGGGGGATGCATGTTATGAAAAGAGACCCAGAGGCTGACTTCTCTCTCTCTCTCTCTCTCTCTCTCTCTCTCTCTTTCTTTCTTTCTTTCTTTCTTTGTAAAAACAAATTTCTGTGTCTCCTGTTTGTTCAGACACTTTTGAAACCAAGCAGGCCATTGTCTTGTACATACTGAGAAAGTAGACATTTCATTTCCACAGGCATCGAATTAAGCTCAGAAAATGCTATCTGGTACAAAGTTAGGAATATTGACTTCCGTTCAAAAACGCCACCGCCCCGCTACTGTCAGGCGGTGCTCAGCTGCTGGGCTGCTTGTGCCCGGTGGGGTTGCTTCTGTGCCTCTTACGGGCTCCTGCCCCTTCCTGTCTTCTGTGGTACACCCAGCAAGGGCCTCACCAGCTCCAAAGAGTTGGTGCATTTCAGTTCTATGCAAAGGTTTACTACCTTGAATCCTATAGACCAGGGGTAGGCAACCTTTTGGGGCCGTGGGCACCATCTGCCCCAAAGATCAAGTGCAAGGCAGGGGTGTGTGTCTAAGAACCAGTACACTAATACACCAACACACTTTGAGCTCACAGTTTTCAGCACCAACAGAGCAATATTTCAGAGCACAGAGCACCAACAGAGCAATATTTCAGAGCAATCCCAGCTGATGGAAAGAAAACGTGATTTAAAAAAATAAGTGGGAGGGATAGGACACCTTGGAAGGAGCCAATAAATATTCCAGGGATGCACTGGTGCCCATGGGTGCCACATTGCCTCCCTGTGATATAGACATTTGAAAAGAGGTGCAAGGGCACGATTCTGACATTGCTGCCAGGAATGGGAGAAGGTCACATCCAGGTGGGGAATCCCAAGCACCACGGTCTCCCTTTGTTTACTTATTTTATTTATTAAATTTTTAAATCACCCATCTGGCCGGTCACCCAGCCACCCTGGGTGATGTACAATCAACATTAAACACCATTAAAACACAATTAAAACAATATAAGAGTTTTTTTTTTTTTTAATCCTAACCCACCCCATATTCCCACCTGAAAAGCCATGTTTTTAAAGCTTGGCGGAAGTTCATCAGGGAGGGGCCATGGCAAAGGTCACTGGGGAGGGAGTTCCATAACTTGGGGGCTGCCACAGAAAAGGCCCTCTTCCTAGTCCCCACCAGTCTGGCTGATGGGACAAGGAGAAGGCCGTCCGTGGCAGACCTTGTTGAGTGGCCTACAGTAATACCTTGGATTGCAAGTAACTTGATCTGAGAGCGTTTTGCAAGACAAGCAATTTTTTTTTATAAATTTTGACTTGATAAACAAGCGACGTCTTGCAATACAAATAGTCGTAGGGATGTAACTGCTCGCCTCGAGCGGGTGTAGTGGGCCGAAATTGGCCCCGCTCACGCCTGCCAGAGACTCGCTTTGATATAAGAATGTTCTGGATTACAAGCACAGTTCCGGAACAAATTATGCTTGCAATCCAAGGTATTACTGTAATTGATGTTGCTGGAGGCGCTCCTTGAGATAAGCTGGACCAGAGCCGTATAGGGTTTTAAAGGTCAAAACCAACACCTTGAATTCGGCCCAGCAAGCAACTGGTAGCTAGTGCAATTCCTTGAGCACTGGTGTGATGTGATCTTGACGGTGGCTGCCTTTAACCAGGCGAGCCGCCATGTTCTGTACCAGCTGTAGCTTCTGAACTGTCTTCCAGGGTAACCCCACGTAGAGCGCATTACAGTAGTCTAGGCGAGAGGAGACCAAGGCATGAACCACTGATGGGAGCAGGTGATTAGAAAGGTAGGGGCGCAGCTGCCATATCAGATGGAGTTGATACAGCGCCACCCGGCTCACAGCTGACACTTGAGCCTCCATGGACAGCTGGGAGTCTAGAATGACCCCCAAGCTGCGGACCTGGTCCTTCAGGGGTAGATGTACCCCATTCAGCACCAGGTCAACATCCCCTAACCTTCCCTTGTCCCCCACCAGAAGTACCTCGGTCTTGTCGGGGTTCAGTTTCAACATGTTCCTTCCCATCCAGCCACCCACTGCCTCCAGGCACTTGGACAGGGTCTCAACGGCCAACCTAGGTGAGGACTTGAAACAGAGGTAGAGCTGCATGTCATCCGCATATTGCACACCCCAAACCTCCTGATGATAGCTCCCAGCGGCTTTAGGTAGATGTTAAATAACATTGGGGAGAGGATGGAACCCTGCGGCACCCCACAAGTGAGCAGCCGAGGGTCCAAAGCCTCCTCCCTGAGAACCGCCCTCTGGTACCTTCCAGAGAGGAAGGACCGGAACCACTGCAACACAGTGCCTCCCATGCCCAACTCCTCCAGGCAGTCTAGGAGGATACTGTGGTTAACGGTATCAAAAGCCACAGAGATCAAGGAGGACTAGAAAAGAACATTCGCCCCTGTCCAAAGCCCTCCTCGTATCATTCACCAAGGCAACCAGGGCCATTTCCGTCCCATGTCCAGGCCTGAACTATTTATTATTGTATTTATACCCCACCTTTTTTCCTGCAAGGAACCCAAGGCGGCTTACATAATCCTCCTCCTCCTCTCCATTTTATCCTCACAACAACCCTGTGAGGTAGGATAGGCTGAGAGTCAGTGACTGGCCCAAAGTCACCCAGTGAGTTTCATGACCAAGCGGGGAATAGAACCCGTATCTCCCGGGTCCCAGTCCAACACTCACCACTACGCCACACATGGATCTACAAGGCCATCGAGTCCAACCCCCTGCTCAATGCAGGAATCCAGGTCAAAGCATCCCCGACAGATGGCTGTCCAGCCGCACCTTGAATGTCTCCAGAGTGGGAGAGCCCACCACCTCCCTAGGTAGTTGGTTCCATTGTCTGACAGGAATTTTTTCCTGATGTTTAGGTGGAATCTGGGTTCCTGTAACTTGAGCGCATTATTCCGTGTCCTGCAAACTGGGATGATCGAGAAGATCAGCATACTGATGACAACACACCCCAAAACTCTGAATGACCCCATACAGCGGATTCATGTAGATCAGTGTTCTCCAACCTTGGGTCCCCAGATGTTTTTGGCCTATAACTCCCAGCATGCCCCAGCCAGCGTAGTTGTAGGCCCAAAACATCTGGAGACCCAAGGTTGGAGAACACTGATGTAGATGTTAAATGGTGGCCGGCCAGATGGGCGATTAATAAATGTAATAAATAAAATAAATAAATAAAATAAACAACATGGGGGATAGAATCAACCCCTGTGGAACCCCACACTGGAGGAGCCATGGAGCTGGGCGATACCCCCCAAGCACCACCATCTGGAAACTACTGTCCAGGTAGGAGCAGAACCACTGCAAAGCAGTGCTCTCAATTCAGACAGCCGCTCCAAAAGGATGTCATGATTGATGGTACTGAACGCTGCTAAGAAATCAAGGAGTATCAACAGGGACACATTCCCCATGTTTCTCTCCTGACACAGCTCATCATATAGGGCAACCAAGGCAGTCTCGGTACCAGAACTGGGCTTGAACCCTGACTGAAATGGATCCAGAGAATTGGTTTCATCCAAGACTGCCTGGATTATGACAAAGAGGGGAATGGGAGCCCCACATGTTGGAGCAGCCTAGGCCCTTCCTGGGCCCAGACACCCCAGGGGGAAGAACTGTACACACACACACGGATACCAGACCATGGCACAGGGCAGGGGCTCATCCTCAGAAGAAGGGGGCCGGGTACAGTGAGGTGGGGCCTGGCCTGGCCAGGGCTGTGTGAGTGAGCCAGGAGGGAAGCACCTGCTGGGAGAAATCCAAAACTCGAGGAGGGGGAGGGCAGGGCAGCATCTGTACGCAGAGCATGCCTTGCAACTGACTTGTCGTCTGCTACTCCTAAAACGGAGGAAATGCTACTGGGAAACCTGAGGGAGCACAGAGGCCACGGGGTGGTGTCACCCAAGGACCAGGATGGCAGGACGATCGGCCCCTTGTCTTGCCTGCGCTTGGGGCCGTGCCCCAGGAAGGTGCAGGGGTGGGGTGGGGTGTCGGCAGCAGGAGGCACAGGCTCCGGCATCTACGCCAGCCAGCCTCCCGTCACCAGGCCACACGGCATGTGGCACCCACCTCGTTCCACAGACCCACAACGTCCTCCCTCACCATCCCTGTGGTCTTGCTACTACAAGATAAAGTGATGGCCACCAACTTGGATGGCTTTAAGTGGGGATTAGAGGCGTGGGGAAGCTAATCCGGCTCCCCAGGCGGCCCCGCCCATTCTCAAAGGCTGAAGTGCCTCTCCTGAGGCTCAGTGACTCGCAGAAGGAACTTTAACGCTTGTCTTTTGGCCCCACCCCCTTTTCCTTTGGCTCCACCCACCCCTGGGATGCAGGCCCCGAGAGAGCCTCTCCGGAAGTGAATTTGGCCCCCGGGCTGGAAGAGGTTCAGCACCCCTGGAGCAGGCAAATAAGACTGTCGGTCAATGGCTTCTGGTCATGATGGCCGTATATTGCCTCCAGTACCAGAGGCAGGATCTCTCTCCATGGCAGTTGCCGAGCGGGACTGTGCTGCCGCCCTCCCAGTGGGTTTCCCGCTGGGGCATCTGGTGGCTGGCCGCTGTGGGAACAGAATGCTGGACTAGGGGGGCCTTTGGTCTGATGGTCCGGTGTGGCTCGGCCTACGTTACGCCCTTCTGATCTCTGCGCGGTAGCCTCAAAACGGTCATCCACGGAGGACACATGCACCCGCTTGAGAGTGGTGCTGAGCCGCTGTGCACGCTCTGCCAGGGCACCCAGTCCCTTCCGGGCAGATGTGGGGCCAGGGCGTGCACCCGCTGCTGCCTCCAATCCGTGAACCCCTCCCGGACGTGCTTTGCGGCATCAGACCGTACATGGTTTTGGCAAGGGGCTGCTCAAATGGCGAGCCCCACGCCTGGGGCGTGGAGGGCCAGCCCCCTTCCGCCTCCACCTGGCCCGGTGCCTCCCTTGCCCAGGGGCATTGCAAAGGTTCTTGGGGGCGGGGCGGGGTCGTCTCCCCCTTCCTTGCACCCCGTTGCCCGTCTGTCTGGTGCTGCTGCCACTGTGTCACTGTTCTGCCTGCCCGAGAGGCAGTCGGTCCGGTCGCAGAGTGTGGGGGGGGGTTGATGTGAGGGAAGGGGAGCCTGCAGCATAGGGGTGGGGGACTTCCGGGCTCAGGCGCCCCCTCGCCTCTCCTGGCCTGCGGACTGCTGCTGCTGTGCCAGCCTGTGCAATGCGGAATGTGCCGCGTGCCTTTGCCGCACATCTTGGCTTTTCTGTAAAACGTATTAAATCTGCAGGAAGGGGCAATTGCTCTTCTGATCACACCACAGTGGGTGGGGTGGGGGGCTTATCCCTCCTACGCAGTCAGGATCAGGGCAAAAATCCCCCCCCCCCACAGTGCAGCTATGAGGCTTAGGAAAAATGTTTTCATCAGTGCCAAATTGCCAATCCTATACAAGTCTACAAGTCAGTTCCATTGAGTTCCAAGGGGGTCATGCACAAATAAGTAGATACAGGATTGCAACCTCAATTTAATTTAATGTAGGGGGAGCTATAGGGAATCAATTGAAGGAAATCTCATAGTTACAGGTGCTCTCCTTTTACGTAAGTTTTATATTTATTTTTAAATATGGATTATTAGTGGGTCACTAAACTTATTGTTGTTAGAATAATGTTATAGTTATATGTGTGATTGGGTGATGATCTGGGGAGTGTGTGTGTGTGTGTGTCTGCTGATCCAGCACGAGAGATTTTTGGCTGGGGGTGACTTGCTAGCATTGGGGAAATGAGTGGATTGAATGTGGATTGAACTGGAATGGGTTTGGGTGATGAAATTGGGGGAAATGGATTTGGGGGTGATTTTCCTATTAATTTTGGGAAATAAAATAATATTAGAGTAATTCATGTAGAGGTGATTTGGCGAAGTTAATTGGCTTGGCGTCTGTGATTGGTGTTAATTGGTGTTCAGTTCATTGGCATCCAAGGAGTAGGTTTGTGTTTTGGGCTATGGCATGGCTACAGCAACATTCCCGTTTGTCTCCAGCATTTGGTATTCAGAGCGAGAGAGCGAAGGTGTGTGCTATGGCTGGTTGTATGAGCCCTGTCTGTGCAGGAGAAAGAGAGACGGCTTTGGTATTGCATCATCATAAAAGCCATGTACTGCATGAAGGCCATGTAATATGGGGAGTGGCGTGGCGTGGCGTGGCACGGCACGGCACACTTTCTTGAGGTTTCAGATCTGCATGTAGATTTCCTGCTTTCCGACTAGCACCGCTATAGTTTTCTCCAAGTTGCGTTGCTCCACGGGGCTTGACACCACGTGTGGATCATAGTGTATGGTGTTGTAGAGGATTTATAAGCACATGCAATAGCTGTTCACCGTACATGAACAGAATGGAGTGGAAGGCCTCCTTATTAAGTTTCTGTGTAGCATGGGGATGTGCTAGACACTGTTTTTTCATGTTTTGAACCAGTCACAAAATGTGCAGTTGCAAAATAACATTTTTGCAATTCAAAATTCAAGTCATGCAAAAGTCGTACTATGTTAGCTGATGTAAAATGAGGCTGATAACAATGAGAGAAGTAAAGTGAATAGCCCCAATAGCGCAGTGAGTAGCCCCAATAGCGCAGTGAGTAGCCCCAATAGCGCCTCTAGAACCCCAAACCCTCATCATTTCTCCTCCCCCTGCCAAAGGCACGCCACTCCCTGCAGACTCCGCTGCTGCCCTCTACCCCAAGCATTGGGGAACCTCTGTCCCACGGGCCAGATACAGCCCGCGTACGAGGTGCAGGACTGGCGGAGAGTAGAAGGCAAACGGCTGCGCTGAGGCTGAGCAGTCTTGAGGTAAAAGGAAGCCCAATGAAGAAGGAAGCCTCTCTCGCACGACTCCTGCTAAGGAGGCGAGGCCTCTGCGAGGAACGGGCCCAGCCCTCCCCAGGCGCACGAGTTAAGCCATCCAGGTGTCATGGTTGCCTGCTATTTTCAAGGCATTTCTCCTCCCTTGGGAGGATCCCCCGCCCCGCATTGCACCAGCCCTGGCATGAGCCCTTCTCAGCTGTTTCCTGGGCTAAAGGCGGAGCGGGCCGGCCTGGCAGGGGGCACTGGCCAGCCCCCCTTCGCTCCCCCTTCTCTGCACAGTCACTCCTTTCTTGGAAGGGAGAGAAGTTAATAAAATTAAATTACACAAACAAATAGCAACACTGAATGATAATAGAGGTTTTTCCCGTTTGTACTAATACTGAGATGGTCCTGCCACACAAACAGCACGGATCTCTCACTGAACAGCCCTTCCCCTCTCGGAGCCTTGAATTGTGCCTCCTGCCGCTTCTTTTTCATGAGAACACATTAAAATATTTTGTCTGGTCTACTTTTCGTTGTGCTTTTGCCAGTGGTACTATACACTGTTTGTACCTTCTGGATTTTGCAAAATCACACTTGTTTTCAGTCATATTATTATGGGAAATTTCGCTCCATGCTCACCATGGCCAGAGAGAGAGAGAGGCTGCAGTGATGTCGCAGCACAGCCATCGTGGCCGTTGCCTGTTTTGGAGGATGTAGCTGAATTGGCACTTCCAGTCCTGATTTCAGCTGTATATGAGTGGATTTCTGCAAAAAAGGAAAAAAGAATGCCAGGTGAATTATACTTGCTTTCCAGGGACAATTGGACATTTTTTTAGAAGAAATCCCTATTGTAGAAAAGCAGTGCCTCAGCGGTGTTAAGGAGCTTTAATGTAGAAGCAACCATTTCTCTGGGCACCCTTGGTATTCTCTGGGGATAGAGCATTTCGAGCCTCTGTTTTGTTGTTGCCAACTTTGTATTTGATTAGAACCAGCCTCCCATTTTCATATTTGACTATATCCAGGTAGCCTGCTAATGACGTCAGTGTTAAATCAACTAAAGTTGCCAACTGACCCAAAAAATTCAGCCTGGCTTGCTTTTGTGCCAATAAAGGCAGCCTGTGCAAAAATCAACAGGTGTAGCTTTTCAGGGCCTAAAGTTAAAGATGCAAATGTCTGTTTGCACATCAAGCCATTGTTAAAGGCAAGGCTCCAGTGTCAGATAAAAAGCCATTTCAGGGTTTTTAAATATATTGTTCTTGTTGACTCCTGATTTCATCCATTTGAGCAGCCTTCCCAAACCTGGTGCCCTCCAGACGTGCCAGACTACAACTCTCAGAATCCCCCAGTCAGCAAGTTTTTGTGTCCGTTTCCCGTTCACGAGGGGGAGCTTTTACCCAGGAAGCAACGGGCCTTCGCAATGGAGGAACTGTGGGCTGCTTTGGCTGGGGTGGGGTCCTTGTTTAATCATAAGTGATGCCAAATGCATGCAACAAGAATGTGTATTAACATAAAGATGAGAGAGGTGATGTTTTATTGATCAGCTTTATATCCTGTTTTTCAGTCATGATTGGCTCTCAAAGTGCCACAATTAAATCCACACAGGCGGCCAAATTCTACAGACCAAGTTAGACATAAGAGGGGAGATACTTTGAGTGTCACTTGATATATAATTGAACCGCAGCTGGGGTGCATAGAGGTCATAGGATCACAGAGCTGGGAGGGGCCTACAAGGCCGTCGAGTCCAACCCCCTGCTCGATGCAGGCGACTAGAGGAGGGGTCTCCCATCCAATTCATAACCAGGCCTGACCCTGCTTAGCTTTCCAGGCTCAGGCAAGCTGAGCCAGCGTGAGCCACGGGCCTGTCCGAAGTGGATCAGAGCAGCGGCACAGAGGGAATTGCTTAGTCCATTCCTTAGTGTCAGCCATTTCCTCAATAAAAATCCCCCCCAATGGCTTGCATTTCTCCCCACAGTAGAAATTATCCTTTTCCTTATAGGGGGGAAAGCACTGGAAGAAGGGGAGCTGTGATTGGGGAAAGGTCTCCGCACTCCCTCCCCTTGTGCCACTGCTCTGAGCGGAGCTGGAGACCCCTTCCAGCTCCAGTAAAGTAAAAAGCAACCCAAAACGGTCAGGCGGCAGACCCCACCTCTCTCACGTAGTCACGTATGGTTTGGCCTAACTCCCAGCTCCCCCAGTAGCTATAGGGCGAGTCTTGGTTCCCTCTCCAATCCCGGGTAAATGTATTAATGTTGTTGTGATGGAATTAACTCTCAACTCTCGCGTAAATATTTGCTGCTTCATCCACATGGTGTGGACCAGATGAGAATGCCAAGGCAGTTGCAACATCTTCTAGAAACCCTTCCCCAGCCTGGTGCCTCCAGATGTGCTGGACTGCAACTCCCAGCATGCCCAGCCAGCGTGGCCATTCTGGAGCACCAGCTTGGGGAAGGGCGGGGTAGGAGCCGCGGCAGTGCCACCACCCACGGGACAGACTGCAGCGCTGGCCCCGCCCGTCCCGAGGTGTTGAGAGCTGCTTCCGCTCTGCCTTGTCCCTGAGCCGCTTCCAGCCATGCCTGACTACAACGGGCAGCGAGCGCCTCCCCCCCCCGCGCTGCCGCCCGCCTGTACTTATCACAGCACACCGCAAAGGAGTCTCCCCCCCCCCCCGTGCGCCACCTTGTTCCCAGGCACACCCCGTAGCTTTGCAATTCCCCAGAAGACTTCAGAGTTCTCCCCTCTACACTTGCCGGCCACCTTCCCCACACCGAGCGCTGCTATAAAAGGGCCTTTTCAGCCCATCCAGCGTTGTTTTGCAGTAGCTGCCGGATATTCCTTGCTTGGCTGCCCTATTAATAGCCCCATGGTTTCACTTGTGTTTCTTAGAGCCCCATTGATTGAAAGGCTCTCTTGTGTTTCTCTCAATATCCTTGGCTGCTTGTGCTCTGTGTTCCCTTGCGCTTTACCAATGCTCCTTTTGTACTCCTTGGCTATCTTGAGAGAGAGAGTGCGCCCTGCATTTCCTCTGCTTTTTTTCCACACGCACAGAAACTCCACATCAACTCGGAGCTGGGGGGGGGGGGTTAAAGCTGGAGATTTTGCCTAACCAAGTGGGTTGGCTGACCCAAGCTCACCCCCTTCGTACCACATGTAAGAGGAAAGGCCATGTCCACTTGGCACGCATCCATTTATTTATACGCGTTTTTTATCTTGCTCCTCAGCCAAAAAGGGTCCTGGAGTGGCTTACGTTCAGTCAGTAAAGCAAGACATTCCCTGCCCATCTCAAAAGGCACAGCACACAAAGAAAAAGGGATGGGGAGGGAAGAGGAAAAATTAAGTAGTCTTTCCACAGGGGTGGTGGAACAGCCCTCTCATCTCTCTCTGTACAGCCTGCTGGAGTGGCTGCTGCTGGTGACAACTGAGGGACTAAGAGCCTTCATGGAGGAAGCGCCTGGAGGGCACTGGTTGGAGAAGGCTAACTCAGAGTGTGCCTGGTCATTCATCAAGTCTTGGGGTAGCTAGTGATCATGTCAACAACCCACCAAATCTTAAAAGTGCTGCTGTCAAAGACAAGGGAGTGGGGGAAATCTGCCATCCTGGGTGGGACTACCTACCTACCTGCCTACCTACCCATCCATCCACCCATCCATCTCATTTTATCATTATTTGTAGGCCGTCTTTAAGGGTGGAACTACCTGGCATGCATCACTAAGGGAGGGGGGGCATACATTCTTGCAGTGGTGCCCACTGTGCTTTTTGGCGCAGCCACCGCCGCCGCCGCCAAGATTTGATGGGGCTGGGGTGGATCTGGTCTATCAGGATTCCATCTCCCTGTCCAGAGATCTCCTAGTTCCATGTCCTTTACCGGAAGTTGTGCCAGTGAGATGGGACTGGCATTCTGTTCGGGTACCACCCCCTGTTGCTGCCGGCCTCCCTGCCTGAGCTGGAGGAGGTGGTCTCAGTGGGGGTGGTGTAGATCCCCAAGCTTGTTCTCCTGGGGGCCTTCAACATCCATGCTGGGGCCCTTTCTCCAGTGTAGCTCAGGATTTTATGGTTGCCATGACAGCCATGGCCTTGCCTCAGGTTTTCTCTGGCCTGATGCATGTGGAAGGTCATACTTCTGATTTGGTCCTCCGTTCTGGGCAGGAGGAGGACCACCTGTGGGTGAGAAAGCCTGGGGTGGTTCTCTTGTCATGGTCAGACCACTAATCTTCTACCTCTGCAGGAATGGGGGGAATATTTAAATAGGCCCCAGGAGGCTTGTGGATGCAGAGGGTTTCCTGATGTCTCTTGACATGGTCGTGCTCCTGGCTGATCTTCAGAACACGATGATGACGTGGGCCATTGACACAACGATTCCCAGATGCCCTCCCTTGTAGAGCCCATTCATCTCCTTGGTACTCTGAGGGCGATGAAACCAGTAGGATTACAGCTATAAGGGAAAACTCGGAAGACTTGAGCCAGATCAGACCAGTCACAGGGCCGCGTCCATCTGAAGGTGCAGGAGGCAGGAGCGGATAGAAAATCCAAGCGTTGAGGAAACATTGGTGGAGGCATGGGTGTCTGTGAGAGTGTGCTTTTTGAGCTCACTGAAGCTAGTAACTAAGTACATTTGTGAAAGGAATGCTCTCCATCTCCTGAAATGTTGGTTTTTCTATCCACTTTTCCGGTTTCCTAGCAACTCTTACATTCAAAGGTACCTGGTAGCTATTGTTGAAAACAAGTAGCTGTGGCTGATTTTTTTAAAGATCTACCTGACACAGGTGTGTCTTGGTAGGATTGGTCTAGAAGTTGGGGTGGGTTCACCATGTGAGCTGCCGATAAAGGAAGCTTATCCCAGCCTTCTCCAATCTGGTGCCCTATGGACATTTTGGACTTCAACTCCCATCAGCCCCAGCCAGCACGGCCAATGGTCAGGAATGCTGTGAGTTGTGGTCCAAAATGTTTGGCGGGGACCAGGTTGGAGAAGGCTGCCGAGGGCCTGTAGTTTTCAAACTTTGCCACAAGATCCTGGCACATGTTCCTGCAGGTTGCCTGCCAGGGCAGATTGGTCTCGCTGCTGCCCTGTGTGTGCCCTGTGTGTGTGTGCTCTTAACTTCCACATTAGTGTAATACCTCTCCTGGGCCTACTAAAAGGTCGCAAAGAGGTCAGGCAAGATGTGGGGGTGGGGAAATGGGCAAGAAAGGCTGAGTGGTGTCTGCGTGATCATTCCAGGAAGGCTGTAGCACAGTGTTCTCCAACCTTGGGTCCCCAGATGTGTTTGGCCTACAACTCCCAGCATGCCCCAGCCAGCTATGCTGGCTGGGGCATGCTGGGAGTTGTAGGCCAAACACATCTGGGGACCCAAGTTTGGAGAACACTGCTGTAGCAGGTGAGGAGTTACCCCTGGACTGCTGGGAGCAAGAAAGGCAGAAAAGTTTGATCCCCCCCCCCTTTTAAAAATGTAAGATCCAGTGGTTTCTCAGAAGTCTCTCCATTTTGGGTGAAGCCCACCAGCTCGTTTATTGATGGAAAACAGAGAAACTGGGCAGTTTTTAAATTAACAAAGCTGAAAATCATGTTAGATGTTGTACTAGTAAAAAAAAGAAAAACTCAATAGAAGCCAAATTTGGTAGCTTTAGCTAGTAGTTGGAGAGGACGAACCCTCAGAGAATAAAGACCTAGCTCCAGGTGGTATCATCCTCTTCCTCCAGTGTAGGATCACTCTGCAGTAATGGCTAAATTCAGTATTCTCCAGGTCACACAAAAAGCAAAAGGGTTGGCCATACATTTAATAAAATCCAAAATCCATATTTGTGTAATACCTTCATTGGGCCAATCAAAAGGACACAATAAGAGTGCAAGCTGTCAGGATCTCCGTATCTCTTCATCAGGCCAGAAGTTACAAAAACAGGTTCAGTGGGAGGGATAAAAAATGTTGAAGTCATTGACTGGGTTCGCATAACACGACAACTGATTGTGGGTTGCTACCCACAACGGTTTGTTGTGTTGTGCGAACACAGACCGATTCCCGCAGGGTGGCTTGAGGGCAACAAGTCACCTTGACAACCCATGGGTTGTTCTAGGGATTTTTGTACCCACAGTGGGTTGTTGTGTTGTCTGAACCCAGGCGACCGACCCCACCGTGGAAGCAACTAGCAAGCCGCTTGGCAAGACCAGCAACCCCCCCCCCTTGCCGCTCTTGCCAAGCTTGCCCAGGCCGACACCATGAGGCGACTGGCCCCGGCTAGGTGTCCCCTGCTGTGATCGTGAACTGTTTTCAGCTCAGTCACCACGGCTTTTTTGCCCTTTGCCCCTTTTTGAGGGGAGTTTGTGAAAGCCAACTGGACATTGCACACACACACCCAGCTATATGTCCCTGTGTATGTGGCTGCATATGTCCCTGACAAAACCCACCCATTCCCCCGTCAAAAACCCCTTTTACCAGCCAGCTTTTAGCTAGCTGTCAAAACTCTTTTGCACTTTTCTTTGGGGGAAAGTGCAAAATGTGCACCAGCCTGTGGACTGTCAGGGCAAAAAAAGAAAAGAAAAAAGTTGAGGATCTTGCCACAAAGTGGGTGTAAATCACATCACCCCCTTTTCACGAGCTGCTTGGGCACTGTGGTGTCAGCGGCTCTCAAAATGGGGATTGTGAAAGTTGGCTGTCAAGCTGGCTTTTGCGATCTTCGGGGGGAAATGGGTAAAGTGCGAAAAAAGCCACGGCGAGCCGAAAACAGCTAACAGTCGTGGCAGGGAGGGGAAGGCAAGTCGGTCCCACTGTGGTGTCCCCTGGGATACCCGTGGGAGGACTGGGGGGGAGGGAGGGGCCAGCAACCCATGGGGAGCTCAATAGTCTGTCGGGCGCACTGTGGGTTGCTTGGCCAACAACCAACCCACTGTGGCTTATTGCCAGGGTGGGCTGGCATGACATGCGAATGTGCCTGTTGTGTCTGCATAATCACAAGAGATCTGGAGATCTCAAAACCTTGCGTGTTTTTGAGGCCTATTGGTTGGCCCAATAAAGGTAATACAGATTTTGGCATTTTTCTTCTGACCATCGTGGCTACCTTTGATCTTTTTTTACTCAAAAGGCTCCCCCCATGGATTTATATTTGAGGAGAAGGGTAGCCTTGATGGGCCAACAACCTTTCTGGAAAGACTGTCGTGATTGCCCTTCTCAGTCAGTCATTTTCTGAGGAATCGCAGAGTTCCCCATCTGAGGGGTGGTGCCTTAACCTGAGGGGTGGTGCCAGAAGATCCAGGTGGCCTCAAGGTTTAAAAGGCAAATGTGGCTCAGTTTTCTCAGAATTTCTACTCCAGCTGTACCTCCGGCTTCTGATCTGCTTCATTGCTGGTAGCACTACTGGTTTAGGCTGAGGTGCCAACAATTTAGGGGTAACGGTACACAGTCTGGGAGTCGTGCCCCAGGATCCCCTGAAATGGCGCGAGGGATCCTCACTGTGGCTTATGCTGGCTCAGCTTGTCTGAGCGTGGAAAGCTAAGCAGGGTCAGGCCTGGTTATTACTTGGATGGGAGACCCCTCCTCTAGTTTCCTGCACTGAGCAGGGGGTTGGACTTGATAGCCTTGTAGGCTCCTTCCAACTCTGTGATCTATGAAATCTATGAAACTGCTTGGGCTGTGTGGCAACAACACGCCTTGTGACGAGGCCTGGCTCCCGCCGCTCTGATACGCCTCTCTCTTTCTGCCTTAGGACTACAGTACTGGCTGCAGTGGCCTTCCTGGACGCCTTCCAGAAAGTAGCAGACATGGCCACCAACACACGAGGTAAGACCATATCACGCAAGCCGCTTGGATTAAAAAATTGGTGAGGATTAAAAGTTGGTTGGGCTCGAAAAACACTCGTGCTTTTCTTGGGAATGAATGGAAGAGAGCAAAGCAACATCTAGCTATTGCTAATTGCTAGTAAGTAAACATCTGTAAAAACTGATCACAGAACTGTCAGGTCAAAGTACCCAAGTGCACCTAGTCAAGATCACCTACAGTACATTCGTTACCCCATAACAGACTTTTTGACCCTCTTTGTTTTCACAGAGCTTAAAGAGCAATATATTTGTGAGGTCTTGTCTCACACTTTAGTCCAATGTTGTGTTTCCACAGTGGCCAGTCAGATGCCTCTAAGAGGGACATATCCAAACGTGAAGCGCTGGAGTAACTGTCCGGCCAGGCAGTGTTTTTCACTGGTATTCCCAGAACCGAGCATAACATATACAGCGGCCCTAGGCTTAGTTGCGATCACCACTTCTTGTAGCAATGAATTCCAAAACCTTAATTTATTAATTACTCCTTTATTTTCCTGGAGAAACATTGATACGGCAGCCTCCCCCCACCTGGACTGCAATTCCCATAATCCCCAAGCCAGCACAGCTGGCTGGGAGTTTATGGGAGTTGTAGTCAGGAACGGTGAAGGGCTGTTTGGCGCCCTAGGCCAAATTATATTTAGCGCCCCCCCTCTCGTGCCGTGGGGGGGGCTCCGGAGCAAAGCAGCCCTGCTCTGCAACCCCCCCCGCGCCGCCGCCGCCCCACCACCACCTACCTTCCCCCCGCCCCCGCTGCTGGCTGCTGCTGCCGCTGCCTCCTCCTCCTCCGATGCGACGGGACCCCCACGCTTTTTTTTTTTTGCCGGGGAAACCAGGGCAACAGGGCTGTTTAAGCCCTGTTGCCCTGGTTCCTCCTCCCGCCAAAACGCCGGCGGGGCTCCAGAAACGACGGGAAGGTAGGTAGGTGGCTGGCGGGCAGGCGCACGGGGGGGGAGGTGCAGCGGCGGCAGCGGCTGGCAGGCGGGCGGGGAGGCGCGGTGGAGGCAGCAGGCGGGGCAGGAGCGCACCGGAGGCGAGGAAGGGGCGCAGAAACGCTGCGCCCTCTTCCGCCACGCGCCCTAGGCAGCCGCCTGGGTCTGCCTAGCGGTAGCGGCGGCCCTGGTTGTAGTCCAACATATCTGGAGGGTGTTGGGTTGGGGAAGGCTGGATTAGAGGATTTCTCTTCCCACCTTCCCAGTTCTGAGGAAGAGCTCCAGGTGGCTCACATCGACAATAGACAGCCATAAGAACAATCTATCGAAATAGAAAAGCAACAAATAAAAGTGTGTGTAGTCTGAAGCTCGTTGCAGTCTATGTCCACAGAAGACCCTGAGCTTGCATTGCTGGGAAAGAGGTTAGTTTCATGATGGTCACTTGGATCATGCCCGACATCGTCCATGACCATCCGTCCCCATGCTGACCTCTGGTAGTCCAGATTCCAAACACGCTTGTGGGATCACAGCCATCCTCTTGCTTCTTCAGCTATGCTCAGAATGAGCCCTGTCTTAAGCAAGCACCTCTTTTATGAGGTGCTTCCTCTTTCATTTCTGGTTGCTGAGGAAGCGGCTGGCTCCTGGAGGTCCGAAGGACATAAGGAGAGCCCTTCTGGATCAGACCAAGGGTCCATCTGGTCCAGCATTCTGTCCACAAGCAGGACATGAGTGCAACAGCACCCTTCCACCCATGTCCCCCAGCAACTGGTGTACACAGGCATACCACCTCTGATACTGGAGGAAGCATATCGCCAGTCAGGACTAGCAGCCACCGATAGCCTTCTCCTCCATGAATTCATCCAATCCCCTTTTAAAGTCATCCAAATTGGTGGCCATCACTACATCTTATGATAGCAAATTCCATAGTTTAACTATGCGTTATGTGTACTTCCTTTTTTCTATCCTGAATCTCCCGCCAATCAGCTTCATGGGATGGCCCCGGGTTCCAGTATTATGAGAGAGGGAGGAAAATGTCTCCCTACTACACAGTGCATAATTTTGTACAACTCTATCATGTCTCCCCTTACTCACCTTTTGTTAAGTTAAGCAGTCCCGGATGTTGTAAGCTGTCCTCATAGGGGAGTTGCTCCAGCCCCTTGACCACTTTAGTTGTCCATTTTTTCCCAACTCTACAATATCTGATTTTAGGTGCAGTGACCAGAACTGTACACAGCTTTCCAAGTGTGGCTGCACCATAGATTTATATAAGGGCAGTGTGGTCCTGGAAGTTTTATTCCTTTCCTAATCATACCTAACTTGGAATTTGCCCTTTTCACAGGAGACACACACTGGGTTGGTGACATTTTCATCAAGCTGTCCACCACAACCCCAAGATGTCTTTCTTGGTCAGTCACCGCTAGCTCAGGTCCCATCAGTTAGGATTATTTCACTTTACACTTGCTTACATCAACCCGCATTTGCCATTTTGATGCCCATTTTCCCAGCTTGGAGAGAACCTTTTGGAGCACTTTGCAATCCCCTTTAGTTTTAACCTCCTTAAATAATTTGGTGCCATCAGCAAACTTGGCCACCTCACTGCTCACTCCTGATTCCAGATCATTTATGAATAAGTTGAAAAGCCTTGGTCCCAATATGGGACCCACTGTTTGCATCCCTCCATTGGAGGAATTTAACATGTATTCTTACTCTCTGCCCTAAAAGTTGCCCATAATGGAGAATTCCAGGACGTGCCCTTTTTTCCTGGGACTGGGAAAGGTGGCCTGGTTTGAAAACTGCACCTGTCTTGGCAGAGGTCTGTAGGCAACATAAGCACCCGCACCCGCTTGGACACAAAGCTCACGGGGGGGTCTTGGGCAAGCCACAGCCTTCGTTTAATGGGTAGGGATAAAATAAGCGCATGTCTGCTACCCTGAACTTTTGGGAGAATGAGCAGGAGACCAACGTGATTACGAAGAGAAGTGGCCTGCGTTGCCACGGGCCCCGCTTGCCCGTGGCGTCACTGCTGGGCACGGCCCTTTGTCTGTGGCTCTCGGAGCAGTGCAGGGAAGTGCTTTGCTTTCTGGAGGTCTTCCCCATCTCCCTCTCCATCCTCAGACGTGTCGCACCTACTTCTGCCAAGTGCACGCAGGCCCGTGCGCACACCGACTTTTCCTGCTGCCAGAATTCCTTGGAAGCATTTGGCCATGCCGGCTGTGCTTGTCTGTCTGAGCGGAGCCAGACATGCATAACCCACATTCACTGGTTTGCCTACAGCGCGGCAGGTGGGAGGGAGTTCACTTTAAACGCTAAAAGGACCATCCGGGGTGGGGGGATGCCTTAAAGCGTCGGGGCAGGGGAAGGACTGGGTCTCGTTCCATCCTTTTCGTGTTCAAGGTGACCCCCACCCCTGCTTTACAGCCGAGTCGGTGAGTGGGTGCCCCATCAGCACGGCCCCCTCTGGCTGGGCCCAGTCTGCCGCCTCCCACATCTCAGCAGAATCCCCCGCTAAGGTCTTTGGGATTAAGGGAAGCCGCCGTGGACAGATGTGCGGTGCGATTACCAGAGACTGAGCCACAGGAAACAGAAAAGCCAGCCAAAACCGGCTGCTGTTTGGAAAGGAGGTCGGGAGCGGGAGGGGAGGGCGGGGCAAGGTGGACGACGGTAAGAGCGACCCCCCAGCGCTGACGGTGGGAGAGGGAGGGAGGGGGGAGCGGTGGTGGCGCCCTCCTTCTTCTGCGCGGCTGCGCATGTCCCTCGCCGCTCGGACTGTGACTCTGAGAATTCAACGGGGGGACGGGGGACGGGGGCGGATTTCATGCAAACAGCGAATGAGGTGGGAAAACATTTCCTGGGCTGCGTCCTTTTAGATGCATGGCTGTGTGCTTCCCACCCCGTATAAAAACTCCCTCAGCATGGAAAACTAGAGGGGAGTTCAGATGAGCCTCCCATGCATCGAAAGCACACATGCAGCGGGTCACTCACGGGGGGGGCTGCACGGCCTGTCCCCAGCTGCCGATGTGCCTGGCAGGCAGCCATACGCGCGTGCTGTCAGTGCATTCGGCTGGCGTGTGAAGGGGCACTGCACAGGCACATGTGCAGAGTGCTAACTCGCAAGGGGGGGGGGCGTTGGTGTGCATCTTGAGCTCCCTCACATGCCAGCCAAATGCCCAGCAGCAGGGAGCCGGGGTGGGGTGGGGGGTTTGCCTGCTCAGCTCCGCAGTCCCCCGCGTTGAGGCGTCATCTGAACCCTCCTAATGTGCAAGGGAAAAGTGTTCCGTGGAGCAGGAAACGTACCTGTTCCTGAACTGCTTGCTCGTGTGAGCATTCCTGAGCAGGGTCTCTTACTCCCTCTTCCCCAGGGGTGCTTCCGTCCACCCTAAAGAGGATGTCTACTATGCATGTCCCTTGAAAACACAGGAGAGAATTCCCTCCTGCCCTCGGATGGTATGCTCCTTGTTACACAGCCCAAGAGTGCATCTGGCCCTGTTTGTTTTTCATCCTGTGAGTGGTCCAGAATTCTGAGTCTTCATAGCCTAAAGGACTCTATTCGGGATCACAATCGCAAACCAGTCGTGCAGGAAATGAGCACAGGTTTGATGACCGGGGGGGGGGGGGGGGGGCTTGGTGTGAAAGTCTGCAGGCTGGAGGCTTTGGCTGTTTGAGGGCCTTGAGGTGCCCAGCCCAGCTTGCATCATGCAGAGCCGGCCGCTTTTCCGCACGGCAGGTGGCCTCTGCCTGTCTCTCCGAGTAGTTCTGGCATCCAGGCCATCTGGAACCCCAGGGGGAGGAGGAGCTGGTGGCTTGATGTGGAATCCTGTTTGCCTAGAGCAGTGTTCTCCAACCTTGGGTCCCCAGATGTTTTTGGCCTACAACTCCCAGCATGCCCCAGCCAGCTGCGCTGGCTGGGGCATGCTGGGAGTTGTAGGCCAAAAACATCTGGGGACCCAAGGTTGGAGAACAGTGGCCTAGAGACACAGGAGCGCTGCTGTGGGTGGGTGGGAGCCAGCCAGCCAGCCAGTGCTGTCATCCCGCTTGGCGGCCCTCGTGGCTTGCCCTGCTTGCGGGCGGCACCGCTGACTCGGAAGCACAAAAGAAGCTCCCGTCCGGGGCTGCTCCTGGATCTGCCCCAGGAATGTGGCCTGTGAGCGTCACCCTGCTGTACGTAGGAGGACACTGCCTCCCTCCCACCCGCCCGCCCGCCCTCATCCGGCACCATACTCTTGGTCCTTCCTGCGGATTGCAATTGCCAGTTCACTGATAGGTGTATGCCGAAGCCCAACCTTTTATGACTTTTTTTAACCATCCCGGTTGTGTGTAATTGTGTGTTTGAAAAGATGGACAAAGTGTCTGCACTGGAGGTAGGAGGTTACAGTATGAAATTATTTATTTATTTATTTATTTATTATATTTATACCCCGCCTTTTTTCCTGCAAGGGACCCAAGGCGGCTTACATAATCCTCCTCCTCTCCATTTTATCCTCACAACAACCCTGTGAGGTAGGTGAGGCTGAGAGTCAGTGACTGGCCCAAAGTCACCCAGTGAGTTTCATGGCCGAGCGGGGACCAGAACCCGGATCTCCTGAGTCCAACACTCTTAACCACTACACCACACTGGCTCTTAAAAGGAATTGAATTACATGGATGGAGGGGCAGGAGAGATACACAAATTTCTAAGTGATGTACAAGACAATACAGTGTAAGATCATAATTAATTACCATATGTTGTTATTACTGTATAAAGAAGACAAGATTACCCTCCTGGGAATACTTGCGGTAAATGTATGTTTCAAGCAGGTTCCAGAAACCCAGAAGGGCAGGTGCCTGCCCAATTTGTAGTGGCCGGGGGTTCCAGGGAGTGGGCCCTGTTTGTTCCAAGCCGTCATGAGATCAAGCTGGGCACCGCCAGGAGCCGAACAGGCTGGCCAGGGGTCACCTGCTCCTGGATTATGTCACTTCATGGTTATTCACCCTTCTTTGTGCCTGATTGGCCTGCGGGCACAATGGAAAGTACCGGCTGTTACCATTCAAGCCCTCTACAGTTTGGGACCAGGTCTATAAAGGACTGGTTTCTCACACATGGACATGCCCATTTGTTGAGGTCTTTTAATAGGGCCTTGCTTCAGATCTCTCCACTACGCAAGGTTGATTGGCAGCGAGGGTTGGGCTTTGGGGCAGAACTCTGAGCCTCCAGCGTTCAGCAGGGTAGGGTGAGCGTTGGGCCCTCCAGGCGTAGCACGAGGAGGCATGGCGGCCCTGCCTTCTTACTTCCCGCAGGGCAAAAAGGAGTCGTGATGCCTGCAAGAAATTTGCAAACTGCACAGATTTTAGCAGCTGCTGTCGCCGGGCAAGGAAATGGAGGCCGCTGCCGCCACCCGCAGGGGGCCTGGGCTCTGCTGCTGCCTCTGGGCAAGAGGGCAGTGGGGGCGGCGGGAGCAGTGGGTGAGCCGGGCGTGCTGCCGATTGCTGGCCACGTGCCTGCTTGTGCGCAGCCTGCCGGCCTCCAGCAGCCCTGTGGCCGAGAGGCTGAGCAAGAGGAGCCCTCGCCCCTCGCCCCCCACCCACCGCGTTGCCATCCCAGCTGGCCTGGCCTAGAGCTGCCTGTTGCTGGTCATGCCATTATCAACTTATACATTCTCCACCCTGAAGGTTTTTTTGCTTTTGTGGAGGACGGCCAACCAGTCCTTTACTCAAGACCAGAGATCAAAGGTGCAAAACTGCCAGCCTTAGCTCTGCCGTCTTGACCTGATTCTCTCGGGGCCTCTCCCTGGGTCTATACCCTGGATTTAGCACTGAACCACAGAGGAACCACACACCCCGTGTGGGGTAGAACCAGGAAAGTTTATTCAAGGTAAACAGATTACAATAAAAGGTGGGGAATGAGGGAAGGGGAGAAAGGTGGGGGGACACTGACATACAACAAAAACCCCAAAGCCAGGGCAGGCAGTATAGATTCTTCCCCCCCGCCCTCAGCTGCCCAGGGCCAATCAGGATGAACTTCATCTGGGCTAGGTGGAGGAGAGGTGGCTCCCTGATAGTGCTTGGGCCGTATTTGCACGCAAATAGCTGTGAGACTCTGCGTGTCAGGAGCCATCAGAGGAACTAGGTACATTGGCATGACTTTCCCAGCCCCCAGCTGGGATTATCTTGTTTACAGGTGTGTGTGTGTGTTTTGCAGGAAACTCTGATGCTTTTTCTCCACAGTTTTCATTCTTGGTATCTCTAGATTTGTTCATTCGTTATTTACTATCAATATTAGTAGAGAAAGCCTGAACTAAGATAAATCCCTCACCTTTCTGATTGGCTAAGAAAAGTGTGGAAGATTAATTGATAAAGCAAATTAATGTATTTTGTAAAAAGTCAGCAAGGGCCATTTCTATTTCTAAATTTCTTGAATAATAAATATGATAATGTTAGTCCATCTGTTTTCTCTGATTTAAGAACCTTGAAATATTGGGAACTATCCCCCCCCCCCCGTTTTTAAAAGAAATCTTGGAATCTTAACTTCATCTTTGCATAGCTATGAAACCTATGGTAACTTTAAAAAGAAAAAAAGAGAAGACAACTGTTTAATGTGGAGCGGGGAGGAGGCGAATTCTAAAGCCCCTCCGAGGAGAAAAGGGCACGGATGAGAGGGAATGGCCTGGGCTTGTTCAGCGTGGTAAGACAAACACAAACCTTGGCCTAGATCCAGTGCACCATCAGCGCAAGACATTGGTGCGTTAGCAGAGCTCTGCTGCTTTTCCAGTTGCACAAGTGTTAGCGGACCAGATTAATATAAACCTAAGATCTACAAGATCTGGGGGGGGGGGCACTGAGTGCCCTCCTCAATGTTCTGTGGAGCACGGGGTGCTGTTTCTCCTCCAGATGGTCATTCTCTGGAGGCCAGTGGAATGTCGCCAGGTCAAAGCGATATGTAGGCAGGCCTTCTCAGTGGTGGCACCCATCCTCTGGAATACTCTCCTACAAGTGGTTTGAGTACCTCTTGAAAACACACCTGTTCACACAGGCTTTCCCTGACCTACTGTATGAGGGACTCTGTTGCCACCCTGTTTTAGCACTATGACAGTGCAATGTTTTTAAATGTTCCTAATGTTCTTAATCATTTATTTTTATCTTGTTATTGCCGGCCCTGCGTCATGCGTGCTCTTCAGTATGCCGCCCTTGGCCATTTGGGGGTCCTTCCTTCTCCGTGGAAACCGCCTCCTCCTGGTGCCCTTTCAGGAGTGCATCTCGTCTCCCATCTAAAACTTTTCATCTGCCTGGAGAAGCCGAAGTGTACAGCAAGGATGGGGACCGCGTGGTCCTCGCGATGTTGTTGGACTGCAACCCCCATCAGCCCTAGCCAGCACAGCCAATGGTGATGGATGATGGGAGGTGTAGTCCAACATCCGGAGGGCCACACAGTCCCCATCCCTGGCGAGCGCCTTCCCCTTTCTGCACTTGCTGCAGGTCTAGTTCACATCTCAAGGCAGGGAGGCAAATCTGACTTGGACCCTTCGGGGCCCTGCAGCAGCTCCTTCCGTCTCCGCCATGCCAGGATGTCCAGACAAGCCCGCTCAAGCAAAAGCAGAGAAGGAAAGGAAAGCTCCAGATTCAGTAGCAAATCAGGTGGCAAGGCAGGAGAGCAGGGGCAACGCCTCCAAAGGGCCGGGCAGGGCCGGGCCCAGAATCTATGAGAGCCTTCCAAATTCGCCATTTGCCCGCTGCAAGGAGGCTTGCCTGGGGCCTACCGGGTTATCTTCTCCGTGCCAGGCAAAGACCTTTCTTTTCTCTCAGGCATTTTAGAGTTTAGTTTTTATAATTTATGGCTTGTCTTTATTTTTATTTATTTTTTATTCCTGTGCCATTTGCCATTTTATATTTATTTTATTATTTTAAGTGTTTGTAATCTGCTCAGAGAACACCTGTTATTGGGCAGATTAAAAATATAATACATAAATAAATGGCTAGTTAGCAGGCTGGGTCACGTGACTAACAGAGAAAGCCTCGGGGGGGGGGGGAGTACGCTGTTATTTAGTACAGTAAGTAATACTTCTTGAATGTAATTTACTTTTGTTTGCACTCGTGTGCACTGGATCCTGCCCATTGGCTAAAGACGTAGGAGGTGCGAGCAGACTTGCTTCTTGCTACGCGTTTGTGCTTCCCTCTCAGAAACTGTGGGATGCTTCCTTTTTTTAGGGTTGTTGAATCTTCGTTACCACACGGGCTTAAATTGATTGATGTAAATTTACACAAATGTGCATATGAAGGTCTGAAGAAAAACATGTTCGTTTTGCGGTATGGTGCCATCTTAGAAGATGCAGGGCCCCCCTCCAGTGTGAGAAGGAATGGCAAATGCCTCTTCTAAAGTGACCCCGCCACTCAGTTTTACAAGTAATTATGTTGAAAATAATTAACATTTTTTAAAAGAACCTGCTCTCTGAATAATTAAGGGCACCTTTTAAATAGATCAAAAGTTTTATAGTGAATTAAACGAACACCGCCACCCGCAGTCTTGTGCCTTCCAGATGTTTTAGAATCCAGCACCCATCAGCCCCAGCCAGCATGGCCGATGGCCAGGAATCCTGGAAGCTGTGATCCAAAGCATCTGGGCGGCCGGGCGGCCTTCACACCAAGGCAGAGCCTGGCCCCGTCTGGCCCAGCACTGTCGGCACGGGCCGGCAGCCGCCCACCTCGGGGGGGGGCCTTCCCTAGTTCTGCCTGGAGATGCCGCCGGCGACTGAGCCCAGGACCCCCTGCAGGCCAAGCGGGGGGCTCTGCCGCCGAGCCACGGCCCCTCGTGGAAAGGCGCCAGGTTGGGGAAGGCTGACCTAACAGTTTCGTAGACTTCACACAGCAGCTCCATTTTTGTAAATGAAAGCTGGCAAGTCAGGCCAGCTAATTCACTGAATGGGCATCCGGTGGCCTGCCCAGAACTAGCAACCCCAGCAGCACTCAGTGGGAACACTCAGAGGGACTTGGGAAGCTGCCTTGCCCCGAGTCCGCCTAGCCCAGTATTGCCAACAGTGGCCGGCAGCCACGGCTCTCCCTCCAGGGCTCCAGGCAGGGACCTGTAGTCCGGCGCATCCGGAGGGCGCCAGGTTGGAGAAGGAAGCCCGGCAGTGCTAGCAAGGAGCCAGGCTGCAGGTCTCGGTGCCCCCTTGCTGCATCGAGGGGCGACTGGGCTCCAGTCGTTCTTCTGTGAAAATGGCTGGCTGGCGTCTGCGCCATCATGTCCCTGTGGGTCAGCATTAAACTGGTTTGCAAGCTGCAGCCGCTACAGCAGAAATACCTGGGAATCAACACTGGCAATTCCCAGATATTTTGGCACAGTCTGCTTCAAAGAGAGGCAAATTGCCCTGCACAACTGAAACCGTGGTTCAAAATGGTGTGCATGCAAACCCCTCGTTAACCCAGGTTTAGGAGTCGGCTGAATTGATCACGGCCCCTTGTGTCCACAGTAGCCTTTCCCTCCTGCTGCTTCATCTGCCTCCAGTGGCATGGATCCCAGGGTCTGGGGAACCTGGATTTACCCGGCTTGCCATTTAGTCGTCTGTGGCACAGGTGCCAGCATTTGCCGCATGAATCTTCCACAGTCATTCTGCTTCAGTGTGCTGAGAAACCAAATGCAGAGTTACAGAATGGGGGACACTTGGCTCAACAATACTACAAGTGAGAAGGATCTTGGAATTGTGGTAGATCACAAACTGAATATGAGCCAGCAATGCGACGTGGCTGCAAAGAAGGCAAATGCAATTTTGGGCTGTATTAATAGAAGTATAGCTTCCAAATCGCGGGAAGTGATAATTCCCCTTTACTCGGCACTGGTTAGGCCTCATCTTGAGTACTGCGTCCAGTTCTGGGCACCTCACTTTAACAAGGACATAGACAAACTGGAGAGGGTTCAGAGGAGGGCAACAAGGATGATAAAGGGACTGGAAACAAGGCCCTATGAGGAGAGACTGAAAGAACTGGGCATGTTTAGCCTTCAGAAGAGGAGACTGAGGGGAGATATGATCGCACTCTTCCAGTATTTGAAGGGATGTCACACAGAGGAGGGCAAAGATCTCTTCTCGTTCATCCCAGTTTGCAGGACACGGAATAATGGGCTCAAGTTACAGGAACCTAGATTCCACCTAAACATCAGGAAAAATTTCCTGACTGTCAGAGCAATAAGACAATGGAATCAACTACCTAGGGGGGGGGGGCTCTCCCAGTCTGGAGGCATTCAAGGTGCGGCTGGACAGACATCTGTCAGAGATGCTTTGACCTGGATTCCTGCATTGAGCAGGGGGTTGGACTCGATGGCCTTGTAGGCCCCTTCCAACTCTACTTTTCTATGATTCTATGATTCTATTATAACACGATGCATTGGGACATGACTGACTTAAGTCCCATTAATTTCAATGGGTTTACTCTTAAGAAAGACTAAGTCTGGATCTAACCCAATGTTTTCTTCCCAGGAAATGCTTAAAACGTGTGGTCCGCAAGAAGACAAACATGAGAGGGTGGGAAATAACCTTTATGTACGTTGCTCAGGAAACAGAGGATGCTAGAAACAGAGATGCTAGAGCAGCAGTTGCAGAAGGGGTGGACAACTTGTGGCCTTCCTGATGTTTCTGCCTACAACTCCTTTCATCCCTCACCATTGGCCAGGGTGAAGGGAACTGGTAGGCCAAAACACCTGGAGGGCCGCAAGTTGCCCACCCTGAAGTTACAGTATATGTGACCAGAGGCCAGTGGGAGAGGGTGCCTGCTCCAGACAAAAGTGAGCAGAGCAGCGGTGCCCGGCATAAGAGATGGTGGACGAGGAGGGAAAGTGAGGCAGACATGAGAGCATAAGAAGAGCCCTGAAGCTGGATCAGGCCAGAGGCCTCTCTGGTCCAACGATCTGTTCACACAGTGACCAGCTACATAGATGCCCCCATGGCACAAGGCCACAAGTAGGGCATGAGGGCGTAGCACCCTCCTCCGGCTCACGGTCCCCAGCAACTGCGGTCTCCGAGAATGAAAGTAGCATGTCGCCGACATGACTAATAGCCACTGATAGGCTTCTCCTCCGTGAATTTTCCTAGTCCCCTTTTAAAGCCAAATTGGTGGCCATCACTACATGTTGTGGTAGTGAATTCTATCATTATGTGTGGTGCGTTTAACTAGTCACCTGAGTCAGGCAGTTGGTTTTGGAGGCCACTAAGGGCAGCAGAAGCACTGAGGTGTGACACACTCTGCTGGCAAGTCTCCTGTGGCAGCGCTATTGAAATGCACACCAGCAGTCCTCCCATTTATTTCGGTGAGGCTTGCACAGGATAGGTTCCCGGTGGATTGGGTTCCCATATGAATTAGTACACTAGGGGTGTCACTTGGATTTTCTCCCTCGGGCACCAAGGAGGCTAGCCTGTAAGCCACAGAATCATAGTGTTGGGACTTGAAAAAGATACTAGGGGAGGATATATTGTGGAGTAATATCCTTCCTATCTCACGTTAGTGAGATCAGCAGAGTAGAGTCCCTTTCCAGCTTAAAAGAAGCTTAGATTTGGCTAGTGTTAGCCAGTTAGCATTTGGTAATCCAGGATGCTTTAAGGCAGACTGGATTTCCCTGGTTTTGCCCCCTTTTCTCTCCCTCAGAACAATAATCAGAGACAGTCTTGTAAAAGTTAAAAGTAACATTTACTCACTCAGATTATGCAGTTTCATTCAGGCAGGCTTAAAAGACGTTTCTTACAGTTGGTTACAAGTTCATTTGGAAATACTTGGGGCTAACTCTGGCTACATGCTGCTACAAGGACCACGTGGAGACAACAACCTGGTGGTGCCAAGCTCACTAGAGTCTGAACAGAAAGAGGAAGAAGCTGGGAGCAACGCCCACTTCCTGTTCAGGCTGTTAATAATTCAATGAGTACCTTCTAGGAAAACCACCCTAGAAGGTATCAGTGACCTTAACCATTTCACCCAATTGCCTGGTGAAACATTAGCCGTGGGTTTTGACTGCAATTTTAATTATCCAACACATAGCATTTTAGAAGGGACCTTGGAGATCATCTAGGCCAGTGCAGGCTCTGCACTGCAGGGTGCAGCTACGTGCTTTGGGGGAGTGCGGTTTGGTGGTGGTGGGTCCTCTAAATGCGGTTTCCAGAGATATTGTCACGCTCAAGGGACAGAAGGAAGGAGGCGAGCCTGCCAGTGTGGTCTCTGCTGCCCCCCAGTGGACAATATCAGAATTGTTCAGTTGCCTGTCAGACAGGCCCCTTTCTCAACAGAGATTGGTAGCCAATCCTGGGCCTTTGGCATCGATAGTCAAGAGCCTCCAATTGCAGGAAAGAGCAACCAGCACTATCACAGAGCTGGAGCAGCTTCCCTACAAGGGAAAGCAAAAGGTTTGGGAGCTTTTTAATTTAGAAAAAAAGGCAACGTAGAAGGAGCATGATAAAGGTGTATAAAATTTTGCATAGTGTGGAGAAAATAGGGTTATGTGTGTTCTGGGAACACTGTTGATGATCATGTTTTTAAGATGTTTATTTTGTGGTGGGGAAAGCTTTTAAAATAAATTTTAAAATAAATTAAATCTCCCTCATAATACTAGAACCCAAATGCGGTCATGCAGTGAAGCTGAATGATGGGAAATACAGGACAGACAGAAATAAGTCATATAATCAATTCATGGAGTCCACAGTCACAAGATGTGGTGATAGCCACCATCTTCCATGGCTTTAAAAGGAGATTAGGAAAATTCATGGAAAAGGAAGAGAGATTAATTGACAGCTAATAGTCACAATGATTATATAGAACTTGTTGGTTTAGAGTAGCCTTCCCCAACCTGGCGCCTTCTAGTGGAAAGCTAAGCAGGGTCAGGCCTGGTTATTACTTGGATGGGAGATCCCTCTTCTAGTTTCCTGCATTGAGCAGGGGGTTGGACTCGATAGCCTTGTAGGCTCCTTCCAACTCTATGATCTATGAAATCTATGTGTTGGGCTACAATTCCCATCAGCCACAGCCAACATGGATGCACATCAGAAGTAATATATATTATTGGAAGGGAGGGAATGGTGCCATCCTTAAGGTGGTCAGGCCCCTCCTGAAAAAGCAAAACCTAGATCATTCTCCCAACCTGTAATAACTACCACCCTGTCCATTTCTGAGCTAGGTTCTGGAGCAGGTGGTGGCTTTTCAAATTGAGGTATTTGAAAACCTGGATTTCCACCACATATCCCTCTTCATACCTTGCTCTGAGGGGTATTTTCTCAGAGTGAGGCATTGGCAAGGATGTAGGCCTGGAGACTCCTTTCATCCCTCACCAATCTCCAGGGCCACATCCCTGCCAGTGCCTCACTCTGAGAAAGGACCCCTCAGAGTGAAGCATTTGAGAAGCAGCCAGAGGGGTCCTCAGAGCAAAGCGTTAGGTGGGCAGTACTCCAGAGAGCTGCATCAGCTATTCTCCTGCTCATTATGAGAGACACAGAGTGGTGGAGTCTAGGTCAGTGCTCTCCAACTTTGGGTCCCCAGATGTTGCTGGCCCTGTGCCCATGGTCCTCCCAGTGGCGATGTGCATGGGATCCACCACCGTTCCAGATCTGACACCTGAGGTGGGAGATTCACCTAGACCAGGGCTCTCCAACCTTGGGTCCCCAGATGTTGCTGGACCACAGCTCCCAGAATCCCTTGCCATTAGCCATGATAGCTGGGTATGCTGGGAGTTGTAGGCCAGCAACATCTGGGGACCCAAAGTTGGAGAGCCCTGACCTAGGCTCTTGGGAGGGATGGCCCTGGGACATGGCTACCATGGCAGCTATTTTATGAATGGGTAGCCCCCCCCCCCCCGTGGCAGCCAGTTTGTGAGAGCACCCATGATACCGTCTCAAAATTCCAAATGTGCCCACCGACTAAAAAATGTTGGAGACCCCTGGTTTAATTGTTCAGAAGGTGATTCTAATTTATTCTTACTCTGAGAAAACAGATCTAAAGTCTAACTCTAATTGATGCACCTGTTCCAGATTAAGAGGTGATTTCTCAATCACGCTCCCGCCCGCGCCGCTGTGGTTGGGCTATCCTGTCTTTTTAAGCACTTGCATGCCTCTCTCCTGAATTTGTTTGGCACATTTCAAAAAAGGCGATATTCCCACTGTGAAAGTGTGTGTGTATGTGTGTAAGTATACATACACAAGTACATATCTCCCCTGGGATATTGGTATTGATGCTCCGGGGTGGTGGTGGTGGTGGGCTGTCACGATGGCCTCCTCCACTTCACAATGTATGGCTACACCACTGCAGGGTAGTGCCTCCTTCCTGCGTTGGTACTTTCAAAACAAGGCAGTCCATCTTCACACACACACCCTGACTCTTGCACAACTCTGCTTCCCAACTCGCACATGCTCTTGTTCTGCCAGTGTCTATGTGCCGCTCACCTACTGAGACCCACATGCTACCCACCCCCAATGTCTGCCTTGCTCAGATTTTTCTTCACCTTTGGGTGGAATTTCAGTTCCTTCCCTCTGGACGTGTGTCTTCTTCCCATCGGACTGAGCAAGGACTAGGGAAGCAGGAGTTGCTGGCTGAGGCAGCTGCCTTGCCCAGTCATTCCAAAGTCACCTCGAGCATTGCCCACTATTCCAAGGACCGTCTTTTTTCACCTCAGGAGCCACGAGAGACATCGGCTCGGCACTGACCCGCATGTGTATGCGGCACCGCAGCATTGAGACCAAGCTGAGGCAATTTACCAAGTAAGTGTATACTCTTCGTGTGCGGCCAACTTGCATTCCCGAGTCTACCCTTAGTTGGAGTGGATGGCCATGTGTTTTTAAAAGGCGAGTATTCCTGCATAGGAGCTACAAAAATGGAGCTTCTAGTTATCTGTGTTCCTCTGCTCAACTGTAACTGCTCACAGCGCCATTCTGCGCATGTCTACTCAGAAGTAAATCCTATTGATGTCATTGGGACTCACTCCAAGGTATTGGAGTATGTCATTGGAAGTAAATCATTGGAGTAAGTCATTCGAATAATTTCATTGGGACTTACTCCAAGGTACTGGAGCACTCCAAGTGTATAGGATTGCAACATCATCATCATCATCATCATCATCATCATCATCATCATCATCATTATTTCCATATTAGACGAAGACTAGCCCCAACATTTTATTTAAAGTTTTATGCACCATGACTTGCGGGGGGGCATCTGCCGCCTCGCCTCAGGCAGCAAAAAATCCTGGGCTGGCCCCGACGAGCAGCCCTGCCTCTGGTGCGGCACCCGCGAGGCTTTTGGAAGAGGCTGCTCCCCCGCCTGCCCTGTCGGTCCTCCTAGCCTTTCCCTTTCGGCCTTTCTCCTGCTGCAGTGCCCTGATGGAGAGTCTGATTAACCCTCTGCAGGACAGGATTGAGGACTGGAAGAAAACTGCTAACCAGCTTGACAAAGACCACGCGAAAGGTAAAACAGGAATGCAGACTAGCTATACCTGAGCTGGGCGTGTGGGTGGGGTGAAGCCATGAATGAGGCAGCACCATCTGAGAGGGGAAGGAAGTCTGGAGTCAGATCAGAGCTCGTCCTCGGGGCAGCCGCCTGGCCTTTTCCCTCCCTCGTGTTTTGTGGGAGAGCCCTGCTGGCCTGCAGTGCAGCTGTGGCCTGACAGGAGTCGGACTGTGGGTGGGGGCTGTGGGTGGGGGGGTGAACAGTGGGCAATGCGTCGGGAACATGCTGTGCATGGAGGGAGGGAAAGAGCGGGGCAGCACAGGTGGCTGCAGCATGGCTGCTCTCCTGGTTCCTGTCTCTGCAGAATACAAACGAGCCCGTCATGAGATAAAGAAGAAGTCCTCTGACACGCTGAAGCTTCAGAAGAAAGCCCGCAAAGGTAAGTTGCCCGCCAGGAAAGACCTCTCTGGCTAAAAGGCAACTCTGCCTGCCTGCCTGCTGGTGTTGGCATCTGGCACTTGATGGAGCTCTTTGGTTTGTTCAGTCGCACTCTTGGTTTCACTCGATCGGCTGTCTGTGATGCTGCCGCAAAAGGCATCCGGCTCCCTTAATGGTGGGCGTTTCCCAGGGCAGGTGCTGGCCTGGAGGGAGCAAGGATCATTGGGACCTTGAAGGTTCTCAGAGCAGGGCTTGGCGAATTGTTAGTTCACTTTGTCGGCTGCCACATGCAAGGCGGGTCGGATCTATAATATTTGGTTTGGGACCGAGGCCTTTGTCTGGGGAGTGTGGCGAAGCTGAATCCGCTCTCTGCTCCGGGGATTCCCTCTTTGGCCCTGTTGCTGCCCCCTCTCTGGGGGAGGAAACTGGAGCTCCGCAGTTCTCACTGCTGCTCCTTACACTAAACAGACGTGGAGAGGACATCGGCAGGTGTGTGTGTGTGTGTGTGTGTGTGTGTGTGTGTTGGGGGTGGTCAATTATTTTGCTGCCTTTTGGGGGGAGGGGTGGGATTTTACCTGGTGAGGGGTGGGGGTGGGGTGGCTCTGTACATCAGCCTCTCTTTCACACATTCTTCTTCTCTCTCTTCCCTTATTCTCTCTCTCTTCTCTTCCCTCCTTTCCACATCCTTCCTGTAGAACTACTTGGTAAGTCAAATGTCGCCAACCCAGCTTCACCCGGGCATCCCTCCTCCTCCTCCTCCTCCGGCCTTTGCTTCACTCCTCTGTAAATCTCCCTTCCCTTCACCCTGCCCACGCTCTGCCCTGGTTGGGCTTGAAATGAAACTCAGATCCCAAGGAGCCGCGAGGCGACGGTGCCTTGGCGGGGGCCTCTGGAGCTGGAGGGCAGGCTGAGGTTTGGGCCCCGCTTCGTTCTGCCGCCAGCCCCACATGCTGGAGGCCAGGAGGGGTTGCCGTGTCCCACCTGCACCCTGGGGGCGGTCACAGCAACGTGCACGGGGCAGGCAGGTCATGCAGCAAGAACCCACATCTTCTGCTCCATGTGCTTCACAGACATGATGCATTGAGCAGGGGGTTGGACTCGATGGCCTTGTGGGCCCCTTCCAACTCTACTTTTCTATGATTCTATGATTCTATGATCGGGACAAGCCTGGCAGCAATAGGTCAGCGCTCCCATTCCCCTATTGCAGGTGGAGAAAGAGGCGCTTGCCCGAGGCCGGCTGCTCAGTCCAAATGTGGGACTTGAGGAATGGCTCCCGGTCCTCTTCCTCTTTCATAGGATCATAGAGTTGGGAGGGGCCTACAAGGCCATCGAGTCCGACCCCCCTGCTCAATGCAGACAACTCGAGGAGGGGTCTCCCGTCCAAGTAACAGCCAGGCCTGACCCTGCTTAGCTTTCCAGGCTCAGACAAGCTGAGCCAGCGTGAGCCACAGGCCTTTTTCTCCACTCGCAAGCAAGAGTTCTCGCAGGATTAGTGTGCATCCGTGCTTCCTCCCCTGCCACTGGGTCAGCCCAACCGCAGAGATAAAATAGGCAACCGCCAGGGGCGCCCACATCTCGAGGGCTCCTGCCCCACCTGTGTAAGTGTCATCTGCTCTTTGGAGGAGTTGCCCAGAGGCGGCTGAGCGGCGTGCGAGCTGGCTGACCCTCCCTGCTCTCCCGAGGCTGGGCTCGACTCGAGAGCTTTCAGGTCTGCGTCTGCTGCCGGGGCCACAAACACTTGCATGATGGATGCCAAACAGGCAACCGAGAAACTCGTGTGCCGGCCACCTCCTGATCAGTCAGTGTGCTGTTATCGCTACGCTGCTGCGTGTGATAGGCCTGGGTGGCAAAGCCCCTGCCCTTGCCCTGCTCGGTCCCGGCAGATCCTGCTGCCCCTTCCTTTGCCCCTCCCGCAGGGAACTGCAGTGGCCAGGCAAGTGCTGAACTTGGATTTCAAGGCCACACACCCCTGGGGGCCCAGGAGAGCCACTGTCGTTCAGCCCCATGACCCAGAGCAGGGTTGTTGTGAAACTCTTTTGAAAACAACCACCACCCAGTGCCCTGAGCTCCATGAGAACATAAGAACCAAAGGTCTATTCTGTTCCCACAGTGGCCGACCAGGTGCCCCAGCGGGAAGGAGTGCAAGGGCGCCCTCCTGCTCCTGCTCCCCAGCCACTGGCACGCGGAGATGTGCTGCCTCTGTTACTGACGCTCCGCTGCGTCTTGAAAGGAAGCTCGGATACAATCAGTCCTTTAGTTTAATTTGCAGAAACTGCATTCAAGACTGACCTCCCTTTAGCTGCAGAAGTAACAGAGGACCCAGAGTGCCGTGCTAGAGCACGTGCTTTGCACACACACAGTCCCAAGAAACATCTCCGTTCCACAGGTAATCAGAGACACGGGGCAGGGGGTGGGTGGGTGGGCGGAGAGACCGGTCTCTGCCGCTTGAGGTCCTAGAGAAGAACTGTTGTGAGGATAGTCAATGCTGGGATAGAAGGATGGCTGTAAAGCAGCTTCGTGTGTTCAGTTCTAAGTTGCAAAAGGGAAAACCAAAGAGTACATTCAAAGCACATGTACACATGTACACAAAGCACATTGTTTCCCATCAATTCAAAATTACGGTAAATCGAAAGGCAGCTTGAATTCTGACACATCCAGGCTGGCCTGATCACTCGTTCTGGCGGGGCCACAGTGCAGCCATGGGCTGAATCTTGGGGGAAATCCACGTGCCCAGATACTTAAAAAGCCCCCACAGTGTTCAGTCAGGTTCCAAAACCGGATGAAGACGGTTGGTGCAGGTCAGACGTGACTGGTCGCCCCCCCCCCCCGTCCTCCCCGGTGATACGCCCAGGGGGCCCTCCTGCTACTGAGGCCTGCATCTATAGCTAAGTATTTATTTTCTATATGTGCGTCCCGCCTCCTCATCATGAACAATAAAGGCATATAGAACAGTCACATCTGGGTTTCATTTCAGGCCTTATCAGCACCATCATAGGATCCCAATCCCACCTCTCCCTCTCTCCCTCTCTCCGCGGCTCTGCTGTGCCTCTCCAGAATGCCTTGGGGGGGCCTATACTGAGATCCATCCATCCTGAGCCCAGATCCCTCCAGAGAGTGGCAGCACTGAGTGCGGGGAAGTCGCCTTAAAGTGGGGTTGGATGCACCAGTTCACCAGAGCTGGGGGTGGGTGGGGGTGGACACCATTTTTAAAAGGCCACCGTCGGCCCTTCCTGAGCATGATAAACGACCTCTCTGCAGGGTGATCCAACTTCCAGCCACCCTCATGATCCATCTCTGACGAAGACCTGGTTTGGGCTTAACTGTTACGCTTGGCCATAGTTATTTCTCCCCTGAACTTTATCGGTTCCGTTGTATCGGCTTCTTTTCTGCTGCACAGCGGAGCACTCAGGATCTCAGCCTCGGCTCCCCAAGGTTCTGCGGCCCATTGCCTCAGTTGCTTGGTTGTTTGTTGACTTTCCCTGGAAGACAAGCCCACCACTCTTCCAGTCCTCACCGTTCCTCCCCACACTGGAAGCTCCACCCACCTGCCTGCCGAGTCGTCATTTCACTTTGCCTTCTCCGCATGTAGGCTGCTGCTGCTGGTGGTGGTGGTGGTGGTGGTGGAGGGAGGGAGGCTTGCTGGAGTGGCCGTGGGGCCAGCCGGTGGTCTCCTCCTGTGGCTGTGCGAGGGTGGCCCTCTGTGCTGGGACGTGGGTCCCCCTCACTGTCGAGCCAAGCGTTTCATACGGAGACGGAGACCTGCATTCATTGTGAATCGTAGCTGTCCCGCCGCCTCCGTTGTGAATAGCTGGCAAGCCATTGGCAGCTGTTGGCGTGGAAGACTCAAGAGGAGCTCCACTTTAAGGGCGCTCTTTGGCTTCTGTGCTTTTTTGCAGGGCTTTTGAAGTATGTGTCTATGTGTGCGTAACCCCACTTTTCCTACCACCAACCGTGTGTGTGTGTGTGTGTGTGTGTGTGTAAACCGCGGGGCCTGGGTTCATACAGTAGTGGGATGGGTGAGGGAGGGAAATGCTGACCCCCAGCTAGCATGTGGTGCCTCCAGCCCTGGAAAGGGGTGGGTGGGTGGGTGGGGAACAAGGGAGCGGACTAGGATTTATTTAGCAAGGAAGGCAAAAGGCATGGGAAAGAAAGCAAAACAAACAGGCCAATCAATACATGATTTAATTAAGTAAGTCTCTAAAACACTGGAAGGAAGGGAATCCAGTTGTTAGGCAGTCCAGAGGCAGGTGATTTCTTAAAACCTGTCTCAGGCTGTGCAGTCTGGGACTCGGAGGAAGCCGTACGAAGCTTCGGTGACTGGCCCTCGGTGGTGGGGCCGTGCTGACGGATGGGCCACTGGCGGGAAGGCGGAAGGGGGCTGCTGCTGCCGCCGCCGCCGCCTTTCCTCAGTCCCTCTCCTTTCTGTCTTTGCCTCTTCACAGTTTCTTCTTAAGAACCTCCCCTTAAAAATCTCCCTCTCCTCCTCTCTCCTCCAAATCTCTCCTCACAGTCCCCTCAAAATATCCCTACAGTGGCTCCTCGGGGTCAAAAAGGGTCGAGATGCTGCCATTCCACCAGAGTCTGCACTGCACAGGCGCCCATGTGAACACCTGGGTAGTTTTGCCTCTAGGTTTCCGCCCCCTATTTATTATATTTATACCCCGCCTTTTTTCCTGCAAGGAACCCAAGGCGGCTTACATAATCCTCCTCCTCCTCCTCTCCATTTTATCCTCACAACAACCCTGTGAGGTAGGTTAGGCTGAGAGTCAGTGACTGGCCCAAAGTCACCCAGTGAGTCTCATGGCCGAGCGGGGACTAGAACCCGGATCTCCCGAGTCCCAGTCCAACACTCTCACCACTGCGCCACACTGGCTCACACACACACTCACATTGCAAATGATTCCGCCTTCCAAGCAATGGAGTCACCCAAATTCAACACTGGTGTGACTGTAAGGCAGCCTTTGCCAACCTGGTGCCCTCTGACCATGCTGGCTGGGAATGATGGGAATTGCAGTCCTAACACACCAGGTTGAGGAAGACTGCTTTAAGGTCTGCATTTGGGGTGAATGTGGACTTCTTGTTTTGAATTGTTGTTGTGAATTGGGTAGGGTTGGGGCGCTGGAAGAGAAGAGGGGTTGTAACTGTAGAGGGCCATCACTCAGTGGTAGACCCCCCCCCCCGCTTTGCATGCTAGAAGTCCCAGGTTCAACCCCCAGCAGCATCCCCAGGTAGGGCTAGGGAAGATCCCTGCCGGAAGCCTGGAGGGAGAGCCATGGCTGCCGGTCACTGTCGACCAGGACCTGTGCAAGGCAGTTTGGTGCCCTAGGCAAGATCAGATATTTAGCGCCCCCCCTTCCCACTTGAGAGCACTGTATTTTTTTTCAAGGCGTTTCTGGCGCCCTCTTTAGCCCTGTGCCCTAGGCAGCTGCCTAGTTGGCCTAATGGTAGCACCGGCCCTGCTGTCGACAATACTGTACTGGGCTAGATGGACTCAGGACAAGGCAGATTCCTACGTTCCTTAGATAGAGATGAATCCAGCGGTTATAGGTTTATCCTGATATTGCATGAACTAGCCTCTTGATTCTGGGTGCTCCAGAAGACTGTGGTTCTATATGGAGCTAGTAACTCAGATTCGGTGCTGTATCCAGTTGAGTTAACTGGGTCTCTTCCTGCTGATGGCAAAGAGCAGCATCTAAAGATCCAGAAAAGGACAAATCTAGACACAGATGCGGCTGCCTTGGGAGAGTGCCAGAGCCAGAAGCTGGCATTTATAGATTTCATAGATCATAGAGTTGGAAGGGGCCTACAAGGCCATCGAGTCCAACCCCCTGCTCAATGCAGGAAACTAGAGGAGGGGTCTTCCATCTAAGTAATAACCAGGCCTGACCCTGCTTAGCTTTCCACACTCAGACAAGCTGAGCCAGCTTAAGCCGCAGACTATTAGCTTCTTGACAATTTGGTCCAACTTGATGGCTGCACCCAGAAGAGGCAAACATTCTGCACCATAGAAGTCCCCAAACTTCTCTCTCAATGGCCCCTTTGGTTTTCCTCTCTCCGCAACTCACTCTGAGAAGGACAACATGTGTCTCATGTAGGATCTGATTATTACCGAGAGCTTACAGGGCACTGTATGACACACAGGTACCAGAATGCCTGCCTCGGAAGGCCTTTGGCCCAGAGAGGCAGGTCAGAGGTAAAGGCTTGGTCAAGGATTCCTGTCACTCCTGAAGAATTGGAGGGGGAAAGAGGGCGGTGCATAACTGGACGAGCAGGAAGGGTGAAGCTCTGGGGCTTTGCGGAGATGATTGGCTGGGAGGAGGGATTGGAAGGAAGAGCAGGTGGCTTCCTGGGCAGAGAGCAGGGAGGCAGGGATGGGCATAGTAAGGAGAAAAGGCAGAAAGGGAGGAGGAGGAGAGCGAGCGAGCGAGCGAGCTGGGAGGTCACAAAGGGGAAAGAGAGCAGGGCACAAAGAGCAGGAGCCCAAGGATGGGGAGCCAACATAGAAGCTTACGGAAGGGGAACGAGAAGTTCCTCACGGTGGAGATATTTTGACATCCCCCCCCCCCGCTTTCTTCTTCCTGGGGATTGCGAAGTCAAGTCGGATTTGGTGACATTATGACATCACTGAGAGCAAATGAAGTCAACAGGGAGAGAAGGTAATGCAGACAGGAGAATTTTTTTACCCAATCAGTCTTGACACAGCATTGAAAAGGATGTATGTGTGTATTCAGTGGTGCTGGAAAATAGCAGGGGCTTTGATTCAGCCCTGTTTACAAATTTAGGTCACTAAAATAAGAACTACAGGATGGGAACCATTCCATGTCAATGCTAGACGTCTGCAGGAGAAGAAAGCATGTCATAAGGGAAGTACTATGCATACGTATATTAATATATATGTTTTCAATATTTGCAGTCATGTCTGCCTGTCCAAAATTGGATCTGTATCTCATGTGAGCATCCATAAAAATTAAGTAGGATAAATCCAACCATGGCTGCTCTTCCTTCCATCCCGGTGACAGGGCATGAGAGCATCAAAGCCAACATCATGAATGATCAAAATGACAAAGACTGGATGGGGTCAAAGGCCGCTTGTACTTGGGCTCACTGTCGGGGGGGGGGGGCGGCATTCGTTTCCAACCCTATGAATACACTGAACACGTCCTGTGCAGGGCACACATAATGTTGCTTTTGGTTTTTGGGAGTTATTATGTTTCTGCATTATGCAATTAACAGAAGCTGGTTTTAAACCAATTTTAATGTCATGACTGAGTAGTGCAGTGTTTCTCAACCTTGGGTCCCCAGATGTTTTTGGCCTACAACTCCCAGCATGCCCCAGGCATGCTGGAGTTGTAGGCAAAAACATCTGGGGACCCAAGGTTGAGAAACACTGGAGTAGTGGAACAGAGGGATTTGCATTTTGCTGAGGGTGCTACAGACTTGGGGGCCCGCTCCTCTCTCTGCACCCCTTAGCCGGCCCATCTCACACTGCTGCGATGGCTCTCCTCAGCAGAGAGATCCCTTCATTCCAGATCCCAGGAAACATCGTAAGTTACAACCGTAAACGCATGAAGGCTTGCTTGTGTTTAGGCTGTAGCATTTCTCTCCCAGTCATCCACAGTCGGCAATACCCGTGGTGGGAGAGGCCAAGTCTGTTCAAGGGAGACTGGGGGTCCGGAGGGCCGGGGTCTTAGGACTGGGCTCAGGGACTGGTGGGCGAAGAGGAGGTGACGCCTCTGTCCCGCTCTCACTTTTGCAGGTAAGGGGGACCTGCAGCCTCAGCTCGACAGTGCGCTCCAAGACGTCAATGACATGTACCTCCTCTTGGAGGAAACGGAAAAACAGGCTGTCCGCAAGGCACTCGTTGAGGAGCGGGGACGGTTCTGCACCTTCATTGCTTACTTGCAGCCTGTGGTGGTAGGTGCCCCTCATCTGCTCCCATACATCCATTCTGCTCTGCCAAGGTGGTCTCCGTAAGGTGACATTTTCACTTACACTCAGCGCTGTTCATTTGCCGCCAGAACCATCATTCCAGTCCCCTTCCTGGTGATCAAAAATCCAGACAGCCAGAATTCAGCTCAGGGCTTGCTCAGTGGCTCTGCCTGGCATGGAGGGGCACTGGGCACGGTGCTGTGTCCCCAATTCTGGCTGCTCTGCAGCTGCTGTCCCACTTTCTCCCCCCCCCCCCATCTCCATGCTCTGCCCCACTTTCCCCTTCCCTGTACCCTGGTCCCTCCACGATCTGCCTGCCACCTCCCCCAGCTTACTGGGTGGCAGAAGGCAATTCTCGTTTTCTTTTTTAATGTTTAAGCAGGCAGGTGAAGTGCTCAGGGCGTTCACCGTCTTCATTTCCCCGAAGTGCCACCTCTGAGCGCCCCGTGGATGTTGTGTGACGGTAGCCATTGGCTCTGGCATGCGGCTGCCCACGCTGGGCGCTGATGTCGCACCCCTTTCCTGCTGCCGCCGCCGCCGCCACCACCGCCTGCTCATCGTCCGCTGCCACTGTCTCCTCTAGTGTCCCTTTGGCTCCCCTGGGCTGCCGGCCCTGGACCTGAGGTCCAAAGTCTTGCCTTCGTAGTGCCCTGGGCTTGCTTACAAATTGACACTATCCCTCTTGGCTGCACCGTCATAGCCGTGCACGGCATTCCCCGCCATGGCCCTTCGCCTCAGGCCATGTGCTCCGGGTTCAACTAGTCACTGTATATGACTGGTCCTCCCCCTTATCTGCAGGGACTGTATGGATACAAGTGGGGGAAACAGAGATACCAGTTCTGCGAGCACTCAAATATGAGGTTCAGAATACAGCATAGGAATGGCACCGTTAGTTCTCCCACATGGCATGGGTGACGCTGAGCGCGGACTTCGGGTGAACTTCAGCACGGCACGAACAGTTCAGAAGACGTGCCGAATGCAGCGTACTTGGCACAAGCAGCACCAGGCAACGGAGGGAACCCCCCCGGGGGCCACCCGTTCCAGCTCCTTTGGCCCCCCAGGATCTGGAGGCCATTCAGTCCATGCATCCACCCTCGCAGGGTTAGCTCAAGGTTTTTTGCAGCCCTTGGCAGACGACCCACCCCACATTTCTTACTGTAAACCAGATGACTGGACAAACGGGGCCTTGGCCCTGGATCTGTTTCCCAGTGCACTGGTGCCAATGGAAGGTTCTTCTTTGTGGTCTCTGTGCATCACACACATTATTTATTTATTTATTTATTAGATTTATACCCCGCCTTTTTTCCTGCAAGGAACCCAAGGCGGCTTACATAATCCTCCTCCTCCTCCTCCTCCTCCTCTCCATTTTATCCTCACAACAACCCTGCGAGGTAGGTTGGGCTGAGAGTCAGTGACTGGCCCAGAGTCACCCAGTGAGCTTCATGGCCAAGCGGGGACTAGAACCCGGATCTCCCGGGTCCCAGCCCAGCACTCTCACCGCTGCGCCACACTGAGTAACAGACCGTTGGGTATTGGAGATTGTCCACAATGGGTACAGGACCGAGTTCAACACTCTCCCTCCCCTTCCTGGCATTCGGACCACGCAGTCTTCAACACCGCTGTGGGAAGAGGCCACTTCCTTACTTTGGAAGGGGGCAATTCAACCAGTCCCTGCTGCCCACTCTCACAAGGGACTGTGCTCCCGGTATTTTACGGTGCCAAAGAGGGATGGAGGGCTTCGACCGATTCTGGATCTCCGAGCGGTCAACTTCTTCATAACCCCAAAGAAGTTTCGAATGATCATCCTCCAGTCAATCCTGCCGCTTCTTCGCAGGGGCCGATTGGTTTGCGTCCATCAATCTTCAGGATGCCTACTTTCACATCGGCATAACACCCTGCGAGTCAGAAATTTCTCCGGTTCAGCATTGGTCTTGAGGTCTTTCATTTCGTAGTACTTCCATTCGGCCTTTCCACCGCCACCAGAGTCTTCACCAAGTGAGTTGCCATGGTCTGTGCTTTCTTTTGGACTCTGGATATAGAAATTTCCCCGAACCTCGACAGCTGGCTTCTGGTAGATTCAATGAAAGATCGTCTGCAGCGGTCTCTCCAGACAACCCTGTCTGTCCTGAAGGACCTGGGACTTTGTCTGAACTGGAAGAAATCCATTCTGAAACCTGTGAAGAAGATCCAGTTTATTGGAGCCATCTTGGATGCACGTGTGGGTTGAGCATTTCTGCCTCTAGACCGTGTTCAAGTTTTACTTACATCTGCGGAGAAGATCCGCCACTCGGTGTCCTGCACAGCCCGTGCTCTTTAACGCCTTCTCGGCCTTATGGCCTCATCGATCTCGGTGGTTGCATTCGCCCACCTGTGGATGCGACCACTACAGAATTGGTTTTTGAGGGCGCTCGATCCCTAGGAGAGATGCTCGTCGAGTTCATCTCTGTGTTCCATTTGGGATCAGGTCTTCTCTCCAATGGTGGATGTCCAAAGACAATTTGACAAAAGAACTTCCATTCAACCCCACTCCACCTTCAGTGACCATGACGACGGATGCCTCTTTGATTGGGGGGGGCACATTGTCCAGGGGGTCTGGCCCCGTCGAGGCCCGACGGATCATATCAATGTTCTGGAGTTGAGAGCCGTCTGGAACGCGCTCCACGCTCTGGAGTCAGTTTCTCCGGGGCAAAAAGATTCAGGTGGTGACGGAGAATACTACCGTGGTCGCTCTACCAGACTGACCAACCTGACTCTCTGCCTCTTCAACTGGGCTCTCAAGAGGCAGATGTCATTCGTAGCGATTCACGTAGCCGGCAAGGACAACATCCTGGCGGGTGCCCTAAGCAGGATTTCTATAGAATCGCATGAATGGCAACTCAACCCCCAGATCCGGTCTCTCCTCTTCGAGGAGTGGGGAGTTCCTGCTGTGGATCTGTTCGCTACTGCAGAGAACACCGCCTGCCCGTCACTCTGTGGGTTGGGACCCTCAGTCTATTACGGACGCTTTCCTCCTCCTGTGGCAAGGGACCTTCTTTTATCTGTTCCCACCTATGCCTCTCCTGACCAAGGTGATTGCCAAGGTTCAGCTCGACAGCACGGACTGCATCCTGGTAGTAGTAGGCGATCACTCGTGACCGAGTAAGATTGTCTTCCAGGATAAAATTACAAAAAGAAAATTATATAAAGAGGAAATTGTATAAAAGTGTGTAGACTATAGCGATGGGTCCATAAGTGACTGTGGAGGCCAATTCTAGATCCACATAGCTTCCCACAGTGAGGACACAGGTTACCAGATGGAAGATGGTCCTGTAAAGGATTCGTTTGACATGCTTTTTGCTTAGTACGTTTCTCCCAAGATTCCACATCAGGAAAAATTTCCTGACTGTTAGAGCAGTAAGACAATGGAACCAATTACCTAGCGAGGTGGTGAGCTCTCCCACTCTGGAGGCATTCAAGGTGAAGCTGGACAGCCATCTGTCAGGGATACTTTGACTTGGATTCCTGCGTTGCGCAGGGGGTTGGACTCGATGGCCTTATAGGCCCCTTCCAACTCTACTATTCTGTGATTCTATGATTCCCTTTCACTTTGCACTCGGGTTTCTTCAAAGTCCTTTGTGGAAGGCCAACCTCCAGTTGGTGGCCGAGGCAACCTTGGTTTGTGCCTCTCCTCCGCCTCTCTCGCGGCAAGTATTGGGCCCTGCCTTCGACTCTGACGTTGCTGATACAAGACAACAGCAGGATCTGTCATCTAACCCCCAGGGTGCTTCGTCTCACAGCTTAACGCATCCGTTAGTGAACTGTCTGTCTGGTCTATCCAAAGGTGTTAGGGCAGTGCTGACAGCAGCTAGGAAACCATCCACTCGTCTGTCATATCAATGGAAGCGGGCGAAGTTCTCCACCTTTGTTCATTCGCAATAGGCAGATCCTGCTTCTTGCTCTGACTATCTTGTTCTGGAATTCCTTCACACCTTGATGACCCACGGGTTAAGGTTTTCCTCCATAAAGGTGTATCTGGCTGCCATCTCCGTGTACCGTCCAATTTCCACCGGAGGTACTGTTTTCTCTCATTCTTTAGTGAAACGATTCCTTAAGGGTCTGAGGAATCTTTTACCTCCGGTTTGCTCTTTGGTTGGGATCTTACTCTGGTCCTCAAGGCTCTCCAATTCAATCCATTTGAACCCATGGCGACTGCGGACGCCAATGACTTTGTCACCTGGAAGACTGCGTTCTTGGTAGCCATCATGTTGGCATGCCGTTCTAGTGAGCTGTGTGCTCTCCGCGTGGATTCACCATACCTAACATCCTACATAGACAAAGTTATACTATGACCTGATCTGACTTTTTTTTTTTACTGAAGGTTGTCTCCAGCTTCCACGTCCACCAAGACATTGTCCTGCCAGCCTTTTTTCCAGCCCCATCCTCTCCTCTGGAAGGGTCGCTGCATTCTTTGGACGTATGGAGGGCTCTCACGCTTTATAAACCCCGACTGAAACCGTCTCGCCGCTCCCCTTTGTTAAGGAGGGGGCTCCCTTGGTCAACCAGTCTCGTCCCAACGCTTTGTGGGGTGGATTGTCCAGACTATACGACTGGCCTACGAACTCGCCAGATTTGCTCCACCTGGCTCCATCCAGGCGCACTCGACCAGGGCGATCTCGGTTTCGGTGGCGTTTGGTAGGGGTGTTGCCTTGCTGGACCTTTGCAGAGCAGCTACCTGGTCAACGCCAATGACTTTTATCCGTCATTGTAGAATGCTGGATATCTGGGCTAGGGTAGACAATGCTTTCAGAAGAGCGGTGCTCTCTTCGGTCATCCCATGATGTGACACTGACCCACCTCCGGTAAGTCAGCTTGCTACTCTGCCCATGTGTATGATGCACAGAGACCACGAAAAAGAAGAACAGGTTGCTTACCTGTAACGGTGGTTCTTCAAGTGGTCACCTGTGCATTCACATAACCTGCCCTCCTACCCCACTTCGGTGTCTTCATTGAGTTCGATGGATTTCCCGGGGCCGGATTGGGCGGCATTCGACTGCAGGGATTGATGTCGGGACTGACCTCGATACCAACGTTCCCCTCGGTCCCGAGGCCGCAATAGGCTGTCTCAGAGGGACTGAGGGATCGGGCAGGAGCTGCACTAAGAAGTACACACGATGGGGGGAGGGGCTCCTGCCCGATTTCCCCTCAGCGATAGGAACTTTCCCAAGACGGTCTCAGTGCAGGCGCAGAGCCCATGTGTGTGATGCACAGTTGACCACTCGAAGAACCACAGTGACAGGTAAGCAGCCTGTTCTTCTTCTTAATTGCCATGAGTGTGTTGAGGAGGTGATTTGCAGGGCCCACGTGCTGCAGAACCTCCAGAAGATCACCTTCCCTTCACGTGGCAATGAAGCATAAGAAAAACACTTCCATTGGTGCTATTGGAAGGTTTTTTTCTTATGTTTCCCAAATATTTTAATTGAATTTCTTACCAATTTGATACAATTACATATTAATTCATTATAAACATACAAACAATCAGCAGTAATCAGTCACTGGGTGAACTGCATACAAGCAATCAGTGATGTTGTACAATTAATTGGGGGTTCCGATGTGCATACTAAAATTAGTTGTCTCAATGTCCCTAAGTGATAACCATATTAGTTATGTTCTTCCATTTATCCCAAAATGTCTTTCCAGCAAGACCCATGTGAGTGTGGAGGCTCTCTGTGCTGGAAGGTTTTTTCTAAACTTAATTGCCATGTTGGGGTGAGGGTGTGTGTGTGGGGGGTACAGTTTGGGAGGAAAGGGTCAACCCTCCCTTCCCGGTTCCCTGTCACTGCCCAAAATCACCACCACCACCTGGCAGTTAACCTTAGTAAAAAAAAACCTTCCATTTCTGCCAAAAGAAGCTGCAACATAACAATAAAATGTTAAATGTCAAGAATTGATACTGTTTCAGTAATTTAACTATCGTTCTGTTGTGCTTTACTAACCTGGCTTAAGTTCCTGGGCTAACATAGATTAAAACCTCCCCGCAATTGTCCATCTGAACAGCCTGACACTTGCCTTCCTTCCCTTCCCAACGGCAGTCTCTGCCCAGAGAAGTCTCTCTCCCTCTCTCCTGGGAATGTCACCCAGGCTGACCCACTAAGCTTCCAGTCTGTGCAGGCTGCGGTGTGCAGCTCTGTGGGGAGTCTGGGCCCGGTGCGCCCGGGCAAGCCCAACCCTGTCCCAAATGTGGAGGACCGCCCCTCGCCACTGGGCCGTCCCTCCCTTCACTTCTGCTGCCACCATTAAACTGCGCCCCTTTTATTTAACATACCCCTTTTTCTCCTAAGGTAGCTGGTCATCAGGCACAAGATAAAGCAGATCTGAGGTACCGGGAAAGTAAACAAAGATGCAGAGTATTTTATTAAAAAGAAAGCAAGAAAGCTTAATATCTGAAGAATATTGTTGCTACTTTTAATCAGGGTTTGTGTACAATTACTTTTACCACCCATCGGGTGTGAGAAGCCCCAGCCCCTGCCCCCGAGCAGCCTCAAGCCAAGCCCCGCCCCAGGCAACTCCACAGGGCCCCCAGCCTCTCAGGAAGGTGCCTTCTGGAGACCCTTCCTCAGGCAAACCCTCTGGCCAGACTGCCCACCCCCCAGGAGGCCTCTCCACCTCCCTTTCCATATAAATAGAGAGGACCCAGCTTCATTTTCACCTGCAAGTGGTAACAGTAAGTGCCAATTTGCCTGCACACCATATTTGCAATGTGAAATCAGGCCTCAGGCACAGGCCCACAGTAAAAACCACACTTTTTTCTTTTACTGTTAACCCCTTCAGACCCTAAGTCAGTGTTCTCCAACCTTGGGTCCCCAAATGTTTTTGGCCTACAACTCCCAGCATGCCCCAGCCAGCGTAGCCAGCATAGCTGGCTGGGGCATGCTGGGAGTTGTAGGCCAAAAACATCTGGGGACCCAAGGTTGGAGAACACTGCCCTAAGTGATTGAAACAAAACACGACACTGAACCCTTTACCTCAGTTTCTCCAAAGCATTCCCATAGCTGAGGCGCCAAGCACCCTTGGCTGGAGTATTGGCACCACAAGTAATTGCCTTGATGGCTGGGTCAGCCCTGCCCGCCCCCCCCCCATCATGCTAATCATTGCCTTCCCAAGCAGAGAGCTAGCGAGGGGCGCCTTTGTGATCCAAGGCACCTCGAATACTCATTCTCCAGAACTGCAAATGTCTGCTTCTTTCCTTCGTCTCTTTGTCTCTTTTGCAGAATGGAGAGATCACCATGTTGGGAGAGATCACCCACCTGCAGGGCATCATTGACGACCTGGTGGTGCTGACGGCTGAGCCTCACAAATTGCCCGCAGCCAGTGAACAGGTAGCAGAGCACGAAAGTGTGGGGAGAGGCGGGTGCAAGGGTGATTGTGTTTAGATATCTGTAACCTGCTCTTCAATACCTGTTAGAATCATAGAAAAGTAGAGTTGGAAGGGGCCTACTAGGCCATCGAGTCCAACCCCCTGCTCAATGCAGGAATCCAGGTCAAAGCATCCCTGACAGATGGCTGTCCAGCTGCACCTTGAATACCTCCAGATTGGGAGAGCCCACCACCTCCCCAGGTAGTTGGTTCCATTGTCTTATTGTTCTGACAGTCAGGAAAGTTTTTCTGATGTTTAGGTGGAATCTAGGTTCCTGTAACTTGAGCCCAGTTTGCAGGACACGGAATAATGGCCTCAAGTTACAGGAACCCAGATTCCACCTAAACATCAGGAAAAATTTCCTGACTGTCAGAGCAATAAGACAATGGAATCAACTACCTAGGGAGGTGGTGGGCTCTCCCACTCTGAAGGCATTCAAGGTGCAGCTGGACAGACATCTGTCAGGGATGCTTTGACCTGGATTCCTGCATTGAGCAGGGGGTTGGACTCGATGGCCTGGTAGGCCCCTTCCAACTCTACTTTTCTATGATTCTATGATTCCGTGTCCTGCAAACTGGGATGATCGAGAAGAGATCCTGGCCCTCCTCTGTGTGACATCCCTTCAAGGACTGGAAGAGTGCGATCATATCTCCCCTCAGTCTCCTCTTCTGAAGGCTAAACATGCCCAGTTCTTTCAGTCTCTCCTCATAGGGCCTTGTTTCCAGTCCCTTTATCATCCTTGTTGCCCTCCTCTGAACCCTCTCCAGTTTGTCTACGTCCAGAACTGGACGCAGTACTCAAGATGAGGCCTAACCAGTGCTGAGTAAAGGGGAATGATCACTTCCCGCGATTTGGACGCTATACTTCTATTAATGCAGCCCAAAATAGCATTTGCCTTCTTTGCAGCCACATCGCATTGCTGGCTCATATTCCGTTTGTGATCTACCACAATTCCAACATCCTTCTCACTTGTAGTATTGTTGAGCCGTTCTCAGAGTGGTTGCCAATAGAAAAACATAAAATGGTAGCAAGCTAAAATCAGTCGTTTTAACTAGAGGAGCCATGCTGGCCATTGGCCATGCTGGCTGGGGATGATGGGAGCTGAGGTCCAGCACTTCTGCAGGGCATCAGGTTGGGGAAGGATGAGCTGCATCATGAGGGTGCCTTTCATAGACTTGGTGCCGGGTGAACCTCTCCGTCTCGGCATGAGCCTCTGGCCTGGCGGTGCCTCTCCACAGGAAGGGGGCCGGGCCGGGACAGTCAGCCGTGCAGTGAGGCCCTGACTGCGTGCTCCAGAGGTGGGGAGAGCACCCTGCTCCCAGTTGGAAAGGGTTATGGGGGGCCCAGCTCAGACCAGTGACTTAGGAGAGGCACGGCCGGGAGCCCTTGATCAGTCACTTTGTTGTGGCCTGTATTTTGGAATTACAGAATGATTCCATCCACCACTCCGCTTTCCTGGCTGAGCTTATGATGTAGTCTGGGGTGGGCCACAAGGTGCCGGTAGAGCAGGGATGCAGCCAAAATCCTTCGAAGGCTGCCTGGGTGGTGCCGGGGACAAGAGAGCAGCTGAAGGGACAGCAGGCAGAGAGTTCGCTGAGCTGTGGATGGTGCATCTCCTGTTCTTGAGAAAGCCGTCGTCTCTCAGATGCTCCTCTGACTGAAATAATGAATAAGCCAGTGTTCTCCAACCTTGGGTCCCCAGATGTTTCTGGCCTACAACTCCCAGCATGCCCCAGCCAGCTACGCTACGCTGGCTGGGACATGTTGGGAGTTGTAGGCCAAAAACATCTGGGGACCCAAGGTTGGAGAACACTGGAATAAGCTAAGACTGGAAGAGTGTGTGAACCCCAAAATGTGTTATGAGAGCTATTTATCATGCTGAATCTTTTTTGCAGGTGATCAAAGATCTGAAGGGCTCTGATTACAGCTGGTCTTACCAGACCCCGCCATCCTCTCCCAGCAGCTCTGGGTCCCGCAAATCCAGCATGTGCAGGTATGTGTGGGGCCACTGATGGGAACGCCCAGCTCAAAATCAGGGACCGCAGAAGGGGAGTTGTGGAGAGCAAGGCCTGCGGCTCACGCTGGCTCAGCTTGCCTGAGCGTGGAAAGCTAAGCAGGGTCAGGCCTGGTCATGACTTGGATGGGAGAGCCCTCCTCTAGTTTCCTGCACTGAGCAGGGGGTTGGACTCGATAGCCTTGTAGGCGCCTTCCAACTCTAGGGTCTATGAAATCTATGAAATCCTAGAGCAGTGTTCTCCAACCTTGGGTCCCCAGATGTTTTTGGCCTACAACTCCCAGCATGCCCCAGACAGCTCTGGCTGGGGCATGCTGGGAGTTGCAGGCCAAAAACATCTGGGGACCCAAGGTTGGAGAACACTGTCCTAGAGTTTCTGGTTGCATGCGCACAGCTGCTGTGGTGGGGGTGGGGGAGTCTGCCCACATCCCATGATCCCGCCACACTGGAGCACTCTTCCCATTGCATCTCCTGTCCCTGTGAGGAGCACAGAACAACTCCTGGCTGAGATACCATGTGATGGAAGCATTATTGGCCAGATGCTTCTGTAAATTTCGGCAGTCACTGCTGTGGGAGCGGGGGGAAATGAGGCCGGGCGATAAATACTGAGTGTTTTAAAATCACTGTCGTGATGAAATGGGGGCAGATTCATAACTGGGCTAGGAATGTGGTGGCCAGCAGGTCTAGTGGGGCCTGTGAGGTGGCCATTTTCCACACAGGAAGGGCAAGTGTGTGCCACCCTCTCCTTCTTTTCCTGCCCGCGTGGCCATTGAGCTCCACGTGTCTGTGTGGTGGGCCTGTTTTTAAAAACTGTCTTTTCCTTCCTTTGCACCCCTTGCGATTCCTGCCTGCTACCCGTGCCCTGATAATGCGCTTTGTTTCCCCTGCATGCTCCACCCCCCCCCGCCCCTCTCTCCGCCATGCCCTCTCATCTTGCTACCCTTTAGCAATGCTAATAGTTCCCAGGGTGGCCCCTCGCGGCTCACTGGTTCTCAAACATACTCACCAAGTTCCATCTGTCGCTACCGCAGCCTGGCACAGCCGGTAACTGCCAACACCCGCCTGTCCAGCGTCTCCTCGCACGACTCCGGCTTCATCTCCCAAGATGCCGCGTTCTCCAAGCCACCCTCACCAATGCCCTCGGACATCACCAGTCAGGTAAGCTCACTGGGAAGGCGACAAAGGGCCTTGAAATGGAAAGGGAATTCCAGGGCCAGTGAAACCATTGATCTGCTGCCGGCTCTCCAGCCCAGCCATGCGCGCGCAGTGCCTGAAGGCCCGGTGCTGATGGTCACCAGAAGCAGCAGTTTTGTAGGACGGAACACAGACCCCCATGAGTGAACTGCCACCCCCTCCCCATTTAATTGGTGGACACTGAGCCAGTGAAGCTGAAATGCTGCCAAAGTCTCCCTTGCCCCTTTTGGCTCTGCCCAGCAACCTCGCACCTGCCTGAAGTGCAGTACTTGGGGTGGGAGAATCTGCACCCACAGAGAAGCCACTTCCACCATCATCATCATCATCATCATCATCATCATCATCATCATCATCATCATCACAGTGGTGCCCCGCAAGGAGCAGGAGCTTGGAGCGGAGGCAACTTTGGGAGAAGGGGGCACCTTGCTACAGTAGCCCTTCCATTTGGAAAACAAGGCTAGTTTCTGTCTAGGTCAGGAGTGGGCAACACGCAGCCTATGGGCAGCCTGTGGCCCCCCCCGGCATTTTTTGCAGCCCCTGCTGGGTCCCCATCACCACCACCACGGCTGCTGCAGCCCCCGGAATCCCAGCATGCCTGCAGAGAGCATGTACCTGGCTTCCCAGCTGAATTGGACTCCCTGCAGCCCGCCCAACAGTGGCTCCCAAAACTCCTGGTTTCCCAGTGGAAGTGTTGGGATTCTGCCACTGTGGTGGGCAAGGGGGCGCAGCCCCTCGAGTGTAGCAGGCCGGCCAGTGTGCCCCCCAGAATCCTCCAGAGTTGCCCACCTGGTTTAGCCGTACCATGAGCCATGGGGAAAGCAAAGCGGGGCAGCTGTCCATGCCGCAGCGGGCAGGGGCGCTGTGCGGGGGCTGGGTGTTCCGCGCTCCCTCTTGGGACAGCCCGGCTGACTCAAGCTGTTGACAGCAAAGTCCTGTTCCCGGGCGGGGGGGGGACGGGGGGCGGGGCATCGACCTGAGTGGACAAGGAAGGCCTGCTGTGCTTTGTTGGCCATCCTGCGGGTGCTGAGCCCCAGGAGCTCACAGCATCCGTTCGGCAGAAATGGGGTACAAATTCTACGTACGTGTGAGGGCACCAGATCTGGGGGACGTGTGACCATGAGGGGCTGTTATTGACCCCGCGCATGGCACTCACTGTCCGTGTGGCTGAGAGAAAGCCATTGTCTTCTGGTGGCGAGACAGTCCTGCCTTGGGCAGAGCAGTCCCCCTTCGCTCTCCATCCATAACGCCACGGAAGGATGGCTTCATCCTCTTTCACATGGAGAAAGTTTCAATTCGCAAGCTGGGAGAAGGATGAAATGTGATTGGCAATTCTCCCATGCCAGCCTCATTGACGGCGGGGGTGGCAGTTGAGCCTCACCTGTTTCTGCCAGATAATTGATTTTTTTCTGGCATATCCTACGGCAGAGGTCCTCAACATTTTGGTGCCCGTGCACAAGTTTGGATTTTGAGGAAGTGCCGTGGGCAGCATCACAGATCAGCTGCCATGGCGGGGCGAGTCACAAAATGACAGAATTGGCGATCACGGAATTTACCTCTGCAACAAAGTGCCCATTTCACGGAAGGACAAACTGCTCTTTTTCTTCTGTGTTCTTTTCTTCCTCTTGGGTGTACTGCAGAGCAAAGTTTTCTTTGTTGCCTCAGAATGTGTCTGGGCTGACATGGGGCACAGAGGCCTTGTGGGGAAATGGAGGTGGCTGCAGCTGGAGGCCAAAGGGTCCTCGCCCCAGCCTCTTGGCTCCCTGCAGGTCACACGTCCTCTTGCCCCAGACCGCACGCGAGGCTCGGCCCCCTCCCTCCCCCCTCCCCGTCATTCTCCTGCCAGAAGGCTCTCTCAGGGGGACTGGGGGTGTCTGCGCCTTCTCTGGGGCGGCGCTCGTGCTGCCTGCCGCCATCTTAACACCAGCGCTGGCATGTCGAAACAGGCCGCCCCGCGCTTGAGTTGAACTGCTCTCTCTCTCGCTCTCTCTCTCTCTCTCTCTGCCTGCTGCTTTCCCCCACCAGCTGCATAACCCAGTTTCTTCTCTTCCTTCTCTGCATATGTCTGTTTTGCTCCTGCCGATTGGACTTTGGGCATGGCAGAAATCCTCCAGCTCCGCATCGTCCGAGGCGTCCGAAACCTGCCAGTCTGTTAGCGAATGCAACTCCCCAACCTCGGTTAGTTCTAGCTCTACCGCGGGGGCATGGCCAGGTGCCCAAAAGGTGAAGCTTGGATCAGCAATATCCCCCTCCCCTGCCCCCCACCCCACTGAATGGTTGCCGCATGCCATGAATCTCCTGGGAAATGGACCTTGTGCGACATTCACTAACTGCCGCCGCCTCCTCCTCCTCCATTTCTGCTCCTGATCTTCCTCCCACCTCCTTGTTGGCTGGCTTTCTGCTTTTTTTCTTTTCTTTTTGGTGCTGGCCTGATGATCTGGTGTGATTCTGGCTCCCTCTGCAGCTCTGCTCAGCAGGTTACCAGGAATTGTCCCCTTCCCACCATGCAGGGTGACTGGGCGCGCAGCGATCCCGTTGGGCCCTCGGTCCTCCTCACTGTGGTTTCTTACTGTGTTTCAGTGGAAACCTCTGAATGTAGCTCATGTGCCCAGGACTGAAGGAAGCTCCAGAAGAAGCCTTAGCCTGGTGTGTATATTATGATGTGTCCAATCCCAGACCCTGGCCGTGGGTCATCTCCTCTGGGGCAGAGCAGGAGCCTTCCTTGACTGGGTTGGCTTTGGAACCACGTGTCTCCGAAATCACCCTCCATCAGCCCAGGGATTCCCTGCAGAAGGGAGAGGAGAATGGTTTCATGCAGACCAGGGGTGCACAGCCATGCCATTGCGTGTTGCTGGGGTGCTGGGTGTCGCACATATGCAACCCCCCCACACACACCTCTCTCACGCACCACTCACACTCTCTCTCCCTCACGCATACACACATGCATGCTCGCTCTCACACGCCACAGCACTCTCTCACACCCACACCTCTCACTCGTTCACTCACGCGAATCCAACCACTGCCCAAGAGCGATTTAGAGGTCTGGTACCTGCTTTGATCAGATGGAACCAGCCCTCCTCCCAGCAACCTCCGTTCTCAAAGCATCCAGCCACCCGGGGGTCCTGGCTCCTGGCCCATCTCCATCTTTTAATCCACTCTCTTGCTGGAGAATTCTGACATCCCACACTCTGTGACCCGGAATTTCTCCTGGAAAAATAAGACCAGGAAACAAAGGAATCCTGCTCCGGGAACAGGCTCTGTGGTTCCTAGAGCATCCTAGGAAGCAGGCAGGAGCCTTTGAGCACTGCTTCTTAGGATGCTCTGGGAACCTCTAGGAACACAGCTTCTATGGCAGGAATCATAGAGCTCGCTCCTAGACCATTTCCCCCTTTTTTCCCTTTCCTGGGGGGCCACCTGACAGGGCTTAGGGCCACACTTCTTATACCCCTGATATAGACAAAGGAGGAGCAAGAGCCTCCGTTGCATACCATTCACATGCTCTTTGTTTGTGTGTATGCAGGCCATGGCTATAGCTCAATGGGGGAGCACATGACTTGCATGCAAAAGATCCCAGGTTCATTCCCCAGCATCTCCAGGAAGGAAGCCTGTCTTAAGCCCTGCAGAGACACGGAGTCAGTGTAGGCCACCCTTCCCCAACCTGGTGGCCTCCAGATGTGTTGCACTACAACTCCCACCATCCTCAGCCAGCATAGGAAAGGCTGGTGTAGACGATCCTGAACCTGAGAGACCAATGGTTGGAAGGCAGCATCTTCCGGCATTCCTAGAAGAGTACTACCGGCCCCCCTCCCACACCTGCAAGGCTCGTATTTAGTCGTGGGAGGATCTCTCAGTGTTCATTTTGGCTTCAGTTTCAAGAGAAACCTCTGTTCTGCGATGGCCCCACAGCTTACCAGTGCTGAGCCACAGAATCTTGGACCCTGCTTTGGAAGAGGAGGGCTGTCGTGCAAGGACAATACCTCGGGCTGGATTTTAAGCGGCTTCCAGCGCCGACAGAAGCCCCCAGGCCAGGGCTGGCTGCGGGAGCTTATAGTTAAAGTGCAGCCAGGGGGTGTTAAAGTGAAATTAGCTTGTTGGGCAAAGATGGCTCTAGAGCAGGGAATGGGCATGCAAGCAAAACCTGACTTTGTCAGAGTTCTCCAAATTCCACCTTGAGTTTGTTCCATCTCATGGGCCACATCAGTTTGCAATCTTTTATTATTTTTTTACTTTTTGCATGAAAATCTGCATATTTTCATGCATGTGTTCCCAATACACATCAATTGTGCACATCTCTGAAATGTGCATATTCTTCTCCCGTTGAGTAAAGCATGTTCGTGTGAGTTTTTCAAAACACATTTTATCATGCATATTTTTCAAGTGTGTGCATGCTGTTGAACACATTTTTTTGGCCACAAAGCACATTGCAAGCTCAGAAATGTACAGACTTCAATTGCAGATAGCATTTGAGTCCATGTTCAGCCTGGAAGGTGCAAACTGTGTAAATCCTGTTCAAAAGTGAACTGAAACGAATTTCTCATGCACCCCTACAGTGAGTTCAGAGCTGCCATAGTTTGAAAAAGCCACATAGCCTGTGGAAGAGGCTGGGCCCATCTTGTGCATGAGACCCGCCCCCCAGCTTGCAGGCCAGCCCCACGCATCTTTCCGTGCCGCCCAGCACCTTCCCTTCCGCAGGCTCTTCCTGCAGCCTTTTCCGTGCCGCCTGCTGTCCCAGAGACTCTGAAGTGCAGGTGCACTCGGCGAGTCCTGGCAAAAGAAAATGCCAGTCAAGGAGTTCTCCAGATGTTTTGGACTACAACTCCCAGCATTCCTGACCATTGGCCATACTGGCTGGGGATGATGGAAGTTGAAGTCCAAAACATTTGGAGGGTACCAGGTTGGAGAAAGCTGATTGAGGTTGTGGATGGTGGATCTTTCGGTGGTGGTGAGGCCAGCCCTGGAAACCGTGTCCATGCAGGGGATGGAGGGATTTGTGGACCGGCCCTGGCAATGCAGTTCATGGACTACAGCATCTGAGGCTGAATGCAAAATCCTGACTGAGGAACTCTTATTTCCTCTGTGAAAAAAGATCAATGTTTCTATTGCTCAAAGTTGAAGAAGCAACCCTGAAATTTGCGGATAAATTATGCTTGGGGTTTAGAACCCTGCCTCAAGATTGGCAGAGTACGTTGCCCGTCCATTCAGCTGGCTCTCTCCCTCTCCTCGCTCTCTCGAGTCCTTGTACTGCCTTCTCTCACTAGGGACAGAATCACTTCCCCCCGGATCACTAGAAGCCACATTCAGAATCCTGTGGGTGTCTGAGGGTAGAGAGCTAGCTAAGAGCCACCCTGGATCTGGAAGGTCGTGCTGAGCAATCTGCATTGCTTAGTTGTCTGGGCCGTGCAATACTGAATGAGCCTTCGATATTTCACATCCAGCCCCATTCCTAAACATTAACATGTATTTTCTTTACTTTGTACACATCAGCAAAGTTGTTTGACCAAATACCAATGTGAAAAATTGGGATTCTGGCTGGAGAATCGGCCCAGCTACAGTGTTGCTTCTCCAAAATATTGTTGGAGGTCTGTCCTAGCAAGATTGTTGGCTGCTTCAAGCATGTGGAGGAGCAACCGGTCTGCCTAAAAAGGAGCAGGAAAGCCAGAACTGCCCCTTGGTAGCCTTCTGTTACTGCTTGCTGCCCGCTGCCCACCCTCGCCCCTTTGGACCTGCCAGGTTCATCTGTCCTATGTCTCTGCTGAAAGCTGCTCAGGCAGAGAGAGGATTACTCCGTTGCCAGCCCAACAAAGCAAAATGGTTCCAGGGCCATTTTGTGACTGCCACAACCTCCTGCGCCGTGCTCTGTGGCGGCCCTCCCACCAGTCCACTTCCCCCACCCCGCGCCATCCCTTTTCTCCCAGTTGCCTCTTCTATCTCTGCCCCGATTCATACTCGTGGATCTTTGCAGTGCTGGCTCTGGCGCTGAGGCCCAGCTATGCCGGTCTAGCCAGCTCCTCTTGGATTTTGCAGGATTGGTCTAAGGCCAGCCTCTATGAGCAGCCAGTGGCAAATACGCTGCAGCGAAGAAAAGACCGCGTTGAGCACCTCCGTGAGGCAGAGCTGGGCTCCACCACTCTGGTGTATCCGGGCGTTAGTCTGGAGGAAGGATCCAGGCCTCGCATGTCTCCAGCCTCCATCGCTGCCAAGGTACAGCCAGGTTCAGGGTGGAAACGGAGGCCGGGGGGGTGGGGGGGTTCTTAAGGTAAGTGGTGCCCTTTGCAGGCTCCCACAGAACGCGTGGGTTCAAGGCACAAGGGGCCCTACAGCATCTGTCTTATTTGGTGGCCGTTAGCTGCAGCGCTGGTTGTGCACTGGACCGCTTCGAACCGTCTGTTCCTCCCGATTTGCCACAGATCCTGTGTCTGCAGAAGCTGACGCAAAGTGGGGACAACACGGTTCATCTGAACGTACCCGCTTGAGCCCCCACAGTGCTGCTGCGTAATCTGTGCTGCCATTTGCACCTCCCTCAGTTGCACTTCTAGGCTCAGGCCAGGGTGATGCAGTAATAGATTGATCAAATTTGATATAATTATGTGATTAGAAGGGAATAAAATGCCCCAAACTCCAAAGTGCTAGTGACTGAAGCAGCAGTAACAGAAGAAGATACAAAGCAGCTTTCCCCAACCTGGTGCCTGCCAGATGTGTTGGACCAGAACTCCTAGAATAGCTGGCTGGGGGATTCCGGGAGATGTGGGCCGACACATCTGGAGGGCATCAGTTAGGCAAGGCTGTTGAAAAGATATTTGTAGGTGACAGAGCACTTACCCTGATCCCAAATGTAGTACCCAAAAAGATTAAATACAGTCTCAGAATGTTATTGTTTATAGCCAATGGCCATCACAATACATCACAATACATATCTACATGAAGTATAAAATAAAATAAAAACAGGTTGAACATTAAATATAATGAAACAAAATGCTATAAAATAATCAAGGTTTAGAAACATTCTTTCTGTATGGCCCCCTTATGGTTTGGCAGTAGTTTGGTTTATAAAGGCTGCCCTTATTTTCCTTGCAGCTAACGCAAATAAAGCTATCCTGTAGCTAATAAATTGTCCACATCAGCCAATAACCATCTAATTTTAAAATCGTCTGATTGACCTTCTAAAGTAGTCTGAAAAGGAAGAATAAATCTGGCCCTGGGTGAATTATATAGTGGACAATATAGAATATAATGTACCAGATCTTCAATGTGCCCTGTTTCACATATGCAAAAACGCTCTTGTGCAGGTCTGTTAGAGAACCTTCCAGCCAAATATTCAGTGGGCATTGTTTCAAATCTGAGCTGGGTAAAAGCTCTCTTGAACCATTCACCGCTTTCCCATAAATATTGATTTTCTAGTAAAACAGACGTATCAACTTGTCAGGCTACTCCCCACATGGAGGAGCAGCTGGAACAACAAACTGAGCTGTAAATCAAGCTTTGTGCCCATAAAAAATTCCACGAGGAACTCTCAGTATCACAAGACTTGTGATAATAAATCTTTTTTTAAAAAAAATCCTCATTTTGGTTCCGACAGCTTTAAGGCAAGCAAACAAATGGTAGCTCTCACTCACTTTCCTTCCCGTTGTGTTGGCAGCATTAAGAGTTAAGACGATAACAAGAAGCATCAACACCTTCCTTCTCAGATTGTAGGAGTTAAGTAGCCATTAAAATACTAAAACAAACTTAGCTGAAACAGAAAAGAGATAAAAGATTTAAAATATTTTTTAAAAACCAAGCAGCGAGGTCCGAAGCCAAGTACTTCAGCCAGAAGTTCAGCCAGAATCTGTTCTGCCCCCACCCCTTCCCTGCATGCTTGCGTGCTTTCCATCATTTATTCCAGGCTCTGGAGATCTGTCGCCTGGGCACAAGATCCCTGCAGCCCCGCACAGGGCTCTGTGGAGGCTAACGGCCAGCCCCGGCAGGCGGCGTAGGCCGCTGCGGCTCCAGATGACTGTGTCTCAGGCCCCTGTTCTGCCTCTCTCTCTCTCTCGCCAGCACGGGGAGGAGGTGTCCCCGGCTGCCAGCGACCTGGCGATGGTGCTGACTCGTGGCCTGAGCCTGGAGCACCAGAAGAGCAGCCGGGACTCGCTGCAGTACTCCAGCGGCTACAGCACGCAGACGACCACGCCCTCCTGCTCGGAGGACACCATCCCCTCACAAGGTATCGATGCTGCTGGGGGAAGGAGGGAATGGGGCACCCAGAGGCCAGCTGGAGTGGCAGAGGGGACCGTCAAGGGTGGGAGGCCGGGCTGCGGAGAAGATGCACAGGCCACGGGACGTCCGGCACTCAAGGAGAGCGGGCTCCGCCGGGTTAGAGGAGCTCTCACTGCAGAAAGGCAGGGGAGGGAGTCGACGTGGGAGAATCTGTGTTGGCTTGGAAATGGTGGCTTGCCCTTCTGCAGGCAGCTCACGGCCATAAAATAGAATCAGGGTGACTTTACCTTGTGGGATTGTTGTGAGGGCCAGTCGGTGACATATCGCAAAGCGCCTGCCTCATGTTGGGGGGCTGTGCGCCTCAGAAACGGGAGAGAGCACGCGCACGCGCGCTGGGAGAGCCTCTGGCCAGCTGACACGCAGCAGGTTTCCAGTAAACACAGGAAGGTTTCAGTGGGGTTTGTGCGGGCACTGGTCTGCCCACGTGTGCATCTCGGCTCTGAAAAAATATACAGTTGCTCTTTCTCGCGTCCATTAATTTTTTTATGCTGCTCTTTTTTATTACTGTCCATTATTATTCTCAATGCTAGAGAGTGACACAAGGCAACTATGGGGTTAAAAAAAACCTTTACAGTAAAACCTTGGATTGCAAGTAACTTGGTCTGCAAGTGTTTTGCAAGACAAGCAAATTTGTAAAATAAATTTTAACTTGATAAACAAGCGACGTCTTTCAATACAAGTACTGTAGTACGGTCAAGAAAAATGAAGACTTTACACTATCATTCTCTATTATTATTATTATTATTATATTATTATTATTATTATTATTAACATTTATACCCTACCTTTTTTCCTGCAAGGAACCCAAGGCGGCTTACATAATCCTCCTCCTCTCCATTTTATCCTCACAACAACCCTGTGAGGTAGGTTAGGCTGAGAGTCAGTGACTGGCCCAAAGTACACCCAGTGAGTTTCATGGCTAAGCGGGGGGGACTAGAACCCGGATCTCCCAAGTCCCAGTCCAACACTCTAACCACTACGCCACGCTGGCTCTCTATTGAAGCTTAAATTAAAAATATGTGTACAAATTTCTCATGGGGAATTTCGCTTTGATATACAAGTGCTCTGGATTACCAAGCACGTTTCCGGAACGAATTATGCTTGCAATCCAAGGTATTACTGTATTTTAAACATGTTTTGAGTCTATGTCCTTTTCTGGCCTCTTATTCTAGTACAGCCTTCCTCAGCCTAGTGCCCTCCAGATGTGTTGGACTACAACTTCCAGAATCCCCCAGCCAACATAGCAGGCTAGGAATGATGGGGGAGTTGTAGTCCAAAACACCTGGAGGGCACCAGATTGGGGAAGGCTGCTCTAGCACACGAAGGGGTTAAAGCTGACCACCGCGCTCCGTGTGCGCGGCCTTTAATTGCATGGCCGGCATCTCTGTGGCCTGATGTTGCAGTGGCGGCTTGGCTGTGCTGCCCGTGTGGTGCGGTTCCGCTCAGCCGACCCCAAGTGTACTAATGCCGCCCGCCCGGCTGCCTGTCACCTCTGTAGGCTCAGACTACGACGGCTACTCGGTGAACGGCGATGTGGAAGGGGAGAGCCAGAGTGAATTTGACAAATCCTCCACCATCCCTCGCAATAGCAACATTGCCCAGAACTACCGGCGCATGATCCAGACCAAGCGACCTGCGTCCACTGCCGGCTTGCCCACTGCCGGCACCACCTTGCCAGCTGGTACTACGCCAGGTGTAGCCACCATCCGCCGCACCCCTTCCACCAAGCCCACTGTTCGCCGAACCCTCTCCGGTGCTGGCCCTATTCCCATCAGACCACCCATCGTCCCTGTCAAGACGCCCACAGTGCCCGACTCCCCCGGCTACACTGGCCCCACGCGGGTGGGCAGTGAGGAATGCGTGTTCTATGCCGACGATGCCTCGCCAAGCGCCCTAGACTTTGCCAAAGCCTCGCCCAAGAGGCTGAGCCTGCCCAACACTGCCTGGGGCAGCAGTGTCATGGAGATCTCGGTATATGCAGGGGCAGGGAAGCACCTCTCCACCGAAGAGGAGGAGCAGCAGCAGCTGGCCGCCAATCGGCACAGCCTGGTGGAGAAGATTGGCGAGCTGGTGGCCAGCGCCCATGCCCTGGCGGAGGGCCAGTTCCCCTTCCCCACCACAGTGCTGCCCGCCCTCGGCTCTGGGGAAGAGACGCCCACGCCTCCCCCTGCGGCCTCCAGTGACCCCCCGGCTGAAGACATGCTGGTCGCTATCCGGCGTGGGGTGCGCCTTCGCAGGACCATCACCAACGACAGATCAGGCACCGCGTTTTTTGTGATAAACTCTTCCCAGCTGCCTGCTCGATGCCCACCCTTGCGGTCAGAGAGCAACCCCGGAGTCAGGACAGAGCCAGGAAAAGTAGAAGACAATTAACAAACCGCAAAAGGCAAAGCCACTTTATGGAGAATCGCGTCGGAGTCTAGATGTAAAAGATGACTAAACACGACACCTTCACTAACCAGCTCGCGAGGGAACAGCTTGGCAAGGAACTGGTTTGGGGCCTATTTTATACATGGTTTTCTCCTGCCATCCTACCCAGTTTCCTTTCCCTTCTGCACCTGCCTTCTTCCTGCCCTGTAGAGATCAGTCATAGCCACACCACACTACCCTGCTCGAGGCCATCCCTGCTGTGTGTTTGTCAGCGAGGAGCGAAAAACCTGGACTGGATTTAGTGGCTACATTCTTAGTATAAACCACCAACACAACACAACATACAACACACACACACACACACACACACACACCAGATAAATACAGGCTGCTTACTCCTACAGAATGCTCACCCCTCCTCCGGACAAAAATGCACTGTTAGTTTTGTGCCGAATCCTTCCCACCCCTCTGTCACTTCCTCTCCCAGAATATTCTTTTCTGTATTTATAGCATCTGTTTGTATCAGCTGCTTTAAAAAAAAAAGACATCACAAGCAGTCGCATCAATGTGAACAATCCCAGGAAATCTGGTCCTGTTGCCAGCTGAATCCCTAATGCACAGTTAGACGGTAGGTTTTGGAACTAACAGTGAATGGGGGACTCCCAGGGATGTGATCATCAAATGGGAGGCATTGATGTTTCCTCCCAAGGGCACCATCCCCAAATGCGAGGCTTCCTCCCTTCCAGCCTTGTCATGGACACAGGCCTTGTGAAAGTTCCATGGGAGCATGATGGGTGGGTGATGTCTGACACAAGGACACATTTCTTGCCCCAAGTCCATTGGTGGTTGAGCACCAGAAGTTAAGAGAAGCCAAGCGGGCTTCCATTGACTTCCTCTCAAGGCCACCTCAGTGCCTGGCTTGAACCTTTTCAAGGAGCAATGGCCAAGGTGTCCCGTGTGTGTGAGCCGGGTGGGTGGGTGGCAGGATTGGCCACAGCGGAAAGATGGCATATGTTCAGCTAAGGAGCCTTTAGGTGTGGCATGAGGGGCCATAGGTACGAGGCAAGCAGTTCCTGTGCAAGGAAGTTGGGGGCTGTGAGAGTTAATGGCCCTAGTGGATTTGCAGACAGAATGCAAGGTACGCAGGTTGAGGGCGTTCATTCTCGTATTCTAGATATCTTCAGAGCAGCAGGTTCTCATCGACTGTGAACCTCACAAGGTCTTGTGTAAGGGGCCAGTGCTTAGTGGTGGAGCACCTAGTTGGCATGCAAAAGGGCCCAGGTTCAGTCCCTGGGAGCATCGCCAGGTAGGGCAAGAAAGGAATCCTGCTTGAAACTCTGGAGAGCCATGGCTGCCATTCAGGCAATACTGGGCTGGATGGACCAGGGGCTTACTGGAAGACAGCTTCTTACAAGTATGTCCCTGTTCCCATGTTGACATCTTACGGGCAGGTATTAGGGTCAAGCCAAAGGCAGAGGTGGGGGAGGGGAGGCAGGCGGCTTTTGTGAATATTTTTGACAGCATCAAAAAATTGTGTGCCCCCCTCCGTTGATATTTTGGGGGATACTTTGAAAGTGATCAAAAGTACTTGCAGAATGAGGTGATCTGGCAAGCTGGTCCATATGAGGGATGCAGGAAGATTGTTCTCACGCCTGCTTGGTTGGCCTTGTGACATTGTCCTGTACCAGATCTAATGGACTATGTAGCTCATCCCATTCACTGAGCTAGGCTTGGCCATGTGGTTACTGCAGCCTTTGTTCATCTAAGAGAAAAATCAATGTTGAAGTGGCAGCAGCAGATGAAATTATGGCAGCAAAAAAACTGGAAGGAGACTTTTTGGCAATCTTCAACTCCCCTGAAAGTTCTAGTTTTGGCCGCCAACTCTGCAGGAGCAACAATTCAGCACAGCCTGATTTAAGACCCCATCCATGTCACTTGCTTCTTGTATCTTTTCTTGGGAATGAAATGGGCCAGACTTCACTAATAAAGTGTAACCAGTCAAACATTGAGAGATGTCAACACAAATTGACAGCACTGGGACAAACGCTCGCTGTCGTGTGCTACTGACAACAAAGGGCTAAACCTGGTAAGGCTGTAGTCGGTCAAGGCTCTTGGCTGTGCTAGGCAGCGTGAGCTGCTTGCTTGAATCAGCGAGATCACACCATCTCTGTGCTGCCTCTTCTTGGCCTGTGCATACTCAAAAGGTTGGCCCTGCCACTCCATTTTCACGTGTGTTATTATAGTAAATGCTGCTAATAGCTTGTGGAGTCCATGCCTAAGCTGGTGTCCTGTCCCCAAATTAGTTTCCTCTTCCATGTCTTGTATTCTGAAGCTAGAGCCCTGCAAAAGGGTGTCCTTAGGGCTAGCAGTCATGTGGCCAAAACCAGCACTACGCCTTTCATCCCTGAGCAGCTTGCAGTGCCTCATCACATCTTCGCAAGTTCAGTGTGAGTTCCAGTTTGGCACCTGCTCACCTATTTTACTAGCTCTGAGTGCTTTCTATGGGTTCAAAAAGGGCGTTGGCAGACATTATGCTGAAGGTGGCTATCAGGAGCATGCTTACAATACACATAAGGTGCAGCTGTTTAACTGCTTAGAGAGCATAGCAGGCGGCCACTGCTTCTCCAGCAGGGCTTTGGTCTCCCCTACCACCCTCACTTCTCAGCAGGAAATCTAGAAATTGGTCTCCGTTGGCAAATGGAAAGTGATGTTGGGAAAGAGAGTTCTGAAAAAGCTAGAGGGGGCTGAAGTCAGAGAAGGTAATGGGAAGGAAAATGGTCTAGACCAGCCTTCCGCAACCCGGCACGCTCCAGGGGATTATTGGAGCTGTAGTCCAACACAGCTGGTGGGTGCCAGGTTGGGGAAGGATGGTCTACAAACAAGATGGCTTAAGGTGAGGAAAAATGGGGAGAGCTGGACTTTCCTTGTGCTTAGCTAGGGTGGGTGACCAATCACCTTGCTAAAGAAATGAGATGAGAGGGTCTGTGTCAGAGGTGCTCGGAGTGGCCCTGCTCACCCCCCCCCAACCTTTTGTGCTGCCTTTGCTCTCCTGGGACAGCAGTATCCAGCTATGATCAGAGTGCAGAGCTGGATGAATTGGGTGGAGTAAGAACCCAAGCTAGGCATTGGTCCTGTAAGTCTTGGACTTGCCAAGGATTCCCAAGTGCAGAGTTCACCAATGCAGAGGACACTTGTGTACTTGGGGAAACTGACCCTGTGGCGATAATTTCAAGAGGGACCCAACTTTTATGGAGGTGGAATAGGGGTGTTTGGAAAGGGCTCCTTTCCCTTTCTTCCCATGGGTCAGCTACACCTTTCTAAGGTAACATGGTGTGATGAGCCTCTAGTCTAGAAAAACAGGGTGGCAGTTTCTATGAATGGCAGTGGAGAGTGGGAAGCGCAGAAGCCTTGAAGCAACACTTTGCCAAAGGCCTTTGAGAAAGCACAAGCCCTCCTGCTGCCCTTGCTAGATTTCGCCCACCCCTACCAAAGCACATTGGGCCAGGCAGTGTTGTACATCGTGCCACAGCAAAGTCCCCTCCAAACCCAGTCACATGTGTGCGTCTGTGTGTGTCACATTGTAACCTCCTTACTCTTATACTGTCAGAGTAATAATTTAGTTCCAATGTAACAGCCCTCCTGTGGGTTCCATGCCTCCCTGCCATGACCAGAAACAACAGTGACAACGTGTGACAAATGTTTGCATTTAGCTTTTTATTTTTTGTACAGAGAAAAAAACCTCCTTTAAAATGTCTTTCAACTGACGTAACTATTCTGGTGCTGTTAACTTGTTCCTCTTTATTTTTTCTAATTTATTTTCCCATGCCTTTCTTTCTTTCTTAAAAATAATTATCCTACCCCTTCTTCCTTCATTTAAGGTAGTCACTGCTACAAGTAACGAATGCACTGTGAAGATTCCAGTATTAATAAAAGTTGTACTGTAATTAATACAAATAGTTCCTCCTCCTGCTTCTGTGTGCTCTTATTTCTTGCTTTGCCACTCCCTCCCTTTGGGAGGTTTCATATCAGGTAGCCCACATAGGGGGTCTCTGCTACTAGCCCAGCCCCTGCTTCATTCACATCCAAATTTTGCAAGCAGAACATAGGACTCATTTTTTTTAAAAAAACACCAGGTTCTATATCCCTCAGCCAGTGGGGCATCTCAAGATTTCTAAAAACGTATTTTAAGTGAGAAGCAAGAAGCAGGTGGCCCTAGTATTATTAGACCCAAAATGTCTCCTGGAGCTCGGTCACCCCAGAGAGGCCCCTGCCGCTCCCCAATCCCTTCTGAACTGACAGAAAGAGCAGATGTGGGGCCAGGCAGGTGCCAGCGCCTCTGGGATGTCACCTGGGATGTGGCTGGGATACACCAACCATCTCCCCCGGCTACTTGCAGCAAACAGGCGTTCTAACAGCCTAGACCTCGAGTCAGCAGGCACCTAGCAACCCAGTGTAAGCTGGGTGTAACTTGTGTAAGCAACTTGTGTAAGCTGAGCAGCAGCAGGAAGGGAATCCTGAGGAATAATGTTGCCTGCCACCACCGCTGCCGCATTTAAACCTCTTTGCTAGGGTAAAGCAACTGTGGCCACATCTCATTTCACTGGCAACCCCTCCCCCCTCCCTTTGGTAGTTCGCCCACATTCGGATCCTCTCCCCTATGTTGGTGAGGAGGTTGCTGGGCAGAAACGGGTTCTCCCAGGCTGTGCAGTGCTCCACTGCTAGGCCGTCAAGCTTGTTGCTGGAGTCGTCACCCAAGCGGCAGGAGCAGCCCAGTGGCCCTGAGATTATGTCCATCGTTGCAATCCCATTGGAAGTTCTCCCAGTTTTTCTTTGAGGAGTTGGATCTTGACCCTTTCCCTTGCTGGCTGCTGTAGCCTCACCCTTTGGGCGGGGTGTCCTTCTCCTAAAGTGTGTTGGGGAAGAGGAGAAGTGCTCACACAATGCACCAGACCCAACTGGAGCCTAGATCTCAAAGGTGAAAAATAGGCTAGAAATGGGAGAATAAAGTCCTTTACCTAATGACATTTTCTTACGTACTTACGGTTTTTAGATGGCCTAATTTTTTTTTTTTTTTATGGGATACAATCCAGAACTCCTTCATCCATAGAGGAGAAATAACTGTTTAACTAATATTTAGGGAAAAATCCAGTTGATAGCCAACCCCCGCACCCTAAAAGGGAATAATCATTAACCAATTCCAAGCAGGAATCTGTAAGACACCCAGGGAGACCATCTCCTCCGTTGTAGGAGCTGAAATCACCTGGGACTGGCTTGAACAGAACACTGCAAAGACTTGGGCAATGGCAGAGCAAGGAATTCAGCCACTTTACCAAATGTGAAACGGGTCATTGTGCACCAGACCCAAAGTCACAGCCCTGTCCACTTTGCCCACACAGTCTTCAGCTAGGATTCCCTGAAGAGTCACTATCAGCTTCTTTGACAAAGGAGAAAAGTCATACCTTAATCCTGGTAAATGAGCCAAGAAACACAAACATGTTAAACAAAACCTCACGACTCTCTGTAAGAACAACAACACTGGGAATTGTGAGCATCTAAACACTGGTCTTTCGAGAGTACCAAAAATAAAAGCCAGAACCCTGCAAATTCACTACATCTTTTTCTGTAATATTGGAAGAGCATTTGCATCTCTCAATTTGCACGTGGTACCTTAAGTGCCAGGAAGCTGCAGAAACATTCAAATGCTACAGAAAAAAAGATGGCCACCCACCATGAAAACAGAGCTGTCTTTTCATGTGCAGAGGGTCTGAGAAAGCCATGTTCTCAAAGGCCTCTGCCACTAAGGAAAGTTGTTTACTGTAAGTTAAGAAGAGGCAGAGATGCAGATCCCATAAAACACTCCTTGGAAGGATGAGAGACTCGAGTGGAGACACCTTGCAACATCTTGGATAGGAAAAAGGTCAACAGCCTGCACATATCCACCCCCCCAACCCTCCCCCCACCTGTTGGCCCACTCCCAGCATCTGTGCAGAGCCAATATCCACAGAGTTGGGCAGAATTCTTGAGAAGCCAGCAATCTCTCGAGTTCATCAGTCAGCCTTTAATGCAGGTGCCACTTATTTTTAATAGGAAAAATCTAAGGCCGGGTCACAGTGGCCGGCTCTCCAACAGTCAAAGGCTAAGTCGATACAAGATGATATTTACAACACAGAGATAAAAATGGAACGATGGAAAAGCTATGAAAACCAAGCCCACGAGGCTTCCCAGATACTGGCCGGGGAAAAGGATAAAGGCCAGCTCAAGCCTGCCCTGCTTTCAGAACAAGGGGAGCTTGTGTGGCCAGACTCATCCAGCTAGCTCACTTGATAAGAGAAGGGCGCCAGGGCTGCCAAGGACAGGCCAGTTGGCAAGGCGCTGCTCTCTCGGCAGAAAGGGAGGGGTCAGAAACACTCCCGGCCCCTGGAACAGCACGTAAAAGACAGGCTGATGGCAAGGATGGACTTCAAGACCTGGGTACAAAACAGGACGGCCAAAGTGGGAATAGGTAAAAAGCTCATTGTCTTCAAAACATCTTTGGAACAGGAGTTTTTGCCAAGTCCCTGAACTCCAGTCCGCTCAGAACGCATAGCGGGTGCGGATGTCCTCTAGCTTCTTGGACACCTCTGGTGGGGTCCTGTCCAGCTCTTCCGACACATTCTTCTGTTTGTTGGGTTCCATGGAGTTGAACTGCTCACACAGATCTCCGTCAATGACATTCTAGTGGGAGAAAGGAGATGGCCACTTTAGAGCCTGTCCGACAGGCAAGGGGCTCAGTCCTCTGGCTGAAGCAGTGGTCCGCATGCACACAGAGAGCATCCCGGACAAAAGGCCATGCCAGGAGGTGTGGAAGCAGAGCCACAGGCCCTTTGCTGATCCTAGAGCCTATCCACTGTATAATGAATAAGAGCTGCTTCAAAACAATGCCAAACGCCCAACATGTTTCAAGGAAAACCCCGCCTCATCAGAGGGCAAAAATGCATCAAGGTCTGCTCTGCACAAGCCCTCACGGAATCGGACTTCAGTGTCAGCGGGGGCCAAAACGGAGCTGGGCAGAACACACAGATGGTGGCGGCAGGTGGGGTGAGGAACCACTGGAGTTATTTGCAGGGAGAGTTCGGCAGTCTTGAATAAACTGGTAACACATCCACAGACTGTTTCTGTGATGAAACTCAACTGTTTGGGTCAAAGCTACCAAATGGCATATGCATGATAATATCCAGCTTGAGGTGAACATGCAGGCTTAGAGCTACACCAGCAATGCCGCAGCCTGGCAAGGAAAACTGATCAGCGCTGCTGCAAAAACAGATTCTGCTGCACAGTGGCTGGCTGGGACAGGACCCACAGCAGGGGGAGGGAACCCAGTTTTGAGAGCACTGCCCTTGCGTTGTACGTGGGGCCCCCAGACACATCATCCACACTCTCTTTCAGATGTGCACCAGCCCTGACAGGGCCTCCCAGTTACCAGGGTAAGTAAGGGGAGAGGTGCTGCGGGGGCAGAGGGGGCTTTCCCTGTGTGCATCTCTAAGAAGTACACGACTCTGGCAAGAGGAGGACCACAGGAGGGCTGGAGAGCACCAGATACAGAGAGTGAAGAACATTTGGCCCAAGGCTCCCACTGCTGATTACGCCTAATGCTCCTTGACACGGCGATCATCGAGAAAAGCCATGTCTGGGCAAGCTGCTTCCAGTAGCCTCAGGACAGCTGCTCTGGTCAAAGAGGAGACAGACAGGGAAGACTTGGCCTTCGTGACAGGGGCTTGCTAGTTTATGCCCGCCCTACCTTGACTGGAAAGTAGTAGGAACGGAAGCTGAGGTGGTCTCGCCCACAGAGAGGAGGATGCTCTGATCGAAGATGCATCTCCACGTGCTGGAAGAAGTCATGATCCTGGAAGGAACAAGAGCAGGAAAGGGAGAACCATTGACTGCCATTATCTCCACTGAACAGCAAAGCTTGGTCAGCAGCAGCAAGTCCAGCCCTGCCCAGCCGGTCAGCTCCAGCGCAGTGAAAAGGGAGCACTGCCGTCAGTGGCCGGCTGGCACCAAACCCGGCGGTCTCTTTTCCGGCAGAGACTGATCAAGCATTTTGCATAGCACGAGCCACTGTGAGCAGGCACAGGCAGTGGTGCACGGCTGGCCTGGGGTGGGGGGAGCTGTGGCACCCACGGGCTCCACACTGCCACCCCACACAACTATGCCGCCGCCACCCAGTGTGGGTGGAGCTTACACCAGGACGCCAACTACGTGTCACGTCTCAGAGAGCAGAACGTGCTCGGGGCAGCTCAAGAGGCCCGGCGGCACAGGCCCATTCCTGATCCACAAGGGAAAGAGCTGGGTGGCCGCCTCTGGGCAGGACGCCTCTCCTCCTCTGGGGCTGGTTCTTCCGCCCTGCCACAGCGCACGGTCACTACTGCGTGACAGCCAGGGTGCTCCGCAGCACCACTCATGTTCCCTCCCTCCAAGGATTTCCTCCTACCTCATGTGATGTAAATGGGACCAGAATGCCAATGCCTCCAGACAAGGTAGTATAGACGAGAGATTCAGACCCTCCAGGGATTAGAGTGGTCTTCTGCAGAGACAGCACTGTTTCTCCGACGTGATAGTTCATGATCACCTCTGCCTGGAAGTCAGGCAAACAAGGCTTCAGCGGATGATGTGGGCCCTGCACACTTCGGCCAATGCCTTCACCCAGACATGCCCTGCCTCTCCCCATCCGCAAAGAGAAGTAACTCCAGTAGATCTCACTTCCAGCAAAGGAAAGCCGTCAATTTTGAAACACCTTCCCTGCCTGCTGCTGAGAAGCAAGGGGTTGCTGCTGTTACTCTGGTTTTTAAAAACCAGTATGACCCTTTTAATGCGGTTTCTATCATTACATAAGAGCCAGTGCGGCGTAGTGGTGAGAGTGTTGGACTGGGACTCGGGAGATCTGGGTTCTAGTCCCCACTCAGCCATGAAACTCACTGGGTGACTTTGGGCCAGTCACTGACTCTTAGCCTAACCTACCTCACAGGGTTGTTGTGAGGATAAAATGGAGAGGAGGGTTAGGATTATGTAAGCCGCCTTGGGTTCCTTGCAGGAAAAAAGGCGGGGTATAAATATGATTAATAAATAAATAAAAAATAAATGTTGAGCATGCATTCTAGAAAAGGCAATACATATGTACAAAAAAGTAAGATGCAGAACTAGGAAAGGCCTCCAGGTTCAACCCCAGGAAGGGCCCCATTCGAGTTACCTTTTGGGAAGCGCCATTGAGAAGGCCTCTGTCCCACAAAGCCTTGTTGCCAGTCGGGTCCTCGTCGACCTCATCGTTGGTGTTGGGCGGCAGCCTCACCTGTGGGGAGAGGGAGCAAAAGGAAACTCACCGCATGGCCTGAATGACTCAACAGCCGGGCACGGAGTCAGCCCATGGGAGCAGCTGGGAGGCAGGCTAGCCTGAATTCAGGGCAGCTCAAGCCCACACACGCACACGGGACCGGAGGCCAGCCGAGCGAGCGCGAGCCTCCGTTGCAGGGCCTGGCACGGGGGCCTTTACGCGGCAAAAGGAGGCGCCGGCAGAAGGCCCACTGGGAGCAGCCCGTGCGCAGGACAGAGCGGTCAGCCTTGCAGGCCGAGCGAGCGCACGGGGCTGGGACTGAACAACGCATGGGCGGGGGGAGGGCATTCCTCGGGCGGAAGCTCAGCGCGATCCCCGGCTGACTCACCACGCAGATGTTGCCAAACTTGTCAGCCCCGGCCACCGTGTCATAATCCAGGAGACAGGCGGTGGTGACCCAGCGCGGGTGGGTGTCGTCTGCAAAAATGATGAGCTGGTTCTCATTCCTCTTGTACCGCACCCAGATGAAGCTCTCCTGGACGTCCGACACGATCACTCTGTGTCCGATGGTCTGGATCCCGCAGATGTAGTTGGCAATGTGCTGTGAAGGGCAGCAGTTCAGACAAGCGCATGCCAAACAAAGAGCGGCGGGGGGGGGGAGCTCGAGCACAAGAGGCTCTTTAATAGTGCAGCTGGTTTCGAGAGCCCCACTCCCTCTCCCTGAAAGGCTAAATGTCACGCTCCCCTTGGTTCTATACTGGAGCAGCCGCTAAGTATGGCCGGGGGAGGAGGTAGGCAGGATGGATGTCCCTCTAGTTCAGAGAGCGTGTTCAGGACCCACACCCTCGGCATAGGCCGTTTCTCTCCTGCCCAGCAGCACTCCTGATTCTGGAAAGGACTCGAAGGCTGCAAGCGAGGACTGTAGTTTTGATGAGAAGCAAAAGCAAAAGAGGACAATCTTCCTCTGCCCTCCTGTGAAGAATGTTTACTGGATAATTAGAAAGTTGGGACCAGGAACTGCTGTGGAAAATATTAACAGCCAGCTGGCCTCTTCCTACCATATCCAAGATCACATATCATGGCTTTGGAAACTTGAGATGTCACCTTTGGGCCTCAGATCCTCAATTCCAATCCCTTATGATAGACCAAGGGCAAGAAAAGGATTTGCCGTGCACACTTACTGCCTGGCAGGTAAAATATAGGCAGGTACAAAGAGGGTGGAAACAGCTCTGAGGGGCCAGTTCAGGGGTAGGTAGCCTTTTTGGGCACATTTGGACATTTGAGAAACTCCTGGGCACCACCACAACATGGATGACATGGGAGGCATGGCAAAGGACAAGGACCCTGCCCGAAAGACTGAGTACAGGTCTGAGAACTAGCCAGCTAAGCAACTCCTCTGAAAGCACCATTTGCAGCACCAGCAGAAACCGCTTTCACAGCAATCCCAGGGATGCCAGCCTTTGGAAAAGTGCCCAGGGCCCAGGACCATACCTTGTTTTCACACTTCCGGAGCAGCTTCTTCTTGCCCAGGTCATACACACGCAACAGCTTCCCCACTCCAATGAGCACCCTGCCCTGGAAGGGGGCGATGGCCGCAGGGACCTCTTCCACTGGAGTCTGGACACAAAGAGTGGAGGAGAAGCCAGTCAGAAGCCAATGCCAAGAGGGACCATCCACGTGCCTCAGCTACGAAGCCAATCCTGAGTTTAATGACCAGATCCACTACTAGAGCAAGAGGCAAGGGCAAGCCTGAAGGGCACCGACAACAGCTGCGGACAGACCACCACCAAGGAGTAGGATCCAGCCCACATACACACCTGCAGTCAGAAGCCTGACCGTGCTGCTGGAGAAGGCATGAGTACAGCTGGCCGGCCGGCCAAGCAGAGCCCCTGCTGCTCTGTTCATGACAAAGGCGGAAGTAGCCCAGCTCCTGCCCAAGAATTCCTTCTCAAGAACTTGCCTCCTCAAAGAGGAAGTGGAGGTTGCCCAGATGGCAATTAGTAGAGAGAATTCAGAGTTTGCAGTGATTTTCTCTGAACCAATGGAAGCCAATGTATTCAACCACTTCCATCAGGGCCACATATTGATTGTGTGTGTTGCGGGGCGGGGAGGCTTCAAGTCCCAGGCGGACAACCTGTGAATAATCCACTGATAGGCTGATGACACCACCTCATAACAGCTTCCATTTCAGGAGATGAAAAGACCTTTTGCTTCCAATTACCAGGCCATCATGCAAGGACTGCAACATTGCTCAACTATTTCTGGGAGCAAGCAGTGAGAGTCCTGTTCAAATGACAGACACGGCCTGCAAGGCAGCAGGCCGGACAGGGAAAGCAACCTGTGAAGGCAATTCTGACTGCCAGGGCCCCCCGCCCCCAAGGAGAGCTTTCCTTCCAGAATGGTGGACCTCATGCCTGTTTCGCAGTGTTACTGCTTCATGAGCCTGAGGTCTGTCTCCCCAGAGGTCACCCAGCCCAGCCAATTGTCGCATGGAACTCACCTTGTGCAGGAACTCCAGCTTCTCGCCACTGTTCACCAGCTTGTAGGTGTAGACAAACCCGCCGGCAACCGAGCGTGGGTTCAAAATGAGGTCCTTGGCCACTCCCACCAGAACATGCCAGTCATCACCAGCATTGGCAAATCGGCACACGGCCACACTGGAGGAGGCAACCATAATGAGTGTGTCACTGTAACAGCCACAAATAGATCGGTCTTTGGGGGGAGGAGGAGAAGAGACACGAGTCGCTTCAGAGCAAAAAAGAAGGGGAGAAAACTTTGGGGGATAGCAGAAAACACTTTTAATGGCTGTTTCAACTGACTGAATCATGATCGATGTCTGCCAAACATTCACAGAGGCCAAAAATAACCTTATGCAGGCAGAACTTCCTTAAAAAAAATTTTTTTTTTTAAAGAATTGGATCCTGGTTTCATCTGACAATAATGAGACAATTATTTGATCATATTTGACTGGTGCGCTTGCCAAGTATGGTCAAATGCTTGACCTATAGAGCAGGCATAGGGAACCTCCGGATCACGGGACCAACGTGGCCCGCAGGGGTTCCCTATCTGGCCCGACAGCTTCCTCCCCGGGCTGAGCCCACTCTCCCAGCACACATAAGCTCTCATCTCTGATCGGCAGCTGATCGGAAATCAGAGATTTTTTCTCACAGGGGCAAAGGGACAGGGCCTGGGGAGGAAGCTGCTGAGTGATTCTGCCCTGCTTATTTCTGAGTAGACCTGCAGAAGGCTTGTCCTGCTTACTTTTGAGTAGGCGTAAAATCAGTAATCATCACATTTTGACCCCACCCACTTTGGAATGTGGCTCCGGAGACCTTTTCCAGATTGGAATATCGCACTTGGGCAGAAAAAGGGTCCCCACCCCTGCTACAGGGAATACTGCAGCCACTAAGCCAAAAGGGCCAAAGGCTTCAGAGGCAAAGGCTGCTCCTTACCTGAAGGCGGCTTCATTCTGCTCCAGCTGGACTAGATCTAAAGTGTTTCCTTGGATGGGGTTCATCACCCTGACAACAGAGGCCCACTGCCCATTTCCTGCCTTTGGGGCGCCAAAGATGGACTCTGGAAGGTTCTCGTTCAGAAACGCCGCCGCCATCTCTGCAGCTAGTTCCCTCTCGTCTTCCCCTGCAGCTTCCACCATTTCCTGAGAGGACAAGGGTGCAGAGGAAACCGCACACATTTCAGGGGATTAATTCCCAGAGGCCATGGAGGCCCAAGTCCTAGTAGGCGAGACTAACCACAAGCCTTTAAGGTGCTCTTAAGACAGAGGACCCACATGGAGGCGGGACCCGACTCCAACAGGGAAACGCTGAGCCTATGATTGTCTCAGTCAAGAGGCACTAGAACCATTACTTTTGCAGCAGTCTCCATTGACAGCACTTGCTCACTATGTCATGTCTGCCACTCTTTGGCTCTGGCTACACTCCAGATCACACCATCTGTGAGACGGTGATTCGAAGACCAACAGCCAGGGGATGGATGTGCACCATGAACGCCAAAAAGGAGCAAAAGAAATCAGCTTTCAGACCGTGTATGTGTCTGGACAGGCTTCTAGAGATGTGCTCCCCAGCTTGCCACTGGGCAATCACAGAGCAAGAGACCCCTCCCTGTTCCACCTCCCAGGCAGTGGGGGCGGGGGCGACGACCAACAGCCTCTCCCCATGCTGGGCTGTGGAGCCCAGAAGGAGCAAGAAAACCCAGAACAACAGCTAGCATCCTGGATCAAGACTATCTTGGAAGTTGTTAAAAGGGGCCTTTCTGACCAGGAAGTCAGAAGATGCTGTGTTTGCTATTTGGTAATAACATGAGGCTAGGACACTGGCTGTTAACCAGGAAGAAAGGCAGAACCCACTGGGAGCCCACCTGTAGCACCTTGAAAGGACTACTGGTTTTGCCATGGAGCAGATGGGCATTATTCAGTTATCTGACAAGCCTCCAGAGTGAGGTCTAGGAATTAAGTGGCCTTTTCCGTGATTACAAGGCATGCCTAGGAAGAAAACCTAGGTTCTCTGGGTACAGTCACTTCTCTCCACTGCATCTCCATGACCTCCCCACCTAATGCTGCAGCATAAGGTGTTCCAGGCCGCAGAATCTAGCCGCCGTCCGCCCTGGGAAAAGACATGGGATGGAGGAGCCAGGCCTGCTCGAGGGCGCCAGTTACCTCAGCCATCTGCTGCTTCCTCTGGGCTTTAGTGGCCTCAGTATAAGCATTGTGGTCAGTTTCAATGATGATCAGGTTGTTGCTCTCAGGGTGGATAACAAACTTCCTTGGGGTGTACTGCAACGGGAAGGCAACCTGGTTGAAGACGGCACCAAGCTTCTCCAATGCCAAAATCCTGCGGGAGCCAAAAGGTCACAGGCGTTAAGGCACCATGGTGAGCCCTGGGCATGCGGAGTGGCCTGGGGAGGGACCAGGCGGGCATGCAGACCCGCCCCAGCAGCAGTGGCCTGGCTCAGGGCATTTGAGGCAGCCTCACTGATGGGCCTGCATCTGTGGCATGAAGCATCTTTGCTCCTGCTCGCTGCTCTCTACCCAGCAGGTGCAGGAGCTTTTCCATCAAAAAAGTGGCCACCCCCCACTGCAGACAGCTGGCCTACATGTGCGATATCACCTGCAGATATTACCACGCCCCCCACAGTATTAGAGATCAGGAGAGAAAGGCAAGACAACTGCCTCCAGCCCTTGAAATGGATCAAGGTGACTTCAGAGAACAGCAATTCGGCTGCCACTGCAGAACAACCTGATCCTTTGTGGTTTATCAGGAGCATGGACAACTGGGAGGAGGGAAAGCCCCCAAGCTGGGATTGATAGATCCTCTGTTAGAATGAACCTCGATTACACAACGGTAACTGCCCAGACTTCACCTATCTATGGGAGTCTTCTTCTTTCACATAGGCTCTTAATTTTATTACAAAAATAGAATATGAAAATATTAATAAAAGATAATGTAAATCATAACTCAAAAAGGGAAAAGTAGTTGTATGGTAGCCCCAATGTCCCTCACTCTCTGTGTAAATCCCACTAGCACAAAATTTAGAGACAGTCAGTTTGTTCCAGGAAGCAGGCAGGTGCAGGTTGCTCCCAAAAGTAGCCCCCTAAAACCCCTTTCACGCTCTTCATTTAACTCCTCCTTTCCCTTTCCAAAAAGGCCAGGCTGCCCCCAGTGTTCCAAGCAACCGAGCTGATCTCCCCCCTAGAGACAAGATTCGTGTCTGGACTAGGCCCAGAGTGTCAGAGGCTCCCAGGCGGCAATGAGTGAAGCAAGGCGGCCTTGCGGTTTTTGGCTGCCTCTAGCTTCACAAGCGTGTTTGGAGAGCCAGGAGGAGGACAAGGGGCAAAACCAAGAAGCACCACCCTTGTGTCCTCTTGGCATCTCTTTCACTTCCACAGCGTTTTATCAACTCTTCTTCGCTGGACGCGATGCGGCACACAGCAACACACGCCCCTGGCCAGCTGTGGCATATAACCATCACCCCCAGTTGACCAAGCACCTTGTGGGCCACACTGTGGTTGTGTGGAGGTGGCTGCCATGTGCAGTTCTCGTGCTTTCCTAGCCTTAGAGCTGGTGGGAAGGGGGGACAGATCATAGCACTAAAGACGGGGAAGAAAAGCTGCCTTGGACCAAGGCCACGCAGAAAGGATTCCACAAAGCTCTCAGCAACTCTGTTTTAGACACTCAATACCGATTTCTCTCCTTACACAGGAGCGAGCATGAGCCAGAGCGTAGCTGTTATAGATTTCATAGATCATAGAGTTGGAAGGAGCCTACAAGGCTTCTGAGTCCAACCCCCTGCACAATGCAGGGAACTAGAGGAGGGGTCTCCCATCAAAGTAATAACCACGCTTGACCCTGCTTAGCTTTCCTCGCTCAGACAAGCTGAGCCAGCGTAAGCCACAGGCCTGTGAGCCAAGGTGCTGCTTCCCATTATTTCCCCCCCTTCCCTCTTGCTGGCATTTCCCAGCAATACAAACCTCAGTGTGTTTGTGGAGATGGCAACGATGCCCTCTGGACACTGCTCCGAGGCAAAGCCAGACGCAAACTCCAACGTCTCATATGAGAGGGGGGTCAAGTGGAAGCGAGACTGGTAGGAATAACTCAGCCACGAACGACTTGACATGGCCAGCACCTGGAGCAGGAGAACAGGGAGAAAGCTCAGCAGGAAGCAAAGGGACGGCTGACCCAACTGTGCACTGAGACGCCCTACTCCTCCCAGGAGAGCTCTCCCCAAAGGGTCCCTGGTCACAAGTCGGGGACAGCTCAGCAGTATCCACAAGCAAAGCCCCCGTTGCCATGGCCACATCTCCATAATCTGGGGATGCAGAAGCCGACAGCATCAGAAATGTTCCCAGGGGACTCCGCTGCGACTGGGACCTTACAAGGACATCCCCTACTTTATCACTCGCTGCCAGCCGGTGCGCATCAGCCAACTGGGTGGAGGGCAAGCACGCGGACGCTTTGGGCAGCTCCCAGCTCAGGTCACCTGTGCGGAGTCTTCTGCAGGTGCCGGTCGGTCATTGGCCTAGGCCAGTGTTCTCCAACCTTGGGTCCCCAGATGTTTTTGGCCCACAGAGCTGTACAAGAAATCCTGGCCGCCAGATTAATAGTCTTACTACAGCGTCTGCTCCTCCTCCCTGCCAGCGACCAAGAAATCCAGCTCCCTGCCTTTCACGGCAACGCATGCCGCCTGATGCACTTCTGCCCACTCACCGCTTCTTGGCCTTGCATCCGGACTCGGAAGAGTTTCACAGGGCGTGACCCAAGATACCTGGTTCTTGTGTCAGAGAGGTCTCCAGTGACTGGATCGAGGACAGTTCGGAGCAGAACACCATTCTGGATAGTGAGGGCAGAGGGGGGTGGGGAGAAGAGAAAGAGGGCCCAAGTTAACTCAGGATTACCAATTCATCTTCACCTCTTGCCTCGTATTATTTCCAGCCTCTCTCTGGCACAAGCAAGGCGAGACACAGCGCCGCTACTGAGGTATACTTCCTTACTTTTTACAAACGAAGAAAAGAGGTGCAAAACAACTTCTAAAAACATCCCTCCCTGACTTGGCTGCCTGCAAGCGGCATGGGACTTGACCGGTTGGCACTCGCAAGCACACCAGAGAGTGGGTTCCTGTGCACAGCTGGGGTAGGGGCAGTTTCTGGAGTTTGGAGGCCCACTCAAAAGGTGGCAAAACCCTCACACAGCCCCATATGCTAAGCACTTGGCACACATCCCGTCTAGGCTCAAAGGGTCTCCAAAGGGAGCCTGCAGCAACCCTCACCTGCAAGCCGATGTTCAGGTACAGGAAGCCAATGGAGCCCCGCTCCCCCAGCTCGTCCTGCTTCTCCGCGCCACCCATTTCCACAATGCACAACGATTCTGGCTGGGCCGGGAGCGCCTGCATGCTCAGAGGCTGGAGACAGTCCTAGGGGAGAAGGAAGGGACGTTACGAAGGCACACAGAAAGAGCCAGTTCCTTGGCACAGGAGACAGGGGCCCCTGTGGCAAAACAGGACCCATTTAGAGCCACCTGCGGTAAGGTGTATCCTATCCAAGAGGAAGTCTTCAAAGAGCTGTTCTGTACTATAAGGAGCCCCAGCCCTTTCCAGGCAGATTCATTCATTCATTTCATTTTCTGCATTTATATACATTCTGCTAAGGCACTCAAAGCAGTTTACAATTTAAAATACTAAAACAAATAAATAGTTGGGATGATATTTTGTCCATTGTTAAGTTTCCCCATATGTTATCATGCCATCCCCTAATTCTGGGAAATGCCCTATTCTTCAAGTAGGCATTTGTCAGCCATCAACAGAAGTGCTATCATCAGGTCCCTCCAGCTTTGGAAGATGGTTTCTGAATCAAGATACCGTAACCCGTAAACATGTTTAGCAGCTCCAAAGGGCCCCTACCAAGCTTGTTCCTACCCTCTCAGGCTGGTTGTAAGCTAAGTGTTGCTGCCAGGGCCGGCTGTACCATGAGGAAGAGTGAGGCAGTTGCCTCAGGTGGCTAAAGCTGCGAGGCAGCGGCAAGGTGCTGGAAGAGAGCGCTGTAGGCATGTGGACTGCCCTACGATCCCTGCGCTGGCCTGCTGCCTTCAGGTACACTGGAGGACACTGTCTCACTGCCAGTGTTGAAGAAAGATTCAGCTGCCAGTCCGGTTGGTTTTTGCACATGGAATGGGAGGGTGCCATCTTATCCTTTACCTCAGACAGCAAAATGTCTTGGGACAGCCTTGGTTGTTACTCTATAAGGCAGGGATGGGCAACCTGCGACCCTAGGACTGCATTGGGCCCTCGACTTAATTTCAAAAGCCCTCTGTAAGCAATCAGTTCAGACTTCTGGCAAGAGCAATCCGTCTCTCCCCAGTAGGCTGCTGGGCAGGGAGAAAGAGGGAGAGAGAAGGGGGTGTCTAAGACAGAGAGAGAAAGGGGAAAGAGAATAGCAGAAAGAGAACGAAAGAGAGCAAAGGGGTGACCCCGCCCACATTTGGCTCTGGCCCCGCCCACAGCCAGCATGCAACCCCCAGCAAATTACCCGAGTGAATGCTACCCTTGAGAGAAAAAAGGTCCCCTACACCTGCTCTAAAGAAAGGACCCCGTTGTCCCGACTATTATGATGATTATCTGAAGTTGTTTCCAGGACTATAAGTACCAGGTCTTCATCTCCCGGACCTGCCTGACCCAGCCTACATTCATGCATGCTGCTTGTATTCAATAAGCCAACAGGAGTTTGGAAAACAGTTCAATTTCACCATTAGGCAAATGGCTCATCCTTCCAATCATCTTTCTTAACGGCCAGAAGTCAGCCTTTGGGAATGTCTTAACCTTCAAACAGAGGCAAGGCAGAGAAACAGCACAAGCTAGGAGTTCAGCGAGAGTTGGCTAAAACTGGAAGAAAGCTTGGGAGACTGCAGGGGCGTCCACGCTGCTGCTCGTGAGGAATCAGATGCAACATGTGCAGTTGTGCCGCCTGCTCTGGGAGTCTGCTTGTTTCCAATATGCTCTGCTTGTATATGTGTAAACAAACATTACAAATGCATGAAGCCTCCAGTGCATTCTCCCGCCCAAAGGAAGGTCAATCCTGCAGGCCAGCCCTGGAAAACCCTACCACTCGGGGACATGGTGCAAACCCCCCTTTTTGTAACAACACCTTAATTCAGATCAGTCTATGAGCAGCAACACAGACCAGAAACTCTCAGCAGGCACTTACAGAGGGGTCAAGTGAAATGATGCGCACAGTGTTGTCCACAAGACCAACGGCAAGGAAACGGGAGCGCTGCTCTCCAGGGGGAACGTTGGCCAAGCTCATGCACACCACATCAGCCGACATCTCCTTCCTCTCGGTGTATTCGTTCAGCTGCCCTGACTAGTATGGAAAGACAAGGGAAGAAGGAGGCACATCCAGATCAGCAAACTAAGGGTAAAGTGTACCCAAAAGGGATGTGGGGTGACTGCGTCACATTGACAACCATCACAGGTCTCCTCACTTGGTTCAACCAATCTTGAACAAGAAACAAGTCCTGAGGTACTTCAAAGAACATCAAGTTTACAGCGGCATGAGCTCTTGTAAAAGAGTGTTTCAAAGCATGCCACTTTTAAACTGATCTCTTCAATGGTCCACCAAAAAACAGGGGGGAAAGGCAATCAAACCCAAGGGTGCGAAGTTTTCCTGAAATGAAATCCCACTGAAATGAATGGGAGCTACACCAAGAGCACAGTCGTGGTTTTGTGCAGTTCCCATTCATTTCTATGGGATTTGCACTGGAGAGCTTCCAAGTGGCCTGCACCCCAAGTCTTTGGAGGTTGATCCAGCATAGTTAACCTCTTCAGGATATAAAGCCATCCAGCCGTTTTGCTAACTTACTCGTCCACTGTCCAATTGCAACAGCATGCCTCTAGAGCAGTGATCTCCAACCTTGGGTCCCCAGATGTTGCTGGCCTACAGCTCCCAGCATACCCAGCAAGCATGGCTAATGGCAAGGGATTCTGGGAGCTGTAGTCCAGCAACATCTGGGGACCCAAGGTTGGAGAGCCCTGCTCTAGAGCAACCCTAGCCTACAGACCCCATGCCTCATTCCCTCCTATGCTAGACAGTTCACATACTGGGTCCATCTCGAAGTAGACCAGCTCTCCTCCTGTCAGAGCTATCACCACTTGTCTCTGATTCACAGCACACTTGACAATGGTCTTCTTCCCTGGTGTTTTCCACTCGTTAACTCGTTTATCTGCCCTGATGTGCCGGATGCCATCGGGATAAACCTGAAGGGAGACAGGAATAAAATAGTAATTTGTTAGTACAGTCAATGCCTTTGTCATTGTATCTGCTATTATGCCTTTATCAGTTACCGATCCACCATTTTATATTTTATTACTTCTCTGCAGGGATCCCTAGAGGCTGATGGATTCCAAAGGGCTCTGGAAGATTTTTTGGCTAGTATGGTGGGCACTCCTGTCAAAGTCCTGGTCACTCTGTGGAATATGGAGATGACCCAGGCAGTTGACATGATCACTCCTGAATGTCCCCTCTCACTTTGCAGAGCACATTCAGTGCCCTGGTACACATCTGAATTAAGGGCCATGAAGCAAGCTGGGCAACAACTGGAAGAGCCATGGCTCAGTGGGAGAGCCCCCGCTTGGCATGCAGAAGGTCCCAGGTTCAACCCCCGGCATCTCCAGGTAGGGCCGGGAAAGAATCCTGCATGAAACCCAGGAGAGCCATTGTTGCCAGTCAGTGCTGACAAAACTGGGCTATACGGACCAAGGGTCTGACTCGGGATAAGGCAGCTTCCGACACAACGCAGGAAAATCTGTCTCACATCTGATCAAACAGGGGTAAGAGCTCATTACTGAGCCTACTCTGGCGGCGGTGGTAAAGGTGAATAAGAAAACTTTCTTGGTGGCTGCCCACAGGCTGTGGAACTCCCTGCGGAGGGAGGCTCGGTTGGCTCCCTCTCTGCAGTCCTTCCGCCAGAAGGCATTAACATTTTTATTCAAGCAGGCCTTTGACGTGTAAGCAAGTCTGTTGGGCTGGATGCTGCTTTTATTCTGTTATTGCTGTGTTTTTATTGTGTTTTATTGTGCATTTGTTTTATTATTGTTTTGACCAAGTTTTATTTATGATGGTAAAGGAGCCATCCTGGCCCCCAGGCAGCACCTGAGGAGCCATAGCATAGTTTGGATTCCCAGATCCGAGTTCGGAGACAGCACCCCGCCCCGCCCCACCGGCATGGACAGACCACGGAGAGGGGAGAAGGGTGTGTTTCAGGTGGTGGGGAGGGGAGGAGACAGGAGAGGCCAGGATACAAGGCATCCTGATGCCTCTCCAGCCTCTTTCTCTCCCCCTCCGAGATGCTCCAGCTAGATGGGCAAAAAAGGCCGTCTAGCAGAAAATGCAGGGCAGGAGGACGGGGAAGTAAAGACTGCATCTGCCGCTCCTCCTGCCTGCAACGGATGACTGTAAGTCTCCAAGTTTGGAAGCTTACAGCCATTGCCATAGGACTGCACCCTAAGCCTATGTGTGGCGTAGTGGTGAGAGTGCTGGACTGGGACTCTGGAGATCCGGATTCTGGTCCCCGCTCGGCCATGAAGCTCACTGGGTGACTTTGGGCCAGTCACTGACTCTCAGCCTAACCTACCTCACAGGGTTGTTGTGAGGATAAAAGGGAGAGGAGGAGGAGGATTATGTAAGCTGCCTTGGGTTCCTTTCAGGAAAAAAGGCGGGGTATAAATATAATAAAATAAATAAATGAATAAATAAATAAATAAATAAGCCAACTTGAGTGCCATTTTTCTTGGTACAAAGGCAGGGTAGAAATCAAATCAATCCTAAACAACCCAGAGGTCACGACAACCCAGGAATAGGTGTTTCTCAGTTGTTTAGGAAAGCGGAAGCAGTGAGTACATAGGAGGCAGTGCATTTGCTGGCTGCCGCACAACACAACTAACAGTGAGTTAAACAACCCTGACTCCCAGCTGAGCAGGAGCACAACAGGAGAGAGGCTCCAGCTGTTTTTGGGACTGTGATAAGGCAAGCAGGCTCCCAGAGAGTGAGCGAACAGAGCGAGCGCACAGGGAGAGCAAACAGGAGTTTGGCAGCGGAGTTCGGCAGGGGAGGTCAAGGGGGAGGTCCCTAAGAAATTTTCTAGGAAGGCAGAAACATAAAGGAAACAGAGCACTATGGAAGGAAAGGACTCAGCACTGGTGGTGACCTGCAATGTGTGTTCAATGTTTGTTTTCCTGCCAGAGATCAACATGGCCTACACATGCAACAAGTGCAAGTTGGTCACGCTGTTGGAAGAAAAGGTCAGAGGACTGGAGCAGCAAGCAGCATAACAGGCCTGTGGCTTACGCTGGCTCAGCTTGTCTGAGCGTGGAAAGCTAAGCAGGGTCAAGCCTGGTTATTACTTGGATGGGAGACCCCTCCTCCAGTTTCCTGCATTGAGCAGGGGGTTGGACTCGATAGCCTTGTAGGCTCCTTCCAACTCTATCTATGAAATAATGAAATAATGAAAAGTGTCAACCCTCAGGAGCATAAGAGAAAGTGAGGAGTTCTTAGACAGAACGGTGGATCTACAGCACCAAAGCATAGAACAGGAACCAGAAGGGCAACGGCAGGATGAGGCGGAGTCGGAGAATGCTGAGGCAAGGGAAAATAACGTAGGGGAAACTCCCTGGAAAAGGGTGACTGTTAGGAGCAGAAGAACTAGAAGACATTCTGTACCTGTGGAAGCAGTGGAGCTATGGAACCGCTTCCATGTACTTGAGGATGAGAGCAGAGGACAGCCTGCAGAGGACGAATTACCGGGCACCCAACGTGACAGTGAGCAAGAGGCTGAGGGTCAGTCAAGTGGAGGCAATCAAACCAAGGCCTACAGCAAGAGGAAGAGAAGAGTACTCGTAGTGGGAGACTACCTCCTGCGGGGGATCGAAGCCAAAGTATGTCGCGAAGACCCATGGACTCGCCAGGTGTGCTGTCTCCCCGGGGCACGGATTAAGGATGTGACAGAGCAGCTGCCGAGGCTCATACAGCCCACCAACACATACCCCTTTCTTCTCTTCCATGTGGGTACAAATGATACTGCCAAGCGGAGTTACAAAGAAATCATGGCAGACTTTGAAGAGCTGGGAAGGGAACTCAAGAACTTCGGGGCCCAGATAGTTTTCTCATCCATCCTTCCAGTACTTGGAAGAGGCATAGAAAGGGAAAGAAAAATACTCTGAGTGAATGACTGGCTACGAAGGTGGTGCCGACGTGAGGGATTTGGATTCTGGGACCACGGGCTACACTTCCTAGAAGATGGACTTCTGGCAAAGGATGGATTGCACCTCACAAGGACTGGGAAGAATGTGTTTGGCCACAGCATGAGGAACTTAATCAGGAGGGCTTTAAACTGAATCCAACAGGGGAGGGAGACATAAACTCGGGGGTACCAATGGAAGAAGGCCTCTGTGCCACAATGGAGAGAACAGCTCCAGCGGTGCCCATTGATAGTCTACCACAAAATGTAGGGGAAAAGTCGGACTATAAAGCACATAGTCTTCGATGTCTCTATACTAATGCCCAGAGTATGGGCAACAAACAAGACGAACTTGAACTCTTGATACATGAGGGCAAGTACAACTTGATAGGGATAACTGAAACCTGGTGGGATGACTCCCATGACTGGAATACAGCAATTGAAGGGTATAACTTGTTCAAAAGAAACAGAAACAACAGAAAGGGAGGTGGAGTTGCACTGTATGTTAAAAATACGTATCTCTGCACAGAGATACAGGAAGAGGAGCTTGGCAGCCCCATTGAGAGCATCTGGGTTAAAATAAAGGGGGCAAAGAATAAAACGAACATGGCGGTTGGAGTCTACTACCAACCACCCAATCAAGGAGAAGACGAGGATGAAACTTTTGAAAAGCAAATTGCCATTGTTTCAAGGAGGCACGGTGTGGTAGTAATGGGTGACTTCAATTTCCCTGATATCTGTTGGGAGACTTATTCAGCCAAACATGGCCCCTCCAAGAAATTCCTGAGCTGCGCTGCTGATAACTTCCTCCTACAGAAAGTGGAGGAAGGAACTAGAAGATCGGCTATCCTTGACCTGATTCTAACCAACAGAGACGAGTTAGTGGATGAAGTGGCAGTTTCGGGAACTCTGGGGGAAAGTGAGCATGTTATACTTGAGTTCTTGATTCTAACGGAAGCAAAAGCTGAGTGTAGCCAAACACGTACCCTGGATTGTAGGAAAGCCAATTTTAACAAACTCAGAACAATGATTAGTGAGATCCCATGGCAAGCGACTCTCATGAGAAAAGGAGCCCAGGAGGGGTGGGAGTTTTTAAAAAAGGAAATTTTAAAGGCACAATTGCAAACAATTCCCACAAGGAAAAAAGGCAGAGGGCAACAGAAGAAGCCAATGTGGCTTCACAATAAACTCAAAGATGACCTGAAAACAAAAAAGGACACGTATAGGAAGTGGAAGGAAGGACAGGCGGAAGGACAGGCTACAAGGGAAGAGTACAGGCAGGTAGCACAGAACTGCAGGAATAGTGTCAGGAAGGCTAAAGCTGAGAATGAGCTAAGGTTAGTGAGGAATGCTAAAAGCAACAAAAAAGCTTTCTTCAGATACATGCACAGTAAAAGACAGAAGAAAGAACTGGTGGTTCAACTACGCAATGAGGATGGCAAATTGATAACAGAAGACAAAGAAAAGGCAGAAGTGTTCAATTCCTACTTCGGCTCAGTCTTCTCCCAAAAGAGGTTCTATGACCCCCCTGGCAAACCTGAAGTGCAGACTGAAGGGCAGGATTGCAGCTTGAGATTGAGAGGCAAAAGGTCAAGGAGCACCTGATTGCTCTGAACGAGTTTAAATCTCCAGGGCCTGACGAGCTGCATCCTAGAGTAATAAAGGAACTGGCAGAAGAACTCTCAGAACCACTGTCTATTATCTTTGAGAAATCATGGAGGACGGGTGAAGTGCCAGATGACTGGAGGAGGGCAAATGTTGTTCCCATTTTCAAAAAGGGCAAGAAGGAGGAACCTGGGAACTATAGGCCAGTCAGTCTGACATCAATCCCCAGGAAGATTTTGGAGCAGATTATAAAGAAGTCAGTCTGCAAGCACCTTGAAAACAATGCAGTGATTACTAGAAGCCAGCATGGATTTGTCAAGAACAAATCCTGTCAGACTAATCTGATCTCATGTTTTGATCGGGTAACCTCCCTTGTGGACTGTGGGAATGCTGTGGACATTATATATCTGGACTTCAGCAAAGCTTTTGACAAAGTGCCTCATGACATCCTGATTAGCAAGCTTGCTAAGAGTGGGCTAGATGGAACAACTATCAGGTGGATCCACAATTGGCTACAGAATCGGACTCAAAGAGTGCTTATCAATGGTTCCTTCTCAAACTGGGGAGAGGTAACGAGCGGGGTACCACAGGGCTCGGTCCTGGGCCCAGTGCTCTTCAACATTGTTATACATTACTTGGATGAGGAGGTGCAGGGAATGCTTATCAAATTTGCAGATGACACAAAGTTGGGTGGAACAGCTAATACTCTGGAAGACAGAAACAAAATTCAAAGTGACCTCGATAGGCTGGAGCGCTGGGCCGAAAACAACAGAATGAAATTTAATAGGGATAAATGCCAAGTGCTGCACCTAGGGAGAGGAAACCAAATGCAGAGTTACAGAATGGGGGACACTTGGCTCAACAATACTACAAGTGAGAAGGATCTTGGAATTGTGGTAGATCACAAACTGAATATGAGCCAGCAATGCGATGTGGCTGCAAAGAAGGCAAATGCAATTTTGGGCTGTATTAATAGAAGTATAGCTTCCAAATCACGGGAAGTGGTAATTCCCCTTTACTTGGCACTGGTTAGGCCTCATCTTGAGTACTGCGTCCAGTTCTGGGCACCTCACTTTAAGAAGGACATAGACAAACTGGAGAGGGTTCAGAGGAGGGCAACAAGGATGATAAAGGGACTGGAAACAAGGCCCTATGAAGAGAGACTGAAAGAACTGGGCATGTTTAGCCTTCAGAAGAAGAGACTGAGGGGAGATATGATCGCACTCTTCCAGTATTTGAAGGGATGTCACACAGAGGAGGGCCAGGATCTCTTCTCAATCATCCCAGTTTGCAGGACACGGAATAATGGGCTCAAGTTACAGGAACCTAGATTCCACCTAAACATCGGGAAAAAATTCCTGACTGTCAGAGCAATAAGACAATGGAATCAACTACCTAGGGAGGTGGTGGGCTCTCCCACTCTGGAGGCATTCGAGGTGCAGCTGGACAGACATCTGTCAGAGATGCTTTGACCTGGATTCCTGCATTGAGCAGGGGGTTGGACTCGATGGCCTTGTAGGCCCCTTCCAACTCTACTGATGTTTGGCAGGGGGCTACTTGTGAGCAGGCCTTTTCTGTAGTAGCCCCAAAACTGTGGAACGTCCTCCTAGAGATATCTGCCTGGCACCTACTTTGTTGACCTTTGGGCACCAGGTGAAGGAAGACCTTTTTATTCTCTCAAGCCTTTCAATTTAATTTTAGCTGCTGCTTGTTTTACTTTTAATTACATGTTTAAAAGTAAAACATGTAATTTTTTTACATGTTTGATGTAAAATAGCAGAGAGCTTCGGCTATTGGGCGGTATCGAAAATAAATAAATAAAGCTATATTTTAAAATTGTCCTTCATGATTTTAGCTACTCAGAATTTTAAGCTGCTTTGATATTTATCTTCTGCCTTTTAAATTATTGCTGTTTATTGCTTTTCATTTTTTGTTTCAAGTGATATTAATGTTATTGTGTTTTTATTATGTATGTCACCCTGAGTGCTTCGCCCATAGGGTAACTCATAAATCGAACAAAAAGAACATATAAATATTAGCTGACCTGCTGAAATGTACTTTTGTTAGTCTTTTGAGGCACACTCAAGGCTGGGGGTGGGACACACACACACACACACACACTTGCCCAATTTGAAAAAGCTTCCTCAGCCTGCTCATCTGGAGCCATGCTCACTCGCAAGATTTCCAAGCCTGCCTATACCACTGACAGGTTTCCAAATTGGTCTATAATCCTTACCACATTTTCACGACAAATTTGTGAAGTTCGTTATTAAATCAGCAACTTTGCAAAATGCCAAAGCCAGCTCATGGCATGCTTTCATGAGTCCCTCCTCACCTTTAAAAGCGAAAAGGGTTCACATGACAGCACCACAGGAAAACCCTCCCTCACAATCTCAATTGAAAAGGTTTTAAAAAACTGGATGATGGACAAAATAAAGCAGCACACAAGGGAGTCGGAGGCGCCCTTACCTGCACCAAGGCATCATCTCCCAGCAACGAGCAGGACAATGTGGGTGTAGTACCAAGGAATCCAGAGTCTGTCACTTCCTCTACAGTTTCTCCGATAGAGAGCACCAGGGTGGCATTGACGAAGGACACAATGATATAGGCATCAAACTCATCTAATTGTAGAAGAAAGAGGAAAGACACCAACATTAGAGGCTCAGGAAAGAGGTCTGTAGGTCTCCTTTCCTCCCATAATATCCTAGTTCACAACGAGGGGGCAAACTGGACTTCCAGTACTTCAGTTCCAGAAATCAGCAATAGTCATCTTTAAGCCCATCTGTATGCAGAAAATCAAGGAACAGGTGAAGCAGTGGTGGCTAACTTTTGGGCAACCATGCCACGGGTCAGGTGAAAAATGCTGACAGCCAGCCCACTCTGGTACTTACACAGCCCTCAGAGGCTGGGGGCAGGCAGAAAGGACATCTGGCTCTAAGCTGCAGCAAGGCCCACGGGCTAGTCCTGCTCCTGTCTGTGTAGCTGGACCAGTTTCCTATCAAGTCATTGGACAGTTAATGGGCCAGAGCGGAATTCTGAAATGACTTATTTATTTATAACATTTCTATACTGCCCAATAGCCAAAGCTATTCACAAAAGATACTGTGCAGGCCATGCAATTACACCTCACAATCAGGTTGCTCGATAACAGAGAGAAGCCACAGCAAAAGGATATTCAAGACACAGGGAAGATAGTTGTGTATGAGATGGCTGACCCTCTTTCGAAATGTGTTCTATTTACATCACTACCGCATCCAGCTTGCCTTCTAAAACAACATCTGGGCCAAGATACAACTTGAGTGAAAACCGTTCCCTGCTCTGCTTCCCAAACATATGAAACTGATCTGACAAGACAGCTATGCCTGCTATCTCAAGTTCGCCCCCCCCCCACAACTTAAATTTGCACAGTGCAACTCATCTAAAACTTTCATTTTAAAAAGATGGGGCTGATAGGAGGAGATACATACATAAAGTGTTTAACCAAAAAATGAATAATATAGAGAGCAAAGGCAGGGGAAAGCTCAAACAACCGCACCCCACCTTCACTTCCATGCAACCAAAACAGTGGAAGCCAATTTGATTAAGGAATTGAAACTCAAGATTCACTGGATGAGGCTTCCTCAACCCAGTGAGTTCGGACATCACAAAACAACCCAGGGATGGGGCTGTTAACTGAAATAAGAAATGGCTTGCATGCTCCATTCCTCCTGTAATTCATGGGTTAAGCAACCCAGGAATTGTCCAGTGTGATGTACAGACTGGGTCACGGACTGGATTGATAAGCAGCGATGTGGCCTTCTAGATGTTTTCGCCTACAACTCCTATCTTCCTCCACTGTTGACATGGAAACAAAATGGATTTTTTAAGAGTGATACCAGAGAGTACCACATGCGAATGTGAATATGAATATTCCCAACATTACATTTTAGGACACCATATTGCTATCAGAGGTTCCCCACATCCATTCTGCCAATGGAGTCATTTAGAATGTTCTTTCCCCATCTGGACGGACTTTCTATGATGGAAGACAGACTTCTAGCTTGCAAGAAAGGCAGCCGCATTCGCTTAGGACCGCCTGTCAGCACCAAGAGCTCTCCAGCATGCACCTTTACAAGACCACCTGCTTCGAAGCACTCAGGATGGGTAACAGCAACTTCAAATAGTCAGAATACCAAAAGCGGTCTGGCAGGCCAGCTCATAGCCAATGCTGACATCTCCAGGCTTGGCTCCTCTACTTGAAGCAGTACGCTGGGAAAAACGAGTTCACATGGGAGGTTTCCAGCTAGCCCGGGCTCTACCTCAGAAACTAGGCAGCGCACACACTCTTACTGGAAGGCATGCCCTACTGCGGCCAGTGGAGCTCCCTTCTACCTCAGTGTGGCAGCCTAAGGCATGTATTCCTCATGACTTCAGGAAAGCCGCCGCCGCCGCCCCCCCACCAAGCCCCTCCAGACTCCTATCAGCAGGTCAGGCTGTGGCACTCGATGTTCAGATTCACAACTGACACAACAACCAGACTCTCATAGAATCATAGAAAAGTAGAGTTGGAAGGGGCCTGCCAGGCCATCGAGTCCAACCCCCTGCTCAATGCATGAATCCAGGTCAAAGCATCCCTGACAGATGGCTGTCCAACTGCGCCTTGAATGCCTCCAGAGTGGAGGCATTCCAATCATGAATTCTATTCATGACAAGCTTGACTCAGTCACACCCCAGTCCTCTGGCTGCAGCTACCACCACCAAACATGGAGGTATGGGGTGAAGTGAGCAAAGCGCCCGCTCACTGTTCTGGATCCACTGCCCCTTGACGAGAGTCAGCAGTAGCTCCTGGTTGGGGGAAGGAGGCTATCGGTGCTCTCCCGCAGGCTCATCCCTTTCTATATCTGCGCCCATTTCAATTCACCCTTTCCTTTCTTTCGAACAGGGCTTGAACCTGGGCTACTAGATTGTTACCAGTATCAGCAGCACTGAGAACCCATTCAGAAATACTATTTTTGATTAAAATCCCCCCTTTTGTGATTGCAGAACCAACATTAACTCTAATAATCAAAGTGTTTCACTTGCATTAGTATGTAAGGCTTTCCTTCAGTGAAATAATACTCATGTCCATTGTCTGGCTGCTTATAAAGGGGCAGAAATAAATGGAGGCAAAGGCTCATTGTAATGATTTGTCACAGACACTTCAGAATGGTTTTATTTGAGAGAGCGGTGATCGAAGGAGAAAGTATCTGAAGACAATCATTTGAAAATGGCATGCGTGCCTTCCTCCCCCGCCTCTTAACTTTGCTACTTTTTTTTTAATTTGGAAAATGTCAATGCAACTTCCACTGCCTGCCATTCTGGATGGCGTGTAACCCGAAGCACAGACGGAGATCACAGACAAAGGTGCTACGGAGAGGCAAAGGGGGCCCTGCGATGGGAGGGGGCCGGGGAGGAACTGGGCAGCACCGGCCCTGCGAAGAGTAACGTGGCTGGGAGGGGCTTGTGAGCCAGTCCGGCTGGCCCAGGCTTTACTCTGAGGATGGCAGGAAAGGAAAGGGGCATTTGGACAGGGAAGGAAGGAGAGAGAACAAGCCAGCCAGTGGGAATCAGTAGCTGGTAAGAGCTCTATGGACCGCTCCACCGTCACTCTGCCCTGCTCCCTCCGAGTAAGCCTCATGACACATCTGGGTCCTCCTCTCCCTTGCTACGCTGGGAGTGGTGCTTGAGGAGGGGGGTGGGAGGGGTGTCAACCTCACAGAGCCCTCTGAAGTTAGAGATGCCCACTGCCACTTCAATGGCGGGGCTGGGGAAACGGGCAGGTGCCAGGTTCAAGGAACACAGGCAGCTGCCGTATACCGAGCCAGACCCTGGGTCCATCTAGCCCAGTATTGTCAACACTGACTGGCAGAGGCTCTCCAGGGTTTCAGGTAGCTTTGCCAGCCCTACCTGGAGATGCTGCTGGGGATCGAACCTGGGACCTTATTCATGCAAAGCAGATGCTCTACCACTGAGCCACAGCCATGAGCACAAGCCAAGCTGATTAGCCAACCACAAAGAAAAGGCCAGAGGTGGCTGAAATAGAATGCTGATGCCCGCCTCGTAAAGTGACACCAGTACGCCCTCCCCAATTCAGACTGGCCCATGATGTGGGAGGTGAAAGCCTGCATACAACAGGGACCAGGAGACTTTCACACTGGGGGTTCAGCACCCAAGCAGCTATGGATGGTCGATTGCGGAGATGCTGGATCTGGACCCAGCCAAGAGCGGGAGTCTGCAGGGAAAAGCAGTTGAGCCGAGAGGAAGAAAAGCAGTCAGGCAGCATCTCTTCCCTCCTGCTTCTCTAGTGCCTTGAGAAAGATAAAGGTAATGCTAGAAGGGTGAGTGAGCAGTGATACTGCCTGGATGACCCTGTTATGATGGTCTCACACGGTACATTTCCATCTAGAGTGAGAGCTCTGACAAGGAACCCAGAACACGTGCGTTACAGGATTTGGAACAAATCTTAATTATAGGAATATCTACACTTCCCAATGCAACACGGCTAAAAATGAACTCAGCCCCTACCCCCATTAACACACATCAGGACACCCCACATACACCTACCACCACAAGTGGGAAGGCCGCCCATATATGTATTTATAATTCATTTAATTATTTAATTTATTTGCTGCATTTCTATGACGCCCAATAGCCAAAGCTCTTTGGGCAGTTCACAAAACAGGATGTAAAACCATAGAATACAATAGCATAATAAAACATAATATAAAAAACATTTAACACACAATAAAAAATAGTAAAAACCAAAGCAAAAGCCAGCATCATTGCAAGGATCTTACAATACACTAACACATATTTTTTTAATTCAAAGTCTAAAAAGCCTGGGAAAATACAAAGGTCTCCAGGCGAGCCTCTCTAGGGAGGGCATTCCACAACCAGGGTGCCACCACTGAAAAGGCCCTCACCTTAATATACTTCATCTGAAACACTGTTCATCAATATACTGTTATTAAAAGAAATTACAGGCAGGTGAAGGTAGAAATAACCGTGCTGTACACCCATATATGGCCTCCAATATATGGAGGGCAGCTGAAGGGTAAAAGCAATTTTTACCCCAAGAGTTTAGGAGTGGGGTGCAGGACTCCAGCCACTGATGGCAGGCGGTCAGATGCTACATGAATAGCAACTTTGTAGAGATGAAGTTTGGAGGGATTTGTTTGCTAACAACATCATAAATGAGAGCCAGTGTGGCGCAGTGGTGAGAGTGTTGGACTGGGACTCGGGAGATCCGGGTTCTAGTCCCTGCTTGGCCATGAAACTCACTGGGTGACTTTGGGCCAGTCACTGACTCTAACCTACCTCACAGGGTTGTTGAGGATAAAATGGAGCAGAGGAGGAGGATTATGTAAGCCGCCTTGGGTTCCTTTCAGGAAAAAAGGCGGGGTATAAATATAATAAATAAATTAATAAATAAATAAAGAGGCTCAAAGCTGTGCCACCCCCACCCACCCCACTTAAACTGCACAGCCCCTAGTCGTAGGTACACACCTGTGGGAGGGGATCAGCACCTCCACCACCAGCCACCTGTGGAAGAAAAAAGAAGGCTTGGTATTGGTAGTATCACAGACTACGTACCAGCCAAAGTTAGTATTTGCCTTGAAGGGGTTTATATTGCATACACACACTTCAGAAGTACAAGCCAGATACAGACAGGAGCACCACATTGTAACAATGCAAGAATCCAACCATGCCAGTTTTGTGGCAGTATGATAACGCATTACAAAATGGTGAAACTTGGCACGCGCTATGTTAAGAGTGGACTACGGTTGGGACATACAGCAGGGCCTTTGAAGCATTCTGGACTAGCTGGAGTTTGCAAACACTCTCCAAAGGCAGCCCCATGCAGCTTATAAGCTAGTGGCAGGTTCATCTGCGAGATGGTGGCCTTTCAGGTATCCTGGCCCCAAACGGTTTAGGGCTTTATAGGCAAGAACCAGGATCTTGCACTGCACCTGGAAACAAACTGGAAGCTAGTACAGCTGATATGGTCAACAAAACACACAGCAGAAAACAATCTGACTGCTGCATTTTGCACTAGGTGCAGTTTCCAAATCCTCTTCAGGGGTAGCCCTATGCAGAGGGCATAGAGCACAGTCCTCTAAATGGGAGGTTATTAAGGCAAGGCTCACTGTGGCCAGATCTACCTTCTCCAGGACACCAGCCTAAGCTGGCTGCGGCGGACACTTAACCTTCCAGGAGCAATACTGGATCCAGAAGCACCCCCAAGCCGTGAACCTGACCCTTCAGAGGGAGGGAGGGAGGGAGGGCACCTCATCCAGAAGAGGCGGCACCCTCAACAGTAGCTAGCTGCCTTGCCTACACTGAGCCTCAACTTGTTAGCCCACATCCAATCCACAACAATTTTCTCTCTGGATAAGCATGAACTATTTTATTATTCATTTATTATATTGATATCTTGCCTTTCCACTAAAAACAGTGCTCAAGGCAGCTAACAACAAAATACAAGTAAAAAAAGAATTCTAATTAAAAGACAATCACATCAATTAAAGAATGAAACAGCATCCACCAGTTAAAGTCTTCTTCAATAAACAAGTCTGCTGAAAAGCCAAACAGCCACCTGAAGAAAAAAGTCCTCTCCTGCCAGCAGAAGAACAGAGACGGAGCTAGCTCGGTCTCCCTTGGCAGGGAGTTCCAGGGAGCAGCCACCGAGAAGGCCCTCCCTTGCGTTCCTGCCAAACATGTCTCTAATAGTGGCGGAATAGAGAGTAGGGCCTCTCCGTGGGATCTTAAAACCCAGGCAGGCTCATTATGGGAGAATGCAGCCTTTCAAACAGCCTGGTGCCAAGGCACATAGGGCTTTGCAGGTCATAACCAGCACTTTCAATTGTGCCCAGAAACGGAGCCAATGAAGCTGTTGTAACAAGGGAGTCATGTGCTCCCTATAACCAGCTCCAGTTGACAGTTGGCTGCAGCATTCTGGTCCAGCTGAAGTTTGCGAAGACTTTTCAAAGGCAACCCCACGCAGAGCACATTACAGTAGTGCAAACGGGATGTAACTAAGGCATGACTGTGGCCAGATCTGGCATCTCCAGGAACAGGTGCAGCTGGCGCTCTAGCCAGGGCGGGCATCCAGGTTCAGGGCTAAATTCAGGAGTACAGCCAAAGTGCAAACCCAAGTCTTCAGGGGGAGCACGACCCCGTCCAGGACAGGTTGAATCCCTATATCCCTGATCCACCTTTCAACTAACCAGGAGCACCTCTGTCTTGTCTGGACTAAGCTTCAATTTGCTCACCCTCACCCAGCCCATTACCAACACCAGGCACCAATTTAGAACCAACAGCTTCCGCAGATTTAGATGGAAAAGAGAGAGAGAACCGGGTGTCACCAGCACAATGGTGGCATTGGCCCCAGAACGCCGGATGACCTCCCTGAGTAGTTTCTTGTATGTTAAATAGCATGGAGGGGGGGATACGAAGCCCTGAGAGATACCACAGGCCAGGGGTGGGCAACTTTTTGCAGTGTTGGCTCAAGGCTGCACGCACGCATGCGCATGCACGCACTCTTCCTCTCACCCATCAACATCTCAGCAGGCAAAGATGGAGGAATTTAAAGTTCCCTTCCTGGGCTGCTGAGATGGGACCCCTGGGGAGCAAGGAGGTTAAAGCCTCTCCGTGCTTGCTTGCTTTCCTTCCTCATTAGCGGAAGGGAAACGGAAATCTTGGCAGCACCAGGATCACTGAGAGTTGGGAGGCTGAAGTCTCTCCCCCCGCTCGAGTGACCCGGGTTGCGATCGCTGTCCCAACACTGTGACTGGGCTGATCAACTGGGCTGCAAGGGAAAGTGGGTGGGACTCTCTGGGGATTGCCAGGCCACACCGAGAGTGACAGAGGGCTAAACGTGGCCCACAGGCTGCCCACCCTGCCATAAGCCAATGGCCATGTAGTGACCAAGAGGCGTGGCATCACCTTCCGAAATCGCCTCTCCAAGGAACACAGGAGCTCCTGCAAGATAGTGCCTCCAAGTCCATCCCAACCAGGAAGTCCAGAAGGATACCACAGTCAATCAATGATATTAAAAGCTGCTGAAGGGTTCAGCAGAACCAAAAGGGGCACACTCCCCCGGCCCAGTTCCCAGCATGGATCACCCACCAAGTTGAACCATAACCAGGCCTGAAGCCAGACTGAAATGGTCTCGGTCAGGGGTAGGAAGCCTGGTGCCCTCCAGATGTTTTGAACTACAACACACCAATCAGCCCCAACCAGCATCACTAAAGGTTGGGGATTATGAGAGCTGTAGTCCAAAGCATCTGGAGGACACTCAGTTGCCTGACCCTGGTCTAGATAATCTGCCTCATCCAGAAACACCTGGAGCTGAGATGCCACCACATGCTCCAACACCTTGCAAAAGAATGTAAAATTGTCCAATACGGGTTCAGGGATGGGGTCTGTTTGTTTGTTTTAAAATGAAAGGTCCATTCTTTCCGGCATGACGGAATCACATCCTAACCACCACCACCCCGGCTGCTTTTATAATTCAGGAAGTGCAAAAGTCAAGAACACAGGAGTTAGCCGTCACCTCTCCAAACATCCTCTACACATCCACATGTAGTACTAGAAGCCCTGTCTATACTGTTCATGGAGTTCTTGGGAGGAAAAAATATATATGCTACCATTATAAGCCACAGATGATGCATTAATGTCTCTTCTTGCACTGCTATGCCAAAACTATTACAATGACAACGCAGCCTCAAGTGAAGACCAGATTAATTGCCCTGGCACGGATTTCAGGAACTGGGTGCTGGGCACAAAACACCAAGGCTGCCTGGCAGAGACACTTCCAGTAAGACAGCTCGAGAGAACCTTGTGAATTGGTCAAGTGTGCACGCCCAGGGCAATACCACAAAAGCACTGGAGGAGCCCAGCAACGAGTTCCAAGGGCAACGCTGCCAAGAGGTCCCTGAACAAAATACACCATATCGCTGGCAGGTAATCAAGAGGGCCAACAACACTGCTGCTCTCAGGCGACCGCAGCACACTCCGGAACCCCAGGCGCGGCTGTGAAACACATTGCAAGAAATGCAAGGTCATCATCATTTAGAGGCAGTAAAGGGGTTTCTAAAGCCTCCAAATGTGCAGATTTTCTGAGTCAGGTATGTGCAATTTTCACACACCATGTGCACCTCTTCCAACACATCTGTGCTTTTGAAGCAGTATGCAAATCATGGTCCTGAGAAGATACCAACACACACTCAAGACCTTGGGTACCAAGCAATTTGAGCTATATAAGATGGCTTCCATATGCACAGCAAAATTCTGGACCTTAATACAGAGTTGACAGAGCATATGAACCCAACCTGTGCCCTTTACCAATGGTCTATGTACCAGAGAAGACCTCCTACCTTCAACATGTCTCCTCACTGTCCACACAGCATTGGGGTTTCCAGGCAACTCTGATACTGCCATTTCCGATACCTAGAAAGATATAACATTTTAGTTTATACTCAAGCTTAGATGTTTCAAGTTTAAATGTTTTCTCTTCCAAATGAAGTGAACTAATGGTTAATACTGCACAGAAGTGAAGCGAAGCAACCTTCTATTCCTGAGCCACTATGATGCCCCTGAGAGCTTCTCCAAAACAGAATTTGGCTCTTGGGCTGAAAGAAGTTCAACACTCCTGCATTATACTGGGAGGGTTCACATGTCACACCACCCTGCAAATAAGCCACGGTGGGCTGGTTGTCTGCAGAACAACCACAGTACGCCCAACAGAACATCGGGCTTGCCGTGGCTTGTTCTCCCTTTCCTTCCCCCTCAGTCCTCCAGCTGGCTCCAGCATATATCCCAGGGGATTCTGTGGCAAAAACCATCTCATCTCCCCCTCTCCACTCTTGATTGACTCCACCCTTTTTGTTCCCTGGCTTTTTTATTTTTTGGTGCCCCCAAAACACGTAATTTTTTAAAATTATTTTTTTGTCGGTCTTTCACAAGTGCGCACTTGTCACGAGTGATCGCCTGATGATGATATGTAGTCTTACCTGGTCAATTTCCTTGTATGTTTCAGTGGTCAATGGGGGCATCAAAGTGTACAGTAGTAGGAAACATAAAAGGGAACTGACAAGATGAGGTTGCATATAGGTGAAGGTGAAGGTACCATTATTGTTCAAAGCCACAGGCTGCCATAATTCCAAACAAGCAAAAAACAAGCATATAGGCTAAGTTGCGCACAGTTCCAAAGGTCCAGGGGAGAAATAATAGCAAGAGAAAAGAGGGACATTGTAGCACAATTCTAAAGCACCAAAAGTGGGGGGGGGGGTGGAGCCACAGGAGTTAGCGCACCAAAAGGGTGCACAGCATCTCCCTCTTGGCAATGTGATCCTCTCGCTTTTAAGTGTTGAACTGACATTTCTCAGTGTGCCCCTTTTCAACACTTCCCTGAGTGTCCAGCTACTCCAGAAAGGAGAGATATTAACTCCCCCCACTTTTGCCCATGGTGGCCGGGTTCGCACGATCGAGGAAGGAAAAGCAGCCACCGAGGGCACCGACCCAGTGGCGGTCGCTCCATTGTGCCACTTGGGCATTGGTGGAGCGGCTGTTGCTGGTGGTGGCCTGGGCTAACCTGGCAAGAGCAGCAAGGGGTTTTTGCCGCTCTTGCTGAGCAGCTTGTTCATCGCTTCCCACAACTCACAACGGAGTCAGTCGTCCGGGTTTGGATGACACAACAACCCTTCATGGGTACAACTACTCCAACAACAAGCCATGGGTTTTAGGGTTGCTTGTTGCCCATGAACAAGACACTGTGTGGGAATTGGTCCAGGTTCGCATGACACAACAATCCACCGTGACTTGTCATCCACAATGGGTTGCAGTGCCTTATTTATTTAATTAATTGTTGCATTTATTCCCCACTCTTCAGCCAGAAAAGGCTCTCAGAGTGGCTTACAAAGATTAATAATAAGTCAGTCCCTGCCCTCAGGCTCACAATCTAAAAGACCTGACACAAAAGGAAAAGGGATTGGGAGGGAGGAGGAAGAACCCGGTCACTGTGCCAGACCACCACCACCATCTAGCCCAGCACTGTTCACTCTAACTGCTCTCTCAGATCTTTTTTAACGAGGAGACGCCAGTTCACCCAATGAGCCACAGCTCCTCATCAAAAAGACAACCTGAGCATATGAAGACATCTTATTCCAAATATGTTGACTCTCTTTCAGCCCACACCCCTGCCTTACACCAAGTTAGGCCTGCTTGAGTATTTATTACTTGTTATGACTTTTGACTCAGGGCAGGAAATGCGGTACTCCCCAAATCCTCATCTTGTGAAATCGGTGAGGCAGTTCCTGACAGTGGTGCCTCACGCTCCTCCCCTTCTTACCTCAAGCCCATGTCTCAGGACTCGCAGAGATGACCGAGGTCCCCTTCCACAGGCCGCATATAACTGGGGTGTATCTTCATTAGCCAGATCAGCTATCTGTAGAAAGGCAACGTAGAGGAGTGAGGAATTAAGGGGGGGGGAAGTTCCCCACTGAAGTCAGCTGCTGCTTCTAGATCACCATATTAGAGCTACAAATTTTTACTTCAGTTGGCATGACTGGGAGGCACAGCTGACCTAGACTGCAGGAGCAGCAGGACGATCAGGAGTGCAGAGCCTCCAGATGCCCATTTTCAGCAGCAAACCTCTAGAGAAGCCTAACACAGCCACATTTATTTTGAAGGCAAGCTACCTTTGGCCTAAACCTTCCATAGCGGTTTGCTGCCAAAATTTGGTGGCAAAGTGCAGTGGCCAAACCTGGGACAGCGGTGGCTGCATGCAGCCCACCTCTGCTTTAAAGCAACACAGCCTTCTTTCTTAAAATCCAGAAAAGGGGGGAAACCATGAAGATGCTTACCGACTTCTCTGAAACACCTCCATTATCAGTACCAAAAGAACTTTTAGGACTGCAAGAACATATTAACCAACTACTTTTCTATGATTCTACTTCCCTAGCGAGTGAACCAGGGACAAAACACTGCCGCAACACATGGTGGGATAAGCAGAAGGCAGGCCCTTCAGAGCATCACATCAGAGGAAGGCAGACTTAGGGCTGGAGCAACATCAACCACAGAATGCTACAGAGCCAGCACTGGTCAGCTGAACTCCTGCACATCAGCACACATTTATGAAACAATGCAAAGCCCACATTTACCACATGGCAAGCTGGCCATCTGTACTCACTCTTGGCTAAAACCAGCCAACCACACTCATGGATGAGCACAGCAAGCACTTCCTACTACGCTTACTGCAACTGCACATGGGTACCAGGCTGTCCGTAGCATCGGGCTGTAAAGTCCGGCAAATTTTACCGAGCTGCTGCTTCGCTGCATTTTTGATGTGTGTGAAGTCACCTGGTGATAGCCCCCACCCCCGCCTCTGCCACACACACCCCATGCGCAACGGACCACCATTTTCCCAAGCAGTGACATGTTTTATCCCATGACTGCTATATTTTCCGGTCTAACAACTCCCAAATATTGGCTAGCCTCCACCTGAAGCCTAATCAGAATTCAGAAGCCCCATTTCATAAGAGTTGACATATCATCTTGCCTTATTCGCTAGATATGGATTAGTGGACTGAATGCCAGACAGGACTGCCAATGTTAAGGGCCAGGCTATGTTCTGGATTTGTTTCTGAATCCTTATCCTGACAGCTTTCCGCTACCAGAGGGACTCTGCCATCATATTTAAGCTAGCACAATCTTATCTTTGCTGTGAGGAATGATCTCCCCTCAAATATTCACATCTATAAAAGCTCTTTGAGCACTCGCTGGCAGGTAGGAGCATGATATAAATGAAGTTACTAGTATTACTATAGTGCACACTGCAGACTTTGAGACATAATGGAGCCACCTTGCCCTCCTTTCTGGGCCATCAGCAAAACCTACGGAACTATAAGAGGGCAAAACTGAGCACTAGTAATGCTCTGCTAACCTCTTGGCTGGATTACTGCAATCTATATATATAAAAGAAGGTGTCCTGACTGACTGACTCATCAATGCCCAGCTCAAACTGTTTAATCTAGGAACGTGAAATTTTGAAGGGACATCGCTTTTATGACGTAGACCCCCACTAAGGAAGGATTTTGGGAAATTCTGTCCCTGAGGGGGTGAAAAAAGGGGGCAAAATCGCCCCACTCTCATATCTGCAGTTCTGCAAATAGGCCTCACCTCATAACTGCTGCAGGAGCCAACTTGCTGCAGGAGCCAATAGCAGCAGTTATGCAAATATTATTATTATTATTATTATTATTTATTTATCGCCCATCTGGCCGGCAACCGGCCACCCTGGGCGATGTACACACAATAAAATACATAAATAGCCCATATTAGAATGTTCGTATGAATTCCTGCAGGGTGGGTATGCAAATCTCCCCTAGGCCATTTAGAATGTTCTCTGAGGGGGTGAAAAGGGAGGGAAACTTTTAACATGACTGACTGACTGTTGTGGGGGGGGGCATCCATCACGTTTAGACGGATCTACCCCAAACTTGGCATGCTCACTCTTAATCACCTGTAGACTCTCAAGATTAACCTGATTTTTCAAGAACAGATATTTCTGTCACAAAAGATTTCTGCTACCAGCACCCAGCCTAAACGTTACACTTTCAATCAGAGACACTGCATCTTTTTCATACATGTTTCTTTTAAAAACAATTACAGTATACCAAGTCCTAAAATCCACACGAGCGCAGCCGTGGGCAACAGCTAGTGCGTTATACGTAGGGCTGCCTTTGAAAACAGACTGGAAACTTCAGCTGCTCCAAAATAGGGCAGTGAGATTGTTAATGGGGACTGGTCAACGTAATCATATTATGCCCATACTTTTCCATCTGCACTGGCTACCAGTCCATTTCCTGGCCCAATTCAAAGTGCTGGTGTTAACATTCAAAGCCTGAAATGGCTTGGGGCCAGGTTACCTGAAGGATCATCTCCTCCCATATATACCTGCCTGGACCCTAAGATAGTCCTCAGCAGTCCTTTCCCAAGAGCCCCTGCCAAAGGAAGTGAGGTGGGGGCTACTAAAAAGAGGGCCTTTTCTGTAGTGGCACCCCTGCTGTGGAATGAGCTTCCGAGAGAGACTCGCCTGGCCTACGTTGTGCTCTTTCCAGTGCCTGGTGAAGATCTTCCTATTTTCCCAGGAATTATAGTCTTTTAGTCTCTGTTTTAAAACCTTTATAGTATTTTAAATCTTTGTACTGCTGCTAGGTTTTACTTTGGCTTTTACTTCTATTTTATACTATAGCTTTAAACTTTAAAAGTGTATTTTACGTTGTTTTAATTGTTGTGAACTATCCAGAGAGCTTCAGCTATCGGGCAGTATAGAAATGTAATAAATAAATACCGTAAGTATGGTATAAGGGATAAAATTCCCAGTGAGCCACACTCATGCTCAGGATTTTTTCTTCAGCTGTTGTAAAGATAAATGGAAAACTCCATGCATCTTGCCCTGACCTCCTTGGAGGAAAGGTGATACACAAACATGATTTAAAAAATGAATGAGTCTTTGCACTTTTGATCTTAAGGTGGAGCCCTGTAAACCTTGGGTGGACAACAAGCAGCCCATATGCACACACACACCCCAGCTGTTTTTCTTCCCCGCCTGCTGGGAAGCCAGGCATGTGGGCAGCGCACCCTGGTTCCCTGCAGAATCAGGCTCCCCTCAACCTGCCAAGTAACTGTTTGGTGGGCTGGGGAGAATGTGCTTCTGCTGGGAAACAAGGGTGTGCTGCCTCCAGCCTCCAGATGGTTCTTGGAGGGGGGGAGGCAATGAGGCCACCCACCCCTGCTCTAAACTCACGCCATTTCTGGAATTATTCTGAGGGCCCAGCTGACTATGCACTGCTCAACCTCAGAGGGCAACACAGAGTGCAGACGTTTGTCACAAGCCAAGGAAGTACGTACGTGAACTGAAACATGCAACTTACCTGACAGCACAAGATGGGAGACAGGCTGTCCAGCTCATCCACCAGCACCAGGTTCTTAAGAGGCCGTGGCTGGAAAAAGAAAGTATCTCCTTCCTCCAGGGGCATGGCAGAGGAGAACTCTGGTTCCTCATCATCATCTCCCAAGTGAGCTATCTGGTAGAGGTAGCTGCAAAGAGAAGAGGGGGGCTCTCAGAGTGCTACATGTGAGGGAAGTCTACCGTCCTCTCCAGAAGGCTTTGCTGTTTCAGTGATGCGCAAGCTGCAGGGATCGCTGGCTGGAGCAGCACACTCCGAGGAAGAGCAAGAGTGTGGCCGAGGTGCTCAGGCTGGAAGCCCTTCCCCCATTCCTTATTCCCCTGCCTGCAACTATGCGCCCCTTGCCATTCCAAAGGCTGGAGCTCAATGCCCTGAGGTGGATAATGTCCTCAAAGGTGCAAGACAAAAGACACGGATAAACCTTGGTTTCAGAAAATGAAACCATCTGCTCTGTACTCTGTGGGGTGAACAAGTGGCCAGAGTGGCCGGTTGTCTGGCCAGATGGGCGATTCATAAATATAATAAATAAATAAACAAGGAGGAAGTGGCGATTCATTCCATATTCCAGGGCTTGCAGGAAACACATCGTCTCCCTCCCACCTGTCCTGCAAACCAAATATTAGTTCTTTCATTTTCTGAAATTAAGGTTTCGTCAGAATTGTTAAGATATAAACAATAGTTTTTATGAGTTGATTATGGTCCTCTACACTGGGTTATCCGTTCTGAAACAGATCAAATACAGGCCACCTTTTGAAGACGCCGCCATTTCAGGGAATGTGCACGCAGAAGCAACAGTAATTACTTGTAACGGTTTAAAAACCAAACGCAAGAGGCGGTTTTCAGCCGCCATCTCAGTTGCTCCAACCAGCAAACTAGCAGCAGCAGCGCCCCCGGGCCACTCAGCCAGCCCCTGTACGGAAGAAGCAATCAGCTGCTGAGGAAGTTCACAGGCCGCAGAGGCTGCCTTCGCCATCCTTCCCCACAGCCCTGCTCTGTGAATCCTCCATTCTGTCTTCACCCGCACTCCTTCCCTTTGCTTTCTACTACGTGAACCCAGCCCCATGGCACGCACGTGCCTTCTCTCACTTCTCCTGTATCCAATGACCTGCTTCAGACAATCACCATCGGCTAAGCCACAACAGGTGCCAGGTGCGATCTGCCTATTCAACCGCCTGGCCTGCAGCTTGTCGTGTCATCTGAACCATATTCACGCCTTGTTGGAGGGGGAAACAACCCTCAACTTCTTGGGTTATTGTGCCAGGCACACGCCGCAGCTTAAACAAGCCATGGTGGCTTCTTTAGCCAACAATGATTGCATGAACAGGCCCATTATTTACTTGTTGAATATCTTTCTACCCCACCTTTCAGAGCATACCTCAGAAGGTAGCTTACATTCACAATGATAAAAACCAAAACAATTGAACATACATATTAAAGTAACATCCAATGGTATCGCTCTCTGCTCCGATTGGTCCCCACTCTCCTGGCTTTTAAGAAGAGCATGAAGATGCATCTTTTTAATTTAGCCTTTTAAATTATGTCAGTGTTTTAATGTTTTTAATGTTCTTGCTTTTTTTTTTTATTATGTAAAGGTTGTATTGTTTGAAATTGTCATAAAATGCCTTGATGGCTTTTTAGCAAATAAATTGACATCATCTGCCCTGTGGGGGAAGGAAGGCGGAGCGAGGGAGACAGGAGCAGACATTAAGAACATCAGGGTCTGCTCCAATTGGACTGCCCCCATCTCATGCCCAGGAGATGAGAGAGTGAACAGGGCCATTCCATCAGCCATGATGAAAGTCTAATTTTTTCCTCTTCCCTCCACATCCCTTTTTCCTTGTGTGTCATGTCTTTTTCAGATTGTAAGCCAGAGATGGTCTTGTTTACTGATTAACTGTAAGCCACTCCTGGAGCCTTTTTTGGCTGAGGAGCGGGATAAAAATACTTTAAATAAACAAACATGGCAGTAAATAAATGTTAATGATAAATAAACAGCAGCGTCTAGACAGATCCCAAATTTGGTCCACATGTAACCCAAAGCACCCTTGTTGCTAAGAGACTCTGAAAATTGAACATTCTTGCCTGAAACCAACAATATCCAGCCATACCTGTGGTAGGATGCAGGGATACAAGACATATACAGACCCCAGCTTGAACAATCACCACACTTTCGAAGAGGAAGGTCTAAACAGTAGTCAGAAAGGTACGGACGTATGCTCGCAGAATGCCAGCAGCATCACCATGCATGAACATTCAGCAGCACTTGAGAAGTAATTCGGAGGCTTTACTTACTGGTTTCCAAACTCAGAAGCCACAAAAAGGAATCCTGTTTTCAGCACGCACATAGCAGCAGCTACAGGAACAGTGTCAAAATACTTGAGTCGAATTTCTGTGACCTGAAACCACAAGGAGTTCCTGCATGAACCAGACTGGAGGCTGCACATTCTCTCTCTCCCCCCTCACACACATGTGCAAATCAACAGCCACAAATGCAGAGACTTACCATGTCCTCATCAGTCTCCAAGGTGATCTTGAAGATATCACCCTGCTCCGTCTGAGCCAGGAAAAAGAACATAGACTTGGTCTTGTGTGTGGCGGAGCAGACAAAGATCATGCCTCTTTCGGGGTCATCCAAGTCATTCTGTCGCAGAGAACAGCACGTCAGGGGGGCTCAGAGGCAAAGGCAGGGCTAGACGGGGTCACTGCTCAACGTCTCCTCTGCTGACAGCATATCCCACTGCCCAGATCTCTAGCACTTCCCTACATATTCATTTTTCCTTCAAAAGTCCCAAATGCACGTGGCCACTTTATCTTTCTTCTTCCTGGAGGAGCCCAACCTACTACTGAGGACTCCAATATTTCCGGATAACTTACCCCCGTCTCATCTTTTAACCAAACCCTCCCCCTCTGACACTTCTCTGCCATCACTTGGCGATACAGGTCACTCCTTCTCCCACCCCTGAGGGACTTTGCCTCCTCTTTCTTCTCTTCACACATAAAAGCAGCCACCAAATCCTGCTACATCTTCTTTTTTGACATCTCCAAAGGACGTGCGTCTTCTCAGCACCTCTTTGGCAGCCTTCTGGTCCTGCTATGCATCCCCTTAACAGCAGATTCAGAACACCTCCAGCCAATGCAGCTTTTCCCCATTGCAGATTATGTCCCCACTCTTTACACTAGCTCTGCCATGCTCCACGTCCAACTAATATCTAGTCCTTTTACTTTTGAGGCTTTCTGCACCTACCCCTCACCGTATGTCTGCCTCGCCTCCCTTGCTTCCGCAGAGGTCCCTCTTCTGCCAGCACTCCTCCCTCTGCTTTTTGGCATGGTGCTCTCCACCGCTGTGGCAAGCCGTTTCCTTCTCTCCCCCGAGGCCCTTGTCAGTCCTCCTCTTAAGCAAGGCCTCGCTGGAACTAGTCCAGCCTTGGCACCCCCTATACTGCATTGTCGTCCAGCTCTCCTTTCCCTGCCCTCCTCAATACTAATTGCCAATTCCCAGAACCTGTACCACCTTCAGCTTCACTCACTCACTGCAACTGAGCACTAGGGCTTGGCAATGCTCCTTTTAGAAGAATAACTGATAGACGCTCCTATCCTGTATTTAGCCCATTTAACATGATTGATTGCAGTACAACAGAGCCCAGACAGCTATGGATAAATGCAGACATATATAATGTGGAAAATTTTTCATGGAAAAAAATAGCATCGGAAAATTTTTCATGGAAAATTTTCCAGCCCACATCACTGTTAACAAGACAGTATGACTACTATGGGAGAATTTCCCGGGCATCCTACACCAGCCTTCCTCAACTTGGTACCTTCGAGATAAGAAATTAAGACAGCCAGATTAGATAAGGCTGAGGGTCCATCTAGACAAGCATTCTGTTCATGCTGGGGCCGAGCCCACAAGCAGGACATGAGTACTAACCTCTCACTCATGTTCCCCAGCAACTGGTACACCTCTGATACTGGCGGTAGCACACAGCCATCAGGACTACTAGTCATTGATATGTTGAGGACTACCACTCCCAGCAGCCCCTGAAAGCATAGCTGGCTGGGGAATGCTGGGTGTTGTAGTCCAATACAGGCCTGTGGCTCACGCTGGCTCAGCTTGTCTGAGCGTGGAAAGCTAAGCAGGGTCAGGCCTGGTTATTACTTGGATGGGAGACCCCTCCTCTAGTTTCCTGCATTGAGCAGGGGGTTGGACTCGATGGCCTTGTAGGCTCCTTCCAACTCTATGATCTATGAAATCTGAAGGTCACCAGGCTGGGGAAGGTTGTCCTACACCAAATCAACTCTTCACTGCCAGCTCTACCACCAGCTGAATGAGAAAAAGGCTCTAGCACCGTGTTCTCCAACCTTGGGTCCCCAGATGTTTTTGGCCTACTGGGGACCCAAGGCTGGAGAACACTATCACAAGCTTATTTTATTAATTGGTTTATTTCTGCTTGTTTCTCTCCTCCAAAGACCACAAGGCAGCCTACGTGGCTTTCTCCGCCCCCATTATACCCTTACCACAATCCTGCATGGCAAGTTAGGGCAAGTCAGGAATAGCAACCGGCCCAAAGCCACCGAGCAAGCTTCATGGCTAAAGGGGGGTCTGAACCGGGGCCACTTGGGTTCTCTATTTAACGGTACAGACCAAAACCTTCCATCTCTTACTCTGCCTATTCTACATCTGTCTGTCATATATACGTGTGTGTGTGTGTGTGTGTGTGTGTGTATGTATGTGTATATATAATCTGCACATTTTCTTACCAAACCAGCAAGGTGAACATTTTGTTCAGCTGCCCAGATAATGTTACCTGGGAGATTCTTTTAGAATGGAACAGACCACAAGATTTCTTACCCTTCTCCTGGGAATGGGACATCGAATATCTGGCTGGTCACCAAAGTTTTTGTAGGTGATGTAGTTTTCAGAACAAATCAGCACTCCACTGGGACCGTCAGAGCCTCCAGGGACTAAAGAACAACATAAACATTTTCTAAGAAACCAAATGAAGCAAGGGCATCTACAGTTGATCTCAGCCTCACAGGAGTGGAACTGGAAATAAACGGCATCGTTTCTTCTTCAGGGTTCACATTGCAATGGGGCTTTGGTCTTCCCCAACCTGGTGCCCTCTAGATGTGGACTAGTTTCTGGGGATGATGGGAGCTGTAGTCCAGCACATCCGCAGGGTACCATATTGGGGAAGCCTTGTGGGGCCAAGCACCCACCCTCAACCGGCCACTGCCAGCTTCCGTTCTGCTTGGAGCTCTTTCCCTACTGCTTAACAGTGTGTCCAGTATTCAAATAGGGTGAAAGGGGAGGAGGGACTTGCAAGTGGAATCATGGGTAAGTGCCCGCCAAGGTTGTTCAATTGCTGGAAAGGCCAACAGTCCTTACGGGCTGCCCCAAGCTCACTCCTGCCCCTTCACTGGTCCCGCAGGCCTGGCAGCCACCACTCTTCCCCAGACTGCATTTGTGCCTGCACGTGTGCTGCAAGGGCTGGGGACTGGGGCAACCAGAAGGGGCAGCAAGAAAATCACAGGGAAAATAGGTACGGGGGCGGGGGGCTAGGTGGAGTTGCCATGGATCAGATGCGGTTTGTGGGTTGTCTGCGGAAGAACAGAGGCAGAGACTTTTAATTCAATTAAGGTTTCCACAGCAGAACCCAGAGTAGAAATACTTGTTGCTCCTTTACACTGCATGGCATGGCATGGCCACTAATCAAGTACTGAGAATATGAACTTACTGTGTACCAAGTATGGTTTAAGCCAGCAAAAGGCATGACATTAACTCTTGTGGTTCACTTTCTGAAACCAGAGCAGAATCGCCCTTTTCTTTAAAAGACTGGAAATGGTGGTACCTGTTATAAGGAAGTTGCCATGTTCTTCCAAGGGTTCACTGTATTTTCTGACGACGTGGTTCAAGCCCAGATCTAACTCATAAAACGTCAAAGTCTGCTGGGTGTTGGCAGCAGCTTCTCCCGTGGGGTCATTGTCAGCTTCCTGGGGAAAAAAATATAATCTGCTCCAAAATCTTCCCGCGGATTGATGTCAGACTGACTGGCCTATAGTTCCCAGGTTCCTCCTTCTTGCCCTTTTTGAAGATGGGAACAACATTTGCCCTCCTCCAGTCGTCTGGCACTTCACCTATCCTCCATGATTTCTCAAAGATAATAGACAGTGGTTCTGAGAGTTCTTCTGCCAGTTCCTTTATTACTTTAGGATGCAGCTCGTCAGGCCCTGGAGATTTAAACTCGTTCAGAGTAATCAGGTGCTCCTTGACCTATCAATCTCAAGCTGCAATCCTGCCCTCCAATCTGCTCTTCAGGTTTGCCAGGGGGGTCATAGACCCTCTTTTGGGAGAAGATCGAGCCGAAGTAGGAATTGAACACTTCTGCCTTTTCTTTGTCTTCTGTTATCAATTTGCCATCCTCACTGCGTAGTTGAACCACCGTTTCTTTCCTCTGTCTTTTACTATGCATGTACAATCAGGCCTTAGATTGAGAGCATAATTCGTTCCGGAAACATGCTTGTAATTCAAAACACTCTTATATCAAAACGAAATCCCCCCCAAAAAATTTGTACAGTGATTTTTAATTTAAGCCGTACTACAGTACTTGTATTGCAAGACGTTGCTTGTATATCAAGTAAAAAAAAATATTAAATAAATATTTTAAAATTTGCTTGTCTTGCAAAACGCTCTCAAACCAAGTTACTTGCAATCCAAGGTATTACTGTATCTGAAGAAAGCTTTCTTGTTGTTTTTAGCATTCCTCGCTAACCTTAGCTCATTCTCAGCTTTAGCCTTCCTGACACTATTCCTGCAATTCTGTGCTACCTGCCTGTATTCTTCCCTTGTAGCCTGGCCTTCCTTCCACTTCCTATACGTGTCCTTTTTTGTTTTCAGGTCATCTTTGAGTTTATTGTGAAGCCACATTGGCTTCTTCTGTTGCCCTCTGCCTTTTTTCCTTGTGGGAATTGTTTGCAATTGTGCCTTTAAAATTTCCTTTTTTAAAAACTCCCACCCATCCTGGGCTCCTTTTCTCATTAGAGTCGCTTGCCATGGGCTAGAGCTGATGGGAGCCACAGGCCAAAACATCTGGAGGGTCACAAGCTGCCCACCCCTGCCCTAGAGAGACCTAAGTTAGCAAGTTTATTTTACTTGTATTTGGTAAACAAAGCTAAAAAAATGATACTCCATGTTAATTTTTTGTCCCAATATACCACAAGTATTTGACCTGAAATATTTGAAGGGGGAAATTAAAGGGGATTTTAATGTGATTTAAATGTTATATTATGTAGATCTTTTTATTGGAGTACTTATAAAAATGGGAAGACATCGGGCAGTGTTCAACACTGCTGCTCTGCTTCCGCCACTGATGTAGTGCTAGAGTAAGCGACCTCTAGTGCAAAGCCAAGAGTGCATGCTGGCGCAAAGGGTTTTCCAGGGGAACTCAAAGGGTTTTCCAACTCCAGCATACCCTATTGATGCTGTGCTAGAGGTCGCTTACACTAGCACTATGTCAATGGCATAAGCGGAGTGGCAGTACTGGATATTGCCCAATAGTATGCAATTCCCTTACATTGTTTAAATGTTTTTTTTTCTTAAAGATACTGAAAACTGTTGACACTAATAAATTTTAGCAACCCAAATAACTATGCATGATAAGGTATCAGTGGATGTCAGCATATTACCAATGAATTGTTTTTGTTTCTTTTATCTGTTTTTATCTTTTTATTGTTCACCACTCCGGAATCTGCTTAGATATGGAACGGCATACCAACCCTGTAAATAAATAAATTATCTTCCACTAAAGTTGTTGAGGCATCTTCAGTTTTGCTGTCACTATTTCTTAGTTCCATTTCACTCTAAGATACACATATATATTTCTACGTCATGTATGTATTCTCTCACATCCTTGCTAGGGATAATCACCTGAAAGGAAATTACTTACAACTTTGAAACTGCCAGACTTGCCTAATATTGTATGTGCAATTGTTTTTACTAAGGAACCTATGGAATGGAAATTTTTCCACAGAAAACTAATGCACCGGAAATTCTGTCCCACATCGCTGGGCAGCTGACATAACTGCTATTATTATTATTATTCTATTTAAATTAATCCCACCTGCCACACAATGGGTGGGTTCGCACGACACGATAACCCATCCTGCAAATAAGCTATGCAGTGCAGGTTGTTCGTGAAACAACCCATGATGTGCCTGACAGATGATCGGGCTCACCATGGGTTGTGCCCCCCCCGGCCCTCCCATGGGAATCCCAGGGGACTCCGCGGCAGGACCCATCTTGTCTCCTCTCCCCTTGCCAATTGCGAGCCCTTTGGCGCTCACTGTGGCTTTTCCTCCCCTTTTTTCTCCTGGAGATCTCTTTTCACGATCTCTGAGCTGACGGCCAGTGACGGCCCCTCCAAAGTGCCCAAGCGGCGCATTGGAGGGGCTGTCACTGGTTCTCCACCTTTAAAAAAAAAAAGATGCACCCCGAATGTGCACAAATGTTCATATTTTTTTAAAAAAAATTTAATCGGACTTGTGCAAGTGCAGAGATGCACATTTACACGGGTCCAAAATGGGAAGCCTCGCCCGGTCAACATCCTGGGAGGTGCCTGCTGTCCAAGTGCAGCAGGCAGCAACCGTGGACACTGACCTGGAGAAGTTGCAAATAGGGTCATTTTTAAACTCTGCTTTCCCCTGACAGCTGTCAAAAGGCACTTTGACTCCTCCCAGGACATTGCCCAGGTGAGGCTTCCCATTTCGGACCCCTGCAAGTGTGCACTTCCACACTTACGGAAGTCCGACTAAAAACATTTTAAAAATTGTTTTACAAAAACATTTACGCGAACTTCTGGGTGAACATGGAGCTTTGAAAGCCGCACATAAATTCTGTGGGGCAGCTGGTACAGCGTTTCCTGGCCAGAGAATGTCTCAGGCTGGGGGATCTACTTCTCATTAGAGAAGCGAAGATCTGAGGTTACCCCCAAATTATCTTATAGGGTCATAAATTGCTTTTTGTCTGTCTTATGACAGATAAAGGTGGCGGGTGATCTGAGGTGGGGGGAAACGGCGCTGTATGCGGAGACCGGTTTTACCGATCATCAGAAGTATGCATGTTCGCTTCCAAAATAAAGGAGTACATCTGGAGTGGCTAATTTGGAATCTTTCTGCAGCAGACTGGGATTTATAATTAACTGTAAGTAGACTATGTTTATCTGGGAGGCGAAAAAGATAAGAGAGGAAACCTGAAAGGAGGTCTATAAATCTTATATGTTTGGAAGCGTCTTGGAAATATCTATACGCAAGGCAAGATGTTTGCAGTTGCAGCATTCTTAAACCTGTGGAACGAAATAGAGAGAGAAATTCTAAACAGATTGGAAGTAAGAATCCAGACTTTGAACGTAAATCTTAAAGTGGATCAATCAGAAGAACAACGTAAGACAGATTTCTTTACAGGACCGGCAGAGGAGAAGACAGAAGAAGTAAATAAGGACTTGGGAAACTTACCAGAAATTCACAGAGACTGTGAAGTTATAATTGGATTGAATTGGCACGAGAAGACAGTTCAGCAAGAAGTTGTGATGCACTTTTTAAAATCTAAGATGGCGGAGCCGGAGACCGGTATGCAGGAGCCCACAAAACAACAGAACAAGCTGATTTCATTCTTGGTTCAAAACCTGGAACTTAATGATTATCCCTTTGACAGAGGAAAGCAATGAAAGAGACTATCTTCATGGTCTTTTATTGGCAAAAGATAAAGGGTTGATGTATATTGTATTACATGTCTAGTTGGAAATATAAATAATCTTTTGATTTTAAATATTAATGGCAAAGGTAAAGGGATTGCTTATATGACTTATTTGAATTTTAAATATTAATGGTGATGTAAGAGAAATTATTATAATTAAGGTATAATTATATTTGGTCTGTTTGGAAATATTTATTTTAAAAAAAATAATTCTTTTTGTTGTTGTTGAGGGTGTTGTTTTGTGAAGACTTTGAAGTATTAAAGGGGAAGGTCTTTTGTTTTTTGTTCTATATAAGTAGCATGATGGCTTATGTGCTTCTGCTGTTTTGTCAGATGTCACTTATTTCTTATTTTTAGACTTATCTTTCTTTTCTTTTCTTTAAAAAAAATATCTTGGAGATTAAAAGTGAAGGAATTTCTGTTTAGATAGATAGAAATAATGAGTAATTGTAATAATACAAATGTGCTGATTAGATGGTTAGGTAGGATGGCAAATTGATAACAGAAGACAAAGAAAAGGCAGAAGTGTTCAATTCCTACTTTGGCTCGGTCTTCTCCCAAAAGAGGGTCTATGACCCCCCTGGCAAACCTGAAGTGCAGACTGAAGGGGCAGAATTGCAGCTTAGATGATAGCTGTGCACTGTTATCTGAGTTTAAGCCAGGACTGATAGTGCATCTAAGTATAAAGGAACGGCAGAGAACTCCCAACCATGATTACTTGGAATCATGAGACAGTGAGTGCAACGACTGAGGAGGGCAAATGTTTCCATCTTCAAAAAGGGCAGAGAGGAACCTGGAACTATAGGCCGTCAGTCTGCAATCCCGGAGATTTGAGCAGATAATCACGCAAGCACTTGGCAGAGAGCCACTCAAAACTCCAGACCACTGTCTTTTATCTTTGAGAAAGCAGGGGAGGAGACATGGTGAATTGCCAGACGACTGGAGGAGGGTACCAATGTGTTCAACATAAGACTTCAACAAATTGGAGCAGGGAGAAGGAGACCTCGAAACCTTGGAATATATGCACCTCAGTCAGATCTTGCTCAATACACCTGGGAAAATTTTTGAGGCAAGCTGTATTAATAGAAGTATAGCTTCCAAATGCGGGACTTGATAATTCCCCTTTACCGGCACTGGTTAGGCCTCATCTTGAGTACTGCGTCCAGTTCTGGGCACCTCACTTTAAGAAGGACATAGACAAACTGGAGAGGGTTCAGAGGAGGGCAACAAGGATGATAAAGGGACTGGAAACAAGGCCCTATGAGGAGAGACTGAAAGAACTGGGCATGTTTAGCCTTCAGAAGAGGAGACTGAGGGGAGATATGATCGCACTCTTCCAGTATTTGAAGGGATGTCACACAGAGGAGGGCAAAGATCTCTTCTCGTTCATCCCAGTTTGCAGGACACGGAATAATGGGCTCAAGTTACAGGAACCTAGATTCCACCTAAACATCAGGAAAAATTTCCTGACTGTCAGAGCAATAAGACAATGGAATCAACTACCTAGGGAGGTTGTGGGCTCTCCCACTCTGGAGGCATTCAAGGTGCAGCTGGACAGACATCTGTCAGAGATGCTTTGACCTAGATTCCTGCATTGAGCAGGGGGTTGGACTCGATGGCCTTGTAGGCCCCTTCCAACTCTACTTTTCTATGATTCTATGATTCTAGAGAGTGCGGGGGGGGGAATACAAAATGCTTTTGTTATGTGGTCACTTGCTAATTAGTTTATAGTTACTTTTTACTTTTGGGATTCTTAATATACTGTATTTCGGAATTGAAAACACTATTTAATGAAACTATAGGTTTTCTTTTTTGGTGTATCTATAAATGTTGAATTTAATAGATTAAATAGTTGATGTATATTGGGGGAGGGTGGAGACCTCTGGTGTTTGTTCCTTTTAGGGTTCTTTTTTGCCATAACTGGAAGTGATTTTTTGTTAACAGAAAAGATTTTAAGAATAACTGTGGTTGATTAAGCTGTGGAGAAGATTGGAAGTCCATTATTGTGTGTGTTTGTTTGTTTTTTATGAATAAAAATTAAAAGTTAAAAAAAAAAAGAAAAAAAACATTTACGCACATTTGGGGTGCAAAAAAAAGAAAGAAAAGAAAAAAAGAGGTGACAAATCAGTCGCTGCCCCTCCAATGTGCTGCTTGAGCACTTGGGAGGGCTGTCACTGGCTGCCAACTCGAAGATCATAAAAAGTGATCTCCAAAAGAAAAGGGAAGAAGGGGGGAAGGCCACAAGGGGGTCAACAAGGGGGACACTGAGCCAGGGACAGCTGCTCCACCGTGCTGCTTGAATATAGCTGGGGTGGCTGTCCATGGCGGTGGCCCAGGCAAGCTCAGAAAAAGCAGCAAGGGGTTTTCGTTCCTCTTGCTGAGTGCCTTGCTCACCGCTTCCCTGTACCCTGGGTTCAGACGACGCGACAACTCATGATGGGACCAACAACCTCTAGAACAAGCCATGGGTTGTCAGGGTGGCTTGTTGCTCTCAAACGAGCCAGTCTGTGGGAAGCAGGCCACATTCGCAAGACATGACAACCAACCCTGGCTTGTCACCCACGATGGGTTGTCATGTTGTGTGAACCCAGTCAATGTTGTGTATGGTAGCCATCAACAAGTAAGATACATTACAACATAAAACAAATCTATAAAATATAGAACTCTATGAGCTCTCTCTCTCTGCTCTTCTCCAAGTGGGAGCTAACCCTAACTCCTGCCAATCTTGGTGCTCTACCAGCCACCTCATCCCACCCCACCCACCCCACCCCACCACACCAAGAGTTTGTGTCCACATATCTTCACATGCAGCAGCAAGGACAGTTTACAGCAGGGGTGGGCAACACATGGGATGCATCTGGCCTGTGTTGCAGCATATATAATTTTTGTAACAAAAAAACTGCATCCAATAGCACACAAAAGGGTTATAAGGGTAAAATTTAGCTTCAAAAGAAGCTAAATTTGGCCCATTTAGCACTCTGTAGCACTATCATGACCATTTGGGGGGCACATTGCAGGGGCCAAAATGGACACCCCCCCCCCAAAGTTGCCCACTCCTGGTTTACAGGGTGGGAGGATGGATAGATGACTACCCCCTTTCCTTCTTTGCAATATTGGGCTAAAATTGGTTGGCACCTATGGCCACCAAAATAGGTGGGACGGATTCTGCCTTTTAGACATATTTCCATAAAACCACAAACACAAATTCCAACACCCTCCTTTCCACTTCCCTTTCATGCTGCAAAGCTAGGCAGCTTGATGCTCTGCAACTAATGATTGTGGATGCCTGCCAGTCTCAAGTCACAGAAGTCCTTAAGAGATGCATATGTGACAAGCTCCTGGGGCAAGAGGATCCTCTACCCACAGACGTTTATTCATGTAACAGAAGGCAGGTAGCTCTAGCATGGAGGGGCATACCAAGGCAGAGAAATGTCTTGCCCACAAAGCACTACAGAACAGCAGCTGTGCCTCCATTAGGAAGGAGTGCCTAACCTGTCCTTAAGAACAAGCTGTTGCTGCAAATTCAAGCTGTATCTCCACTTAGAAAAATAAAGAGTTTTAACGCTGCAAGCCCAACAGAAAAAAATTAACCAGAGAACTATTCTGTTGCAATAAGATAATCTAATCACTGCAGTTGATATAGGAGAGCATATGTGGCATAATGGACAATTAAAATGTGTACAGTTAATGTACACCAACAAAGTCAAACAACTTCTCCCAAATGACAGTTTGGGAGAGACACAGGCTAGTGACACCACTGGAGAGTGCAGCTCCTCAGTACCTCATAATCCATTTCCAGACATGCAAACATGGGATTTTCAAACCCAACATCTACTCCGACGACGTGGTAAACCAAAGTGTTGGCCTTGTGGGCTTCCAACGGGGAAGAAATGGTAAGCCGAGCTGCAGCATCTCTGTTCAGGATGTACACCAGCTTCTGTTTCTCAATGGCACCTGCACACAGGGAGAACACACAATGAACACAAATGCAGAAGGTAACCATACCTGAGCGCCAAACCTGCCCCTGCACAAGGAGAAGGAAAAGTGGAGCAAGCAACCTCGCAGTCCTCCTGTGACAGAGACCGGGTTTGCATGTCACAAACAACCTACGGTTTGTTAACCATGGATTGATAATGAAGCGGGAGCGAGCAAGCATGCCAGCTCCTGACTGACGGCTCCCGCTGAATTAAGCCACCCAGGAATGGGTTCTTTATCGTGATGTCCAAAGTTATAGGTTGTTGGGAGAGGAAGAACCCAGACTTGTAAGCCAAGAACAAATTATGGGTTACAAGTCTGGGTTGTTCCTCCCCCAGCAACCTACAGCTCAGCATCACGATAAACAACCAGGGCTGTGGAGTCGGAGGAAATTTTGGGTACCTGGAGTCGGAGTCGGCAAACAATGCACCGACTCCGACTCCTACTAAATTTAGATTGGAATTTAAAAAAAAGCAAGTTTAAATGTCCCAATTCACAAAAAGTTATAATTAATAACTTCTCTACTGTAAGAATAAAGACCAATGCATGCAGTGCCTCACGTAACCGCAAAACGAACACGTTAAGTGACCGTGAAGAAGCATGCTTTTCATGTGCTTCACTATATGGCACGCAACGCACAATTAGGAGCGGCAATACTTATACTTTCCATAGTGTTGTGTTCTGCTGTTACAGGGAACGCAGCGCCCATGGGTAACCTAGCCTCTTACTGATAAGGGATTAAGTAAATATGTTTTCTGCAGGACTAGACACTTGTATAAGTGAAGGGAATGGAGGGTCAATAGTTCAAGAGTGAAGCTGTAAACCATTGGAAAAACTGCTGTCATTCAGCTAAGGCTATAAAAACTTGTAAACTCCGATCGTTAGCTTAAACTTTAAACATGACTATGGGATTCTACTAGGGAAATCATGTTTTATAATAAATGCCCCTTCCTGGATCCTCCCACTGCCCTATCTTCAGCAGCAGATCAGCACACAAAAAGGAGAAGGCAGCAGCTTCTGCCCAACTACCTCTCTCTGCTAGAAGAGCTTTCTTTCTCACCCCTTCACTGTCACCAAGAGGTTGCAATGTGACGATCTAACCCCGGGTAAATTCCTCTTGGAATGGAAGAGCCTGTTATATCGCCTGAACAAAAATGGAGGGTTAATAGCTGAGGGCATTGCATCTTCAATGATGAAAAGAGAGAGTCTTTTGCTGGAAAATGAAATCTTGTTAGCGGCTATTTATTGAAAGGGGCAATGGCTACACCCTGAAGGCTTTTACAACTAATCCACCCTGTAGACCTGTTGGCCTTGTGGAAAAAAGCAGAGCGTGAGATGGAAGATTTAGATCCTGTTCTGTGTGTGTAACTGGCCCATGAAGTACACACAGAGCTCCAGAACTGTCTCTCCCCTCGCAGCATTCCAAGCGTCTCGGATTTCAGCCAGCTTGCAGCTCTTCCAGCAGCTTTCAGTAATAAGGAAATAACTCCGTAGATTACAACAGGTTTCTTTCTACCTGTTTATTTCTACATCAGTAAACACTACAGAGTATGCAATCTCCTACATTACAATGTTGCAGATAAGCATTTGTCCAGTGGAGCAAGTCCACCCCAGCATTTGACTTTACATGATTGCAATAAGTCCAGCATTCAATAGTCAGAGCATCAGAGAGAAGAACCAACGAAGCAATCCATCTCTCTACTAAAATGGCTACAGAAAACGAAACCTAACAAATCATACAACGTCATCAGAAAGTACAAACCATGTGATCAGCTCGTATTTCGTTCACACCTACTTTTCCCATGAGAACAGAACAGTAAGTGGCAGACGCAACACGACTTGTTTTCCTAGCCTTTCTGTACCTTTCCAAATGAAAACAATTGTGCCACAGCTGTTGTTTTGTTAAATGTCACAACATCCCCCCACAGCCTGTGATACATCTTGTTTACATTTACTCAATGAGGCCTAGTGCCGTCATTAGTTTCCTGTGTCTTACTACGGGCAATGGTTTTGTGAAAAGATCTGCCACCATATCCCCTGTTGCACAGTATTACCCACCCTTTTTGCACACAGTCCTATACATGAGAGTAACGAACATCAATGTGTTTGGTTCTTGGCCTACTTTTTTCATTTTGAGCCATGCTAATACAAGCTTGGTTGTCCTCAAAAATTGTAACAGCCTTGTCTACTGGTATGTGCATATCAGCAAACAATTGTTTGAACCACTCAATCTCATTACATGCTTGAGATAAACTGATGAATTCAGATTCTGCGCTAGAAATAGCCACACAAGTTTGTTTTCGTGTGTACCAGTCAATTAGACTGTTGTCATACATTAAAACTGTCCCACTTGTGGACTTTCTATCTGTTGCAGATCCCCAATCAGCATCAGTGTACACACAAAAACCTACATCTGTGTGTGATGACAATTTCAGTTTGCAATTCATGGTACCTTTTAAATATCTTAACACCCGTTTGACAGCTAGCCAATCATAGTTAGAAGGATTTTGCGTTTTCCTGCTAAGTATGTTTACAGCATTGCTGATGTCTGGCCTACTCACATTTGCCAAATATAGCAGGCTTCCAAAAACACTCTGATATTTCTCCATATCATCAAATCCAGTGTTATCTGTGTGTTTCTGATATTCAAGAGTCATTGGAGTAGTAACTGGGTTACAATTCTCCAACCCATGAATTTCCAGCAATTTCTGAATTTTCCCACTTTGTTCAACCATGAAAGAACCTCCCTCATCTTGAGATAATTGCATTCCAAGATAGTGTTGTACCAAACCCAGATCTTTCAGTTCAAAGTGTGCTTGCAATTCTTGTGCAATTTTGTCTTTTTGACTTACTGATTGTGTTACCAGTAAGATATCATCAACAAAGACCAACAAATACACCCAGTTTCCCTGTTCTGTGTGATTTGTATACAGACAGTGATCAGCCTTGCTTTGTTTGAATCCCAAACTAATCAAAACTCTGTCTAGCTTTTGGTTCCAGCATCGAGCTGCCTGCTTCAACCCATATATGGACTTGTTCAGACGACATACAAGACTGGGGTCTTCTACAAAACCTTGTGGTTGTACCATGTAGAGTTCCTCTTGTAATTCCCCATATAAAAAAGCAGTTTTTACATCAAAATGAAATGCCATCATTTTTCTTTGTGCTGCCAATTTCAACAACAGTCTGACAGTTGCATACCTTGTTGGTGGTGCAAACACGGAATCAAAATCTACCCCATGTTTTTGTGCAAACCCTCTGGCAACGAGCCTTGCCCTGTACCTTTCCACCTGCCCCTGGTGATTTGTCTTCACCTTATACACCCATTTACAGGTGATGGCTTTGCGCCCCACAGGCAAAGATACTAGACTCCATGTGTTGTTTTCATGCATTGCATTGATTTCATCCTGCATGGCCTCAAACCAATCATTCTTTACTTTTGGTTCCATGCTTTGAATTTCCTCAAAACTTTGTGGTTCTAAAGCTATTTTGAGAGCTTTATGTACAACAGTTTTCCCACTTTGGAATTCATCCTGATATCTAACAGGTGTTTTGTGTTCTCGGGTTGAACGCCTCAGAGATTGTTCACCTCCCTCCTGTTCCCCAGATATCTGCCCAGTGGCCTGTTCTGTCCCAGAAGCATCCTGCTGTGTTTCAGACATTGCATGCATTTGCAATTCCACCAGCTGTTTCTGGTCATCTGTTTGCTCGTGAAAAATCACATCCCTGCTCAGAATTACCTTGTTGTGGTGTGGTGACCACAACCTGTACCCTTTTGTTTGTGCATCATACCCCAGCAGAAAACATTCAAAGCTTCTTGCCTGTACATGAACAAAACATTTACACCCAAAAATGCGCATGTGTGCTACCTTTGGTTTCCTCCCATGAAACATTTCATATGGAGTTTTCCCAATTGTGGAATTTGGTAACCTGTTCAGCAGATAATTTGCATTTGACAATGCATCCCCCCAGAAACGGTTTCCCATCTTTGACTCAGTCAATTGGGCCCTCATCATGTCCTGGAGTGTCCTGTTTCTTCTTTCAGCAACGCCATTTTGAAATGGGGAGTATGGGGCAGTGACTTTGTGCCCTATACCATCACTTTCCAAAAATTTCTTGAACTTTGTACTCATGTACTCTCCCCCACCATCTGTGAGTAATTCTCCTATTGGATATTGTTTATATCTGTTCCCAGCCCATTTAACAAATGATTCAAATCTCTCTTGAACCTGAGATTTATGCTGCAGAAGATAAACAAATCAAAATCGAGAATAATCATCAGTCAGAGTCATATAGTACCTGTTCCCTCCATAGCTATTTTCAAATGGACCAGCAACATCAGAGTGTACCAGCTCAAAGATTCTTGTGCTAACTCTATCACTGTGTTTCTGAATGTTAGACCTGTGTGACTTTGCTGTACTACATACTTCACATTCCACATACTTAGAACAAGGTTTCATTTTCATACCCTCACACAGACCCAGCATTTTTTCTATGCTTCTGTAATTGGCATGTGCAAACCTCTTGTGGAAAATATGTAAACAATTGTCATGTGGTTTACAATTCGCATACTTTGCCTTCTCATCATGTGTTACAAATGGATTTATAACATACAGAGAATTCTGCAAATCACCTTTTGCACAGATCACCCCTTCATGTGAAATTACACAGTTGCTGTTAGAAAAACTTATTTCATATCCATCATTAGCCAATTGTGATATACTTATCAGGTTTGTGTCCAGTTCTTGAACAAGCAGTGCCCTTTGTTGACCCAAAGTAGCAAAGTCAATTGTTCCTGCAGCTGTCACCTGGATTCGTTTTCCATCAGCCAGTTCCACAAATTGATTTGTATATCCATCATCCAGAGATTGAAACATGTCTCTGGAATTTGCCATGTGGTGAGAAGCTCCGCTGTCAAGTACCCACATGTCTTTGTTGGAAAAACCCACCCGAGCAATCAAACTTTTGCCCATTTTAATTGTCTCCTCAGGTGTACTGGTAACTTCCTTTTTCTTCTTTTTCTTGCCCTTAAAAGTACAGTCTTTTTTAAGATGCAAAGTCGAACCGCAACAAAAGCATTTTTTCACTTTTAAAGCTGCCGCTTGGGTAACTCCTACCAGCTTGCTGCTGTTCCCAGCGTCGGCCACGCTGTGTGCTGATTTACGTCCAGCATTCCTTCTGTTGCCTTTCCGTTTCTCCCTCTCAGAGAGAAGCTTGCCTGACACATATGCCATGGTCAGATTCCGATCTGGCTGCCTGTAGCTCAACTGGTACAGCTTCCACGCAATTGTAATCCTACTCCCAGATCTGCTTTACAGTGTCCAGAAACTGTTCTCCGTCTCCCACTGCAACTGCAACTGCTTCTCGTATTACAACATTCCAGAGCCCCAGCATGAGTTAAACAAATGCCGCTTCTGGTCGTTTCATAATACACAGTTCGGCCCAGATAGCTTTACCACTATCTGTGAGTTAAGAGCTGGTGCTGCCGCATTCCCGGGAACAGGGTTTCCCCCCTCCTTCCCTTCCAGAATTCTCGGCCTTGCTGTCTGAGCTTCCGGCTTGAACAGAGCCTGCCAGCTCTCAGCATACACACCTCCCGCTCTCTTGTGGATTAAGGGCAGGTGCAGCCGCCATTCTGGCAACAGGGAGAGCAGCCGCCACTTCCCCCTCAGAACTCCCAGCTTCGCTGTCAGAGCCCTCAGCACACACACCTCCCTCTTCTTCCCTTTTCTTACCGGATGAAGAAGGTCCAGGAGATGTTTCTTCCGCCTTGATGTCCTTCTCTGCCATAAATCACTGTTTCTCTGAGTATTCGAAGCGTTGATACACAGCAGCTGGAAACACAGCTCCGCTGCCGCTGCTGGCACAGACCCACGACCTTGCCCCGAACATGTCTCCGCTCGGTTCCCGGCTCCGGTCCAACAGGTCTCGTGTAATCCGATTTTCTGGGCCCATAACCCTGAAAGGGGCAATGGCTACACCCTGGAGGCTTTTACAACTAATCCACCCTGTAGGCCTGTTGGCCTTGTGGAAAAAAGCAGAGCGTGAGATGGAAGATTTAGATCCTGTTCTGTGTGTGTAACTGGCCCATGAAGTACACACAGAGCTCCAGAACTGTCTCTCCCCTCGCAGCATTCCAAGCGTCTCGGATTTCAGCCAGCTTGCAGCTCTTCCAGCAGCTTTCAGTAATAAGGAAATAACTCCGTAGATTACAACAGGTTTCTTTCTACCTGTTTATTTCTACATCAGTAAACACTACAGAGTATACAATCTCCTACATTACAATGTTGCAGATAAGCATTTGTCCAGTGGAGCAAGTCCACCCCAGCATTTGACTTTACATGATTGCAATAAGTCCAGCATTCAATAGTCAGAGCATCAGAGAGAAGAACCAACGAAGCAATCCATCTCTCTACTAAAATGGCTACAGAAAACGAAACCTAACAAATCATACAACATCATCAGAAAGAACTGGGCATGTTTAGCCTTCAGAAGAGGAGACTGAGGGGAGATATGATCGCACTCTTCCAGTATTTGAAGGGATGTCACACAGAGGAGGGCAAAGATCTCTTCTCGTTCATCCCAGTTTGCAGGACACGGAATAATGGGCTCAAGTTACAGGAACCTAGATTCCACCTAAACATCAGGAAAAATTTCCTGACTGTCAGAGCAATAAGACAATGGAATCAACTACCTAGGGAGGTCGTGGGCTCTCCCAGTCTGGAGGCATTCAAGGTGCAGCTGGACAGACATCTGTCAGAGATGCTTTGACCTAGATTCCTGCATTGAGCAGGGGGTTGGACTCGATGGCCTTGTAGGCCCCTTCCAACTCTACTTTTCTATGATTCTATGATCAGCTCGTATTTCGTTCACACCTACTTTTCCCATGAGAACAGAACAGTAAGTGGCAGACGCAACACGACTTGTTTTCCTAGCCTTTCTGTACCTTTCCAAATGAAAACAATTGTGCCACAGCTGTTGTTTTGTTAAATGTCACAACATTTATGTCGACCCAATGAGCCAACTTTTGTTGAACAGTGAACAGACTGCTACTGGGAAAAAGGCCCTCTATGATGTAGCAGTGCGCATGAAGGGATTATGACCTGAAATACCTCCACAGGAGGATGAAGTTCTTTTAAGCAATAGTGGTAACTCAGGATCATCTTCAAACGAAGAATTAGACTTTGATTCCTTCTTAGACAAAATGGAAGTTGCTAAAGGAAAGCGACGTCGCATAAGCGTTACAAAACCAGTAAATGTCCAAATAAAAAAATTCCAACAGGAGTTTTATAAAGCACTAAAAGAAGTTGAAAAGTACGATCGCTCATCAAAACTTACTGTTGAAGAAGCCATCCTTGTTTATCCAGAGATCATTAGAGATGTGGCCAGAATAGTTACTGCAATGCCACCCACCCAAGTCAGTGTCGAAAGATTATTTTCAGCCCTAAAAATAATAAAGTCTGACTTAAGAGCCTCTATGAAAGAGGATCTGGCAGAGGCAATTCTCTTCCTTAGAACTCTACATTGAATTGATTTGCATTTGCTTAGCCTATAACTACATTTCAAGATTAATATAAACCATTTCTAGGTTTTACAGATTTTGATTTTGTAGTTACACATCTGTGTCTAGGAGACAGGTTTTTAACAGAACAGCAGCTTCAGTTACCAAGATTCATACCTCCGGGTGAGCTGTTCATGTTGTGCGAACAGTCCCGCTGACACACACTCTTCCCGCCCTCCCCAGCAAACTGCATTGCAACAGAGAAGTACTGTATTTTGGCAGGTGATTTTACAAGAAAAAGCAAACATCTGTAACAGGAAAAAAGGCGGGGTATAACTATAATAAATGAAAAATAAAAATAAAAACAAGAACCTGGTCAGAAATGGATCCAAAAGTCTCCATGGTTTATCTCAGAGAAGAGACATGAATTCCAAATCATCATTTCAGGTCAAAGAAAACCAACTGCACCAAACACATGGTGCTCAAGTGCCTTTCTTTGAATTGGCACCCTAAAAAGGCACACATCCAACCATGACTTTAAATCAGCAGGCCAGAAGTGGACAAGGAGACTCCATTCCAGTCCCAAAAAGAAGAGGAGACATCCCTATTATAAGGAGTCAGAAGTTATATGCTAGCCTTGTCACATGTGCAAAACCTTTTGGCTAAGTTAATTGTTTGTTGCCTTCTCTGCTTGAGTCTCATGCATTCTGTCATTTCCCCTATAACACTTGTTAAGAGTTACATATGCCCTTCCAAAGAAACAGTCTGGCCAAAGTGGCTGCATGTGTGTGTCAGTCAGTATACGTGTAGACAGCAACCCCAGCTCTCTTCCTAATTCAGTTTATGCACACAACTCCAGCAGCATCAAGTGGCCCACAGGGGTAACAGGTGAGCATTTTGAATTACAATTGGTTCCTTCAAAGGTCTACATAACATGGAATAGTGCGATGGCTAAAAACATACACTGGAAAATCCCGGGTTCAAATGTCACCTCAGCCACATGTAGCCTTAGGAAAGCCTCTACTTCACAACTAACACTTGTGTGAAGAGAAAGCCATAGCCCACACACACACATGCACACATACCGCAAGATAGCATCAGACACCCAAGAATCACAATAGGAGTCATTAACATGCCCCCTGGCAAGTCCCTGGTCTGGCAGCCGAAGGAGCTGTGGAATATTCATTCCCAGGTGTTGGATAGAAGAAAGGAACAGCCAAAGACTCCTAGGTGCCGGGCAAACAAGAAAAACCAGTCGTGGGCACGACAAGAAGGAGGGGGCCCAACAGAGGGTATAAAGCCCAGGGTCAGTGGCGGGGAAAAGGGTTGTTGGTCGTGAGGCAGCAAGCTGCAAGGTCCATGGCTCAGGCCAAACCACCTTCAACCCTGGGGGAGCTCCCAGTGAACAACGCTAACATAGAACAGCCCTTTTGGAGTTAAGCGGCTTTCTAGGAACAAGGCATTTCCAGGTACGACTGTCTGTATTGCTTTTGCGGCTCGCTACCAGCTCAATTGTAGGTGTGTGCTTAGCGTGGTGCTTTGTATATGTTCTGTTACGCTCCATTAAACTCTGTTTACCCATAACAGTGTAGTAGCGTCCATTCAAAACTCGGTCTCCTCGCTTTGCCTGTCCCTGCTTCTGCCAGAGAGCTGCCTACCGCTGAGTCCAGGTTAACCCCTGAGTGGCCGAACCCGCCAAGAAGGACAGTTGCAGTCTTTCTCCACAACTTGTAACATCATTCTAACAGGACTCAGAACTTCACTCAAATGACTTGCGATTCAAACACTCAACAAAAATACAACCATTGGCCACCAGGGATAGAAACACCAACCAACATTTCTAACAAGACTACGGTATTTCTCCCGTTACAATGTCGTACAACTCCCATTCTCACACACACACCCCAACTTACTGATCATAACAGCTCGTCCCTTAGGATCCACAGCCAAGTATTGCCCGGGAACAATTCTGCGACAGCCACTCTTGCCAAAGGTTTCCTGGTGAATCTTCTCAAACACATTTTTAGAGGGTTGGTATTCCAGGATAACAATGCGGCCGGAATCACTGCCCACTACAATGTAGTCTTTGGTGCCACCAGTTAACCGGAAGGCCATGAGGGAGCGAATGATTCCAAAGACTTCTACAGTCAGCAAGGTATGAACCTTTCCAGTGTTTGGATCAGGACGAAGTAACTCCAAGATTTTTCCGCGGGAAACGACGATTTCTTGCTGTTTGGTACCTAAAAAAAGAAGAACCTGATCAGCAGCCAAAGATGTAGAAGACTGCCAAAACAAAGCAGCATGTTAGAACTGCTTTGTTTTGACTATGCTGGCTGGGGATGAAGTTGAGCACATCTGGAGAGCACCAGGTTAAGGAATGCTGACTTAGAACATCAACATGCCCTCCTTTGCCATACCTCCTATTGCTGCCCACAAGTCCAAAAGTGCTTTACAGAATGGTTTCCTCCACCTGGAGCAGTTGTGACCACTTTTTACAGAACAGAGAACCTGAGAGCAGTTCTCAAACTACATAATGTGGGCCAAAAATAAGAATGCCAAACTGTGAGATCAATGGCGCAACCACCTGCTTTTCCAAAAGGGCCTTGCTTTGGCATCCTTAAGCATTATGTGCGCCCTGCGCTCCCCTTTTCCTTCGGATCACCTGCACCCAAGGCCACACCATCAGTGCAGGCTGCACGAGTGCCCAACAACTGCCATGCTTACTCTGCCAAACCATACCACAGAAGTTGTTCAGAAGGCCGGGGAGAGCACATGGTGCATAAAGGGGGGAGGGGGAGGCTGCGAGTGTGTGAGAGAGATTGGGGGGAGAAGGTTGTGCATCAAGGAGAGGAGCAGCACCAGCCCAAGCCTTGCTTACCACCAGGTCCTGATTCACCACCACATGCGGCCTTCGTAGGCGAAAGCATTGCCCACACCTGCCTTAAGCTAAGGAAGTGAATACGGTAAGCCAGATCCTTTGCCTTATGTCTGATGGGCCTTGGGCACTTGTTTGCTTGTTTATTTGGCCAGGAAAACTATGACAAAATTCAATTCTCATATGAGGAACATGGGAAGCTGCCATATACTGAGCCAGAGGCTTGGTCCATCGAGCCCAGTACTGTCGACACTGACTGGCAGCAGCAGCTCTCCAGGGTTCCAGGCAGGATTCTTCCCTAGCCCTACTGGAGATGCTGCCGGGGATTGTACCCGGGGACTTCTGCATGCCAAGCAAGGGCTCTCCCACTGAGCCACGGCCCCTCCTTCTAAGAGAACACTCTCCTCCAGCACCTCTGCCACTCTACCCAGAAATGCGGGCATACAGCTGTAGGGAAACTGAACACTGTATAATATAAAAACTGTGTCTAACCTTGCATTAATCTGGTATACAGGCTTGCAGTCAGAATGGAGTTTACCTGAAAAGTTGCCATGGATGGCATAGCTGATGCCAGTGGCTCGTTGCAGAGTTAGATTATAAAGGAACATGGTGCAGATCGGTCGCACGTCACCTCAGCCCACCTATGAGAAACAGAATCGAGCACTTAAAGGCACATTAGTAGTACCAAGTCTACCCATGCACTTAGACATGTTGGCTCAGAAAAACGTTCGGCTTATCGTCGAGGGATATTCCATACAAACATTTCCAGAACTGAAACATCACAAGGTGATTTTTCCCTTCTTAAATAAATAAATTTTCACACAGCAAAATGGTCTTGTGAAAGGATCACCTGTTACAACTGGAAAGGATCACATCCTGAAAATATTGGTTTCCTGGGTGTTTTAAAGTATGTATCAACTTTACCAGGCGGTAGGGGGTACCATTGTTGTTTATTGTTACATTTATATCACACCATTTTTTCCTCTTTCAAGGAGCCCAAGTTGGTTTACCTGGTCCTCTTCCTCCCCATTTTATCCTCACAACAACCCTGTGAGGTAGGTTAGACTGAGAGTCAGCAAGTGGCCCAAAGTCACCCACTGAGCTTCATGGCTGAGTGAGGACTAGAACCCAGATCTCCAGAGTGCCAGTCTAACACGCTAACCACTACGCCACATTGGCTCACCACACTTATGAACCAATGGATACTTTACAAAGAAGTATGGAGCTTCTTTGTGGCAAAGACTGAGAGCTTTGTGGCACCTTAAAGACAAATTTATAATATTATTATTATTATTATTATTATTATTATTATTATTATTTATTTCTTACCCGCCTCTCCACTTAGATGGAGGCGGGGAACAACCATAAATATAAAACACTTAACTAGTTAAAAACATAGTAAATATTATTAAAATATTCTTAAAAACCTTTAAAAACGCTTAAAATTCCACTGGGTAGGTCAGTCTTTATGATCTTTTTAAAAGCCAAGAGACTATCTAGTTGACGAGTGTCCTCCGACAGGCCATTCCACAGTCTGGGAGCAGCAGAAGAGAAGGTCCTCTGGGTAGTACTCGCCAGCCTAGTCTTGGCTGACTGGAGTAAATTCCTCCCAGAGGACCTAAGTGTGCGGAGCGGATTAAACAAGAGAAGGCGCTCCTGCAGGTAACCCGGACCCAAACCATGTAGGGCTTTAAAGGTAGTAACCAACACTTTATACTTTAGAGCCAGTGTGGCGTAGTGGTGAGAGTGTTGGACTGGGACTTGGGAGATCCGGGTTCAAGTCCCCACTCGACCATGAAACTCACTGGGTGACTTTGGGCCAGTCATGGACTCTCAGCCTAACCTACCTCACAGGGTTGTTGTGAGGATAAAACGGAGAGGAGGAGGATTATGTAAGCCGCCTTGGGTTCCTTGCAGGAAAAAAGGTGGGGTATAAATATAATAAATAAATAAATACTTCACCCAGAAACTGATTGGCAGCCAGTGTAATGCTTTTAAAGCTGGTGTAATATGGGCACCTCTAGATGTACCGGTGACCAATCTGGCTGCCATATTTTGCACCAATTGAAGTTTCCGAACTAGGTACAAAGGTAGCCCTATGTACAGCGCTTTGCAGAAGTCAAGCCTTGAAGTTACCAGCACGTGCACTACCGTCTTTAGGTCTTCCAACTCTAGGAAGGGGTGCAGCTGGCGTATCAGCCGGAGCTGGAATAAAGTTTCATGGACTAGTCTGCTTCATCAGATGCATGATGAAGTGTTATCTTAAGTTGCCAGGTAAAGATGGAGAGAAAAAATAGTGATCCAAGAGAAAAGAAATAGGAAAAACACAGATGGGGAGGGAAGGAGGCTGGAGAGGCCTCAGGATAGCTCGTATCCTGTCCACTCCAGTCTCCTCCCCTCCCCCCGGAATGCCCCCTTCTCCCCCTCTCCGAGGTTGCTTTGCTGACCGACTTTGGAGAGAAGCTGGCACAGTTCTTTCCCTTTCCACGCAGACTGTAAAGGGGTGGGGGGCAGAGCTTTGATTCCCAGCTCTGAGGCCAGAGTGCTGTGTCTGACCTCAGATCTGGGAATCGGAAATATCCTACGGCCACTCAAACACTGTCTAGGGGGCACAGGTTTGCTCCCTCCAGCTTTAATATAAATTGTAAGTCTGCAATGTTTACATTTCATTTCCTACTGACATCACTGCTTACACTTTATCTCTACACCTTCCAGCTGATGGACCACTAAAGCTTAAGCCAGTGTTCTCCAACCTTGGGTCCGCAGATGTTTTTGGCCTACAACTCCCAGCATGCCCCAGCCAGCATGCTGGGAGTTGTAGACCAAAAACATCTGCGGACCCAAGGTTGGAGAACACTGGCTTAAACCACAGTAAGTGTAACAATTTCCAGAGGGTCGCCATGTTAGTCTTTTACAGCAAAAACAACAGTGTCTTGTGGTGCCTTAAAGACAAACACATTTAATTTGGCATAAGCTTTTGTGGAGTCCACAAAAACTTACATCAGAATAAATTTGTCAGTTTTTAAAGGTGCCCCAAGACTCTGTTGCCTCCGCTCCACACACCAACTGCTTCCTTAGATGGACAAAGTATGAACAGAAAAAAAAAACCCTCAGGGTTACAGGGTTGCCACTAAAATTTCATTTTCCATTTGCCTGATTTTCCCTGGCCAACTTTTGTCAATTTCCCTGACCACCATTCAAAAATAGCCCCAGGTTAAAAGAATTCATAGGTTACATTAAGTTTTATTAAATGGTTAAAACTACACAAGCACTGAAATTCATTTTTGTTGTTGTTGCAAGACAGTTGTTGCAAGACAGGAGCTTCAATATGAGCTTCTTTAAACATTGGGACTGGGTTCACATCACATGACAACCCACCATGATTTCTAAGCCACAGTGGGTTGTCGTGTCATGCAAACCTGGGATGGGTATAAGTCACCCTGAAAAGCCCTGGCTTGTAGTAGGGTCTGTTTGACCCACAATGGGTTGTTGTGTCACCTGAACCCGGATGACACGACCCATCATGGGTCAACCCGGACTACAAGCGAGCCGCTTGGCAAGAGCAGCAAAATTCGTTGCTGCTCTTGCCAAGTGGCTAGTGGGTGACCGCCATTGCCAGCCACCCCAGAAAGTGGCCAGGAGGCACTTTGGGGTGGCTGGCAAAGGCTTCCCCCACTCCTGCCGTGAACCATTCTGGGCTTGCCGCAGCTTGACTTTTTTCCCCTAAACTTTTTTGGGGGGAGATCGCAAAAGCCGGCTGTCAAGCTGGCTTTCACGATCACCATGGGAGCATCCAAAAGGTGCCCCTCCAAGGACCACTGCAGTACCTTGGAGGGGCTGCCCATGACACCCCCCTTTAAAAAATTTGTACTGTTAATGTGCGCAAATAATTGAGCTCATCTTTTAAAAAATCCAACCTACCAATTTGTGCAGGCAGGTTAGCGTGAGGGGGTCCCTGGGCTAGGCACTGGCCAGGGTGGGTGCCTGCCGGCCAAATCCAGCAAGCACCCACCCTGTACAGTGCCTACCCCAGGACTGCAGGTAAATGCAAGGAGCTGACAGGTTTGACAGGTCTGGACCTGAGAGATCGTGGCTTGTAGAAAAGGGGCTCTTTCCCCCCATTTTGCAGCATGATACCCCGGTTTATTTGAGGGAGATCAGGTGTCCCTAGTGGCCCTCTAGTTTTGCATTGCTAGCATCAGGGGAACCTTCAAAACTGGAAGGGATTCCCACTGACAGGAGGGAGGACTTGGTGTGACACAGCACTGAGAATCCCCCCACATTTTGCTGCTCCCTGAGGTGCTTGCAACTCGGGGTCAATGGCAAAACTTGGGACATGTGATCACACTAACACCCACCTGGGGATCCTGCTGGAAAGGGAGGGCAATTGAGGGGGTGGTCCCCAAAACACCCTTTTCCACATGATCCTCAGGTTTTGGGAGGGAATCTCATGTGCCCCTGGGTTATCCATACTTAGAACAGTAGGGGAGCTCATGAGCACCCCCCCCAAAACCCAGAAGATTCTGCTGCTAAGGGTCCTTCCTACACCCCCATCCCTTTTCCCCATCACTTGCAAAGTGGGTTGTGCAAAGTGCTACAACGTTCATTTTTTGCAGCTACACTTGCTGGGAGACAAACTGTGGCAGGACTGGACTTTACAGCCGGCTAGAAGAAATAATGGCTGGCTACACAGTCCAGCCAGCCACAATCTGGTGACCCCTGTCAAAATATTCACATCTTCAAAATAACTGAAACCGATTCCAGTTTGTTTGAATGCACAAATTACCCAGTTGCAAGAAGCCAGTCAGCTTCTCCAGAATAAAAGAATGCCATCACGTGCGGGTTCATTTTATTCTGTTTTACTGTTAACAACCAGTGTGTGCATCGTTACATTACACTTGTATTTTGCCACTTCTCTACTCCAACTGCCTCAAGTGCAGACTGTCCTCTTGCAGTGGCATCTCAAAAAACCCATTACACAATTATATCTTAATCACAGTTTCCCCGACTTTAGACCAATTTCCATTTCTCTGATTTTTCCAGAAAGTGGCAACTCTTGGTTAAGAGCTCTTATTAATTAGTATTGTCAAGGCACAGTTACCAAGATTCACACACACACACACACACACACACTTACTGCAAACTGCATTGCAACAGAGAAGCATTGTGTATTTTGACAGGTAACTTTAAAAGAAAAAACAAACAGACATTTATAACAAGAACCTGATCAGAAATGGATCCAAGTATCTCCACAATTTATCTCAGAGAAGAGACATGAATTCCGAATCATCATGTCAGGTCAGAGAAAACCGGTTGCACCAAAGACTCAAGTGCCTTCCTCCCAATTGGCACCTAAAAAAGGCTTAGAATCATAGAAAAGTAGAGTTGGAAGGGGCCTACAAGGCCATCGAGTCCAACCCCCTGCTCAATGCAGGAATCCAGGTCAAAGCATCCCTGACAGATGGCAGTCCAGCTTCATTCACTTGTGCGTTGTTGCCAAATGCACAAATCCCGCAATCATTTTAAAACCCGCAGACTCCCTTATACATGCTGGGATGGAGAGAGCGCCACATGTTTCTTCGCCGTCGGATTAGCGCTGGGAACAAAGAGTGACTTACTTCCGAGTAAACATGCAGAGGGTTCTGCTGCAAGTTATTTGTGGAGTCACAAAACATGCTTACCCGAAAAGCAATCCCCGTTTGCAATGGGACTCACTCGGCCTTCCCCGACCTGGCGCCCTCCAGATGTGATGGCCTATATACCTCCCATCATCCCCACCCATGGTGGCTGGGGGTGATGGGAACTGTAGTCCAAAATATCTGGAAGGCGCCAGCTCGGGGCAGGCTTGGGGGCTGCGGCCAAGCACCCAGCCGCCGCCGCCTCCCGCTTGCGCTCGACGCTCTCTCCCTGCTCCCGCCCCGCCCCGCGCTCAGGCCTCGCAGACCCGCCCGCGCCCCTCAGGAAGCGCCGCCATCGCGGCCGCTTGGCGACCAGCCCACAAGGCGGCCCTTCCCCCCATCTTCCCTCCGGGGCCGGGCCTCGGCGGGACGGGATTCGGGGACGTTTACCGGCGGCGCGACGCGGATGGCGACGGATCCCGACGCGGTTTCACTGGCGGCTCAGCGCGCGCTCCGGCTCAGCCATCGTCCAGCGGCTCCCGCGCTCCAAGGTCCTTCCACGCACGCGGCGCGGAAACGAGTGCTGGGCTGTCTTCGCCGTGCCTGAACCAGCTCCGGGGCCGCTGCGTTCAGTGCTAGCCTGACCTCTGCTCCGGGCGGTGAGCCTCGTCCTCGGCGAACCGTCCGCGCCAACGCCCGCCAATCGCGCCTCCGCCGCGCAGGCACCGCCGAAGGCGCCTATACGCAAACGCCGGATGTGACGTGACCGCTGGCAGCAATAGACTGCGGTGTAGAGGTACACGCAACACCGAACGCTGAGTTCCGCCGTGGCGTTCTTTTCCCCCTCCCTCGGCGCGAAGTGGGAGTAGCCCATAGAAAGCACCGGGAATGCGATCGTCTCCCCCCGCAGCTTAGTTCTGGCGGCGGAAGACCGGAGGCCAGTGGCTGTGGCGGCGGCGCCGCCGTGACCATTTTTTTCGAATTTAAAACCAGGACATTTAAAATAGCTTAGCCAGAATGAGTAATAGTTGCTGTCATAGAATATAAGTTGAAAAAATATTGCGGCGTATGCTTATCTTTTTTTTCTTTAAGTGAAAGAATACAATAAAATGTACTTCTTTTATTTATATTATATATTATGAAAGTGATTTTGTGGGGGAAAACAAATATTTGATATGGGTAGATTAGTACATAATTGTATACTTGGGATTTTGGGATCCAAGTAATAAACAAGTGTAGCAGTAAAACAAAATGGTTTTAATAAAAAATGGTACAAAAGTACTTAATCTACATTCCTAATTTTGCTTCTTATATTTTTGTGAAGAGTGGATTGATTTTAATAATTCGTTTTCCTGGATGTTTTTATAAAATTCCATGCAAGTTTGGTTAAAATTATATTTAGGAATTAGCAAACATTTCAAAGTTTCAACATGTAATTGAGTTTTATCACTGGACCAGATATTGTTCATCAAAGAAAAAAGACATTCGGAAGGTGCATGGGTTCCTGGTAAACAGAGACAATATTCTATCAATTTGCCAATATTTTTGTAGGAAACATCATTTTCACTGAAGGCTTTGAATATTTCAATCCATCTGTTCGATACTGGCACAGAATTTTGTCTCCAGTGAGTAATTTTTTCATCTGTAGTAGCGCAGGACAAAGCAGGTTTCATCAAACAGTTCACCTTCTACTAAATTGATTTCAGAAAAATACTGAAGAATGTAATCACTGCAAACTTGGATGTTGTCATGGGTGAGTTTAGTGTTTAACAAAACCCAATTGAATTTTTCGGTATGCTTAATAGGTCCTTCCTATTCCTCTAAATCAATGTTCTCCAACCTTGGGTCCCCAGATGTTTTTGGCCTACAACTCCCAGCATGCCTGGGGACCCAAGGTTGGAGAACACTGATCTAGATATTGAATACTGTACATGTGTCATAAAATTCTACCACTTTTTTTTTAAAATAGCAGGTTTTAATATGCCTTCTTCCTCAAGCTGCTTCAAATTTTGCCGCACCTGTAACGGCAAGAAAACGTTTGCTTTTCTGTCAGCTAATTTTAAGTCACTGTAAATTTTGCTAGTTTCTATAATAGAAATCTGTCTTTCTATTTTCAAAATAGCATTGTGGAACATTGATGACACGTTATGCAAAAAGTAAAGCCAAGACTCTGTCTCTGATAGGGATGTAATTTTTTATTTTGTACTCCTAAACTGTACTGGTTACATCTCACGACTAACCAGATCAATGTCCAAAAAAACAGTATACAGTACTGTATTGGTAAAACCAGTATGTATGATCACCAGTACACTCGCAGGGACGTGACGCCCCCCCCCCCCCCCGCCTGCCCGATTTCCCTGTTCTTTCTGAGTTTAGCTGCAATCCGCACGGGGCGGGGGATGAATGTTGCCAGCACACTATTGTTCCTTCATGAGATGCAAAGTGCTTAGCTGGGCGGCCCTGAACGGCCAGCTATGACCCATTAGCTGCACAAAAGACCTGCTGGTGGTGGAGAGGAGAAGTGCTAGGCGCGGTTTGCTGATCTGGTCAACGCAGCTGCCCACATATTTGAACCTCGCTTGGGGGCGCGGTTCGGGGGACCGTCGCGGCGAGCTCCTGCACTGCAGGCTGCAGCATTAACCGCGACACCCCCGGGGTTGGCTCCGCAAAGGCCCCGCAAGGCCGCCGCCGCCGCCGCGTCGTATCGTAGGGTAGAAGCGGACACGCCCCCTCCCCCCGCCGGAGGACCAAACAGCGGCCCCAGGAACCCGGAAGCTCCGCCTCCGCTCCGGTCGAGCGCGCCTCTTCCCTTTTCGCCCCTCCCGGGACTGCGCGTAGCCGAGATGGCGGATGCGGCAGCGGCAGCGCCCTCCGGGGCGCGGGGAGCGCCGGGCAGCGGTGGCTCGTCGTCGTCCTCGTCGCTCTCCACGGAGCAGCTCCGCGCGCTCGCCGACCTGCCGGACCTGGAGGCCGCCTACAGTCGCCTGTGCGGGGAGGAGGTGCGCTGGCGTCCCGCCGCGGGCCTCTGGAGGTGTGGCGCCGCGGCCAGCCCCCCGAAGGCCAGCCTTCCCCGACCCCCAGCTCCCCTCACCCGCAGCCAGCATGGCCGAGTAGTGCAAGCACGGCCGGGGGCATGGCTGCCCTCACCCCCGGCCCCGGCAGCCACGCCGGCTGGCTGCGGGTGAGGGGAGCTGCCTGCAGTCCAACCCATCCGGAGGCGCCGGGTCAGGGGAGGCCGGCCTAAAATGCCGGGCGAGCCCAGCAAGTACAGGCCGCTCCGTCCGCCACGGCCTGTCGCTGTCAGGAAGCTGAAGGGGCAGCAGCCCTGCCGGGTCCTGGCCTCCATGGTGCGGCGGGGACTGAGCTCCCGCGGGCCGCGGGTGGACCTGCCTCCTCCGCTCCAGGCCCGCCAGCCCTGGCGGCCACAGGCTTCGGCAAGCGTTTCCACAAAGCCGCCCTCGAAGCAGGCTGGCCTTCCCGGGTCAGATGGCCTCCAGGCTTTTGGATGACAACTCCCATCAGCCCCAGCGAATATGGCCAGTAATCAGGAGTGATGGGAGTTGTAGTCCAGAACATCATGCTCTCTTTGAAATGCAGTTACAGTATCCATGTTGCTTGTTGAGTGGTTTAGTTGGCCCCTTGAGTGCTAGTAATTCCCCAAGCTGCCTGTAGTTTGGTCACAACTCCTTGGCAGAGTCTTGAAACCTACGGTAATGTTTGCATCCACAACATGTTGATTCCTGGGGACACATAGATGGGAGAACGTTATGCTAGGAGCTGTCATGCTTCCAGCTGATTCATGGACAGCGAAATAGATTTAACAGAAATGCAAGGCAAGCTGTATAAAAAACACATTTAATGAGCTTTTACATCTATGTATCTGCAAGAATAATTTTCAAAAGTCACCTTTATAGAACCAGTGCAGATGTTTCTGCATCTCAATTACTTGTGCCAAGAACTGCTCACACGAGCACCAGGTTTTCTAATTGTGGAGGAGACAAAAATTGCCACATCTCTCCTCCATACATGTTACACAGCTCATGTGAACAGAACCTTGTGAGCAGTTATCTGCACCGTTAAGCGGGCTGTGTTCAAACCTGGATCAAATCCTGTAGAAACAAGCCATGACATTGGATAAGTTTTGTGAAATTAATTGGGTGACCTCTTGCTGGGTCAGCTGCTGAAGTGGAAAATGCAAGAGTGCGGAAACATAACTCGCTCTCAACTATTTGGAAAGCAACAATGAGCAACCAATATTTGCTATGAGAGCAGAGATCCTGAATCTGCAAGCATCAACTGGCCTTGCTGGATCATTCCAAGATCCATGGATGGCATCTGCCTCAGGAGGCTTACAAGCAAGGTGTGATGGTGGAGCTTACCTCTTTTCTGGTAACAAAGACTCCAAGATTGGTTGGGAGGAAGCACTCTCACTGAAAAGGGGCTGATGTATAAGCAGCTGCAGAATGAGGTGTGTTAGCAACTGTAGAGCATTTTGCTTGTGGATATCACTTGTCTGCTCTCCAGTTAGATTCTAAAGGTATAGTTACTGCGGGTCTTGAAAAGGATCAGGCACAACATCTGAACAGCCCAATCTTGTCTGATCTCAGAAGCTAGGCAGGGTCAGGCCTGGTTAGTACTTGGATGGGTGACCACCTTGGAATACCAGGTGCTGTAGGGCGGGACCAGAGCTCAGTGTGATAGAGCACCTGCTTTGCATGCAGAAGGTCCCACGTTTGATCCCCGGCCTCCAGGTAGGGCTTGGAAAGAATCCTGCCTGAAACCCTGGAGAGCTGCTGTCAGTGTCAATAATACTGGGCTAGATGGACCAATGGTCTGACTCGGTATAAAGCAGCTTCCTATGTTCCCAATGTGAGAATTGATTAAGCCTCCAGCACCATTTTGTTTGTTTTTGTTTTCAGAAAGCAGTGGCAGAAGAACTGGAGATGCTTCTGGAAGAACAGGGAACTATTGAGAGCAAGATGGCTGCCCTTCATCGCATAGGGTTAGTCACATATTGTGTACAATAATAGTGCTGTGTGTCCAGCACTCCAGAGTTGCTGGGAATTGACAGTGGGAAGAACGCCAAATGGATTGTGCTTACACTTGTTGATAATGCTTTCTCCCTGTGTTTCTAGTCCAAACCTGCAGCTGATCGAAGGAGATGCTAAGCAGTTAGCTGGGATGATTACTTTCACCTGCAATCTGGCTGAGAATGTCAGCAGCAAAGTCCGACAGCTTGATCTTGCCAAGGTAAGTAGATTAAATGGGAGCTCTGGGTGCCACGGTGCTGAGGTACAGGTCTGTTTGGTCTGTGATTAAGTGGACCGCTGCTACATGTGACTGTCCACGTGTAAGGGATTGTATCTCCCAGCCCACATCACTCGTTCTTTGATCCATATGTGGGTGTCCTTGCCCCCAGTCTCTTTTTTATGACTTTAGAGGAAGGTGATTGATTTTCCATGCTCTTGCAGAGCAGGCCCTGCTCTGGGCTTTCAAAGGTCCCACAGATGTATTGCAGTTGCTTCACATGAGACCTTTGCCAAATCATTAGGCAGAGAATCACCATGGGAAAGAGTGCTATAGCTGGCTGTTGACTAGAATGAGCTGTAAAACTTGACATTTTAAAGCTTAGTAAATATAAAAAGGGGAGGATAATTACTTAGTACCTTTACACTAAAGATTTTCCCCCCATCGAATACAGGCCTGCCAATTTTACCAGTATAAACCTATGTCACTGATAGTGTTTAGTGACAGTTGTTATGTCCAGTAGGAGTTATGTTTTCTTGCCAGGTGTTCTGCCAGTCACATATCCTCTCAATATCTCACACTCTAGTTGATGATGGTGCCCTCCCAGAGATCCTCAAAGCTTCCAGCTGTCACTTTCCTTCTCTAGTGCTCTCTCAGCAGCAGTTCCTTGCTTTAAAATATCTTTCTCTCTGTGCTGGAGAACAGCCTTCCCCAGCCCGCCGCCCTTCAGATGTTTTGGACCAACCCCAAGCAGCCAGAGCCACCATGGCCAAAGGCCAGGAATGCTGGGAGTTGTAGTCCACCAGGCGGGCACCAAGTTGGGGAAGGCTGCTCTAGAATATTTAGAAGTGAGGAGACAAATGTGTGTACATTCTTGGAAGAATCAATATGAGCTGGAAATCTCTGTGGAGTTTAAATCACTATTCTAGAACATTCTGCCAAGAACAAAGTTGTATATGCTCCTAAGTGTTGAGCGTGGTTGTATTCTATATTGTAACTGTGAGTCAAAAATATTTGAAGTTTTATGCTTAGATCAAAAAATGGTTGACCTGCTTGGTTGTGTGTGTCTCTGCTTACCAGATTCTTGATAGTCTTGGGGTTTGCAGCCCCGGTGCTCCTTACAGTCTGTTTCAAGAACAAATGGGATTGTTGGGGAAGGGAGCCTCGAAGCAGTGCCTGTGGGTGATTGTGTGAAAATGTTCAAGTGCTTAGGAAGTCTTCCGAAGGCGTTTGGCTTTCAACATGCCAGCAGATAGGAATCATCTCTGGACAAGGTTATTTTGCCCACCCTCTGACACTGCTGCTTATGCTGCTGCTTATTTAAAGCTGCACAACTCACCAGTCCTGACCCCGTGAACATTCATTATTAACTTAATTTTGAATATTAAAAATATTAATAAAATATTAATATTTAAAATATTTATTTATTATTTATTTTAATTACGTTTATTAATCGCCCATCTGGCCGGCAACCGGCCACCCTGGGTGATGTACATAGGCTAAAAACAAGATAAAATACATTTAAAACATTACAAATTTTAAAAAAATCTTAACCCACCCCATATTCCTGCCTGAACAGCCAGGTTTTTAATGAGCGGCGGAAGCTCAGCAGAGAGGGGGCATGGCGGAGGTCACTCGGGAGACAGTTCCACAGTACGGGGGCCGCCACAGAAAAGGCCCTCTTCCTTGTCCCCACCAGTCTAGCTGCTCTGGCTGAAGGGACAAGGAGAAGGCCGTCTGTGGCAGATCTTGTTGAGCGGCCTACTTGGTGTTGCTGGAAACGCTCCTTGAGATAGACTGGACCGGAGCCGTATAGGGTTTTAAAGGTCAAAACCAACACCTTGAATTCGGCTCGGCAAGCAACTGGTAGCCAGTGTAGCTCCTTGAGCACTGGCGTGATGTGATCCCGCCGGCGGCTGCCTTTAACCAGGCGAGCCGCCGTGTTCTGTACCAGCTGTAGCTTCTGAACCGTCTTCAAGGGTAACCCCACGTACAGCGCATTACAGTAGTCTAGGCGAGAGGAGACCAAGGCATGAACCACTGATGGGAGCAGATGATTAGGAAGGTAGGGGCGCAGCTGCCATAGCAGATGGAGTTGATACAGCGCTGCCCGGCTCACAGCTGACACCTGAGCCTCCATGGACAGCTGGGAGTCCTAGAGTGACCCCCAAGCTGCGGACCTGGTCCTTCAGGGGTAGATGTACCCCATTCAGCACCAGGTCAACATCCCCTAACCTCCCCTTGTCTCCCACCAGAAGTACCTCGGTTTTGTCGGGGTTCAGCTTTAAAAAATATATTAAGAGCCAGTGTGGCATAGTGGTTAGAGTGTTGGACTGGGACTCGGGAGATGCAGGTTCTAGTCCCCGCTCAGCCATGAAACTCACTGGGTGACTTTGGGCCAGTCACTGACTCTGAGCCTAACCTACCTCACAGGGTTGTTGTGAGGATAAAATGGAGAGGAGGAGGATTCTGTAAGCCACCTTGGGTTCCTTGCAGGAAAAAAGGCGGGGTATAAATATAATAAATAAATAAATAAATAAATAAATAATCTCCCTCCATCTCTCTCTCTCTCTCTCTCTCTCCTTTTAAACAGTTAAAATGGCTTTTGCAGTTGCTGTAGTCCAGCCTTGACGTAACTAAGGCCTGTGTGATCATGGCTGGGATTGTTGGGTCTTGTGAGGGCTCCTCCCTGCTGTGGAGGTGTTTGAGAACTGACACCACCGGAGGCCTTTCTTCTCATCACATGTAGCTTTTGCTGAATGCATGCACATTGCATGCTGGGAGTTGTAGTCCAACACATCTGGAGGGCACCAGGTTAGGGAAGGCTACTCCACACCAGCCCCACGAGCCATACCTGTTCAGTGTGGATTTCTAAGTCATTGGGCTCCTGGCCTGTGTTTACCTCTTCCACTCCCACCTTCACCTATTTTGGAGGAGAGTTAACTGGCAGCTCTTCTTGCAGAACCGCCTCTATCAGGCCATCCAGAGAGCAGATGACATTTTGGACTTGAAGTTCTGCATGGATGGAGTTCAGACAGCCCTGAGGAATGAAGACTATGAACAAGCAGCTGCTCATATTCATCGCTACCTTTCTTTGGACAAGTCAGTCATTGAGCTGAGCAGGCAGGGCCGAGAGGGTATTTAATTCTATATATTTATTTGTATCTTAACTTTCCTCTAAAGAGCTTCCTCTAGAACAGCCCTGTGAGGTCGATTAGGTTGAGACAGAGTAGTTTGCCAAAGGCCATTTGGGGGGGCTTCATTACTCACCAAGGATTTGAGCCCAGGTCTCCTCAGTTGAACTTCAGTACCTCCCTGTGCTCTCAAGGCTCCTCTTACGTATTTGTTTGTACTTCATAGTGAGATCTTCTTTACTCAAATACGAGATCTTCTTTACTCAAAGCGGATTAATAAGAGGCGCAAATAATTGCCTTCACTGATTCACAGGGAAGCAGTCTCAGGAGCTGCATTTTGGGTGTGTAATATTTCTTGCACATTGTAGCGGTTTATAGGGGGCTTATTAGGTTGATTAGGGACTGCTGGTATTCTTACCAAAAGCACATCTTTAGAATCTAGTTTAAGATTGCCCCTCTTGTGTTAAAGCATTTGGCCTATAGGAAATCCTGCAAATTGTCAACTACCGGTATTTAAAAATAACCACCACCAAGTTTCTAGTCTCTGTGAGTTGCCCAGAAAAATCTGAATATCTTTGCACATTTGTTGAGTATTGGCATTGGAGGGAGTATAGCTGGGACTTCCAAATGTTGAGGAAGTGGGTAATACCACAACTTTGAGATGTACTCTCAGGCTTTCCTCAAGGTTCCCAGTTTATGCTCTCAGCACGTATTTGCATTATTTTTTTAAGTAAAAATGAACACCCACACCCACATATTTGTCACAACAAATTCTGCCTAATTTTCTGATACTTCCATTCCAATTTCCAGTGTTGGGAGATTGAAACGGTATTGAAAGCATCTCTCCTTTCTGGGCAGGCAACATCATTGAGGCCAACCTGAAGCTCCTGCAGGAGGCAGAGCAGCGCTTGAAGGCCATTGTGGCCGAGAAATTCGACATTGCCACAAAGCAGGAAGACCTGCCCCAAGTGGAGCGCTTTTTCAAGATCTTCCCCCTGCTGGGCTTGCACGAAGAAGGGCTAAGCAACTTCTCCGAGTACCTCTGTAAACAAGTAAGTGTATTTGCAGGGCTGGTGGATGGAGTGGCAGCTGCGGACGAGGTGTGCTCTAGGAGTCCAGGGTCCTGGGCTCGTGCAGATCCGTGTGCGCCGGCTTCCCCACCTCACACTTCCATGCTAAAGCAAGAATGTCAGGATTGGGGCGGTGGGGACTGTGCACTGTTGGGGGCAGGGCCAGAGCTGCAGCAGCCCCACGCCCCCTTTCTCACGGGAGCAACATGTGAAGGGGGGAGCTCTTGTAGTCATCACCAGTTGCACTGACTTCTGTGCGGCTGCACGCAGATGGGCGCAAAATAGGACTTGAGCAGCTCCGCCTTTTTTGGCACACATTAGCAGTTCACCATTTTCACTGAGCGGTGGCCTATCATGTCCTTCCTCTGGCTTCGGGGACACCTGAGCAAGCCCTTTTGGTTGCTGCTCTTAGCGCCCCTCGCCAGACTCCGCTTGTTCTGAGCTTCAGCTTTCCTGACACTGCCCCTACAAGTCTGGGCTACTTGTCTTGGTGACCTGTCCCTCGCTCCATTTCGTACTCATGTCCTTCTTTATTTTCAACTCCACACTAAGCTTTTTGTGCAGCCACATGGGTTTTTTTCAATGTCTCCCATTTTTCTTCCTTATTGGAATAGTTTGTGATTGTGCCTTGTAGGGATGTGTGCGGAGTTCGATTGGGGGGTGGAAGTCTGGTGAACTTGCTGGGCTCGACCCCCCGAGCTCCGCTTGTCCTACCTTTTCCCCAGCTCGACTCACGTTCTCACAAGCCGAGCCAGGGAAGCGACTTCCGGGTCCCCGGCGCTACGTGGTTTGCATAGAAAACACCCTAATTTGCGCAAATTCAGCAGTTTTCAATGTAGTGCCGGGGACCCGGAAGTCTGGCAAGTGCCTCAGCTGGTGCTTGTGCTCGGCTCGTGCAGCGGGAGCATTCGGCTAGCGCGCCGCGAGTTGAGTGTCGGCTGGATCACCCATCCCTAGGCCCTTGAGTAACTCCTGCTCAGGAACTCCCGCCCATCTTGGGCTCCTTCCCTCATTACTATATTTAGCCACGGAATTCTAGCTACCATTTCTCTGAGCTTATTAAAATTGGCTTTCCTGAAATCCAAGGTGCATGTTTGACCACACTCACCTTTAGCTTTCCACAAGATCAGGAATTCTGGCATTACAGAGTCTTTTTTGAATCTATTTTTTATTAACATCTACATTCCATCTTTTTTCCTCTTGCAAGGAACCCAAGGCGGCATACACGGTCGTCCTCCTCTCCCATTTTGTCCTCACAATGACCCTGTGAGGTTGGTTAGGCTGAGAGTCTGTGACTGACCCAAAGTCAACCAGTGAGCTTCATGGCTGAGTGGGGACTAGAACCCGGATCTCCCGAGTCCCAGTCCAACACTCTCACCACTACTGCCACACTGGCTCTTTCCCCTCAGAGTTCCTGCTTCTTTAATCTCACTGACCAGCTCTTCCCTATCGGTGAAGATCAAATCAAGGAAAGAGGGAGTTGTCCAGCGTGGCATCTCAGGAATCTGTTGGAGTTCCACGCTTAATGAAGTTTGTCTCCCAGTAGATATCAGGATTGTTAGAAGTCCCCCATAACTACTAATTCTTGGTTCCTTGTTCCAGGAAAGCATCAGTAAGTTGATGCATAATAAAGTGGTGAGGGGATGAAAAGGGGCAGCCTTCTGACAAGGGTGCCTTTGAATGGATTAGTAACAAAGCCGCCTGAAGGCTGTAGTTCCTTTCAGGTCGCTAATAAAGCAGAAGAGAACCTGCAGTTGGTGATGAAGACAGACATGAGTGACCGTAGAGCTGCTGTCATCTTTGCAGACACGCTGACTCTCCTCTTCGAAGGTAATCCTGTGCCGCCTTTCTGAATGCCTGGCCCTATCACCCTGATAGGCTGAAAATGCTTCATGCAAAACCTTCCATGTGTCTTGATTTTTAATAGGGATGTCAGAGAAATCCAAACCAGATTCAAATTACTTTGGATTTCTAGTAATTCAACTCATGGATTCTACAGCGGACCGGCATCTTCCTAGTTGTGCAGATTTGCATGCCATATTTTTACTTTCTGGAATTGTATGCAAATTTAATTATACGGAAATACAAAAAGTTACTGGAAAATATACTAGTAGATACCTTTAAAAAAAAAACCCAAAACCCACAACATTTTATTAATCTCTGATCTCTCTTCAGCCTCCACTGTGTAGCACTCTTTTCTGTGTGCTCTGCTCATTGATTGTACGCTGAGCTAAGAAAAATACACAAAATGATACGTGCCAGTGAAATTTATGTAAATTGCAGAGGCCTTTTTTGTGGGCTTTTCCAAATGGGGAAAAAATTCCATTCTGTCAATGAGCAGACAGTGGAGTGAAAGATGCCTGACAATCTGTGAAACACGTGGAACGGGTTAAGCAAAATCCATACATCCCTGCTTCTGAGTTCCTCCGCTAAAATGTTCCCGTTTGCATGGCTGGAATTTAAGTGAGGGCAAGCTCTACTTGCCGCCATCACTGGGCATTTGCCACAGTGGACTTTGGCCTCTGCTCTTCGCCTGCAGTTCTGTCTTGAGGGGAAGCAGACACCATCCAAGTGCATGCGTAAAAGCCCTGTTGTTGGGTCGTATAAGTTAAGTAAATAAAAATAAAAATGAACTGAATTAATTAAAAAACTAGATACTGTAAATGACTGTGCCCTAGAGCGACCATGGAATGGCTTACGCTGGCTCAGCTTGTTTGAGCGTGGAAAGCTAAGCAGGGTCAAGCCTGGTTGTTACTTGGATGGGAGACCCCTCCTCTAGTTCCTGCATTGAGCAGGGGGTTGGACTCGATAGCCTTGTAGGCTCCTTCCAACTCTATGATCTATGAAATCTATGAAACCAGATGAAGACAACCCTGGACTTAATCCTAAGTGATATCCGGGACCTAATGTGAGATGTCAGTGTTGTTTGGCCAATTGAAATCAGTGACCAGAGTGCTATCAACTTTAATTTATATGTAATTAGAAAATTGCCAAGTAAGTCCAACAGGGTCATAGGAATCTTCTCTAAAATGAGGGAACTGGTAAAAAGAAAGGGGGAGTCAACAGAGTTAAATATCTCCATAATTCTTACTCAAAACCACAATAATAGAAGCTCAGCTAGAATGTATACCACAAGTCAGGAAAGGTAGCACCAAATCCAAGAGGTCACCAACATGGTTAACGAGCAAGGTCAAGAAAGCCATTAGAGAAAAGAAGGCCTCCTTCAGAAAATGGAAGTCTTGCCCAAATGAGGAGACCAAAAAGGAACACAAACTTGCACAAAGGAAATGCAAGCAGACAATAAGAAATGCAAAAAAGCATTTTAAGGAGCATATCACTAATAACATCAAGGCCAACAAGAAATAATTCTTTAAATATATCAGAAGCAGGAAACCAGCTGGTAAGGCAGTTGGTCTGTTGGATGCCAACAGAGTAAAAAGAGTAAAAGGAAGATAAGGAGATTGCGGAGAAGCTGAATGAATTATTTTCATCAGTCTTCACTGCAAAAGATAGGTGCCTGAACTGATGTTTTCAGGAAAGGGTGTGAGGAATTGAGGCAAATGGCATTGACAAGAGATGAAGTTGTTGACCTTATTGACAAATTGAAAACAAACCAATCACTGGGCCCAGATAATATCCATCTGGGAGTTCTTAAGGAACTTAAATGTAAAATTGCTGATCTTCTAACAAAAATATGTAAGGTCACCCTCTGTACTAGACTAGAGGACTGGAAAGTGGCCATTGTAACACCAATTTTTAAAAAGGATTCTGGGGGTGGGTGGGCGGGCGGGCAGGATCCAGGAAATGAAAGGCCAGTTTTAGTTTAATGGAGTTTCCAGGTAAATTGCTGGAAAGCATTATTAAAGATTAAATTATTAAGCATATAGAAGGACAAACCCTGCTGAAAAAGAATCAACAAGGCTTCTGCAAAGGTAAGTCTTGCCTGGCTAACCAGATTTGTTTGAGAGAGTCAACAAGCAGGTAGGGATGGTCTGGTAGATATTGACTTGGTTCACGCATAACACTAACCATAACCCATGGTTTATTGCCCTGCAGTTTGCAGTGGAGCTGCAATTTGTCTGGTAGATGATCGAACAAACTGTGGTTTGTTTTCTCAATCTCATGATTGTCTGTTTCCCTCCTCCTTCGCCTGCTCCCTCCCTATATCTCAAATGGCTTTGAGCCGCATGTAGAGCGGCTGGTTTTTTTTTTTTTTTGCTGCTCTTGCCCACTGCCTCTATTCTGGCAAAACACTCCATGGTTATGGGTTCACATGTAACAACAACCCATGGTTTAAACAACCCAAGAGTTCACAACCCAACAACAAACCATGGGTCTCTTTCTGGGTTGTTCATGGTTAACAAACCATAGTTTGTTAGCGCAGCTGGGTTTGCACATTATGACAACCCAGCATTCAACAACCCATGGGTTAAATAAACCATGGATTTGCATTATGTGCAAACCAGGTCATTGTTTACTTGGACTTCCAAAAGGCTTTTGACAAAATCCCTCACCCAAAACTCCTGAGCAAACTTAGCAGTCATGGGATTAGAAAAGTGGTCCTCTTATAGATTGGTAACTGGTTAAAGAACAGAAAGCATAGAAAGTAGGAATAAAAGATCAATTATCACAATGGAGGGATGTAAACAGTGAGACCCTCCAAGGATGTGTATTGAGACCGGAGGTTTTTAACTTGTTCATAAATTATCTATAATTGGGTCAGTAGTGGGAAAATACAGACCCAACGTGGAGCTGCTGTGAAAAAAGCAAATTCCATGTCGAGCATGATTAGAAAAGGAACACAAAATACAACTGCCAAATACTATAATGCTGTTATACAAATTCATGGTGCAACAACACTTGGAATACTATACACAGTTCCAGTCACTGCACCTGAAAAAAATATATTGTAGAGCTGGAAAAAGTGCAGAAAAATGATCAAGGGGCTGGTGCAACTCCCCTCTGAGGAAAGGATGCAACATTTGGGACTTCTTAGCTTAGAAAAAAGGCAAGTATGTGGGGGACATGATAGAGGTGTATACAGTTATGCATGATGTGGAGAAAGTGGATAGGGAGAGGTTTTTCTCCCTCATAAAATCTGGGAGCATCCAATGAAGTTGAATAGTGGGAGACTCAGGACAGACAAAAGGAAGTACTGTACTTCTTCACATGGCTCATACTTAAACTACAGAATTCGCTATCATAAGATGTAACAGGCCCAACATGGACAGCTTCAAAAGACAAATTCATGGAGAATAAGGCTATCAATAGCTGCTAGTCATGATGGCTATGTATTACCTCCAGCATCAGTGGCAGTATGCCTCTATATACCAGTTGTGGGAACATGAGCAGGAGGATGCTATTGCATGTCCTACTTGTGGGCTTCCCATTGGCAGCTTGTTGGCCACTGTGAGAGCGGAATGCTGGACTCATGGCTTTTCTTATGTTCTTAACATAAGAACACTGGCTAACATTCCAGTCAAAATGTATTACAGCATCCCCCAAACCCTTTGGAAGCACCTTACCCTGTGTTTGAAACCAAGGAAGGAACAAAGCAAACTTCCTTAGGGAGGGAGTTCCACAACTTGGGTGACACCACAGGAAAGGCCCTGTCCCACGATTCCTGTGAGAGCTGGACTGACCCGGGTTCAAAAGCTTCTCTAGCCAATGACCCTCAGTCCCAGTCACGCAGGCGGAAGGAGGAGATAACAGCAGTTAATAAAGATTAAAGAGTTTATTTGTAAGACCCAATTACATGGGATTAAGGCAAACAATGCATCTCTTACTCACTACATTATTGCAGATACAAATCCAATACCCCAGTGGTAAGGCTAGATGAAGTGAAGTCCAGAACAAGAGACATGTCGAGTCGAGACGAGCAAGACAGCAAGTGAGAGGAGAAGAGAAGTGAAAGCTATCAACAAGTGTGTTAGCTTTATACCACTAGACCTGTACCTATAAATAGGATATTACTCACCCCAGTTGTATAACCTATTCATCAACATGTTTACCCCAAATCTGTCCCAAGGCTGCTGAGTCATATCACCTTGAGACTATGTCTGGTGACCGGAGCCTTGTGTACTTCATCTCAAGAGACAACCTCCATGTCAGGTGATAATCCTGATGTCAGGTGGTAATCTCGTTCTGCCTATGCAAAACCTAACAATTCCACCCATAAAGCTTTGCAAGTTTTGTTTTGTTTGCCCTGGTGCTTTGGGGTCTGGTGTTCCCCTCTGCACCATGTCATAGAGCGAGACTGAGGGGAGTAGTTCATCTGGATCGCGGGTGAGCCTCCTGTGGAGAGAAAGCTAGCACAGACAACCCCCCTCCCAGTTCAGTCAGCAAAGACTCTGCCTAGGGCAGAAACAGTCCGTCTGTGTAGCCTGGCCATCTGCATACATTCACCTCCATGGGACCATCTACTCATCCCCCAGTAGCTCAACAACCCTCGGGCACAGGAAGGGCGCCAAGTGCCCGGCAGTCTCAAAGAGCTGCCAAGTACCCAGGGCACAGAGAAGGTGACTCAGCTCCGGTTAACCCTTTCCGCCCCAAACCCGCGCAAAGGACCGGCTGCGGTCCTTTACACCTCCACTTGATTATATTTCCCTGTTTTACAAAGGAATTGTGGAAATCGGCCTGCCACAGGCCGTGTCCAGATCCAGTGACACAGCACAGCCTAAGCCTGGCAAGCAAGGAACTGTAACTGAGATGCTGGGGCTGGTGGATAGTTCTGAGTTTTTGGCCCGGTGCCTGTCCTTGACCTCCCTCTTCATGGTCAGGATGGGATGAGTGGCTCTCAGGATTGCTGTGCAGCAGGGCTATCTCCTGGGCTGTCGTAAATCCGCCCAGTGTCAAGCTAAGCCGTCGTCGTTATCAGTCCAAGGGTCGATGTCCGAAAAGCAGCAAACAAACCAGTTCAGGAGCAGGCAAAAGCGTTGTCAAGGTCGTTCTGAGGTTCAGAGGCACAAGTCTGAGTTCGGGGGTGTCAAGGCGTCTGGCTGAAGCTGTATAAGCAACCAATTGCTTCCAGCATCTGAGTGTGCTTGGGACCTGCCTTTTGAGCAGGCGCTGATTGGCAAGGCTGCCCAGCTGGGTCAGGCTGCACTTAGCCTGACCCCGCCCCAAACACACTCCGGCACGGCTGGTCTCCGTCTGACCCACTGGAGGCACAACGTGGGCCCCTGTGCTTTCTTGCAGGAATTGCCCGCGTTGTGGAGACCCATCAACCCATCGTGGAGACCTACTACGGGCCTGGCAGGCTTTACACATTAATCAAGCACCTACAGACAGAATGTGACCGACAGGTAGAGAAGATTGTAGACAAGTTTATCGAACAGAGAGACTATCACAGACAGGTGAGAGATGTCTCAGTGTGGGCTTGCGTGTGCCCCATGAGTCCACTCCGCTGATTCGCATCCTCCCTCCTCGCTGCTGAGCGCTGGAAACAGTGGCGCGTGCCAGTCTGGTGCTCATCTGTTCCTAACACTAATCAGCTTGGCAGCAAGGGGAGGTGCATGATGGGATTGCCGCAATCCCTCCACCCCTCCCTGCTGTATGTGCGTGCGTGTGTATGAGAGCGTGAGAAAGAGAAAGTGGGAGGGGGGGATAACCCTTCCAACACTGGCATGTGGCCCCTGACCTGCCTTCTACCGCTGCATGTGTGCCTCGGGTGCAAAAGGGTTGCCCACCTCTGTTTTAGCCTCTTGGCATAGATACTATATTTAAAATGGCTGCCTTACACTAAAGCAACCCAGATTTGGTCCCAAGATCTGGGAGGTGCCAGAGGGGCTTGCCTGAGACTACGCAACCTCTGCAACACACGTCAGACTCCACGAGATGGTCCTTGTTCAGGTTCCCCAGGATTGCAGCCCCATTAATGTCCAAACCATCACAAGGATGCCAGGCACAATTCCCTTCCCATCTGCCAAATGGGAATGTCTCCGGGCTCCTCTTTAGCTTCCACGCAGAAGCATGTCTCCGCCTGCAGCCACACCGCTCCCTCAGCAACCCCAGACAGCTCCCTGCCCTCCTCTGTGCCTAGAATAAGAGGGAAGGCCTTTGGCACCAGAGACTGTGCGACTTCTGTGTTTTCCAGGTCTGCTTTGGACTCTGGCACACTGCATACACTGACGGATGAATAAATCTGTGTATTCCTGCTTCCCAACTCAACCGTGTGTCAGTTAAGCTGACGTGTCCAAGCCACGCAGGAGCTTCATGGCCCAGCAGATCCTTGCACTGGCTCTCCTGTATTCAGACGCTGACCGCTGCAGTCCCCTGGCACCCTCAGCCATACTTGAAGTAGCTCCTTAAATGCTGGACTATTTCCCTGTGGACTTCTGCCCAACGTAGCAAATGCTGTTTGGGTTTGGATGCTTCCTTAAAATGCCATCTGCCGAGGTCCTTCTGTTCCTGGATTCTCCCCTTGCTGGGGAATGCAGGTTTTTCTCTGAGGTGGCCGTTCTATTGCACACTCGCAGCTCTCCCTCCTCTAGCTGCTGCCCTGTTGTTGCTCCAGCAGGAGGCAGCTGGTAATTTGGGATTCATCACGGGGAAAGGAAGAGGTTTTCGAAGGCTCTTTTCTTTTTATGCTTGCAGTTTCAATATGTTCAGAACAGCATGATGAGGAGTTCAGCTGCAGAAAAGATTGAGCCAAGGTATGACACCAAAAATGGCCGCCTCCTTTTCTTTTTTCTACTCTTCAGATACACTTCCCGCTCATAAATGTTGAACAGTCTAGAGGAAGGAAGGTCCTTTCTCCTTGGGGGAAATTGATAACAATCCTGGCCTTATTGCAGTCCTGGCCTTATTGCAGAGTGGAGTGGGAATAGGGCATTCTTCCTACAAGTTGCTATCCAGTGGGCCAGTCACTGGGGTGCTCTCCCTCTCTGCCCACTAGGGGGCAGCTTCTTTCAGGGGAGGTCTTGGCTGGCAGCTGGATTAGGAAGTGCCTCTTGCTTCTTCCCGGGAGCCAGCTTTTCTCCTGTTCTTGTAGCCATGTGTGAGTGAGCACGTCGAATGCAAAGTGGAAAGAGAAAAGGAAGCAGCAGTTTAAAATAAGCTGTCCTGACTAATGCATATGCATCAGAAGGGTAGGATATGCATTCTCCAATGAAGAAGTAGGAGTTCAAAATTGTGAGGATAGGCAGGCAAGGAGGTTGTGATGCTGCATACAGTGATGTCTTGAACAGCAGTCAGCACATGCCTAGTGCAGCCACATACATCGTGGCGCAGTGGTGAGAGTGCTGGGCTGGGACTCGGGAAATGTTCAGGTCCCTGCTTGGCCATGAAACTCACTGGGTGACTTTGGGCCAGTCACGGTCTCTTAGCCTAACCTACCTCACAGGGTTATTGTGAGGATAAAATGGAGAGGAAGAGGAGGATTATGTAAGCCGCCTTGGGTTCCTTGCAGGAAAAAAGGTGGGGTATAAATATAATAAATAAAATAAATAACAACTGGCATTTGAGTGTTCATGCCACTTTGGGTACATTATTTCCCTCATTATGACAACAGTCCCACATGGTATGTCAGCAGGTGTGAGGGGTGTGAGTGTGGCTTGCCTGAAGCCTTCACGTGCGTTCATGGCTGACAGGACGCTTGAACTGGGGGCTCCCCTGCTTGCACTCTTAGCCATAGTCCTACACTAAAGGTGCCAGAGACAGTCATGCTCGTTGGGGTAATATCTGCAGCGGGTCAGCAGCTGGTGGTACCGGCCGGGGTACGGGCGATACAGGCCTGTGGCTCACGCTGGCTCCGCTTGTCTGAGTGTGGAAAGCTAAGCAGGGTCAGGCCTGGTTATTACTTAGATGGGAGACCCCTCCTCTAGTTTCCTGCATTGAGCAGGGGGTTGGACTCGATGGCCTTGTAGGCCCCTTCCAACTCTATGATCTATGAATCTATGATACGGGATTTCCCCGAAGTGGATGCTGCTGCTGAGACAGCCCTATCCAGCTGGTTCCGCGAGGGCTGTGCCACCCTCGGGGATAATCCACAGGACCTGGCAAGACCGTTGGCCTTTATTTTCTCTGCTTGAAATGTTCAATGCAGAGAAAAGAATCAAATGCAAGTTTGGAAACTGCTTTGGAAAGGAAGAGCGGGTGGCTGTGGGTGGCTATTCCATTTTAGCCCTTGTGTTGCTGCTGGGTAAAGGGCTTAAAGTCAGGGCTCAAGGCCATAAGGCTTGTCTTCTGTAGGAGTTTATCTCGGGGCATTGCTAAGCGGAAGTTGATTCAGTCAGCAAATGACTTGCAGACGGTGCTGAGGATATCTGGGAATTCTTTTAGATGCCGCACCCAAATGGACAGTTGTTAACCCATTCTTTTGTGGGAGTCTCAGTGTCTTCCCTCAAGCTTGTGTTTCTCTTGTGAGGTTCACATTTTTTCCAGCGCTGATTAACAAAACTTCAACCAGCGTCATGAGGGGAAATGACAGTAGCAAAACTCAGGACTGGTCTTATGGTCACAGGATAGCTCATTGCTGTACACTTTAAAATTTGGAATTGCAAACATAAGGACTAGAAACATCAATTACATATGAAAGCATCAGGATTCAGGATTGCAACAAGTGCTAGTAAGCTGCCCAGATGTTTCTCAGAAGTTCTGCCATTTGGGATTTGTTTCAGATGAGAAGCAGTATATAAATGATGATGGTGATAATCGCAGTCACATTTGTTGTGTCCTTTTCTGTGACTGTGCTTTTGACCTTCACTTTGCATCCCATAGGGAACTTGACCCTATCTTAACAGAGGTCACCTTGATGAACGCACGGAGTGAGCTGTATCTGAGATTCATTCGGAGGCGCATCATCTCCGATTTTGAGGTGGGAGATTCCATGGTCTCAGAGGAGGTGAAGGAAGGTAAAAGCCTCTAATGTTTGCTGCACGGCCTAAACTTGGAGGCTTAGTTTGATTTGGGAGTGGCTTGGTTTACTGCTTAATGGCTCTGGATTCCTTTGCTGGCTGCACTTCGTAGGCCCTAATCAGGCAGGATTGCGCTCTATGTACAACTTCTGGAAGCATCTTCGGAGGGCTTAAATCTGTTGGGTTTTGCATAGGCAGAACGAGATTACCACCTGTCATCGAGATTATCACCTGACCTGGTGGGTGTCTCTTGAGTTCAAGTACACAAGGTCTCTAGTCACGAGACATAGTCTCGAGATGATATGACTCAGCAACCTTGGACAGGTTTGGAATCAACATGTTGATGAATAGGTTATACAACTGGGGTGAGTAATATCCTATTTATAGGTGGTATAAAGCTAAAACACTTGCTGATAGCTTCACTCCTTCTCCTTCTCCTCTCGTCACTCGACATGTATTGTTCTGGACTTCACTTCATCTAGCCTTACCACTGGGGTATTGGATTTGTATCTGCAATGATGTAGTGAGTAGGAGATGCATTGCTTGCCTTAATCCCATGTAATTGGGTCTTACAAATAAACTCTTTAATCTTTATTAACTGCTGTTATCTCCTCCTTCCGCCTGCGTGACTGGGACTGAGGGTCACTGGCTAGGGAAGCTTTTGAACCCGGGTCAGTCCAGCTCTCACATCTGGTTATGGGCCCAGATCACCAGAGATAAGCCTGATGGTTATCTCAGATGGGCAGATAAGCCCACAGAGACGCAGTACGGAGAAATTCGGCAGTTATAGAGTTAAAGGATTTGTTTACTATTTGTAAGAACGGTTTGTAAATAAACCGGGAAGGCGATGTATGTTGCTAAAGCTGGGTGCTGATAACAGCGGCTTGGAATGCAGCACAACTGAAGAATGCAGAGACAGAGAGACGAAGGATTTTTCGTTTTGAAAGCAGCTGGAACGGAGGTGCCAGGCTTGGCAAATCCAAGGCTACAGACTGTGAAAAGAAGCTGGAACGGAGGTGCCAGGTTCGGGCAGCTACTAGGTTGAAAAGTGAACAACGCTGGACACAAGGATTTCGTTTTCCACAGCTTGCTGGAGTGATTGTCAAGGAGCTGTATCGGGCAAGGAAATATCTCCAGGAGGCTCTGTGTCTACTCATTTGAGTCAAGGCTACAGGCAGGAGGATCATATTTCTTTTACAGTTTGCTTCTTCGCTCAGCAGCGGATCAGCTATCTTTTGCATTGTATCAACAAGTGGCTTGGATTACAAATGCGTGGATTACGTCTGACGTGGGTAAAGCGTCTGGAGCGTCATCTCACAGCAAAGTTACGTGTGACAGAAACGTATCTTGGGAAACTTGATACTACACGAGAGGCTGTATCAAACCAGCGGAGGCGTGGTTTTAAAACAGCAGGAGAAAAACAGCGCGGCAGTTTTTGAAAGAGAAAGCTGTGCTTAAAATGGGAAGCTGTTCTTCATTTTCTTCATGTGGGATCACAGAAGAAAGGAGCTTGAAATCAGCAGGGGTGCTGCTGATGGGAAAAACTTTGTGTTTTAACCCAGGACATAACAGAATGGACATTATTTTGTTGTGAGCAGAAGCAGTGGATTGTTTAAACGAAGCTATCTGTGTTGGACATGAATAAGCAGAAGGAGGACTATGCAAATGGTCAGGAGTTTAACAGTCATGTTTTTGGAAATGTATTTCTTGAAAGTTGGATAACTTGGATTCAAGAAAGTGTAATATATGCTCTGAAATGTCAGGAAATGTAGTGAATATATATATGACTTATGACTGCCCATCTGAGATAACCATCAGGCTTATCTCTGGTGATCTGGGCCCATAACCAGATGTGAGAGCTGGACTGACCCGGGTTCAAAAGCTTCCCTAGCCAGTGACCCTCTGTCCCAGTCACGCAGGCGGAAGGAGGAGATAACAGCAATTAATAAAGATTAAAGAGTTTATTTGTAAGACCCAATTACATGGGATTAAGGCAATCAATGCATCTCTTACTCACTACATCATTGCAGATACAAATCCAATACCCAGTGGTAAGGCTAGATGAAGTGAAGTCCAGAACAAGACAAGTCGAGTGAGACGAGAGGAGTAAGAAAGTGAAGCTGTCAACAAGTGTGTCAGCTTTATACCACAGACCCTGTACCTATAAATAGGATATTACTCACCCCAGTTGTATAACCTATTCATCAACATGTTTACCCCAAATCTGTCCAAGGTTGCTGAGTCATATCACCTTGAGACTATGTCTGGTGACCGGAGCCTTGTGTACTTCATCTCAAGAGACAACCTCCATGTCAGGTGATAATCCTGATGTCAGGTGGTAATCTCGTTCTGCCTATGCAAAACCTAACGGGGGGGGGGGCAAAGGCAAAAGCAAAAGGAGAAGGTCCAAAATACAAGAAATTCCCACATGTTTTAGCTTAAAGTTCTTACTGCCATTAATTAAGGCTTAGAAGAGGCTTTTCAACCCTTTAGAACGTGGTGGGCGGGACATGCAAAAGCCGGGAATCCCCAGTAGGGTGGGCAACCATGGGGAGGGGGTGTGGCCATCTGGGGAGCACTGTAGGGTCGGGTTGGGACCCAGCTGGGCTGGATTTGGCCTGCAGGCCTGAGGTTCAATGCCTCTGCTTTAGAAGAAGCCTGAGCAGCCCTGAACACCCCGGTCTCATCTGATCTTGGAAACTAAGCTGGGTCGGGCCTGGTTAGTACTCGGACGGGTGACCGCCTTGGAATACCAGGTGCTGTAGGGGAGGGACCAGAGCTCAGTGTGAGAGAGCCCCTGCTTTGCATGCAGGAGGTGCCAGGTTTGAACCTCGACCTCCAGGTACGGCTTGGAGAGAATCCTGCCTGAAACCCTGGAGAGCTGCTGCCAGTCAGTGTCAACAATACTAGGCTAGATGGACCAATGGTCTGACTCAGTATGAGGCAGCTTCTTATGTTCCTAAGCCTGACAGACATGCCCAGAAGCACCCTGAAACACACACCCGGAGCCTCCAATTTCTGGAATGGAGAAAACCATAGTGCTATTCTGTTGTAACTTGATGTATTTGTTGCTAATACAGGCGGCACAGGACTCTTCCTTTTATTATTATTATATTTATCAATCGCCCATCTGGCCGGTCACCCGGCCACCCTGGGCGATGTACAACCAAAATACAACAAAACACAATAAAATATAATAATTAAAACAATATAAAAAATTCTTATTAAAAACCTAACCCACCCCATATTCCCGCCTGAACAGCCATGTTTTTAATGCACGGCGGAAGCTCATCACGGAGGGGGCATGGCGAAGGTCACTAGGGAGGGAGTTCCATAATGTGGGGGCCGCCACAGAGAAGGCCCTCTTCCTAGTCCCCACCAGCCTGGCTGCTCTGGCTGATGGGATAAGGAGAAGGCCGTCCGTGGCAGACCTTGTTTTTAGGGTGATCCTTGTTTTTAGGGTGATCCTGATCACGCAGGGACTGTGCTTTCCGTCTTCCTGTGTATACAGAATAGTCCCCAGGCTTTTCTCCGGGCTCAGTATCATAACAGCCAGGCTCACTGAGGACTGACAGGCCTTTGCTTCCACCTTGCAGAGAGGAACATCTGTGATGCAGGGAGGAACAGAGCCAAAGGCCCTTTTGCCCTCCGCCGCTGATCACCAGTGGCAACCGGCACGTGGGCTGAGGTGTCCGTGTGTGCCTTGTGAATTGCTGTTTGACCGGCAGCTGTTTTCCCTGAGCTTTGCTTTGTCTTCCCTGGGTATACCCACAGTGGCCCAAGCCCTGCTGTCCTTCACAGCGCCCTGACACCTCTCTCCCTTTGGTGCTGTGGTCCTGCCATGAAGGCCATGTGGCAACCAACTGGGCTGTGGAGGTGGCTCACAACTGCTAAGAATGATTATTGGGAAATATTAAGAGTTTCCTGCTCATTTATTTACGGATATGCAGTCCATAGCAGGAGGCCATAGCAACACAGCATCCCCAGGATCTCATGAGTTGTGACATGTACCTGATACCGGCTGCCTAATTTATTCTGAGCACTGAATTTGAGTTTCCTTGATGCAGAATTTGGATTTGTTTGTTTTGGCCACCGTCTCAATCCTGCTTGTATTTAGTTTCCCCCACCCCCAACTTCCCTAAATCTGTTAATTGTAGGACAACGTGACTGAGTGTAGGAAGCTGCCGTTGCACAAAAGGACCCGAGTTGGTCGCCTCTTTCTAAATCCAGGGCATGGTTCTTGGTTGCACTCCACAGAGCACCAGAAGTGCCTGGACAAGCTGCTCCACAACTGCTTACTGAGCTGTGCCATGCAGGAGCTGATTGGCTACTATATCACCATGGAGGAGTACTTCATGAGGGAGACTGTCAACAAGGTAGGGTAAGCTGCCTGGAGTAGCAGTCAGTCCCTTCCTTCCAGGATGGAGGAGGCCCATCTTAATGTGGGTCAAGAGTAGGCAACTCCAGGGGGTCCACTTGTGGGCCACGCTGTGCGGAGTGCTGAAAAGAGATAAACTGCCGGTTTGCTGCTGGTTTTTGGTGGCAAACTGTTCAGGAAGCCTAAAGGGGCCAAAGCTCACTTGTTTTCGAGCAAGATTTGGCCGTCTTAGAGAAGCCTAAAATTATTTATTTGTACTATTTCTATACCGCTAAATATTAAGAATAAGTGGTTTTCATGTAAATATTAAAATCACATTTAAAATACAATTTTAAAAACAATATAATTACAATAATAAGAATACATAATAATACACAGTACAGAGCAGTAAAAATGGGACAGCATGGTTAATTTAATTATGAGCCAGGGAAAGCCTGGGTGAACAGGTGTGTTTTCAGGAAGCGTTTAAAAGATGCCAAATTTTCTGCCTCCCAAACTGCACAAGGGTGGGTGCCGCTACGAGAAGGCCCACCCTCTAGGTATTGCACAGCGACGTTCCAATAATTTTGGAATGACCAGCAAGGTCTCCTCTGATGATCTTAATGGTCAGTTGGTTATATATAAGGGAAGGCGGTCTCCTAGGGAAGGCGGTCCAAATGGCCAAACCTTGCTTGAAAACGAAAGAGGTGTGGCCACTTTAGGCTTCCTTAGCAGTTTGCTCCTCTCTGGAGGTTGGTGGGAGCCGCACCAGGGTCGCGTGCAGCCCACGGGCCGTGTGTTGCCCACCCTGACGTAGATGGCTGGAGCTGGCACTTGTAAGCGTTTTCAAGTAACATTGATTTGGCTCTGAAAGTTCCCGTGGAAAGGAATGTTGGGACCCGGCCTTTGACTCTCCTGTTTGGGGCTTTCTGGGTTTCCCGCTCAGATGCTACATAGTGTGAACACCAAAGAAGGCGGTTACGATAGCGAGACCCTTTTGAAATGCTCTCCAGGGAGAAGAAGCCCCCCTCTCTTGTCTTGAGGAGCAGCAAAGGCCGGCTGTAGGCCTGGACAAGGGGCAGGCGGGCAGGCCCTACTGAGGTGGCATTCTGAAGCCGAGAGTGTGCCGGTCGTGAGCAGCCTGCCTGCCAGCACTCCTTGGCGAGCCATTGACGCGTGTTGCTTTCTCTGCCAGGCTGTTGCTATGGACACGTACGAGAAGGGTCAGTTGACCTCCAGCATGGTGGACGATGTCTTCTATATCGTGAAGAAATGTATCGGGAGGGCCCTTTCCAGCTCCAGCATTGACTGTCTCTGTGCCATGATCAACCATTCCATCACTGAGCTGGAGTCGGACTTCGGGTGTGTGGTGTGGTGTGGTGTGGGAAGGGAAGGGAAGTGGGGGATGCAAGTGCTGCTTTAGCTGGCGTAGGGTCGTCCGTGCCTTCCCGGGACCGGGGCTTCTGCCAGGTCCTGGTTGAGCCTGTGCAAAGCTGACAGAATTTGTGTCAAGTCCAAAGTGGTGTCCCAGATACCTGGCCGCTTTGGTCCACATGGGTGGGGGGTTGGGGGAGCTTTGTGTAATGCAGTCCTTACTGTTGCACATTTCTCATTGATTTTGGGGTCTCCCGGTTCTTGACTAGATCTTGCACAGCTGCAGGCTCCATACTTTGTGCCTCCCACAAGACCCCGAGGCATTTGCCTCCCTTTTCAAGAGCAGCCAATGTCCGGCTTTCCTTAGCCTACATGTTTTTACAGTGTTTCTGTTAAAGGCTTTAAAAACAACGAAGGGGAGTAGGATGGTGCCTCCTGTGATCCGGGAGTGAAACAGAGCAGCTCCCCACGATGTTCTGCCTGCCTGCCACATGGCCATGGGCACCATTTGCTTCCTGAGTGTTCCTTGAGTCCAGACCCTCCTTCCCAGCCGTGACCAAAATGGAACAGAGGGCTCCAAACTTTGCAACAAGGGCCAGACTAGAGATGACAGTTGCTGGCGCCTGTCTTCTCATGCCTCTGCCCGCTTCACACTCGAAGCAGGGGAGGTGTCCGTGTGTGTCTTTAAACAGCAAATGGCGCTGTGTGCTGACTGCCCCCGCCTCCCCCACCGTTGCTCCAAGTGCTTTTCTCCATTCCATTCCCAGCTCATCTCCTATACTGGAGCCATGCAAGGAGGAAAGTGCCTGGAGCAGCCCACTGTGAGGGCGGGGGGAAGGTTCACTGCCTCCTGCCTTCACACTCCTTTCCCCCAAAAAAGGGAGTCCACCTGGAGTACTTTGTAGGTGAACGGGGAAGACATATGGATGTTGGTCCCTTCATGTCTTGTTCTGCAATTTAAACTTCCGCAGGCAAAATGGCCTCTGGTTTCTTTCTACTGCAGAATTATGGATTTCCGACCATTTCCTGCACAGGTCAGGCTATGACTTTGGGAAGTTCTGCATTGCCATGCAAGGAACAGACATTCTCTGAGCATGCATGGTCAAGTATGTGAAGGTTCTGGTAGGTTGGGGGGGGGGGCTTGCCCCCAAAACTCTCAACTCCCTACCCTGTGCCAGCGGGCAAACAAACCGCCCGGTAGGCTGCCCCCACCCCTTCTCATCCACCCAGTCCAAGCCAGGAGGTACTTGGACCTTTCCAGATATTCTGGGGGCCCAGAAATAAGGGTTCACCTGATCACCCTCTATTTCTAGCCATCCAGCCTAAACATCTAGACAGTAGCCCAACCAAAGCAGAAGGCACTGAATTTAGTACCGAGGCCAGATCCAGAACAGAACACACCCAGACTGGAAACAGTGAACTTTATTTACAATGAGGAAGGGGGACAAAAAGGTAAAACAGTGTGCAAAGACAAAAGGAGATGGAAAAACCAGAATATTAAACAATGAAGAAATCCTTTGAAACCCTGCTGCAGGCTAAAACAATAAGCCCTATCTAGCCTCCCCCATACCTGACCCTCAGGTAAGGTTCTTCCGATGGGACAAGGCTTAATCAAGATTCCAGGCTCACAAATGCAATCCAAAGACCAGGACACCTTCCTCGTGAAGGCCGGATGAAGAACGCCAAGCAACCCTAACCTTCCTAACTTTATACCCACCCACCCCGGCCCTTGACCAGTGTGAGGTGAGCCTCCATAGCCAATCACAGTCGGCTGGATGACTTCCTCGGCTTCGAGGAGGGATTGAAAACCCCTTACTGCTGTCCAGCTGAAATCAGTCAGCCTAATTGTTGACTGCTGTTCAGCTCTGATCGTGAAGGCCTGGAGACTAGCAAAAAGCCATGATAAGGCACGCAGGTGGTTGCGAGAAGTGTGTGCCAGCCCCTTCTCGTGAAACACAGCCTCTTGTTAGCAGCAAAACTCTCCAAAGAAAAAGGAATTTCTTCACGAAGTACGTCAAGAACATCCCTGTGCAAGAGAGCAGAATGCACCACACATGAGTCTCCAGAAAGATTCCTGAACCATTCACTCTTCACTTCCTGGCCCTGTGCCTGTCCTCCTCAGGTGCTCAGCCCTGTGGGCAGGGAGCGGATCACTTCCGTGCTCTGATGAGCACCTAGCCAAGGACTGGTTTTAAACCAATGCTGTTAGCAGCAGGACAGGATAAGAGCTGGGGGAGGGGGGGATTTGGGGGCTCCTTGCCGTGGTTCCCTTTGCCCTGCTTCACACAGGCTGTTCCTGGTAGCCCACCCAGGATTATCGTGGGTTGGAAGAGGCTAGATCTCCCAGGGTCTCACACAACCTTGCACTTGGCAGGCTCTATCTCCTCTCTTGCCCCCTTGCCTTTCTCAGGGAGGTCCTGTGCAACAAGCTCAAGATGGGCTTCCCAGCCACCACTTTCCAGGACATCCAGAGAGGGGTGACCAGTGCAGTGAGCATCATGCACAGCAGCCTTCAGCAGGGCAAGTTCGACACCAAAGGCATCGAAAGCACGGATGAGGCCAAGCAGTCCTTTCTGGTGAGTTTGTCAGTGTTGCAGAGGCTGGGAACATAGGGAAGGTATGGGAACATGGTGGGACTCATCGGCCAGGATCTGGAAGACAGCAGTGTGCTGGAGTGAGGGTTGTTTCCAGCAAGAAGCCAGGATGACAGGACCCTTAGAATGAAGAATCCTACAGTTTTGCATTTGCAGTGAACGGAGTTGTACCTAGGAAGCAGGTCCGGGTAAATGGGGGGGACGTGAGTGCCTCCTCTTTCATAGACGGATCTCCCAGAGTGTTCTGCATTTCCCTAAATGGGCAGGACTCGCACATGGAGTTCCTCACTCGCTGATCAACCAGTTGAATTTTCCTGTCTCTGGGATTCAGCTGAGCTTCAACGGGTGAAGTGTGACAGATGGGTTTTTGTGGTGGAGCACAGTGGAGTCCACTGCTGGAATGCTGAGTGCTAGATTGGAACATAGACACTTTAAGACGGTTGTTCATTATGACTGATTCATTCTCTCTCTCTCTCTCTCTCTGTAATGGTGCAACCAAATTTGCCATGAGTTCCAGTTATTCTCAATGTAACCCAGTGTTTCTCAACCTTGGGTCCCCAGATGTTTTTGGCCTACAACTCCCAGCATGCCCCAGCCAGCATAGCTGGCTGGGGCATGCTGGGAGTTGTAGGCCAAAAACATCTGGGGACCCAAGGTTGAGAAACACTGATGTAACCAAGGAGAGGAGAGAGAATAGACATCGTTGCTGCTTGCAGGGCAGAATAAGAGAGGGCACCATTGGGAGTCTCATACAGTAGGGAGCGGGGGGGAGTGCCTGCTGCTTACTGGCAACAACAATGTGCTATTTTATGCTTCTCTTCAGCATGCATTTATTTTGGTGTATAGCCCACCCACTCCCAAGGGTATGGGGTACATGTTAGTATTGTGCAAATGTACAGGGCCCTTTTCTGTCCCAAAGGATCTAACAGCAACAAAAAACATAAAGGCAGCGGTGAGTGCCAGGAAACGGAAAGACCAAAATACAGGGAATGCTCTTCCACGGGTCTGTCCAGATCCTGCTCCCTCGCACTCATTCCCGTTGCATCACTCCTCTCCCTCTTCCATTGAGGGACTGTGGCTGCTGCATAGGGAAGCCTTCCCTTGGCCTCTCCTCCATTGCACCGGTTAAAAATGGAATGAGGGCACACACGTAAGTCGTCTTTGTGTGCTCCCTCGGATCACCTCCTGGGCATCCCAGCCCTGCCAAGAACTTTCCACTTCCTAGACATCAGCACTGGCTTTTTAGATACCAGCCTTGTAGTGGGATGAAAAATAAGTCCACTGTCTTAGGTCAAGGTGTCTGTGCACTGGGCGCTCAGGACTTTTCCAGCCCTGCCCCTTTTGCCACCCACTTTCCCTACAGGGGATTCACTCTTCTCTCTGCAGTCCCTCACACTGAATTCCTTCATCTACAGTGCCTTGCAGAAGTATTCACCCCGCTTTGACTTTTCCACGTTTTCTTGTATTACAACCTGGAATTGAAATGGATTCAATTGGCATTGTGACCACTTGATGTACACAAGATATTCAACACTGTGAAGGTGCAAAATATTTTTATTGTGGCACAAAAATTAAGTAAACAAAAACAAACTGGCACTTGTTGGTTGCGTAAGTATTCACCCCCTGGGTCAATACATGGTAGAAGCACCTTTGGCAGCAATGACAGCTGCAAGTCTTCCTGGGTAAGTCTCTCTCAGCTTTGCGCATCTGGATCCTGCAGTGTTTGCCCATTCTTCCTGGCAAAATTGCTCTAGCTCTGTCCTGGTTGGATGGGGGGACCGTTGGTGAACAGCAACTTTCAAGTCTTGCCACAGATTCTCAATCGGACTGAGGTCTGGGCTTTGACTGGGCCATTGTAAGACTTTCAGGTTCTTGTTTTTAAACACTCCAGTGTTACTTTGGCTGTGTGTTTAGGGTCATTGTCCTGCTGGAAGGTGAACCTCTGCCCCGGTCCCAGGTCCCTTGCAGACTGAAACAGGCTTTCCTCTAGAATTGTCCTGTATTTGGCTCCATCCATCTTGCCCTCAGTCCTGACCAGTTTCCCAGTCCCTGTCAAGGCAAAAGCATCCCCACAACATGATGCTGCCGCCGCCACGACCAGCTATGCTTCACCACGGGGATGGTGTTCTCAGGGCAATGAGCACTGTTGGCTTTGCACCACACATAGCATTTTGCGGCAAGGCCAAAAAGTTCAGTTTTGGTCTCATCGGACCAGAGAACCTTTCCCCACATGTTTGCTGTGTCTCCCACATGCCTTTTTGCACACTCCAAATGGGCTTTGATATGGGTTTGTTTCAGCAATGGCTTTCTTCTTGCCACTCTTCCATAAAGCCCAGCTTTGTGGAGCATCCAGGTGATAGTGTCCCATAGACTGTTTCTCCCATCTCAGCTGCGGATCTCTCCAGCTCCTTCAGAGTTACCATTGGCCTCTTGGTTGCTTCTCTGACTAATGCCCTCCTTACCCGGTCACTGAGTTTTGGTGGATGGCCTTCTCTAGGCAGAGTCGCGGTTGAGCCTTATTCTTTCCATTTTGTAATAATGGATTTAATGGTGCTCTGGGGGATGTTCATAGTTTGGGATATTTTTTTTCTAGCCCATCCTGAGTGGTGCTTCTGTACAACTTTATCCCTGAGTTGTTTTGATAGCTCCTTGGTCTTCATGATGCCGTTTGTTTAGATATGCTCTCCAACAAACCCTGGGGCCTTCCAAAAACGGGTATTTAATCTGAGATCATGTGGCACTGGAATTGCACACAGGTGGACTCCATTCAACTACTTCCTGTATGTGACTTCTGCGGGCAGTGGGTTGCACCAGAGCTTATTTAGACATGCTTGCCATACCACAGGGGGTGAATACTTAGGCAACCAACAAGTGCCAGTCTGTTTTTGTTTACTTAACTTTTGTGCCACAATAAAAATATTTTGCACCTTCACAGTGTTGAATATCTTGTGTACATCAAGTGGTCACAATGCCAATTGAATCAATTTCAATTCCACGTTGTAACAGAACAAAACGTGAAAAAGTCAAAGCGAAGTGAATACTTCTGCAAGGCACTGTAAGCTCTTCTTCATCACTCCTTCCAGGGAGCGGTTTCTGTTTGAGGAACGTATGACAGGTGGCCTAGGCCCAGATGGCATCTGCTGCTGGCAAGTCTTGGCAGAGTTTCTGTCTGTATTCTTCTCTGCTTCTGTTTTCCTGCTGCCTACAGTATAGCTCCTGTTTATGCATCTTTCAGGTGTGTGAAACCACAGAGGATTGTGATCCTTTCTCTCTCTCTCTCTCTCTCTCTCTCTCTTTTGTTGGTTTCAGGTGACATTAAACAATGTGGAGGTCTGTAGTGAAAACATCATGACCCTAAAGAAGACCCTGGAGGTACTGTTTGCAAAACTTCCACCAGTTATTAAAAAGAAAAGTCTTCAGGCCATCTTGTCTATTGCTATCTGCCTCTGTTAGTATTATTATTATCATCATCATTATGAGGAGTCAGCATTCTTTGGTTCTACAGAGGTGCCCTGCTTGCTTGACTCTTGCTATAATCAGAAATAGAATCCCTTTGTCTAGATTCAGAGTCCTGCTTTATTTTGTTGAATTTCTAGCAGTCCCTATCCCGACCGTTTGGGGTAGATAGCCACATTAAATCCACAGCCTAATAAAACGAGTATATAAACTGTCTATTAAAATAAACTGCTGTATTAAAATTGCCCCATGCTCGCTTTACCTTGCCTCTGAGCGTTTCCATGGGGTAGTTTGCTTCCCAGTACCTGTGCTGCATTCAAGGGTAAAGAGGCATCTGTTGTCGGTGAAGTCCATTGTTGCCTCTGAGCTCTTGCCTCCTTTCTTCTCCCTTTAAATATCTCCCCTTCTATGTTGCACAGAGCCCATGAAATGCTGGGTTGTAGAAAGGAGTCTCCTGCCTATCCATGACACCAATCCTGAGTGATGGATGCGGCAGAAAATGGGCGGTGGGGGCACTCTGCACACTAGATGAGGGTCTAGCTCACTCAGTGGTAAGTTAGTCACCTTGGGGCCTATCTGGACCGCAGGGTGACTCATACTCGTACAAACAAACAAATGGCCTGCTACCAGGAAGGGATGATGGGCTGGCACGGCTGCAGCCTCCTCTTCTCTTCCTGAGGTCCAGTGAGTAGAGGATAATCCTGTGTTCATTTCTACAATTACATAACCCCACTGTTAACTGCGGCCATTGTCTTGTCCTGTTTGCTATTGAGACAGTTACAATCTAGCTTCGAGACCATTCCCGCTGTGCAAGACGTTCTGCATTCTCTCTCGCACTCAGCAGTGCTGTGTGACCTGCACCTTTCTGCGGAGAGGCCGGCTTCTGTTTATGAGCAGGGTTTTCCCAGTGTATCCAATGATTCTCAGTTGCTACTGGATTTGTGCTTCCGTGCAGAGTGATTGTGCAAAGCTGCTCAGCCACGGGTTTGGGGGCGGACAAGCACAGCCCAAGCTTGACAGCTGCCTCTCCGACATAGCTGCTGTGTCCAACAAGTTTCGAGATCTGTTGCAGGTAAGCTTTTCCCTGCTTCATGCTCTACAGTGCAAAAAATCCGGAGGGTTTTCTTTCAAAGTGCCTAGCAGAAGCCGTGTGAGCCGTGTCTGATGAAATTTCAGAAGCCAGAGGAGACTGAGTATGATTTCCAGGGAAGAGGGGTTTGGGTGCCCCTCAGTCTACTGTGACTAGCCAAATTACAGAATAAATTGTGCAGAATTGCTTGATTGGCATAATGTATACAGATTGCAGAATTAAGCTTTCCTTGATGCAGCATTTGGATTGCTCGGGTGCAGAATGGGTACACACAGCCCTGGTCATGCTTTGAAAGCTGCCAACCTGTCTGGTTAAGTTGGTGAAAGGAGCTGCGCGCTCTCAATGCACGTGTGGCTGTGTGCGCATCCAAACAGGGTCGAAGGAAATGGCACTGGGGTGGGCAGGTTCCACATTTCCTTTTCCCAGTCAAAATCAGTGCCCCACTTAAAGTGAGCCTGGAGAAACTGGTGCAGCAGACTGACCCTCAGGAGCACTTGCCATTACCTTGGGACCATCTCAGTACCATTGGACAATTGCTCCAAGTGGCACAATGCTGGCATCTCATGCTTCCCATTGTCAGGGACCAGGCATTGTGGGGCTGAACCCAGACCACAAGATGAAAATGGCATGGCCAGTCCCAAGGAATCTTGCCAGAGTAAGGACTGGTAGTCCTTATCCTGGCAAGATGCCTTGGGACACCAAAGAAGCAGTGGAGATGGGTATGGAGCTTTCCCAAGGAGGCAAGTCGCTGTGTGAAGAGCTTGACACAGGCCAGCCAAGGAAGGTGTGGGCAGTGCTGAGCAGCAGCTCTCTTCCCCTGCCAAGAGCCCTTTTAATATGTTGTGAGTAGCAGAACGGCCAGCCAGAAGCCGGGATGTGGCTTCCTGGCAGTTTGGGCTTGGGACCGGCAAGGACCCAGGTAGCACATACCAGAGTCGTGGAAATGCCATCCTTCCTTGAGCGCTTCAAGCTTCCCCGTCTTGTCCCCAGGGCTTCCCAAGCGTCTGCTGCTACCAAGTGTGGGGGACGTGTCACTGCCTCCATGGTGGTGGGGTTAGCCCTCCCACGCCCAGAGGCCGGCCCTCCTCTGCAGCGTGTCTCAGAGTTCACACTTCAGCCCAGGCGTGTGTGTTGCTGGACTCCTGGGTCAGTTGCAGGCACGGGCCATTTCCCTTCCCCCGAGCTGGGGGGAACTGCACTCCTGCTCTCGTGTGTGTGTGTGTGTGTGTGTGTGTGTAAGGGGGCCAGCAGAGGCTGTAGAACAGCTCTCCGGTGCCTGGGAATTGGGCTCCTGACGCTTGTTCTTTCCTTCCAACCCCTTAGGAAGGCCTGAATGAGCTCACAAACTCCGCTATCAAGCCACAGGTGAAGCCCTGGATCAACCTCTTCCTGTCTGTCTCCCATAACATTGAGGAGGTGAGTCCTGCTGTCTGCACAAAGGGGTGCCAGGAGCAAACACCTTCTACCTCCCAGCAGACAGACGAATCCAAGCCCCGGATGCCTCAGCTACAGGGCACAGGCCAAGGGGTGCAGTTCCTGCTTATAAGGCCGCATTTACACTACAGGATTCAAGCCAGTTGAATTCACTTTTATCTGGTTTTCCCCTCAGGATCCAGCATACCCCAGGGAGCCTCTCCCCCTATATATGCCTCTCCCGCCTCACCACCACTTCCCCACTTGAAATCTGATAAGGCCCCACTCCGTGTTCCCTCGTCATGCAAAGTGAGAACAAAAAGGGGGGGGGGCTGTAGGGCCTTTGCCCTGGCCTCCCCGAGGAAAGGCCTGGGCACTTCCCTCCCAGCTCTTGGAAAGCCTGCAGGATGGTTCACCAAGCCTTCCCCGACCTGGCACTCTCCAGATAGTGCTGGACTACAGAACATCTGGAGGGCAACAGGTGGGTTAATGGCTAGACTAATTCTGTCTGGCATTGGCCAGCTCATGTCACTAGTTGTTTTACTTATTATATATTTTTAACCTTAATGTTATTTTCATTATTCTTTATGCTTCCTCAAGCACATGGAGAGATGGGATAAGAATGTTTGAAATAGTAGAATTTTTTTCTGAAAGTGCTGAGAATTCTCCATGGAGAGCTCTAGTCCCTCCAATACCAACTGCTGTTCCTTGAGGAAAACCACGACAGCGGATTCTCTTTCAGCTTGTGCCCCAGGCAACATGCCTTCCGTGCCTCTGGCATAATCTGGAGGGTACGTTGCCTCAAGCCTTTAGGCTGCTGGAGCAGCTCCCTCTTAAGGCAGGTGGAGGATTGCAGTGGAGATGGCAGGTGGACGTGGACCCCTCAGGTGCCGACAGAAATGCATGCCTTGAATATCCAAGGGCCTCGCCGGTGGGAATAAGTTGGGACCCAACCTGCATTCTGCTCCCACCTTAGGAGGAGTTCAATGACTACGAGGCCAACGACCCCTGGGTTCAGCAGTTCATCCTCAACCTGGAGCAGCAAATGACAGAGTTCAAGGTGTGTTTGGGACCCCGCTGCATTAGTCAGGTTAGATCTTCGCCTGCTGCCCTTCATAAATTCCGTTCAAGCTTCTCTGGCAAGTGGAAAGACCCCTGACCCGGCCACTTCACTGCCGGGGGGGCGGACAGTTAGTGGCTGACGAGAGCCTTTCGTGCAGGGGCTTTCCCTGGGCTGCTCACGGGGCTGGGGGGCGTTTGCTGCTTCCACCCTCCATCCCCACTGGCTGGAGGAGCCAGCGCAGTATGGCAGCTGACCCTCTGGAACCTCAAGGGTGAAGCTTCAAGGAGAGAGCCGCCCCCCCTGCCCCCAGTAGTGCGGACTATCTCTCTCGCAGATGGGGGGAGCGTGGTTCTGTGGAGACCCCTGTCCTGCATGCAGGCGGCCCCATCCCCAGCACCTCCATTTCAAGGATCAGGTAGCAGCTGGTGGGCAAACACCCTGAGATCGCTGCTGGAGAGCCACAGCCAGGCAGAGGAGGCAAGACCAGCGGAGGAGACTGTCTCTCAGGCCTGGTGTTGTCTCCTCTGGTGTAAGGCAGCTGCTGCTGTTCTAGACCAGGGTTCTCTTCCGGCCACTCTTGCGTTGGGAAAGGGGTTGTGGAGCCTCGCTGGTGAGAAGAGGCAGCCACCAGGGGCTTCCCTCTGGGCCACGGTCTGACTTCATCTCCACTGTGGAGGCCACCGAGCTGAGGGCTGGCTGCTTTTTCTCTGCCCGAGGAGAGAAGTCCCACCTGCCTTTGCACGCTACGCACTGTTCCATGGGGTGGTCCAAGGCCTTGGGTTGGTCCTGGCACGCCAGGCGGTGCAGCTCCAGCTTGAGCAAGGCCCTCCCTTTGGCCTCCCCTCCCTCCAATACATTTGCTAGAGTCTGGCTGCTCTGCTCATCTGCACTCTCTGGTCTTGGGCCATCCTTCCCCTGCAGTTCCTAGGCCAGCACTTGTGCCCCTTGGTAACTCATCTTCTGGCTAGGATTTTCTGTTGCTGAAAGCCTAAAAGGTGGCCAATGTAATAGCTGAGCCCCCTAGAACAGTGATGGCGAACCTATGGCACGCGTGCCACCGCTGGCACACAGGGACCTCTCTGTGGGCACTCGAGCCATTGGTCGCCAGATCGCGAAAAGACCGTCCCCTTCTGCATTCAGCATCGGGTTTCTATAGTAACTCCTCTCCACTCATTCCTCGCTGGCCTCCACAGGCAGGCACACACTCCAACATCTCCACCCCCAGAAGCAGACTGCGCAGGCACCCAGCCCTCCTTCTAACTGAACAGACAGCTCAGAAGCACAGTGCGCGCGCGCACCCAAATCTTTGCGCGCCCGGTGAAGAGCCATGCCCTGAGACAGAGCGGGGCGTGATTAGTTAGTGCCCCCCTCCTCCTTCCTTCCTGCCAAATTTAAGGCACTTTGAAATAAATAAGTTGGTTTTGTGTTGCAGTTTGGGCACTCGGGCTCAAAAAGGTTCGCCATCACTGCCCTAGAATTATCCTTGGCAGTAAGGAGCTGGGCTGCACTTGGCAACCATGGCCCTCTGGATGCCTACTCTTGGTGGTGGTGGTGGATTATTGTCCCCTCTTGCTTTCCAACAATACTGCCCTTTTGAGACCAAGCCTTGTTGTTTCTGTGTGCAGGTGGGACTGTCGCCGGTGATCTACGACAGTCTTACCAATCTGATGACCAGCCTCATTGCTGTTGAGCTGGAGAAGGTTGTTCTCAAGTCCACTTTCAGTCGGGTAAGCAGCCTTCATGAAAAGAGCCAAAAAGATGCAGCGGGCCACCTGACTGAGCAAGTAGAATCATCCCCCCCCCCCCCGTCTAGTTATTGCTCCTCCGTCTACAAGTGGGCTTCCTGTGGTGGCTGCAGCCACAAGCTAGCCAAGTCTGGCTTGACCCTTCCACAGCGTGAAGTGGTTGCTTCAGGGCAGCTGCAGCAGGTTCAAGGCAGGTGGGAATCGGGAGTTTTCTTGCCTCGTTCCTCCATCTGTGCGTGTCATTAAACAAAAGGGGAGAAGAGCACACACACTCCAGGACAGAGCTAGGGAGGCAGGAGATCATTTGAGCCATTTTGTTATTGGTGTGAAAATATCTTAAGTTTTGCTCCTTCCTGAGCTCTCAAGGCAGACTCCTGCACCATTCGGGGCTAACATAGTGGGCAAGGTGGGCAGCTGTGCCTCTGGGCACTGGAAAGGGCAGGGCATAAGTCTGCATTTTCTGCCTGCATGACCAGTGCTACTCCAACTTCTACCTTCCTACTTTCCTTTCCCTTCCTTTGGTGAAAAGGAACTTGAGCTAGTGTTGGCAAAGGCTTAAAAAGCAGGCCGGGGGGTCGGCCAGAGCTTTAAAGGGTCTTGGCTTCTTTGCCTGTGCGGCTCACTGTCCCTTCTTCTCTGCTCCCTCCTTTTCAGAAAATGTCTAATCTTGGATTCCAAAGACAGAATGTTGATAATTACAAGTTTTAGTTACTCGATGTAGTGAACTTTAAATATGACATTTAGTGTTCTGAAAATCTCAAGTTTCTAGCCATCAGGGAGAAGTTTGGGGTGCTGCACATCACCCTGTCCTTTCCATATCATTCCCCTTAAAAGTTTATTGCACAGTCATCTCCATAGTTTTCCTTCTCTTTATACTCCTGGTCCTTGGAAAACAACAAACATTCCAAATTGTTTGAGAGCTTGAATCTTGTAAGCAGAATAAATGCTGACGTAGAGAAAATATGCTTAATTTGCGTTGTTTGTTCTGGTTGTGGAGGGTAGCTGTGTGACTTTGTTTTGCTTAGCGGACCTGTTGCTGAACTTGCACGTCACAAGCTCTGAGGCATCCCCGGCTCTCCTTCTGTTTCCTCAGCTTGGTGGGCTGCAGTTTGACAAGGAGTTGCGCTCCCTGATTGCCTACCTCACCACAGTCACCACCTGGACCATCCGCGACAAGTTTGCTCGGCTCTCCCAGATGGCAACCATCCTCAACCTGGAAAGGGTGGGGCGTGCTTTTCCTCCCCGGGCACCGGAAGAGGGCGCGCTAGTCACTTAGCTTAGATGGAGCTCAGCCTCGTCTGCTCAGGCTCCTCAGGCTGGCCGAGGAGGAGCGCGCTTGGGGGTGCATGTTAAGCGCACACTCTTCACCCTCATGGAGCTCGGCATCAGCACTGGAACATGCATCTCCCAAATCATGCCCATCTGCTTGTTCAGTGGGATGGCGCTCTGTTCTTCTGCCAGTTAATAACTTTACTTTCCCTCTTCCTTTTAGGTCACAGAGATCTTGGATTACTGGGGGCCAAACTCTGGTCCACTGACATGGCGTCTCACGCCGGCCGAAGTCCGCCAAGTGCTGGCTCTGCGGATGGATTTCCGCGGTGAAGACATCAAGCGGCTGCGCCTGTAGCCAGGCAGAGCTGTCCCTTTCCCTGCCGGCAACATGTTCCTAGCTCATGGCGACTGCTGTGCAGGAGCTGGAGCTCCGCTGTGTGCTCTGCTAAGAAAGCCCAGGGAACTCCTTGGGACTTGAGGGAAATGCTGATCTTTCCCACTGGAATCTCTTACATTGAAATCTGTGGAAATCCTACATTCGATCATCTGGAGCAGGCATTAAACACTCTGCTGGATTTCTTCTTACTGTGCGTGTGCTGTTAGCCCCGCCCTGCGAGCCCCACATCTCATGCCAGCTCTACAGGAGGAACTTGGAGATAGAGCGCCTGGCGTTGCCCGTTCGTTTGTGTATTGATGGTGGCCTATTAAAGGCACCATTTGCTCTCCTGCGGAGGGAGCAAGTGGGCTGCTAAGACAGCTGGGCCTTTGAGGCTTCACCCTCTGGCATCGCCACCTTCTGCAGGGGCCTTTGCGAGGCAGTCTTGGCCGGGAGGGCTCAGTTTTATCCATGTGAGCATGCCAGTCACAGCTGTCACATTTCCTTATGATAATTGGGAAACTCTCAAAGGTACCCAAGAAGAGAGGTTTTAATTTTTGGTATTTACTTTGTGCTGTTCCTTGCAACAAGGAACAGGTTCCCTTTGTCAATGAGTGGCAAAATGTAAAATTCTTCATAAAGAGCAACCAGCTCAGAATGTGTTGGGTAAACTTCAAGAACTACAATAGAGGCTTTCCTTCAGTTTTTCTGTGAATTTGGTGTAGCTCGTGGGTCTGAATCTTTATGATTATGTACACGCATGGCCATTTCTACATGTTCAATTGGCAAGTGGTAACTGTAATTGCCAAGTAGGCAACTGTTTAAAGTTTGAGCTCACCCATCAGTTCCTGTGGGCTTGGCAACATTTGCGGGGGGGGGGGGTCACAGGCAACGTGGGACTGTTTGAAGAGTGGCAAGTTGGTTGGTTTGCCATCTTTCAAGGATCTTTGGAAGCAGGGAAGGCCAAGGTCCTTCCCTGGGAGCCCGAAGAGCTTCTGCCAGACAGAGTAGGCAGTAGACAAGGATAAAGACACCTTGGGTTAGACTGGCCAACCTGTCTGGCTTGAGGGTAGCTGCATGGGTTCATATAGTGTTCACCAGGACTGGCAATGTAGCACCCATGGGCACACTGGCACCTTCTAGGACCCAAACCTGTATGCCTGTTAAAGCAGAGGTGGGCAACTTGTGGTCTGCAACTCCCATGATTCCTCACCACTACATTAGCTATGGCATTGTAGGCCAAAACATCTGGAGGGCCACAAGTTGCCCACTCCTGGGTTGAAGTATACATACACCTGCTTTCTCAGTGTCCTGGGAACATGGCAAAATGGGGATGGAGTTATTTCCCACATGCGCACACTTATCCCCACTCCCACACATCCGTCACATGGAAGATCCCTTGGGCTGACTGGATTCCTTTTGTTTAGTGCCACTGGCTCACTATAGTTTGCATGAGAAACCTTCCTTTTGCCCTGCACACATGTGGTGCACCCTCCCTTCACACCTGCCCTGTCAGGGACTGTGTGTATGCAAGAGAAAGGGACCATAGCAAGTGTTTGGTCTGTGCTCTTACTAGGTGTGCTAGGTGGTGCTCACTACATCCCAGCAACTCTTATGTAACACATACACCCCAGTATGGTACAGCAGTGTAAGGTACAAAAAAGTGCACTGGAAGCTCCTTGGGCCTTAGGAAAGCAACCAAGCAGCACAACTTCTGCCTTGGAATTGTAGTCCAACTCCGGGGCAAGCAACTTGGTGCCTTCCAAATGTTTTGGGTTGCTTCTAGGGTGAATGATCAGAAGGCACTGTGCAGCTATTTGATCTTAACAGATTTTTTTCTGGTTAAAAAAAATTGACAAAAGTGGTGGGAAAATGTGGAAGGGTTATGAGTAGAAGACATTCCCACCCACCCCCATAAAATTCTGTGAAAGGGGTGGGTAATTGTGCCTTGTCTGGAAGCACTTCTGGACTAGAGCGCCTATGAGCCCCAACCAGCATGGCTGAATGTTGGGGGTTGTAGTAGAAAACATCTGCACAGTACCAAGTTGCCTACCCTTGGATGGACTACTGGTTCATGCCCAAAACTACTCTGGATGTTGAGTCCACTGGCAGCTTTAGTGCCACACTTGTGTTGGGAGTGCTGCTCCTTCCGAGCAACTAAGTCTGCATCTCCTACCTGAGGCCAGGGGGGTGGGCGTGCCCTGCTCCCAATCGAGGGCCACGTGGGAGGCACACCAAGGCATTTGGGCGTGCAAGCCATGCACGCTGCTGCATAGCACCATAAGCGCCAGCCTGCATGATGCTGTTAGGACTGTTTCCAGTGTGATGTTGAAAGTGGTAACAGTGCGATGAGAGACATTTACAGGTCCAGCAGTGAAAAATGCCCAGGAAGATGGTGCATGGCCAAGATTTCCATTTTGGAAAGAAAAACTCCTTTTGGTACAAACTGCAACGGGTTTTCTCCAAGTAGCTGGGTCTGTCCTACATGACCAAGTGACTTTGCTTAACCAGAAATGTTCAAATTATTGGGCACAACCCAGCAAAAGCTAGCCATGCCTCAGTCCCTTTTTAAGTTTCCAATGGCATTTAGTCACAACTAACTCCTGCTGGATTGGGCCCACTAAGTATTGAGATGGCTGCAGGAAACAGTAATGTTCTGAAAGCATGAATATGTTGGGAGAACTGTATTAGCTTTCTAGTTCCTTCATTCTGTAAGAAATTTTGAGGCACCTCTGCATGAGACCCTTGACATCGCCAACAAAAGTGGCTACAGCACTCATGTCCTGCTTGGGGGCTTCCCAAAAGAAAGATCAGGTGGCTATTGCTGCCAGAGGCCTCTCATGTTCTGTTCCTCCCTCCCCACCCCCAGCGACGAAGCCAAAGGAAGACACAAAGCACCGGTTCTTCAGCCAGCGAGTTGCTCATCCCTGGAGTGAAGTTCCCCAGCCCGCCTGGTGGGCTGGAAAAACTACAGTGCCGCTTGCTGCTCTTGCTGGAAGTCCTCCCTAAGAAGCTGCATTTGGAAGCCAGTCGTGTCCACCTCCACAGTGTGGATGCTGAAGTTTCCCAGGCCCTGAAAGGAAGGCGTGCAGAAGAGTAAACCTTTAGCTGCAGCAGGAATAGATGGGCCCTCCAGGCCACAAGAGGGGCAGGCAGCAGCTCCCTGCACGGTAGGAGCTCTCCCCTCCCCTTCTCCTATCTGCTTGTTCCATTCCTTGGAAGGCTTGCGCCTTAATCTGTGCCTGAGCTGCCTGGGCCCCAAGCCTGCAAAATGTGTGTCCATCTCCGATTTCTACAGGGAGACACTGATGGACAGGCACTTGTCACCTCCGTTTCTGCCAGGATCCTCTGCAAGGCCGCCTCCTTCCTGGGCTCCTTAGTTAAGATGTAGAGGAAGCCGCCACCTCCAGCGCCCGCCAGGCTCTGTCCGTGGACGTATGGCTGCAGCACCTCCATCATGTGCCGGACAGCCAAAGGCTCACAGCCGGGTGCCATCTCCTTCTTCTGCAGCCAGTAGTGATTCACACACTTGCCCAAGAGAGCCAGGTTGCCTGGAGTGGGAAGGGAGAATTGTGGGGTACGACGGGTCGGGTCCAGATCGAGTCGTACAGAGCAGACCCACTGAAATCAATGAAAGAAGCTAGCCATGACAAGTCCCACTGATTTCAGTGGGTCTACTCAAAAGTATGACTAAATCTGGATCCAACCCAATGAGGCTGATCTCTGGAGTACTCACATAGATGTTTGCACATTTTAAAGGAGCAGTGCAGAACCTCTTTGAGCCCAAGGCCCGCATTTTGTTTTTGGGAAGCTCTCGGGGGCTGCATTCCAGTGGTGGGAGGAGCTGAAGGGAAAGGGGGTGGGGCCAAAATGGTGGGGAAACCCCCAGACAATTGGTGGTTGAGGGAATCCTGTAAGGCTAGGTTGGGGCCGAGGGGCTGGATTTGGCCACGGGCCTTGAACCCCAACTTCCAGCAATGCTCGTGTGTGCCCCTTCCTGCCAGAGTGGCAGGCTAGTTGTGGGCCTGCCTTCCTCCTCTGGGGCGAGTCCTGACAGATGGGCTCTTCTGTCCACTCCCTGTACACAAGGAGGCCGGTGCCATCTGACAGGGCTCGCCCGTGCCCACAGGGAAGGTTCACGGTAGCCCCGCCTCCCAGGCTGCTCTTCCCTCGGCCCCCTTTCGTCCGGGAGGAGTATGGCTGTGGGATCTCACGGCAAGCTCCTGCCCAGGATGCCACCCTAACAGGCCCCTCCCCTCCCGTTTCCTCAGCCATCCCCCCGGTGAGATTTCCCTCAACCGCTCAGTACAAGCACTTTTCCTGGAAGCCCCTGGAAGTGTAACGGAGCAAGATGGGAGTGGCCTGCCAACCCGACCGCGCCAGGGTGAAGCTCCAGCAGCCTCCCTCAAGCCCAGCCGTGTCCCCCACCCCTTCTGCATCATCATCTCTCTGCCTAGGTGGGCAAGGCTGGAGGGGCAGCTGTACCTTGTTGGAGGGCCTGGGCGCACTCCTCTGCATTGCGCACAAGGGCGGTGGCGTTCTGCACGAGGGTGGGCAGCCGGGCGTACCAGTTCCTCAGGACGTCCTGCAAGGAATGGCGAGTGAGGGCCTGTTTGCCACACTGAGACCCCACGTGTGGGGCTCTTGGGGTTTAAACGGGATGGGTGTGTCGGTGCACACGTGACAGCAACCGCCACACCTCACCTTGGGGAAAGTGCCACCACAGAAATATTAGCATCCACGTGTGATCAGAGGCTGTTGGGATCCATGTGGGCCAGAACTGGAAAGCCTGAAGGTCTGTGTGGGGCTGCCCCATGCAGAGAGGCACCAGGGCTGCCATGTGGAGGGGAGCATTCTTCAGCCCCGGACTGGCCAATGGGCCCACCTGGGCGCTGGCAACCATCCTCGGCACAGGACCCAGCCCTTGGTCCTCGGCCCAGCACTGCTAGAGAGTGCCCCAGTGAGCTCAGCTAGTCCAGAAAGCTGCTGGCGCCCCACTGCCCTCCTAGTAAGACGGTGTGGCGGCAGCCACCAGGTGTGAGTCAGCTACTGGATTCCTGGGTAGCGCTTCCTTTCTTTCTAAAATAAGTTGGGCTGGGACTCAACCCTTTTATGCTTAACATCACACGCAGCAGCAGCAGCAGCAGCTCAGGCAATAGCTGAGGACGGGAAGCGCACGCACGGCGCAAGCTGCCGCTTCAAGTTGTTTGGGGCGCCTTGGGGTGGGGTGGTGGCTCCTGGCAGTGGGGCTGAGGGCTGGGCTGGGCTCCGTGAGTGTGTCTCGTCCATCTGTCCGGTTATGAAGGCACATGACGTGTCCCTCCCTGCTCCAAGCCATGTCACAGCTGGGAACCTCAGGCCATGACAGCACTTCTAAGCACCTGCCATATTACACTACCTGGAGCAGGTTGCGGGCGAGGCGGGTCTTTCCAGTATACACCAAGAGCAGGTGCTCATTCAGGGTGTGTATGAAGCCCTCCGGAACGGCCACCTGCTCCACTTCCACCTTCAATGGCAGCTGAGCCTTCGAGCGTCCGATCTTAAGGCCTGGCACCAGCCCACCAACCTGGTCCTGCCACCCGCCACCTGCAAGGAACAGCAACAGGGGCTGAGGGGTGATCCTGCTCATTTACCTGTTGCAGCGTGAACCCCTTGCAGGAGACTGGGGAGGTCTCAGATCCAGGTGAGGAAAACCCGAGGGAGAGGATAGAAGCTTCTGGGGTTAGAAGCCTCCCTCCTTGCAGAACCAATGAAATCGCGAACCTGGGGGAGAACAGGAGCAGCCTGGGGGTGGGCGCAAACTGCCCTGGAGCGGCAAAGGAAAGGGCCTTCCACGCCAGACAGACAGGCGGCGCGCCAGGGCCTTGCTCCTCCCGCAAAGGCAAGGCAGCAGGACTACAGATGCTGTGGACGATCCTGCTAGGCCGGGGGTGAATTCCAATTTGGGGAAGGTCTCAGGGGCTGCATTCCAACAGTGGGCGGGGCAAAGGGCAAACCAAATGGCAGGGCCGGGTGCAATTCCTGCCAATGTGGACATTTTCCCACCAAGCATACAAAACGCGTCCCAGCTCTATGCAAGTCTACTCAGGAGTAAGCCCCAGTGCAACAGCTCTCATGCCTGCAAACCACTCAGTTCTATGCAGGGTATTTAAAGGTTAATTGACCTCTTATGAGAGGGTTTAAGGCCCTCTTATTTCTGATTGGAGACAACTGCAAAAGAAATCCCGGGGGGGGGGCGTCCTGCTGCGCTAGCCCCCCCCCCAGATCTGTAACATTTCCCACCTCATGCAAAAAACTATGGCTGCCTCATAAATTTGGGCGGAGCATCTTTTGCTGCCCACCCCTGGGCTCCTGCCTGGCCTTCAGATCCCCTAAACCAGGGGTCTGCAACCTTTAAGACAAAAAGAGCCACTTGGACCCGTTTCCGAAGAAAAAAAAAAACTGGGAGCCGCAAAACCATTGTGACATTTAAAACAAATATAACACTGCATATATTGTTTCTTACCTTAATGCTATATATACAAAATAATATATACAAAATATTTGCAAAATAATCTGCCCCCCTCACATAAAGTAATAATGCCCCATCCTGTGCCCCACATATAAAATGTAATAATTTCCCCTACCTATGCACCCAACATAATCCACCAGCGAGAGCTGGTGGATTATGTTGGGTGCATAGGTAGGGGAAATTATCAGCTGACGGATGATGGGGGTGTTGCTGGTGGATGATGGGATGCCACCAGCAACATCCCCCCCCAAGCAGTAGCATCCCGTCATCAGCACCATCCAGCAGTAGCACCCTCATCATCCACCAGAAACACCCTCCATGTGGTAATAGCACCCCTCATCATCCATCAGCAGGATTTGCTGGTGGATGATGGGGGTGCTACTGCTGGGGGGAGGGTGTTGCTGGTGGATGATGAGGGTGCTACTCAGGCCTGTCTTTAATGTGGGGCAAAAGGGGCAGCTGCAACAGCTGGAGGCACCCTGATTGGGTGGCAGCTGGAGGCACCCTCCCATCCCCGCAGCGATATTGTAATTTGTGTTTTATTCTTCTTTATAACCTGTTTTGGATTGTTTTTAAGAAATGCAGGGTTAAAAAAGCAGTTAATAAATAAATAAATTTATGGAGATATTATTTTGTTCTCTTGTCATTAGTTTTCCAATAATTGGTACATGAATCTTTCCCCCCTTGTTTTCTGATAACTATTACTGCTTTCACGCAGGCCTACCTGCCTCCTCGCCTGCTTGTGCTCTCCGCGGCGAGCCGGCCGCGCTGGTCCCTCGACACGCTGGACCCCGCGCTATGTTTTTGGCGGGGGGGGGAACTTTGGCGCGTGCAGGAGCCCTCCTCTCTTCTGCCGCTCACCCGCTCGCGTCCCTGCTGCCGGGCGGGGGGGCTTGCTGCCGGGCGGGGGGGCTTGCTGCCGGGCGGGGGGGCTTGCTGCCGCCTCCTCCGGAGGCCGTCTCGTGGGCCTGATGCCGGGTGGGGGGGGGCGCTGTTGCCGCCGCCGCCACCGCCAGGTTTGAGGCAGGCCCGAGCGCCTGCCGAGTCCTAAAGACGGCCCCGGGGAGGGGGCCTTGCTGCCGCCTCCTCTGGAGGCCATCTCGTGGGCCTGATGCCGGGCGGGGGGGGCGCTGCCGCCGCCGCCGCCGCCGCCAGGTTTGAGGCAGGCCCGAGCGCCTGCCGAGTCCTAAAGACGGCCCCGGGGAGGGGGCCTTGCTGCCGCCTCCTCCGGAGGCCGTCTCGTGGGCCTGATGCCGGGCGGGGGGGGGGGCGCTGCTGCTGCTGCTGCCGCTGCCACCGCCAGGTTTGAGGCAGGCCCGAGCGCCTGCCGAGTCCTAAAGACGGCCGCCGCGCCAACATTTTTGCGACAAAGCGGAGCCGCGGCAAAGGTTTGAAAGAGCCGCATGCGGCTCCGGAGCCGCGGGTTGCAGACCCCTGCCCTAAACCCTTTTGACTGGTAGATGTTGGTGCCACGGGAGAGGGAGGCAAAACCATGTGGAGCCACCAGGGCCCAGGGCCCACGCCTGCCTTGCTGTTCTTGCTGGGAGGAGGAGGGGGGGTGTCCAAGAGCTCTGTGGGGGGGGGGTGATGCTGGGAATGCTGGACTAGGACCAGGGAGACCTAGTTTCGGTGGGGGGGGGGGAGTCATCCAGACCAGCCTACTGTACCTCACGGGGCTGCTGTGAGGATAAAATGGTAGCGGGGGGGGACGGACGACGTACACGCTCCGGCGCTCCTTCGAGGAAAGGTGAGCTACCAAGCAAGCAAAGAGAACGTGCCCTCCCTCCAGGGCACATCCCTCCACGGACAGATGCAGACACAGTAAGATGGAGCCGTTTTATGCATGCGACAAAAACATCCCCAGAGGGAAATGTGCATTTCTACTGCAGCGAAGGAGGCTGGAAAAGTTTCTACTAAGTCTCGATCCAGAAGGGAGCAAAAATTCCCTGGAGGCACCACTGTGCTTACTGCATCTCAGGGCGCGGAATAAGTCTAGGCAACGGGAGCGGAGATGCTGCTGACTTACGGTGGCATCTCCTCTTCTGCTGATGTTTGTTTCTGCTCCCCACCCAGAGGCTTCAGGCTGTGGCAGGCGATACCTCTAAACCAGCCTTCCCCAACCTGCATTGAGCGGTGGGGTGGACTCGATGGCCTTGTAGGCCCCTTCCAGCTCTACTTTTCTATGATTCTAACCTGGTGCCCTCCAGATGTGTTGGGCCACAACTTCCATAATTCCCCAGACACCCACAGCTGCCTGGGGATTATGGGAGTTGTAGTCCAACACATCTGGAGGGCGCCAAGTTGGGGGGGGCTGATCTAAACACATAATTTCTTACCTGTAGTGAGAACTTGCTCCAAGTGTAGCACAGCGTGGATCAGGGACTCCACGGTGGCGGAGCGCCCAGACGCCTGGTACAGTGACGCCATCACGGCACCAGCCAGGATGCTGCTGGTGCCTGCGGGAGAGAACAAGCGAGCCACCAACACAGATGAGGTGGGAGCCACCGGCTTGCATCCTTCCTCGATAAAGCCCCCTGGATACCATGGCCCCAGACCAGCGGACAAGGAGGGCTCACCCGTGGAAGTCTAGAGGAACTTCGTGGAGCAAGGACATGCTGAGCCTCCTGCTCAGGGTTCTGCTTGAAACCCCGTCCTTTATCGTAAGAACGGCCCCGAAGCTGAAGCAGACCAAAGGTCCATCTGGCCCACTGTCCAGCTGACCGCAGAGGCCAAGCAGGTGCCTTCAGGAAGCCCACCAGGAGGGCAGGGAGGCAGCCCCCCCCCCTCCGCAGCTGGGATTCAGGCACAGACCACTGCCTGCCTCTGCGGCTGGAGGTTCCCAGGGCCATAATCACTCATGGCCACTGGCAGTCCTGGCCACCATTCATTTGCCTGAGGATGAGACCAGAGGTGGCCAACTATTTGGGGCCCGGAGGCAATGTGCCCTTTCACAAAATGGCTGCCCTAGTGGGTGTGCCAAAACACCTACATTGTAGGAGCACCCCCTACTACACCCTCATTCAAGTTATTTATGAAAATGTTGACAAAGCGCCGCAAACCAATTCATTTCCACAAATCATCTCTAAATGCATTCCTTGAACGTTAATTTTGACTGATTGGTTTTAAACATTTCTATACTTCTCCTTTATCACCAAAGGCAATCCCAGGGAGGTGTACATACGATTATAAAAACAATATAGCATAACCGTAACAAGTAAGTATTTGTCTGAAATTCATCTCCTGGTTTCCTGCCTAATGACAGGCCCCCCAGCGTGGCTGACAAGAAATGAGAATAAACGCATGACAGCACATAATGGGGCTCTTTAAAAGCGGTGGCTTATAGAAAACGGCGGGAAACGCCCATTCCCCAGGCCTTAGCTGTCGGTTTATTCCCCCCAAATTAACAGATCACCCGTAAATTAATTATCCCACTCAATTAACTTTTAACCCAATGACTCCCCCTCTGCCAGCCACCTCAGCCCCCCCTCTTCCCCCCTCCAGGTTCACCCACCTGAACTCACGCACGCCTGTCGTCTCCCACCTACTCAACGGAAGCTAGTGGCAGAGCCCAACTCGCCGGCTGCGTGTCCCAGTCTTGCTCGGACTGGGGCCAGGGAGCCTAACGAGGCCAGCACGAGCTTGCCTTTCTTCCAAAGCGTCTCCATGTTGCTCAGAAATCCCATCACTCTCCCTAAAGCAGTGCTCTCCAACCTTTGGTCCCCAGATGTTTTTGGCAGACAACTCCCAGCATGCCCCAGCCAGCGTAGCATGCTGGGAGTTGTAGGTCAAAAACATCTGGGGACCCAAGGTTGGAGAACACTGCCCTAATGTGTAGTCCCACTCTTTCCTCAAAGTTTGAATGTCCCCCCATTTCAAGGTGCCACAAGGGACACCAAAACCATGTGCAGACAGAGACGAGGCACCTACCCAGCCCTGATCCGTGAGGCAGACGGGACCATGTGCGGAGCTCAAAGCCGCCCCCAAAGTGCTTCCCTGAGCTGTTCCCGCAAGGCCTTCTGCGAAGAGAGGTCGACAACTTCGGTGCAAATAAAGGCTGCTTTCAGCAATGCCCCTGGAAGGAGAGACAGGGTGTGAAGGGAGGCCAGGACAGCCCCCCGCCCCGCCCCGCCCCGCCCCGCCCCAAGAGCACAAGGAGGCCCCCCACAGAAGGAACCACTGCAGCACAGTATCTGTCTGCAGGACCTGGAAAAGGGCTTGCAGGATTGCGGCCAGGATATCGACCCCGGGCCAGGTTGGCGAGACAGGCCAATGGCCCACACTGGAGAGCCGGGGAGACAGCAGGGATGGCATTTCAGAAGCCCGTATGGGAGGGGAGAGGCCTGGCAGCAAGGCCCAATACAAAACGGCAGAAGAGCAAGGCGGGGGTGGGGTGGGGGAGACTTTCCAATGCTTCCTTGCAAGGGCAGCCCAGGCCAAAGGGCCCTGTGAAGAGAGGCCTGAGCCCCTTCAGACGGCAACACGGGCAGAGCCAGACCCCGGGTCCATCGAGCACTGGACCACCGACAGCGGCTCTCCAGGGCTCCGGCAGGATTCTGTCCCCAGCCCTGCCTGGAGGTGCTGCCGGGGATCGAACCGGGGCCGTCTGCAGGCCAAGCAGGGGCTCTGCCCCACTGAGCCACGGGTCCCTCCCCACTGCACACCCCGCCTGCCCTCAGACACTCTGCCATGCCCGTGGAAACGTGTCAGGGTGATGGCTGCACCTCAGCTGGGGTCCTGAGGCATCGTCCCTGCGGGAATCGGGAGCCCGCCTGGGCACGGCCCCGTGCCGCTCCTCGTCTCCTGCCCCCGGAAGGTGCCCCAGGCTCTCACCTGGCGCGTGGGCTGGCAGTAATCCCACAAGTCCTCCAGGTCCCGACACACGAGCTCCACCAGCACCTCTCCCTCGAGGCTTCCGCTGGCACTGACCAGCCGCAGCTCTGGCTCAGCGATGCGCCGGGCCTGGGCACCGATCGGCCTGTGCCCGTCCACCAGGACGGCCAGATCCACAACCGCTCCTCCGTGCTCGTACGTGATTGGGGGGGTGTCGCTCCAGCCGCCTGCAGAAGAAGTGACCGGAAGGTGTCTTAGCAAAAGAGGCAGAACCGGCCCACAGGCACTTGGCTGCCCGCCCCCAGCCCCCCATGACCTGGGAGGGTCAGTCCCTTGCAGTACTGGCCCAGTGCAACTCCTGGCTGCGCGTGCCCCAGCAACACTGCAAGGGATCTCCTGTCGAGCAGCCCACGCCCTGCTGCTGCTGCCGCCTCAACGACCCTTCAGTTTGCTTCTGCAGCTGGGTCACAGCAGGCTCAGAGAAGTTTGATGCAGGAGCAAAAGGGACAGGCCGCAGGCGCTCCCTTATCGAATCTCCCAGCACGTACAGGAGCACTCCCAGTCCGTACCTGGAGCTGCCGGGCAATTTCCAAGCATTCCCCGGAGCCTGCGGTCTTTGACCCAGGGGGGCAAAGTGTGCTGCATGAGGCAAGCTGGAACCGGGCCCCAGAAGGGCAGCTCCCCTGCCACTTACCGGAGAGGTCGATTCGAGCCGGGCACTTCACGTTCACCCAGCAGCCCATGGGAGGTAGTGTGGCCGGCCGGAGGCTGATGAACTGGCAGGAAGACATCACTGCCTGGCGGATGAGGATCTGCTCTGCCCCCTCGTAGTGCCGAGCAGCACGGACCAGCAGGACAGGCCTGCAGTAAGCCGGGAGGGAAGGCAGAGCCTTGCTTGTGCCGCTGCAGCTGAGCCCGTGCGAGGCCTTCTAGCCTGCAAAGACCTCCTTGGCCCTCCCGTGAGGCAAGTGACCTTTGCTCCCATTCTCGGGGGGGGGGGCTTGTCCAAGGCCACCCAAAGAGCTGCTGGATGTTTCCCACAGGCCGCCCCGACCCCTCTCCAGGGCTCTGCCTGCCGTACTCTCCTGGCTCTGCTCTCCTGAGAGGGCAACTTTGGGGAAGTGGCTGCCAGGACTGGGCTTTGATTCAGGAGAGGAGCTCACAGCTCCCATCGGCCAAAGCAAATGGGCAGCAGTGGCCCTGTGGACACAGGCAGTGGCCGCCACAGACCAGGTCAGATTACTGGTCCATCTCGCGGACTACCCGCAGCTCTTCCAGGTCTCAGGCAGAGGTCCTTTCCCCATTTCCTGCTACCTGACACCTTTCACTGAAGATGCTGCAGGGATTCAACCTGGGACCGACCTGCTGCATGCAAAGATGCCCTGAGAAGATGACGTCAGTCTACCTGAACCGGCTGTGAGGGCACTCTGGAGTTCTCTCCCGCCCTGCTGCGAGTGAGTGCGAGAAACGGCTCTACGTGAAGCAGGGATGGCACAGGGCTCCTGGCTGGGGCAATGGCTTTCATGCGAGTGTGGGCGTAACACTGAGAGCCCATGTAGCGCAGTGGTGGGAGTGCTGGACGGGGACTCGGGAGATCTGGGTTCTAGTCCCCGCTCAGCCATGAAACTCACTGGGTGACTTTGGGCCAGTCACTGACTCTCAGCCTAATCTACCTCACAGGGTTGTTGTGAGGATGAAATGGAGAGGAGGAGGAGGATTATGTAAGCCGCCTTGGATCCCTTGCAGGAAAAAAGGCGGGGTATAAATATAATAAATAAATAAATAAATAAATATGGGCACCGAGATGCATTCCTGCTCAGCAGACCCTGCTGGGGATGTTTTCTGCCCACAGGCTGCCTTAACCCCCCCCCCCCCGCGCCGCCGCCCCAGTACCTGTCCAGCCACTTGTTCCTCTCTGTGGCCAGCTCCTTTACGCCCTCAGAAATGCTCCCCCTCTCAAGGAGCCGGAAAGCAGAGGCCCAAGCCGCGTTGGCTGCGGGGCCGCTCCGCAAGCCCCCTTCTCCTTTGGCCAGGCAGCCCAGGAGGTCAGCGATGCAGGCCAGGGCCCGAGCGGCCACCCCTGGATCCTGTGCAGTGGATGCAACTGCGAAGCAGGGAAGCCGTGTCAAAGCCTGGAAAGCAACGGCCTGGTCCTCAGCTGGGCTAGCAGCTGGGCTGGCTGTGCCCAGGGGCCTGGGGGGGGGGTGTCGTATGGGTTCAAAGGGGAGTCCTCTACAGGAGATCTCCAGCCCTGCCTAACAGGTCTACAGTTCCTAGGGGGCACTGGTTGTGGGGTGAGGGAAGCGGCATCCTCATTCCCAGAGAAGACACAGGCCAAGTGTCTCCACCGTACGGGGAGCGCGGAATGGGGAGAGAAGCAGGGAAGAGGCATCTTTCCGGGGAGAACATCAATGGTGGGACGTGCAAGCGCTGTGAAGAGAGCCATGCGCAAGATCCGTCGTTCCACAGCTGCACACTGGTCAGGCGGAGCTTGCCATGACCCCCAGCCCTCAGGCCTTCCAGTGTGCAGCAGAGGATTCTGGTGAGGATGAGGCACAGGCGATGTCTTCCAGGGTAGGACAGTCATCCATACTCAGGGCCCTCCCAGCCAGAGGACCCAGCCCTGCCATCGTCCTCTGGATCAGAGGATGAGTCCCCAGCAGAACCTCTATCTCCACAGCCTCATGGAAGTCTCAGCTACACAATCAGGTGAGGGCCCTCCAGTCAGCTCCCCCAGGAGGGCTGGAACTAACCACACTACAGGTCTTGTCACTCTGCATGAGGCTTCAGTTGGCTTTAGCTCCCTGCTGAGACAACAGCCTCCTATTGTCCCAGTAGGAGAGTTCCAGCCAGCAGGACCCACTTGGTGCTATCCAAGGTTCCACTTTCTTCCTGCCTTGATCTTCCTACCAGCTTCCCCTGCGAGCCTCAAGGGACCAAAGAAGGGGACAGAGCTGCAGGACTTCCAGGGTCCCAGGAACTGTGAGAATTAATGAGGCAGATTCCAGGGCTTTCCTGGATTGGAAGAATGCAATAAAAGGGAAGCCAGGAGCAGGCAGGGGGATGGAGGTGCACCAAGGTGGAATTCTCACTCAACCATTTGTAGCAGCTGGTAGCTGCTGGGGAGACCCCCCACACACACACTCCTCTCTCTCTCTCTCTCTCTCTCTCTCTCTCTCACACACACACACACACACCTTACCTTGGTCCAGTGTCTCCAGCATGGGCTCCTGGTAGCCCTCCAGGGCGGCTGAGCGGATCAGGGGTAGCAGGCTGTCGTTGCTGTGCTCCATCAGCACCCTGCAGGTTCTGCTCTGTGCCTGCAGGAAGAAGAGGGCCTTGCGGGAGGCCAGCTCGGCTTTCTGGTCCAGGCACGCCCGTAGTTCCTCCCAGGACATGCGCCACGCCATACGCCAACGCTGCAGCTGCCCAGCTTCCGGGTAGCTCAAGAGCCACAGGATGTCCCCAAGTGCCACGGGCTCAGACGCGTGGAGCACAGGGAAGAGGCGGGCGTTCAGCAGGCAGCGGCTGCTTGGGGGCACGTCGGGGCTCCAAAGGTCTTGGCTCCTAATCAGGTGGGAAGCATGTTAGAAAGAGGGATGCAAAGGCAGCCGGGGCCACAGCCAATGACAGCGGCCTGGAGCAGCAGCATTGCTCTGCTGCTACTGCGCACGGCACCCTCAAGAACATGAACACCTCCACTGCCAATCGGAAAACACCGAGGCTCTTCTGAGCACCCGCCTCCGCGACCTCACCTACCCCTTCCCCTTGGAGAAACTACCCAGTGCTGCAAGAGCCGAGCATGTTCTTGAATTGTTTCATTTGCAGCATTTCCAAACGTGTAACATTCATTATTTGTAACAATAAAGTAACATGTAGAGGTTAAATAAATATGGTGTGTGTGTGTGTGTGTGTGTGTAGAGAGAGAGAGAACGCTTATTTCTGTCACTTTTAAATCTTTCTAAAATTATAAGCAAGCCCAAATACAAACTAAATTACATGGGTTGGATCCAGGATCTGCCTTTTCTCAAGATGGGCTCCATTTGCAGAAGGTCCCTCTGCCCAATTTATGGGGATCACCCCTCCCTCCCCCCCCACAGCTCACCCCGTTCAGCAGGGGAGCTCCTGACTCTCTGTGAAGCATTTTCAGGGGGCTGGAGGGGCTGCCGTGGGAAGGAGGGGTGGGGAAGTGCACCTCTGTCCGTAGGTAAGAACGTAAGAGCCGTGCTGTACCAAACTAAGGCTCCATCTAGTCCTGCATTCTGTTCCCACAGTGGCCAACCAGATGCCCCAGTGGGAAGCAACAGCACCCCACACCCACCTGTCCATGTTCCCCAGCAACTGGTGTACATAGGCATACTGCTTCTGATACTGGAGGTAGCATATAGCCATCAGGACTAGTAGCCATTGATAGCCTTATCCTCCATTAATTGGTCCAATCCCCTTTTGAAGACATCCAAATTAGTGGACATCACTACATCTTGCGGTAGCAAATTCCGTATGTGCTGTGTGTAGTGCTTCCTTTTATCTACCCTGAATCTCCCACCAACCAGCTTCATGGGATGACCCCACTGGCTTCTAGTATGAGAGGGGGAGAAAAATGTCTCCCTATCCTCCATGCATCATTTTGGACCCCTCCATCATATCTTCCCTCACTTCCCTTTTCCCTAAGCTAAGCAGTCCCAGACATTGTAACCTTTCCTTATAGGGAGTTGCTCCAGTCGCTTGATCATTTTAGTTGCCTTTTTCTGCACTTTTTCCAATCTACAATATCCCTTTTCAGGTGCAGCAACCAGAACTGTACCCAGTTTTCCAAGTGTGGTCGCACCATAGATTTGTATAAGGGAAATTTGATACTGGCAGCTTTATTTTATTTTCGATTCCTTTCCTAATCATGCCTAACACGGAATTTGCCTTCTTCACAGTAGACACACTTTGGGTTGACATTTTCATCGAGCTGCCCGCCACCACCCCAAGATCTCGTCTTGGTCAGCTGATGCTGTGCAAAACTGGATCCAGACCCATGGATACAAGTTGTCCTTGTGTTAGTTAAACACATCACCGAATGAGTGAATGAATGAAGTAGTTTACGTCAGAAATACATTCTGGATTTATGCAGAGTCTTTGTAGTTCGTAAGATGCTTCTCTCTATCTAACATTATTTCTAGGCCGCCTTCAGGGGCGGAATCCACTCAAGGCTGACATGTTTTTATTTCCTCTCAGAAACATGGTTTGGAGATGCCTTTAGAGTTCTGCCTGAGGCTCCAGCTGCAGCAGCTGGACTGAGCCAGTACAGGGGGCTCCCAGCAACTTGATCTTACGCAGCAGGAATCACAAGCGCAAGACCCAACTGATAAACACGTGCTACTTACATTGCACCAACAAAACCAAAATTGTGTGTGTGTGTGTGTGTGTGTGTGATATACGCACACACACTGTGCGTATATCACACACGCACAGTGGTTGTGAGTGCACTTACAGCACTCACAACCACCGTATCCCATTTCCAGGCACAATTCTCAGCAATGAGAATGACCTTTAAAGCTCTTCCTGAATCTCTTGCTATAAACTGAGTTCAGTTTCAGGCATCTGTATTCTTTCTTTGGGCGGCAACACAAAGGGAAGCTGGAGACGGCATGTGTGTGTTACAGATACTCAACGGACTGTGAGCTGGCAAGTGTTACTGGGCTCTGTATAGGATCATGTTGTTGTGTGGTTTGTGGTTTGGTATTAAGTAGCAAAGCAAGTTTTGTAGAAAATGTTTGTTTGTTTGTTTATTACATTTCCATACCACTCACAATAGCTGAAGCAGGTTTTGCAGGTTGAGCCTACAAGAATCACATGTATCACAAAACAAGCAGGACAACTTTGCGACTGGCAACACCTCAAGCATGAACCTGGCAAAAAGAAGAAATCTCTCTCCCAAGATAGTAGAAACTATTCTCAAATGAACTTGAAAAAGACATAGAGATGAAATTGACTTTTACCAGTGTTCCATTGTACACGTTTGCACATTTAACATTATAGATTTCATAGATTATAGAGTTGGAAGGAGCCCACAAGGCTATCGAGTCCAACCCCCTGCTCAATGCAGGAAACTAGAGGAGGGGTCTCCTATCCAAGTAATAACCAGGCCTGACCCTGCTTAGCTTTCCACGCTCAGACAAGCTGAGCCAGCGTAAGCCACATTCATGTGGTTGCGAGTGCTACAACACACACATATATAATGTTGGTACATGTCTTATAATTTTGGTTTTGTGACTACGATGCAAGTACTGCTTGTATCTCCATTGGTCTTGTGTTTGTGCTTGTGATTGCTGTGTGAGACTCGTGGCATGAGTTTTTCTATCCAAGGAGACAGAGCACCAGCTCCACCGTACAAGGAAAAGAGGGCAGAAAGCTGAATGTTTAAAAAGCACTGTGACATCAACAGGTGGTGTGCGGAGTGCCAAACCACTCACCAGTGTGGGCTGGGTTGTGGGCACATACCGTATTCCAGTCCTGAGGAACAACGCTGCCCACGGCACGTTCAGGTAGGTGCCATTTTCCTCTGCCGGACTCTAGGGAGAGAACAGTGCCAGCTTTGGGTGTCTCAGAGAGGGAGAAATCAGCAAGAGGAAGGAGATTTGGTCAAGGGGCCCCAGAGTTCTAAAAGCCTCGAGTTAGCGTCTTGTAGATGCTCCCTTACAAGCAGCTAAGAGGGAGCTCTCCACAACCCTCTGAGGGAAGCAGCAGCAGTGGTGCTGCCCCCCCCCCCGGACTTCTAGGAAGCCCCCAGCCTGGAGATGGTGTCCCCTGTGCCCATGTGTACCTGCCAGTCGTCCTGACGCCCACTCAGGGTGAACACCTTGCAGGTGATGTCTCTCAGCTTGACAGCATGTCCCTGGATGACCACATCCTCAAGCAGGTGGCTCTTGAGGGCCACAGAGGATGCCACGTCCAGCCCAGTGAGGAGGCAGCCACAGCGGATCTGCAAGGGACCCTGGGGAAGGGACATTTTTGCAACCACACTGGTTAGCCTTGTGCAGAACATGGATCCACAGACAACCACCCAGTGGGTCAAGGGAAGACCTTTCGACCCATGACTAAGAAGCTCACCTCCCTCACCCAGTGACCCAGCCCTCTGATTTGCCACAACACGTCATATTGAATGCCTAAGTTGGGTCAACCCGTCTCAAGACAGTTTAGCTGTGTGACTTCAAGTGTTTCCAGATGGAAGGAGGGCTCCGAGTGCTACCAATCCAAAGACACTGTGTTGCTATTCCATCTTTCCCTCTTGAATGTTTTCTTCGGCAGGAAAAAATATGGAAGAAGCAGTGGGAAAACACAAGTGGAAGACAATGTCGTTGGGACCCCCGTGAAAACCTGTGAATGAGGCAGGATGTTGGGGCCAGAAAAACCTCATCTGGAAGGGGTTGACCTGGGTTGGCTTTCCTGCTCTCCGCCTCCTGCTTGGCTCTGCCACTGCTGCCAGACCACCCACCAGTGCTCCTGCCCTGTGCTCGGCTTCCAGAGCTCTGTCTCTCAGATACGCCTTTCCCCACAACTTGGCTGAGCAGCAGGAAAGACAGACGCCTGGATGCTGCCCAACCAGCCCATGTCTGCTTTTGGCTGATCCTGCAGCCAACCACAGGCCATGATGGGTCTGCCTCACTGCACCGTGGGACCTCGTCTGTCCTGCGCCATTGCCTGGCCATGGACCTGATCCAGCCAATCCTCCAGCCTTGACCCAAATCCTACCTACCATTCTGTGTGACCTTTTGGAGCCAGGGGTAGCAGGAAAGCAGGGCAAGTCCCCCAGGGTGGCATACCTCCAAGCAGCAGTGCTGGATGACACTCCCAGGCCCCACGGCCACCACACCCTCCAAGTGGCTGTTGGTGACAGAGCAGCCTTCCTCCAGAAGCTGGGGCTCCTGCAAGCAAGAGAAGAGGATGAGGAACCGGTGACAAGAATCCGTGGGCCTTCCACGGGCCTACAGGCGGGCAAGCAGGCACATTGCCGCTCCTGACGAACGCGGAGCACAGCTTGCAGGCGTGTGGGGCAGCCTCAGGTGAATGGGAGGAGCCAGAATGGGGCTCAGCAGAGGGAACTCCCCCTGGCCAGCTTCGGGCGGGCTTGCCCCCATGGACCACCCGCCTCTTGCCAACGAGTCCTACGTTATTACAAAACCTGAACCTTGGAAATAGAACAAACTGTGCAGAGGAAGTAAACGTGTGGAAAGTGGCCTCCACTCCAGGATGTGGAATCTGGCTGGATCTGGCTGTTGATCACCCACAGCCCCACCTGCTCCGCCCCGCCCCGCCCCCAAGCCCCGCCCCTTCCAGCCTGCCCAGAGGCCCAGAGGTGGAAGGGGAAGGCGGCCTGCACCTGTGGAAACCATCCATGCAGGAGGCTCCGTTGCATTCAGACAAGGAGGGGGCTGGCACAGCACTTACAGCCACGTGGGAATGTGCCACTTTGTGGAAGGAGCTGCTGCGCCCAGTGCCCGAGTGGGCCGTCAGGTGGCGGATGTGATCACTGGCAGATGTGGTCATGTAGTCATAGTGACCATCCGGGATGTACGCTGCGAAGAGGGAGGGGCCGCCATGAACACCATGAAGGGAAACGTTGGTTCAACGTGTGGAGCTCTTCTGAAATCCAGGCCAAGAGGGAGGCCCCCACACCCAACAGCATGCCTTCGCCCAGTGCCAGAGGAAGGGAAGCTGGCCCATGGTGCTGCAGCTCCTAGATGAAGCTGCTCACCTGCCCTTTGGGGCTGGCTTGCCTCTGGGGATGGATGCGAGGACTCCGTTCCGAGGGCAGGCGATGCGGTCAGTGAACACTGCCCCATCCCTAGCAATGTGGGGGGCGAGCACTGCCTCCCCATCCCGTGTTTACCCTGGCATGTGTGCACCGCTCGAGAGGAGAGGGTGCACTGCACCGGAAGGCCAGGAAGGCCAAACAGTGGAAGCCGGGCAAGAAGGAAAATTCACAACTTCACCCATAGTGAGCGGCACTGCGTGGAGAGCCTTCCACAGCACGGATCGGGCACTCCTTATAGCCCCTGCGTTCTGGGAGTCTCCAGCGCCCATCTTCAGGCTTCCGTCCCTTCACAAAGGTCTCTTCGCTCACTCCCTGAGCCATGCACAGCAGGATGTCAAAGAAGAGAGATAGCTGGGGGGGGGGGGGAACAGTGAGCAGGTGAGCAAGTGGAGGAGCCTTCCTTCCGCAGAACTATCCTGCTCCACGTGGGGGCAGAGCACGAAACCATTCACACATCTTACGAAGTGGAGACTGTTTAAAGCTGCACAACGAAACGACCAGAAGAACCTGACAGCAACTGAGACTGGAAGGAGGTACTATGCACGGCCCCAAATCAAAAACCACCCAGCAGGGTTTGCTGTTCTGCAAGCAAGCGCACTTTCCCAAAAGATGGACTTCTCACAAAAGCTGCGTGGCTCTACTCTGCACCCAGAACCAATCCTGCAAGGTGCAGCAAGACTGCAACTCTGCAGACGGACTTTTACACTGCCAAGGTCCCAACAGGGCCGATATGCTGACTCCCAATGCAGGTCATACGGGCCCCCACAAGATCCTGACCCACTTTAGTGCAGTAGCGTGGTTTCCAGGACTTGGAAAGCAGCAGCACATGTGGTGTGGGGGATGCCCATCCAACGTTCGGCTCTCTAGAAAAACACTGACAAGCTGCAGCAAATGCACAGGAGGGAGCAAGGTGAGGGAGCAAATCCTGGGAGCGCTGGCTGAAGGAAGCAGGCACAGCTACCGTAATAGAGGCCAGCGGGAGGGTGGACCTGTGGACAGTTGTGCAATACATAAAAATAAGGATTCTGCCCCAACATGAGTCAAATTCAGGAACATCAAAAGCCATGTTCTGCGATCTGTATAAATTATGCAGATTTGCATTCTCTCTCATTTCCATAATTTATTCTGCTTCTACTGGGCAAAGGCGGACAGGCAAGCACAAAACCTCACAAGGCGCTGAAATGCCCCCTCGCCCTTGACCAGAGCATCGCATTCAGCAATCCCTCTCTGGCTTCTGAGATGTCACGGGAACACCGGAAGCGCCCTCACACGGAGTTAGACCATCGATCCATCCAGCCCAATACCGTCAGCACTGCAGCGGCTCTCCGGGGTTCCAGGCAGGATTCTTCCCCGGCCCCCCTCCCTGGAGATGCTGCCGGGGATCGAGCCGGGGACCCCCTGCGTGCCAAGCGGGGGCTCTGAGCCACAGCCCCTCCCATTCCATGAGCCACTGTCCATGCACGTCCAAGCACATCTTTGTTATGGAAGAGAAACTTGCGTTTTTAATGACATCTGAGATTCTTAGCAAGCCGGATTCTATAGCCAACAGCACATTCTGTGGCTTTGCAGCACTCCCATAGAAGGAACTGTGCACAGCCACTGCTGCCCCGCTTGAAGAATGATGTCATAAAGAGCAGCGGGGAGAGGTGGTCATCTCCCTCTGCACACGCACACACACACACACGCACACACACACATATATACATCTTCAAAAAGCTAAAGGATCCTAAAAGGACGTAGAAGCAGGGGAAATGGCCTAACCATGCAAGCACATCAGCTATGGAACAAGACCTTGTTCCTTGGGAGGCTGCAGAAACTATTTTGTCACCAATTTTCAAGAAACGGCAAAGTGAGTTCCCCACAAGGTCCTTGCCGGCTTGAGGTGTTTTTCCAGCTGCCCAAGAAAATGTGAGCACTGAAGTGGATCCAGCACAGCTACTTCCTGTCCCCTCATCATGGAAAATGGGAGAGGCTGGCCCAGCTGCGGGCACCAACATTTTTGTCATATTATCTTGGTAAATAGGACACTCCGGCATAGAAGAGCTGAGCACAGAGCCTCCCAAAAACTAAAGAGAAAAAAAAGGCAACTTAAACGGAGGGGAATTCAAAATGACGCATCAGCTTGGACTGCAAAGACTGGTGAGGCTCCAAAAGGCGCTGCTAACACTGGGGCAGCCACGATCTTCACAGCACACACACACACACACACACACACTGCAACAGCTGCAGATTTTTTGGGGGGGTGTGTCACATTTCCCCAGCAACTCAATGCTGCAGTAGGAGTGCAGAGGAAATGCTGTTTCCAAGGAACAAATGTGCTAACATCCTTTGGACCCTCATGCACCACCACTAGGTTGACCACGGTACACACCCCACACAAAAATAACTTTGCCTGGAAATACCCCGTCGGTGTACCAAAGATCAGACCTCCAGAGTGTTGTCCACCCTGGCACCTCCCAGCTTGAACTTGGGATGCTAAGACAACCTTCCCAGAGGACTCAAAGGGCACCGAGATGCCTGCTCAGGCTGGGCTAAACGTTTGGTGCTTGGATTGTCCCCAGCAGGCACAAGTCACTGCGGCTGACTTTCTGGGAGAAGGTCCACCTACCTGGCCCTCTCCCTGGGCTACTGAGTTGGTGAGAAGGTGAGCATTCAGTCCTGAGTGTCCAGCCCCGGGCTTGCTGAGTGCCACTCAGGGCTCCTTTGCATCCCCATGGGCTGCTTGCTTCCCAAGCCTCTTCCGCAGCTCCACAAGCCTAGCGTGGGCAGGTTTCCCCAGCCCCATTCAGCTGCCCCCCACTCATTTCTCTGTGGTGCCCTGGCTCCCGACAGGGCTGCCCTCACCTGGATGGCTGGGGCTCCCGAGTCCAGCCCCAGGTAGGTGCAGGCGTCGAGTGGGGGGATGACGTGAGTGGCCAGAAGCATCTCCGCTGTTTCGGAGGAGAAGAAGACAACCCCACACACCTGTGGGGTGAGCAAGAGAGACAGGGATGGGTGGAGGGCGGCGAGAGACCTTGGCTGAGACAGCCCTGCACCACCTTTGGGGGTCTCAAGCTGGTCCTGGGAAGGCTTCACCCAAGCCCTGGTGCAGACAGGCAGGAGACCGCCTTCCCAGCCCACGGTTTCGAGAGGGACTGATGAGACCCAGAGGCAAACCAGCCCCACTTACCAGGGGAACCTTCCCATCTGGCCCCAGGCACGGCTGGATTTGGTCTTCAGGGCTTTGGTAGAGAATGTCTTGCACAACCCCCTGTAAAGGCAACGGGGGCCACGGTTAGCCCACAGATGGGCACTTGGGTGGCCGTTCTGTGTTGGCAGCCTCAATCCTAAGTCAGGGCCGAACCAGATGGGACATTCGTCACAGGCTGGCCTGGGTGTGCGTGTTTTTCCTTCACTAATTAACAGCGGGGGGGGGGGGGGGCTGATCCTGACTGGGAATGCAGGATAGGGGAGGGGGCCGCTCGCCTTTTTTATTCCTGCTGCGGTTATTTGCCCTGGAAGGAAAGCTGCCCTTGGTGACAAAGTTCCCCTCCTGGTGCAAATGGAAGCTGCGGAAGGGCCTGATCCAGGACTGGGGACCATGGCAAGGGCAAAGGCCCTCCACCCCCAGGCAATGGTCCCAATCTGGAGCAGCATCCCACCCAGCCAGCTACTTAGTAAAGAGAAAAGGAGGGCAAAAAGGCCAACCATGTGGTCAAGGTCCTGTCTCGCTTGGCTCCAAGTGACTGCTGCAGGGAACGGGCTGCTCCGCACCAGGGCCACTGCCAATCAGGCCCTGCGGCTTTGCTCTCCCAGACGCCACGGCCACTGGGGGCCCGCTTCTGATGCAGCTGGCCAGACGAAGCACAGCCACTCTCTGGCACGCCGAGTGGCTTGGATGCATGTCCGGTGACCCCAGGGGCAGGTGGGGCTTCGCGTTGCCCTCACAACTCCCCAAACCTGGCCTGGCTAGGTTTGGGGAATCTTGAGCATCAAGCCTACATGAGAGAGGCGGAGCCTCTGGACTTCACTACCCTCCGTGTGTGCTTATCTGCTCAACTTGTGTCGGCTTCAGGGAAACTGTGGCCCCTTGTGGAAGGGGCCCCAGGGCTGGTACTCCAAGTCACCCTTTCTCAACCTGGCGCCCTCCAGACGTGTTGGGACTGCAACTCACATTACGGGAATGATAGGGAACTGCAGTCCAACGCATCTGCAGGGTGCCAGGTTCAGGAAGGCTGATCTAGTCGAGGGCCGAGAACAGTTGAGACTTTGAATGTTGCCAGCGGAGGGCAAAGAAAACAAAACAGAGGGGAAGAGGACAAGGACCGACCCCGGCCTGCTCTCAGGCTGCCTCCGACTGCTTAGCCTCACAGGGTGTGTCCGGGGTGGGTGGGTGGGATGGCGGGCATGAGTGCTTTCAGACGGGCAGCTCCTGGCACTACCAATCCAGGAGGGTTACAAATGGAAGGCAAAAAGGTCTGGACACCCCGCCCCCCTAAAATTCCACATTTGAGGCAGGGCGATTGCAGGATAAAAGCCTTGACTGAAAGCACCCCACGAGGTTAAAAGGCCTGTGCTTTACGGATACATTTCCAGGCTCTCTGAAAAGACAGGAGATAGGGTGGGAAAACACAAGAGGGTTATGAGTGGAACGTGATGTCGTCATCGGGACCCTCCGTAAAGCCCTGTGTAAAGTCCAGGGCGATCGCACAAGGAAAGCCTAATCCGGAAGTGCCCTGGCTCTCCCAATGGGTGCAGAGATACTGCAGGTCCTACTAAGCCCAAAGGGACATTCTAAACAAATGTGGACTAGAAATCTAAAATGTGTGTTATTATCCAATACGTTCTGGAATTGTACAGACTTTTAAGAGAAGCTGGAGAGACTGCTGTTGGGATGCTGCAAGAGCCACAGGATGCCGTGCCTCTGGACGGGGGCTGTCCGAGGTGACTGCGGGAGCCTTGAGCTGCGTACCTGGGCGTCAGTGAGGTAGACTCCATGGTTCCGGGCATAGGAGACACTCGCGGGCACAGCAATGACTCTTGCACCCCGGAAATCCCTTCCAATTGATCTCTGGGGGGGGGGAGAAAAGGAGGAAGAGAGGGGAGACATCCGTTTCTAAACTGGCTTTGAAAAATCCCATCCATCCTGAGATATAAAAATGAAGGAAACATCTCAGAATGATCGAGGATAGACCGAAGTGGAGGGAGAGAGAGCAGAGGATGCCGAGGCACAGGGAGCACAAGGTGCTGGGGCGAGCAGCTCCTCTCTTCGCACCCCCAGCCATCCCCGCCCAGAACTTCACTTTTATTTTTTGTTCATGTTTATAGGGCACCCTATAACCGAGTTCTCAGAGCAAAAAACAAAACAGATTAAAGTCCAGATTAAACACAGATTAGGGCACATTCCAGCCATGCCTCCGAAGAGGGCTTCTTCCCGCTTGTGTGACAACCACCCCCAGCCCGCCCCCTGGGCACACTCACCTGCCATGGTAGGGACTGTGAGAAGCATATCAGTGCTGCAAACCCACACCCCAGGTGGGGAGCCCCTGCAGACCTGGAAATGGATGCAAGCGGGGAGTGAGAGGCCGCAGGAGCAGAGCCCCAGCAGGGGACGCCCACGTGGCTGCTCCAGGTGAGCCCCCAGGGCAGGCCTTCTGTGCAACCTGCCCCAGATTATTCCAGGAAGCAGTGCATCCCACACATCACACGGCACTCTATATATCGTTTCATCATTTTTATTGATTCTCCATCTATTGAATTTCTATACCACCTTTCTGAAACCAGCCAGTTAAGTTTACAAAAAATTCAGAAAAACCAAAATCAAATAAAAAATTACCAAAACATTAAATGCACCCTTGAAAACTATAACAACAACAGAGCATTGCTGGTGCTCTAAACCTTGTACCACTTCTGTTCCTCCCACACACGAGCACATACACAGTTGACCACCATATTAAAAGATGCAAACATTTGCAGCACTGGCGCTCTCCCTGGCCCAGCACCCTTGAACCCCACAGACACCCAGCTAATTTCATCTCAGATTTCTTTTTAGCAGAAGCTGGCACTTAAAACCACCGAGCTGAGCTTTGCATTCTGGGCTGAACGTGGATCTGCAGTACAAAGAGTTTGGGAGTCTGATCACACCAAGGTCGCCCACCCACCGCTGGAAAGAGCCCACCGGACTGTCCTGCTTGACGCAGATCACGACGGGACGCCTTGTCCACAGCTTCAGTGTCACAGCCAGACCTCCCCAGCAGGGCAGCAGTCGGGCTGTGTTCCACTGACCTGGTACATCAAGGTTGCCAGGAGGTTGTCCAGATTGCAGGTCAGCGCCTCGGCCGGTGCAGCAGAATCCTCCATGGGGAGGCAGGTAAATGCTCGGTTGCAGTCGTCAAACAAGAAGTCCCGGCCCTGAGAGGACGGAAGGAGAAGTGGCAGGTCCCCATCTCAGGGAGGCTGCAGCTGAGGCTCTAATACAGGGCTGACCAGCCCACCTGCAGTCCCCAGGTGGCAATGTCCCTTTGCCCTGGCCCCACCAATGACAGGGTGGTTTCCTGGCTTTGGCATGGATTTTCCCCCATCCTAAAAGGCTGAACTGCTTCTCCCAATAGTCACTCCCTGGCTGTGACATTGTTCTGTCCCAACTGAGACTTTATCTGCCTCCAATCCCCTCTTCCAGATCCAGATCTAAACCCTGGGGAGCATCTCCATGTGGTTAGGCCACATGGGGAGAAATTCCCTCTCTAAGGTCCTGGTCAGAAACCTCAGTGTGTGTGCTGAAGGCTACTTTTGACTGCACAAATTATTCTTAAACCGCTGTTGTATTTATTTATTATATTTATACCCCGCCTTTTTTCCTGCAAGGAAGACACAGAATACACAACCCAAGGCAAGATGAACAAATAGACATCTTTAATTACAGACTGACAAAACAGTCTGTAATTAACTGTTTACTGGCAGCCAGACCTAAAAACAATAAAGCAAACCTACAAGCTGCCCACTTGGCTATCCTGTGCCTCTGTAACTTGCGTTTCAGGGATTGATCTCCGGCCCGGAGCGATACAGCATCCAACTTCCAATGCACCCAACCCTCCCCAGCTTGTCAACAAGGGCTTCAAATCCCCCTTATAAGGGCTAGTTGGCCAAGGGCAATGAGCTATTCAGCACATAGCCAACCCACACACCTAGGCCATGATAACAAGGATGGAGGATAATCTGAAGGAAGTAATTGGCCCAACTGCCACTCAGAAACTCTTAGAGGTCCTAAGTATTGGCATGAAGCTCAGCCTCACACCACACTGGTTAAGATATGCAGGCATTCTGGCTCCAGCTCTTTTGCCTTTGGCCCCCAGAGCGTCTCCGAAATGGAATGTGGCCCTTGGGCTTAAGGAGGTTCTGCACCCCTGCTCCAGTAGAAAGGAGATGCCACCCTGCCTGCCTGCTCTTAGGCGGATCCCTGAGAGGGCCTGCTAACTGGAGGACCCCACCAACACCAGTGCCGCCACCCCAGCTTACCCCTTCCCCGAGATGGCCAGACCCTGAGCTCACCATGTGCAGGATGAGAATCCAGGCCTTTTGCAAGACATCAGAGGTGACTACCTGGAAGGGATACAGAGGAGAGCTCTGAGAGGTAGCCCAAGGGACTGGAGACCATAGAGTTGGAAGGGGGGCCCTTGAGGCCATTGAGTGAGTCCAGCCCCCTGCTCTGTGCAGAATCCTGTTTAAGCATCACTGACAGGTGGTTGTCCAGCCTCTGCTTGGATACCTGACCACGGGCCATGCTGGCTGGGGCTGACAGGAAGACCACAGGTTCCCCACTCCTGCCCTAGAGCACCGAGGATCAACCCCTCTTGTAGAAAAGAACAATAAGGCCAGATCAGGTACAAGCCCCATCCTCCACAGTGGGGAGGAAGAGAGAGAGAGGGAGAGGGAGGGAACTTTGGAACTTATACCTTTGCATATGCCAGCAAGCCAGAACAGGGGTCCATCTAGCTCTAAATTATCTACCCTGTCTGGCAGGGGGTCTCCAGGGTTTGGGGCAGGGGTCTTTCCCAGCCCACCCTGGAGTGGCTGGTGGCATTCAACAAGGTTGTGTCCTGGCTCCACTTCCCTTTATTTGTTAATGATGCTTCTCTATGCTGATGACATGATCCTTATCTCCTGTATTGAGATTCGTCTGCATAGGTTATCATCAGCTTTGGCTAAATACTCTCAAAAATGGCATTGCCTATTCATTATGAGAAGACTAACATCATGGGAAAACTTTGAAAATGCCTGATAGAACTGAGTCAATTTTTCACTTACATGTTTCTTCATATTGATAGTTACCGTAGATATGCGATTTTCACGGCTTGGCAACTGGGCTGGTCATTATAAATCTTTGACATTAAAGGCTGATCAACAATTAAATGGATTATTAAAGTTCCGACATACAAGGGGTGGTCAACAAACACAGCCACTTCTATGTTTATTGAAATAAAAAAAAGTATGTCTCAGTTTTCTTATGGAGCAGAGATTTGGGGCTTGAAAAATTCTTCAGATATGGAGTACTTTCAAAATAAATGGTTGAGAATAAGCCTTGGTGTAACTAGGTGTATCCGTATTCCATTTTTATGATCAGCAACTGGTACATCCGTCAAACCTATGATGATGATGATGATGATGAATTCAGAATCTTTAATTACTGGCTCACAGTACTTTTTCTTTCAAACACTAGACTACGTAAACTGTGTCTTTTAGAGCAAATAAGGGTCAAGTCAGTAAAATGTTTAACTTGGCTCCAAAAATTAGTTCATCAAATTCAGCACTATGGTTTTTCTCTAGAGTTTCTTTCTTCTTTGCATCCCCTTCCAGTCAAACAGATTTTTAGAGCTTGGGTTTACCGTGTTTGCACCCAATCTGATTTATCTGCAATTACCAGCAATAACATGGCCCCCAGGCATGCCATGGTTAAATACAAGTTTCAATATGAATACTATTTGAAGCTTATGTCTAATCCTGCTCTTAGAACTGCCTTAACATGACTAAGGTTGCAACAGATGCCAACTGCTGTTTCAGAAGTTTGTTTTAGGAAAAGATTATTTTAGACTGCCCTTATGGCAGTGGCTCTGCAGAGGAAGTGCCCCATTATTTACTTATTGCCCTGTTTGTTCTGCAGTTCATACTAATTTTCTGTGTTCAGCTCTTGAGGGGAAAGATAACCGGTCTGAAAATCGACTTTCCGCAGACTTCTCATAATAGGGTGACCTATTGGCACTGGCAGGTTTTGCCTTGTCAGTTTCCAAAGTTCAAGCCATTTTTCTACTTTCTCAGCAGTATGCCAAATAAATTAGATCTCTTATTGCTATTGTGGATACTTTGTTTTGTTGTAATTATTATTATTATTTTATTTCTTTGTTCATTTCCTCTCCTGACATATGGCTGAAGCAATAAGGATTGATTCACTGACTGACCTAGATTGAACCTGGGACCTTGTGTATGCTCACCCACTGCGCTCTGGCCCTTTCCCAAAGGGCAATGCAATTACAGAGAGTAATCACTACTTTAGGATTTTCTTAACTTATATATGAAATCAACATGTTGATTTTGTGAAGTCGAATCCTGTTGTAATTGAGATCTGGAGACCTTCTCTGGTGACGCCAGAGAACAGACATGGCTTTTTCCAAGGAACTTAAAATGTTTATTTTAATATAAAACCCAACTGAGGTCTAAAGCCACTAAACCAGGGCTCTCCAACCTTGGGTCCCCAGATGTTTTTGGCCTACAAGCTCTGCTGGCTGAGGCATGCTGGGAGTTGCAGGCCAAAAACATCTGGGGACCCAAGGTTGGAGAACACTGCTCTAAGCAAAGCCTTCTACCGCCTGGTGTCCGCCAGATATATTGGATTGCAATTCCCATCATTCCCAGCCAGAATGATGGGAGGGCAGCAGGAGGCTGCGCTGACGACTCTCAGCCGTTGCAGCAGCAGCAGCGGCTCTTCTCCCCCCCACCCCCAGGCTGCCTCTGGAAGGCCGGTGGCCCCACCGTAGCAGTCCTGCAGCTGCGCGCAGTTTACCACAAATATTATATGCTGTGATCTCAGGTCTGTTTCAGCTCTCGCAGCTGCTGTGCCGAAAGCAGATTTTGACACACACACACACACACCCGATGAGAGTGGCTGAGTCTGGGGCAGGAGCAGAAGGGGCAAGCACAAGGAGAACTCCAGCAGGAGCGACGAAAACGAGGAAGGGGCGACGGCTCCTCAGCCGAGAGACACTGCAGGGGGGATTCAGATGCCACGGCCGGCCGGCGCTCGCTCACTCACCGTGCAGCCTGCGCGAGCGCTGAGGTGTTCGGCTGCCACCAGGAGAGCATTGAGGGTGGCCCCTCCGCTGCCCACCTCGGCCTGGGGGTCTTCCACAGTGAGTAGGATGGTCTGCCCACCCAGGGAACCACGATCCCGGCGGACCTCGAGCTCTGGGAACCAAAACAGAAGGGGGGGCTGTTAGTCCACGCGAGCCGTGGCGCAAGGAGGCCCTGCAGCAGAGCGGGCTGGCAGGGCCCAGCAGAATTCTGCGTCTCGAGAGGCACTCCAGGAAGGGCTGTGAAGGAGGTGGCGGTGAGCAGAGGGGAGAGCCCAGGGCTGGGGAAGCCGCTTCCGGACATCAGAAGGTTCCTCAAGAATCCAGCCATGGCCCCGTGTCAGTCTCTGCTCAGCCACAAACGCCCCCCCCCCGCCTCACTCAGCTATCCAGCTTGTAAAATGGAAAAAAGGGCTTTTCCAGACGATGCTTTTACTGCCCTTCCTCATTCATGGAATTTTACGGGTGTGTGTGTGTGTCCAGATGGCATTGTCTTCCATTTATAGCCCTCCCATGTTTTCCCATCGCTTCTTCCATCTTACCACAGAAAATCTGTTAAGGAGGGAAAGACAGAACAGCTGCACAATGTCTTCTGAGCATTAACATCCATCTGGACGCACCTGCAGAGCTTTTTGTGAGGGCAAATGACAGCCGACGCAGCTCCCAGGGGCAGGAGTGGCGGGCAGCTCTCCCTGGGCTCCGACCCCTTCCGGATGCAGTCCCCACTTTGGACCAGGTCTCCTCTGTCCCTCAGCCCTGTTGGCCCGTGCCAATTGCGGCCCAGCCAACCCTGCCACTGGACACCGACATGTTTGGGTTCTCAGTAAAGACTATAACACACGTCATAAAGCAAGACAGCTGTAGAAATGATCAGCTCAGGCATTGTGACCAGTGGCATTTCACCCCAGAAAAGTGTGTTTAGGGTTGCAGCCTCAGTCTCCAATCCAACCCTAAGCCATCAGATTCCTTGGGCCAGAAACAAGCAGACTGCTATACACCAGCCTTCCCAAACCTGTTGCCCTCCAGATGAGCTGGAATACAACTCCCATCTTCCCCAGACAGGCATGGTAAAATTTGTCTGTAGTCTTGGTGACGCCAACAATAGGTCAGTTCTAGAATACATGCCATGAACCTGGAGGAATATGAATTTCTTTCCCCAAAATGGGATTTCCGACATGTGCCTTTTACTTTCAGAGCATGCAGACATTTCTTTAGAATTCCCAATCCAAGAGAATTATATTCCTTTCTTTGGGGCTTATTCATAGAATCATAGAAAAGTAGAGTTGGAAGGGGCCTACAAGGCCATCGAGTCCAACCCCCTGCTCAATGCAGGAATCCAGGTCAAAGCATCTCTGACAGATGTCTGTCCAGCTGCACCTTGAATGCCTCCAGACTGGGAGAGCCCACCACCTCCCTAGGTAGTTGATTCCATTGTCTTATTGCTCTGACAGTCAGGAAATTTTTCCTGATGTTTAGGTGGAATCTAGGTTCCTGTAACTTGAGCCCATTATTCCGTGTCCTGCAAACTGGGATGAACGAGAAGAGATCTTTGCCCTCCTCTGTGTGACATCCCTTCAAATACTGGAAGAGTGCGATCATATCTCCCCTCAGTCTCCTCTTCTGAAGGCTAAACATGCCCAGTTCTTTCAGTCTCTCCTCATAGGGCCTTGTTTCCAGTCCCTTTATCATCCTTGTTGCCCTCCTCTGAACCCTCTCCAGTTTGTCTATGTCCTTCTTAAAGTGAGGTGCCCAGAACTGGACGCAGTACTCAAGATGAGGCCTAACCAGTGCCGAGTAAAGGGGAATTATCACTTCCCGCGATTTGGAAGCTATACTTCTATTAATACAGCCCAAAATAGCATTTGCCTTCTTTGCAGCCACATCGCATTGCTGGCTCATATTCAGTTTGTGATCTACCACAATTCCAAGATCCTTCTCACTTGTAGTATTGTTGAGCCAAGTGAGCCAAGTTGAGCCAAGCAGGTTTTATCTAACTGATCACAAATCACATGATTGAAATCTCTCCGACACACACACACACACACACACGTCAGCAGTTCATCTTCCTAAAGATCTGCAGGTGCACTGAATACACGCGTGGAAAAACCTCCTCGGCCCGGGGAAAGTGCATGTATGGCTCCCACAGTACAAGTCTTCTCCACGTTTTGGCCCCTCAGGAAGAAATATCTCTCTTCGTATCTGATCACAGAAATGGGGAACCAACTGCTTTGGAGGCCGCCTCTGTGTTCGGTGGCCTGGTTTCTGTCCTTAAGGCAAGGGTGCAGAACCACAGGCCCAGGGGCCAAATCCAGTCTGCCTGGCGCCCCAATCTGACCCCGCCCCCTTTCCCCCAACCACCGATCGCTGGTGGCCTTTGTGCAGTTTTTCCCCCACTCTAAAAAGCTGAAGTGCCTCTGTTGAGGTTCAGTTACTGGCACTGGGCTTTGAGTTAAAATATGCTGGTATCTCCTGGAATCGTTGTCCCCACCTTTAGCTTCAGCCCTGCCCACCGCTGGGAGGCAGCCCCCGAGTGCTTCTCTGAAGCTGAACCAAGTTCATTAACAGTTCGCAGACCATTTCTCAGTGGATCATAGCTGAGGAGAGATGATCCGATTTTTGCATTCATCGTCCTCCCCCTTTCCCCCTCTTCCATAAGTTTGTATCTCCAAGCTACTTGCTTCTTCCAGTACACTGACATTTGTTTGCCTATCTTCCCAAGTAATTTGCAGGATTTCAACGTTGATGAAATCTTTCAAGGAGATGGAAATGACGTTTATAGGTAGTCCATGTTTCGCAGGCATACAATAAAGTTGGTAATACAATGGCTTTATAAACCAGCGTTTTGGTCTCCTTACAGATATCCCGATCCTCGGACACTCTACGCTTCATTCGAGAAAATGCGGCACTTGCGGAGCTCAAACGGTGCTGGATTTCACTGTCAATGTTAGCTGTAACAGAAAGATAGCTGCCAAGATAGAGAAAATAATTGACATTTTCCAGTATTGCCCCGCCAAGCTGGATAGATGGCATCACCAAAGGGTTAACTTGCACTTGCTGATGAAGCACTTGCTGATAAAGCACTTTGGTTTTTTTTATATTAAGTGAGAGACCAAGTTTTTCGTATGCTTCTGCAAAAGCATTTAGAATAATAGAATCATAGAAAAGTAGAGTTGGAAGGGGCCTACAAGGCCATCGAGTCCAACCCCCTGCTCAATGCAGGGATCCAGGTCAAAGCATCCCCGGCAGATGGCTCTCCAGCTGCACCTTGAATGCCTCCAGAGTGGGAGAGCTCACCACCTCCCTAGATAGTTGATTCCATTGTCTTATTGCTCTGACAGTCAGGAATTTTTTCCTGATGTTTAGGTGGGATCTAGGTTAGGATAGTTTGGAGATCATCTTCTGAAAGTGCGGAGACCACATTATCATCAGCATACTGAAGTTCCACAATGGAGGTTGTGATTACCTTACTTTTTGCTTTCAGCCTACTGAGATTAAAAAGCTTTCCATCTGTTTCCCCTCGACAAGATGTAAAATCATAGTGATGAAAATAACAAATAACGTTGGGGCGATAACACATCCCTGTTTAACACCTGATCCCACTTTAAATGGAGCACCATGAGAGCCGTTGTTGTCCAAAACTGTTGCCGTCATGTCGTCATGGAGAAGTCGCAAGATATTCACAAATTTATTGGGGCATCCAATTTTCATAAGGATAGTCCAGAGAGCCGTTCGGTCTACAGTATCAAAGGCCTTAGCCAAATCAATAAATGCCATATAAAGGGGTTGATTTTGCTCCCGGCATTTTTCTTGGAGCTGACGTGCAGTAAAAATCATGTCCACTGTCCCTCGAGACGGCGGAAACCATATTGAGATTCAGGGAGGATCTCTTCTGAAATAGACAGAAGACCGTTTGGGAGAATCCTAGCAAATATTTTACCTGCGGTAGCTAAGAGAGAAATGCCCCGACAGTTTTCACAGTCTGTTCTATCACCCTTTTTAAAGAGGGTGATAATTATGGCATCCCGGAAATCTTCTGGGATCTCTTCTCTTATCCAGATTTTTCTGATGAGTTTATGAAGATGTTGTACAAGTTCGCCCCCCCCCCTTTAAAGATTTCAGCAGGAATCCCATCTGGTCCACTAGCTTTGTTATTCTTCATTTGATTAATGGCTTTTATAGCTTCGTCCAAAGCGGGGAGTATTGCAAGTTCCTCTCTAATTTGTTTTTGCGGGATTTGTGAAAAAAATCTCATTATCCACCTGTTTTGCCACTGGTTCCCCAAAAGGAATTGGCAAAGGTTCTTTGCCAATTTGAGGGATTTTCAGACCATAATAAATACTCCTCCAGGAAGTTACAGCCAAACATCTTTATTGCAAAGCTGAGCATGAAATACAACAATGCTATGCCTTCCTCCAAGTTCCCTGGTGGGACTCCCATCCCTTAGCTACACAGTCACTGTATTATTTCCAACCAACCCTGCTAGTTCCAGCAGCTCTCTGCCTGGGTATCAGCTTTCAGCGTTGGGGCTTCTGCAGGGCTCTCTGAACGGCTTCCTCTGCTCTTCCTTGCTCCTTCTGATTCTTCAGCACTCCCACCACTACACACACAACCAACCAACCAACCAACCAAACAACAACCACCCTTAGTCTGCATTTGCTAGTCTTATATACTTTTCTAGCACCAAACTCCATGGGCTGCAGACCTCATGCTTAATTGGTAGCACCTGGGCTGTTGTGCAGTGTCATTCCTCTGGCCTGCAGCCAGGTCACACGCCAGCAAGTTGCTGAAGATTGCATCAGCCTGGCTAGCAGCCAACTCACAATTTAAGCAAGGTCATGCCTTGCTATTACAGAGCAAAATACAGGGTATAATACCATACAGAGCATAGTATCATACAACGCATAATACAGGGCATTGAGGCAGGACTGTTGTGCAACACTGCACTCCTCGCCATCTTCCGCAACTCCCATTACACCACCTTAGATTTACGATTTAAAAGATCATAATAATGCTCTTTCCAATGCAGTGCAATAGACTCTTTGTCTTTTAAGAGTTTGGTGCCATCTTTTGATTGTAAAGGGTTTGTACCATAGGTTTTTGGTCCATAAATGGCCCTAAAAAAGCCCAGTGCATCATGAGATTCTGCAAGTTGTTGAATTTCTTCAGCTTTCTTTTTCCACCAAGCGTTCTTAAATTCTCTTGCTCTTCTTTGACCCTCAACCTTTGCACTGGAGCAATTTTTTTTCTTGGCAGCGCAATTAATATTTTGCCATATTTGGAAGGCTTTCCTTTTTTTGTCAATTATATATTTAATCTCATTATCATTTTCATCAAATCAATCCTGATGTTTCTTAGTTTCATATCCAATAGTTTGTTTACAAGCTGCAGTAATGGAGGTTTTCAGCTTAGACCAATGGTCCTCAGTTATCAGGAGGTTCCGTAGGTAGATGTTCCCCAAGAAATGATTTAAGACGAGTGTGCTTAATAGGATCTTGAAGGGCGTGGATGTTCATTTTACGCCTCGGTTTCCTTCCTTGAAGCCTACGTTGGGGAGCAATGTTGATAACCATTGTGGACCGGATTAGTCGGTGGTCTGTCCAGCAGTCGTCGGCACTCACCATGGCCCTAGTAAGAAGTACATCGCACCAATCTCTATCACGGACAATTACATAATCCAGAAGTTGCCAGTGCTTTGACTGAGGGTACTGCCATGATGTTTTAAACTTATTTTTTTGTCGAAAGAGCGTGCTTGTAATAGTGAGATTATGCTCTGCACATTTAGACAAAAGTAAAATTCCGTTCGAGTTGCTATTACCAACTCTGTCTTTTCCAATAGTTTCTGGCCATAAATCAAAGTCATGCCTGTATCTGGGTGAAGATGCCACAGGGCTCTGTCTTGGCCCCAGTAATCTTCACTAGGGTGCTAAAAAAATAAATGCTGCTTATTTTGCATGTAGGGAAAAATAATCAAATGCACAGGAATAGGGGATACTTGGCTTGACAGTGACATATGTAAACACGATCTCAGGATTGTAGCAAATCACGAAGTGAGCATGAGTCAGTAGCATGACATGGCTGCAAAAACGGGTAATGTGACCTTAGGTTCCATTAACTGAATCATGGTTTCCATGCAATGAGAGATAATCGTTCCACTTTATTCTGCTCTAGTACAATCTAGAGATGTAAAATTTCTGGAAATTTTGAAGTCATGGGGAAATAAAACTTTTTCTTCTGGGTTTTTTTTTTAAAAAAAACCAGAGTGGCCGGGTGACAGGCCAGATGGGCGATTAACAAATATAATAAATAAATAAATAAATTGAAATTTTGGGAGAAAATTGAAAAATAAGCAGTACGTATTTATTTTTTTAGCACTCTTTACAAATCTAAACTCACTTTGTTGCTTTAGGACAGCCTTCCCCAACCCGGTCCCCTCCAGATATTTGGGACTTCAGCTCCCATCAGCCTTAGGCAGCACGGCCAATGGTCAGGAATGCTGGGCATTGTAGTCCAAAATATCTGGAGGGCACCAGGTTGGGGAAGGCTGCTTTAGGAACATATGGCAGCCTTTATGTTCCTAAAGTTATATTATGTATAACTAGGTTTGCTCAGAAAATTATCATATTTAAAAACGTTTAAAAGTAAACTCAGTTAGTAACTTTGTAATTCTATATACCAAACATGATAATTTTATGAGCAAAGCAAGTTATACATAACATATTTAGGTTCCTATTTTATGTCTGACCAGAGGAAACTTCAGCGAGTACTCCCTGAAACATCTGAATCATCCTAGAATCCAGAAGAAGCAGGAAGAACTGGAGGCAGAGGAAGACTGGTGTACAGGACGCTTAGTGTTCCGTCGCATCTGGTCTGGTGACAGTGGCGGGATAACCTACAGGGGTTTTTTTCACACGTGGGTATCAAGTTAGAACTACATTAATTGATTGCTACAGCATCTAGCCAAAACAAGCGCAGAAACCCAGGACTCTGCAGAGCAAAACCCAAGCTGTGAAGAATGCACATTTTCTTCACATATTATGATATGGTGACTCTACTCACATGTGGGAAACTGACCATGACTTACAGCATCCCTAACTGTCTATCAGTAAAAGATACATTAGATCAATAATTTTAATAAGGAACAGAAGAAATAACTCTACTGGGAATCTTACAAAGAGGATTTTAAAAAAATTCCCCCAATATTTCCAGACATTTTACATCTTTAGTCTTTCTGTAAAAGTGTTCTTATTATACAGTTTTTAGAAACCAATTTGGGGGAAGTAAAGGCTGGGCATTGGTAACAATATATAAACAACTTGTGTTAAATTTGAAAAGAAAATATTTCATAATCCAAAGCTGCTAAATTTTTCCAATTTTTCAGGAAAAAAACAAAAATGGTCCTTGGAAAAACACTGTTCTTCCGAATTTTTCCCAGGCCTTCACACCTGTACAATCTCATCTGGAGTACTGTATCCATTTCTGGGTGATGCATTTTAAGAACGATAGAGACAAATTGGAATGGGTTCACAGGAAAAAAACAAAGATGGTCAGTGGTATGGAAAACAAGCCCTGAGGAAAAGCGGAAGGAATGCTTAGCCTGGAGAAGAGAAGGCTGAGGGGGCATGAGAGCATTCTTCAAATCTTTGGAGGGCTGCCCCACAGAATAGGGCTGTGATGCGTTCTCTTCTGCCCCAGAGGGCAGGACTAGATCTAATGGGCTGAAGAGGGGAGATTTCAGCTGAGCTTTAGGAGAAACTTCTTGATGGCAAGAGCGGTTCAACAATGCAGACCATGACCTGCAGGTGGGAGGGTGGACCGCCCCTCACTGGAAGTCTTCAAGCATAAGGACGTAGGAAGAGCCCCGAGGCTGGATCAGACCAGGGTCCACCTAGCCCAGCATCCTGTTCACACGGCGGCCCACAAGCTGCCCCCCCCCGGGAAACCCACCAGCAGGACATGGGCGCAACAGCATCCTCCCTCCCGCCCATGTTCCCCAGCAACTGGTGTACGTAGGCAGAGGCTGGACAGCCATCTCTCTGGGATGCTGAAGCTGTGGGACTCCTGCATGGAGCCCAGAGGGTTGGACTACGAGGGACCTGGCTACTCTTTTAATTAAGCTCGTCTTCCCTTTTCACCCTTGGCTCATGTTTACATATACTTTGCCGGCTTGGATCTCTGTGTGGACAGGAAGGCCTGGATAACTCGACTCACCTTTTTGGAAGGCAAATACACTGTCCTTGTGTTGACATGTCAAAATGATGACGGTCCAGTCCACCCTGTCCTCAGCCATGAATTTAAAGCAGGTCTCTCTCCTTCATGCCATGGAGCCTGCAAGGAAGGGGGCCCGGCCAATCCAGCTCCACTCAAATACCCTTTGTTAGAAGGACACAATCATACACGTTCTACCAAACCATATGGGATGGTTGGACCTCTCCCGGTATCTGCCAGGGTACAAGGAAAGGAGGGCGGAATGTTTCAGCACACCCACAACAAGGTTCCTGGAGCCAGAGTTCCGGGGTCTACGCAGTGCACCGGTGGGCGGCCTGCGGGAGGGATAAGGAGGCGGCGCAGGCGAGGCCCTTCCCCCGCCCTGCCCGCCCGCCCGCGCGGACGGCTCTGCAGCCCGCTGGCTGGGGGCGGCACTCGCGGCGGGGAGCCTTCTGTGCCCACCGCCCTGCGCTTCCCGCTTGAGCTCGGCAGCCCTTCGTGCGGAGGCGGCGCCTTGCGACGTGGCGCGCGCGCGCCTCGGCCGGACTGCCCTCGCGCGGCATCCTGGGAGACGCAGTCCCGCGGCGCGAAGGGGGGGCCGGGCGCGTCCCGCGGGAGCCGCACTTCCCAGCGGCCCTTGCGGGCGCGCCGGCCGCCACGTGCTTCTGCCGCCCGCGCCCGCGCTCCTCCGCCTTCCCCAGCGGGGCCCCGCGCCGCGACCCCCACCGCCCCGAGGCTGGGGAAGACGGGACTCGCGGTCGGCACGAACACAGCAAAAGTGCAGCCCCCCCTCGTCTGGACATCTGGGCTTTCCTCAGTGGGCAAAGGTCACTAGAAGAAAGGGGTGAAGAGAAGACAAGTGACTTGAAGGGAAGTACAGATGGAAAGACGTAGGAGAGCCAGCGTGGCGCAGTGGTGAGAGTGCTGGACTGGGACTCGGGAGATCCGGGTTCTAGTCCCCGCTCGGCCATGAAACTCACTGGGTGAATTGGGGTCAGTCACTGACTCTCAGCCTAACCTACCTCACAGGGTTGTTGTGAGGATAAAACGGAGAGGAGGAGGAGGAGGACTGGGTTCCTTGCAGGAAAAAAGGCAGGGTATAAATATAATTAATAAATAAATAAAAGGGCACAGCAAGGAATGACGCCACACCTCATGTCCAAGTGTAAAACTGTAAAAGAAAAACGGTGGGGTCGCTCCCAGCGGCGAGTCACCTCTGCTGGCAGAAAGCTGCAAGTGGCAGGATATGACCCTTGTCCTCATAAGCTTGTACATCATGTCTTCAACTCATGTTCCAAAGTTTTTAAACAAGTACCATGGTGTCATCTTTCTAGAATTCTCTTGGTTTGCTTTCTGTCAGTAAAAAGGACAGAAATGCAGCCAGTAGTGATTGCGTGTTTTTGGTTTCAACAATTGTGCTGTTTAATCCAAAGAGTGGCTAACAACCAAAGGGAGGGACAGGACCACTCTGAAATGGGGGGCCGACTGAGTTTTAAGCGGTCCACAGCTACATCCAATTAATCCAGGAGCAAATTCAATTCCTTCCTCCTAAGTAAGTGGGCAAAGGGCTGCAGTCTCTACTACGGCTTCTTTACTTCCCCATTTCAAGGGGATAGAGCTGCATTTAAAAAGAGGCGCCCAGCACCTGGCCCAATGCCACAAGCAACCCATGCAGTTTGTTCAGGTGGCAGCTGTGAGCCGGGCGGCGCTGTATCAATTCCATCTGATACGGCAGCTGCGCCCCTACCTTCCTAATCACCTGCTCCCATCAGTGGTTCATGCCTTGGTCTCCTCTCGCCTAGACTACTGTAGTGCGCTCTACGTGGGGTTACCCTTGAAGACGGTCCGGAAGCTTCAGCTGGTACAGAACGCGGCGGCTCGCCTGATTAAGGGCAGCCGCCGGCGTGATCACATCACGCCAGTGCTTAATGAGTTGCACTGGCTACCAGTTGCTTGCCGAGCCGAATTCAAGGTGTTGGTTTTGACCTTTAAAACCCTACACGGCTCCGGCCCAGCTTATCTCAAGGAGCGCCTCCAGCAACATCAAGTAGGCCGCTCAACAAGATCTGCCACGGACGGCTTCTCCTTATCCCATCAGCCAGAGCAGCCAGGCTGGTGGGGACTAGGAAGAGGGCCTTCTCTGTGGCGGCCCCCACATTATGGAACTCCCTCCCTAGTGACCTTCGCCATGCCCCCTCTGTGATGAGCTTCCGCCGTGCATTAAAAACATGGCTGTTCAGGCGGGAATATGGGGTGGGTTAGGTTTTTAATGAGAATTTTTTATATTGTTTTAATTGTTATATTTTGTTGTGTTGTTTTGTTGTATTTTAATTGTACATCGCCCAGGGTGGCCGGGTGACCGGCCAGATGGGCGATTGATAAATATAATAAATAAATAAATAAATACAGTCCAGAATTCTACTGCTTCCGTCTATCCCTGGTGTATCATTTCATTTCATTTATTTCATTTATATACCGCCCCACAGCCGAAGCTCTCTGGGCGGTTCACAACACTCTATACATAAAAACAACAATAAAAAACATACAAAATAGTTTAAAAAATTAAAAACCAAATTTAAAAACACAGTTTAAAATAACAATACAAAAGCCAATAAAACTGAGCCTACAGGTGACAATCCCCTCCATGCTATTCCAAGCTCCTAACTAGATGCCTTGGCATAGAGGTAAGTCTAAACCTGGCGCTGAAAAGATAGTAAGGTTGGCGCCAGGCAGGTCTCAGTGGGAAGCTGATTCCATAACTGGGGGGCTACCACTGAGAAGGCCCTCCTCCTCGTTGTCACCAACCAAGCCTCTCTTGGAGGTGGCAGTCGGAGGAGGGCCCCAGATGTTGAGCGTAGTGTCCGGGTAGATAGTGGTTGGGAGAGACGTTCCGTCAGGTATTGTGGTCCTAAGCCGTGTAGGGCTTTATAGGTTAAAACCAGCACCTTGAATTCGGCTCGGAAGCATATTGGCAGCCAGTGCAAGCGGGCCAGAACTGGTGTAATATGCTCGGACCTTCCGGTCCCTGCAATAAGCCTGGCTGCCGCATTTTCCACAAGCTGCAGCTTCTGAACAGTCTTCAAAGGCAGCCCCACGTAGAGTGCATTGCAGTAGTCTAGTTTAGAGATCACCATAGATTACTGAGACCAGGCTATCCCTGTCCAGATAGGGGCGTAGCTGGGCCACCAGCCAAAGCTGGTAAAAGGCACTCCTTGCCACTGAGGCCACTTGAGTCTCAAGTGACAAAGATGGCTCCAGGAGCATCCCCAAGCTACGAACCTTCTCCTTCAAGGGGAGTGCAATCCCATCCAGAACAGGTTGAACACCCTCCATCCGGTCAAAGGAACCACCCACTAACAGCATCTCAGTCTTGTCTGGATTGAGCCTCAGTTTGTTAGCCCTCATCCAGTCCATTGTCGCGGCCAGGCACCGGTTCAGCACATCCACAGCCTCACCTGCTGAAGATGAAAAGGAGAAATAGAGCTGCGTGTCATCAGTGTACTGATGGCAACGCACTCCAAAACTCCGGATGACCCCACTCAGCGGTTTCATGTAGATATTAAATAGCATGGGGGATAAGACCGACCCCTGAGGAACCCCGTACTGGAGAGTCCATGGGGCCGAGCAACATTCCCCAAGCACCGCCCTCTGGAGCCGGCCATCCAAGTAGGAGCGGAACCACTGCAATGCAATGGGGACGGGGAGGGGGAGTGGCTGTTATCTACCGGGAGTCCTTGGTCCTCACCAGACTCCCTCTCCGGGAGACCAAGTTTATTGAGTGCATGTACTGGAGGTTGGGTCCAAAGGGCAGCCTGGGGATTCTGCTCGTGTACCGTCCACCCCGCTGCACGACAGACTCCCTGGCCGAGGTGCTGGAGGTGGTCTCCGATGTGCGTGTGTTGTCCCCCAGGCTAGTGGTGCTGGGGGACTTCAACGTGCATTCGGGGGCTTCCCTCACTGGGGCACCTCGGGACTTTATGGAGACCATGGCTTCCTGGGAGCTGCACCCTGTATTAACTGGACCTACCCATGTAGCCGGTCATGCACTGGACTTGGTTTTTGTTTCCGGAGAGGGGGGAAATGATCTGGAGATCGGGGGTATATCCACCACCCCTTGTCATGGTCAGATCACTATCTGGTGGGGTTGGATTTCTCGGTGCCACAACCCCTCTGCAGGGGTGAGGGACCTATTAGGATGGTCCGCCCCAGGCGTCTTATGGATCCGGATGGGTTTCTGAACGCGCTTGGGGAATTGGAGCACACAAACGGTAGCTCGGTCAAGACCCTGGTGAATGACTGGAATGCTGCAATCACCAGGGCATTAGACCGAGTTGCCCCGAAGCGCCCTCTTCGCCTAAACAGAGCTCGCGCGACGCCATGGTTCACTCCGTCGCTGCGAGCTCTGAAACAAGAGGTGAGAAGGCTAGAGCGCCGATGGCGAAATTCCCGCTCCGAAGACGATCGAACATGGGTTAGAGCTGCATCTTCAGCCTACCGGGTGGCGGTGAAGGCAGCAAAAAAGAATTTCTATGCTGCCTCCATTGCGTCTGCAGAGTGCTGCCCCAGGAGGCTGTTCCAAGTGGTCCGGAGTCTGGTCGGTCCAGTCGCTCCGGACCCACTGGAACAGTCAAAAGCCTCCTGTGAGGCTTTAGCAAAGCACCGCAGATAAAATCGATCGGATTAGGAGTGGGATATCGTACGTCGTGGACACAGGGAGTGAGCGGGAGGAGGCCAATGGCAGACCGGTTTTGTGGGATCGGTTTCGGCTTCTTCCTTCTGATGAAGTGGACAAGGTGCTTTCATCTGTGAGGCCGACCACCTGCTTGCTTGATCCTTGCCCGTCCTGGCTCATCATGAGCTGCAGGGAGAGACTGGGTGAGGGGATCAAGGTGGTGGTGAATGCCTCCCTCGAGGAGGGAGTGATGCCATCAGCCCTCAAGGAGGCAGTAATAAGACCGCTTCTAAAGAAGCCCTCCTTGGATCCCCAGGATTTAAACAACTTTCGCCCAGTCTCCAATTTACCATTTCTGGGCAAGGTGCTCGAGCGGGTGGTGGGTGCTCAGTTGAAGGCACACTTGGATGAAGCCGATTATTTGGATCCGTGCCAGTCGGGCTTCAGGTCTGGACATGGGATGGAGACGGCCTTGGTCGCCTTGGTGGATGATATGAGGAGGGCTTTGGATAGGGGCGAATGCTCCTTTCTAGTCCTCCTCGATCTCTCAGCAGCTTTTGATACCGTTGACCACGGTATCCTCCTGGACCGCCTGGAGGGGTTGGGCGTGGGAGGCACTGTATTGCAGTGGTTCCGGTCCTTCCTCTCTGGAAGGTATCAGAGGGTAGTTCTCGGGGAGGAGGCTTCGGACCCTCGGCTGCTCACTTGTGGAGTGCCGCAGGGTTCCATCCTCTCCCCGATGTTGTTCAGCATCTACCTAAAGCCGCTGGGAGCTATCATCAGGAGGTTTGGGGTGCAGTGTCATCAGTATGCGGATGACACGCAGCTCTACCTCTGTTTTAAGTCCTCACCGAGGTTGGCCGTTGAGACCCTGTCCAAGTGCCTGGAGTCAGTGGCTGGCTGGATGGGAAGGAACATGCTGAAGCTGAACCCCGACAAGACCGAGGTACTTCTGGTGGGGGACAAGGGAGGGTTAGGGGATGTTGACCTGGTGCTGAATGGGGTACATCTACCCCTGAAGGACCAGGTCCGCAGCTTGGGGGTCATTCTAGACTCCCAGCTGTCCATGGAGAAGCCAGAGAAACAGAGACCTGGTTCGCACAACATGAGCAGCCAGGTGCCTGTGGGTGCCTGGCACAATGTGAGTAAATTAACCCATGGTGGGCTTTCATAACATGTGGACAGGGCCAGAGAGAGAGAAGCCAGAGTAGCGCACACACGGTGCACAATCATGCACAAACACAGATAAGGGGAGTACTCCCAACATTTTTGTGATGACACCCCTACAGCAGCCAGTGTATGGTGGTGCCCAGGGCACTTTTTCAAAATGCCCAATGTGCCCATGGGCCCCAAAAGTTTGGAGACCCCTTCCCTAGACAATGTATAGGCTATTCCCAGCCAGCCCTACTAAAACACTTATTTTGTTCCTCTTCCCTCCCCATCCCTTCTTCCTTGTGTGCCATGTCTTTTTCAACTGTAAGCCTGCAGGCAGGGGCTGTCTTGTTTTTACTGACTGCTGGTAAGCCGCTCTGGGAGCCTTTTTGGCTGAGCAGCAGGATAAAAAAAAAATACTTTAAATTAATAATAAATGAATAATCTGAGGATTATGTAAGCCGCCTTGGGTTCCTTGCAGGAAAAAAGATGGGGTATAAATATAATAAATAAATAAATAAAATCTAGCTAGGAGCGTTTCCAGCAGCCACCTAAACGATTCCAAAGAATTCATTAGGCAAACTTGCCTAGGTCCAGGGAGAGCATCACATCCTTGTTGCCACATGAGAGTCTTCAGGTGGGCAAAGGGCTGCCTCCCCAACCTGGGATGGGTCAGATCCAGACTTAGTCGGATTTAGAGTAGAGCCTTTGAAATCAATGGGTCTATATGTATGTAGGCCTACATCTCGATCCAATCTTATAACAACACATGACCCATGAATAGTTTGCTGCCTTTTCACGACCCCAGAAACCTGATGCCCGAAGCGACTGCCTCACTCCGCACAATGGCAGGGCCGGCCCTGGGTAGTGACTCTGTAGGACAGCTCCTCCTGGAAGGCCCTGCGCTTCCGCGCCAGCCAGGATCCAAGGCTCCCGTCCCCTGGCATGCCAGCACAGGCCCCACGCAGCGCCCCCCACGCCCGCTGTCGCGACATCAAGAACGAAGCTCCCCCGCCGCCCCGTTCGGCCCACGTCCCAGGGTGAGACCCGCATCTCGGCAGAAAAGGCGCAAAGGCCGCTTTGCCCCGCACCGCCCCCGAGCCCGGGCTCCAGCGAGCCTTAGCCCAACCGGGCGCCCTCCAGATGCGCCCCTGACTGTGCCGCTCCCACCAGCCCAGCTGCCCCCTCCCCCCGGCGCCCGTCCACTGCCTCGCGCGGCCGCCGCTGCCCTGGCTCGCGCCGCTGCGGAGCGCGAAGAAGCGGCGCTTCCTTCCCGCGCCCCGCAGCCGCCCGCTGCTTGGCCCCCTCCGCGGAGGCGCCTCGGAGAGCGGCTTTGCCTTCCCGGCGGCGCAGCGGAAGCAGGCCGGGAGCTGGAAGCCGAGCCGAGCCTCACGGTGAGCCCCCTGCGCCCGCCCGCCCGCGGCCGCCTCCGCCGCCCTGGCCGCGGGCGCCCCGGTCCCTCGCGGCGGACTGCCGCGTCCGCCCGCCTGCCCTCTCGCAGGCGGCTCGGCGGCGCAAGGGGCGGGCTCGCGAGGATGGAGCGGCGGCGGCAGGAAGCCAGCCACGACCCTGCGGCTGCCGCCTTTGCTGGAGAGCCGCCGCCGCCGCCTCTTGTCTTGGCTAGGCGAGGCGGAGCTGAGCGGGGCTGCTTTCACCGCATCGCGCCAGGCGCATCCTCGCCTTCCCGCGGCGCCCGCTGCACCGCTCCGGCCCGCCCGCTTCTTCCCGCGGGGCCGGCATGGGGCCCGCGACAGCGTCCGACCGGCGAAAAGGTACTGGGCCTGGGCCGGGGTGAGGGGCTGGCTTCGGCCGGGCCGATGGCGGCGGGAGAGGGGCTGGCTGCCATCCGCCCCGACGTGCCTGGCCCCAAATGACGCGAAGGGCTCCGGCTGCCTGGAGGCTTCCCGGCCTCGGCTCCGGCGGCGGGGGCAGCCGCCTTTGTCTCCCCGGGAAGGGCCCTTGCCTCTTTCCTCCGTCCGCCGGCAACGGAACCCCGCGGGGCCGGAGGCAGCGGGTTCGACGTGCGGGGCTCGAGCAAGGGCGGCCGGGCGCGGTCCTTGCTTCGCGGAAAGGCCCCGGCGACGCCCCGGGCCTCGCGTGCGCAGCGGGGCTGTCGCGCGCCCCCCGCCCCGCACGGCTCCGCGTCCGCATGCTTGCTTGGGGTGAGCTGCCGCCCACGGAGGGCCGGCCGGGCGCCTCAGAAGCGGGCCCTGTCCCGCCGAGCCGGAGCGCTCCCCGGGCGGGCGGCTGCCGGTTCCATTGGGGGCAGCTGGCGGCTGCAGGCGCTCCATTCCCTTCGAGGGCGTCCCGGGCGGAGCAAAGCAGGCAGCCCCTGCTTTCGGGGCCTTGGTCCGGTCGCCAGCCTAGCGCACGCCCCGTGAGAGGCCCGGAGTCCGCGGGCTGAACCGAATCGGGAGGCGCTGCCCAAGTTCCCCCAAACGGGCCTGGCAGAAAGGCGCGTGGGGTGGCTCCGTCCGCGCTCCTTCGCCCTTGCAGCCGGAACGCTGGCTTGTTTCTGTCCGGAACCAATGGCTGGGGATGATGGGAATTCCACTCCAACACATCTGGAGAGGCGCCAGCTTGGGGAAGGCTGTGTGGCTGTCTTTCTCCTGCTCCGTGGTTGAATGGCTGCACCTGGGCTGGGGTGCCCTCCGCGGGTTCCTGCTTAAGAAGCTTTTCCGCTTGGGGTCCAGTGTTTTTTAAGCCCCAGAATCGGCGTCTTTCGACTTCGAGTGTCTCCCTGTTCCTCGCCATGGCTCTTGCCTCGGCCTTGAATTGCTTTGGGGCAGGCGCGGAGTGTGCTGCTTGGACTTGCCTTTGCATTATTATTCTTTAATTGGTCGCTGCTCCTGCTTCTCTTTCATTGACCTTAATTTGTATCGGAGAGCCTTACTGTGTTATCCCACGGGGAAGGGTGGCGTACAAAAATGGATAGCCATGGTATATCGAACAAATGCTCACTTGGCCAGATTGCTCCCCTGGACCTCTTCCACAGGCTGGATGATATCAGGGGGCAAGCCCCATCTGTGACACCAAGGGGTGCAGGGTCATCCGGTCCTCAGCCAAAGTGCCAGCCGAAGCTGCTCCAGATGGTGCTCGGTCAATGAGCTGGTTTTGCTCTGCATGGGCTTTCTCAGGCAGAGGGAAGCCCACCAAGGCACCAGCTTGGACCATGATTTGTGTTCCCCACACAGGGAGGGAGAAAAGTGGACTTCGCTCCCCCATTCCCATGTGGCGATGGAGGAGTGACTGCTCTCGCCCACTCTCCCTTCTGAGGGGGCAGGGCTTTGGGGAGGGGCCTTGTCCGAGGCCCTGCAGGCCAGATCAACCCGCCTGGCTGGCCAAATTTGCCCCACGGACCAGAGGTTCCCTATGCCTGATTTAAAGAGATGTTTGTTTTTTATGCCTTTAGCATCTAGCACCTCAAAATTCTTCTTTACTTACCTTTTGGTTTGTCTGAGTGTGTGCTCGTTTGTGTGTGTGTGTGTGTGTGTGTGTGTGTGTTCTCTTTGGGGCAAAATTTCTGCTATGTAAACGAAACCTTCTTGCACTCTTTGGCTTCCAGAATAGTGGTGCTTCCTAGTAAAGTGCTTTGTGTTTCATCCTGCTGCATCCTGTCTGCACCAGCAGGGATGACAGGGCCAGGTGGGTCAGGACAATCCACCTGCACACGTCACACACATCTGGAGGGCGCTGGCTGGCTGGCCTGAGTGCCATATATGCCCACATTATGTGCTCACATTCGTTCATTTGATTTCTGTACCACTAAATGTGCAGAGCTCTCTGGGCAGTTCACAGAAATTACAACCACAAATACAAGATAATAAAAACATACTATAAAATCTTGAACACTGAAAATTTAAAAACAATTTAAAACTGCTAATGAACAGTTACGATAAGATACCAGGACCTGATAAATAGCAGACCTTGAAAACCCCATCATATGCTGTCAGATGCCTGGGATTAGAGGAAAGACTTAACCTGGCTCTGAAAAGATGACGTTGTTGGTGCAGGCGGACGTCAGTGGGGTTGTTAAAGAAGTTCTTTCAAGAAGAGATGAGAGGCAGTTCACTGGAAGCCATCTTTATTCAGAAAGACGCGTGTCGGAGAGCGAGCGAGTGAGCAAGGCAGGTCAGCTCTGCCATACAAAGGCAGCGGTTCACCATCTATAGCAGTGTTCTCCAACCTTGGGTCCCCAGATGTTTTTGGCCTACAACTCCCAGCATGCCCCAGCCAGCATAGCTGGCTGGGGCATACTGGGAGTTGTAGGCCAAAAACATCTGGGGACCCAAGGTTGGAGAACACTGCCATATATAGTCTTACAAAGTGTGAGTCCGAGCATGGTCAGTACTACAGCCTTCCGGCTCAGTGCCAGTAGTCAGTACAGGCAGTCCCCGAGTTACGAACGAGATCCGTTCCTAAGTCTGTCTTTAAGTAGAATTTGTACGTAAGTCGGAACAGAAGCCGTGCAATGTTTTCAAAGTGTTGCAAAGGGTCACAAAGTATCGTGCGTTCGTAAGTACGAACCATTGTATTTAACTCAGATTTTTACATATATGGCGGTCCGTTCTTAAGTATGAGTTGTCCGTAAGTCGGGACGTTTGTATGCAAGGCCTGTGGCTCACGCTGGCTCAGCTTGTCTGAGCGTGGAAAGCTAAGCAGGGTCAGGCCTGGTTATTACTTGGATGGGAGACCCCTCCTCTAGTTGCCTGCATTGAGCGGGGGGTTGGACTCGATGGCCTTGTAGGCCCCTTCCAACTCTATTGATAATCCTAACCTGGGACTGCCTGTACACCAATGAGTTATTCTTCACATTCTTTGATCAGGCCCTTCCTTCCTTCCTTCCTTCCTTCCTTGTCTATCATATTCTGCTCATGTGCTAATCTTCAGTCGGTCGGCTGTTAGCCAACCGATTACAGCGATTACAGCAGCAAATCTCTTCAGTGCCTGCAAATTCACCTACGTCAGTATACTTTTCCTCATCTTTGTTCTATCTACCATTTTTCTGCTATGCGCCTCTCAGTGAATGATTGGATAGATGATTAATTAATCCCATCATTCGAATATTTGCCTTATCTGATCAGGGAGAGCGTTCCACAGTTGCAGAGCTACCACCAAGAAGACCTCACTCTTGTTGCCATCCTCTGAGCCTCCCTTGGGAGAAGCGCTCTGTCAGTTATTGCAGTCCAGAGCCATGTACGGCTTCATAGGTTAAAACCAGCACCTTGAATTGGGCTCATAAACATGCAGGCATTCAGTGCAAGCAGGCCAAAATTGGTGTTATATGCTCAGACCTTCTGGTCCCTGCCATCAATTTGGCTGTCACATTTTGCGCAGGCTGCAGCTTCCAAGCAGTCTTCAAGGGCAGCCCCACATAGAGTACATTGCAGAAATCTAACTTGTAGGTTACCAGAGCATAGACGACTGAAGCCAGGTTATCCCTTCCATATGGCAGGGGGTGGGGTGTAGCTGGGCCACAAGCCAGAGCTGGTAGAAGGCACTCCATGCCACTGAGGCCACCTGTGCCTCAAGTGACAATGATGATTCCAGGAGAACTCCCAGACTATGAACCTGCTCCTTCAGGGGGAGTGGAACCCCATCCAGAACAGGCTGAACACCCTCCATCTGATCAGAAGAACCTCCCACTAACAGCATCTCAGCCTTGTCTGGATTGGGTTTCAGTTTATTAGCCCTCATCCAGTCCATTGTCGCAGCCAGGCACCGATCTAGCATATCCACAGCCTCACCTGATGAAGATGAAAAGGATAAGTAGAGCTGTGTGTCATCAGCATACTGATGGCAATGCACTCCAACTCCGAATGACCCCACTCAGCAGTTCCATGTAGATGTTAAATAGCATGGGGGACAAAACCAAACCCTGATGGAACCCCATGCTGGAGAATCCATGGGGCTGAACAATATCCCCCAAGGCCCACCTTCTGGAGCCATCCATCCAAGTAGGAGTGGAACCATGATAATGCAGTACCCCCCATTGCTCAGATAGTCACTCCAGAAGGATACCAGGGTCAATGGTATCAAATGCTGCCGAGAGATCCAGGATCACACTCTGCCTGCCTCTCTCCCAACATAGGTCATCATGCAGGGCAACCAAGGCTGTTTCTGTGCCAAAACCAGGCCTGAACCCCGACTGAAATGGATCCAGATAATCGGTCTCATCCAAGAGCTCCTGGAGCTGGTTGGCCACCACCCGCTCAAGGACTTTGCCCAGGAAAGGAACATTTGCCACCAGTCTAAAGTTGTTAAGATCTTCCAGGTCCAATGAGGGTTTCTTCAGGAGTGGCCTCACCACCGCCTCTCTCAAGAGGCCCAGGACCACCCCTTCTCCTCACAAGAAGGCATGGATCACCCCCCTGCTCCAGCTGGCTGTTCCCTCCCTGGTTCCCTCCCTTGCAAAAGGGGCAAGGATCCAATGTGGAAGTGGTTGCTTGAACCACTCCAAGCACACTGTATAGATGGAGACTCAAAACATTAATGCTTTCCAAAGGAAATAACTGTTCCTGGCACTTTTGTGTCCATCACAGTTTTATCACCACAGGCCAAAAAACTTCTATACCAGCGTATTTGCCCACAACATCAACATAACATGTCACTTGCGGTGTTTGTGTGCTGTTACGTGCTTTGCAAGTGGATCAGTCAGGGGTCCCAGCCTCGACTTTACTTGCGAGGACAGCTTGTGTTAGGACCAGGCCTGAGATATTTCCTTTAAAAATGTTTCTTAATACAACCCCCGCCCTTGGGAGATGTCAAAAGCACCCTGAGTGTCATCCCAGTGTCCCATTCCAGGCGCAGCGGCCAGTCTAGGCTTCCAGTTGCCTAGAGTGCAAGGCAACACATTACATCACATTACAAAACACCTAAAGCTATTGCATGATAAAATCAGCAAGATCCAAGTATAAAAGCATACATGGCAGAGTAGCAAGGCTAGTAATAAAGCCTGCAGGCTTTTTTTAATTAAGGACCAGAATGAAACCCAACTCCAGTATAACCAGAGATAGTAACCAAAGCCAAAGATAATACAGATAGCATGACCAACTTCTCAGGCAAGCACAAGCTGACTGTTTCCCCATCCATGCGGGCATGTAACTTTGGTGTCATCCTTCCTTGCTCCAGATGATTGACATCAAGGCTCGAAAATGGCACTGATGGGGCAACAGCCAGCTGTTGGTTGCCCGGGAACTTTGTTATGTTCTCTGTATTATCTTTGGCTTTTGCCTTGCTTTGCTGTGGTCTCTTGAGCAACTTCCTAGCAATGACATCTGCAGAGGCTGCATCTCCTCTTGGAAGACAGGGCCTCGTCGCCACTCTGACCTACACTTTGTAGCTGCCAGGTTTAACCGTTGTAGCACTGTTGTACTACTGTACAAACTACTGTGGGGCCGCTCTAGAAGACAGTTTGGATGCTTCTGCAGGTGCAAAATGCTGCAGCACATCTGTTAAACGTCAGGAGACAGGAGCGTGCACATCTTTTTTTTGTCAACAGCTTCTGAGCCCAATTCAAGTGTTAATCTGCAAAGTTCTGCGTAGTGTGGGGCCTAAGTACTTCCGATCCCACCTCTGCCCAGGCCAACCCTCCTGCCATCTTTGCATGCCAGACCAGGCCTGGCCCCAGTGACCACGCACCTGTGCAGCAAGGTCATCTGCCAGCTCTGGAACTGAGGAATCATTGCCCTTCCGTCCTGGAAGGGTGGTATCGCCTTTCTTTGGGGAAGAAAGCCTTCCCCAACCTGGCACCCTCCAGATGTTTTGGACTACACACCACATCAGCCCCAGCTAGCATGGACAGTCAGGGATGATGGGCGTTATAGTCCAAGAATCAGGAGGGCGCCAGGTTGGGGAAGGCTGCTTTAGGATTTCTCCCTAGAGTGATTTTTTGGACCGGCTGATGCATCTTCTAGTTATGGCTGTTGTTGTGCTTTGTTGATAGTAGATAGTTGCTGCTTTGCTTCTTTTCTCTGTAAATGGCCTTGAACATTGCTGGAGAAGCAGCATATACATATTTTAAATAAACAAATATATCTGGAAAGAAAAGATAACGTATTGTAAGTGTGTGCCCCCCCCCCGCGCCACTTTATTATCTTTATTTTGTATGTAACATGTAATTTGTACTTGTCTCCTCTGTTTGTGATGCCGTTCCTGAGTCCTGGGAGGCTGAACTGCGAGGAGGTGGCTGCCTGGGGGTGGGGTGGGGGGTCCTGCGGTGAAATACACCCCTGGCCCCCAGACCTGTCTTCAGACTCAGGAGGATGCCGAGGATGGCCAGACTTGTGGTTGATCTTTTGCAGTTGCGGTTCAGAGGCTTCCACTCTTGAGTGCAGCAGTATTTTTAGGGGCACTGAGGAGCCAGTGTTGCCAGTGATATGAGCTGCCCCCAGCCACCTTCATCTCTCCCTCCCGCTCTCTCACTTGCTTGCTTGCTGTGGGCACATGTGGATCCTTGTAGAAACCTGGATGGCACCAGGGCTATCTTTCGTTAACTTTTGTGTAGCATGAAGCAGTTCCTTTGGACAGCAAATTTGTGTGTGCGTGTGTGCGTGCGCGCCTTTTTCAGCACTGCCTCCATATCTGTCATTTTAGAGAATGAGCTCCAATTCAGATATGAAAATGTTTAAAGCTCTCACTGCACTGCTTAGTTTAAGAATGGCAGAAATGTGTTCCCTCCTTATAAAGTATAGTTATGGGATTAGGGGTTGAGCTGGATGAACTCCTGGGTGCCTTCCAACCTGGTAATTCTTGATTCTAAGAGAGAGGGTGGGCTGAAACTGGCAAGCAGGTCTTCCCCAGGCCCTTCATCCAGCTGAGACAGGTAAATTGCAGTGATAGGTTGCTACATAGGGACTAATGTTAGACCATTTCCCTTTGATTAACAAATAAATGGTCAGGGGCTGTTCTGGAAGAGGGCGGAGTCATTTGGGAGAAGGGGGCGTGTCTGTGTGCCCCCACCTTCCCCTGGCTTGAGATGGTGTTACTCAAGCTACCTGTGTGTGTGAAGAAACAGGCAGTCTGGGAGAAAAAGAGAGAGAGAGAGGACTGAGCTGGACAATCTGGCAGTATTGTGGGGTGCAGGTCATTTTCCTCAAAGATGGGATGTGTGTACAGCTGACTTTGAAGTATAAATAAATGCAAATATTACAAAACACCAATAAGCCTCCAGTGAGCTCCCTCCCAAAGGAAACCTGGTGCTGCACTTCTGGAACTTCTCACTATTCAAAGAACTGGGGCACCTGGTACATTAAACTACGGTTAATTTACTCTCTGTACTGTTGCTGCCCGGTGCAATGTGGTCGGCAGCTAATTGTAGCAGCAACAGTTAACCTTGAAGCAGTCAATTGTTGCTAAACCCAGTTGGACATTTTCTCTAGCTTTTAAAAAAGCATTTCATAGCCATCTGAAATGATCTTGAAAAGGGTAATACTCAAACAGTTGTTCTACAGTTAAAATAAGGAGCAACCTCCTGAAACATCTTGTTCCCCCATCTGAGTTCCGCTGTGCACTCTGTATGCAAAACTTGAAAAGGGTGGCTGGAGAGAGTTTAATTAGTCCAGGCAGCCCCAGGAGTAGCTTTTCCTGGACCACTAAGGTCCTAGAAATAAAGGCGGTGGACAAGGAATCCTTGCTGCCCATGAGCGGGAGCTTAATTTCAGGCACTGTGATGCTTGTGGCTTTGATATTCATGCAGCCTCTCCAGTTGCCCGCTTTGCCTGTGGACGGGCTGTTCTAGGATGGCATGAAGGCCTTGGCTGATGTCTCCTGAGTGGGGAACCGAGCAGCTTTCATATCTGTGGGAGAGGGCTAGAATTAGTTTGCATCATGTGCTCTGCCTGCAGCTGCGACTTTGGCAGGGTTTCCTGCAGCAGCTTAAAGTGTGCTCCAATTTCCCCCCCCCCCCCATATTTCAGGTCAAGTACTTGTGGTGTATTTGTGAACAAAAAATGAACATGGGGTACTTTTTAAAGCTTTGTTCACTAAATTCAAGTAGAAGAAACATGCTAAATTAGATCTCTCTGAGTTAATTGCTGATTGGTGTTGTTGGTTTCTTGCATGTCCAGCATAACCTTTATTTATCCAAGGCTCTCAAGGCGGCATACCTGGTTCCCCCCCCCCCTTTCTTTTTACTATAACCTTGTGGTGGTTAAATAAACAGATTTATTTTTTAAAATATCTGATTTATATACATATTTTTTAAAAATCATTGATTTTTATTCCCCCTGCCTATTGCTGTGACCTTTGGCAATTGAGGTTCTATCCAGTAAGTAACCCAACCTGGTGCTAAAGTCACCAGCTAGAATTCCTTCTTCAGCTTTGGAAGTTTCCAGAGCCAGGAACAGAGACTTGAAGAAATTAGACAGGCCATTATGTGGATCATACACTGGTTCCAAGATATACAGAGTTGTGCCATGCCCCTTTAAGAAACAGATACCTCCCATGTATCAGGGAGAGAACCTGTGACTTACATTATTTGCTCCTAAAATTATAGCAACTCTCCTACACTAAGGGTGTTTGGGTATAAAAAAATTCCTGCAACATGGTTCTTTCTGGATTTTGTTAAATTTTCACAAAAGTTTGCATACTTCTCTTCCTCTTAACTGGTGATATTACGTGAGTTAAGCCACTGATTCATCATCATCATCATCATCATCATCATCATCATCATCATCGTTATTTCTATACCGCCCAATAGCTGAAGCTCTCTAGGCAGTTCACAACAATAAAGAAGTTAATTTTAGGCAATTTTTTGGTCTAAACATGCCTAGGATCTAGTATTTCACTCTTAGTAAATAAAAATAGATACATCCTGTTAGACTAGTTCTGCACGTCAGGTCTCCATCTTCTAGTGACTAGAAGATGGAGACCTGACGTGCTGAAACATACATAATGTGCAAAAAAATACTGAAATTAGTTTGTTGTATTTGTAAACAAAATACTGGCTGGGTTTATATGATCAGGGAAGGAAAAGAAAAGACGGTGGCTTCTTTTCCCCGTCTGGCACATGCAGGTTGGGCACCACCTCATTTCCCCAATTACCTGTGCCGTGCGCAGGTCCCTGCGTCATCTAAACCCAGCGAGGCTGGCCTCCAAACCACCCCAGAAACCTAGAACAAGTCATGCGATGCAAAGTGGATTGGAAGCCACCCCCGCCGCCTTCGAACAACACAGCAACCTGGGTCCGGATGACACACACGGCGCAGGGATTTATACAAATGAGGTGGCGCAAAAGCAGGATACGCGGGGGCGGGGAAAATGAGCCACCGCGGCCACTTTTCCTTCCCCGATCATGCGAACCCAGTCATTATTACTAACCAGGGAAAGATGGAGCCTTACCAAGAAAGGCCACAATCCCAGAAGTCTCCTCCATAATCTGTAGAATGGGATACCAAGGGATCTAACCCTCAATAAAAAGGAGGGCCCTACCAAGAGCAAATACACAACAAAGCAATGTAGGAATGAGCGGAGTGTAAATAATTAACACAGCCTGAGATCCCAACGGGTCAAATTCTCTCTCTTTAACAGAGACCTGGCTCACTTATTAGCCACAGAGGGTTGTGGTGCCCATGGGCGCCAGGTTGCCGATCCAAGCCTCCGCCGCAGCTTCTTGCTGTGCGCAAACCCGACGAGAGAGGTTGGGGGGGGGGTTGACAAGCCACTCAGCATCCAGCAGTTGTTTTGCAGCTGTGTGTGGCTTGTCAACCAACCCACCCTCGACGGGTTCACATGTAATAAGAAGCTACAGCGCCCCTGCCACACCCCAAATATTAAAAATGGTGGATGGCTGCCACAACGAGAAACCCCACGGGGAAATTCACCCGCAGTGGCTTCTTGTTACCAGGCCAGAGAGACAGAGAGGACTCATTAGCCACTAGCCACTCATTAGCTGCAACTGTCACTCGAGGCACAGGTGAACTTGGTGGCACTGGAGCACCTTTTATCAGCTTAGGCTGATATACCAACTACGTCCTTATCTGGACAGAGATAGCCTAGCTACAGTTATCCATGCTCTGGTAACCTCTCGTTTGGATTACTGCATTGCGTTATACGTGGGGCTGCCTTTGAAAACGGTCCGGAAACTTCAGCTGGTCCAAAATAGGGCAGCGAGATTGTTAACGGGGACTGGCTGATGAGAACATATTATGCCAGTGCTTTCCCATCTGCACTGGCTGCCAGTCTGTTTCCGGGCCCAATTCAAAGTGCTGGTGCTAGCATTTAAAGCCCTAAATGGCTTGAGGCCAGGGTATCTGAAGGATCGTCTCCTCCTATATGTACCTGCCTGGACACTAAGATCTGCATCAGCAGTCCTCCGAGAGCCCCTGCCAAAGGGAGGCAGGTGGCTACCAGGAGGGGGGCCTTTTCTGCTGTGGCACCCCGGTTATGGAATGAGCTCCCCAAAGAGGTTCTCCTGGCGCTTACTTTGTATTCTTTCCAGTGCCAGGTGGACCTTTCTGTTCGCCCAGGCATTTTAATCATCTTAATCATTTTAATCTTGTAATTGTTTTTAGTTCCGTTATTGTAACTGCTGCTGTTTGTTTTTAATCTGTGGTTTTAAATTTTATATTTTATATTGTATTTTATGATTTTAACTGTTGTAAACCGCCCAGAGAGCTTCGGCTATTGGGCGGTATAAAAATGTATTAAATAAATAAATAAAAATAAATAGGCCGGCTGAAGGGAGGCAAGCCCTGAAGTGTTGGAGAGCCAAGGAAAGGAGCCAAGTTGCTCAGCTTTCCTCTTCTTCATCCTACCAGCTTTATTTAGTAAAGCATAAAATATCACAGAAAATCAACAGAACACATCTTACCGTATAAGCAAACATCATGAAGAAGGATCCCCACAATGGCTGGGATCTTCCAGAGATTTGCCTTGGGCCAAAATGGTCTGTAAAGAGCTCAAACTGTTCAGGTATTTCTCAAACTGTGTCAATCTGGCGGAGTCCAGAGTCTACCACGGGTAAAATGAATGCCCTGATTTATCTTGCTTTACTGTTCTGGATTCTTTCAAATATTTTGGCCTGGTTCACACACAATGACAACTTCTAAAACCCTGGGTTGTTGCGAACAAGCCAGCGTGCCAGTCACTGCAGCTCGAGTGCTCCTCCTGTCAAAGTCCAGGGACGCTCAGTCTCTGGGTCGTTGAGCATGAGGTCTGAGCCCAGAATTCTGGCTTGTCCTTCCCACAACAAGCCAGCCTTGGAACCTAGACTGCTTAGATGCTCCCTCCCACCTCCTCTGAGCCACTTCCCCCGCCAGCTGCGGTCACACAAGCCTGGCAGCGCCGGGAGAGGGATCTGTTGCTCCTGCCCCCCCCAGGGCTTTTCTCAGGGGCGCATGAAGCGTGGCACCAGCCCCATGTGCGCCGGGCCTGAGCTGACAGCCTGGCAAGCTGGCTTGGCCAGAGCTCCTCCCCCTTTGTGACCTTGCCTCATCCTTCCTCACACCGACTCTGCCCCTCAAAAGTGCTCTTGTTGGGGCCATGCTTAACCGGGAGCTGATGGTGCAAAGCTTTTGCTCAGAAGGGCAGTGCCTGTCAAATGCAGTGTGGCTGTTGGACAGCCTGAGACGCAGGACTGGGAGCAGCAGCCGTGGATTGGGCAGCTCACAAGCCCCCAGTGGCAAATTCCAGGCTCCTCCAACGAGAGCCCTCCAGGATTTGGGGAAACATGGGGGTTTAATCCTCTAAATCAGGGGTGGGGAACCTGGCGGCTCGTGGGCTGGGTACGGTCCTTGGATTCCAACCTGTGGGGGGGCCTCTCATTGCACACACACACCCCATTTACCAAATTGTCACATGGCAGGATTTCTCTTTAAACAAGAATTTGACTCTGATGTTGCTTAATTTTATTTATTGACTTTTGGGTTTGGGGCATTTTCCCTGCAACTTTTAGCTTGTAAATGTATTTTAATTATTAGGTATTGTTTTTATGCTTTTATATTTTACAAGCTGTTTTGATCAACTCCAAGTACACATTTCTTAAATGAAGAGATGTTTTGGAGGAGGCTGCAGGTGGGCAGGTCAGGGCTGCTAAACCTATTAGGCATTGCAAAACATCGCTGCACCCCTGTCCCCGCCCCCGATGCAGTGGTTCCTGCACCCAAGGTGGCCTTTCCCTGGGCTGTGTGATATTCCCACCCACCCACTCCCGGTCAGACTGCGAAGTAGGCAGGCTGGCTTGTTTGGCTTGCTCTTTCGGGGGGCTTCCTTTTTTTCTTCCCCCTCCTCTATTGCTGCTGCTGGGAAGAGAGGTGGGGAGGGGGCTTAGAATAATAGAAAAGTAGAGTTGGAAGAGGCCTACCAGGCCATCGAGTCCAACCCCCCGCTCAATGCAGGAATCCAGGTCAAAGCATCCCTGACAGATGGCTGTCCAGCTGCACCTTGAATGCCTCCAGAGTGGGAGAGCCCACCACCTCCCTAGGTAGTTGGTTCCATTGTCTTATTCCTCTGACAGTCAGGAAATTTTTCCTGATGTTTAGGTGGAATCTGGGTTCCTGTAACTTGAGCCCATTATTCCGTGTCCTGCAAACTACGATGATCGATGATCGAGAAGAGATCCTGGCCCTCCTCTGTGTGACATCCCTTCAAGTACTGGAAGAGTGCGATCATACCTCCCCTCAGTCTCCTCTTCTGAAGGCTAAACATGCCCAGTTCTTTCAGTCTCTCCTCATAGGGCCTTGTTTCCAGTCCTTTTATCATCCTTGTTGCCCTCCTCTGAACCCTCTCCAGTTTGTCTACGTCCTTCTTAAAGTGTGGTGCCCAGAACTGGACGCAGTACTCAAGATGAGGCCTAACCAGTGCCCAGTAGAGGGGAATTATCACTTCCCGCAATTTGGAAGTTATACTTCTATTAATGCAGCCCAAAATTGCATTTGCCTTCTTTGCAGCCACATCACATTGCTGGTTCATATTCAGTTTGTGATCTACCACAATTCCACGATCCTTCTCACTTGTAGTATTGTTGAGCCAAGTGTCCCCCATTCTGTAACTGTGCATTTGGTTTCCTCTCCCTAGGTGCAGCACTTGGCATTTATCCCTATTAAATTTCATTCTGTTGTTTTTGGCCCAGTGCTCCAGCCTATCGAGATCTCTTTGAATTTTGTTTTTGTCTGTATTAGCTGTTCCACCCAACTTTGTGTCATCTGCAAATTTGATAAGCATTCCCTGCACCTCCTCATCCAAGTCATTAATAAAAATGTTGCACTGGGTCCCAGGACCGAGCCCTGTGGTACCCCGCTCGTTACCTCTCCCCAGTTTGAGAAGGAACCATTGATAAGCACTCTTTGAGTCCGATTCTGTAGCCAACTGTGGATCCACCTGATAGTTGTTCCATCTAGCCCACTTTTAGCTAGCTTGCTAATCAGGATATCATGAGGCACTTTGTCGAAAGCTTTGCTGAAGTCCAGATATATTATGTCCACAGCATTCCCACAGTCCACAAGGGAGGTTACCCGATCAAAAAATGAGATCAGACAAATCCATGCTGGCTTCTAGTAATCACTGCATTGTTTTCAAGGTGCTTGCAGACTGACTTTTTTATAATCTGCTCCAAAATTTTCCCAGGGATTGATGTCAGACTGACTGGCCTATAGTTCTCAGGTTCCTCCTTCTTGCCCTTTATTACTCTAGGATGCAGCTCATCAGGCCCTGGAGATTTAAACTCGTTCAGAGTAATCAGGTGCTCCTTGACCATTTGCCTATCAATCTCAAGCTGCAATCCTGCCCCTTCAGTCTGCACTTCAGGTTTGCCAGGGGAGTCATAAACCTTCTTTTGGGAGAAGACCGAGCTGAAGTAGGAATTGAACACTTCTGCCTTTTCTTTGTCTTCTGTTATCCATTTGCCATCCTCATTGCGTAGTTGAACCACCATTTCTTTCCTCTGTCTTTTACTATGCATGTATCTGAAGAAAGCTTTCTTGTTGTTTTTAGCATCCCTCGCTAACCTTAGCTCATTCTCAGCTTTAGCCTTCCTGACACTATTCCTGCAGTTCTGTGCTACCTGCCTGTACTCTTCCCTTGTAGCCTGTCCTTCCTTCCACTTCCTATACGTGTCCTTTTTTGTTTTCAGGTCATCTTTGAGTTTATTGTGAAGCCACATTGGCTTCTTCTGTTGTCCTCTGCTTTTTTTCCTTGTGGGAATTGTTTGCAATTGTGCCTTTAAAATTTCCTTTTTTAAAAACTCCCACCCCTCCTGGGCTCCTTTTCTCATTAGAGTCGCTTGCCATGGGACCTTACTTATCATTGTTCTGAGTTTGTTAAAATTGGCTTTCCTAAAATCCAGGGTACAGCGTTTGGCTACACTCAGCTTTTGCTTCCTTTAGAATCAAGAACTCAAGTATAACATGGTCACTTTCCCCCAGAGTTCCCGAAAATGCCACTTTATCCACTAACTCGTCTCTGTTGGTTAGAATCAGGTCAAGGATAGCCGATCCTCTAGTTCCTTCCTCCACTTTCTGTAGGAGGAAGTTATCAGCAGCACAACTCAGGAATTTCTTGGAGGGGCCATGTTTGGCTGAATAAGTCCTCCCAACAGATATCAGGGAAATTGAAGTCCCCCATTACTACCACATCATGCCTCCTTGAAACAATGGCAATTTGCTTTTCAAAAGTTTCATCCTCGTCTTCTCCTTGATTGGGTGGTCGGTAGTAGACTCCAACCGCCATGTTCGTTTTATTCTTTGCCCTCTTTATTTTAACCCAGATGCTCTCAATGGGGCTGCCAAGTTCCTCTTCCTGTATCTCTGTGCAGAGATACGTATCTTTAACATACAGCGCAACTCCACCTCCCTTTCTGTTGCTTCTGTTCCTTTTGAACAAGTTATACCCTTCAATTGCTGTATTCCAGCCATGGGAGTCATCCCAGCAGATTTCAGTTATCCCTATTGTTGGGACTTGAAAAAGATACTAGGAGAGGATATATTGTGGAGTAATATCCTTCCTATCTCACGTTAGTGAGATCAGCAGAGTAGAGTCCCTTTCCAGCTTAAAAGAAGCTTAGATTTGGCTAGTGTTAGCCAGTTAGCATTTGGTAATCCAGGATGCTTTAAGGCAGACTGGATTTCCCTGGTTTGGCCCCCTTTTCTCTCCTCAGAACAATAATCAGAGACACAGTCTTGTAAAGTTAAAAGTAACATTTACTCACTCAGATTATGCAGTTTCATTCAGGCAGGCTTAAAAGATGTTTCTCACAGTTGGTTACAAGTTCATTTGGAAATACTTGGGGTCTGAACTTGTGGCGTTCAGACCAGCAACTCTGGCTACATGCTGCTACAAGGACCACGTGGAGACAACAACCTGGTGGTGCCAAGCTCACTAGAGTCTGACCAGAAAGAGGAAGAAGCTGGGAGCAACGCCCACTTCCTGTTCAGGCTGTTAATAATTCAATGAGTACCTTCTAGGAAAACCATCCTAGAAGGTATCAGTGATCTTAACCATTTCACCCAATTACCTGGTGAAACATGAGCCATAGGTTTTGACTGCAATTTTAATTATCCAACACCTATCAAGTCATATTTGCCCTCATGTATCAAGAGTTCAAGTTCGTTCTGTTTGTTGCCCATACTCTGGGCATTAGTATAGAGACATCGAAGACTATGTGCTTTATAGTCCGACTTTTTTCCTACATTTTGTGGTAGACACTCATTGGGCACCACTGGAGCTGTTCTCTCCGTTGTGGCACAGAGGCCTTCTTCCATTGTTACCCCCAAGTTTATGTCTCCCTCTCCTGTTGGATTCATTTTAAAGCCCTCCTGATTACATAAGTTCCTCATGCTGTGGCCAAGCACTGCTTCAGGCACTGCTTGGCATGGTGAGGCTCTGAGTGGCTGCAGGAGCCCCATGCCCACTTCACTCTGGAAGGCTGGTGGGCTGGAAGTGCCCGAATGGTGGTTGGTTACTGTCCTTCTCTTCTGTGAGTGCCTACTGGACTCACGCATGCAAGCATCTCCCTGGCAAAAATCTAGCTCTATATGCAGCCATAGCTGGCCAGTGTGGGCAGAAATTTGACAGTAAAGCAAGCAAACAAACAAATGTTTCTGCTCCATTTCTGTCAAACAAGCAAGAAGATGAGTGCATTTCCAAGCTCCAAGAAGTGTTTCACCCTTTCCATAATGAGTGAGAGGAAATCAAAATGCCTGTGCACGTCCTGCCTTCGGTGTGGTTTAAAAGGGGCGAGGTGTGTGTGTGTGTGTCTTGAGACGTTTCCAATGCTTATCACAAAAGTATATGTTGATGGCTGTTCAGGAAAGAGTAGACTTTGTCAGGCCAAAGCATGGGAGCTGCAGTCAAGATTGACAGCTCAGCAATGCGCTTTCACCAAACTTCTTGGGGCAACTCAAAGGCAGCAGCAGTGATCTCATTTTGGGGAAGTCGCATCCTAGTCAGATGTAAAAAAAAGATTTGTTTTCCTCCTGTCCCGCCTACCCCACCTCCCGCCGCCAACCTGCTTTTTGTAACATTTGCCTGATGAAGAGATCTCAAGGTCTAGAAAACGTACTCACTTTTGGTGACCTTTGAGTTGGCCTAATATTACTTTTTTTTATTTTTTTAAATAATTTTTATTTATTTTTTTAAAAACAATATAATAAAGCAACTAAATAACAAACATACAACTTATATAGTGCTCCCGTCACCACAGGACCACATAGTACATTCTATCTCTATAATCTATAATTATTCATTATTCCAAAAATACAACATATCTTGAGACGACATACTCCCTTTCCCCTTATTTAACACAAAATCCAAAAATAAACCCCAAATATCCTTAAAATTGTTTTTCTTTAATTGTCCCCTTTTACATTTGATATTGCAAGTTAACATAAAGCCATATCCCATACTTCTTTATACCAGTCAGTGATAGAGAAAACTTGCTGAACTTTCCATTTTCTTGCTATCATTAATCTACCCGCCGTTAACAAATTTACAATTAATTCTTTAACGTTTTGAGGACCAGCCACCTTTTTGGTTATTGATAACAATGCTAATTTAGGACAAACTTCTAAATCACTACCAACAATTTCTGATATTTCTTCAAAAATCATTTTCCAAAAGTCCAATACATTTTTACAACTCCACCACATATGAGCATACGTACCCAGTTCCTGACAGCCTCTCCAACACATTGGAGAACATTTATTATCTATTCTATCTATTCTCACCGGAGTCAGGTACCATCTCCAAATTTACTTATAGAAATTCTCTTTTATCCTTATTGACATATTTTTCAATATTCGCCTATCCCATATCTTATTCCACTTTTCTTTTGCTATTTCCTCTTCAAACTCTGTATCCCAAACTATCTTAAGATTTTCCGCTTGCTCTTCTGATTTCTGCATCATTTTATATATCATCTTTGTAATACCGCTAGCTGATGCATTCCCTTCTATAAGTTCTCTAGACATAACCAACTGCTCAAATGCGATGAATTCTCTTTCATGCTCCTCTCCTCTTCTATTTCTTTCCCCATTGAACTAATTGGATTATATTTAACCACGAAATTCTTCCTGGTCCAACCCTTTCAATTATTTGCTGCCTTGTCTCCATTTTTTCCAGCCAGTCCATTAATCTAATTACCTTTTTCTCTATATAAATTCGTTCCAAATGTCTAACATTCTCTGGAAAGTCCTCCATTACCACCACTGGAGTAAGCGGTGATATACCTGGTATAAATATTGTCTTATTTCTATTCCAAGCCTAATATTACTAATATGGATTTTGGATGTTTTCTTATGGTCAAACCTTTGCTTTTCATCAGAATCGTTTTTTATTATTTCAAAATAAAGATTATTCCAGTGAAGGGGTAAATTTATGCAAAGACAAAGATAAAACTTTGAAACAATGTATAGAAGTACTTAAAGGGTTGTCACACAGAGGAGGGCCAGGATCTCTTCTCGATCATCCCAGTTTGCAGGACACGGAATACAGTAATGGGCTCAAGTTACAGGAACCCAGATTCCACCTAAACATCAGGAAAATTTTCCTGACTGTTAGAGCAATAGGACAATGGAACCAACTACCTAGGGAGGTGGTGGACTCTCCCACTCTGGAGGCATTCAAGGTGCGGCTGGACAGCCACCTGTCAGGGATGCTTTGACCTGGATTCCTGCATTGAGCAGGGGGTTGGACTCGATGGCCTTGTTGGCCCCTTCCAACTCTACTTTTCTATGATTCTAAGAAAGCAAGTTACCCATCTGTAAACTGGTCTCTCTCAACACCATGAATTTGTCTGATCCCCTTTGAATGCTGTCCAAATTCGGGTTCTGGTATCATGAGAGAGGGAGAAAAACATCTCCCTATCCACTCTCTCCAAGACTGGCCAAAAAAGTGGGTTTCTTCCAACTTACAGTTAAAGTCTAGGGATGTTGTAAGCCAGTTTCTGGAACTTAATAAATGAGGCAAAGCACCCTGGCCTCAGAAAAGTTACCTTGTATTGAATTATGGTATTGTTGTTCTACCTTTCTTTAAATTCTAGAAGATCACTTTCATTGTTTCTTTCGACTGGTAGCTGTCTTGTATCTCTTCACTTGGGTTAGTGTGAGGGTGGTAGATATGATGGGTTGATGGGAATTGGGGACTTACACAACTTGAAATTTGAATTTAAAACAATATAAAAACCACGTCTTTCTGTATATTTTCAAGGGTTTGGTGTTAGAATCTCTGAAGTAAATTACCGTATGTATCAATACAGGCAGGTCACTCCAGTTTGTGGCTCACCTTGGCACGCAGCAGGTAACTACGGTAACTGCGACTGGCCCTTCTCTCAGCTGCCTTTTGGGGACTGGCTCTGGCTGGTGGATCTCAAGGCTACAGCAAAAAGAAAAAGTAAATCCTTCAAGCCAAGAGTTGTCCACCCCCAGCTTAGAGGACACACCAGTCAGGAAGCGAGACAAGAACTTTATTGTCTTTCTTAAACAAGAGCAGAACAGGAGCAGGAAACTCCTGACTCCACCCTGATACAACTGAGCTGCAGGCCAAAACATCTGGAGGGCCACAAGTTGCCCGCCCCTGTGGTACTGGGTTAAGACCTCTGGTCTTGAATCTGCACTGAAGAGAGAGTCCTGTGTAACTGGAAAGCTAGCTCAAGAGCATTTTGAGATGAATCAACAGGTCCATTAATAATAGTGCCTCCAGTCCTTCTTTGCTTGCTTGCTGCGTGTTCTGTGGAAGGGCCTTCTGTTGGCCTCGTTCAGCTGGCTCTGCGGACAGCTGGTGCTGGAGCCTTCAGTTTCTCTCCAGGGAGGCGATCCGGTGCCTGCTCCTCCTCCTCAGAAAGCGGCTGCGGTGCCTTTCTGTTGTGCCACCCGTGAAGATGAAGAAAGAGGGAGCGCAAACCACACGCCAGCTGGAATGTCCTGGCACAGGGAGCGGCCTCCCCGGCAGCCGTGCCCAGGCGCGCTTTGAAAGACCCAGGCACCCTCACGCTCCCCTCATTCATTCGCCTTTCAAAAGTGGCCTGCAGCTACAGATTCACCTTGGGGTGGCCGCCCAAGCGTGCCTAATGCATGCTGCACAAACCGCTGTAAGCCCTGCCTGTTGGGACCAGCCAGTGAATGAACCCGAGTAAACGCCTCTGAATAACGCAGTCTGGATTGGTTGCTTTGTGCAAAGGAGGAGTCCTGATGGCAGTTGAGCCAGAAAATCTAATTTCCTTCCCTTTTCTCCCCCCCCCAAAGAAAGAAGGGGGCATTTTGCAGCCAGACATGTGTGTGTGTGTGTGGGGGGGCACACCATCCAGATTGGCTTCCACTGTGTGCGCTGAGCCAATTGACCGCTGCCATTACCATGAGTTCTGTGGGCCAGACTAGACAGGACGGTTTAAGTCTTCTGTGCATTTAGCATGAGGTCGTCCCCCCCCCCGGCAAATACCATGGGGGGGCAGTGGGGGCTGATCCTTATCAGGCTCTCAGCAGACATGGAGGAGAGCTCAACCCTTTTCTCTCCTGTGGCTGCTGCCCCTTCCGCGCTGAAGAGGATTTCCTCCCAGTGCAAATAACGCCTTCCAGGAGTGAATTTCCACCAGACTGCAGCAGGAGAGGAAAGCAGGGCTCCTCTTCCATGCCTGCGGCAATCCCAAAAATTATCAGCTCCCCTCCCCCCCCCAAAAAGGCTGCTGGTGCAATTTACCTTACATTTATTTTTTATTTTATTTATTTACAACATTTGTATACTGCTCCACATCTAAACAGGCAGTTCATTCAGATAGTCTTTAAATGTGATGCCAGATTTCCCCAACCTGGTGCCCTCCAGATGGGTTGGAATGCAACTCCCATCATCCCCAGGCAACATGGGATTTGCAGTCCAGCCCATCTGGAGGGCCCCAGGTTGGGGAAGCCTGCAGGATGTCTACGGTGATCCTGTGTTCCTTGGGCCACTGCGAACGGCCCCAGATGAGAGTCGGGAACCCCGCAGGTGGCAGCAGATGCGTCCTTGGTTCAGGCCATCCGCACCCTTGCCTCTGGGCTGGCGACTGGAGGGGCGGGGAGAGAGGGACCCCCCAATTATGTGTGAGGCACGGGTCTTTGCCTGGAGACTCTTGCACTCTCATGTAGATATTCTTATAGCTGCATGTAGGTTTAGTGAGAGTTCAGCCTGGATTTTATTAGCACAGGTCCTGATCCATTTCTCCTCTTCCCTTCAGGCAAAAAAGCCCCTGGAAAGAGACTCTGGGGAGGGAAGCCCTTCGCCATGATCACCTAGGAGCCAGCTGCCTCCCTTCGCTCCCATTTCTTGATCTGAATTTCTGTGGCCATCAAAGGGAAATACTTCCTGATTCTCTCTCCTCCCCACCCTGCCCGCTACCGGTGTTCCCTAAAATCTTCCCCCAAGTTGGCACTTTCATTTCCGCCTGCAAGGCAGCCCTATTCCTGGTGCACTGCAGCACCGTGAAGGCAGGATGCTGCCCTGAGAACGTGCCAGGCGCTCGGTCAGGCACAGTGCTGCTTTTCCGCAGCTGCAGCGAGGGAGAGAAGCCTCCTCTTCAGCACGATGGTGCAGTGCATTAGTGCAATGCATTAACTGTGCAGCCGCCCGGGGGCCGGGGCGGGTGTTGCACATTTGTTGATCTTCCCATTAGGAAGTTTTTAAAGCACATTTTCTTGTTAGTATTCCAGAGACGAGGGTATTTAATCCTGATTGTGGATAAAATTCCTCTTTATTACCAATTGTCAATAAATCTTTAAGAAATGGAGTTGTCGTCCTTCGGGTTCTAAAAAAAAAGAAAGAAGATAAAATGGAGGCGTGGAGGAGGAGGAGGATTATGTAAGCCGCCTAGGGTTCCTTGCAGGAAAAAAGGTGGGGTATAAATATAATAAATAAATAAATAAACTCCAAACGCGGCGGTGAGTGATGATGGATTCTCCCACTCTCTACCCCTCCCCGAGAGAAGCTGCAGCAACTGCAAAAAAAACTCACAGAGAGAGCAATTAAGAGATATGCTGGGAATCACTCTTAAATCATCCTCTTATTCCGAGGAGATTAAGCAGCCAAGATAACCTCTTGACTGGATTTCTCGCTGCGCCAGTCTCCCTCGATTTCAAGGGAGCTTCAGTCCGACATTAAGCTCCACCCGGAAGTCCCCTCCGGACCGTTTTCAAAGGCAGCCCCACGTAGAGCGTGTTACAGTAGTCCAAACGAGAGGTTACCAGAGCATGGATCACTGTTGCTAGGCTCTGCCTGTCCAGATAGGGTTGTAGTTGGTAAATCAGCCTAAGCTGATAAAAGGCGCTCCTTGTCACTGAGTCCACTTGTGACTCCAGCGACAGTTCGGAGTCCAGGAGCACCCCCAAACTACGAACCCTGTCCTTTAGGGGGAGTGCAACCCCGGCTAGGACAGGTTGAATAACATCCCTCCGGACAGATGATCCGCCCACAAACGGCTTTGTTTTCTGTTGCCAGGAAAATCTTCTGACTATCAGTTACCTGAAATCCAAAGTTCTGGTCTTCTCTAAAAGGGAAGGTTAGACATTCCTGGTCTGTGAATAACAACAAATTTGAGCAAGTGGATTCGTATAAATTTCTAGGTACAGTCATGCCTTGGTTGAGAGCATAATTTGTTCCGGAAACGTGCTTGTAATCCAAAACACTCTTATATCAAAATGAAATCCCCCCAAAAAAATTTGTACAGAGATTTTTAATTTAAGCCGTACTACAGTACTTGTATTGTAAGACGTCGCTTGTATATCAAGTCAAATTAAATATTATTTTAAAAATTAAATAAATATTTTAAAATTTGCTTGTCTTGCAAAATGCTCTCAAACCAAGTTACTTGCAATCCAAGGTATTCCTGTATCTGGTTCCATGAAACTGTAAACTGGAGGGTGCAGGGGAAAGCTGTTAAGATCATAGAATCATAGAATCATAGAAAAGTAGAGTTGGAAGGGGCCTACAAGGCCATCGAGTCCAACCCCCTGCTCAATGCAGGAATCTAGGTCAAAGCATCTCTGACAGATGTCTGTCCAGCTGCACCTTGAATGCCTCCAGAGTGGGAGAGCCCACAACCTCCCTAGGTAGTTGATTCCATTGTCTTATTGCTCTGACAGTCAGGAAATTTTTCCTGATGTTTAGGTGGAATCTAGGTTCCTGTAACTTGAGCCCATTATTCCGTGTCCTGCAAACTGGGATGAACGAGAAGAGATCTTTGCCCTCCTCTGTGTGACATCCCTTCAAATACTGGAAGAGTGCGATCATATCTCCCCTCAGTCTCCTCAGATGAACAAAGCCAAACAAAATGTGAATGCTGTGTCTTCAATGGTGGGAAACACATTCTGTCAGCCATCTGAGTTTATAAAGCTAAAATTGTTTCTCAGACACTATTTATTTATTTGTGAAGAGAAAGCCAGCCCACGTGCACCACCCCCACCCCCACCCCCACCCCCCCACACTGCAACAGGCATCAAAGCTTCTACCTAGGGCAGAAATAGCCCACTTCTGAGCAGTCATTTGCATCAGTCTCCATTTACATACACCTCAATAGGTCCATCTACATACCTCCCAGTAACTTCCCCCTGACAGCCACAATGAGCTGTTGTCAGGATCCGCTCCTCCAGGGTAGCGCCACAGCTCCACCTGGTGGCAACGCTACCTCCTTGCAGGAGCAAGCCCAGTGGTTCTCGTTACTCGCAGGGTGTAGCCTCCTGCTCTTGGCTGCTCTCAGGCCAGCTAATGCAGCCCAGCTGGAAGCAGCCAGAAGGACCTATATGAGAGCTGCAGTTAGCCTTCGACCCTTGCCACAGCAACACCAGCTTCTGTGTGTTGTCTGCAGCTGGTTCCTGCTTCTAGTGACCAACCTTGATCCTTGCTTTGCCTTGCCTGGTGTTTGACCTGTGACCGCTCTTGACCTACGCCTCTGCGTCTGGCCCTTGCTCTGCCTGGTATATGCTTGGACTCTGTTTGTGCTTTAATAATAATAATAAATTTATTTATTACCCGCCTCTCCATCTAGATCGAGGTGGGGAACAGCAGAAATATATAAAATACATAAACATACATGGGCTTTGGACTTGTCTTTCTGCCTCTGACCCTTGCCTGGACTCTGCTTGCTCTTGGGACTTGCCTTCTGCCTCTGGCCCTTGTTTGGACTCTGTTGCCCTGACCCGTGCTGGACCCTGTGCCTGCTGCCCGGACCTGCCTCTGGCCCCTGTTTGGACTCTGTTGCCCTGAACCTGTGCCGAACTTTGGGCCTACTGTCTGTCTCCGCCTCCATCTTCCCCGGCCCTGGCGTTCCAGCCCTGAACCCTTACCGCCCACGCCCCGGACCTTACAGCTGTGAAGCACCCTCGAGCACCAAAGGGGGGGTGCCAAGATGCCTGGCAGTCTCAAAGAGCTGCCAAGTACTGTCAAGCACTCGGGGCACCAAAGAACCGTTTCTCCCTGTTAGCAGGAAGGGAGGGGGAAACAACGGAGGAGGTAAAAGAGGGGCACCATGCCCCGGCAAGGTTGTTGATCACTGTGTGCAGGACTGCACAGACCTTCCCATCTCCGGGAGTCAGGGAGCAACCCCGGGTAACGCGCCCGGTAAGAGCTAGTAAGTGGCAAGGCTTCTTGGAACTCGCTATCAAAGAAACGAGGTAACTCCAGGTCACTGTGTATTACGCTCTGTCTCTGTTAACTGAGGTTATGTGGATTGAGGTTTGCACGCCTCATTTAGTTTATGGACTCCACTATGTTTACAGTTGAGTCCTTATCTGTTTGTTTTGATACACTTAATTAAACTTACTACAGTAATACAAGTAATTGCAAGCATAATTCGTTCCGGAACCGTGCTTGTAATCTAAAACACTCTTATATCAAAGCGAGTTTCTGGTGGGCGTGAGTGGGGCCGATTTCGGCCCGCTCGAGGCAAGCGGTTACATCCCTACGACTTGTATTGCAAGACGTCGCTTGTTTATCCAGTCAAAATTTATTTTAAAAATTTGCTTGTCTTGCAAAACGCTCTCAGACCAAGTTACTTGCAATCCAAGGTATTACTGTATTCACAAGTCCTGTATTCTAGTCAATTTCACTTCCATTCAGGTCAGAATCGTAGCGGTTAGGAGAGGGTTTTCGCAGTTCTGGTTAACCCGTTCACTCCTGATCTCACGCAAAGGACCGGCGGCAGTCCTTTACGTTATTTATTTTTTAAAATTATATTTATACCCCGCCATTTTTCCTGCAAGCAACCCAAGGCAGCTTACATAATCCTCCTCCTCTCCATTTTATCCTCACAACAAGCCTGTGAGGTAGGTTAGGCTGAGAGTCAGTGACTGGCCCAAAGTCACCCAGTGAGTTTCATGGCCGAGCGGGGACTAGAACCCGGATCTCCCGAGTCCCAGTCCAACACTCTCACCACTACACCACACTGGCTCACAGTTGACCGTAAATAAAGGTTTGTATAAAGCCCTACACGGCTTGAGACCACAATACTTGATGGAACGCCTCTCCCAACCACAATTTACCCGGACACTACGTTCAACATCTGGGGCCTTCCTCCAACAGCCACCTCTGAGGGAGGCTCAGAGGATGGCAACAAGGGGGAGGGCCTTTTCTGTGGTAGCCCTCCAACTGTGGAACAAGCTCCCACCTGAGGCCTGCCTGGCATCAACTCTACTATCTTTTGGGCGCCAGGTTAAGACTGCCCTCTACGTTGAGGCTTTTAACAACTAAATGGTATACGGTGGGGTGGTAAATTCTTTTAGAGGTCGTGTTTTATTAACTTGTTTTTAGTTTTTGTGACATTTTAAAAATTGGTTTTACATTTTTATGTTTTTATTGTTTATATTTAATTGTACTTTATTATACTTTTTAACTGATGGTTGTACACCGCCCAGAGAGCTTTGGCTATTGGGTGGTATAGAAAATGAATGAATGAATAAATAAATAAATAAATAAATTGACATAGGAAGTGTGCGTGTGCTTCCTTAAAAGTGGAGGTGTCACTCATCCGTGTTCAGTGGCCCTGCGTGTGTGGTCTCTCTTATTGCTTAAGAATGTTAGAAGAAAGGCTAGGATTTGCAGCAGGTGAGCCCCTGGAAATTAGGCTGTGCCACACTGGCAGACCACTGCCTGTCTTTTGCCCATCCCAGTATGTCTGATCTTAAAGGCAGATGTACTGGAAATGTATCAGGTCACATGTATATAAAGATCCACTCTGGTTTGTCATTTTAAACCTGAACCTCTGTTCTTGAATTAGTTATGAATTTTGGCAATAATTCATAATTATTCCTTCCTGCGACTCCATAATCCTTTCAAGTGTCTAAAACTTTTAAGCATGTGATTGAGCCCTCTTGAAACCATTGGGTCTTATTCCATTGGGTCTTATTACTTAGGCTTGCAGTGGTAAGTGTGTTTGTGTGTTGGTAACTGCATTTGAGTTCCTTTGTGTAGGTGCAGTACTTCTTAGCTTTGTCTTTGGACTTGGGCAGTTGATATGGCAGCAGACAGGATTTTTTAAAATTCTCAACTCAGTTGTTCCCCGCAATCACCAATATGCACGGGTGAGGGAGGCCAAGGTAATTTTCCTCCCCCCTCTAGCTCAGTCACTCCCCCACCCCTAGAGGAGATGAAATATGGCTATTGTGGTATAATTTATTCATATTTCTTACCTCGCCTTTTCATCCCAGACTCTGTGTGTGTGTGTGTGTGTAAGAGAGGGGAGATGCTCACTGCAGCTGGTTGGTGACCAGCTCTGCCCGGGTGGGGTGGTCACGTGCCTAGCAGGCTTGTTTGCATAGTATTTTATTGAACATTTATTTATGCCTATTTGTATTCTTTCTTTTTTTATCCTGTATGCTGCCTTGAGAAGGTAGAACCCTTACAGGCAGCTGAAAAATATTTTTAAATAAACTATATAAATGAAATAGCACTAACCCAGCCTTTGCCAGTCTGGCACCCTCCGGATGAGTTTCCTCACTAAAGGCAAATGCTTGCAGCAGGACAGAGTGGAAAGTGTCCGCGAGGCTCGCCATGTGATGCAAAGGCACCTGTCTTTCCATCTCCAAAGTCAGCCTTGAACTCCTGCTTCAGGAATTCTTTTGAGCCAAAGGGATACTTCCTTTCTTTCAGTACACAGTGCAACCAGACAGGAAGAAAATCATCTTTCTGGGCGGGTTTTCCTCCCACAGTAAATTAAGATGAGGCCGCAGCCCTCTTATGTTGGGATGTATAAGAATTTTGTTTCCATTCATTGAAGTTTAGAACTTGCACCGTTTGCATCCTTGGACATGAACATATTTTGCAGGCAAAGCTCACACATTCTCAAGATGGCAAAGCTCGTTCATAAAACACACACTTTAGAAAAATGTGCATTTTCACACTTTAGTCAATGGCAGAAAATTACTCATTGGGTGTGCACTTAAAAAATTGTGCACTCAGATACGTGCTTTCCCCATTTGAATGGGGGGTGGGGGCCTGCAAACCGGAACAAAGCAGACCCAGTTTTGAGGTGGGACTCGGAGGACCTTGATGTGCTTGATCCTGATCCTTAACAGCCTAGTGGGACAGCTCCATCTGGCCCAACAGGCAAAAACTTCCCAAAGGTTTTGGTTTTTCCTCTTTTTTGAGGCGATCTTAGCACATATGTAACATGGGTTGGCAGCTTCTTGGAGGGCAATTAAGAACTAGAATCCACTTTGGTTTCTAGTTCATGGATTCTTGGGATTAGAGTTCTTTGGATTCAGCCCAAGTACCACACTGCAGCTATATTTTGTGTTTGGTCAAACACATTGTTCTATCTTTTTTCTTTTGATTCCCTCCCAAATTTCAGGTGCCAATAATGTGCCGAAGAGTCTTCCGCACTGGTGTCAGGTGCGTGTGCGCGCACAGCTGCTGTTCCCCTTGGCCAGAAATGCTGCTGGATTTCTCCATGCCTGCCTTACGCAAGATAACGAGGAGATTTCTCGGGCAGGCCCTGCTGCTGCTGCTCAGAATGCCAAATTGAAGGGCGGATGGGTAGAATTGGTGGAGGAAAAACTGCAACAGTATGGGTTTTCTCCCCCAGTGCTCCTTCAATTTGGATTTATAAAGGCCAAGGAAATAATTAGTGAACGTATTAAGGACAGAGCTTGTGCAGCCAGTTACATGCCACCTCTGATTTACACCAAGAATTGCGCCCCTGAGGATTATCTTAACGACCTGGTAATACCAACACATCGCAGGGCGTTTACACTGGCGCGCTTTGATTCTTTACCATCAGCTCTTTTGGAGGGCAGATACCGAGGAACACCCTATCCCCAGCGAACCTGCCCATGCCAATGGAACGAGGTAGAAACAATTACCCATGTATTATTACACTGCAGTTACTACAAGGACATTCGTTCCTTTTACATTGCTTCAATTTTAAGAAATGCTCCAGGCAGATCAGATTCATTTTACGTCTCTCTCCTCCTATCGGGTTCAAGAAATGAGATAACTCAGAGAGTGGCAAGATTTTGTGCCCAGGCATGTAAGATTAGGAAACAGTCGATAAAACCATCTTAAAGACAAAACTAAATTATCTTAATATATTTGTTTTATCTTTCCTCTTGTAAATAAATAACATGATGTATGTATGTATGTTTTTTATGTTTGGTCTATGACCGTAACTAAATAAACTGAACTGCTCAGAATGCAAACTGGAGCTCTGCCTTTCCAGAATCTTTCAGGGGAGTGGAGCTGCAATGCTGTTGTGTGTTGTCATCTTTTGGACATTATCAGGCTGCTCTGGGTTGTTATCAGGAGCTGCCTGCTGCCTTGTCTGGATGACAGCCGCCTTCAGCCTGCTTTGTAAAGGGGACCTGCATGAACCCGTCAAGAGACATGACCTGATAGAGCAGCCTGCAGCATTGGACGTTGGACGATGCTTTAGGTTAGGAAGTGACTTAAGGCCCGGGAAAGATGGGTTTTCTCTTTTTCCTGATAGAAATAAAGGCGAAATCAGCCCTGTTCAGATGTCCCATTCCAGTGTACAATAAGGGAGCAAGGAGGGGGCATGCAGCAGCCCTGCCCCTTTCTACACATGACCAGGAGCTTTCTGAAGGGGAGAGCCTCCATGGACCCACACAGTTTGGAACTCTGATTATCCAGGGCTCAGAATTGCCTGGAGACCCTTCAGAAAGTCGCCCTCCACGTGTGATGGTAACAGAGGGGGTGGGCTTAGCACACTCCCCCACCCCCATTGTGCATAGAAGTGCCATTCCATTTGCTCTTTTTTACCATTGCTTTTGGGCTGTGAATGTGCTGTGATGCCGAGAGTGCAGAAAACCAACAGGATGTAGTATTGGGCATAGATGTCTGATTCAGAAAGACCTTAAGATTGTGGAAACACCATTTGGAAGTGTGTAGGCCACACCTGCTGACAACTCAAGAGCCGGAGGGTGCTGAATAAGTTTCCCCATGGTCAGAGGCGATACCACCTGAAGCTGCGTAGCCCCTCCCAGTGACTAGCAAAATGAAAGTAAACTACACAAGATAGTAAAAGTAGCAGAATTGTGCTAATGTCTTCCATTTTCAAAATTTGTTCTTGCAGAGTATACCAGGGCCCTGCCTTCCAGGCACGCTTGGTCTGCTAAACCCTGTTGACTAGGCAGGCAGTGGCAGTGGGGGTGGGGAAACTTCTCTTCCTTTCCCCAGAGCAGAAGGGGCTGGGCTGGATACTGGTCTCCTTATGTGATTTGGCCTGGATTGCCTTTTCCTAACTGTACTCTTAATGAAGAAGCAAAGGTAGCCATGTTGACCACAAAAAAATCTAAAGTCCACATTAATATAATAACTTTATTAGGCCAAATAAGGTGTGGAGAGATAGCTAGCCCAGACAAACCCCCTCCCACCTCAATCAGCAAAGACTCCGCCTAGGGCAGAAACAGGCCCATCCGGGTAGCCTGGTCATCTACATACATTCACCTCCATGGGCCATCTACATACCCCCCCCCCAGTAGGTCCTTCCTCCCATTTCTGCCCGACAGGAAAACAACCCTCAGGCACAGGAGGGGCGCCAAGTGCTGGGCAGTCTCAAAGAGCTGCCAAGTACCGCCAAATACCCAGGCCACAGAGAAGGCAACTGGGAAAACCAGTTTCCGAGGGGAGGGGGAGTGAGGGGGGAGTGAGGCAGGAGGTAAAGGTGGGTCTTCAAGCCCCAGGTTGTTGTTGATCGGTTGGTGCAAGGCTGCACGGATGTCCAGGGCTCCAGTCCGGCCACTAGGACTCAACCCCGGGGAGCTCTCCCGGTGAACAAGCTAGATACCCGATCGCCGACAAGGCGTGGCTTTCGGGGGAACTTGGTTCATTTAAGGTAACCCTTGTATTGCTCTGTCTCAACTCAGCTCTTGCAAAAGTAACTAGAGGCTTGTAAACTTTGGTATCTGTTTGGTTGTTACACCTCATTAAACCTGTTTACCTATAAACAGCGGAGTAAGTTAATTCATTCACTATTCCACCGTCAAAATAAGTTGCAGTCTCATCCTAAGAGCCGGGCAGAAGGGTTTGCCGAGCTCTGGTTAACCCGTTCAACCCTGAACTCACACATAGGACCCGCAGTGGTCCTCTACATGGTGGGAGCAGTGGGATTGATGTGGACTAGCGACTGAAGGGAGCACGAGAAGGAGGTAGATTTCCCTCGTGTAATTTGGCCATAAGAGCGAGCAGCTGCAGAGGTGATCAAGGTACCTTGTAGGGCAATGGCTACGGGCGCCTCAGGTTCCGGAGTGTATGTGCTGACTCCGCAGGCCCCAGTCGAGGGGATCTGGCAGCCTCTGTATGCCTGGAAGATGAGGAAGGCTGGGAAGGCCACAGATCGCATCTCCCTCGCGACCAGCCCGCTAGACCTCCTAGAAGGTGGAGGTGGCGGCCGGAACCAAGGCGTGCTGGACGATGGACTGATTGCTTTCTCCGATGGAGAAGGAGGTGATGACGGGACTCGGGGGCATCAAGATGCGGCGGAGGAGTCGGAGGGGACAGCCGAGGAGCAGGACGACATGGGGCTCCCCGATGTCCCAGGCGGGAGGCCGGGAGCCAGGAGTCCCGCCGGGGAGGACTGGCAGCAGACCAGGGAGCTAATGCAGTACTGGTGGGAGATGCTGCAGATGAGGCTGGAGCTGGCCCACCTGGGGGCACCCAGAGACAACCCTGCACCACCACCCCCTCTGCCACTGTCCACCTGGAATCGGAAGCTGTTTCCCATGTGCCAACCCAGCCAGGACCCGATGTTGTTGTTCGAGACCACCTGTCGGGAGGAGATGGTGCCAGACCGCTGCTGGATGTCGATCCTGCACACCCAGGTGAGGGGAGAGCTGGCAGACCTCCTGGGCTTGCTGACCCAGAGTGCGCCCCTGGACTGTGATACCTTTAAAGGGGCAGTGAGGCAGCGCTTTGCCCTCACCTCTGAACACTGTAGGCTGAAGTTCCGTCAAGGGCAACTGTGGCCAGGGGAGACCTATGGCTCTTGGGTGGCGCGGCTAGGGCAAGCCTGGGATGCTTGGCTGGAAGCGCTATCAAGGACCGAGAGTCTACCACCAGCTTGGAAGCCTCCCAACTAGCTGACCAAATGGGGCTCTACCGCCAGCCAAAAACCAACCGGGCTGGAGTCCCCAACTGTGCCAACAGCAAGGGGGGTGGAGACAAGACCACCCCTAAGGGCAAAGAAGAAGTGACCCCCAAGTGCAAGGGGAGCACCAACACCAGCACCAATGCCAGTTGCAGTGGGTGCTTCCACTGCAGGGAGCCGGGGCACATCAGACGGAACTGCCCCAAGCTACAAGGGAAGAACAGGGAGCCGTGCACACAATCCAACAAAGTGGGCCAAGTCATCGCCTCGGCCCAGGGACACCCAGAGGACAGCAGACAGGAGAGGCAGTCCGCCTCCTCGCAAGACGAGGACTCGGATGGGACGGAACAGAACCACCTGCACTCCGGAGGGAGCTCAGCGGGGGGCAGCCCCCAAGCTTCCCTCCTCCGGATCGTGTCCCTGGAATGGAAGCGCTGGAGCCAAAACCAATTAGAATAATAGAATCATAGAAAAGTAGAGTTGGAAGGGGCCCACAAGGCCATCGAGTCCACCCCCCTGCTCAATGCAGGAATCCAGGTCAAAGCATCCCTGACAGATGGCTGTCCAGCTGCACCTTGAATGCCTCCAGATTGGGAGAGCCCACCACCTCCCTAGGTAGTTGATTCCATTGTCTTATTGCTCTGACACTCAGGAATTTTTTCCTGACGTTTAGGTGGAATCTGGGTTCCTGTAACTTGAGCCCATTATTCCGTGTCCTGCAAACTGGGATGATCGAGAAGAGATCCTGGCCCTCCTCTGTGTGACATCCCTTCAAATACTGGAAGAGTGCGATCATCTCTCCCCTCAGTCTCCTCTGCTGAAGGCTAAACATGCCCAGTTCTTTCAGTCTCTCCTCATAGGGCCTTGTTTCCAGTCCCTTTATCATCCTTGTTGCCCTCCTCTGAACCCTCTCCAGTTTGTCTACGTCCTTCTTAAAGGACGTAGTGGTGCCCAGAACTGGACTCAGTACTCAAGATGAGGCCTAACCAGTGCTGAGTAAAGGGGAATGATCACTTCCCGCGATTTGGAAGCTATACTTCTATTAATGCAGCCCAAAATAGCATTTGCCTTCTTTGCAGCCACATTGCACTGCTGGCTTATATTCAGTTTGTGATCTACCACAATTCCAAGATCCTTCTCACTTGTAGTTTTGTTGAGCCAAGTGTCCCCCATTCTGTCATTCTGCATTTGGTTTCCTTTCCCTCTCTTCCTCTTTTCCTTCCTCTCCTCCCCAGTCAATTTTGCACATTCCCATGACACACCATGGATGGTGTGTGGAGTGGACAAAAATGACACATTCTTCCTCTTACAGTACTGGAATTCAATGAAGTTGATTGGCAAGAAGTGCAGGATGGACAGTCTGCCGTCGTCTAGTGCATAGTTAATTTATGGAATATCATATGGTGATGGACATTGGCTTAGGTGGGTTTTTTATTTTACAAGGGTTAGCAAATTTGTGGAGGACACATCAATTTTCCGAGAGGTAGTTGTGTTAGTCTGTTGCAGTAAAAGCAACAAAGTGTTGTGGCAGCTTAAAGATAATAAATGTCTTATTCTTTAGGATGCTGCAAGTCTCTTTGATGACCGGGTTTGCATGTAACAACAACCCATTGGTTTAAAAACTGATGGGTTGCTGTGGGTGAGTGGGAGAGAGCGGGCGCACGACCTGCAGTGCAACCACCTCTCCCGCTTTTACTCAGCCGCCCACAATCGGCTCCTGCTGAGCGTGATGTCTGAACCCAGGTGGCTTGGTTGTCCAGGGGCTAAACCACCCAGCAGTTAACCCATGGTCTGTTGTTGACCTAACTGTTGGGTTGCTCAGCCCCTAAACAACCCAGCGGTCTGGGTTCAGACGTCACACTCAGCAGGAGCTGATCGTGGGTTGTGGAGTAAAGTGGAAAAGCCAGGTGTGCTGGAGGCGGCTCGCTCACATGTCCCCTGTCCCCACCAACTGTTGGGTTGTTACGTGCGAACAGCCTGATTTATCAATAGCAGTTTACCTATGATAGAGAAATAGACAAGGACAGCAGTGATGTGGGGTGGGAAATTTCCACATAAAATGTTTCCAGTGCTTTATCATTGCATAGCTTTCATAACAATGAATGGGTGTTACCTGCAAATATAATATTAGACGAGCTTGGCAGTTTCAAAGTTGTAATTCATGTTTTATAGGTGATTAGCCCTAGCAAGTATGTGAAAGAATACATCTGTGTCATTGAAGCAAGAACATAGGAAGCTGCCTTTACACGGAGCCAGAGCCTGGGTCTGTCTGGCCCAGTACTGTCGACACGGACCGGCAGCCGCCGCGCTCTCTCCAGGGCTCCAGGCGGGGGGGGGGGGGTTCTCACCCCACCTGGAGATGCTGACGGCCGGGGATCGAACCGGGGACCTTCTGCAGGCCAAGCAGGGGCTCTACCGTTAAGCTTGGGCCCTTCATTTTACACTGAGACAAATACTGTACATGTTTCGGTGTGAAATAGAACTAGTAGGTAGTGACAGCGAAACTGAAGGTGCCTCAACAACCAGCTTGTCTGATCGTGGAAAGCTAAGCAGGGTCAGGCCTGGTTATTACTTGGATGGGAGACCCCTCCTCTAGTTTCCTGCATTCAGCAGGGAGTTGGACTCGATAGCCTTGTAGGCTCCCTCCAACTCTATGATCTATGAAATCTATGAAACCTCAGTGGAAGGGGGTTGCACTCTGCAGAAACAGATGGTGGTTTTCGGCATATCATGCACAGTTCTTCAGATTGCTAAAATTAATCAGTGTGTCAAAAGTTATCAGTAACTGTTTTCCCCCTTAAATTTAAATAATTTAAGGGAGATACATGCTATTGTATTAATTTTTTTTACAATTATTCTGATAAAAACTCTGTATGCTATAACCATTAAATGACATTAAAGGCGCAATTCTATGCAGCATTGCTGGGAGTTGTAGGACTTTTTTCTGTCTAAACTTGCATTGGATTTTACCCTAAGTATGCTTTAATTTTTTCTTCTTCAAATATTTCAGGTCAAATACTTGAGGTTTCTTGGGACAAAAAATTAACATGGGTACTTTGTTGTTTACTAAATACAAGTAAAATAAACATGCTAAATTGGATCACTCTCTAGAGCATCTGAAAAATTTCTGATGCAAATCAGCCTAATTTGCATAGGAAGATTTTCCAGTACAAAAAATATGGGAAAATCCACATCACTGAAGGATTTCTAGAAACGGAGGACAAATGTCCATCTCCAGCATTTCCTGTTTGAGATTCCCAGAGGCTGCAGCTTCATGGCCTGCCCTAAAAGGTGAAGTCCAGGTGTATTTACTAATTACATCCATGTAGGATAGGGGATGTTGTGGGGACTGTGTGGCTGTGGTGGCCTCTTGTGTGGAGTCTGAGACCCCTGAGCCTTCAGAGTTCCGGGGCAAAGGGCAGGTTTGTAGCCCTTAAGGGGTTTTGGAGAAATAAGTTGCTGGCTGCAGGAAACATTCACAAGAGATCTGTTGCCATACAGCTGCACTCCCATTGCCTCCTGGGCTTCCGTGTGTTTTCCTTTGCAAGTTCTGACAGAAAACAAACCAGCATTCCTACCTTTTTGGAGCCTGGCATTCAGATTTAACCTGTGGATTTGCATAACTGCTTGGCGTCGCACAGTCTGAGGTTTTGGAGTACATTTGGCACAGAATTCCGTAGCAATTATTCTCCACGACCACCTTTTCCGGTGATGCTTCTGGATCACAATTCAGTGGCAGAGCCCCTGCTTTGCGTGCAGAAGGCCCCAGGTTCAATCCTCGACATCTCCAATTAAAGGGAGAGGGTCAGGTAGCAACTTCTCCCACCCAGGCAGATTCTCCCCTCTGAGCTTGCAGCCCTGAAAAGCCTTCAGCTCTGGAGTGGGGAAGAGTCTGACCAGCCCACGAGGGGAGTGGCCCATGGCTCACTTGGATGGTGGCAGTTGGACTTGTCCAGTTGAGCATATGGAGTGTACCTGAGACCTCTGAGACCTTGTTGATTGACACTGTCCCTGAGTGTGAAAAGATACTTCCCAAATCAGTTGATTCTGGAGTAGAAGAAAGGCTGACCCACCACCCCTCTGTTGGGATCTCAATTGGACATAGGGCAGAGGGTGTTACGGCAGTGGGAGCATAAGAACATAAGGAGAGCCCTGATGCTGGATCAGGCCAAGGGCCCATCTAGTCCAGCATCCTCATAGAATCATAGAATCATAGAAAAGTAGAGTTGGAAGGGGCCTACAAGGCCATCGAGTCCAACCCCCTGCTCAGTGCAGGAATCCAGGTCAAAGCATCTCTGACAGATGTCTGTCCAGCTGCACCTTGAATGCCTCCAGAGTGGGAGAGCCCACCACCTCCCTAGGTAGTTGATTCCATTGTCTTATTGCTCTGACCGTCAGGAAATTTTTCCTGATGTTTAGGTGGAATCTAGGTTCCTGTAACTTGAGCCCATTATTCCGTGTCCTGCAAACTGGGATGATCGAGAAGAGATCCTGGCCCTCCTCTGTGTGACATCCCTCCTGTTCACAAGTGGCCAACCAGCTGCCCACGGGATTCCACAAGCAGGACATGAGTGCAACAGCACCTTCCTGCCCATGTTCCCCGGTAACTGGTGTACATAGGCAGACTGCCTCAGATAATGAAGGTAGCCTGTAGCCGTCATGACTAATAGCCATTGATCGCCTTCTCCATGAATTTGTCCAATCCCCTTCTAACGCCATCCAAAGAGGGAGGCGACGGCATCAGTTGAGGGAAAGATGATCGAGACATCTGCCTCCAACCCCAGCCTCGGCAACAGTTGGTGGCTTGCCTGCAGTCCCATCTGGCCAGCAGGTGCTGTTGATGAAGGCCCAGTCAGCTAATGGAAAAGGTTGTGTCATTTCCGACCTAAGCACCGAAGAGCACCCTGACCCGGTTTGTGTCACCGAAACCTGAGTGGACGAAGCGGGGCGGGCTAACCTCTCCCAAAGATGTCCACCAGGGTTTCTTGTGCAGTATCAAACTTGATTAGAGGGGTGGGAGGTGGGTAGCCTTGGTCTGTAGGGACTCCATCTCCCTGGTCAGGTAACCCATCCAACGGTCAGTCCGTTCTGAGTGTCTTTACCGGATGTGGAGCACCTGAGGCAGGAATGATGCTAGTGTACCTTCCACCCCATTGCCAGACAGGTCCCCCTGCCTGGGCTGATATAGGTGGTCTCAAGTGTAGCATTGAAATCCCCAAGGTTTGTGGTCTTGGGGGACTTTAATATTCTTGCTGAGGCTACAATGTCAGGAGTGGCTCAGAGTTTATTATTTATTTATACTACCTTTATATCTTAAAATCTCTAAGCAGTTCACAATACAGTACATATGTAATACAATATAAAAATTAATGTAAAAACAGTGTAAAAACAATATAAAATAATAGATAATTAAAAACATTACGACAAGGACAAAATAAAACAGAACAGTGTCATGCCCATTCCCTATTACAAGACAGGGAAAACCTGTGTAAGCAATTATGTCTCCCAAGAGACATTAATGCTCACTATACATTGTTTCTGCCTCTCAAAGAACATGTGGAAGAGTGTTCCAGGGGGTGGGTGCCACTACCAAGAAGGCCCGCTTTCATACTGTTGCCTGACAACATTCTGTTGGTTGCAGAATGACCAATAAGGCTTCCTCAGAAGGAGACCTTATTCATGGCCACCATGTCAACCTGTCTCAGATAATTTGGGTCTTGTTTTCTGTACTGCATTGAGGGAATATGATCGGTGGGTGCGGGAGCCAGTGGTGACTCAGTGGCATGAACAGCTGCCCAATCCTTAAAATGCACAACTGTTGCTCAGAGGAATGGAAGTTGCGCCACATTCATGTAGGGCAGGGATGGGGAATATGTGGCTCTCCAGATGTTGAGCTGCAACGCCCATCAGCCCTAGACAGTAGAGCAGTCTACAGTCTAACAACATCTGGAAAGGCATGCATTCTCCATCTCTGATGTGCGCTTTTGGAAGATGTTCTGTCTTGGGAATCCGTTCCTCTCTGTTGGTATGGCCACCCCACACTTCAGGAGAAAACCACTGGAGTATTGTTGGCACTTTACCACTGTGGGGGAGAGGAAAGGAAAGTTGAGCCCCAGGTACGTCCTGGGATGATTGAGGGCCCCCCCAGTGAGTTAGAAATTACAGGTCCCAACACAGCCCTGCAACCAGGGTGTGGGTTGCATCTACCAAGTTTGAGTTGGGATGAGCACCTTGTGCAATTAATGGGTTACTTGTGATGTGCAAGTCTTTGTTGGAGCTGTTGTGAGTGACACTTTATTAGAGAAGCCTTCCCCAACTTGGTGCCCTCAAGATGGGTTGGACTACACCATCCATCATCCCCAGCCGGCATGCCAATAGGAGTTGTAATCCAACCTGTCTGTAGGGACCAGGTTGGGGAAAACTGTATTAGAGGAATCTGTTGGTTCAGAGAACTACCTACTTGCTGAAGAATGCTTTGTAACCCCAACCACTTGCATATATATATATATATATGCACAGCAGTGGGTGATCCAGTAGAAAGACCCCCACCCATCCATGTGGGCTCTTTCAAGGAGAGCAGTGCAGCCATCGGGGGGGGGGGGCTTGATCTGGATGCTGGGTCCTTCCTCATGACACAGCTGATGCGAAGAGAGGCCTGCCTTTGGAAGTCTGTGGGGAAGCGCCCTCCTCTCGAGGTGCGGTGCGCTGGGCAGAGCCTCCAACAAAGAGTGCCCCTTTGTTGTGCGTCCTCCAAGGGAGGACCTCTGGAAACAGCGTTTCACACCAGCTTCCTGTATGTTGCTGGAAGGGGGGGGGGCTCACACTGGCTGGATGTCATTACCCAGAATTTGGCTTCTGGGGCAGGCAGGGGGGCGCAAGCAGGGGCATCCTTCTCCCTAGGAGGAGACGCTCCCTCCCTCCTCTCTTTGTCCAGAGCACGGTGCTGTTTTACATATAATTCTGAGCGACCTCTTTTCTCTCTCCAGTTTTAGGTCTTTGTTGCAGCAGAACCTTCTTTGGGCAAGGAAGTGGAGAGGGGAAGATTGCCAAGGGATTACCTGGAAGCCTAAGCAGCAGAGGAGGATGAGCCACGCTGCAGCTCCACGCCTGCCGGCGCCAAGTTGGAGAGGATGTTGCAGCGCTGAGTGAGAGCTGCGTATGCAGAGCGACAGCGTGTGCGTGTAGAGCGGGCGGGAGGGCGAGCGAGCAGGCGAGCGAGAGCCCGGGCCGCCCAAGCCAAGCGGCAGCGGTCCCCGGGCATTGCTACAGATGTGTAGCTGTCTCCTAGGCAACAGCAAGCAGAAGGCCTTCTTGGAGGCAAGGCGCGCATGATGATGAGAAAAGGCGGCCGCTCACCGGGTGCAGGCAAGGTGCTCAAGGTCCGTGGCTCCTTAACCCCAAGGATGGAGTTACTCTGATACGTGGCAGAAGGCTCCTTTCTCTTCCTCTGTCCAAGATGCAGCGTCTTGAAGCTTGTGCCAAGGAGCCGATGGGACAGCAGCCTCCTCCTTCGTGCTGGAACAGTCTCTCTCCCCTCCCTCCAAGAAGGAAAGATGCCGGGGCAGAGATTGCAGCCGCATTTGCAGCTGAAGGGAGAAACTTGTGAAAACAGGGTGTCTTGACCCAGACAGGGAGGATTGTGGGAGCTGCAGACTGCTTTTCCTCTGCATTCTGGAGTTGCAAAAGGCTGATTTGGGGGCGGGGGGGTAGCTATTGATTCAGGAAAAACCCACGGCTGCTCCCCGGGATGCTCTGTCTCTGTCCAATAGAATGTTGCTTTAGTTGCCATTGAACTCCTATAACTAAGTTGGTCACTGCAGCATCATCCAGAGACCTGTGAGGAGGTGGGTGGGGGCGACAGAAGCTCTTGAGGAGGCAAACTCTCTGCCAGGTGTGTCCCCGTCTGCCCCTTTTCTCTTTTGCAACAGAGACACAGGCCAAGGTGCAGCCAGCCGCCGCTGCTGTGGTGACCCTTCCTCGCCCCGTTCCTCTCATGCCCACCATGAAGTTTTCCTTGCGCTTTTGGTTCCTGTCCACTGCTTTTCTGCTCATCTTTATCATGTCGCTACTTCTCACCTACTCCCACCACAGCATTGCCTACCTGGATGCCAGCGGGCTGAGCGGCATCCACAGGGTGAAGTTGGTGCCAAGTTATGCTGGCATGCAGCGCCTCAGCAAGGAGGGGCTCTTTGTGAGGAGCTGCACTTGCCACAGATGCACGGTGGGTCTGAGCGACTCAGAGTGGTTTGACAGCCGCTACGACAGGAACATCTCCCCAGTGTGGACCACAGAGAACATGGACTTGCCGCTGGATGTCCAGAGGTGGTGGATGGTGAGTCCTGCTGGGCCTCTGTCTCTAAATTCTAGGCTGGTGGGGGAGGCACGTTCTCTGTCCTGTTCTGAGCACTCCGTAGGCAGCTCTTGGGGGAGCAACTCCCAGTCTACAAGCTAGTTTTTCCTGTGCCCTGGAAGAAACTTGCTGTCTAGACTGTATTAGGTAAAATGGCTTATTTTGCATAATGACACTGAATTTGCATATACTGCCCTCAACAACATGTTTGCCACTTTTTGAAGAATTTGGAGATCCTTGGTAAGGAAATGTGTATTCCCCAAAATCTATCCTTAGATACTAGTATAGTTTGTTTGTTTTGTTTTTGTTTAAAACATTTGCATCCTGCTATTCCACTTTAGGAAAAGGTGTGTAAGGTGTATTCTCACTCAGTCTGTTGTGCAAAGATGGAGAAAGTTAACTTACAGATCCGGTGGCACTTTTGGTAGCCTTTTTCTTTTGACTCGGTGTGCTGTGCTCTGAAACAGAACTGTGTACAAACCATCTTTTTTACTATTTGATTTTACTGGATTGCAAAGTTGCAAAACACACACACATCAGCAAACCCCTCCCCCCCACTCATACCCATCATTTGTTCTACATTGTAGCCAGGTAATATGAAATCTGCATAATTACGAACATTCTAAGTGGTCCCTTCTTGCATATGACATGCACAACCCTGTTTGAATCTGCTTTTATATATAATTACACACACATCCAGCAACATCTACACAAGGGGGAAAAAGGACAGGGGAAAGGAGAACATGTAGGGCTATTACCATTATGGATAATTCTGAGGTGCTGAACTGGGTTGGTAGCCCTTTTGTATGCAGAGAGAACCTGAAAATGGGTGGGGGGGGGCAGTGGTGCAGCTAGGTAGTTTTAGACCCTGAACTTAGTGGTCTTATGGGGGGTGGGAGCTTTAAATGGCCATGTTAATTACTTCAGCTGTGAAGCACACAATTAACCGTCCCCTTCTTTATACAATTAACTGTCCACTATGCTTTACAAGTACAACTGCTTCTACATTCCTGATATATTAGAGTTTAAAAAAAGAAAGAAAAAAAAGACAATGCTCTGTTTGCCAACCCTGGTTTACAAAGAAAAGAAAGTAGCCGCTGACTCCTGTTTCGGTGGGGCTCCTAATCCGTTGCAGGTTTTCAGTGGAGCTTTATAGGAGCAATCCATGGTGGTGAACCTATTTTGGGGGTGGAGTTCAGCACCATGAAGCTCCAAATAAAACCTGCAATGGATTAGGAGCCCCACCAAAATAGGAATCGCCAGCCTCCCCTGGCACCATCATGGCTACAGGAAGAAAATGGAGTTTGCTTCTGCTGCCCTGATGCTAAACCCACTTACCTCGGAACAAACACCATCTAGTTGTAGAAAGGGAGAGTATATTTTTAAAGTGAAACCTTCTAAAATGAGCATCTGTAACCATGTGCGTACCTAGGCACCTGCCCCCCCCCCCCGGACTATGGAATGCTTTTAAAAATAACAAGAAAGAATGATGTGGTGAGCAGCACACGCCTCGGTGAGGCCCACATGCTGACTCCGGGGCTCATCTGCCATGGGCCCCACCTCCTGCCGCACTCTGGGGGGGGGCATTGGTTTGTGCGCGTGTCGAGGGGGTGCTGTGGGGCTGCGGACTTCAGCTCTGGGCTCCAGCCCCGGCTGCACGACTGATTGGGCGAATCCTCCTTCAGTGCTCAGAGATGTGAGCGGAGCTAGAGGAGGCTTCAAATAAGCAGCAGCTAAAAAACAGAACGTCCAGATTGCCTGGCTCTTGCTCTGGCACATGTCCAGAAATCCACCTGGCTCAGGATTCTCTTTCCAGCCGGAGTTGCTTCCTGGGAAGCTGCAGCAAACTCCAGCCTCTGCTAGGAATGGCTCTATTTCCAGCAGCACCATCTGCTCGGTGAAAGTTGATGGAGGTTTCTTGCTGAGTCATTGAGGTTGGCTTTGTTGCAGGAGCTGAATTTCCCACCTCTCTTAAAAGGCCCAGATTGGTGTTCGTTGTGTAACCGCTGCCTTGAATAGGAAAATGTGTCTGGTTTTTGCCCCCGCTCCCATGGGTCCCTTCTCTCTCTCTTCCCAAGAGCATCGGCTCGTTCACTGCTTGCGCTGCTTTTTTGCGGACAGCCGCAGGCCAGTTCCAATGTCATCCTTCGCACCCCCAATAATAATAATAATAATAATAATTATTATTATTATTATTATTTATATTTATACCCCGTCTTTTTTCCTGCAAGGAACCCAAGGCGGCTTACATAATCCTCTCCATTTTATCCTCCCTACAACCCTGTGAGGTAGGTTAGGCTGAGAGTCAGTGACTGGCCCAAAGTCACCCAGTGAGTTTCATGGCCGAGCGGGGACTAGAACCTGGATCTCCCGAGTCCCAGTCCAACACCCTAACCCAAGGATTGCTTTTGGGATGATCCTCGCATTGGCATCCAAATGTACCCAGCTGATTGGGTGCTCACAACAGAGGATTGATGGGGGGGAAGAAATTCAGTTTTGCTTCTTAGAGACCATTTCCTTCAAGCTGGTCAATAAGCTGCTTGTTACAGCAGGAAGTAAATTGCCCTTTCTGCTGGCCCCCTCTTCTCCGCTGCACTAGAGATGGAACTTATTCGTTTACTTAATCAATTTATAGACCACTTGACTTTATCTAAAAAGACATCTTGAAGTGGTTTGCAACATAAAAATTAAAAATACAAAACAACCACAGTTAAAACATCTAAAAACAGAAAATACAAAACTTCTCAGTTAAAAAAACCAAAAGATAAACTTCCTCAATTAAACATTAAAATCAGAGAGCTAATAATCAAACTGGGCAGCACTATCAGGCCTAGGCGAAAAGATAGGTCTCTGACTGGTGCCTAAAACATGCCACAGTTGGTACTTCCCGCATACCCGCACAGTTGGTACTTCCCGCATTTTTCTCTGCTTCGTCCTGCTTGGGAAGAGGTGGCCAGGCGTGAACTGCTTTCCCAGCATTCTGTTGTTGGTATGAGGGTTGGCCCCAGCTTTGTGGTCTGGGATGATTACATTGCCCTGCTGTTCTTCAGCCAGCCCTACTGCTTCTCTGCCAGAAGAGGCAGCCTTTCTCAGTCTTTTCTGCTCCTACACAGCTCTTCCTTCCCATCGAGTTGTAGTTCTGTTTGGTTGTGGCCAGATTTCCTTCTCAGGGTCAGTGAAGAGAGCATCCTTAGGAGAGCTCTACATACCATGATTGCTGCAGGAAATGCCAGCCTTGCAGCAAGTCTTGAATTCCCAGGCACATGGAACCGGTGCTTCCAGATTCATGTGTGGCGTCTGCACACTTTATGTATGTGCGGCATGAAGTGCCAGTGTAACGCTGCTCTTTGCGCTGCCCTCTGCTGTGGCGCTGCTTGAATCCTAGACGCAGAGGGGGGGCCCTGATGCCCTTGTTTTCACTGTAATGCAATACTTGCAAGCCTCTCCGAGGTCAAGCAGGCAACAGCCACAGCTACATCAAATCACATTTCAGTCAAAATGACAAAAGCAATACAACAAACATATTCATAAAGAAAAAAAATCACAAAACAGCTAAATAATAAATAACAGTTCAGTGACATACTTCTAACAGCATTGGCTACCTTGCAAAATATCACTTAATGCTGACTAATCTGATAATATTGCATTGCAACAAGCAAATCATATCTTATAATCCTGTAAAGCAGCTTCCCTTAACCCAGTGCCCTCCAGATGTGCTGGACTACAACTCCCAGCATCCCCTAGCCAGTTGTAGTCCAACACATCTGGAGGGTAGCAGGATGGGGACGGCTGCTGTAAAGGGATCTCCGGCAAAGGCATCTCAGCTTCCTCCCAAGAGTTTCGCTCGCAGGACACTCTTAAGGGGAAGCTGTGGGCGGTAACTGGTTTCAGACCGGTTTCAAAGCAACTGTGGTATAGGTATACTCAAAGAGAAATATGTAATTCGGCTCCTTTTCTTTTTAAGTCTCTCCCCACCCCTTAATCATGTTTCAAGGGTTTCTTACAGCCTTCTCCAACTGGGTGCCCTTCAGATGTGCTGGACTATAACTCCCAGCATCCCATGGGGGCTGCTGAGAGTCGCAGGCCAACCCATCCGAAGGCCAGCAAGATGGGGAAGGCTGGTGCCGGCTGTGTGTTTAGCCGGCTGTGTGTTTAGCGCTGTGCCCATGACCGGAGCTCCTTCCTGACTCGCCTCTTTTCGACAGATGCTGCAGCCCCAGTTCAAGTCCCACAACCTCAACGAAGTCTTGAGCAAGCTCTTCCAGATTGTCCCGGGAGAGAATCCATACGGCTCCGGGGCCTCCCAGCTGTGCCGGCGCTGTGCTGTGGTGGGCAACTCGGGCAACTTGCAAGGCTCCGGCTACGGCAGGGAAATCAACGGACATGACTTCATCATGAGGTGAGTGGCTGGAAGGGGTGGGTCTTTGGCAGCGGCCCACGAGCCCCTCCCTGTGCACCAGGCTGCGTTCTCCCCGCCATTCTTGCATCGGAGAACGCCTGCCCAGCAACTGCAGCAGCGGGACTTGGTGATGTGGGAACAAGCCACTCTGGCCGGCAAGCTACGTACTCCTTTCATTGAGATTTCTGTCCCTGCCCTGAAAGGAAATTGACTCGCAGCTCCTCTCCCGCTGCCAAGGGACTGGCTGCCCGCAGAGAGGGGTCTCTGGCCGTCACTCGGCTGTGTGTGTGCATTGCTGGTTACTGTCTGAAAGTTGCTCCGGGTAAACATTCAGTATTATGTCCATTGCACAGGCGTGGCATTCGAATCTGAAAAGTGTGGTATGACATGAATATGCAAATGTTCTGGTTAATCAAGAGTCTGGACCAGTTCAGACTGGGCACAAAGTGCTGAACTAGTTTACCAAAATGTTTTCTTAGCATCTTAATTGGAACCAGACAGGAGAGTTAAATACTCATGAACTTCAGCCCCAAAATGTTTAATGGTTTGATTCCCCACATGGGGTGCCATTTTGGTGGCTGCTCTTATGTGCCAGTAATGTGTGGTTCTACCCAAATGAAGAAGGTTGGCAAGAGGTGGGCGAGGCTTGTCCACATGTAATTATTGGGCACATGTCTAATAATGCTCACCCACCATAGAATCATAGAAAAGTAGAGTTGGAAGGGGCCTACAAGGCCATCGAGTCCAACCCCCTGCTCAATGCAGGAATCCAGGTCAAAGCATCCCTGACAGAGGTGGTGGGCTCTCTGGAGGCATTCAAGGTGCAGCTGGACAGACATCTGTCAGGGATGCTTTGACCTGGATTCCTGCACTGAGCAGGGGGTTGGACTCGATGGCCTTGTAGGCCCCTTCCAACTCTACTTTTCTATGATTCTATGATGGCTGTCCAGCTGCACCTTGAATACCTCCAGAGTGGGAGAGCCCACCACCACCCCAGGTAGTTGGTTCCATTGGCGTATTGCTCTAACAGTCAGGAATTTTTTCCTGATGTTTAGGTGGAATCTGGGTTCCTGTAACTTGAGCCCATTATTCCGTGTCCTGCAAACTGGGATGATCAAGAAGAGATCCTGGCCCTCCTCTGTGTGACATCCCTTCAAGGACTGGAAGAGTGCGATCATCTCTCCCCGCAGTCTCCTCTTCTGAAGGCTAAACATGCCCAGTTCTTTCAGTCTCTCTTCATAGGGCCTTGTTTCCAGTCCCTTTATCATCCTTGTTGCCCTCCTCTGAACCCTCTCCAGTTTGTCTACATGCTTCTTAAAGTGTGGTGTCCAGAACTGGACGCAGTACTCAAGATGAGGCCTAACCAGTGCTGAGTAAAGGGGAATTATCACTTCACTATCACTTTACTAGTTTCTTCTCGCTCTTTTTCTCAGACATATATATAAAGAAGAAAAAACTATATATATATATATATATATATATATATAGTTTTTTCTTCTTTCTTTCCTCGCTTCTTTTTGAGGTGCCATTTTATTTATTTATTTATTTATTTATTTATTTATTATATTTATACCCCGCCTTTTTTCCTGGAAGGAACTCAAGGCGGCTTACATAGTCCTCCTCCTCCTCTCCATTTTATCCTCACAACAACCCTGTGAGGTAGGTTAGGCTGAGAGTCAGTGACTGGCCCAAAGTCACCCAGTGAGTTTTATGGCCGAGCGGGGACTAGAACCCGGATCTCCCGAATCCCAGTCCAACACCCTCACCACTACGCCACACTGCCTCTCAAGGCGGTGTTTAGAAAGTGTGTGAAGTGCAGTGCAAAGTTGCTGCCCGCCGATGGGCACTCTTTGTGCCTTTTTTTGTTTGGGAGAGGGCCATGTGGTTGACTCATGCCACCACTGCCAGGCATTTACTCGCCAAGCCCGCAAGCATCGGGCAGATAAACTGAAGGCAGTATTATGGCACAAGGCCCTTGAGGTGGTTTCCACACCATCTACTCCAATGGCCCTGCCTTCAACAAAGCTGAAGGCTCCTCTGTCTCACACGGCCTCGACTGAGTGCCCTTCGGCTCCGGGCAAGTCGTTGGAGGTGCAGTTGTCAAAAAAGCTTGCCAAGAAGGCACGCAAGGCTGAAGAGGACACCAAGAGGCATAAACAAAGCAAGGAGGCAAAAAAGGACAGGAAAAAGCTGTCCAGCTCAACCTCTAAAAAAGCCTCTTCTTCTCTGGTTCCCTCAGCATCGACAGCTGGGCTGATCCCAACACCTACAGTCTTGGCACCGGTACCTGTCGAGACCGAACAGCAGTGTTCTCGCTGTCCGACACTGAGAGGCTCTATGAGTTCGAAGGCCCTGGTGATTTTGGTCTTTGAAGGAGAAATCGTGGAATCACATCAACTCGCCATCCATCACAGTGAGCCTTCGAGCTCAGCTCCTCAAGCTCATCGGAGGTCGAACTCCAGAGAGTCTGGGAGCACTCGGTACCCACAACTCAGGGACATGAGACCTCCTCCCAATGTGCGCCAGGTGTCACCCAGCCTAGATCGTCCATTCCAGCCCCATCACATGGGAGACCGAGACCGATGCTACCAGTCTTGGTCCCCCATGTATGAAGTCGGTTCGGAGTACTTGGCAAGCTTTCTTTGGGGGACGTTCGTACCAAGAACAGTACCAGCGGTACAGAGACTATTATCACGCTTACCATGCCAGGTCTCCATGGGAGGAGTATGACTCACCTTGATCTTGAGGCTGGTTCCACCAAAGGGCCCAATCGAGGTCACCGTCTCCACCTCCGCGCCACACCAGGTCACCGCAAGAGTCCGAAGCAACCCGTCGATCAAGATCTCCAGGGTCTGCGCAAGCGGTGCCCTCGGCAACTACTGCAAATCGTGGACTGCCTCAGTGTCTCTTTGCTATCTGCCACGCTGGATTCGTCTTCACCAGACCAGCATGTGGGGTCCAGGGCAGCCGTCTCCCCATCCAAAGATCTGGGGAGCTTCGTGGAGCATGTGCAGCATATGACCCAGGCTTGGGTATGGAGACGAGGGTTGAGGAGGTGAACTGAAAGATCCAGTGTTTGATGTCATCCAGACATCGACCACCACTCTGACACTGATTCCCTTCCTCCCAACGCTCCTGGAGACAGTGCAAAGTACCTGGAAGAACCCTGCGACTGCTCCAGCGACGGTGAAACACCTTGAGACCATGTACAGGGTGCGGGAGGAGGATGCGAAATTTCTCTTCTTGCATCCTGTACCGAACTCGATAATCGTGGAATTGGCTCAGTCTAGATCTGGCAGGCGACATTCCGCCCTGATGGACAAGGAGGGGAAGACACTGGACGGCTTTGGCAGACGGGTCTAATCGTCCAGTTCCCTTGAACTTCGGGTGGCTAATTACCAGGCTACCATGGCCAGGTATCAGCTCTTCGTTTGGGAGAAGATTTCATAGATTTCATAGATCATAGAGTTGGAAGGAGCCTACAAGGCCATCGAGTCCAACCCCAGCTCAATGCAGGAAACTAGAAGAGGGGGTCTCCCATCCAAGTAATAACCAGGCCTGACCCTGCTTAGCTCGTTGTGCTCCCGTTCAGCCTATCGACAGCGCCAAGTGTGGCACTGTAGTCTGTGCCAATCTTCGAGCTCAAGGCATGGTGATATTCCCTTACCTTGACGACTGGCTTGTGGTGGATTCGACAGAGCAATGTCTTCGGTGCACCCTACGGACAACACTGGATTTGCTGAAAGACCTAGGACTTTATCTGAACAAGAAGAAATCTGTCCTTGTCTCTACAAGAGAGATTCAATTAATCGGAGCAGTCTTGGATGCGAATGCGGGTCGAGCCTTCCTGCCACCGGACAGGGTGCAAAAGATACTTACCACTTCAAAGAAAATGTACCAATCCGGATTCTGTGCAGCCCATTCCATTGAGCGGCTCCTTGGGTTCATGGCCTCCTTGATCTCAGTAGTTGTGTTCACCCATCTGCGAATGAGACTGCTGCAGAACTGGTTCTTGAGGGTGTTCGATCCTGAGAGAAACGCACATCGAACTCGGCTGTGCATCCCTTCCATCATCAAGGACTCCCTTCGGTGGTGGATGAAGGAGAGCAACTTGACGAGCGGTCTCCCGTTTCATCCTACCCCTCCTTCCAGGACTGTGACAACCGATGCCTCATTACTAGGCTGGGGAGCGCACTGTGGTCACTGGACAGTGCAAGGGGTCTGGTCCCCTCGAGAGCAGGCAACTCACATAAATATCCTAGAGCTGCGGGCAGTCTGGGATGCTCTCAGGGCTCTGGAACCCAGTCTAATCAGAAGGATGATTCAGATAGTGATGGGCAACACAACGGTCATCGCTTATTTAAACAAAGAGGGAGGCACCCGATCTATCAGACTAACAAACCTGACTCTCCGGCTTTTCAGCTGGGCCATCCTCAGGAAGATATCATTTGTGGCAATTCACATAGCGGGGAAAGACACTGTGCTTGCTGATGCCCTCAGTCAGGTATCTATGGAATCCCACGAATGGCAGCTGGATCCTTGGACTCGGAGTGCCCTCTTCGAGGTGTGGGGTGTGCCAGCTGTGGATCTCTTCACTACCATGGAGAACGCTGCCTGTCAGACATTTTGCAGCAGAGCAGGTCAGGATCCACAGGCTCTAACAGACGCTTTCCTGATTCCATGGACGGGGAATCTCTTTTATCTATTTCCCCTGATTCCTCTTCTGACAAAGGTCATCTCTCCAAGATCCAACTCGACAATACGGATTGTATCTTGGTGCCACCTTGGTGGCCGAGGCAGTCATGGTTTGCTCTTCTCCGCTTGTCTCAAGGAAGCATCAGACTCTACCGTCGAACCCGGCCCTTCCTGACTAAAGACGGGGCTCGCATCTGCTTCACCTGCTTCAATCCAGACCCACAAATTCATGGCGCAGAGGATTCGGTAGAAACTCTTACTTCACTGCTATCGGATGAAGTCCAGGCAGTTCTCAGAGCAGTGAGGAAACCGTCCACTCGCTCGTCGTATGAGAGGAAACGGGCAGTATTTTCCAGCTTTGCGTGAGAGGAAAATATGGACCCTATCTCCTGCCCTATTCAACACATCCTGCAATTCCTGTATGCCTTGATGGCACGGAGTCTTAAACTCACATTCATTAAGGTATACCTGGCAGCCATTTCAGCCTACCGTCCCGTCATTCACGGAGGTACTGTTTTTTTCACATCCTTTGGTTAAGCAACTCCTAAAGGGTTTGAGGAATCTGATACCTCCGGTTCTATCGTTGGTCCCTGGTTGGGATCTAACATTGGTCCTCAAGGCGCTGACATCGAAGCCCTTCGAACCCATGGTGACAGCTGACCTGAGACTTGTGACCTGGAAGACCGCCTTTCTGGTGGCAATCATGTCAGCTCGCTGCTCCAGTGAGCTGTGTGCCTTGAGAGTGGACTCACCTTATGAGTCCTTCCATTGGGACAAAGTGGTCCTTCATCCAGGTCTCGCATTCTTGCCCAAAGTGGTGTCCAGTTTCCATGTCAATCAGGACATTACTCTACCGACTTTTTTCCAGGCTCCTTCCTCGTCTCTCAAGCGGTCACTCCATACCTTGGATGTGTGTAGGGCATCAGCCTTTTACGAGGCATGCATGGAATGCTCACACCAGTCTCCAAGACTCTTCCTTTGTTACAGGGGCAAGTCCCTTGGCCTGCCGGTGTCATCACAACGCTTTGCTGGCTGGATAGACTATGAGGCTAGTTTACGATCTCGCAGGCCTGCAACCACCTGCTTCAATTCGGGCTCATTCTACCAGAGCGATGTCGACCTCAGTGACATTTGGGAGAGGAGTCACCCTGCTGGATCTTTGCAAAGCAAAGGATCTCTTCTCGGTCATCCCAGTTTGCAGGACACGGAATAATGGGCTCAGGTTACAGGAACCCAGATTCCACCTAAACATCAGGAAACATTTCCTGACTGTCAGAGCAATAAGACAATGGAACCAACTACCTACGGAGGTGGTGGGCTCTCCCAATCTGGAGGCATTCAAGGTGCGGCTGGACAGCCATCTGTCAAGGATGCTTTGACCTGGATTCCTGCATTGAGCAAGGGGTTGGACTCGATGGCCTTGTAGGCCCCTTCCAACTCTACTTTTCTATGATTCCATGATTCTAAGTCAGCTTGCTACTCAGTCCATGTGTGTGATGCCCAGAGACCACGAAGAAGAAGAACAGGTTGCTTACCTGTAACTGTGGTTCTTTGAGTGGTCATCTGTGCATTCACACAACCCACCCTCCAGCCCCACTTCGGTGTCACTATCGATTTCGATGGGTCTACCAGGAGCAAATGGGTGCTATAGTGACAGTATGTCTGTTGGGACCGATGTCAGTGTCGACACTTCTCTTGCTCCTGGAGCCTCAATAGGCGGTCTCAGGGAACTGAGGGATTGGGCGGGAGCCCTGCTAAGGAGCACACGTGATGGGGGAGGGGCTCCCACCCGATTTTCCTCAGCTATAGAGCTTTCCCGAAGAGGTCTATGTGTATGAATGCACAGATGACCACTCGAAGAACCAGTTACAGGTAAGCAACCTGTTCTTCCTTCCTAATAAGGAGAAAGAAGGGTTTTGGGAGCCAGATAGACGTGTGGGGTCAGGTTAGGCTGTGGGGAATAGATTTATATGGTTCTCCCTGTGAATTCATGGGTGGTAGGAGAGGACTGAGAATGAGAAAGAGAGAGGAAGAAGGAAAAGAGAGATCGGGGAGCAAATATTACCTGTGTCTGTTTGTCCTGGGCACGAGAGTGGGTGATTATTCCCTTGGTCAGCTGTGATCTGGAGGTTCATCTCATGCACCAGAACACTGACTTCGTGGGATTAGCTTCTTATGAATTATGGATACTTAAATGTCTTCGCCATCAAAGTACACTGTTGTTGTTTTGCAAAGGGAAGTGAGGATGGAGGACCAAAGTTTGGCACTGCCTTGTCAGGTCTCCTTCAGTCCCGATTTTTCTGGTGGAAAAATAATCAATACAGAGCAGGCAGAGAATACGGGGGAGGGCAAAGGGACAGGAAGGAGAAGCTGACTACCAGGATGGCGAGAGCACAAGCTCTCCTTGAGGACAGCAACTCACTGCCTTGGAGGGCAGAAAGCTGCTTCCGGGGACAGACTGATGCTCCATCCAGCTATTCCACCTGTTTGGCCCCACCCTGGAGACCTTACAAGCAAGGCTGCGGCTGCAGCTGCAGCTTGGGAGGGGCTGCTTCCGAGGAGAGAGAGCGGTTGCATCAAGGGCGAGCTATTCCATCTGCTTGGCCCTACTCCAGCTCTTCTCTGCCATTTTTGCTGGTTGGTTTTTGCTTTTGAGCATGAGGAAGGGTGTGTTCAGGCTTTAGGGTTGCTTTTTAAAAATATATATATTGAATTTTGATATCGCTGCTTACAACTTGCATTTCATTTTATTGTTTGAATGTTGTATTTATATACTTTCGTGAGCTGCATTGGGGCCTTTTTGCCCCAAAGGTGGCATAAAAATAAACTGTAACATAACATAGCATAACATGAAGACAAATGGAGCCAAACCCACAGACAAAGGTTTTTAAATCCTTACTCAAGGGGAGGGGAGAGGTGGGTTTTTCCTTAGAACAAAAGTAACAAAAGAAGACCTAAGTAAAGTTTGTTCCTTCTCATGGGTGCTGTGTGCAAAATTGAAAAGGAGGTCTGAGTTGAGCTTGTTTTCTCCTTTGGGAGCAACACCTGGGGTGGAGGTCCCTAAAGTTTAGTCATGTGGATAAGTGCCCGTGTGTTTGCCAGCGAGAGTGCTTTTCGGCATGGCGTCTGCTCCTCACCAGGGCTATGATTGGCCAGCTACAAGGGTGCACCTGGGATGGCATGACTACAGGAGGAGCACAGCACAGAGCAGGGATGGGGGGACATGTGGCCCTCCAGATGTTGTTGGGAGTACAACTCCCATCATAGAATCATAGAAAAGTAGAGTTGGAAGGGGCCTACCAGGCCATCGAGTCCAACCCCCGGCTCAATGCAGGAATCCAGGTCAAAGCATCCCCGACAGATGGCTGTCCAGCTGCACCTTGAATGCCTCCAGAGTGGGAGAGCCCACCACCTCCCCAGGTAGTTGGTTCCATTGTCTTATTGCTCTGACAGTCAGGAAATTTTTCCTGATGTTTCCTGTAACTTGAGCCCATTATTCCGTGTCCTGCAAACTGGGATGATCGAGAAGAGATCCTGGCCCTCCTCTGTGTGACAACCCTTCAAGTACTGGAAGAGTGCGATCATATCTCCCCTCAGTCTCCTCTTCTGAAGGCTAAACATGCCCAGTTCTTTCAGTCTCTCCTCATAGGGCCTTGTTTCCAGTCCCTTTATCATCCTTGTTGCCCTCCTCTGAACCCTCTCCAGTTTGTCTACGTCCTTCTTAAAGTGTGGTGCCCAGAACTGGACGCAGTACTCAAGATGAGGCCTAACCAGTGCCGAGTAAAGGGGAATGATCACTTCCCGCGATTTGGAAGCTATACTTCTATTAATGCAGCCCAAAATAGCATTTGCCTTCTTTGCAGCCACATCGCATTGCTGGCTCATATTCAGTTTGTGATCTACCACAATTCCAAGATCCTTCTCACTTGTGGTATTGTTGAGCCAAGTGTCCCCCCATTCTGCCTCACCATTGGCTATGCTGGCTGAGGTGATGGGAACTGCAGTCCACCCACATCTGGAAGGCCACACGTCCCCATCCCTGGCGTACACAGTCAGAGCGAATGGCGCGCAGACAGCATGTAGAGGGCTGCAGGACTTCACTTCTGCCCTGGCCTCTAGCGGGAGAGTGGCTGGCAAGGCCAGAGGAGGGAAGTCAGCCGGGCAGGAGGAGGCAGGCAAGGTGCGGGGCTCGGCAGCTGCTACGCTTGAGGCATGGCCAACACCTCTTCTTGCCCTGCAGAATGAACCAGGCCCCCACCGTGGGCTTTGAGGCAGATGTTGGGAGTAGGACAACCCATCACTTCATGTACCCAGAAAGTGCCAAGAACCTTCCGGCCAATGTCAGCTTTGTTCTCGTGCCCTTCAAAGCTCTGGACCTGCTGTGGATTGCGAGCGCCCTATCAACGGGCCAGATCCGGTTGTACGTACACAATCTGTTTATTCCTTTTATTCTTGTGTTTTTAATTGTGCTTTTAATCTATTTGTTTTTAAGTTTGTTTTAATTCAGTTTTTGTTTTAATCTTGTTCTCACTATTGTTAGCCACCTTGAGCACCATTTTTGGGTGGAAAGGTGGGACATAAATAAATTAGACAAGTAACTAAATTGTACATCCAGTGACACAGAGGTGGGTAGCGGCCAGCAGGCACGTTGTAGGGCAGACTCTTCGCCGCCCGATCTGATTCTGCTCTTATAGATTTCATGGATCACAGAGTTGGAAGGGGCCTGCAAGGCCATCGAGTCCAACCCCCTGCTCAGTGCAGGCAACTAGAGGAGGGGTCTCCCATCCAAGTAATGACCAGGCCTGACCCTGCTTAGCTTTCCACGCTCAGACAAACTGAGCCAGCATGAGCCACAGGCCTGTTTTTTTCTGTCTTCCATCCTCTCCGTAGGACAGCTGCCTGAGCTGGCCTAATGATGACCAGTGGGTGGCTCCAGCCAACCCTTCCAAATTCTGCTCAGTGACTGGGTTCGCACGACACACTAAGCTGCAATGGTTTATAAGCCACCAGGGCTTAGCATGTCATCCAAACCCAGAATGCTTCCCGCAGGGTGGTTTAGAAGCCACCCTGTGAAGCCATGGCTTGTTGGAGGGTTTAGAACCCGCCCGTGGCTTACTGGGTTATCCAAACCCAGATGACATGCTGAGCCATGGTCAAACCAAAGGGCTATAGAGCCCCTTGGCCGGAGCATCAAAAAAGGGTTGCCACTCTGGCCAAGGGCACTGGCCGATGACAGCTGCCAAAGTGCCCAAGTGGCACTTGGTGCGGCTGTCATTGGCTTCCCTCCAGGCTCCTGCCAGTGCCCGGAGAGCAGGATTGCTCGTGATCAATCCTGCTCTCCTGGCATCGGTAGGAGCGCAGGTAGGAGCTGCCCTCCGCCTGCCGCCCACTCAACCTCCGTTTTGGGCTGGGGAGGCGGTGCGCGCGGGGGTGGGGGGGAGACAGTGAGCTGCCCAGCAGGGGGCGCCTTCCCTTGCCTTCTCCCAGAGAGACTGAGGGGGAAGGTGCCACTGGCCTTTCGCTTCCTGGCTTCCTGCAGCCGCCGCCTCAGCCAAAAGGACTTCAGCACCCACAGCGCCACAGCAGTTTTGAAAGGAACTGCTGGAAGCGAAGGAGAGCGGGTCCTTCCCGCCCACCGCCAGCGCCACAGTCCTTTCACCTGAGCTGATGGGCAGGGGCGTTCTCATGGGTGGACCCAGAAGAATGCCACCACCCCCCAGTCCCCCTGGTGAGAGGTTCACCAGTGGGGGGGGATTTTGCTTATTAGGCCGCCGCGCGCAGTTGTGACAAGCAGAATCGCGTGCGCCCCCCCCCCACGCTCGCTACTGAGGAGCTCGCTATTCTCCTGGGTATACCTGGGAGTAGGCCCATGAGAACACCCGTCATGCCCACCCGCCACACTGGCACAGCGGGTCGGTGTGAGAAGGTGCGCTCTCATGGGATTACTCCCAGGTAGACCCAGGAGAACGTGCCTCGTCCCCCTCTCCCCTTGCTGGGCATGGCTGCCACTCAGCTGAGCGGTGCTGATTGGGCACTTTCGGGCAGCCGTCATCCCCGCTCTGCTCCCCTCAGTGCTCCCGTGGTGTGCCCTGGGACACCAGCGGGAGAACTGGGGGGGGGGAGGAGGAGGCACCCTACCCCCCCCCACTGTGCCCGCTCGTCTGTTGGGCACAGGGGGATTTCAGCCATGGTGCGTGGCTAAAATTCCCAGGGGGGGTGGCGTGTCATGCAAAGCCTCCCAATAGATGGTTAAAAGTTTCCCCACAGTTTTGCCATGAGGAAGAGCACAAAATGTTTTCAAGGTAGAAGGAAGACTAATCCTTTTAATGTTAGATACAAAATAGTAAAGAGATGTGAATATCTGCAGTGCCGTCCTTCCTTTGCAGCTTCATGACAGGGAAGCCCTTAACTGCTAGGCGGCCCAACTGGGGGCGAGGGAGCGGGTGAGCACTCCTGTGGCAAGATGCGCCTTCCGGCCCCCGATCGCCACCTACGGGATAGAGCAGCCGCCCCCCGCCAGCCGGGCATCCTGAGTTCACGGAGGAACTGTTCCTTGAGGCCTGCGGGGGGGGGGGGGATGTGTCTGGCTTCGTGTCCGCGGTTTTCCCCCTGGCCCTGCGCCTGACTCCCGGGGCCTGCTTTTCTGGCTGCCCAATGAGGGAGAGAGGGGGGGGTAGCACACGGAGGCATATTCGTCTCAGGTCCCCCATTTGTTCTTCAGAGCAGGGCGGCGGGACCTCAGGCCCACGGGCCAAGCCCAGACCAGCTGGGGTCCAAATCTGGCCCTCTGGGATCCCCCAGATGGACACGCCCCCGACCGCCAGTTGCTTTGTGGATTCCCGGCTGTTGTGCAGTGTCCCCCCATTCTAAAAGGTCGCAATGCCTCTCCGAAGACTGAGTGGTTGGCAGGAAGAGCTTCACGCCGCAGGAGGCCGGCATTTTGGCCCCGCCCCTTTTGCCCTGCCCAGCACCGGGACGCGGCCTCCACGAGCTTCTCCAGAACGGAGGCTGGCCCTCGGGCAGAAAGAGGTTCCACACCCCTGCTTTAGTTCTGGCTGCTATTAAAGGCACAGGAGGCTGCCGGCCGGCTTCCTTTCCTCTGGCCGGCTGGCAACCCTGTTTGTGACGCTGCCCAGCAGAGTTTTTCCAAGCAGCCTCTCTCCTGCGCACCACCAAGGCTGTCAGAGGGGGCCTGGCTGGGCTGCAGCAGCCCACTTCGTTCTTGTCGCTGCCCCTTTCCCCACCCTAAGGGATTTGCAGTGGGGCTGCAGGCCTCGTGCCACTCCTTCTCTGCGGCTCAGGGCTACTGCTTGCTGCCCACCTGTCCTCATTTTCCATACACTGATCCCCTGGAGTGCCTCAGTCGAGGCAAAATAATTATTTTAAGACTTGGAGACTGGGGGAAGCACCGTACATTCATGCCAAACAACTTGTTAGCAAAATTTGAGTATCCTTGGTAACCATTCCAGGCTTTGGTTGCGGGGGACGAGGTCCTGTCATTTGGGGGGGAAAGGATGGAAGCGAACCATGTTCCTTGCACTGTACACAAACCTGTAGCATTGCTCGGTTCAATGGTGGTGTGGTCTTCCTACATGCTCATCCTTGTGGCTTCCCACTCCCCTCTTCACTTAAATCACAGGGAGGGGGGAGGGAGAGGTTTCGAAGGCCTTCTGTGCCCCACGGTCCCCCGCTGAGGCACACCCCATGGGAGAGCAGCACCTCACCCTCACCCTCTCTCCTCTGCTTCTTCTAGTACGTATGCACCTGTGAAGCCCTTCCTTCGGGTGGACAAAGAGAAGGTAAGGCTGGCCCTATGTTGCTTCCTTGAGTTATGGCTGAGGGCACCTGGAAGGTAATTGTACAGGTTGGGAAGTCCGAGGCAGGCGACACACGCTGGTGTACATAGCAGTGGCAGCTGACGTCGACGGGGGCCAGTGGGTCACCATAGGTGGAGCCAAGGTGAACAGGACACCCTTGGCAGACAGGAACACAAAGAAGCAGTTTTTTATTTATTATTACATTTATTTATTTATTACATTTATACCCTGCCTTTTTTTTCCTACAAGGAACTCAAGGCGGCTTACATAATCCTCCTCCTCCTCTCCATTTTTGAACCCAGCAACAACCCATTGCAAAAGGGGAAACTGAGGCACATGGACTTGAATACTATGCCTGCAAAGCTCTCTCTCTGTGTGAATAAATCTGCATGGAATCACAGAAAAGCAGTATTTTGAATCCCCAGCAGCCAGCAATCCATACCATAGAAAGGGGAAAGTGAGGCACATGAACTTTAAGACCATACCTGCAAGCCAGAGTGGGTGCATAGGATAATAATATTATCCTCAGAGCAGCACAGAAAAGCTGTTTTTTGAATCCACAGCACCCAACAATCCATACCACAGAAAGGAGAAACTGAGGCAAATTTACTCGGAGATTAAAGGGGGGGGCAGGGATCCACACAGCAAGACAATTTGAACCCACATATGTCTGCTCCAGAGGAGGAATTCGTTTCACAGGAAAGGCAAGCTGAGAGGGAAACTGAGCAGTGAGAAAAATTCAAAAAATTGGCAAGGGTTTAGGACAGCAGTCTACAAATTTTGGTGGGCCATTGGCGGGCCATCTTTCCACTTTCTTTTCTCTAATAGCTTCTTTGACACTGTCCGTTAAACCATTCTGGTGACCTCTTGGACTTTGTGATACCTTTCCTAACATATTGTATAGATTCTAGCTGAGCTTCTATTATTGTCATTTTGAATAACCTCCCAAGCTGCCTGGAGAGATTTGACCCTCTTGACCTCCCCTTTCAACTTCCTTTTTACCAGACCCCTCTTTTTTTTTTTTTTAGGCGTTTTCTCTTTTGAAGTCAAATGTGACTGTGTTAGACTTCCTTGGCAATTTTCCACTTGCATATAAATTAAATCTGATAGCACTGTGGTCACTGTTTCCAATTGGTTCAACAACATTTACATCTCACAATAAGTCCTGTTCAGCACCACTTAAGGTTAAGTCTTGAGTCACTTCCTTTCTGGTCTGTTCCATGACCAAATGTTCTAGGGCACAGTCATTTTTTAATCTAGAAATGTTACCCCTTTGTCATGACCAGGCCATGCATTTATCCATTCTGTGTGATGGTAATTGAAGGCACCCTATTACTACTACTCTTGCCCCTTTGGTTGCTTCCCAGATTTTATTCTCTATCTCAAGATCACCCTGAGCATTTTGGGGGACAATAGCATGTCCACAATACAAAATTACTTTTGGGGCCCAGTATTATCATCCACAGCTCTTCCTGTGGAGGAGTCTGCCCCTTTTCGGGTTTCTGTTCTGCGTGACTCCAAGCCCTCTTTCACGTACGGAGCAACATCATCCCCCGGTGCCTCTTTTCCATGGCCTTCCTATACAGTGGTATCCAGAGATGACCTTATCCCACAGATTCTCTCCATTCCACCAGGTTTCCCATATCTTCGGCTGTTTGGAGGTATATAAATAAAATTAATAATAATAATAATAATCTTTCACAGGGATCAGTTTAAAAGTTGCTCTGCCACCTATTTGATGTTAAGCACCAGCAGTCTGGTTCCATTCTGATTCACAGCCTCGGCTTCTCCCAAAATGTCCTGAAACAAAAGACAGCTGCACCAATATATTGTTCCTGATGCATTTCAAGATTACTCCTTATCAGGTGAAACCAGAAAGTGTAATACAAAATTGAGGCAACTTTTTAAAATCTTTAAAAATCGTTAAAATCACAGGCCTCTTTTGGTTTTGGCTTCTACCGCTGTTAGTTTATCCCCGTTGTTGTAACTCCCAGAATATTCACCAGTGCCTACCAAATCTGGGCCCCGCCTTCTACGCCACCATCTCATCCACGCACTCAGACACCTCAGCTTAAGCTCTCTGGCTTGCCCTGCCCATGGTGCAGGTAGCGTTCCGGAGAAAGCCACCTTGGGGGACATGGCTTCCAGCCTTATACCTGGCAAAGCAAGTTTGGCTTCCTGGAACTCCAGGAGTTCCACATCCCTACCGGCCATCGCAGTCCGTCTGCACCATGGCCACTGGCTCCACCCCAGCACTATCTGCAGGGTGATCTAGCTGATGTGTGATACTAGCAGTCTTTGCGCCAGGCAGGCCATTTGCCCTGCGGTCCACATGCCCATCACAAGCCCTGCGTCTCTGATGATCGACTCTCCCAACTGCTAGGAGCCCGGCTCCTGCTGCCCCGAGGCTTAGCCTCCTTGTGAGAGGCCATCCCCCAAAGAATGGGTCCCTTTAAGGCAGTGTTCTCCAACCTTGGGTCCCCAGATGTTTTTGGCCTACAACTCCCAGCTACGCTGGCTGGGGCATGCTGGGAGTTGTAGGCCAAAAACATCTGGGGACCCAAAGGTTGGAGAACACTGCTTTAAGGGATCATTTCTCTGTTCCTCAGAGGAATGCCCTACTTCCCTAAGACCCTCGATCTCTGGGACAGCAGAGGAGTGATCACCCAGGGATTGGGACGCCACTACCGCATCCCTGAAGTTCTTGTCCACAAACTTTGGTGCCTCTCTCCGCTTCTCCAGTCAGCGACCTTGGATTCAAGGGATTGAGCTCATTCCCTGAGCTTGATTTCACTGTTCAGGAGGCAGATACAACACACACGTGAGACTCCGTGCAATACCCTGGAGAGCTCCCACCCCCCCTGCTGGCCTTTCTACCTTCCTAGCGATTTTTACTTTGTTCCTGTTGCTGGGTTTGTTTACCTGCAAAGTTGCTGTTACTTACTATCGGGAGGAGGGATTGCCTGACCTCCTCGCCTTGCTGCTGAGCTCACCTGTCTGCTTAACTTCTTATTACCCTGATCCTGTGTTACTGGGCTCCCTCACAAGCCTGTCTTACCTCCTGGACTCCCCCACCCACCCGGCAAGAGCGTGAGCTAGCCTTTGGGGGCAGGTGGCTGACTAAGGGGCTTGTCATGCTTGGCTTCAGAGAGGCCGTGGGCTTCCTTGGCATGTGAGGGGGCTGCTGTGGAGCTCTAAGGCGTGTGTCCCCCACGGCAGAGCAGAGGCATTCAGCCCCTCGATGGTGTGCACCGATATCCGAGTTGCCAGGGGAGGGGAGGGCCCGCAGAAGCTCCTGTCTCCAGCTGGCTCTAATCCGTTAATACTTTAAGATGACTTTATGGATTTGTTTGGAGCATTTCTATGCTGGCCTTGCAGCCAAAGGCTTGTTTGTAAGTTCCCAAGGGGGCTTACAAACAAAATACAGAAAAAACAAAATTGGTACGATAAAACAATAAGAAGATTAAAAACCAGGAATTAAAAGCAGCAGTTGAAACATGTTCAAACTAAAACTTTAAAAACCTGGGAGGTATACACTGGAAACTCACAAGGGTTACAAGTGGTAAAACCGCAACATAAATTTCCAAAGCACTCTGCTGCTTTTGTTGCATATTTTCCTCCACAAGCTGCCCCACAACAGCAGACTAATTATTCTCATTTCTCAGATGAGACGGTGAAAGAGGAATATGGGCAAGGCCAGGCAAGTGAGTTTGTGGCCCAGCTTTTGTCTTGCAGTCACATTCTATGTAGCCATTGTTCTCCAGGCCACGTGGGCTCAGAACCTCCCTTGTAACTGAAGACTGAGTCTTCCTGGTAGCAGCCCCAATGCTCTGGAACGATCTTGCAAGAAGAATCCCACACACACACCCCTCCTTGCTGTCTTTCTGTAAGAATGTTTAAACTTTTAGCGTTTATTTATTTATTAATTATATTTATACCTTGCCTTTTTTCCTGCAAGGAACCCAAGGCGGCTTACATAATCTTCCTCCTCCTCCTCCTCCTCCTTTGTTTTATCCTCACAACAACCCTGTGAGGTAGGTTAGGCTGAGAGTCAGTGACTGGCATAAAGTCCCCCAGTGAGTTTCATGGCGGAGCGGGGACTAGAACCCGGATCTCCTGAGTCCCAGTCCAGCACTCTCACCACTACGCCACACTGGCTCTCATTTAGATTAAGGATGGGCGACACTGAGAAACTCGACCCACTTGCGCTCTGTGAGCTGAAAGTGGGCTGAGTTGGGGGGGGTGTTTTGCGGCTTCCACTTTTAAAGCAGGCCGCAATTTGTGTATATTTTTTTTAAGTCAGGGAAATTTGCATAAATTCCAGCCGCGATTTGCACAGATCACATACATTCTGGCCGCAATTTGTGGAAATCGTGGCTGGAATTTATGGAAATTTCCCTGACTTAAAAAAAATATACGCACATCATGGCCCACTTTAAAAGTGGCTGGCTCAATTCACATCAAAGCAAGTCGGTGCCAGCGCTGGGTTGACAAGCCAGAACCCGGAGGGGGAGCACGGGCTGGGCCAGTCTGCTGGATTTTGACACCACTGTCCCCTGGTGCTGCCTTCTTTTGTCATTATTATCATTCTGCTTTTGATCTGCTGCTCTTTTGCCATTCTCTTGGTTTTAATTCTGTGTGTGCATTTTGTTGTTTTATTATTTTGATGATGGTTATTGTTTTTTAGTTGTGGAATCTTTCCCGCCACTACTGTGGAAGCTGCTGTTTAAACCTGTTTTAAAAATAAATAAAATAATATCTGTGTGGCTTCCAGAGTTCCCAGGGCCGCTGCAAAGACTCCAGATTAGCCCTTAACGCACAGGCATCTGTGGGCGCCCCCCTGATTCTCACTGCAGCCCTTCAAAGGCTGCATCCCTAAGCAAACCTCCTGGGTGCCTGCAATTCCCATCAAGATGAGTGAGACCAACTGGAGGCCAGGACAGAGGAGAGGCAGGAGATTTCTGTTCGGATCTGCCCTTCGTTCTCTGTAGTCATTGATCTTCAGGCTTTGTGGGTTCCAAACTTCCCTTGTTAACAGAAGACTGGAATACTCACCAGCGCTTCCTCTTACGGTACAGGTGATCTCTTCTGTGGCCTACGAGTGCCCTGTCCGCTCCCACTCCTCCTCCCACCACTGCTGCCCTTCTCCGGTTGTGCCTCTGCTGGGAACCCAGTCACTGACCTGGTTTGAACAACACGACAAGTCACCATGGGTGATCAGCCATGGTGGGTTGTCGTGTTGTCCGAACCCAGTGTAGTTTTGGCAGGGTGGCTTATTTTTCTTGAACAAGCCCACCCTGAGAATCCATGGTATGTTTTAGGGTGCATCATGCACAAGGTGGCTTCTTGTGTCATCTGAACCCAGCAGGGCAATTTCATCGTGGGTTCTTGGAAAGGGCTACAGAGTCGCTCGTCAAGAGCAGCCCAAAAACATGCTGTTCTTCATGAGCATCTTGCTTCCTGAACTCTGCCTAGCAACAGACTGTGCTGCTGTAGCCTCCGTCCTGCGTTGGCATTCTTCTTCCCGCCCCCCCCCCCATGCGATTTCGATGCTTTGCTTGTCAGCGACCTTTTTGCCTCCTCCTCTCCCTTGTGAGCCGGCTGTGTGTGATCTGCACGGAGACAGTTCTGCCAGCTTTAGTCTTGGTTGCTCCCGGCCTCCACACACACCTGCAACAAGGTTTCTGAAAGGCTCCTGGAGAAGAAGCCCCTAATTTTTTAACAGAAGTAGGCGGTACTTTGACCCTTCAGCTTCTACAATCCATTAGAATGATTTAGTGTGTAAAATTTTGTTATGTTTGTGCAAAGGATCTGTACTGAGATTAACACACATGCGCACGCACACGCACACCCTTTTGTGAAGTCTTCCCACCATTGCTCGCCTATTCCGCCTAGTAAGTAGAGCCCGACTCTGTCCTCCCCGGTCTGTGCGTGGGAGCCTGTGGCCCACCATCCATCCCCCATGCTGAGAATAGATAAACCCAGAACTGGTGCAGCTTTTGCTCCAGGTGCCGTAACAGGCACAGTTCGGCCACCTTTGCCTGGTATAGTGCACTATTTCACCACACCCCACAATGCATCCCGCAGAGGAGGCGTACACTGACTCCTCGCCCCACTATTCTCACCCACTCCAGATCCTTCGACACAAGCATCGTAAGAGTGGGCTCGCGATGCATCTGGGGGCCCCGACCAAGGCGGAAGGAGCCCAACAGTGTTGGAGAGTTTCTGGTCTGAGGATGAACTTGGCACATTCATAGATCTCTGGATAAGTCCAGAGGCACAGGAATATCTGCGGAGCACCGGGCCTTTCCCCTGGTTTTCAGAGCAGATGTTAGTACTAGTCTTCATGCAATCCCGCTCGCAGTGCAAGGAAAAACTTCGCAGCCTGAAGAAAAGGTTTAAGGAAATCACAACTTGCAACAAGCGCTCTGGGGTCGTGCCGTGCCCCAATGCAAGCTGCCGCCTACCCTGCTTGGCTGGAGGAACGTGATGCCCGGTTATACCACCGGTAGTGGGATTGCCTTGCCCCAGCCCCAGAGAGTCAGATGCCGTCCCATGAAGACCTGCCACTCCCCGACCTGGGGTTCCTCCTCCCCGATTCCAGGCACATCAGGATGTGTTGAACTCTATAACTGCACTGCCACCCGTGCCCAGCATGCCCAAGCCACGTTGTGTCCCATCTGCAACTTCTTCGAGACCCTCAGATGCCAGCTCGCCCCAAAAAGTGTTCCATGTTGAGCCTTTGGGAACTAAAATACGCCCCACCCCTGTGGCCCCTGCCTGCTGCCTGCTCCACTTCTCGGACAAGTTCACCAACTGCGTACTCCTCAAGTGCAAGCAGCCCAGCATGTTTTCCTCCTGCTGCAAGAAAAGCAACCTGGCCCTCTAACGTGCTATGCGAACCCAGAGATGCTCCATCTGAAACAAAGGATGTGGGCAGAGCCATTCAGGAAGAGGTCTGGAGTACTTTTACATATGAGCTTTCCAAGGAAATGGATGAACAAGAATACAGAAGAATACAGATGCCTGTGAGCATCTCATCTCTGTCTGGTCAACTTGGACTGTAGCTAACAGCATCTGCTCTTCAGGAGAATCAGTGCATGAAGGCGTGGAGCCTTGGACCGCATCTTTGAGCAGGCGATGAGGGGACAGACTGCCACCATTGACAGGCAGACAGATGCCATTCGGATGTTGGCAGTAGCCTTGCAACTGAGAGCCAGTGTGGCGTAGTGGTGAGAGTGTAGGGCTGGGTCTTGGGAGATCCTGGTTCTAGTCCCTGCTCGGCCATGAAATTCACTGGGTGACTTTGGGCCAGTCACTGACTCAGCCTAACCTACCTCACAGGGTTGTTGTGAGGATAAAATGGAGAGGAGGAGGAGGAGGAGGAGGATTATGTAGGCCGCCTTGGGTTCCTTGCAGGAAAAATGGCAGGGTATAAATATAATGAATAAACAAACAAACATCTGGGCAAGGCCGACAAGCACCGTGCCATGCACCGCAGCAGTTTCTCCCCACTCCTACTCCTCAGCAACGGCATCCTTCTATGGTACCTCAAGTGTGCTATGAAGTATGCTTTAATTGACATGGATGTGTATTTTACATACATGTAAACCAAAACATACATGATCTGGGTTGCTCTTTTTAACCTTCTTCTCAGGATTTAGTAATCAAAATGAAACAAAACAAGTTCTTCTTGGATGCTGGAAAATGTATTTTTAGGTGTCAGACATTACAAGAAGAAAGAAGATGCGGTGCCCAATGATAGTCTACCACAAAATGCAGGGGGAAAGTCGGACATAGTCTTCGAGGTCTTTATACTAATGCCCAGAGTATGGGCAACAAACAGAATGAACTTGAACTCTTAATGCATGAGGGTGAATACGACTTAATAGGTATAACTGAAACCTGGTGGGATGACTCCCATGGCTGGAATACAGCAATTGAAGGATATAAGTTGTTCAAAAGGAACAGAAGCAACAGAAAGGGAGGTGGAGTTGCGCTGTATGTTAAAGATACGTATCTCTGCACAGAGATACAGGAGGATGAACTTGGCAGCCCCATTGAGAGCATCTGGATTAAAATAAATGGGGCAAACAATAAAATGAATATGACGGTTGGAGTCTACTACCAACGACCCAATCAAGGAGAAGATGAGGATGAAAGTTTTGAAAAGCAAATTGCAAATTTTTCAAGGAGGCATGATGTAGTAGTGATGGGGGACTTCAATTTCCCCCATATCTGTTGGGAGACAAATTCTGCCACACATGGCCCCTCCAAGAAATTCCTGACTTGTGTTGCTGATAACTTCCTCCTACAGAAAGTGGAGGAAGGAACTAGAGGATCAGCTATCCTTGACTTGATTCTAACCAACAGAGATGACTTAGTGGATAAAGTAGGAGTTCATAGAATCATAGAAAAGTAGAGTTGGAAGGGGCCTACAAGGCCATCGAGTCCAACCCCCTGCTCAATGCAGGAATCCAGGTCAAAGCATCTCTGACAGATGTCTCTCCAGCCGCACCTTGAATGCCTCCAGACTGGGAGAGCCCACCACCTCCCTAGGTAGTTGATTCCATTGTCTTATTGCTCTGACAGTCAGGAAATTTTTCCTGATGTTTAGGTGGAATCTAGGTTCCTGTAACTTGAGCCCATTATTCCGTGTCCTGCAAACTGGGATGAACGAGAAGAGATCTTTGCCCTCCTCTGTGTGACATCCCTTCAAATACTGGAAGAGTGTGATCATATCTCCCCTCAGTCTCCTCTTCTGAAGGCTAAACATGCCCAGTTCTTTCAGTCTCTCCTCATAGGGCCTTGTTTCCAGTCCCTTTATCATCCTTGTTGCCCTCCTCTGAACCCTCTCCAGTTTGTCTATGTCCTTGTTAAAGTGAGGTGCCCAGAACTGGACGCAGTACTCAAGATGAGGCCTAACCAGTGCCGAGTAAAGGGGAATTATCACTTCCCGCGATTTGGAAGCTATACTTCTATTAATACAGCCCAAAATTGCATTTGCCTTCTTTGCAGCCACGTCGCATTGCTGGCTCATATTCAGTTTGTGATCTACCACAATTCCAAGATCCTTCTCACTTGTAGTATTGTTGAGCCAAGTGTCCCCCATTCTGTAACTCTGCATTTGGTTTCCTCTCCCTAGGTGCAGCACTTGGCATTTATCCCTGTTAAATTTCATTCTGTTGTTTTCGGCCCAGCGCTCCAGCCTATCGAGGTCACTTTGAATTTTGTTTCTGTCTTCCAGAGTATTAGCTGTTCCACCCAACTTTGTGTCATCTGCAAATTTGATAAGCATTCCCTGTACCTCCTGATCCAAGTCATTAATAAAAATGTTGAAGAGCACCGGGCCCAGGACCGAGCCCTGTGGTACCCCGCTCGTTACCTCTCCCCAGTTTGAGAAGGAACCATTGATAAGCACTCTTTGAGTCCGATTCTGTAGCCAATTGTGGATCCACCTCATAGTTGTTCCATCTAGCCCACTCTTAGCTAGCTTACTAATCAGGATATCATGAGGCACTTTGTCGAAAGCTTTGCTGAAGTCCAGGTATATAATGTCCACAGCATTCCCACAGTCCACAAGGGAGGTTACCCGATCAAAAAAATGAGATCAGATTAGTCTGACAGGATTTGTTCTTGACAAATCCATGCTGGCTTCTAGTAATCACTGCATTGTTTTCAGGGTGCTTGCAGACTGACTTCTTTATAATCTGCTCAAAAATCTTCCCGGGGATTGATGTCAGACTGACTGGCCTATAGTTCCCAGGTTCCTCCTTCTTGCCCTTTTTGAAGATGGGAACAACATTTGCCCTCCTCCAGTCGTCTGGCACTTCACCTGTCCTCCATGATTTCTCAAAGATAATAGACAGTGGTTCTGAGAGTTCTTCTGCCAGTTCCTTTATTACTCTAGGATGCAGCTCATCAGGCCCTGGAGATTTAAACTCGTTCAGAGTAATCAGGTGCTCCTTGACCATTTGCCTATCAATCTCAAGCTGCAATTCTGCCCCTTCAGTCTGCATTTCAGGTTTGCCAGGGGGGTCATAGACCCTCTTTTGGGAGAAGACCGAGCCGAAGTAGGAATTGAACACTTCTGCCTTTTCTTTGTCTTCTGTTATCAATTTGCCATCCTCATTGCGTAGTTGAACCACCAGTTCTTTCTTCTGTCTTTTACTGTGCATGTATCTGAAGAAAGCTTTTTTGTTGCTTTTAGCATTCCTCGCTAACCTTAGCTCATTCTCAGCTTTAGCCTTCCTGACACTATTCCTGCAGTTCTGTGCTACCTGCCTGTACTCTTCCCCTGTAGCCTGTCCTTCCTTCCACTTCCTATACGTGTCCTTTTTTGTTTTCAGGTCATCTTTGAGTTTATTGTGAAGCCACATTGGCTTCTTCTGTTGCCCTCTGCCTTTTTTCCTTGTGGGAATTGTTTGCAATTGTGCCATTAAAATTTCCTTTTTTAAAAACTCCCACCCCTCCTGGGCTCCCTTTCTCGTGAGAGTCACTTGCCATGGGATCTTACTAATCGTTGTTCTGAGTTTGTTAAAATTGGCTTTCCTAAAATCCAGGGTACGTGTTTGGCTACACTCAGCTTTTGCTTCTGTTAGAATCAAGAACTCAAGTATAACATGGTCACTTTCCCCCAGAGTTCCCGAAACTGCCACTTTATCCACTAACTCGTCTCTGTTGGTTAGAATCAGGTCAAGGATAGCCGATCCTCTAGTTCCTTCCTCCACTTTCTGTAGGAGGAAGTTATCAGCAGCACAGCTCAGGAATTTCTTGGAGGGGCCATGTTTGGCTGAATAAGTCTCCCAACAGATATCAGGGAAATTGAAGTCTCCCATTACTACCACATCGTGCCTCCTTGAAACACTGGCAATTTGCTTTTCAAAAGTTCCATCCTCGTCTTCTCCTTGATTGGGTGGTCGGTAGTAGACTCCAACTGCCATGTTCGCTTTATTCTTTGCCCCCTTTATTTTAACCCAGATGCTCTCAATGGGGCTGCCAAGCTCCTCTTCCTGTATCTCTGCGCAGAGATACGTATTTTAACATACAGTGCAACTCCACCTCCCTTTCTGTTGCTTCTGTTCCTTTTGAACAAGTTATACCCTTCAATTGCTGTATTCCAGTCATGGGAGTCATCCCACCAGGTTTCAGTTATCCCTATCAAGTCGTACTTGCCCTCATGTATCAAGAGTTCAAGTTCGTCTTGTTTATTGCCCATACTCTGGGCATTAGTATAGAGACATTGAAGACTATGTGCTTTATAGTCCGACTTTCCCCCTACATTTTGTGGTAGACTATCAATGGGCACCGCTGGAGCTGTTCTCTCCATTGTGGCATAGAGGCCTTCTTCCATTGGTACCCCCGAGTTTATGTCTCCCTCCCCTGTTGGATTCAGTTTAAAGCCCTCCTGATTAAGTTCCTCATTCTGAGGCCAAACACATTCTTCCCAGTCCTTGTGAGGTGCAACCCATCCTTTGCCAGCAGTCCATCTTCCAGGAAGTGTAGCCCGTGGTCCCAGAATCCAAATCCCTCACGTCGGCTCCACCTTCGTAGCCAGTCATTCACTCGGAGTATTTTTCTTTCCCTTTCTATGCCTCTTCCAAGTACTGGAAGGATGGATGAGAAAACTATCTGGGCCCCGAAGTTCTTGAGTTCCCTTCCCAGCTCTTCAAAGTCTGCCGTGATTTCTTTGTAACTCCGCTTGGCAGTATCATTTGTACCCACGTGGAAGAGAAGAAAGGGGTATGTGTCGGTGGGCTGCATGAGCCTCGGCAGCTGCTCTGTCACATCCTTAATCCGTGCCCCAGGGAGACAGCACACCTGGCGAGTCCATGGGTCTTCGCGACATACTTTGGCTTCGATCCCCCGCAGGAGGGAGTCTCCCACCACGAGTACTCTTCTCTTCCTCTTGCTGTAGGCCTTGGTTTGATTGCCTCCACTTGACTGACCCTCAGCCTCTTGCTCGCTGTCACGTTGGGTGCCCGGTAATCCGTCCTCTGCAGGCTGTCCTCTGCTCTCGTCCTCAAGTACATGGAAGCGGTTCCATAGCTCCACTGCTTCCACAGGCGCAGAGTGTCTTGTAGTTCTTCTGCTCCTAACAGTCACCCTTTTCCAGGGAGTTCCCCCTGCGTTATTTTCCCTTGCCTCTGCAGTCTCCGACTCCGCCTCATCCTGCCGTTGCCCTTCTGGCTCCTGTACTGTGCTTTGGTGCTGTAGATCCACCGTTCTGTCTAAGAACTCCTCGCTTTCTCTTATGCTCCTGAGGGTTGACACTTGCTGCTCCAGTCCTCTAACCTTTTCTTCCAACAGCGTGACCAGCTTGCACTTGTTGCACGTGTAGGCCATGTTGATCTCCGGCAGGAAAACAAACATTGCACACCCCTTGCAGGTCACCACCACTGCTGAGTCCTTTCCTTCCATAGTGCTCTGTTTCTGTCTTCCTTTTCACAGTCCCAAAAACAGCTGGAGCCTCTCTCCTGTTGTGCTCCTGCTCAGCTGGGAGTCAGGAACCCTCAGCTGGGAGTCACAGGAACTCTGGGGGAAAGTGACCATGTTATACTGGAGTTCTTGATTCTAAAGGAAGCAAAAGCTCAGTGTAGCCAAATGCGTACCCTGGATTTCAGGAAAGCCAATTTTAATAAACTCAAAACAATGATAAGTAAGGTCCCATGGCAAGTGACTCCAATGAGAAAAGGAGTCCAAGATGGTTGGGAGTCTTTAAAAAAGGAAATTCTAAAGGCACAATTGCAAACAATTCCCACAAGGAAAAAAGGCAGGGGGCAGCAGAAGAAGCCAATATGGCTTCACATGAAGCTCAGAGATGACATGAAAACAAAAAAAGGAAACATAGGAAGTGAAAGGAAGGCCAGGCTACAAGGGAAGAGTACAGGCTGGTAGCACAGAACTGCAGAAATAGTGTCAGGAAGGCTAAAGCTGAGAATGAGCTGAGGCTAGTGAGGGATGCTAAAAGAAACAAAAAAGCTTTCTTCAGATACATGCATAGTAAAAGACAGAGGAAAGAAATGAAGGTTCAACTATGCAATGAGGACGGCAAAATGATAACAGAAGACAAAGAAAAGGCAGAAGTGTTCTATTCCTACCTTGGCTCAGTCTTCTCCCAAAAGAGGGTCTATCTCCCCCCCCCCCCGGTAAACCTGAAGTACAGGCTGAAGGGGCAGGATTGCAGCTTGAGATTGATAGGCAAATGGTCAAGGAAGACCTGATTACTCTGAACAAGTTTAAATCTCCAGGGCCTGATGAGCTGCATCCTAGAGTAATAAAGGAACTGGCAGAAGAACTCTCAGAACCACTGTCTATTATCTTTGAGAAATCATGGAGGACAGGGGAAGTGCCAGATGACTGGAGGAGGGCAAATGTTGTTCCCATCTTCAAAAAGGGCAAGAAGGAGGAACCTGAGAACTATAGGCCAGTCAGTCTGACATCAATCCCTGGGAAAATTTTGGAGCAGATTATAAAAAAGTCAGTCCGCAAGCACCTTGAAAACAATGCCGTGATTACTAGAAGCCAGCATGGATTTATCAAGAACAAATCCTGTCAGACTAACCTGATCTCATTTTTGGATTGGGTAACCTCCCTTGTGGACTATGGGAATGCAGTGGACATCTACATACCCTCCAGTAACTTCCCCCTGACAGCCACAATGAGCTGTGAAGCACCCGTGAGCACCAAGGGGGGCGCCAAGATGCCTGGCAGTCTTGAAGAGCTGCCAAGTCCTGTCAAGCACCCAGGGGGCATCAAAGAAGAACCAGTTCTCCCTGACAGCAAGAAGGGAGGGGGGAGCAAGGGAGGAGGTAAAAGAGAGGCACCAAGCCCAGCCCTTCCCGTCTCCAGTCGGGAAGCAACCCCGGGTAAGGCGCCCAGTAAAAGCTAGTAAGCGGCAGGGCTTCTAGGCACTCGCTATCAAAGAAACGAGGTAACTCCAGGTCACTGTGTATTACGCTCTGTCTCTGTTAACTGAGGTTATGTGGATTGAGATTTGCAAGCCTCATTTAGTTTATGGACTCCACTATGTTTACAGTTGAGTCCTTATCTGTTTGTTTTGATACGCTTCATTAAACTTACTGTTCACAAGTCCTGTATTCTAGTCAATTTCACTTCCATTCAGGCCAGAATCATAGCGGTTGTCTTTTAAGTGTAGGAGAGCCGCTTGGAGAGGGTTTTCGCAGCTCCAGTTAACGCATTAAACTCCCGAACTCACGCAAAGGACCAGCAGCGGTCCTTTACAGAAATCTTTATTTTTTCTTCTCCTATCCAGCTTAAACAAGAAGGTTGGAAATCAGCATAAAATATTGCATGGGGTGGGCTTCGGTGGTTGTTGACCTAAGGCACAACGATCTGAAATTTGCAAGTGTTAACACCAAGGAATTAAGGCGATCAGAGCACAATGGCTGGCCAGAAAGTTGTATGCGAGAAGTCTGCAGCTCCACTTGGCACATGCAAGACCTCCATATCCTATGGGACCTGCTTTTCTGCTCTTCTCCAAGACCAAAAACCCTAGGCCCCTTCTTCCCAAAACAACAGAATTTGTGGGTGCTTCATAACAACTGCCTCAACTCCCCAGCCCACTTCCACCTCAATATACGCCAAGCCAACCAGTCTTCCCTGTGTGGCCGATAGTGGATCCTTTGGTCGCTCCACACCGTGGCCTGGAGCCACCTGAACAACCACTTGCACCAATGCTTGAGTGGGAGGGAGCGGAGCAGCTGATGGAAAGACAGTTGACACCAACCACGCTCTCCCAGGCAGGCGTGGAAGAGGAGCAGCACCGGGGAGAAGGTGCAGGCGCGCAGTGGCTCATTTTGCGCCTCCACACCAGCCCGCCACGCGTCCTCCTTGTGATATGCTTTGCTGCTCTGTTCTTATCCCATCCTTCTTGTAGCAAAATTCATAACGAGTGTGCTTTCAAGGACACTTTCAACCTGTAATTTGCAGCAATGTTGTGGGGTTAGGCTGGGGATTTTACGAGAGAAAAGGGAGTGGGTGGGGACGCTTCAGTTTCATTTCTGGAGCCATGGACATCTGTAATGCTGGGGCACGTGGAGTTGCTCATTTAAAGTGTAGGGTCACCTTCTGCGACACAGAATCCATCGCCTTGGGCGCAAAGGTGCGTTCCCACCGTGGGTGTTAGCAGTGGGATGTTGTTTGATCTTTTGGGGGTTTGAATATCCGTCACCGCACACTCAAAAGTATTACTTTCTGTTTCTTCTCTTTATTTCTCCCTGTTCTCCCTGTTTCCCCAGCAACCTTATCCCAATTTATTAACACCCCCTAGAGTTTAAGGATTAAGTTTAGGGTTTAGGATTGAATTCACTTTTAGTGCTGGCATATAAAATTAACCCCTTAGGTTCTTGAATTTTTTTAAAGCTATTTTTTAAATTGTGGTTAAGGAACTTCAGTTCTCACTTTAGCTTCTATATTTTACATGCTTAAAGAAACTTAGGAATGCTTTAGATTATCTTTTCAAATGTAAGTAAATAAGTAATCAAGTGGAAGTTAAGATTATGTAGCATGTTTTAGTTAGCTTTTGAGGTGCAGGAAGAGTGCAAGAGAGTGTTGTGGAAAAGTCCTATCATTTAACCAGCTCTGCTGGGGTTCAGTGAGCTATTTTTCTTGCTACTTTTGTAGTGCTAGTTTTGTCAATTGCAGCCCTTGTAGTTAATCTCAAATATATGTTACATTTTATCTCAGTGCTGATAATCCAATCTCAGAGAAGCTTCTGAATTCTGCTTACGTAACCGAACCATCATGCTGGTTATTGGATTCTGTAATGTTCTTAAGTAAAGCATTTAATGCATTTCAGCTAAATTCTGAGTCTGTGGTGATGTTTGTCTGTTTAGGACCTGGCTTGGTTACCCACCAGGGTATTTGAACCCAATTAGTCTAGATTCTGAAATCAGTGTTGTGGAGAGAAAGCCTGATCGCCGATCACTCCAGGAATGTTGTCATAACTTTGTTCCTTCCTGTTTCCCCATTTCTCCTTCCTCTGCATAAGCCCCCTCCCTGCATAACCCCCACCTTGGGCGAGGGAGACACAGCCAGAACAGATCACATCTCCATCACACAGGGGCACATTTGCAATTCGCCCCAAAGAGGTGAAAAACATCTTGAAGTCTCAAAGAGCTGCAAGATGACCTTCAGGAACACCCCCCTGGTACCACCCCTCTGTGGGGCAGGATCTGCCTGACAAATCACCTGAGAGGGGAGGGGTCTGGGGCATGGGGGTCTGGGGCAAGGGGGTCTGGCCCAACATTGGACCATCAGGTTGTTGGAAGCTGATCCATGTGCTGTGCGGATCCAGTCCTGACTTCAGTCAGCAAGCAGCCCTCCAGCCCTGGCCACAGCGCCGGTGATCACCCGCAGGAGAGGCCGAGACTAGTGAGTTAGGTTCTCTGAGGGTCTGTGATTCTGTTCCTGGTAAGCCTGTTTCCTAGCCTGTCCTAGAAAGCGCTGCCTATTGCCCGCGCTAAGCTTCATTCATACCCATTGTGACTCATCTGTTTATAGTGTGAAATTCCTGTAGTCTTAGTTCCGCTCCATTAAAGGTGTTGTAAACAAACGTAGATTCCTTGCCTGGTCTATTTCCATGTCAATTTCAGGTCACGGTTGCATTTAGCTTTGGCTAGAGCTGCCAGGGAAGTGTGCCCTCCGTGCCGGTTAACCCTTTCCGTCCCGAACTCGCGCAAAGGACCTTCTGGGGTCCTTCACAAGTGTGAAGCATTGACAAACGAAATAGGACCAAATTAAGAGGGTGTTTTTCCCATTGTGAGTTGTTTTTCTCAAACAAGCCACCCTGAGAACCCATGGCTTGTGGTAGGGTTGTTTAGGGTGGCTCGTTGTGACGTCTGAACCCAGCAGGGCAATTTTATCATGGGTTGTCGGGATTGGCGAGAGAGCCGCCGACAAGCGTGGTGGAAACCCTGCTGCTCCTCACGATCTCTCTAGTGCCACCACCATTCTCGCTCATCCCATCCCGCTGCCTCAGGGTGGATTTTTAATTTCCCCCCCCCCCATAGAAACCTTGAAGAAAGGACACTGGAGAGTGTTCTGAACGCATGTGCAATGTATGTTTGTTTTTTAATTTAGTCTTGTGCAAGTGTGCAGAAGCGAGTGCAGCCAGGAATTCTGTACAGTTCCCCCCCCCCTCAGTTTTACTGTACTGCCTTCAAAGTTGCAAAATTTCCCTTCCATTTTATTTTTCTACCATGAAATTTGCATATTTTTAGTGCTCCAGCTCACTTGTCTGCCTTGAAATTTGTGTATCTACTCAGTCCCTGCTCAGCCTTAAAATTTGTGTATGTTTAGTGATCTCACTCACTGCTCTGTAACCCTCATGTACACATGACAGGTAGTTGTGGAGGCCCCAGTGGAGGGAAGCAATAGTCATGTAGTTGGGGCGCGGGGTAGAATAGCCAAAGGCCAGCTGGGCGGCTGCAGGAGAGAAGGAGCTTTAGGGTCAGATGTTACCCAGTAGAATGTGAAGCAGCATTATTTTAAAAAGTGTTTACTAGCAAAGGAAGTGCCACAGCGGAGGATGACATTGACAAGGACATTGACCAAATATCGGACTGGCAGTCTTGTGCAAGAACGCAATTCCCCACCCAAAAAAAGTTTGTAAAAACCTTTTGGCGATCTGATGTGGCGGAGGTGGGGGGTGGGAGAGTTCCCCTTGTGAGCCAGCAACCCCAATGGACCAATTGCAGAAAGGGTGTTGATGGAGGGAATGAGGAAACAATGATTTCTACCGCAAAGGCCCTTGGGATACATGCAGTGGCCGGGAGGACTGAGAGGAGAAACAAGCCATGGCAAGCCACTGAGTGGGTGATTGTCCATCGGGAGTAACAGACAAGTCACCCACTGAGGCTTGTTCTCAGGGTGGCTTAGCATGACATACAAACTCAGTGAGTGGGGGGAAAGCTACGACCTGATTTGCTCGCAGCAAGAAGCCACTGTGGGGGAATTCCCCTGTGGGTTTTTTTGTCATGGTGGCCACCATTTTGAGTATTTGAGCCACAGCGGGGGCACACCGTAGCTTGTCGTTACACGCAGACCTGATGAGGGTGGGTTGTTGGGGTGCTTGGCAGGTACCGAGAACCCATGGGCTGCTTTAGGGTTTCATAGATTTCAATAGAGCTGGAAGGAGCCTACAAGGCTATCGAGTCGAGTCCAACCCCCTGCACAATGCAGGAAACGAGAGGAGGGGTCTCCCATCCAAGTAATAACCAGGCCTGACCCTGCTTAGCTTTCCACACTCAGACAAGCTGAGCCAGCGTAAGGTTGTGGGAGCAAAAAGTTGCCCGGCCTTGTCTTATGACATCTTCTCCCTCAATTTATCTCCTTTAGGTTCAAATCTACAATCCAGCTTTCTTCAAATATATCCATGACCGATGGACGGAGCACCACGGGCGCTACCCATCCACAGGGATGCTGGTGCTGTTCTTTGCCTTACACATTTGTGACGAGGTCAGTTTTGAAATAGCTAGTGAGACTTCTGAGTTTTGCAGTCCATTGTGCTTGAGAGACTTTTTGTCTGTGTACAAGAAACGCAGGTTATGTGTCTAGAATTCAGCATTTCCCCCCAATTTGTTTTTAACAATTTCTGTGGGACAACAGGGAGCAGTGGGGGGGGGGGTAGCAGAGGGGGCCACGTGTTGCTTACCCGTGACTTACACAAACACAGGTTCCATTTCAATGGGGAATCCAGGACGAGGCCTTTACGATGGCCACCATTTCCTGTAGTGACAGGCCCTTCCTTTCCCTTTCGCTGTCTGCAGGTGAATGTCTTTGGCTTTGGGGCAGACAGCCGTGGCAACTGGCACCATTACTGGGAGAACAATCGCTATGCGGGGGAGTTCCGGAAAACCGGCGTGCACGATGCTGATTTCGAGGCCCACATCATTGACATGCTGGAGAAGACGAGCAAGATTGATGTTTACCGCGGCAATTGACCCTTCCAGACCCATTTTCCAGCATTGACTTGGAGATGGGCCTTCGGGGGCTTGCTTCCCATAGGGGGTGGGCTGAGCACCGGATTTCCCCTGCACCTCGACGGACAAATGGGTTGCCCTGATTTTTAAAGCAATTCAGCAGAAAGCTCTTCTTCCAAGAGGGAAGAATAAGAATGTGTGTGCTTTGCGGGGAGAGGTTCCCAAATCAAGTGGATTTACAAATAAAACAAATGTACTCATCTTGTGAGTGTCCAGCAATCAAGCTCTGGCCCTGGTGGTGAAAACCCAAATGTTGCACCTTTTCTTTCTTTGAATGAAGATGAAAGGAAGAAGGAACAGTCAAAGCAGCCAGCCAGTCAGATCCAAGGGGGAGCCAAAGACCAGCAGCTGCTGGCCCAGAGTTTTCTCCTCTTTCCCCAGTTCTCCAACATCTGCCATTCTTGGTCTGCCAACAAGCCTGAGCATGAAGTGCTAAGAATGAGGCACTGTTTTTTTGGGGGGGGGGGCTTTTAAGCTCCAGCTAGGACTGCTAGAAGAAGCACTTAAATCTTGATAGACTCTTTTTTAAACAACAACAATCAACTTTTCTTTGATAATCACTTCCCACTTTTGCCCAGGGAAGCTCCTTTTGTCCAATCAGGTTTGAAATGTAGAGCAGCTAGATTGTATTTCTTGTTACAATCATGTAGACTCTAGAGGATTTCACTTGCAGGCACCTCGGAGGGGAGGCCTTCTGCACGGAGCAGAGCCTGCTAGAGACTCTTTCAATACACTGACTCTGCCTGGACCTTCTGGTGGGGGTGGGGTGGCTGTTGGCAGTGCTTCTGCGCTGAGGGGGGCGAGCGGACATTCCCCTCTTGTTCCAGGAGCTAAGAGGAAACCATGCCAAAGGCACTCAGCTTTTCTGAACCTGTGACTTCAGCCCTTCTCTCTTATTCCTGCCCGCAATCAAGAGCACCACCACCATCCTGAGTTGCGGCAAACAATTCCTTGTTAGCCAGGTACAAAGCAGGGTGTGTGTGTTCCTACTCTACCTCCACCATTCTGTCCCCCACTTTTACTCAGATCGTCCTGGTGATGGGAGGGGTGTGCAAGGAAGGTGACCTCCAGCCAGAGTGGATGGCGGGGTGGGTGGGTGGGTGTTGCCTTCAGATATTCTTGCTCTTCTCTCCTCTCCCCCTCCCCAAGCCCCTCCCCAGTTGAATGATGCATAGTTAAGTCTCTGCTGTCTGCGGCTGAGAGATGATTTGAAAGCTGGACGCAGCCAAGGCTGCATCAGAGGAGGAGAAGGGGGAGCTCACTCATTCTTGCTGGCTTTGAGTTCTTGTCCTGAAAGTGAGGCAGTCATCGTGGCTGCAGCCTGACTCAAAGCAGGTTTGTTAGTTCACTGTTCTTTCTTAAGTCTTGTCTGGGAATACTCCAGGATCCCTGCATGGTAGCAGGAATGTGGCCTGGTTAGCAATGCCACTTGGACAATCGGGATTCGTCACTTGCTTCCGCTATGAAAAGAAATGGAGATCAAGTTATTTGGGTATCTTTTGGTAAATGAGGAGGTTTCTTAAGGGCCATATAGATCCAGAATCTTGAGATCCTAAAACTTTTTCTAATCCTGAAGGCTTTTAGGACTTAATCCATTCATGTATTAAGATTTTGTAGACCGGGTTATGCTGAAATCTTAGAACCACTGGAAGGAGCCGTTAGGACTGCTCCTTAACCAGTCTTGCCGCCTGCGGGAGACTGTAGGGCCGCCTTCCCCAGCCTGGCGCCTTCCAGAGTTGTTGGGCTCCAACTCCCATAATTCCCAGCTGGCATGGCCAGTGGCCACCAGGTTGGGACAGAGACTCTTGCTTGAACCGATCTGTTGTGTCTTCATTCTGGTCTGTTCATGCTTTTGCACTGACATTTTGAGTTCGTTGGCACCTGGCTGGGCGGGAGATTCTGAAGCTGAGCTGAGGTTCCTTTCCTTGGGCCTGGAGGAGAGGGCAGAGCAAAGTGATCTGTTTCCCTGTTGCTTTGGAGATGAGTCTTGCAGGCACACAGGTTGGGGTAAGGCCCCTTTCTTTTTAAAAAGTGCAATCATGCCAGACAGTATTGAATAGCTATTCCCTTTTTGAAATAAAATAATGGAATTGTTTGATGCGCGCAGGGGGGGGGGGGGAGTGTCACAAGGCTGGCCAGCGCGGCTCCTTGTTGCAATAGTGGCTTAGAACACTTTGTCGAGTGTGTGGTTTCTCTCTCTGCACTGAAATGTGAGAGTTTGCAGTCCAACCTCTTATCATGTTTACAGGCCTCTAAAGGGTGATGTGTGTGAGGAGAGGTGTATAAAAGCCAAGGAGTGATTTTCTTTATTTAAACCACAAACATAACCCTCAAAATGTTCTGCTAGTGGCCTCATGCCATCAGCTGAAATGGATCCCAAGAAGCCATTTAGGGAAATGCAGGATTGGCCAGACACACTTTGCAGGATGGTGGCCCTGATGAGAGCCGATCAAAAGTGAGCAAGTTATACAGGCCTGTGGCTCACGCTGGCTCAGCTTGCCTGAGCGTGGAAAGCTAAGCAGGGTCAGGCCTGGTTATGACTTGGATGGGAGACCCCCTCCTCTAGTTTCCTGCATTGAGCAGGGGGTTGGACTGGATAGCCTTGTAGGCTCCTTCCAACTCTATGATCTATGAAATCTATGAAATCTAAGTCTCTCCAGGATGCATTTCACTGCGCTGGGCATCTCAGCCTCCTTCCTGCAAACCAGCTGGGGAGGCAGGTGGGGTTTTACTTTACTTCCTCCAGTTCTCTTTCCAAATCCCTGGGCTTTGGAGAGTGGGCGCAGTGGGGCAGGGGAGGACAATCTTGAGCATCAACGAGTGCCTTGACTTGCACTGTCAGCAACATTGGACTCTCTTCACTCAGTGCACTGAACTTGGGCTTTGTTTGCTATGCAGATAACACCGCCCCTCCATGCGCTGTTTTAGCGGCTGCACCTTCCTCAGTTTCCATTCTGCTGCTGTTTTGAGTGCATGGGGTGGAGAGGAGTCCTTTCTGTATGAAAGAGTCAGCTTGAGCATTGAGGGTGGGATTGGCTGGAGGAGATTCCCTGGTGAGGCTCTGCCGATGGCATTCATTATTTCCAGTCTTGTTACTGGAAGATGAGAGGTGCTTCTGGCAAGACTCTCTCCAGCCACTGCCTGGCTCTTAGCAGCACATGCATAGCTCCGATGGGGTGGATAACAGTCGTGGAGTGGGCAGCAGAAGGCAGCCTTTCCCAACCGTTCAGCCTCTGGGCCTCCTGAGCAGAACAAGTTTCTCCTCTCACTGGGCTGGTCTGCACAATCAAGCAGCCCACCGTGGCTTAGTTAAGCCCAAACACCCTGCAGCCCACACATATGTAAGCCACAGTGGGCTGCGGCACACAAGGTGTGCCCTTTTGAATATTCAACCCACAACTGCGGCTTGTTGTGTCGTCCAGACCTGGTGAGTTGTTGGCCCGGTTAACAAACCACCCACAACCCTAAAACAGCCCCCGGGTTCTAGGTGGCTTGTTGAGAGCCAGTGTGGCCTAGTGGTGAGAGTGTCGGGCTGGGACTCGGGAGATCCGGGTTCTTGTCCCCGCTCAGCCATGAAACTCACTGGGTGACTTTGGGCCAGTCACTGACTCTCAGCCTGACCTACCTCACAGGGTTGTTGTGAGGATAAAATGGAGAGGAGGAGGAGGAGGACTATGTAAGCCGCCTTGGGTTCCTTGCAGGAAAAAAGGCGGGGTATAAATGTAATAAATAAAGAAAATAAAATAAATTAACCACACCAACAACCCACCCTCGCCGGGTTTGGACAGCCTGACAAGCTGCCCGGCAGGCACACACTGTACCAGAACCCGCCACGACCCTTAAATAAGCCGCGGTGGGTGCGATGTGATGGTGCGAGCCGGGTCGCTGCGTCCCCTGGAGCTGGAGATCCCCACAGACCCCCCCCACCGCCCCCGCCCCCTTCTGCGAGCGGGCTGCGGTTCCTGCTGCCGCCTGGCCTGGCTGGCTCCCCTGCCCTTTCAGCGGCCCGGCCCCCGAACGCCTGCAGGCGCCTGCAGCAACAGGTGGAAACCGGGAGGCAGGGGTGGCCGGCCGTGTTCGGGGAGCTCTTTCACTTGGGGAAGGAAGCTGTGCAGCGGCTCTGGGCGAGAAGGGACAGGGAGAGTTTGCTCCCTCCGGCACAGAGAAGAAAATGACCTGCCAGGAGGGAGCGCAACGGCTGAGCTGGATCCTGCCTTGCCATTCGCCTCCTCCACCTGCCCGCTGCCCCTCCTCCCAAAGGGAAAGCCGTCTGGGGGAAGGGGGTGCACCTTCCATTGAGGCAGGAGGACCAGCTTATAACTGGTAAGATCAGAACCGGGATTGTGTAAAGGCACAATCCTGTGCGTGTTTAGACAGAAAAAAGAGCCCAGCACTCCCAGCGTGACCTTTTTTCTGTCTAAACATGCACAGGATTGCACCCTAAGTGGCCAAATTAATGTTCTGATCTTACAAAGATAGTTTCAGATGCTTCCCATGCACTTCTGGTGGTCTTCTAAGTGGCTCCCACTTTTGCTTCACCTCCATGTCTTACTGCGGTAATTTCCAGCCGATTGTGGCTTTGTCAGTTGCTGCAGTAGGCTTGCATCTCTTTGAGCTGCCCTTCCTTCCTACAGGTGAACTGCCATCTAGAAGCGCCCCCCCCCCGCTATGCATAGGACAGGGTGGACACTTGTCCCCGGTATCAGGTTTGCAAGGGGCTTTAGTGCCACCAGCCACCCCACTCCTGAGACTCCTGTCTCCACAGTAGTTGTGATTTTGCTGGTTACAGGCCATTTTGCTGGTTACAGGGCCTGTGTAGATCAAAAATGAGCAAGTCTCTCTAGAATTGAATTTTGGCAGTTGCTTAAGAGCTGTAGGATGAACATGGCAGTGGAAGCTAGCAAGCCCTGGTATGGTTTCTCAAACTGGCAAAATGGCTGTCCTTGGCCTGCAGTTGTGAGAGACCTGGCCCACACCGTGCCCCATCAAGAAGGTCTCACGGTCCCTGTCCATGATGCCCAGGGCTGTCCAGCATTTTGGAAGAACTCCCAGCCAAATCTAACAGCTGCTTCCTAAACTCCAGAGAATTGAGGCAGGATTTGGAGCCCTTGACCATCAGCTCCTCTCAATGCTCCAAGCCCCCAGATATGCTTTCCTTCTGTAATGTATCTGCATAGAAGCCTTGTCCAATGTCTCCGCCTCTTGCTGCTTCCATAGACAAATCTTATAGGCTAAGGAAATCATGGATCCGAAGCTGTTTCCTTCCCCCTCGCCAAGCAGCCTGCATCTGTAGCTGCCTGCACTTCTGTGTCAGTATTTACATGCAGTTGTGCTGCCCCTCAATTTGTATTTTTTAACTTCACATGCTACAATTGGAAGAAATTGGATTAATTTTGTGTTCTGTTGTACAAAAATAAAATCTGTACCCTATTCCTTCTGTTGATTTTTGCAGTTTGTATCTCTGGCATGGGGGTTCATTCTTTTAAAATAAGGGGAGAGGGGTGCTTACTAGATCCCAAAACATTTGTATCATCATCAACAGTGACCTGACGCGCAAGTGCGCACACGCAGCCACTCCAAGTAAGTTGGCCCTCGTCTTCATGGGGCTGGAGGGAGAGAAGTAATTTGGGGTGCACTCATTTTGGAACTCCTTTCTAAAAGTGACACTAAAGGATGCTGCTGGATCTACAGGGAATAGAGATGTATTAGATCTGACACAGAATCATAGAAAAGAGTTGGAAGGGGCCTACAAGTCCATCGAGTCCAACCCCCTGCTCAATGCAGGAATCCAAGTCAAAGCATCCCTGACAGATGGCCGTCCAGCTGCACGTCAACAGGATTATCATTTTATATTTTAAAAAAAGATTTTAATGATGAAATGGCTGTAGTTCTTGACTTTCCTAGCAGAGGCCTGTATCTCCTTAACGAGGCCCACCCAGCATTTGGAGAGCCTGCCTCTGCAGCCTCTTCATCCCAATCACCACGGAAAGCCCCAGGAGGCCTGTGTGGAGGCTACGAGCGCACATGAGGCTGGGGGCAAGGTCAGTGGGGCAGGACAAGGCCTTTGCTGGGAAATGGTAGTGAGTACCGAAGGCGCGTGAGTGAAAGCAGAGTCACGCGTGTGCTGGATGGGAGAATTAAAATCCTGTCTGTGTGTCAGAAGCCCATTTTTCTACACACAGATCTTCCAGATCTCACCCCCCTCTCTGCGCAGCGTTCCAGCGTGTTGGTTTGCAGCTGCCAGCCAGCTTGCCTGGGCGACACCAGCTCAGCTTCCCCCAGTTGCAGATTAATCCATGTAGCAAGGAAACACTCTGTAACTCCACAGGTCTATTTCTCTACCTGTTTATTTACTTTAGCAAGTAATATTCTACAGAGTATACATTCCTAGTTACAGTCCATGTGCAGAGTACAATGCATAGCAAGCATTAGTTCCAGTGGAGTAGGTTGAACTTTACTCCACCTAAGCAAAGACGTTACATTGTTGCAAAGTCCTGCAAACAATAGCCAGATGAGGAAAGGAAAAAGAATACAGAAAGCAGTCCAGCACTTCTCTAAAATGGCTTCCAACAGAATAAACAAGTACGTCACCAGGACATACAAACCATGTGACTAGCTCGTAATGCTCCCAGGCCTAGCTTCCCATGAGAAAGAACATGGGAAAAAAGAAAGACAAAACACAACTTGTTTACCAGCCATTCTGTTCCTTCCATGTGTAAACAATGTATCACAGCTGGTGAATGTGATTCATATCACAACATACCAAGCAGCTCCCCACATGCATGATCAGGTTTTTCGGGGCTTGGTTTCTTCCGTTTCAGATAAAATGCTGTTGATGATATTCTGAGGGGTCCCCATGCTAGTCTGGTACAACAAATGCAAAAGAAGAGTCTTATGGTGCCTTAAAGCATAACATTTTCTTCTGCCACAACAAATCAGATGGTGTTTATGGTGCTGCACGACTCTCTTTGTGTATGTGTATTAAATGATATTGGGCTTTAAATCTATTACGTACCACTGGATGCACCAGCACAGTCTTCCCCAAGCAGGTACCCTCGAGATGGTTTAGACTTCAAATCCCTTCACCCCAAACCAGCATGGTCAATGGCCAGAAATGCTGGGAGTTGCAGTCCAACACATCTGGAGGGCACTAGGTTGGAGAAGGCTTGCATATGTGAAAGGATGTGGCAGGCTGGGCCATGCTGAAAAGAGTTGCAAAGGGCTTCAACAAACTTCCAGTTAACACGGAGGCCCAAACCCCCAAAAGAACAATGGACAACTACAAGCATCTGGTTCAAGAACCAGCTAAAAGTGGGCTGGACAGAACAACTATCAGGTGGATCCACAATTGGCTACAGAATCGGACTCAAAGAGTGCTTATCAATGGTTCCTTCTCAAACTGGGGAGAGGTAACGAGCGGGGTACCACAGGGCTCGGTCCTGGGCCCAGTGCTCTTCAACATTTTTATTAATGACTTGGATGAGGAGGTACAGGGAATGCTTATCAAATTTGCAGATGACACAAAGTTGGGTGGAACAGCTAATACTCTGGAAGACAGAAACAACATTCAAAGCGATCTCGATAGGCTGGAGCGCTGGGCCGAAAACAACAGAATGAAATTTAATAGGGATAAATGCCAAATGCTGCACCTAGGGAAAGGAAACCAAATGCAGAGTTACAGAATGGGGGACACTTGGCTCAACAATACTACAAGTGAGAAGGATCTTGGAATTGTTGTAGATCACAAACTGAATTATGAGCCAGCAATGCGATGTGGCTGCAAGAAGGCAAATGCTATTTTGGGCTAAATTAATAGAAGTATAGCTTCCAAATTGCGGGAAGTGATCATTCCCTTCTACTCACCACTGGTTAGGCCTCATCTTGAGTACTATGTCCATTTCTGGGCACCACACTTTCAGAAGGACGTAGACAAACTGGAGAGGGTTCAGAGGAGGGCAACAAGGATGATAAAGGGACTGGAAACAAAGACCTATGAGGAGAGACTGAAAGAACTGGGCATGTTTAGCCTTCAGAAGAGGAGACAGGGGAGATATGATCGCACTCTTCCAGCACTTAAAGGGTGTCACAAAGAGGAGGGCCAGAATCTCTTCTCTGTCATCCCAGTGTGCAGGACACGGAATAATGGGCTCAAGTTACAGGAACCTAGATTCCACCTAAACATCAGGAAAAATTTCCTGACTGTCAGAGCAATAAGACAATGGAACCAACTACCTAGGGAGGTGGTGGGCTCTCTCAATCTGGAGGCATTCAAGGTGCAGCTGGACAGACATCTGTCAGAGAAGCTTTGACCTGGATTCCTGCATTGAGCAGGGGGTTGGACTCAATGGCCTGGCAGGCCCCTTCCAACTCTACTTTTCTATGATTCTTCTAACCCCTTTAATTCCCTTGTGGACCAAGCTGCAAGTTACGAATTGTGGCCCCTCCCACATCTTGTGGTCACAGGTGTATATGGCAAGCAGGCATACTTCCTGGGGCATTCAGGAGGATGCTGCCTTCTCCAGTCCTGTCTCCTCACCAAGGGACTACTGTACTTGTCCTTTCCAATCTAAAAAGGTTCTATCGGCAGAGTGGCTGGAGAGCACCTCTAGGATTCCTCTTGTACTGCAGTACACAGGCAGTACTCCCTAGAACAGGGCTCTCCAACCTTGGGTCCCCAGATGTTGCTGGACTACAGCTCCCAGAATCCCTTGCCATTAGCCAGGCTGGCTGGGTATGCCGGGAGCTGTAGGCCAGCAATATCTGGGGACCCAAGGTTGGAGAGCCCTGCCCTAGAACAACAAAGTGGCAGGATCTCATGTATGAAGCAACCATGACCACCCTATTACTGGGGCTCTGGCTCCATCAGGCTCCTTGCAATGATAGGATCAAGGCAACCAGCCCCAAGGGGCACAGAGGCAGGCTTGGGCAGGATCCCCAAGGGGAAAGAGGAGCTGTTGCCCAGGTGGACCATAAAGGCCACAAGCCTTGGGGCAAGAACCACCCCTGGAGTGGGGTGAGCATCTGGGGCAACAGTGTCTTCAAGGCAAAGCAGGGATGGGGCCCATTTCAGACATGCCCCACGTCTAGCCTTGAGTCCTTGGCCATTCAGGTTCCTTCCTTCCATTTCTTTGGTTTTAAAATAAACGTTCTTCAGTAGCAAGGCTGGGGAAGGCACTTCCGCTGTCTGAGAAACCAAAGGAGGGGAAATGCCGATAGCAGGAACTTGGGTGAAATCCCAAAGGGGCACAAGGCAAGATTTATTTGGCCCACCACGTTTCCAGACCAGGTGCACCTCTTCAGGAGCGCTTCAGGTGAGAACAATGAGCATATACCATAATATACAATGAACATACAATACTATAAAACAACAGTTGTTCATTGTAATAAAGGAGAAAAAATGGAAAAGGAAAAATTCACATTTTTGATTCCTAAATAAACGTTAAAATTATAAAATCCTTAATATAAACAGAAGTGAAGCAATTTAAAATGTTTAAGAACTAAGTAATACCTAAAGAATAAGATTGCAACACACCAATGTTCTTTAATGTGCTGCATAACCAAATTAATTCACATTTTATTCAATTACTATATTGAACCATTGCTTTATAGTTTTCCATAAATTTCCAAACGGGCAGCCTGTTGCAGCAAAAACAACAAAGAATCTTGAGGCACCTTAAAGATTTATTATGGCAGAAGCTTTTTGAACTACAGTCCACTTACGGGCCCGGTTCACACGACACAACAACCCACCCTGGCAATAAGCCACAGTGGGTTGGTTTGTGAAGCACCAGCGATGAGCCTGACCGAGGATCGGGCTCATCCTGGCACCTGACAGCATCCTGAATAGCCTATTCGCAGCTGTTTTAAGGTAGTTTACCTTGGTTTTTACGGAAGAAACGCAGCGCTGGGGACCCAGAAGTGATGCGCTGGGGACCTGGAAGTCCGCTGAGCACCTCGCCAAGCACCTGTCAGCTGGCGCTCTGCAAGGCGCTCAGCAGATCGTGCAGCGGGGCCACTCGCTGAGCGCCCGGTGATTTTGCCCACCCTAATTATTCACACACACACACACACACACACACACACACACACTATGCACCCTCTACCCATGGCATGTGCCCTCAGACTGCTGTGAACATGTGGACCAGGTGCCAGTCCTTGGAGTACAAGCAGTTTGGGATTCTTTCCATTTCCATCCACCCTGGCTGGGTGAAAACTGCCATGGGGACATTCCTGCTAAGTGCCCAAATGCACAAGCAGCAGCTAGGATGAAGGTGTTTTGGAGAAGTCTCTGTAACAGAACTCGGGAAGATGGGCTGGTCGGTTCCTTTGGAAATGGATGTCTGGAGCAGCAGGTGGCGCTCACGAACAGGTCAGGAATTAGAATGGAGCTGATGATGCAGTGGCCACCTAGCTTGTATATTAGGGCGGAAGTCTGTTAATACAAGTAGTATTTTTCCTCGGGTTGGGGGAGATATTTTATTTTCTGAAATAGAATATTTTTACTGTGATGGAGAAGGCTGGTCTCAAAGGAAATATTCCCAATATTTATCAACACTGTCTGGTGCTAACTGTTTTTTCTTTCAGAGCCTCAAAAATGCAAAATTGGGGTTGCATTTTTTTTTTTTTAATTGCTTGATCTTTCTCAAGTGCGCAAGCGCACTTCTATAGCTGTCTTATATGTGTAGTCTTGCCTGGTCAATTTCCTTGTAAGTTTCAGCTGTCAAATGGAGCAGAAAAGTAGAGTAGCTAACATAAATAGAAACTGAGAAGGTGAGACTGTGTATAGGCTAATTTCTGCACAGTTGCCAGGGGCCAATTGCTGAGTTGTCAGCTGGAAAGCACGGGGCAAAGGGAACAGAGTGGCAAAAGTAGATGCACCATCAGGGGGCCGGCAGCAATATCTCCCACTTAGCAATGTGATCATCTCGATTTTAAGTGTTCAACTGACACTCCCCCGTGCCCTCCACATTTTCAACACTTCCCCTAGTCTCCAGCTACTCCCAAAAGAGTTGATATTAACTCCCCACCTTTTTGGAGTGTATGTGTTTTATTGTATATAGCCATAGGCTATAAATAATTAAAATGTAAAATTTATAAAATAGTGTAATTTAAAAGTATTATAAAACTCAATAAATCTACATAAAACAAACCATTTTACCTTCCTCTAAAAGTTTAAACCCTGAAATCTAAAATATTAACATTCATGATACATTATTGTTTTTAATAAAATAAGAATGTAGATTCCTAACTGCCAATGCAAATTTGGCTACTAAATATGTAATAAATAGGAAATTGTCAGCTAAAAGTCCAATGACTATTTCCTGGGGACAGTACAATAAATAGTGAATTATATCTTCAACCTGGGCACACCCAAAGATACATTTATTTCTGGTCTACAACTGGAATTCTAAGTTATACCGAGATATCAAGATATACCGAGGGCATAAGCTGGAGCCTAAGTTCTGTAAACACCCTACGAAGCTGAGGAAAGGTCAATGCCTCAAAATAATGGGATCTTGCATGGTTGACCTTAAATTGTGGGTACCAGATAGAAAATTGTGCCCCGATGATAGTCGACCTGTCTTGATTTGAATCATGATAGAAAATCCAATTTTTAAGGGCCAGTGAATTGAGGCATAAAAATTTGTCTATGGGAAGGTTATAAACTTTAAGTTTGTCGTGGCACTGCTTTGCCCACCCTCCAAGCCTTAATTGCGCTAGCCAGCAGAGCTTGGTAAGGGAGGAATCCTCCAATCTATTCAATCTTTGCCAGAAGCAGAAAAATGACAGATCAGTTCTGGCTGCAATTGCTGGCAGGCCAAGCTTTGCTCTGAGATGAGCTGCTGGAGCTGCTCGGGCGGGGGGGGGGGGGGAGTTCCAAAATCTGCCTCACGAACTTATTTTGTAAAACTCACATTTAGCTCCCTCTCCCCATATTTCTGCCACATATAACATTTGAGCTAGGATCTTGACAGTAAAAACCTTGAGAGCAGGGTTTATTAATTTGCCCCCTCTAGAATTAGGGAAAAAAACCTTCTAAACAGTCCAATGGATCTAGCACTCAATAATTTAGTGGCACTTAGATGTTGCCTCCAAAGAAGTTTCTCCTCAAAATGCACACCTAAATATTTAAACGAGCGTACTTGCTCTAGGATGTGACCATCAAGAACTCATTTGTGCCTTGGGGCCCTCTTCCCAAATGCCATCATTTCAGTTTTGGTGTAGTTGACAGAGAGCCTTTCCTTTTTACAAAGCTGCTCAAATTTGACTAGCCTCCTTTTAAAGTCAATTTTATTCCAAGACAGCAAAACCAAATCATCGGCATAAAGTAATATTGATATTTCCCGGTTACCAACAGAGGGGGGAGGGGAAGGAAGAAGAAGACATTCCAGGGATTAAATAATTAATATAGAAATTAAACAAAAAGGGTGCCAAAAATACACCCTTGTTTCACCCCTCGATTGATACGCATAGCTTGTGACAGGGCGCCACGCAAACCAGTTCTCACCTGCAGAGAGTTATCTTGGTGGAGTAACTGAATGAGCCAGAGTAATCTGGTATCAATATTTGTCTTGGCCATTTTATACCACAAGCACTCCATATTGATTAGGTCAAAGGCTGATGAAAAATCCACAAAAGCTGTAAAAAGAAACATATTTCTTGTGTTAAGGGCCCCTTAATAGTTTTGCAAATCAAATGATGTAAAGTGAACACTTGGTCAATTGTGCTTCTCCCCTTCCTGAAGCCAGCCTGTTCATCATATATAATAGATTGGCTACGGCCCCATTCAGGCAGTTTGTTTAAAAGATACCATGAATAGAGCTTGGAGGCCACGTCTAGAAGGTGAATGGGTCTATAATTACAAGGATCTGTTGGGTCACCTTTCTTAAAAATGGGCACAACAATGCTAGATTGCCAACCAAAAGGTACATGACCAGTTGAGTTAATATAGGTAAATAAATTTGCAAGAATTGGCACCCACCAGCTGACATCCATGGTAAAAAACCTCTGGGGGAATCATTTCTTCCCCCGGAGCCTTACCAGGTCGTAGCGACGAAATCAAAGTATCTATATCATCAGGGAAAACAGGTGACCAACTGGGGAGCTTGGTGGAATTTTTAATTGAGACTGGATGTGTGACTATTTTATTCCCCAAAATACCACTGAAGTGTGAAACCCAGACTTCAGGAGTAATTGGGGGACCAATCGCATACATTTTACGTGAGAAACCCTCCCAAATTAATTCCCAAAATTTGGGTTCATTTCCCTCAATAAGGGCAAGACCCAAAGATTTCCAGCTATTTACAATGAATGCCCCTTTCCCCCCCTCTGAGCATAGTTTTATGCTCTCTGCACTGGTGTTGTGGGGCAGAGGTGGAATCCTCAGTGCCAGCCCCCTTCGCTCACCTTGCAAGTTTACTCAATTCCTTCTTCTTAAGTTTGCATTCTCTGTCAAACCAAGACCATGAAGCCACCATGGTTTTATCTGAGTCAGATGGGGTCTAAGCAGGAACGGTGCAGGGCTGTTTGGCGCCCTAGGCCAAATTATATTAGGCGCCCCCCCTCGTCCCGTGGGGGGGCCTCCGGAGCAAAGCAGCCCTGCTCTGCAACACCCCCCGCGCGCGTGCGCGACCGCGCGCCCGTCCGCCAACCACCTACCTTCCCACCGCCCCCGCTGCTGGCTGCTGCTGCCGCCGCCTCCTCCTCCGACGCGATGGGACCCCGCGCTTTACGACGGGAGGGAAAGTAGGTAGGTGGTTGGCGGGCGGGCGCGCGCGCGCGGGGGGGGGGTTGCGGCGGCGGCAGCGGCCGGCAAGCGGGCGGGGAGGCGCGGCGGAGGTGGCGGGCAGGGCAGGAGCGCGCCGGAGGCGAGGAAGGGGCGCAGAGTTTGCGCCCTCTTCCGCCACGCGCCCTAGGCAGCCGCCTGGGTCTGCCTAGCGGTAGCGCCGGCCCTGGGTCTAAGTGTACTGATTATATCCTGGTATATCTCATGAATATCCCAGGAACTATCGAGTGCATGTTGTCTCAGCTCACAGAACTTGTCAGAGGCTAACATCTGCCTTAAGTTGGCGTCAATTTGGAGGGACCATTTACGTAAGTTGTTTCTCACCCTGTAGGTGGCCTGGCATTTTTAAGTCGGTCAGGGCTCCAGATTTTATTTCTTGAAATTTAAGAATCAATCGTAGAGGAAGGTGACCACTTTCTGGTCTATCTCCCATTGCCAAGGACTGCACACAGGGGACAATGGAAAGTGACCCTAATATATACCATAATCGACCACACTTGTCTCCTTATCAGTTAGGTATGTATAATATTCATTCGAGGAATCAAGATATGTACCATTAAAACACACAAGCTGAAAATTAGAAATCAAGGGGAGAAGAGCTTGGCCATACTTATTAATGGTTATTGTGGAGAAACGAGCCTTTGGGGGTACACACACACACCTCATGTGTGAACCGGCTGGGGTGGGGTGTGCATAGTTAGCGTGTAGAGAAAAGAGTTTTAGGGTTCATGCATGCATGCATGCAGGAACACAAACACACACACACACACGCCTCCTCATGAGTGAACCAGGTGGGGGCTGGGAGGAAGCAAAAGGTGATGGAACATAGGATGGGGCCTGGCGCCCAGAGGTCTGGAGGAGCCAGGCTGAAAGCGTTCATATGCAGATGTAATTCAAATAGTTCAAGCCATGACTCAGGAGTTTCCTTCCCCCTGCCTGGCCAGTTCCCTCCCCCTGCCTGGCCAGGTGAAGTTCAAATTGATTGGCTGAAGCAAGAAGGTTACAGAAAAGGGGAGGGGGAAGAGCTATTTCCCCACGTGTAGCCTTTGTTCTTGGTCTTAGTCCTTTTGGTAGCGTGCCCGGCATGGCAGCGCGCCAGCAAGGGGCCCGAGCCTTTAGGGGGGGGCCCTCAGGAACCGACCCCAGGCAGCTCCTGGTGAAATTAGCTGGTTTGAAGGCTCTAGAGAAAGGCAAGCCTTGTAAGAGTTTACCCATCTTGGACCTTCGGGTAGGTGTGGTAATTCTCTATCGGGCGGCAAGGCTGTGCTGGATCTAACCCTTTGAAGAAGACACCCTCAGGTAACAGGTGTATGCCTGAGAGATCTTAAAGAATCAGGTTTTCTTATTTTGCAGCTTTACTGTGTACCAAAGTGTCTCTCTATATTGTGTGCTTCTCTTATTTCCCTAATCTTGTTGTAAGATGCTACCAGAAATAAACCTTGTCTTGGTTTTACCCCAAATGGGTTGTGTAGTGCTCTGTGAGTTCAGTATCTAAATCCAGGTTACAGAAATATGAAGGCGAGTCCCTAAACAGAGATCCAAGTAGGATTGCAGACAGCTGAGGCTGGCAGTCTGGTATCTTGAGATCTCAGAGGGTCTTGGTTCCTTTGCCAGTAGGCAAGGGTGGGGTAGTGGCGGGTCAGCCACCCCCCCCCTTCCGGGCCACATGGTGGCAAGTGCTGGGATTCCTTTGGAGTAGGAAAGGGTGGGAGTCTGGCGGGTCAGCCAGCCCCCCCTCTTCCTCCACAGTTATATCTTGAGAGGTTCGGGGAATACTTATTATTTCTCCTAACTCAAAACCTAGGGCCTTTACCAGCGAGGGATAGTCTTTACCCATCTTTGCATTAAAATCTCCACATATTAAAAGGAGGTGATTAGGAGATTCTGCAAGGAGATTATCCAAAAGGTCCTCCAGCATAGACCATACCTCTAGTGAAGAGGCCGATGAACCTGGGGGAAAGTAGACATTAATTCAGATCAGGGGACCTAACCTATGAATTGGAATTTTTTTTTCTTTTTCTTTTTTTTATTACGGTCACAGACCAGCAATACAGTTTATAGGATTCATTCTCTCTGGAGGATAACAACATTATGAATTGGAATAATTAAGGCCTGACAATAATTAGAGGATGACCCCGCTATTTCCACTCTGCCCACCTCTAGAGTGGTGGAGATCAGAATAGCCAGGCCTCCACTACCACGGCCTGAAAAATAAGTTTTCTGGGCAAGTTGTTCCCAGACTCTAAAGCCATGTAAAATTAAAGACTCTTGTAGACAAATTATGTCAAAAGTCTGTACATATTCAATAAAATTGGGATCTACAAGCTTATTCTTCCACCCCGTGATATTCCAGGATAGAAGATTTAACAGTTGACCTGTTTCTTTACCCTGTATTTCCTTGAGTAGATGAAACCTTGGAGGTCAAAACGGTTTTGTGGTTGCTTGGTCTGGGTGTTTATGGAAGGAGAGTGGTTTTTGTCAGTCCGAACAGGCTGCCGATTTCCTCCAGGCATTCAATTGCCTCGATATGGGGACTCCACCTGCTCACACCTGACTTTATTGGGCCTGCAGTGTGGGCTAAGTGTTGACGAGTTTCCCTCTCTGGGGATCCCAGCTCCATGTCTTCTAAGAATCTCATAACAAGCCAAGCAAGAGGTTTGATTGTCCCGTTCTTAGTGTTAGCAGTTATAGGGACTACTTACTGCTGCGGTTACTGACAGTTGCAAAACAGAAATGCAGAAATATATGCAAATTTAATGACTGGGAAGTAAATGGAGGGGAAATTTTCACACCTGCAGTCATTGCTCCATTGGTGCAGGTGCACAAATTTCCCCTGCATTTACAGAACTTTTTAAAAAGTTAATTTTACATGTTGCATTAATATCTCAAAAGTTTTTCCAATAGCCAAAACCAGCTGAACTTAAATATTTTCTTGGGGGGGGGGGGAATCAACAGCATACACTTCCCTTACACTATTTCGGTTTTTTCGGTTTTTTCCCATGAATGCACTGGAAACTGTTACTATACTAATTTTAGTACGCCTGAAGAGGGTGTGTGTGTGTGTGTGTGTGTACGCCTGAAGAGGGTGTGTGTGTGTGTGCGTGTGTGTGTGTGTGTGCGTGCGTGTGTGCATAAATATGTGTTTCCTAGGGATAGTCACCTAAAACATCATCAGGGCAGTTGGAAACAGCTGGCCCTAGGAATGCAGTAGCCTCCTGGGGCATATATGCCGGCCCGCTGTGGGGCTGGAGTCAGACCCTAGTCTGGACACCCTGCAAGGAGATTCTAGAGTTTGGGGAAAGAGGGCTGCCTTGCCCCTTTAAGATCTGGCTGTTAACTGCCCCCCCCCCCCAGTAATCTTCCTTGGCCCCAGCAGAACATCATCAAGGCAGCTGGAAAAACCTGGTCCTAGGAATCCAGGACCCTCCTGCGGCATATACGGTAAGTCCCGCTGTGGGGTGGTGGGGTGGCGGGCTGCCACTGGTGGGCCATCCCCTTCGGGGTGCCACGAGGATCAAGAGCGCACCTCTTTTTTCTCTCTTTTCACTGCTCCCTCTTTGTTTCGGATTTTTATATTTTGTTGCTTTTGTTATTGTGCTGGGTTGGTTGTGTATGAATCATAGAATCATAGAAAAGTAGAGTTGGAAGGGGCCATCGAGTCCAACCCCCTGCTCAATGCAAGAACCCAGGTCAAACCATCCCTGACAGATGGCTGTCCAGCTGCACCTTGAATGCCTCCAGTGGGAGAGCCCCACCACCTCCCTAGGTAGTTGGTTCCATTGGCGTATTGCTCAGGAATGTTCTCCTGGTGTCCAGGTGGAATCTGGCTTCCTGAAGCTTGAGCCCATTATTTTGTGTCCTGCAATCTGGGATGATTGAGAAGAGATCCTGGCCCTCCTCTGTGTGACATCCCTTCAAGTACTGGAAGAGTGCGATCATATCTCCCCTCAGTCTCCTCTTCTGAAGGCTAAACATGCCCAGTTCTTTCAGTCTCTCCTCATAGGGCCTTGTTTCCAGTCCCTTTATCATCCTTGTTGCCCTCCTCTGAACCCTCTCCAGTTTGTCTATGTCCTTGTTAAAGTGAGGTGCCCAGAACTGGACGCAGTACTCAAGATGAGGCCTAACCAGTGCCGAGTAAAGGGGAATTATCACTTCCCGCGATTTGGAAGCTATACTTCTATTAATGCAGCCCAAAATAGCATTTGCCTTCTTTGCAGCCACATCGCATTGCTGGCTCATATTCAGTTTGTGATCTACAACAATTCCAAGATCTTTCTGACTTGTAGTATTGTTGAGCCAAGTGTCCCCCATTCTGTAACTCTGCATTTGGTTTCCTTTCCCTAGGTGCAGCACTATTCCAGCTGCCATCCGTGTTTTTCAAGTTAAGATAGTATCCCAGATTCTTTTTGGAACTCCTATTTGGTTTCCTTGTCTTAAAGACTCTCTCGAAAGCATTCAATCTTACTTCTTTAGATCTATATTTGGCATGCTCAAGTGTGTAGCTGGTGCTGCCCTTTATCTTGAAGCTGATCTTGATTCTCTTAATTGTGTGGCTTGGATACATTCTACTCACTTCTGGCTTCATTGCCAGCTTTTGGTTAAGCCAAATTCTTTTGTTTCCCAGGTGATGTTAGATGCCTATGTGTCTGCTTGGAATAAAGCAGTGAGGCAAAAGGTTGCCTCAATTGGGCTGTCTCCTGACTGACTGAGATCAATTTTCAAGAGCTCCATGCAGCGGCCCAGGGCCCATGTTCCCCTCTGTCACTGGGTTTGTCAGGCCTTTATCCTAAAAATGGGATGCTCTATTTAGAGTGGTTATCTATCCCTAAATACAGGAGAGCATTCTCCTTAGCCCGATTTAATGTTCTGCCCTCCAAACTTTTGGATGGCAGATACAGTAAAATCCCAGTGAAAAATAGATGCTGCCCCTGCAACAACGAGAAAGTGGAATCTGTTGTGCATGTTCTATTTAATTGCAGTTTCTATCGAGGGGCTAGAGAGACTCTAATACATCCAATCACACAAACTTTCCCTGGATGATCTCTAGAGTCTCTTTTGACCATTTTGCTTGATGGCTCAAATAGTTTAATCACTAAGGAAGTTGCAAAATTCTTGAATGTTGCTATTTTGACTAGGCCTTCTATGCTTGCTTGATTCGGTTTTATTGTATGTTTTTATTCTGAGTGTACAACTGAGAGCTGGTATATCTTGTTTGTATTGTATATATATATTGGTGTGGTCGGTAGACCGTAAATAAACATTATTATTATTATGTCCACCGCATTCCCACAGTCCACAAGGGAGGTTACTCGATCAAAAAATGAGATCAGATTAGTCTGGCAGGATTTGTTCTTGACAAATCCATGCTGGCTTCTAGTAATCACGGCATTGTTTTCAAGGTGCTTGCAGACTGCCTTCTTTATCATCTGCTCCAAAATTTTCCCAGGGATTGATGTCAGACTGACTGGTCTATAGTTCCCAGGTTCCTCCTTCTTGCCCTTTTTGAAGATGGGAACAACATTTGCCCTCCTCCAGTCATCTGGCACTTCACCTGTCCTCTATGATTTCTCAAAGATAATAGACAGTGGTTCTGAGAGTTCTTCTGCCAGTTCCTTTATTACTCTAGGATGCAGTTTGTCAGGCCCTGGAGATTTAAACTCGTTCAAAGTAATCAGGTGCTCCTTGACCATTTGCCTATCAATCTCAAGCTGCAATCCTGCCCCTTCAGTCTGCACTTCAGGTTTGCCAGGGGGGTCATAGACTCTCTTTTGGGAGAAGACCGAGCCAAGTAGGAATTGAACACTTCTGCCTTTTCTTTGTCTTCTGTTATCAATTTGCCATCCTCATTGCATAGTTGAACCACCATTTCTTTCCTCTGGTCTTTTACTGTGCATGTATCTGAAGAAAGCTTTCTTGTTGTTTTTAGCTTCCACGGAAAGTCGGAAGGAAGCCTTGCTCTCACTGCGTGAGGAATAGAGGAATCGAGCGGTGGGGGTGCTCACTGAGCACAAGGTGAGCACCCCAACAGGTACGCGGACACTTATAGGACTGGGGAAATTCGAAATTCTCCAGGTGGCTGGGGAAATTCGAATGCCTAAAGAAAGGATTAGTGCAGCGGCTTAGTATAATGGCCAACAGGGAGAGTCCAAAAAAAGTTCCCTGTAAAAGATCTCCTGTTTTGGGGGAGAGGGCGGCAAGGGAACCACAAGACCCACGTGTCTGACATTTGGGATTTGGGGGGCATAAGCAGCTCGAGGACATCTGCAATCTCACCAGGTTTCATGTTTCTATCTTTTAAAATGAAGAAGTGAAAGACGTTCCCCCCCCCCCATACAAGTCTATGGAAAAAACTAGATGGAATTGATTCCGGTACGCATAATCGTAATTGGATTGGGATAGATACAGATCGGACGGAATCGTAATCGGGCCCAACCCCAATTACACAGAGAATCAGATCGGAGGGGCCGTGCACAGCCCTAGTTTTTATTATTTTATTCTGCAGAATAAAGAGACAAGAGGAGCTAAGGCTACAAAGCCATGTCTCACAGAAAAGTGGGGGCTAGACCGGCAGTCAGGTTAGCAGCAACAGGGACACCCCTTCTTTTAATAAACCCTAATCACAGCGTGGAGCTACGAATCTCTTATGGGGCATGCGCACTATACAATCTAGAATGTTTTAAAACTTGCAGAGAATGGAAAAATACAAATGAGCAAAGAGCTTCAGTGTTTGACACACTCATTCACCCGCTTCCCCCTCCTTACATCGAATGTAAACACTCCCCCGACTCCCAACTGCCCTGCCATTAACCATTTCTTGCCCAGAATTTTCACAACACCTATATTTGCTGCGTCGCAGCAGGGCTGGCTGCAGCTCGCCACCTTCCCAATGCCAGTCCTTGCAGATTCCCAGGCTAGTTTTACAGCAGCAGCCACAAGCAACAGCAGCTGCAGCAGGCACTGCCTTGGCACCACGTGGTCTCTGCCTGCTTTCTTTCTGGGGATCCCTGCAGGACCGTCTGATGTGTTCTTGGCCTCTCAGGAAATCACATACACTTTCAGGAAACAGACTAAAATCTGTTTTGGGCATTTGTTTTAGTAAAACTACTTATATACCACCTGATATAATAAGAACTCTAAGCAGTTTACATTAAAAAATATTTAAAAATTCAATGTAAAAACAATAAGAAATACATTAAAACATTTCAAAAACAGTAAAACAGCAGTGCAATGATAAGTCAGGGAGACCCCGAGTAAGCCGGTAAACAGGTGCAGCTTCAAGAGGCCTCTGAAGCTCACCACAGTTTCCACTGCTGGAACCACGCATGGGAGAGCATTCCACAGAGTGGGGGCCACTATTGAGAAGGCCCATTTACATGCCTTTATGTGACAACACACTGATGGTTGTGGAACAACCAACAAGGCCTCCTTGGAAGATCTCGGGGATCAATTTAGTGCATATAGGGAAAGGCGGTTTGCTAGTCCTGGTCCTGGTCCTGAGTTGATTAGGACTTTGAATGTCAACAACAAAACCTTGAACATGGCTTGGTAGCTAATAGGCAGCCAGTGCAGTCCTTCTAACACAGGTGTAACATCTGTATAGCTTGGTGCTCACTGCTGCATTCTGCACTAGCTGCAGCTTCCGAACCAGGAGCAAGGGCAGCTCCACAAAGGGCACATTGCAGTAATCTAGTTGTGAGGTTACCAGTCTATGGATCACTGTGGGTAGGCTATCCCTATCCAGGAACGTGTGTAGTTGCTTGCTGTACCAACCAAAGTTGGTAATGGGCGCTCTGGGCCACTGAGGTCACCTGGGCCTCCAGTGACAAAGCTGGATCCAGGAGCAACCCCAAACTTCATACCTGTTCCTTCTGCGGGAGTGCAACCCCATCCAGAACAGGCAAACGGCCCAATACCCAGACCTGTGAACTGCCCACCCAGGTCTCTGCCTTATCAGGATTCAGCTTCAGTTTATTAGCCCTGATCCAGCCATAACTGCATCCAGGCACCAGTTCAGAACGTGCGCGGCAAGTCCCAATTCAGATGTCGCAGAGAGATAGAGCTGGAGGTCATCCGCATAGAGGTGACACCTTTCCCCAAATCCCCTGATGATCACTCCCAACGGCTTCCTATAGATATTCAATAACATTGGGGACAAAATCATACCCTGTGGCACCCCACAGTTCAATTGCCAGGGGGCCAAGGCAGAATCACCCGGTGTGTTATTCTCTGGAACCTACCCTGCAAGTAAGAGCTGAGCCATCATAAAACGGTGCCCCCAACTCCCAAAGGCAGTCCGAGGGGAAACTGTGGTCAATGGTATCAAAAGCCGCTGAGAGATCAAGAAGAAGTAACATAATCACACTCCCCCTGTCCCTCTCCCGAAGAAGGTCATCCATCAGGCAACCAAGGCTGATTCTGTTCCCAAACTAGAATGGACAGGCCTGTGGCTCACGCTGGCTCAGCTTGTCTGAGCGTGGAAAGCTAAGCAGGGTCAGGCCTGGCTATTATTTGGATGGGAGACCCCTCTTCTAGTTTCCTGCATTGAGCAGGGGGTTGGACTCGATGGCCTTGTAGGCCCCTTCCAACTCTATCAGATCTATGAAATCTATGGATCCAGATTATCAGTTTCATTCAAGAGCACCTGCAGCTGGATGCCACCACTCTCTTAAGCACTTTACACAGGAAGGGGCTATTTGTATCTGGATGAACTCTGGGTCCACACAGAGGGTTTTTTCAGGAGTGGTTGCAATACTGCCTTCTTCAGTGCATCACCCTGATCCATCAGGTCAGTCCCCCATGGCAAGCTCCATGGGCAGCTGGTTGGCCACTGTGTGAGCAGAATGCTGGAGTAGATGGACCCCTGGTCTGATCCAGGACGGCTTTTCCTATATTCTTAAGGGCAAGGGTCAAGAGAGCATGTGGTAGGTTGTACAGATGCAAGTATCTTGTCCACATCCTCAGGCTCCAAAAGCTGAAATCAATCCCACAAAACTGATGCACTGATGATGATAAGATGATGCACTGGATACCTCAGCAGATTCTGCATCAGTAGCAGTGTTCAAGTCAGCATGAAGCTGGGCATTTTTTATCCTAGATGACAACACCAAACCACTCAGTAACGTTCAGCTGGACAGACAGCCATTCAAGGGAGCAATGGAGGCAGCAAAGGCCTCCTTTGCCACCTTTGCCACCATGCAGTGGGCATGGTTATATGCTCGATTGCCTTCCTGGCGAGGCTTACGCCACTTATGCTCCAAGTGTGAGGTCCTGTTACATTGCATGGAGCTCCCCAGAAAACCATGGAGCCTTCTGAGCTCCATAGTGCCAAAAAGGGCACTCACGCCCATTTCTTTTTTTCCTTTCCACTGTGACCTTTGGTCAAACAGGGCTTTCAAGGGTTGTTCCCCGCCCAAAAAAAAAAAACCCTGCAAAAGCTATTCAGTGGAGGCAAGTGTGGGATGAGCGAGCACATTGGAAGTGGTGACACCCTCCCTTTGCCAGTGTGGCCTAGTGGTTAGATTGTTGGACTGGGACTGAGGAGACCCGAGTTCTAGTCCCCACTCGGCCATGAAGCTCACTGGGTGACTTTGGGCCAGTCACTGACTCTCGGCCTAGCCTACCTCACAGGGTTGTTGTGAGGATAAAATGGAGAGGAGGAGGAGGATTATGTAAGCTGCCTTGGGTTCCTTGCAGGAAAAAAGGCGGGATAGACATGTAATAAATAAATGATAAATAAAATTTGGGGAGGGGGAAATAAAATAAGGCCAAATATGATCTCTCTGTAGGATCTCAGGGCCAGATGCATGGGAGAGGATGCCCACCGTTGGCTTCATGTGCTGTGTGTGACTTGCCCAGAGGCACCCGGCAGCAGCTGCAGCTGGAGTGCTGAACTAGGCGGAGCTTCGGTTTGGCTCTGATCCAGCCAGCTCCTCTAATGGTCTCACTACTTTTGGAACAGATGGTCTAAAACCAAACCAAGCCACAGGCCCTGATCCAGAGAGCTTCACACACATCTGCTGCGGAGAAGCTTGCCTGCTGAGCCGATGCTCAGCCCCACCTGCTCTGCCCTCCTGGGGGAGGGGGAAGGAGGTTTATGTGGGTGCCTGCCTGGAACACCCCACGCCCGGCCCATGTTGCACAGCCTTGGCTGCACGCATTGGCTGTTATTCGTTCATGAAGAGTGAATGTGTGCACAATCTTAGGATGCGTGGCGCAGTGCTTGAGGAGCCTGACCAGAGCAGGGAGAACAAGCGGCAAGGCACTGACACAGTGGAGAGAGGGAGAGGCCCTCAAGCTGAGATCTTTGTTTTGCTCCCAGGCAGGATTTGTTCAGCTTGAAAGCAGAATTTTCAAGCAGCTCCTCCCCGTTGTTTTCTAGCAGGAGTGGCTGCGGCTTTCAGAATACAGAATCTGCTATTCCCAGGCTAGCCTCGGGTGCATAAAGAAGAAGGGGGCGACACAGCCTGCTCGACAGAGATCTCTGTGCAAGAGGCGGCAGCACTGGACAAAGGAGCAGCAGCGGTAGCAGCTTCAGCGGGAAATGGCAGGGGGTCACATCTGCAGTGTTCTGGTGACAGGATCCAACCGAGGCATAGGGCTCGAGCTTGTGAAGCGTTTCCTTGGGAAACCAAACCCCCCGAAAGTGGTGTTCGCAACCTGCCGTGACCCAGAAGGGGCCAGAGCACAGGTGAGCTGTGATACTTCAACTGAATTTTAAGGAAGAAAGTCTCTCTGCAAAATATCACTGGAACAAAAGCTTTCCCGTGGTGGTTCCAGATGAAGGGGGGCCTCCTAGCGCTAGCAACCAAAGACATTCAGTCGTTTTCTCCTTAAAGGGTTTTCGTCAGTAAGAAAAAAGTCAGAAGACACGATGGGAAAACATGGGAGGGTTACGCGATGGCTAGAAGCCTCGTCTGGAAAGCGAAGGGAAATGCCAGGCACCGGCTTTGCCAGAGGCGTGTTGCTCACTCCCCTGAGAGCGACCCGCCATCGGCGCAGGCAGGGTGTGAACTTCCAGGGCCCTGCACCTTGTGAGCATGGCGTGTGGGGAGAGCACTCCCCATTCTGCCTCTTTCCGGCAACTGTCTTTGTGGATGGAACTTGCTCTTCTCTATGGCTCATGTTACTCTGGCTTCTAAAGATGTAAGTTTAATGCAAAAGTCTTTTTCAGAATCTGTGCTAAAAGAATATTAATTATTACAAAAATCAAACTGCTTATTTCAAGCACAGAATGTGAAATGCATCATGTTTCCAAAACCTTATTTAACCATTCCGGTTGCACTATTTGTTTGTAGCGTTACACGACCTGCACTTTCTGTCCAAAAGCAGCACTTACTCTGTGTTTGGCTCCCTTTTCAAACACTGGAGATTTGGTTTATTTGCAAACAAACAACTTCAGCCTAGGCCAGGAGTCTCAGGCAGGCCTGTGGGCCAAATCCAGCCTGCCGCAGGGGATGCCTGGCCCTGCAGAACTCCCCAGGTGGCCGCGCCCCTTCCACCGGCCCCACCCTCTTTCCCAATTGTTGACCTTTCAGTGGTTGCCCGGCCACCCGTGTTCTAACAAGTTGAGTTGCCTCTCCTAAGGCTGAGTTCCTGGCAGTAAGAGCTTGAAACTAAATATGCTGGTATTGTATTGTCAGCCCCACCCCTTTTGCCTTCAGCCCCACTCGAGCTTTTCCAGAACTGAATTCTGTCCTCCTGCTGAAAGAGGTTGAGCCCTTGGCAGAGGTGGAGCTGTCACCAGCTGTCAAATTGGAGATTACTTTTCATAATCTCCAAAAGGGGGGGGAGGAGGTTAAAAGGGACAAAAAAGCTGTGGTGAGCACAAAAGGGCTTGCGTTTGCAGTGGGGGGCATGGAGCCTGTGCCAGCCCCCCCAAAGTGCTGCTTGGGCATTAGTGAGGTGGCTGGCACTGGCCGTGGCAAGAGTGGCAAGAGATTTTTGCTGCTCTTGCCAAGCGGCTCGCTGACCGATTCCTGGTACCCACGATGGGGTCAGTTGCCTGCATTTGGACAAGACGACAATACATCAACCCCTATGACAAGCTATGGGTTCCCAGGGTAGCTTATTGCCCTCAAACAAGCCACCCTGCAAGAAACGGTCCAGGCTCACATGACACGACAAGCCACTGTGGCTTGTCACCCTCAATAGGTTGTCATGTCCTATTGCAAACCCAGTCATTGTCTTCCACTCGTAACCCTCTCGTGTTTCCACACTGCTTCTTCTATCTTCTCCCCGCCACAAAAAAGTCATTAAGGTAGGCTGACCTACCTCACAGGGTTGTTGTGAGGACAAAATGGAGAGGAGGAGGAGGAGGAGGAGGAGGAAGAGGATTATGTAAGCTGCCTTGGGTTCCTTGCAGGAACAAAGGCAGGATATAAATATAATAAATAAATAAATAAATAAAGGTGGAATGGCTGCACAAGGCCTTCAGAGAGGGAGTGCTGGGAGCTCCCTCCATCTGGAAGCACCCTTTGGTTCAATCCACAGTACTGAGCAGCTGTGAGGGAGGCTGGTGCAAAGCAGAGTGGCCAGGAGGCATCGGCCTCCCATCTGCAAAATGGGGATAACAACACTGATCTCCCTCACAGAGGTGTCGCAAGGATTACAATATAATGAATGGGAAGCACTTTTGACACTTTTTAAAGCATTATAACATATTATTTTTCTTGCAGGAGTTGAGGATTCTGGCATCCAAACATCCCAATTTGGCAATTCTGCAGCTGGGTATGCATGGCCTCTTTGTTCTGCCTCCTCTGCTTGTTTTCAGCCTTGGCACCTCCTCCCCTTCATGTTTTGCAACTCCTCAGGACAGCAGCTGCGCTGAGACAATCCTCCAAACCACAATTTGGAGATTCTGGAACAAGCCCTGTGCTCACATGCTTCCTCTTCCTCTTCCTCTCCCACTCCCCCCCCCCCCCCCCGCCACCGTGCCCTCATACACCTGGCTGAGTAAATTACTTCCTGGTTGGATCAAACTGGAAGTAATTCATTAAGCCAGATGTGCCCCCCCCCCCCCGCGGTGGAGGGAGATGGGGCTGAGCACGAGGCTCCCTCCCAACCCTCCTTCCGAATGTGGCCAGTATTTCTTATACCATCCATGAAATTACAGCTAAATGTGTAGAGCTCCCCCCAACACAGCTTGTGTCTTGGATCAGGCAGAAATTTTAGCGGCCGTCTCCTGACCATGATGCAGTTCAGACTACAGTGCATGCATTTTCACATTAGAAAAGAAATGAGATCATTCCATCCGTGGCTTCTACAAAACAGGATTGGAGGGAGGGTAGATTGGAAGGTGTGCTGTGAGCCAAGAAGGCAATAGGGTGCTGAAAAGGATGTACCTGGTATTTGAAGCATGCCATTTGATGCTAATACTGTAGGCTGGAACTGACATGTTGCTTGTCCCACACCCAACGGGTGGGGTCCAACTGCCATGTCATCAGTGGAATTGTAGAACTCCTCTGGAAGTCGGGGGCCTCCAAGGGGGAAGCAGCAGATATTAAAGCCCTCTGGCTGCTTCTGAGACCGTCCCAAATCCTGGTCAGCCCCCAGGGCATTTAAAAAAAAATTAAAGCATTTGTTTCATCGGAAGAACACCAGCCCAGCATTTCAAACATAATACTTGCTCCTTCTTTCCTCCACACACTGTTTTACATCTGGCTGTGCAAAGTTAAACTTAGTGAGATGTTTCATCTATATTTATTTTCGGGAGAAATGAGAAAATGAAATAAAAATAAGTCATAAGTAAAAGTTTGGGGTGAGGGAGGAAGGCAAGACTGAGTGGGTTAGGGCACTGGAGAAGGATCTATTTTGTCCAAAACACTCAAGGAAGGCAGGGAGCGCAGCGTTTCCTTGCCAGGGTCTTTCTTAGCTTTTCTGTTTAAAAGGTTCCCTGACTGTATCCAGCTATGGGAGCCTCTAACCAAGGGGGAGTCGCTCTTTTCCAGCTTCCAAGCATACCTTCGGAGCAGGGCCGGATTAAGAGCATTATGGGCCTGGTGCTGATGAGGACGTGCGGCTGAAGAGGGCGCAGAAACGCTGCGCTCCTCTTCGCAGCCGCTGCGCCACCCCCGCCAGGCCTCTGCCTCCGCTGCGCCGCCCCCGCCAGGCCTCCGCCTCCCCACCCGCCCGCCCGCCGCCGCCGCCGCCGCACCCTCCCGTCCCGCTCGCCGCTGCGCCTCCCCCCGCCCTCCCGCTTGCTGCCGCTGTACCTCCCGCCGCCGCCGCCATCACCACCACCCCCGACCCCCCCCGCCACCTACCTTCTCCGCGTCGTGTCGCTTCCGGAGCCCCGCCCGCGTTGTTTTGGCGGGAGGAACCAGGCAACAGGGCTTAAACAGCCCTGTTGCCATGGTTTCCCCGGCAAAAAACAGCACGGGGGTCCCGTCGCGTCACTTCCTCCTCCTCCTCGGCAGCGGCGGTGGCGGCGGCGGCGGCAGCAGCAGCAGCAGCCGCCAGGGCGGGGGGAAGGTAGGTTGGTGGTGGCGGCGCAGGGGTTGTTTTTTTTTTGCAGAGCAGGGCTGCTTTGGAGAGGGGGGGCGCTAAATATTATTTCGCCTGGGGCGCCAAACTGCCCTGCACCGGTCCTGATTGTGGGCCTATTTTGGGGTAGGGGCCTGGAGCTGCAGCTCCAATAGCCCCTATCTTAATCCGGCCCTGCTTCGGAGCAATGAGGGAGTGCCGCCCCTTTGCCGGGCAAATGCCCCCAGACAGCACCGGCAAAAGAAAGCTGGCATTCTGTCCTAGCTGCGAATGTGGCCCTGGGCCTCCACTGTTTGCATGCACCCCACCGGCTGGCTCTCCACGTGGACACCCGGGAGGTACGGCAGGCTTCTGGGAACAAGGGGAGCTGCCGCCGCCGCCGCCGCCACGGATAAAGTGTCTCAGCCTCAGTGACAAGCATCGAAAAGAAGTTAGGCAGACAGGCGAGTGACGCAACAGGGGCAAGGAGGCCGGGGCAGTCACGCTTTCCCCGCTCCTGACAGTAAATGACCTAACTTTCCACGAACACAAACACAACAGAGAAAAATAGCTATGAAAACAGAACGCCAGCATGGGTGTGGGTGGGGGCTACCCAGGGTATTGCACGGAGCGTCACATTTATAAACGCCTGCCTGCTGAACAAGTCGCGGTGGCATATGCAGTGCAATGAGCTCCTGCTCCTCAACGAGCTTTTTCTTTTTTGAAACAGCATGCCTATCCAGCCTCTACACTTTGGATGTTGCTGATGATGTAATGATGTTCTTATGATAGCCTCTACTCAAAGGAAAATCTTTACTTGCAAAGCCTCTAGACTGAACTCCCTTAAATCTAAGCAATTGTGTCTGAGTCGAAGGAATTGCCCAAAGGGTAAATTGCATCTAATATGATGTGGATGTGAAATACCTGCTGCGATAAGTATTTCTGTCTGTTGGTTTCCTGTACAGTGTGGTATTGAAATGTTCTCTTTCTTTAATCACTAAGGGTGCAATGCTGTGCATGTTTTGAAGAAAAAAGGCCTATAACTCCCAGCAGGCCCCGGCCCCGGCCATGCGTGACATGCAAACCAGGTTATTGAATGTCCCCACACTTATGCCAATTCAGCTGTCAGTCCAGTTGACTTCGGTATGTGGAATTGTGGGGAGTACCATCTTATCCTTCACCTCAGGCACCAAAATATCTTGGGCGGCCCTGACTAGTTACTTTGCATCATCCCTTAAACACTCAGTTGTACTAACAATTAAGACGGTAAAAGGTAGATTCTGAGGAACAGGACACCGGAAGAGAGCAAGTGCGTCTGTTTGTCAGGAATGCCGGTGATCTGGGAGATGATATTCATTCCGCTCTGGATGGGGTTGCACCAATTACCAGGAGCGTCTTGTATCAGCTCTGGTTGATTCGCCAACGGTGACCTTTCTTAGAGAAATCAGACCTCTCGTCAGTGCTAGCCATACTTAAGCTACCTCCAGGTGGGACTACTGCAATGCTCTCTGTGTATGGCTGCCTTTACAAATAGTTCAGAAATTTCAGTTGGTCCAAAATACAGTTGCAAGACTTTAATTTGGCAGCCAATGATTGGTGCACGTTATGCTGGTCTTGACTGAGCCCGTGGCTATACTATTTGTTTTCGAGCTCAATTTAAAATGCTGGTCTTGGCTTTTAAAGCCCTAAATCATTTTGGGCCTAGTTCCTCCAGGACCATCTGCCCTAAGGCTTGAAGATCTGCCTTAGAGGCCCACTTCTGAGTGCCATCATCACAAAATCACAAGGAGAGACTAGGCCTTCTTGATGGTGGAGCCAATTTTCTTCTCTGTTATCCACCATCATTCCATGCTTTACAACTGCTTCTACATTCCTGAGATATTAGAGCAAAAAACCCACAGAACTGTTTGCCAAACTTCCCCCACATTTCCCAACACCGATGAACATGTCAACAGTCCTTAAGTTAACATTGAACGCATTGAATGGCTGGCATGAATTAGATGTGTAGAAACATGCCAAGTTGTACTCAGAAGAAAGTCCATTTCTGTCTTCTTTGTAGAAGCCACCGATGAAGAGAGCATCGCGGCAGCTGCCAAGCAAGCAGAGGCTCGCCTAGGAGGCTCCGGGCTGAACCTGCTGATCAACAATGCTGGTGTCATGCCGCCATGTACTTTGCAGTCAGCGACTGCTAAAGACATGTTGGAAGTCTACAACAACAACCTTGTTGGTCCAATGTTAGCAACCAAGGTCAGTTTCTCTGCACAACAAGAAGAGCAATCCCTCCATTTATTTATTTATTATATTTATACCCCGCCTTTTTTCCTGAAAGGAACCCAAGGCGGCTTACATAATCCTCCTCCTCTCCATTTTATCCTCACAACAACCCTGTGAGATAGGTTAGGCTGAGAGTCAGTGACTGGCCCAAAGTCACCCAGCGAGTTTTAGGTTGCTGAATGCCATGGTGCTTTGGGAATTGCCCAGAGCAAGCTACTGGCAGGTTCAGGCAACTTTACCAGGATGTGACATACAGTACCATCTTTCTCCACCCTCTCCACAGAGACACTCTGATGATTTTCTTTTTTTGGCCCGCTTCAGCTGGTTTATGGCCAATGGCTGGGAATGATGGGAGTTGTAGTCTAATGCACCTGGAGGGCACCAGTTGGGGAAGGCCAGAGTATATCATGATACTAACTCAGCCTTTCTGTGTGGATGCCATTTTAGGGCTCTTGATATCTTTAGAGAAAAATGAGTAAGGTTTAAAAGCAAAAGTTGCGGATGTTCCTCCAATGAGCAGTGTCTGCTCCCTCCAGGCCATATCACCAGCTGCCTCCCCGCTCCTCACCCAGCTCTACCTCTCAGCAGCACCTTTGATTTCTCTTCCCCCAGCGAAATAAAGGGGCCAGGACAGTGCTTGAATTACAGGGGGCAGAGGCGACCTGGCCCCCTTACCTTTTCTGCTGGCCCCCTTAGACTGCAATCCTATATCCACTTACCTGAGAGTAGGCCCCACTGAACTCAATGGGACTTACTTCTGAGTAGACATTTATAGGACAGCACCATTAGTGATTGTTTTTAGAAGGGTAGTTGAGGGACATAACATGGCTACAATGATTAATAATAAATAATTATTAAAACTGATTGTAGCCTACTTTTGGGGGCAAAGACTTGGACAGCTTCCAGATGGAGGGTTCCTATCACCAACCATCAAAAGGCATTGTGCAGCTCTTCCGTCTTTTCCTCTGAGCAGATTTTTTTTTCTAGTAGGAAAAAAGACAGAAGTGGTAGTAAAACTTGGGAAGGTTACAAATTGAGGATGAATACATCTGGGGCCCCTGAAGCACTCCCGGTTTCCTCTAATTCTTGGCCAATGAGCTGTTAATGGTCACATTCAAATCATAGCTGAGGAGAGAAAGCTCTGCAGGATCAGCTCAGCCCAGCTCTGTGAGGGTATCTACCTCACCACTACTTCCAAACAGAACAGCACCTTTCCCTTAAAAAAAAGCCAGCAAAGATGTTGCGGAGCAGAAAGGGAGATGCACAAGAAAGACTAGCAGTGAAGAAATGGCTGCTCTTTTTTACTTTGCCATCTATGATCTTTTAATGGCAGAATCCTGTACAGGCCACCTGCAGACCTCACTGTATGAGCAGCCGAGTAGGTCTGTAGCACTGGGCAGGCTTGGTAGTGCTCCGGTGCTTTTCACCCCTCTGCAGGCATTCTTGCCCTCACTGAAGAAGGCTGCCCATGCATCCCAACAGAAAGGCATGAGCTGTGGGAAAGCTGCTATCGTCAACATGTCCACCATCCTGGGATCCATTGAGAAGACTCCGGAACAATATTTCTTCATACCAGTTGTTTCCTATCGCTGCAGCAAGGTCAGGCATAGATCCAATCTCACACTTCTGTTCAGTACCTTTGTTGATCAAGCGGTGCATATGCTCAACATACATTGGTCCGAACACAGTGGTCCTGCAAACTGAATGAATTATGCTTTCTGTTGGAGTTGTGCCCATCTGCCTCCTACCTTCCCAAGCTGGGTAACACCGGTTTGGCTATATTTACATCACTTACATCATTCTGGCATCTGTTTCAGAGCATTTCCACACCAGTGGCAGTTGCCTCCAGGAAACAACACTGCTGTTGTAGGAAGTCTCTGCACCAGGTACCAAAGTGATGGGACAGCTGGCACTACATTTAAGGTCACGGCATAAGCTTTTCATCAGTTCCAAGTCACCTTAATAATGCAGGTTTTGGCATTTAGTCCCAAGATTCATCCCTAAGCAGCAAGACTAGCTTTCCCAGCCTGTTTCAGAACCTGGAGGGTTGAGCTGCAGTTGTTGGCCATGCAGTGTTGGCTAAGGGCAGTAGGAGGACATTGGGTCCAGTTCCGGTGTAAGTCAGTGGTCAGTCCTATGGCCCTAATTTATATCCAGTCAGTGGTCCAAATAGGTAACGTGACCTGTCCCTTCCTGCCAAATGATTCCAAGCCCCCCTCAGTGCCTGTGTCATTTGGTCCATTTCCAGGCTGCCTTGAACATGCTCACCAAGTGCCAATCGATGGACTACAAAGACGATGGGATCCTATGCACCGCACTTCATCCTGGCTGGGTGAAAACAGAGCTGGGAAGTGAGCAGGTGGGTGGACTAATGGTTCCTCTACAAGATATTAGGAAGGCAGATCCTCAGGCCCTGCCATGCAAGAGACCTGAGAGCGATCCTTGGCTTCATTGCTCACAGGAACTTACCCAGAGTTCACTCCTCCTCTTCTCCTTTTCCTGATAGTGCTAGCGCTCCCGCACATCACCAGAAAGAATGTGGTTCAGAGAAGGAAGGATGAGCTGGTATTCCCAAAGGCATTAAGGCAATGTGCTTTCTCTACATAGTACATCATAAGCAGAAGTACTAGGCGTTTATTTGGACATTAAACTTTGCACTGCAACAATGAAAACTCCATCATTCTGCATATCCCACTCACCAGATCTCACACTGGGAAATTCAAGGCATAGCAGCAGCAGCAGCTGCTACTGCTCTTGGGATTGTATAAGCTTGAGTCTTCTTCAGCATGAGTCATACCGTCGACACTGTCATCAATAATCCAGGAATGGTGTGCATTTTCTATGCGTGCCTGCCATTATCTGACACCTAGGTCAGGGTTTCACTCCTCCAGTCACCTTCACCTTCTCCCCCACCCCTTTCCTTCTGGTGCCACTTTACTCCTCAGCCTCATTGTTTATGGGGTTTTGAACAGGCCTTGAGAGGTCTTCATCCATATGCCATCCCCTTGTTATTTCGTTATGAATCAACACCACACATGCACAAGCTTCACCAGACCAGAGGCACCTTCCCTCTGAAAGGCTGATAAACATGCAGAGCAAGGGAATCTTGTATCCAACTGCAAAACTTGAACTATTTCAGTTCATGGGTGCAGTAACACAACCACTGCAGCTCTTTCCAGAATACAAAGCCATCGTCAGGATAAATTCACTGGGCAAAACTTGGCCTGAAGGCAAACAATGCAATAACTTTGCAGAAGTTAAGCAAGGAATAGCCAGTTCAGCTGGCCAAATCTCTTTCCCATTATTTTAATGCATTGCCATGTCTTTACCAACTGGAATTCCTCCCTCCCCTATAGATTTTCCAGCGCTGCTGAGTGCTAATGTGCGCAAAATCACTCTCTAACAATTATCTGGATGTTGCAGGCTGACCTGACGGTTGAGGAGAGTGTGAGTGGCATTATGAATGTGCTTTGTAACCTCTCTGAAAAACATCATGGGATCCTGGTGACTTGGGAAGGAAATACTTTGCCATGGTGAGAGCACAGTGATGGAAGAAGGGCCAAGGGGTGCAGCTATGAACATGGAGCACCCTGATGATGCTTTGTGTAATTTTATACAATCAATCTAATAAAACTGGAAATGACAACTCGAGTTGTGGTCTCCTTTCCCAAAATGTTTAAGGTTTTCACTGCAGAAGGTGGTCAGCAAAGCAGATCCTTCAACAACACACACACGTGGAGCTGTCCCTCACTAGGTCCTCCCCTCGTTGAAGCTGCTTTGACAATTAAGGCAAAACAGAGCACCAGTGACCCCAGGATCTGAGTCTGGTCTTCAAAATATGAGGTCAATTAAACAACAAGCTATAGGGAGGCAGTTTTCAGTGACCAGACCACATCTGCAGCCATGTGTCATTCAGGCCTCAGATGCTCTTAACTTCCCATTGCTTGGGGAAAGAAATAGTTCAAAGCACTCTCTTCATCAGATACAAAAACTCCGTATGTTATAATACTTACCCAGATGTTCTATCTGATGCATGGAAGAGGTCTTAGTAGTGGAGCTTCAATGATGGGGAGCCTTCTACCTTCTGCACCAGCACAGACTGGGACAGGGATGAGAGGCTGGGGAAGTGGGAGAAGAGGAAGTGGAGGCATCGGTACTGATATACCCCAACTGGCTGCCAACTTCATCCCACTGGGAGGAGTCCCAACATGTATTGGTGTAGGCCACTGGAAAGCTGGCCTGTGGGCTTAGCTGCAAGCATGCAGGACAAATACAGAAATGTGGGCTGAGGCAGGCATCCAGCAAAGTGAACAGCAGATCCACATTGCTTAGGGAGGCTGTGGAGTCTCCTCTTGCCTTACTGTGGTTCGATAAAATATGTTTGTTTGGGAATGCTTCAGGTTTAGAGTGTCCTCAGAGCAATCTTTGGACTGGATGATCCAGTGAGCCCCTCCCAGTGGTATGATTAATGCACAAAGAAATCACATAATTAAAAGCAAAAAAATGTAGACACATCAACTCCCAATGTGATTTGGCACCTATACCTATGTCAAAATGAAGCATAATTCAGAAGGCATTTAACGTGGGGAAGCAATTCTGTGCTTCCAGTCAGAGAGGACAGTTGCTCAAAAGTTCAGGACTGGACAGTGGGCTGCAGCCAAAGGCAGAAGAGAGAGGAGGATGGGGTGTCCTCTCAAAGGAAGAAGCACTGGTAGGAGCGGTGGTTTTCTCTGAAAGAAGGGCTGTTTTGGCCACGGAGGGGCCACGTTCTTTATTTAGCTGCTGCAGAAAGAAGTTGTAACTTGTTTGTGGAAACAAGAGACCTGGCAAGATGGGTAGAAATGATTAAAATATGCCATGGTTGACTTTGCTGAGCATCTCTGAACAAAGTGCCCTTCCTTTGACTCCCAAACCAAAGAAAAGGCCAAAACAATCAGGAGCTTCTTGCTGTAATCTTTGGTATACAAAAGGACAAGACTCTGCAACTGGCAATGGCGGTCGGTTCCCCGCTAGCAGCTTTGCAAGAGCGGCAAAGGGTTTTTGCCACTCTTGCCAAGCAGCTCATCCTCACCCACAATGGGTCATGTTGTCCACGTTCGGATGACACAAGAACCCATTGTGGGTGAAAAGACCCCTGCTACAAGGCGGGGTTTGTCAGGCTGGCTTATAGGCCAAACGTAAGCCACCCCAACAAACCCACGACACGACAACTTATAAGCCATGGTGGGTTGTTGTGTTGTGTGAACCCATTGGGTTCAGACATGATAACCCACAGTAATGTGGGTTATCATGTCTGACATGATAACCCCCAGTAATGTGGGTTATCATGTCAAACCATGGTTTGTTGTTGAAACGTGGGTTATCGTGTTGTATGAACCCAGCCGAGATAACAAACCATGGTGAACCCACACAGTTCATAACCCAACAACAAAGCAGGGGTTCTCTTCGTGGGTTGTTCATGGTTTAAAGCCATGGCTTGTCAGCGCAGCTAGGTTCACGAGTGTTGGGACTTGAAAAAGATACTAGGAGAGGATATATTGTGGAGTAATATCCTTCCTATCTCACATTAGTGAGATCAGCAGAGTAGAGTCCCTTTCCAGCTTAAAAGAAGCTTAGATTTGGCTAGTGTTAGCCAGTTAGCATTTGGTAATCCAGGATGCTTTAAGGCAGACTGGATTTCCCTGGTTTTGCCCCCTTTTCTCTTCCTCAGAACAATAATCAGAGACACAGTCTTGTAAAAGTTAAAAGTAACATTTACTCACTCAGATTATGCAGTTTCATTCAGGCAGGCTTAAAAGACATTTCTTACAGTTGGTTACAAGTTCATTTGGAAATACTTGGGGTCTGAACTTGTGGCGTTCAGACCAGCAACTCTGGCTACATGCTGCTACAGCTACAAGGACCACGTGGAGACAACAACCTGGTGGTGCCAAGCTCACTAGAGTCTGAACAGAAAGAGGAAGAAGCTGGGAGCAACGCCCACTTCCAGTTCAGGCTGTTAATAATTCAATGAGTACCTTCTAGGAAAACCACCCTAGAAGGTATCAGTGATCTTAACCATTTCACCCAATTACCTGGTGAAACATGAGCCATAGGTTTTGACTGCAATTTTAGTTATCCAACAACGAGACACAACAACCCGTGTTTCAACAACAACCCACACTCAGCCCTTGAGTGTGGGTTATTGTGTTCTGAACCCAGCCAATGTCTGTGCTGGCAGAGTGCCCTCCTGAATCCATGCCTCGGCTATGCAAAAGGTGCTCCAGGATCTGAATTTGGCTTCAGGTCGGAACAGGAGTGGTTTCTGGAGACTGGGCCTCATGCCAACAGCTTTCGTGCCATTATAAGTGCAGTGTAGTGCTTAGAACGTCAGACTGGGACCAGCCATGAAATCCCATCCAGCAGCCATGAAACTCGCTGGGTGGCCTTGCACCAGTCACACTCTCTCTTTCTCTCTCTCTCTCAGCTTAACAGAATTGTTGTGCGGATAAAAGGAGGGAACTCTATACAGCACTCTGAGCTCCTTGGATGAAGGGCAGAATAAAAATAGAATGATCTGCCCTACAGCCCCTGTCTGTGAAGCACCCAGACTGAATTTACCTTTGGCACTCTCGTAGCAAACTGATGGTTTCCTGTTGCCCTTTAAGCTGTTTTAATTCAAATGTTAAGATGTCCACTTGGGCATTCAGCTGTTCATTTCTACTTATGCATCTAGAAGATCCATGCATAAGCAAAGCTAGAGCTGTGTTTATTAAAGGCAGAGAAGAAAAAGAGAACAAAGTGACCCATGGAACATCACTTTGTATTCTAGCTATTACATTTAAAATGTTTAAAAAGATTTCCTGGATGATATGGATTATCTCGATCTCTTTTGTTCTGGCTTCAGTCCCAGTTATGGAATGGAGACAGGCTTGGTCAGTAGTTTATGCTGGGAACTGGCCCAGGAGGGTCTCCCAGAAGGATCCATCTTATCCTCTACATGAAACTGCTGGGAGAAGCTGTTCAGGGATTTGAATTCATGGTGACACTGTTATACTGTGGCGTAGTGGTTAGAGTGTTGGACCGGGACTGGGGAGACCCGGGTTCTAGTCCCCACTTAGCCATGAAGTTCACTGGGTGACTTTGGGCCAGTCACTGCCTCTCAGCCTAACCTACCTAACAGGGTTGTTGTGAGGATTAAATGGGAGAGGAGGAGGGGGATCATGTAAGCTGCCTTGGGTTCTTTGCAGGAAAAAGGCAGGATATAAATATAAGAAATAAACAGGCAATAATAAAAAATAGTAATACTGATGAGTCCCAACAGTCTCTTTTCCACTGAATTTCAGGGAGGACTACTGAAGTGAGGAATTACTGCCTGAGGCAGTAATGGTCTGGATGGGGGCCAATACATTGGAGTTTAATGCAAACTAGACAGCAGTGCTCCTGCAAATGAGAAATAAGCCTGTCTTAGATGGAGTAGCATTCCCCTTGAAAACTCAGGCTTGCACTCTGGGGGTCCTCTTGGATATGGCTTTCCTCTTGGATGCTCACAGAGCAGCTCAGAGGAGTGCATGTGACCAGTTTAGGCTGGTGCACCAGCTGTGTCTGTTCCTAGTGTGGTTAGATCTGGCCATGGTGACAAATGCCTGAGTTACATCTGCACTGAAATACCGCAAGGTGATCTACATAGAGCTGCCTCTAAAAAGTGGCCAGAAACTTCAGCTGGCTCAGGATGCTGCAGCTAGAGCATGTGACTCGCTTACTAGAACAGCTGCATTTGCTTCCACTCTGGATCTACTCAGCCAGCACAGCACCACAGCACCACAGCACCACAGCTCCATCTGCTGGCCGCCTTTCAGACAGCAGCCTGAGTTACTCTGCTGTACTTGCAGGGTTCAGCCCCAGACCTCCAGTTCCCAGGCTTGCTAATGCAGACCAGCTGGGAATTGCAAGAAGCCCTACATAAAGGCTTCCTCTTCCCCTGAGCCTTAATAGGGATAAATGCCAAGTGCTACACCTAGGGAGAGGAAACCAAATGCAGAGTTACAGAATGGGGGACACTTGGCTCAACAATACTACAAGTGAGAAGGATCTTGGAATTGTGGTAGATCACAAACTGAATATGAGCCAGCAATGCGATGTGGCTGCAAAGAAGGCAAATGCAATTTTGGGCTGTATTAATAGAAGTATAGCTTCCAAATCGCGGGAAGTGATAATTCCCCTTTACTCGGCACTGGTTAGGCCTCATTTTGAGTACTGCGTCCAGTTCTGGGCAACTCACTTTAAGAAGGACATAGACAAACTGGAGAGGGTTCAGAGGAGGGCAACAAGGATGATAAAGGGACTGGAAACAAGGCCCTATGAGGAGAGACTGAAAGAACTGGGCAGGTTTAGCCTTCAGAAGAGGAGACTGAGGGGAGATATGATCGCACTCTTCCAGTATTTGAAGGGATGTCACACAGAGGAGGGCAAAGATCTCTTCTCGTTCATCCCAGTTTGCAGGACACGGAATAATGGGCTAAAGTTACAGGAACCTAGATTCCACCTAAACATCAGGAAAAATTTCCTGACTGTCAGAGCAATAAGACAATGGAATCAACTACCTAGGGAGGTGGTGGGCTCTCCCAGTCTGGAGGCATTCAAGGTGCAGCTGCACAGACATCTGTCAGAGATGCTTTGACCTAGATTCCTGCATTGAGCAGGGGGTTGGACTCGATGGCCTTGTAGGCCCCTTCCAACTCTACTTTTCTATGATTCTATGATTCACTACAGCAATATGAGTCATTGTGGTGTCTGCAGCTGGTTCCTGACTCTAGTGACCAATTCTGATCTTCACCTTGCCTGTGTTCAACCTGTATCTCCCTGTGACCCTTGCTTATTGCCTCTGGCCCCACCTTACCTGGTACATGCCAGACCTCTGCTTGTCTCTGGACTTTGCTCATACCTCTGGCCCTGCGCTACCATGTATGTATGACCTTTGCTTGCTCTGGATTCTGCTTTGTCTCTGGCCTGCCTCCACCTCCATCACCCCTGGCCCCAGCATTCCAGCCTAGGACCTTGCTGCTCATAACATGGACCTGACAGCTTGCGGTGGCATATGCCCTGACCAGGGACAAGATGGATGTTGCTGCTGGCCTTTCTCTGACAGCAGATCTAACTGGTGTCCTTCATGCCTTGCAAAGCCAGGTGTCGCTGCTACAAACCAAGCTCCACTCCCTGTGGGCAGCCTCCACAACTCCACCCCTGGCACTGCTGCCCCACCAAGCTGTAGCCATCCCTCTTCCAGAGTGCTTCAATGATGAGCGAAAGGCCTTCTGAGGCTTCATTAACCAATGTGGATTGCTGTTCCAGATATGCCCCAAGGCTTACCCTACGTAGTGCAGCTGGGTGTACTTAATCATGGTGAGCCTGTTCTCGGGCCCTGCCCTGGCATGGGCCTCCTCGCTACTGGAAGCAGACAACCCTGTTGGGGAATTTGGATCACTTTGTTTGGGCCCTGGGGGACATGTTTGGAAATGTGAATTGGGTGCACACAGTTGAACTGGCCCTGCAGGCCCTTAAACAAGGGTGCCGGTCTGTTGCTGAGTATGCTGTGGAGTTCTGGTGCCTCGTGGCTGACACCATGTGGAATGAGGGGTTCTACTTCCCGGGGGTTCCACTTCCACATTGGGCTGAATTCCACCATTAATGATGAACTGACCCGGGTGGACCGTCCTGCTGCCTTACCAGCGCTCATTGCTCTCTGTGTTAACATTGATAATCGCCTAACAGAGGACTTCCAGTGGGGTCTGGTGGTGCTGTTGCTGAATGCCAGGTTGGTCCAAAATCTTGCTCACCCATGTTTTAATTGTGGATGAGAGTGCCGGCCTTGTGGGCATTACTGAGACCTGGGTGGGGGAACCGGGATGGGTTAGTCCCTCCCAGCTGCGTCCTCCTGGGTACTCGGTGCAGCATCAATATCAAAGTGAAGGGAGGGGAGTGGGGTTGCTGTGGTCTACAGGAGTCTTACCTCTAGGCAATTTACTGTTAGGGACAATTTAACTGGTATGAATTTGATTACGGTATGCTTTTAACTCTCTTTTGTTATCATTTGTATTTATGAATCAATGTAAGATTAAATGTTTTCCTTTGTTTATCTACTGGGAGTTTTCTTTGTAATAGCAAAAGAATAAATAAATAAAATTATAGATAATAGATAGATATAAAAAGAATTTACTATTGAACCTACTCTGTGGTGATGATGGTGGAAAAAAGAGTACTTTCCCACCAGTATTGCATCTTCTCAGTGTCGTCCAGCAGAGCTTTTCTGAGTGGTTCATATGTTTTATCAAAAGGTTTTGAAATACAACCTGAAATACAACAAACATTCAGCAGAATTTTGTGATTCAATGTACAGAATATGGTCTACACCTCCAATTTACTTTCCAAGTTTCTTAAAACAGAAGCAACTCTTGGCTATACTGTATGTTTATTCCTCTACCCCACTCCAAACTTACTCCACAACTTTCAGTCTTCGTATCAAAATTGGGCTTCTAAAACATACATGCATGGGAGGGAGTATCTGGAGGAAAACAAGAGGTCTATAAGAGAAGATCAGTTTGACAATAAAATCTAGGGATCTGTGGTTCCCTTTTGATGATATAGGACTACTGACAAGTCGATCTATCCAAACTGACTCAACTAGTAGACTCAACTATTTTATTTATTTATTATATTTATACCCTGCCTTTTTTCCTGCAAGGAACCCAAGGTGGCTTACACAATCCTCCTCCTCTCCATTTTATCCTCACAACTCTGTGAGGTAGGTTAGGCTGAGTCAGTGACTGGCCCAAAGTCACCCAGTGAACTTCAAGCCCAAGTGGGGACTAGATCCCGGATCTCCCGAGTCCCAGTCCAGCACTCTAACCACTGTGCCACACTGGCTACAATTCATGAGAACATAAGATGCCTCTCCATAGCAACAGATAGTGAAGTCACAATCCCCCTCACTATCACATACAGAAACAGAGCACAGGGTCATAAAGGAAGGATGAAGACTTAGTTCTCTGATCAGTTAATGGTTCTCACATTATGGGGAGGGTCCCTGGAGGGGTGTGTATGCAAAATTCCAGGAATGGTGTTACCATGTGTCCTCATTCAAGTGGATATGTTAACTTCTGTGCATACACATGTAATGAAAGTGGAGACCCACATTGGTCAACTAGAAGCGTGGTGCACACACAGCACTTACACAGTGTGTCAGGATCTGCTTTGCCAGCACAGCTCCACCTGGTGGCTGCTGTACAGGTAGCAACCCGGCAGCACCCCTCTTCTCAGGATTTGGCCCTTCACCTCCAGCTGCTTTCAGGCCTAATACAGACCAGCTGGGAGCTGCTGGGAGGGCTACTTAAGGGCTGCCTCAGCACTCCAGCTTTTGCTACAGCAATATGATTCCTTGTGCTGTTGTAGCTGGCTCCTGACCCTCTGTGATCAGCTCCAGCTCTTGCCTGACCGTGCTTGACCTTTGCCTGTTCCAGACCTACACCTTTAGCTCTGGCCCTGCTCTACCTGGTACGTAACTGAATCTAGCCTGCCTCTCAACCACGCCGCCCGCTGGCCCTTGTGTGAACCTGGTCTGCTTCTGAATTTGCCTTCTTGCCTCTGGCCCTTGCTCAGACTCTGCTTGCTCTTGACCCATACTTGACCACTGCTCGCCTACCAGACCTGCCCTTCGCCTCTGGCCCCACTTTGCTTGCTGTGTGTACCGACCTCGGCCCGGCTCCTGGGCTCTGCGCTCTCCCGACCTGCTCCATCCTCCATCATCCCCTGGCCCCAGCCAAAGTCCCTTACTGAGTCCCAGAAATTACACAGTGCTCTTTAACAAACTAGGGAATGGCTACTTCTAAAATGGGAAATTAGCTCAAACACTTGTTCAAACACTGGCTGACCTGTCAAGAAGGTGGGGGGTACTTCAGGATTGGACCAATTTGCCTACCATGGCTTTTGATGAGACAATTCAAAGGCACTCTCATGAATTAGTTGGCTGCATAGTGGCATATGTTTTCCCTTTAAATTTACTTTAAATGTAATAAGGAATACTATTTTCAAATCAAAGGGGTAGCAATGGGATGTACAGCAGCCCCCAGTATAGCTAGGTAATCTCTATATGAACAATCTGGAGAAGGATTTTTTTCTGAATCGGGATCAAAATCCATATTTTCATGAGATTATGTTGTACAAGAGATTCATTGATGACATTTATATTATTTTCAGCGATAGGGATACTGTAATGCAATTTTGTACATGGATGAACACAGCTAATAATAACATTAAGTTTACTTGGGAGTGCAATAGGGACTCAATTCCCTTTCTGGACATTATTACATTCAGAACAACTACCAATAAGATTAGCATTCGGCCATATAAAAAATTAACGGACAAAAATTCTTATTTACTTTATTCCTCATTTCACCCATCTCATTTAAGGAAAAATATTCCTTTCAGGCAATTTCTCAGATTGAGGAGGAACTCCACCTCCCTAAGGGAGTACATACAGCAGAGTCAGAAACTGGAGTGTGACTTTATGGACCGTGGATATCCCAGAGTATTAATTCAACAGGCAAGGGATAGGGTTGCAGCAATGGATAGAGGAGATATGTTTAAACTTAAACTTAAAAAACCAGACAATAGACTCCATTGGGCAATAGACTTTACACCTTTGGTGGAAAGAATAAAGAAAGTAATTCAGAGACACTGACATTTGATCTCTGACATCCTTGGGTGTGGGAATCTGCCAGCTATAGGGTACAGGAAGACCAGAAACATTAAGTACAGAATTAAAGACAATAGAACCACACAAGAAGGGACCTATAGGACACTACAGCTGTGGCCACTGCAAGGTATGCCCTCGAGTAATTGCTGGTAAAGAGTTGAATCTAGTGGTTAGAGGTAGGCAAATTGTTTTAAATCACTTCTCCACTTGCAGCACCCCTAATGTTGTTTACATTATAATCTGTAATTGCCAGTCGCTTTACATTGGCAAGACCAGTGAAAACCAAGATACTGGAACATATCTCCAGGATTAAGAACAAAGTAGCTGAAGTGCCTCTGGTTAACCACTTCATAGATAGAGTTGGAATGAGCCTACAAGGCTATCAAGTCCAACCCCCTGCTCAGTGCAGGAAACTAGAGGAGGGGTCTCCCATCCAAGTAATAACCAGGCCTGACCCTGCTTAGCTTTCCACGCTCGGACAAGCTGAGCCAGCGTAAGCCACAGGCCTGTATACAGTTCCATCCAGACAGCACTGAATTTAAATTTGCAGTGCTACATGTGGCAAAGTCTGGCATTCGTGAAAGCATTGAAAGGGAACTATTAAGGAAGGAAGCCTTTTGGATCTTTAATTTAGAGACTAAAGCCCCACAGGGACTTAACGTAAATCTGGAATTGTCATGCTATCTGTAATTGTGTCACATGGGGTGGAAGCATTGAGTTGAATGTTAATACGACTCAATAGTATAATAGTATACTATTGCATAATAGTATAATAATACTATTATCATTGTAGTATTAATGAGCTTGTTGTTCAACTGAAATTGTAAATGATGACTGGGCATCTGCTAATGTCTTTCACATGCAAAAGTCGTGGCAAGGGTTAATGGACAAGAAAGGGTTAACAGCCAGAAAGGAGTACTGCATATATGTAATTGAGAGCCTTACCACCAGAGGACTTTGTATGAAAATGTTAATGTAAGTATGAAAGTAACTACACAGAACTTGGTTGTTTATTCTGTTTGCCATCCTGAAGAAAAAACAGCGGTGGACACAGGACTTGATCCTGCTTGGCCAGGAATTTTGAAAAATACAAGATATGTATATTGTATTAATTTGATTATATTGTTTATTGATTATTATTATTATTTATATTCAGTGCTTTTTTTCTGGAGAAAAAGGTACCAGAACTCTTGGATTACATTTCCTCGGGAGTAGATGGCGATTAAATTGTAATGCAATTAATAGAAGAAAAGGTGCTGGAACTCAGTTCCTGTGAGTTCCACCAGAAAAAAAGCCCTGTTTATATTTATTTATTGCCCATCTGGCCGGCAACCGGCCACCCTGGGTGATGTACATAGAATAAAAACAATAAAATATGGGCTGGATGAGGGTGAACAAGCTGGAGTTAAACCCAGACAAGGTGTTGCTGGTCAGTGGAGAGCCTGACTGGAATTCAACCTGTTTATTATTTACATTTATTAATCGCCCATCTGGCTGGCAACCGGCCACCCTGGGCGATGCTGTTCCAGAAGGGGTTGTGCTCTCACTAAAGGATCGGGTCTATAGCTTGGGAGTGCTCCTTGATCCTATGCCAGTGATGGCGAACCTTTTTGAGCCCGAGTGCCCAAACTGCAACACAAAACCAACTTATTTATTTCAAAGTGCCTTAAATTTGGCAGGTAGGAGGAGGGGGCACTAGCTAATCGCGCCCCGCTCTGTCTCAGGGCATGGCTCTTCACCGGGCGCGCAAAGATTCAGGTGTGCGCGCGCTGTGCTTCTGAGCTGTCTGTTCAGTTAGAAGGAGGGCCGGGTGCCTGTGCAGTCCGCTTCTGGGGGTGGAGATGTTGGAGTGTGCCTGCCTGTGGAGGCCAGCGAGGAATGAGTGGAGAGGAGTTACTATGGAAACCCGACACTGAATGCAGAAGGGGATGGTCTTTTCGCGATCTGGTGACCAATGGCTCGAGTGCCCACAGAGAGGTCCCTGCGTGCCAGATGTGGCACGTGTGCCATAGGTTCGCCATCACTGTCCTATGCTGTCCCTAGATCTTCAGGTGGCAGTGGTGGCAATGAGCGTGTTTGCCTAATTACGCTTGGTGTGCCTTCCTGAATCGGTCTGGCTGGGCAACAGTTATCCATGCCTTGGTTACATCCCATGCAGACTAGTGCAATGCACTCTACATGGGGTTACCCCTGAAGAGCCTCCGGAAGCTTCAATTGGTGCAAAATATGGCAGCTTGGTTGCTAACCGGTGCATGGTACTGGGACCATATTACACCTGTCTTGAAAGACCTGTCCTGGTCCAATTGCTTCCTGGGCTCAATTCAAGGTGTTGGGTCTTAATCTTTAAAGCCCTAAATGACTTGGGGCCTGGCTCTCGAAGGACTGCCTGTCTCGCTACGAATCTGCCTGAATACGGAGGTCTGCAGGAGAGGCCCTTTCGTTGGCACCATTACCCACAGAGGCCTGTTCGCCGGGCACGCATGAAAGAGCTTTCTCCGGTGTTGCCCCCAAACTATGGAGTCCGCTCCCGCAAGGATTATGATGGGCCCCGAGTCCCTTGGTCTGTAGCGAGGCTCCCCACGGCCCGCTGCCGCCGTGGAACCCCCCGCTGCCCGGGCCCAAGCGCCTGGGCAGGCCGAGGAGGCCAGGCCAGGCCAGGCCGGCGGGGGAGCGGCCCCGGGAGTGGCGTGGAAGCCGCGTCCTTCCGTCTCGGACATTCTCGCCTTCCCCTCCCGACGTCTCAGCCGCGGAGCCCGCCCCGGAGGGCCCCCTTGCCAGCCGCGCCCCGCCCCGCCCCCTGCAGGCCCCCCCCCCGGGGGGGCTCGCAGGCGCAGCTACTGCCCTCTAGGTCGCCGCGCTGAGCGGGCCGGGGCAGGGGGCCGGAGCCCGCCCTGTGCGCCAGGGAGCCATCCAGGGGCATCTCCGCACGGAGGGAAGGCCGGCCGGCTGGCCGGCGGCTCCCCGCTCCGGACCCCCTCCAAGACGGGCAGCCCGGGGCTAGGCCAGCCAATGCCCGACCGCAACGACTCCGCTCCCCGGCGAGGAGGGCGATACCGCCGGCGGCCCCCGCCCTGGCGCGACTCGAGCCCCCGCGCGGGCGCGTCTTTCCGGAGCCCCCGCAGGGCCGGCCGCGTGCCCGGGCCTCGCTCAGCGCCTGCTCGGCAGCGCCATCAGCGGGCCGCGCGTTGCCAGGCAACCCGGCGGCAAGCGCGCGCGAGGCGGCGCCCCGGCCGGCCGGCGACGGGCCGCGCGCCGAGGCCGTTGAGCCGCCGCTGCCGCCGGCCCGCCCGCCCCGGCGTCTCAGAATGGTCCTCCGGCCGCTCCGCATCGGCATGGTAACGCGGCGGCGCGACTCCTCCAGGAAGGGGCAGCGGAGCGCCCACCCACCGGGCCGGGAGGGGGCCGAAGGGCAGCGCGGGGGGGGGGGCGCCACACCCTCGCCCCCGCCCGATTTCAGCGCCGCCATGGCTCGCTCGGCCGCCCGCTTGCTCTACTGCGTGAAAGGGGGAGGAGGGAAAGAAGAGAGTGCCTCTGAGCATGTGCAGGGTGGGACTGTGCGGCACAGTTTGTCTGCACTAGAGCACTTCCTTGGACTTGATAATTGCTGTAAACCGCCCAGACCAGAGAGCTTCCGCTATTGGGCGGTATAAAAATTAAATTAATAAATTGATGCTCCTCTGTGTCACCCTTTCGGAGTGGGGGTGGGAGGAGGAGAGCGTCCTTTTAAAAATATTATTTAAGGGGGGTGTCACTTTTTTTCTGCTCAATCTTTTGATTTGATTTCTCATTTCTCAATTAGGAAGAACCAGAAATCATTCACGAATCCTCAGAAGAAGAGCTGATCAATCTTAATGTCGGTGGCTGGTGCTTCTCAGTTCCAAAAAGCAAAATCGCCCAGTTTCCAGACTCTTTGATCTGGAAGGAGGTGTCCACTCTGACTCAGAATGAAAATGTGAGGTTGTTTATTGACAGAGATGGATATACCTTCAGACACATCCATTATTATCTGCACACATCCAAGTTGTCCTTCTCCAGCTGTGCAGAATTGAATTTGCTGTATGAACAGGCAGTGCTTTTGCAGCTGACCCCTCTCTTACAGGTACCTCCTTCTACCTTAGGGTAATAAGAACATGGCTGTTCTCCAGGAATAAACTGTTGCAAAAAGGACAGGTTAGAGCTTCGTCGGCAAGGAATTACTCTCAGGCCAACAGCTGTGTGCAAAAGGCACAACTTCGCAGCCACGTCTTCCCTGGCCCCTGAAGAGGCAGGGCTGCCCTGGAATCATAATTTGGGGGGGACAGTAGAGCAGTTTGGTAGGAGCCACTCTCAAGGTCAGGCCAGGACTCTGAGTGGTCTTTCCTAGATCCAGGTCCAACCTGTGCCGAGAAAGAAATGCAGGAAGGCAGGACTTGTGTCAATTTGAAGAAAACAAAGGCAGAATTGGAAGCCAGAGCAACACACAACAGCTCAGTTCAGGTCTGACCATGGTTTGGCACAGGGGAGTGCCTATGAAGACTCAGCTCCCTACTTCCTTCCCTTCATGCCCTCTCACACACAGGTTCTTGCTTCCTCTTTTCTGCTAGCCATAAAGTGTGGTGGAGACCCACATGTGTGAGAGAGAAGGAGCGGAGGTAGGGAGTACGTGAGTCCAAATCAGGATTCAAATCACAGTATGAAGCAAGTTTGCAACCCCTGGTTTGGAGATCAGCACTAACCATTGTTTGGCAATTCAGATGTCCTGGTAAACTATGATGAGTGAAAGCCAGGATGTGAAGGAGCATGTGATAGAGAAGAGGGAGTGCCTGAGTTCTGACAAGCATTCCCAGTCTCCAAACCATGGTTTGGTGTTACATCTGAGTTGTCAAGTGCCTGGCTGCCAGGCTGCAATAAAGGACTGAGCTTTCGGCTTGGTGGGTAATAGGTTGTGCAGGGCTGGCTTGCCCTAGCTTGAAAGCATCCCTGATCGAAACCTAGGCTTTCCTTGAAAATCACCTAGTAAGTGGGTTCCACAGCCTCCACTGCTAAGCTGGTTCTGCTCTTCGCACTGGAAGCCCAGGCGAAATCTGGCCTTTTGAGGGTGCTGCCTAGTGCTTGGCCTTCTCAATTGGCAGCACGGAAAGAGGCAGAGCGGCAACCACCTTTCTCATTCCTGTTCCCTCTAACAAGAACAGAACAATAAGTGAAACATACCAAAGGTTTGCCAAAGTGAAGCAATTCTTTGAACATGGGAGTGGGATTTATATTCGCCTTGAACTTTGTGGTGTTTGGAGATCCCCTATTTCATGGTTTGTATTGGAGCTGCCATCATCGATAGCAGAACCAAATCACTGTTACATGGAACATATTCCAGTACAGTAATACCTTGGATTGCAAGTAACTTGGTTTGAGAGCATTTTGCAAGACAAGCAAATTTTAAAATATTTATTATTATTATTATTATTTTTGACTTGATATACAAGTGACGTCTTGCAATACAAGTACTGTAGTATGGCTTAAATTAAAAATCTCTGTACAAATTTTTTTGGGGGAATTTCATTTTGATATAAGAATGTTTTGGATTACAAGCACGTTTCCGGAACGAATTATGCTCTCAATCCAAGGCATGACTGTATTCTGTTACAAGTATCATGCATGCTAAAGAGATGTCTGTCTGTCTTAAGACTTTAGACAATTTGAAGGAAGGGAAACATAACTTGCGTGTCCGACCTGCTGATATACCAATAGCTGAAAGAGCATCTATGAATTACTGGAGAACACGAAAATGTATCAGCAAGCCATCCGAATTTCCTCTTAAAAGTCCAGCATTTACTGGTAAAAGTCCATTGTAAGCAACTACTTAAGTTTAGCCAGGACAAAAACGGCAACAGTAATGATCATAAGCAAAAGTGTTGGATAATATTTGTAAATTGCCATTGGTGTTTTTCCACCAGTGTGATCCAGTGTATGGATAGAGTGCTTTTTGGATTCAGAAAACTTGGACTCCAAGCCCACCTCAGGCAGTTTTTATCAGTTTATTTTGATTTATACCACACCCTTCAAATACATTGTCAGAGTGGCATAGAACAAAGTACAGTAATACCTTGGATTGCAAGTAACTTGGTTTTAGAGCGTTTTGCAAGACAAGCAAATTTTAAAATATTTATTTAATTTTTTTTTACTTGATATACAAGCGACGTCTTGCAATACAAGTACTGTAGTACGGCTTAAATTAAAAATCTGTACAAATTTTTTTGGGGGGATTTCATTTTGATATAAGAGTGTTTTGGATTACAAGCATGTTTCCGGAACGAATTATGCTCTCAATCCAAGGCATGACTATTAAAAACACTAGGATAAGCTAAAAACAGCAAGTTTATAAAAGCATCCAAATAAAACACCATTAACACAAAAAGCCGGGCGGGGGGGGGAAGTATTTGCACTGGAAAGATATCAAATGAGCTTCTTTGGGGATACCACCACTGAGAAGTCCCTCCCCCCAGTAGCCATTGGCCACACCTCAGAGGATGGCAAGGGAATGAAGAGGAGGACCTCCAGTGAGGATCCCAAAGTATGGGCAGGCACATGGGGAGAAAGGCAGTCCTGGAACCCTGGCCCCAGGCTATGTAGGGCTGTGAAGGTCAAGACCAGCACTTTGAGTTTGGCCCATAAATTGAGCCAGTGCAGTTAGCAAAGCCCTGGTGTAAGATGCTCGTAATGCCTAGTCCTAGTTAGAAGTCTAGTGACCATATTCTAAACTAACTGCATTTTCCGAACATCTTCAGAAGCAAGCCCACGCATAACACTACAGTAGTTAACTGTAGTCAACTGGCCATTAACCACAACTAGTTAATGGCCAGTTGAGCAGATTAGGGCAATCCACTGACTCTCAGTCACAGTTAAAAGGAAAATACAGTTATTTATTTATTTATTATATTTATACCCCACCTTTTTTCCTGCAAGGAACCCAAGGCGGCTTACATAATCCTCTCCATTTTATCCCCACAACAACAATCACAGACCTAACTCAGATCAGTTAATTGGGTGCATTGCAAATTGCCTCACTTCCTTCTGGTAAAGTTTTACCTCATATTCATTACAGTGCATTTCCTTGGGTCATGTGTTCCTGAATCTTAGGCACACTATTTTTTCGCTCACCTGAGTTATAGCAGAGCAATTAGCATGTCCCTGAAGATTCTATGGGTTTGCCACACTCTTAGAAGAGAAATTCGGTGTTGAACTTGTGCACTTTGCTAAACTCTTCATGCTTCCTTAGGAGACAAATTAGGTGTTGGACTTGTGCCGTCTGCCAAATGGTATGCTTATGACAAACTCTTAATGCAAATTTGTATGGCTGTGCAAGAAACAACCAACAAACTCCACAGCCCCCGATGAACCAAGTGGAAACAAGTGATGAACCTTATAGAATCATAGAACAGTAGAGTTGGAAGGGGCCTATAAAGCAGTGTTCCTCAACCTTGGGTCCCCAGATGTTTTTGGCCTACAACTCCCAGCATGCCCCAGCCAGCTATGCTGGCTGGGGCATGCTGGGAGTTGTAGGCCAAAAACATCTGGGGACCCAAGGTTGAGGAACACTGCTATAAAGCCATCAAGTCCAACGCAGGAATCCAAGTCAAAGTATCCCTGTCAGGACCAGCTCTCAATAGGCAGAGTGAAGCAGCTGTGCCAGTCAGCAGCCCCCTCCCCCTAAGCTAGCCTGCTCTGAGCCCACTGCTGTTAGGTGCAGTGGCGCTGGAACAACATCTTCAAGTAATACTGAACTGCCATTCTGGTCAGATTCTGTGCTTAGAATGGGAGCCGGGTAACACCTTACCCTTCGCCTCAGTCAGCAAAATATATTGGACTGCCCCTGTTCTTTGGCTCTGCACCTCACCTTTGGTACCGGGGGAGCAAGACAAAGGCAGCAAGGCAGGAAGACAGACTGACTTTGTCCACCAAGGTGGAAGGCTGAAATTCAGCCTTCCCAGGAAAGTGAATGGGGTCAAGTAGGTTCAGTAATACTCCAAAGGAGAGCAGGATCCATACTTGGCCTTGAACTCGCTTAGTAGGACACTTTCCCTTGGTTCAAGTTCTCCAATTGTCAAATAACAGGGCCCTACCTTGCAGGTTTATTATGGGGACAGGCTAGACAAATATGACACATTTGAGAGCTAGATACACTATATAATATATTTTGACACATATTTTTATACTGGCTCAAATTAAACTTGACCCAGGTGTTTTTCAGCTGAATTGTTGAAATGGTTACTACTGTTTGCCTTTAATTGTTTTAACTCCTTTAGGGTGCAATCCTATGGCTGCTAGACAGAGTCTAGATGGCCATTGGATAATTTGGAGTCACAGCTCCCACCTCAGAAACGCGCACCAAGGTCGGAGCTCGGACTCCGGACTCGGAGTGCTCTGCCCTCACAGCCGGTGTGCAAAGAATTGCACTGGCTGCGTGTGACCTTGGAGCTGGAGATTTGTGGGCAGGAAGGGGAGGAGACAGGCTCCGCCAGCAAACGTAGTATTCTGGTGACACCTCCTCAGTTGTCGTAAGTGTTTTGCAGGGCGGGAGAAGCGCGGAGGAAGCCTTCCCCTCTGCGCCCCTCCAGCCCTCCACAGGATGCCCTCCGAGTTTGGAGGGTTGCAGGCAGCCTCATTGGATTGTACTGTTATTAATTTTTTTAATGGTTTTGCTGTGTTTTAGCTAGCCTGATTTGAAATTAGATAAATTGTACATCATCTTGGGTGCTTTTGTGGAAAACTAAAGCTACAAAACATTTTTAAAATACATACCTACAGAAATAAATTGTAGCATAAAATGTAATCCTCTTGAAAACAGTTGTGATCATAGATATTCACCAATTGTGAAATAGTTTCCTGGAAGCCAATGCAGGAAATGTGTACATTAAATATGCTTGAAACTAACAATACCAACTAAATGGTTGGCATAGATAATCCCAAAACATGCTGGAGACCAAAGTACACATGGTGTTAAACACATCCTTGCCTTTAATGTGCAGAGGTTTTTTTTTTTTTTTTTTGTTTTTTTGCTTTCCTTTTTAATGCAGATAACATCAGCTGGTGTGTGTGTGTGTGTGATAATTGTCAGGATCCCAGCAGGTGTGGAGGGGGAGTTTAACCCTTTCCTCCCCTGCTGCCCACCTCAGGAAAATCCCTCCTCTGAAAAGAGGAATTTTCCTTAGGAATACGGTAGGGGAGGAAACAGTTAAACTCCCCTCCGCGCCTGCTGGGATCCTGATAACTATCAGCCCCCTCCCCAAGCAAATGCAATTTGCATTTAATAAGCCAGCACGTTAAATGGAAAGATACATTTATATCACATGTAGTTTGGCTCCTGGATTCAGCTTTCCAAGCCTTTGTCTGATAGCTCAGACTTTCCTCCTGGTTGCCTGCTGACAGTCACTTTTTTCCCTACTAGGATTGCATGAGAAAGCTCCTTTAGGATTAATGGACACTCCATTACTAGATACTGAAGAGGAAGTGCATTACTGCTTTCTGCCCCTAGACCTGATTGAAAAATATCCTTCCTTGGTCAATGATGACAATTTGCTGTGGTTATCTGACAATGCTGTGCTGATAGAATGTGAAGGCAGTGAATTCCGCTTCATAGGTAAGCCTTTTCCTTGAGGAAGAATGGAGCAGAAGTCAAGAAGAGATATCCATATCCCTATATCTTTTTAAAGTGATTATTACTGCCCTTTATTACTGTTATTCTTACCACCCATCGCCTCTAGAGGCAGCCTCAGAATCATAGGTAGTTGAAGGGTTGGGTTCAATGGGCAATGTGGGAGGAACAGATCTGTCTTAGAAGGTAAGAACTGAATTGCTAGGTCAGATCAAGGTCACACTCTTTGGGGTAGTGGACAACCAGTTGCTCCAGGGAAGCTCAGAAGCAGGACATGATGGAGAAAGCCATCCCAGCATTTGGTAATCTGAGTTATGCTGCCTCTGAACATGGCCTGACTTGATGCATGTATCAGTTATCAATCCAAAGTACAACGCAGCAGCAGAATACTAAGATCCTGGAGATAAGTGCTGGGGAGGAGCATGATCAGCAGGCAGGAATGAGCCAAGGACTCTGAGCTGGCCCATGGCAGCGTGTTTCACAGCCAAAGGGGCTACTGGGCCGAGAGTGCCTCAGTAATACTAGGCAAAAAAGTTCTTAAGATCTGAATATTTCAAGTTTATTTTTAAATTTAAAATGTGTACTTCAGATTTAGCAATATAAAACGAGTAAATGGAAGACAGAAAGGCTGCACACTTGTTAGGGTGTGGACATGGTACAAGTCAGGCCATGTTCAGAGTGGAGAATTAGCGTTTTAGCAAAACCAGTGCATGAACTAGAAGCTGAAGCTGAGCCTTGGGGTAATGGGCAAGAAAGCCCTCCTTGAACCTGCACCATTAGAACCAACAACTCTGAGAAGCTGATCCCTGCCCTATTTTTACCAAGACTGTTCATCAGATGGATCAAGCTGGGACAGCTGTGTTTATTACATGGTGCTGAGTGCTGAAGTACATGGGAATAAAGCTTACTTCATATAGTGGATGAATCAGGAATGTGTTTAATGGGAAGTTCTGTGATACGGCCTGCCCAGATATAAAGCTTTCTTCTATGTCATCAGTCTCTGCTGAAACAAGTGATGCCTATAATATGTAAAAAGCAAAATTATCCATGTTGACTATAAGAAAAAGTCCAATAAGGACAATAACTTTATTAGGCCATCCAATATGTAAAAGTGTGTTTAATGAGCATACTAACTTCAGTTTGAAATTGGGCTCAGTTCATAGATCTCACCAAACAACAATTTGGCACTACAGGAGTGAGTCTTCTGCTTGCACTCCCCCCCATCCGCTCCCTTCAAACACTTCAATTACAGCAATACCTTGGATTGCAAGTAACTTGGTTTAAGAGCGTTTTGCAAGACAAGCACATCTTTAAATATTTATTTATTTATTTATTTATTTTACTTGATATACAAGCGATGTCTTGCAATACAAGTACTGTAGTACGGCTTAAATTAAAAATCTCTGTACAAATTTTTTTGGGGGGATTTCGTTTTGATATAAGAGTGTTTTGGATTACAAGCACGTTTCCGGAACGAATTATGCTCTCGATCCAAGGCATGACTGTAGTTACTTCTGCCCTAGCGCCTCCCGTAATTTGCTGTTACTCCCAAATTTGCAAGCGAAGCTATGCTTTTGCACTTTCCCTCCAAATCATGATTGCAAACTATGTTTGGAGGACAAGCAATTCAGATGTCATGGCAAACCATGGTTCTTCGTGGTCTCTGTGCATCACACATATATGGGATCTCTGCGCCTGCGCGGAATGCATTTGGAAGATTCAATAGCTGAGTAGACGAAAATTGGGCAGGAGCTCCTCCCCCTCACGCCTGATCTAGGCGCAGCTCCTGCCCGTTCCCTCAGTTCCTCTTCAACCGCTCTCGCGGATAGTCGTTAGGAACGTTCTCTCTTCAATCGAAGCTTTAGCTGAGATCCTTTTTTTCCATCGTTCTCCAACCGGATTGGAATCCCTCCTGCAGACATGGCGCCTCGGGCGCCCTTCAGAAACTGCGTACAGTGCGGCACCAAACTACCGCTGGCGGGTGGCCACTCACTCTGTCTGTTCTGCCTCGGCGAAGGCCATATAGTCGAGGCCTTCCCGCACTGCCAGGCCTTTACCCGCCAGGCACAGAAGCACAGAGCTGACAAACTCAAGGCCGGGCTCTGGCACAAGGCTCTAGAGGCCACTGTCCCCCTGCCACAAACGGCGGCGACATCTTCTAAGGCTAAGACGCCCACCTCGCACACTATCACAAGCGAGCGCCCACTGACTCCAGGCAAGTCTGTTGAGGTCTCGCTGCACCAAAAATGGCAGCATAAGAAAAAGGACGAGGACAAGCGTAGACGGTGGCACAAGAAGGCGAAGGGCCCTAAGTGTCCCTCTTCCTCCTCGGTGGCTACACCACCCGAGTGGGGGGCTCATCCACAGGCCGACCTCGAACGCCAGTCTACAGACCTAACCCGATGGTCGAGCCCGCCTCCTCGACACTGACCCCTCAACACCGAGCAACAGGTGGCCAGATCTCACTCCTCGACACCGAGGAGATCTTTGAGCCCAGTGCCTGCCTGGGCCTTGGTCTCGGAAGGGGAAATAGTGGACTCCCCTCAAGCGGAACAAGCGATAGTGGTCCGCCCGGCACTCGGCATGACCTGCTCCTCACCGGCAGTGCAAGGCTCACCGCGCAGGCCATCACCGATGGCCGAACCTACAGAAGCTATTTTCGAGCATTACCGCCATAGATCCCGCTCCCCAATATATCGGGAGGGATCGGTGTACTCCGTAGCATCTACGTCCCAGTCCCACTACATGACCTACCACAACGATTTTTGCTACTCCTACCATAGCGAATGCTCCCCCTGGACAGACCGACACCGTTACCAGTATCAGCACTCGCCCCACCCCTAAAATTCTTATACTGTCAAGGCTGAGAAGCACAGTTACTTGTAGGAAATGTGGGTTGATCTAGGATCTCTCTTACTTACCTCTTGTTACCATTTGCTGATTGTAGTAGAAGTGGGATCAGGAATTTGAATTTTTTCTAGGATTATTGTTATGATTAATGTCTGTGGCAGCCGTCAGAGTATAGAGTGAGTTACGGTTCGTATCCTGTGTCCTCCCATTACAGTTTCTTGTCTATTGGTGCCAAGTGTCTCTTTTGGTGTAAATGGGTCCCTAGGAAACTCCATATTTGCTTTCTACTGAAACTACCTGAAATAAACATGTGTAAAATGAAATATAGTGGCAAGAGCCATAACAACTTGCTACATTCTGGGTCTTCCTTCTTCTTCTTCTTCTTCTTCTTCTTCTTCTTCTTCTTCTTCTTCTTCTTCTTCTTTTAAACTAGCTAATTTTCTTCGCTCAGAGAAGATTCTTTTGCCTGACAACTTCTCCAACATGGATGTTCTGGAAGCTGAAGCTGAGGCGTTGGGAATCCCTGAAGTCACCGAAGCAGTAAAAATCTGTCGGAGTAACCCTGGTGGGATTCATATTGCATTTTCAGTGTAAACCATCTCTATAGTAATAAATTTCCAAGTCAAAGGGGATAGATAACCCTGGCTTTTTGTATAAATATGCAAGAATATTATACCCAGTAGCTTAGTGGTATCCACCAGGACAGGGATCCCCAGCCTTTTTGAGCTGGTGGGCACAGTTGGAATTTTGAGAGTGTGTTGTGGGCACTCTTAGAAAATGGCTGCCATGGTGGGTGTCACCAGTCACAAAACGCACATTTCCTAGAAATTGGTGAGGTTGAAAGAAAATTAACCTGCCCCTAAACAAGGCACAAGTGGGTTGCAAAACACAAAACCACTCTTTTGAACCCACATTTTTCTGCTCCAGCACCCATTTCACAGAAGGCAAACTGATGAGGATCAAAGACAAGTAATTTGGCCAAGAAACAGTATAAGTCAGAAGTGGAGTCTGAGCTCCAAATCACATATTTTCCCCTACACAGCCTAACCAAATAGGGATGTGCATTAGATTTGGCTGAAGCCCAAGCCAAATTACACCCCTTCAGACCATTTCTGATGCTTCCTGAGGCAAAGCGGGCTTTCCTCCGAAGTGACCAGAACCAAAGCTGGACAATGCAAAAGGCTTTGTTTGCAGTTCAGCTTTGAAAAGGCAGACACCGTGTCTCTAAAAATAAGCATATTTTGCTTTGGTTTCTCTAAATGTTGATGGGGATGGAGTGGGGTTGAGTGACTGTCAAGTCCACCTTCAAATCATAGGGCACCTTTTACCAAGGAGTCTCCAACCCTTTATACTTTGTGGGAGGGCAAGGATGGGACTGTAAGATAGCCATTTTTCCAACACTACCAGGCTTCACTATGAAAAAAGCCTTACATTGGTTTTCAGTCACGATAACTCCCTATCCCTGGGGTGGGGAACCTCTATCAGAGAAGCTCTTGGGCCACATTCCAGCAGCAAAAGGGGTGGGGCTGAAATATAAACAATACCGGCATATTTTAATTTAAAGCTCTTGCTGCCAGTAACTATGCCTCAGGAGTAGCATTTCAACCTTTTAGAATGGGGGGGGGGGTGCGAAAAAGCTGGAAACCCACCAAGTGATCAGCAGTCAGGGGGAAGGGTTGTGGCCAGGAAAAGGGGGCATGGCCATTTGGGAAACCTCAGAAGTCCAGCTTGGGACCCCATGAGGGCTGGATTTTGCCCGTGGGCCTGAGGGTCCCCACCCCTGCTCTAGCCCTCGCACCTGTCCTGAACATTTGCAGGTTTATTGCCTGGAGACACATCTATGATGTGTCTGTGTAGCCCAACACTCAGGGAGGGAAGGGGAAGCCAAACACCCCACTCCCCAAATGTGAGGATGCCTCCTTCACATAAACCACTGCGCCTATCATTCTGAAATGTTAAAGTTTTCTTACTTGGGTCCACCTCTGTCCTGTCTGTCATTTTGAGAAGCGTAGCTCTCAAGGAACATAGCGGGATAAGCATGTCCTTTTTTGGATACCATCAAAATGTAAAGGCTACTCTTGCACAGCATGCGCACAGAACCTTCCACAAGTGCACTGGGAGATGCACTGACGTGTCTGGCTGTCCTAGAAGCCCCTTTGCAATCCTGTTCCCTGATCTCTCCTGTTCTCTGCAGTCTGCAAGTTGGATGACCTGTGCTTTTTTCTTCTGTTTTCATGGATTAATTTTATTAGGAACGTTTGAATATACACAATCCTGCTTGGTGGCTCAGGATGGAACTAGATGACCTTCAGATTTACAAATCCGTAACTCTGAGTCTGCTTCTTAGCCCTAATAGTTGACAAAATTATAGACATTTCAAAATGATTCTGCAAAAACACCCCCACCTTCCCTCAAACAGACTAATGCCATACTTGCAATGATGAAGGGGCATTGGAGAGGAGGAGTTAACCTGAAATGTTAATCTTTTTAGATGGTTATGTGTTTTTGTCTTTTTCTCCTTTTGTGATATAATATTTAGAATTTATTTTCATGCTTTGGTTTTAAACACATTGTGACCACCTTGAATTGGGTGGGGGGATTGGACCATAGTACCTTTCATTGGGTTAGATGAAGATGGAGAGAGTATAAAGTGTAATCAGAATTTTTAATTTGTTCTAGTTCATTTCTCATTTGTGCATTTTTCTTCCAGGAATCTACTCAGAAGGGACATCTGACCTTCAAAGTTCTGTGAAAAGCACAATGAAAAAGCAGCAGGGTGTTCAGGAAGCAGCGTGTCTCCCTTTATACGCAATGGCACTTGGCCTCTTAGTCAAATACCCAGATTCAGCTCTGGGGCAGCTCCACATGGAGAGTACCCTGGATGGGAACAAGCTGTATATATCGGGGAATGGAGTTCTCTTTCAACACGTTATGTAGGTCTTTTAGCAAGCTAGTCTGCGCACATTTCTAGGAAGAATTCTCTTTGGGGACTACATCTTCTTCCTTTCAGGAGGAAAACCTATGGTTCCTGCTGAGCTGAGTGTCAGAACACAACATTTCATTAAGGCTTAAGGGTGCAGAACCTCAGGCTCAGGGACCAAACCCAGCCCTCCAGAGGGCCATGCCCCCTTCCCCCAACCACCGATCATTTGGTGGTTTCCTGACTTTTGTGCAGTTTCCCCCCCACTCTAAAATGTAGAAATGCCTTTCCTAAGACTTAGTTGCTGGCAGGAAGAGCTTTAAGCTAAAATATGCTAGTATTTTTAGACAGATCCCTTTTGCCTTGGCCCCAAGGACCACTGGAATGTGGTCCCCAAGAGCTGCTCCGAAATGGAATTCAGCCCTCTGGCTGAAAGGCTCAACACCCCTGGATTACAGGAATTATACTACCGATACTGTCCTTGCTATTCACATTTTATAGAAAAATCCACATAAATATGAGCTAAACAAATATTTGGATCAATACACACATGCACGCAATTTCCTTCCTACTCCTGGCCTCATAGGCTGCCCTTCACGAGTAGATTTAGCGTTCAGGATAATTTTTCTCCCTCTTTCTGGCCTGCATTGTGTTCCTTCTCGTTGGATCCTGCTCCTACCAAGTCATGGGTTAGCAAGGTCCTGTCACAAGACAAGGATGGAAGTGGTGAGGGAAGTAGAAGCAAGGTAGGCCTATGGCAAGGAGGAGCAGGACCAGCAACTGAGTCCAACTGTTGCAAGCCAGATTTTGGAGCATTTACAGGGCTCAGACAGTACTTTATGAGCTGCTCTTGCCAATGTGATGTCTTCCTTGATGTAGCTGCTCATCCTTTAGCTCCCTCTTGGGAGCTTCAGGGTGGTATACAAGCCTGACATTCTTTAGGCTTCAAGTTTTAGATCCACAGCAAGCTGAAATCCTGACATCTTCTAGTGAATAACTGCTGGTCTAGGAGATGGTACATCCATACAAAGGGCTTAATGTTTCCCCTTGATTCATTTTAAATTAAAACAAACCTTAGCAATAATATATTAACATAATAAAAACATGATCAACAAACATCAAATATTAAAATAAACTACAATTCCCACAAAGGGAGCTGTTTATCTAAAAACAATAGCAGAACAGTAACATGAAAAAGATGTCTAGGTTTCAGATTGCAATAGCCTGGCGAAATCAGATAAGTTGCCCCCTGCTTTTTAAAGGGACAGACTAGATGTAACCATGTGACGATCCCCATAATGCAGAACATTTCAGAGTGAAGGTGCCACAACAAAAAGGCCCTGCTCCCGGTATGTGTAGGGCCTCACTAGGGTGTGAGAGGGCCCTTATATGAGGATGAGGGCCCTTATATGAGGTACTTTCAGCTCTTGAAATGAAAGTAAAAGTGTCCTGATTACTCATGGCTGTAAATCTTGTATAGATCTGTCAGTGCTGAGGCAGTGGGGAAGAGGAGGCAGATTTCACAGTTGATTCCATTGGCAGTTGATTCCATTGGCATATTGCTCCAGCATTCAGGAAATTTTTCCTGATGTCCAGGCGGAACCTGGCTTCCTGTAACTTGAGCCCATTATTCCATGTCCTGCAATCTGGGATAATCGAGAAGAGATCCTGGCCCTCCTCTGTGTGACAACCCTTCAAGTACTGGAAGAGTGCGATCATATCTCCCCTCAGTCTCCTCTTCTGAAGGCTAAACATGCCCAGTTCTTTCAGTCTCTCCTCATAGGGCCTTGTTTCCAGTCCCCTGGTCATCTTTGTTGCCCTCCTCTGAACCCTTTCCAGTTTGTCTACATCTTGAAGTGTGGTGCCCACAACTGTACACAGTACTCAAGATGAGGCCTAACCAGTGCTGCGTAGAGGGGAACTAGTACTTCCCACGATTTAGAAGCTATACTTCTATTAATGCAGCCCAAAATATCATTTACCTTTTTTGCAGCCACATCACATTGCTGGCTCATATTCAGCTTGTGATCCAATTCCAAGCTCCTTCTTTCTTGTAGTATTGTAATCACTGCATTGTTTTCAAGGTGCTTGCAGACTGACTGCTTTATAATCTGCTCCAGAATTTTTCCAGAGATTGGTGTCAGACTGACTGGTCTGTAGTTCCCATGTTCCTCCTTTTTGCCTTTTTTGAAGATAGGAACAACATTAGCCCACCTCCAGTCATCTAGCACTTCACCCATCCACCATGATTACTCGAAGATAATAGACATTGGTTCTGAGAGTATTTCTGCCAGTTCCTTTATTACTCTAGGATGCAGTTTGTCGGGCCCTGGAGATTTGAACTCGTTCAAAGTAATTACCGTAGGTGTTCCTTGACCTATCAATCTCAAGCTGCAATCCTGCCCCTTCAGCCTGTACTTCAGGTTTACCGGGGGGGAGATAGACCCTCTTTTGGGAGAAGACTGAGCCAAGGTAGGAATAGAACACTTCTGCCTTTTCTTTGTCTTCTGCTATCATTTTGCCGTCCTCATTGCATAGTTGAACCTTCATTTCTTTCCTCTGTCTTTTACTATGCATGTATCTGAAGAAAGCTTTTTTGTTTCTTTTAGCATCCCTCACTAGCCTCAGCTCATTCTCAGCTTTAGCCTTCCTGACACTATTCCTGCAGTTCTGTGCTACCAGCCTGTACTCTTCCCTTGTAGCTTGGCCTTCCTTTCACTTCCTATGTTTCCTTTTTTTGTTTTCATGTCATCTCTGAGCTTCATGTGAAGCCATATTGGCTTCTTCTGCTGCTCCCTGCCTTTTTTCCTTGTGGGAATTCTTTGCAATTGTGCCTTTAGAATTTCCTTTTTTAAAGACTCCCAACCATCTTGGACTCCTTTTCTCATTGGAGTCACTTGCCATGGGACCTTACTTATCATTGTTTTGAGTTTATTAAAATTGGCTTTCCTGAAATCCAGGGTACGCATTTGGCTACACTGAGCTTTTGCTTCCTTTAGAATCAAGAACTCCAGTATAACATGGTCACTTTCCCCCAGAGTTCCCGTAACTCCTACTTTATCCACTAAGTCATCTCTGTTGGTTAGAATCAAGTCAAGGATAGCTGATCCTCTAGTTCCTTCCTCCACTTTCTGTAGGAGGAAGTTATCAGCAACACAAGTCAGGAATTTCTTGGAGGGGCCATGTGTGGCAGAATTTGTCTCCCAACAGATATGGGGGAAATTGAAGTCCCCCATCACTACTACATCATGCCTCCTTGAAAAATTTGCAATTTGCTTTTCAAAACTTTCATCCTCATCTTCTCCTTGATTGGGTCGTTGGTAGTAGACTCCAACCATCATATTCATTTTATTGTTTGCCCCATTTATTTTAATCCAGATGCTCTCAATGGGGCTGGCCAAGTTCATCTTCCTGTATCTCTGTGCAGAGATACGTATCTTTAACATACAGCGCAACTCCACCTCCCTTTCTGTTGCTTCTGTTCCTTTTGAACAACTTATACCCTTCAATTGCTGTATTCCAGCCATGGGAGTCATCCCACCAGGTTTCAGTTATACCTATTAAGTTGTATTCGCCCTCATGCATTAAGAGTTCAAGTTCATTCTGTTTGTTGCCCATACTCTGGGCATTAGACATCAAAGACCATGTGCTTTATAGTCTGGCTATTATTGGATGCTGTTGGAGCTGTTCTCTCCAAACATCCATTGTGACACATAGGCCTTCATCGATTGCTACACCCGAGTTTATGTCTCCCTCCCCTGTTGAATTCAGTTTAAAGCCCTCCTGATGGAGTTCCTTATGCTGTGGCCAAACACATTCTTCCCAGTCCTTGTGAGGTACAACCCATCCCTTGCCAGCAATCCATCTTCCAGGAAGTGTAGCTCGTGGTCCCAGAATCCAAATCTCTCACGTCAGCACCACCTAGTCATTCATCCGGAGTTCTTATGCTCCTAACGGTCACTCTTTTCCAGGGAGTTTCCTCTACTTCATTTTTCCTCACCTCAGCTTTCTCCAATTCTGCCTCAGCTTGCTGTTGCTCTTCTGGCTCCTGTACTTCGCTTTGCTGTTGTAGTTCCACCGTTCTGTCTAAGAACTCTTCACTTTCTCTTATACTCCCAAGAGTTGACACTCACCGCTCCAGTCCTCTAACTTTTTCTTCCAACAGTGCAACCAGCTTGCACTTGTTGCACATGTAGGCCATGTGTTGATCTCAGGCAGGAAAACAAACATTGCACGCATTGCAGGTCACCACCACTGGAGAGTCTTTTTCATCCATAGTTCTCTCTATTCCCTTTTTGTTTCTACCTCTCTTTTTTTACTGGAATGGGCGGTGTCTTGTCCTGCCTTCTGTTAAGGTTACCAAAGAGTCCCCCTGGTCTTTAAGTGTGTGTTACAAGAAAAAAAAAAACCAAGAAAAATTCTTAGGGCCCTCCCCCTTGACCTCCCCTGCCGAACTCTGCTGCCAAACTCCTGTTTGCCCTCCCCGTTCACTCGCTCTGATTACTTGCTCTCTGGGAGCCTGCTTTCCTAGATAGCCCCAAAAACAGCTGGAGCCCCTCCCATTGCTCAGCTAGGAGTCAGGAATCAGAATCACAGAATCATAGAAAAGTAGAGTTGGAGGGGGCCTACAAGGCCATCGAGTCCAACCCCCTGCTCAATGCAGGAATCCAGGTCAAAGCATCCCTGACAGATGGCTGCCAGCAGCTCCAGCTGCACCTTGAATGCCTCCAGAGTGGGAGAGCCCACCACCTCCCTAGGTAGTTGGTTCCATTGTCTTATTGCTGTAATCAAAGTAAAAGCAAGTAACTGTGGAGTCAGATTCATTACAACAAGATGAAAAAATGTCAATGGCTTGGTTTGCACAACATGCCAGGGTCACTATGGGTTATTTCACCCATGGTGAGCCACAGTGCATGCCAGGTGCCATTTTAAATATGCAGCCTCCAATGGGTTGTAGCATGTCATCCAAACCTGCCATTGGGGGTTATGCGAAAGTTAAACAACCCTCGCATAACCCCCGATGTCTGGGTTTGAATGACATGCTGCAACCCCCATTGGGGGTTGCATATTCAAAATGGCTCCCAGCATGTGCCATGGCTCATAGTGATTAAATAACCCATGGTCATGTGAACTGGGTCAGTATGTTTACTAGGGATGTGTGTGTTCAGAGGTAACTGCTCTTGTACTATGCACAAACTTGAAGAACAGAGCCTCTCCATCGAAAAAGGACATCACATTAGGAGGCAGACTTTACATTCATGAGACTTTTGAGAAATTCTTTCCGCACCGGCTGCAAGGAGGGGGGTCAGATCTCCAACTCTCCCTTCTGAGAGTGGAGCGCTGTCTCCAACTTCGGAAGGGTTTCTCTTAGCAGTTCTATGGTCCCTGGGATGCTCTCCTAGGGACCATAGGATTGCTGCCTTAAGCTAGCATTGGCTGGTATTTTTGGTATTTAGACCCCGTCCCTTTTGCCTTCGTCCCCACCCACTGATGGAATGTGGCCCCCAAGAGCTTCTCCGAAATGGAATTTGGCCCTCGGATTGAAGGAGGTTCTGCATCTCTGAACTGTCTTCAAAAAGGATATGTAAAGATAGTTGAAGCAATAGATGAATGTATTGTAAGTCCTTTTCTTTTTCTATGTAAAGGAATTGGTTAGGAACTTGTAAACTCCCACTTATACGAAATATGTCTGAGCTTCCTGAACTCTGTGCCTATTTGGATCAAATGGATATCATATACGAGCCAATGAAGGATGCTTTAAAAATATATCTAAAACAAAAGTCACCCACTGATACCATGGCAAAGGGTAAGTCTGTCACTTATAGTTGGAGCCTTTTTCTTGAGTGTTAATGGAGTGAGCTGTGTCCAATAATGAATAGTAAAAACTATAAAGGAGAACTTTCCATTTGAATGAACGCTTGTTACAAAATGATTTGTAATTCTCCAGAGGCCCTAGGAGGGCATTCCTTCCTTCAGGATTTCACCTCCCTCTGGGGCACATAGGCCAGGCTAATTCAATCTTGTGCCTCCTTTTACTTTATTTATTTATTTATTTATTGCCCCGCCTTTCTATCAAGAAAATGGCACTCAAGGCGATTCATACTTGCAAAAGCCTGATGTCATCACTCCTCTAGTTCTGTTCTTCATCTATACACCAAAGCGCAGCCTGGTTATTCTTGACATTTCTGGCTCAAGAGAGGGCTGAGTGGGTGGGGGAACATTTTCATGGAAAAGTTCCCCTTTGACCTCCAACACACCGTTTGGGACTACTAGGAGTGATTTGTCCCGGTATGTTCTTTTCCTTGTTATGTTTCATGTGTGTTTGATTTTAGTTTTGTCAGTTACATACAGATCTGTGAGTACCTATGTTTCACTATGGAATAAATGTGTAATAATCTCTATAGGGGCAAAACCCATCACTCAACACGTGCCGCTATGGTCACTTCAGTAATCTTAAAGTCCTCACTCTAAATGTGGGTTCTGTAATAAAGAGACAAAAAGTGACTAATGCTCTTAAGAAATGGCATCCTGACATAATAATGCTTCAGGAGACCCACCACTGCAATAAGATTTTTTTTAAAAAAATCTTCACCATCTGATGTTAGGAGATCAGCATTGCACTGGTGGGTTGTCTGAGGCATGGGGCTTCACCATAAACTTAGCTAAGGACTGCCCACTGACAGTGGATAACATCTTCCTTGACTTGCATGAATGATGCATATTTTTTAAGGGCACCCTTGCAAACTGCCAGCTCACACTGGCTTTTTCCATGCTCCAAAGCAGATGCAGACTGACTTTATGACAACCATGCTTGAGGCTCTGGCTCACTTAAAGCAGGAGACATTATAATGAATGCCAGTCTCAACGGTAACCTAGATAGGAGCACTAGTGCATTTTGGCTGCTGAAGAGAGAAGAGACATGCTGCCTTGAGTAGTCTCTTCAACAGACATAATTTAATTGATGCCTGGAGAGTCATGCATGGAAATGAGTGAGCACACCTATTACTCTGTTAGACATGGGCCATAATCCAGAATAGATCTCCTCCTGGTATCAGCCACCCTTTAGCCAGCCCTATCTGGCACTAGTATAGGTGTGATCAGTGTTTCTGACCATGCCTCTACAGCTTTGACCCTGGGAACAGGCTCCATCCTGGGTCGTACTTTTACTTGGAGACTGAACCTGAACCTGCTTGCAAAACAGCACTTTAAAGAAAAAAATAGTCTAGAGTATAGTGAATTTTTACCTGGACATTCAGTCAGCCATCTACAAGATCCACTTCCCCCTTGTGGGACACTTTGAAGGCCATCTTTCATGGCTTGTTCATCCAGGAAGGCGCTCTCTCTAAAAAGCAAAGGGAAAGCAAGAGTGTTGAACTAAGAAAACAGCTCGGAGTCCTCTTGAAGGACAGGAAGCAAGAAGACAAACAGGAAGCAAAAAAAAAAAAGTTAATCTGGCTGCAAAATGAGTAGAACTCAAAGCTCTTAAATTGAGCAAAATATAATTCTTCGTGGTCTCTGTGCATCACACATACAGTATATGGGTTCTCAGCGTGTGTGCGGAGTTTGTTCGGGAAGATTCTATAGCTGAGGAAAAATCAGGCTGGAGCTCCTCCCCTTCGCGCATGCCCCTTGGTGCGGCTCCCGTCCATTCCCTCAGTTCCTCTTCTTTTTTTTTCTTTTTTTAAATAAATTTTATTTAAATTTTCCCAAACAAAATGTAACAAAATACAACCATAACACAGAATTTTAACTAAAACTACGTACAATAAATCATAAAGTGCACCCCCTACCCTCCTAGGGACCAATTTTTATTAAAATCGTCTTGTTGTTTCCTTAACTTAACTCCCTCTCTTATCCCTCAGTTCCTCTTCTACCGCTCTTGCGGACAGTCGTTTAGGAAGCTGCTCTCTCTTTTCCTTAGAGTACCCTTGCTGAGGTTTCTTCTCTTACTCTCCATTATAGTTTTTCCATTCTCTTCTAGTTTTTCTGATTAAAAAAACCAAAAAACCTTTCCTCTTCTCTGCTTTCTTTCACTCCGACTCGGACTCGATCGCTTCGCCATCCCCGGACCCGTTGTCCCCGGACGCACAAACTTGCCTCCTAAGCAGCTATATCACTGTCAGAAGACCTGGGTCACTTCACCAAACACGTGCAACGGATGACACAGGCTTTAGGGATTAAAGTGAAGGTAGAGGAACCCAAGGCTTGGGATCCTATTTACAATGTCTGTCATTTCAAATATGGAGTCATCACCTACACAATGTCATTTCAAATATGGAGTGGGCACTTTGCTAGACACAGTCAAGGGCAACTGGAAGGCTCCAGCGTCAACTCTGGCCACTGCTAGACGCCTTGAATCCATGTACCAGGTGCGGGAGGAGGACACGAAATTCCTCTTCTCCCACCCGGTCCCAAACTCCATTGTCATTGAATCGGCACAGTCGGGATCTGGAAGAAGCCATTCCACCCCCTCTGATCGAGAAGGGAAATGCTTGGATGCATTTGGGAGGAGAGTATATGCCTCCAGTTCCCTCGGCCTCGGGGTAGTTAGTTTTCAAGCCACCATGGCCCGTTGCAATTTTGCTTCCTTGCAGATTAAGCAGCTAAAAAACATCTGGAAGGAAGCAAATATATCCTGGGTCTCCATGGAAACATTTGACAGCACCCTCTCACATCAAGTGCTCCCTTTTATGAAACTTACTAACACTGAGGTGGGGAAAATAAAAAAATCCTTTTAATAAAGCAATGATTGAGGTATGAAAAATAAGGGCCAAACTTGTTGCTCCATCACCTTCTCTTCTATAAATACTGGACTACCCAAAATTTGCGGCGCAAGGTAAACCTCCTCAATTTCTGAATTGGAAGGATGGGCCTTTTCCATGTTAGGGACCTATTTGTGAAAGGACGGCCCCTTACTTGCCCAAATCTAGAAGCCTGATTCCAGGGTATTCAAACCTCCTGGCTACCTAAACTTCAAATGACATATTTGGCAAATCCATAGCCAGGGAGGAGGGAGCTCCCAGGTTGCTTACAATGTTCAAACAGGCATGTCTATCTGACAAAGGCTGTCATGTCTCTCTCGTGCTCCTACTCCCCTCCTGCCAGCCAGAACATCAGGCACAGCTCACAGGTTTCTTTGTAAAGCTTTATTGAGTAAAAAAGCAGGGCGACTCAGGTGGTTGTAGAAAAGTGTAGCACAAAAGTAAAGAAAGTAATTCAAGACCCTTTATCCCATCAATGGGAGGTCAGGAATGATCAACAGTTGATTCCGCACTGAGGAGTTTTGTGTGTTCCCAACCTCAAACCAGAGAACCTTCTCCGCCCCTAGGGTGGGTCAAAAGTCTTGTTAGCCAATCGAGCAGAGCGACAGAGGTCAGTTGTTCCTGCCTCGAGAGGATCTGTCACAGAGGCTGGCTCCCCCCCTCCCATCTGGAGCTCTTCCTCCCCTCCCATCTGGAGCTCTTTCCCCAGGAATTCTTCTTCTACTCCCCCCTCCTCCGGCTGCAACCTTGACGGAGCAGCTGGGTTAGTGTTATCAACAGTGAGTGGCTCCGCTCCTAACTCCTCTTCTAACTCCCCCTCCCCTTCCGTCTCAGAATCCATTCCCACAGAATCTGACCAGTGCTGTTTTGGAGTTAGGGAGTCGGAACTTGAGGGGCTAGTGGAGCTAGCCTCGACAAAGGCCCTGCAAAAAGTTTTGTGTCCATGATTTTATAAGTGGTTGATTTATCTTATCTATGGAAACTCACTGGGGCTCTAGGTAGCCTGGGAATCAGACCTAAACACTACTATAACTGATCTGGACAAGTCCCCACATTCGAACAATTTCATCACAAGTTCAGAAAGCCACAATGAAGGTGGACCATTGGTGGCACCTATCCCCAGCTAAGCTACACATCTTTAAGACATCTATCTCCCCCCCCCCCCCCGTGCTAGAGAGGCTGTGGTCAGACTGGCTCCTTGATGCATGTGTGGATGACATACCCAACAGTAATTGATTACTGGAGTCATATTCTTTCAACCATCAGTGAAATAACTGGATAGCACATCAAAACTTGTGGAGCTCTTCTGCGCTCAATCTCTAAAGAGGAAAATGAACACCCCCTTCCTACACAAAGAATTAATTGCCATCTTGCTTGCAACAGCATGCCTTAAAATTGCAATAAACTAGAAATCTTCCACTGGACTTTTGACACATAAATGGACAGATACTTTGGAAAATTGCTCTTTCTGAAAAACTAACATACAGACTGAGACTCACTAAGGGAAAAGAACAATGAGACAAGTTTGTAGAGGTGTCATACATATTTATTTTATACCCAAATGAACACTCAGCAATGCTTGTACCCTCCATGAGCATAACTCCAATTCTGGAACAACATGCTCTAAACAGTCCTGATCTGTTTTGTTGTTGTCATTGTCGTCGTACTTCTCCAACAATCCTTATTCTTTTTGTGTGTGTGTGTGTTTAAGAATAAAAACAAAAGATTTTTAAAAATGTCCCTTTTTTGCCTGCTGGCGAAAGGATAGCAGAGAAGCAACCAACCTAGCCTCCCTTAGTAAACTTTCTGAAAATCACCCCTCCAAGAAGGTGCTTCCCAGGATCTCAGACAGACACCTCAGAAGGATACCATGGTTGATGGTATTGAAAGCTGCCGAGAGGTCCAGCAGAGCCAATAGATACAGTTCCTGGCATAGATTGTCCACCAAGGTAACCAAAGCAGCCTCTGTCCCATAACCAGGCCTGAAGCCAGACTGAAACAGAGCTAGATAATCCATCTCTGGAAATTTCTGGAGTTGAGAAGCCAACACATGCTCAAGAATAGAATATTGCAGTCCAGCTGGAAGTTATCCAATACAGGGGGTGGTGTTGTTGTTTTTACAAAGGTCTTTCCACCAGCTCTTTTAGGCAAGACAATATCACACTTTGATGTAAAGAGACGTTCACCACTGCATTTACTCAGTCAGCCAGTCCTCCCCTGGCTGCTTTTATAAGCCAGGAAGGGCAACAGCCCAGCTCACATGGTAGGCCTTACCTATCCAAGGATCCTGTCCACATCTTCGAACTCTACAAATTGGAAAGTATCCATTATAAATGTAGAAGCAGGAGCGAAAGTTACATCCACAGGGCCTGTATCAACCATGGCATCCAAGTTGGCATGGATATGATGGGTTTTATCTGCAAAGTGTTGCACAACTTGGTCACAAGGTATTATCGAGTAGTCTACTTCTTCTTTTCACAGGCCAAAGCATAATATGACCACCCAAAAAAGCTCTGTTGGGCAACTCTGTGCAGAATGGTGGCAGAGAAGTACAATTTCTTGCCACCCTCACTGCCATGAAGTAAGTAGGCTTTCAAATGAACTCTAGCCCATGTTTGATTGGACTCGTTCAAAGTTTTCTGCCAACATCGCTCTAGTCAACATCCCACCTGTTTCATCCCTCACATCTCCCTGGAAAACCAAGGAGCTTGTTTGGCTCCATTCCATGGGAGAGAAGACTCAGGAGCAATTGTGTCAACTGCCTGGACCATTTATCCATTTCAAAGGTCAACCAGGACTTAGATGGAATCACCTGCCAAGGTGACAGGAAAATCTCCAAGAGCCATCAGAAAACCATCTGGATCCATCAGTCTCCTGGGATGGACCATCTTAATTGGCCCCCCACCCCTGCAGAAGGTTTAAACTAGTCTTAGCTATTCTAAACCCCACCAGGTAGTGATCTGTCCATAACAATGGAACTACAGAAAATTTCTCCACCCCCAGATCACCATTATACCATCCTATGCAGAAAACCAGATCCAGTATGTGCCCTGTCGAATGAGTGGGGCCAGGCAGAAACTAATTGGGACAGACCCATGGTTGCCATGGAGGCCATTAAGTCCTGAGCCACTCCTGACAAGGCAGCCTCAGCATGAATGTTGAAGTCCCGCAGCACAACAAGCCGGGGAGACGTCAGCACTGCCCCCAAGACCACCCCCAGCTAGCTAAGGAAGGGAGACTGTTGGGCAGTGGTAGAATCCCTATTTTGTACTGTAGAATCCCAACAGAATCCCTATTTTGTACTGTACACCCACCGTCAGATACACACACTCAAAACTGGAAGATTGTGGGATAGGGCATCTGGACAAGGAGATAGAATCACAATAAACCATTGCAACTTTGCCCCGCCCCCACCCCCCAGGACTTGCCTGCTGCAATACAGAGAACACAGATGGGAGATTTACTCTCCTGGTCTCATCCAACCAGGTCTCTGTGATACAGGCGTAGTGGTGAGAGTGTTGGGCTGGGACTCGGGAGATCCGGGTTCTAGTCCCCGCTCGGCCATGAAACTTACTGGGTGACTTTGGGCCAGTCACTGACTCTCAGCCTAACCTACCTCACAGGGTTGTTGTGAGGATAAAATGGAGAGAAGGAGGATTATGTAAGCTGCCTTGAGTTCCTTGCAGGAAAAAAGGCGGGGTATAAATATAATAAATAAAAAAAAAAAATCATGCTCATCCAGGGTCAAGTCTTGGATGGCTCTTGTTTTCCCATTCACCAACCTGGCATTCAGCAGCAATATCTTCAACCTAAAGGGACTGTCACCAGGGCTACTCAGGCTCTCTGATATGGGAGACAGCTTGGAAGCAACCAACACCTGCTTCCCACCCCCAGCTGCCTCCCAAATCCATATCTCCCTCTGCCCCCTGCTGTTCCAGCGGCTGTTCCCTGTATCCCTCCACCTCGCTGTCCATTTTCAAAACACATATCTCCTGCCAGCAGGCAGTGATAATAGCTCTAATAACAATATATACAACAGGCAGATGTATAGACAATCCCTTCCCTCCTCCCCTGTCCAATAGACAGGATGACCCTTGCCATCCTTCACCACTGAAGTGGCTCCCCAAAAGGAGGCTGATTCAGTTTCTTGCAAGGTGGCAGAAAGTCTCTTGGAGAAAGTGCTGAGTCAGGGGTCTGATCCTGCATGGAGACAGCTTTCTTTGGCCCCAGAGGTCACTCTGGGGCAGCCACAGGTAGCAGGCAGCCAGCTTAGTGCTAAAGGAACACTTACAGTTTACCTCACTTTTCTTCATCCTCTCTTAGCGGTGTGCGCGCGCTGGTTCTGGCAGGCCCCCAGGCCCAATGCAGTCTCTTGCAAAGTGGCAGAAGATCTCTTGGAGAAAGTACATAGTCTTAAGGGATGCTTATTTCCATACTCCAATAAGACTGCATTGCAGGCTACTACATATGCTTTGCTATAGGTGGTCGGCTTTTTCAGTTTTGTGTCTGGCAGCAACTGCATGGGATTCACCAGGAGTATGGAAGGGGAGGCCGCTCACTGTCATCTCTTTGATGTGGCCTTCTTCCCCCTATATAGATGACTAGCCAGTTATGACTAGCCTCATAACTCTCTCACAGCACCTTGCTCCACCACCTTGCTCTGGGTCTCTTGAGAAAGTGGGGCCTCTGTGTCAACTGAGAAGTCTTGGTTATCCTACTGTTCTGCTACATCCTGAAGTAATGATTGCCCTCTGTGAGACTCTGGAGAAAACAGAAATTTTCTTATTGTGAATTTCTGTTCCTAGTCTCATGGGCAGGGCCATCCTAAGACATTTTGTTGCCTGGGGACAAGATAGTGTCCCCTCCCATTCCATGTACAAAAGTCAACTGGGTAACTTAGGGGGTACAGGGCAGTCCACTTGGCCCACAGCTCTCTCCATCACCTTGCTGCCACCTCCCAGAATCTGCTGCCTGAGGCAACTGCCTCACTCTACCTCATGGTAAGGCTGGCCCTGCTCATCGAGGGCATTCCACCCACATTGTCTCCTGGGAACAGTGCACCAGCTACTTCAGGAATCAGGTTTGTGGGTTCTGCCATTGCTGCACATGAGGGGTGGCAGATGGGGTATTTTGTAGATAGTGTTATTATTTTGCTGTTAAGTGTTAACATGCTTTTGTAACATGCCAGTTGGTGCAGTTTCTGTTGGCACTTTTTTCTGCAGTGCAGGGTTGAGGGTTTGCTAGTTCTCCAGTCTGGTCTCGGAGAACAGGGTGGCTCTTCCCCTGGAGGACATGCCTACATACTCCAGATGGAAGTGCCATCCTGAAGTAAGGAATGCCCTCCATGAGATTCTGAGAACATGGTAAGAACATTCTGGTTTTCTCACAATCAGCACAAAAGTTGCAAATGTCTTTATAAGTAATATTATTGCAATTTTAAATAATAACCCTGCAATTATATACACACTTATTGTGTGTAAGTCTCACTGAATACATACAGTGTTCTGAAAGAGAGTTTATCATCATAATACTCTGATTTACAGTTATGGCTGCACAATCAGAATTCCACACAAAAGTAAGTGGTTCTGGCACCCTTCCAATTCATACTGGTATATACATTTCTTTTCTACATGCTTACACTTCAGCTGATAGACTTTCTAGTGATGCATGGTACAAACTTAAATTTCAGTTAGATAGAAAGGTTAACTGTTTAAAAAATGAAAGCACACTTAGCAACTATTTTAACAGCAGTAGTTTATATTTCCTACTGTCCTATCAAAGCAGAGGCACAATCGCCGCCACCACCCCTCTCACACACAATGTAGAAAACAAAACACAAATACCTATCAAGAACGAGAATCCATGGGGTGGGGGATAGAAGTCTCGTTTTTAAACTGCTGTGATCCTGGAATTCTACATGGGCTAACTGAAAACTGAGACTGTCATTTGCTGAGGCAAATCAACCCCAAGCTAAGGGCAAAAGGAAGGGAGGAAGAGAAAAATGGGAAAGATTTATTCTTTGCTCAGTGGAAATTCTGTAGACTCTCTGCTGCTCCTTCATGGTCAAAACACTGTACAAGTATTTACTTTGCAGTAGACAGGAATTTTGTGGATCAGGCTGTTAACCATGTTTCCTCCTCACCCCCATGAATGCACACCTCTGTGTTACAAAAGCATAAATGCATTTAAAATTGTTTGCTGTACAATTTTGAATTGTGTCTTTTAGATGCAGACTGGGCAGCAGAAATAACAGCCTTTTCACTCCATCATATTGTCAAAGTGTATGTAGGAAGTCACTGGTATGCAACTTACTTACAAACATTATTAAAGGTACCATTCTTAAAGTATGTTTATATTGCCTTTGTGTAGGCTAAACCTTAGGAACATAAAGAGAGTCCTGCTGGGTCATATCAAAAGCCTCTCTAGTCCAGCATTCTATTATCACAGTGGCCAACCAGATACCCCCACGGGAAGCCTACAAGCAGGACATGTGCGCAATAGCACCCACCTGCTCGTTTGTGTTCCTTACCAACTGGTATTTGGAAGCATACCACCCCTGATACTGGAGGTAATATATACCCATCATGACTGAGAGCCTTATCCTTCATGAATCTGTCTAATCCCCTTTTAAAGCTTCCAAGTTGGTGGCCATCACTACATCTTGTGGTAGCAAATTCCATAGTTTAACTGCGCTGTGTGAAGTACTTCATTTTGTCTGTCCTGAATCTCTTACTATTCAGCTTCATTTGATGACCCCTGATAGGGTTGTAGTATTTTGAGACAGGGAGAAAAAACAGCTCCCTGTCCACTTTCTCTACACCATGCATACTTTTGTACACCTCTATCATGTCTACCCCAGCCCACCCCGCACGTATTAGCCTTTTTTTCTGAGCTAAACAACCCCAGATGTTGTAACCATTCCTCATAGGGGAGTTGCCCTTTGATCATTTTGGTTGCTCATTTCTGCACTTTTTCCAGTTCTACAATATCCTTTTTGAGGTATGGTGACCAGAACTGTACACAGTATTCAAAGTTTGGTCACACCATGGATGTGTATAAAGGCATGATGATACTGGCAGTTTTATGTTCAATTGCTTTCCTAATTATGCTTAATAGTTTAATCTGCCTTTTTCACAGCAGCCACACTTACATGGGCTGACATTTCATCAAGCTGCTCATCACAACCTGAAGGTCCTTTTCCTGGTCAGCCACTCCAGTTAGCTCAGACCCCATCAGCATATATGTGAAATTAAGATTTTTGCTCCAACATGCATCACTTACACTTGCTTACATTCAATTACATTTTCCATTTTAATTCCAATTTCCCCCAGTTAGAAGAGATCCCTGTGGAGTTCTTTGCAATCCCTTTTCATTTTAATGTTCCTCAGTAATTTGGTATCAACAGCAAACTTGGCCATCTCACTGCTCACCCCTAACTCCAGGTAATTTAAGAACCAGTTTAAAAGCTCTGGATCCTTGGTGGCTCCACTGTTTACATCACTCCATTGTGAGAACTGACCAGAACTTTCTGTCCTTTAACCAGTTAACCAGTCTTTAACCTTGGGACCGCTTTTTTCTACATCTGTTTTAGGAAAGTGGCCCTAAGCTTGGGATAAAACCATCCTTGGACTTGACCACTTCACAATGCTAGTGGGAGATTGCAAGAAAATACCATGTCCATTGAAAACTAGCATATCGGGATGAAAAGTTCTTACTGACATGCTAGCTGGAATCTTAATGTGGTAGTAAATGCAAATGCCCCACCCTACCCCCACCCCGGTGTGCTGGTGATATAGTTCACATGAACATATGAAGCTGCCTTCTACTGAATTAGTGCCTTGATCCCTCTGACTTCGTACGTACTGCCTACCGTGACAGACAGCAGCTCCCCAACGTCTCAGGCAGAGAGAGGCATTTTCCAGGACTGATATTTGCGATACCGGTAACTTAAACAAGCAAGGGCCTAATATATTATGGAAGAAGCTTTCATGGAATTGCAATTCAGGATAAGCTTTGGTTATACCTGCAGCTCAGGATAATACTTCATGCATTTGATGAAGTGGATGAAAGCTTATGCCATATGTTGTGGAAAAATTGATCTACTGCGTTGTGTTTTTAAGAGGTTCTTAGAGAGGAAAGTTTATTAGTGAATTCACGGATGGCATCTGAGCACAGTCAGGAATGCCAACAAGAACACAAGGGAGACACTTCTATTTATACTGAATAATATCATGTAGAGGTCAGGTGACAATTGAGTCAGTACAGGAAACAGAGAGACAATTCAAAAGGAGACATTTAAACAAAACAAAAGAACAGGTATTGCCCATCTTCTAGCCATCATGCTAATCAGTAGTCTTTCCCAAGGTGATAATCCCAAGGTGATACTGGCTCACAGTACTTTTAGCATAAGCAGGAAAGAGGCTTAGGCAAATCAATAGATGGGTGATTTGCCCTCAGGGTTGTAATCTACAGAAGGTCAAGGAAAAGGTCTGACTTCCAGGCCTTTCTGTTTAAACTAAAGCCTGGACAAATTTTACTTCTACATTCCCCCATTTTGTGCTTTTATAGCACAACTAACACTTGTAACTGTTACATTCAGCATCTAAAGCTTCTTTTACCTTTTCTCTCTCTTGATCAATCTTTTCAAGCATCAATTTTTTTTTCTGAGTCAATACAGAGCTTTTGCTTTTGCTGCATGTAGTAAAACAACACTTGCTTAACAACAATAATATATAAAACCCAACAAATTCAAGCAATAGGGTTATTAATCTATGAACAATTGCTCTATCCCAACTTTTTAGGTTTGGTATCTAGCTTGTTAGCCAAGACCATATTTCTAGGCTTTTGTCAGGGGCAACAAAAGCAATTTAAGTATCTTTTCTGATTGTAATTATCAGGAATAAACACACAACACTCTTGACCAATCAAGGCGCATATTTTACCTTTTGAGGCAAACACCATGTCTAATGTCATCTTTGGCAGTACTATTTTGCATTGTGGCATTGCGAAAACACTGCCCTTTCTCTGTAAGGGTACAGTTTTACAGTTTATCATTAAAACTCTTCTAGATACTATATTTAAGAGAATTGCCCATAGTTTGATTACTTTGGGAGAACTAATTTCTATAATTGGTGCAGAATATGGGTTTGGCAGTATGGTTATTTCTCTAATCTCTGTGAGGGGTAAAATAATGACTTTGTCTTTGTCTTACAAATGTGGAGGGCTGATTTTGTGTTTTGTTGCATGCAAAACACCATTTTCTCAATGTAGGAACAACTTGCAACAACTGGACCCTTTAGAGTACAAGGGTCTGTTGGTGAAGGTCAAGTTTACTAGTGTAATGGGCACTGGCCACATGGGAACTCTTTCTTGGGAATGTACTGGCATGTGGCTACATACCCCTAGCAGTTGGTAGCATTTAATCTTTGTGCAAACTTAAAAGAAAGCTGAATGTAAGTATTTTCTGAGAAGGCAGATTGGATAGGGATTATGAGTTTTAAGAATATAACCATATTCCATTTGGCCATATTGTTTCAGATATCAATATATTTATATATTAATTAGGACAAAAGAACCACTAGTCACTAACAAGAGCACAACTACAGGTGTTTCTTCTTGTTCTGACTTTGATGTACCTGAGGGCTGATAAGTAAGGCTCTTGGCTCAGGCTGAGGTGGTGTTCTTCTAAATTGATGACATCAGTTCTTCTCGTCCGATCCTCTGGGTGTGGTCTTTGATGGTCGTCTCGTCTGAGGTCTGAGATGATATTGATGTCCTGGCACAAATTTTTCAGCTTCAGGGGAGAGGTTAAAACTAGCACATTTCACCCTGAATTGGTGGAGGAGTTATTGTGTCTTCATTCTCATCGCGGGTGGAGATGTTGGGAGGCTTGGATCCACGTTTGGAGTTTTTGGCACTTCACAGCTTTGAAGTATGTTAATACGAATCTAGTCACTTGGTTCAATAGAGTGTCTTTCAGTGCTGGGCTGGTACTGAGCCACCTCTATCTGTGAATAAAAAGTCTTCACACATCTCATTAGGGCCTTGCAGTAATTTTGAATTGTATCATCAAGCAGGTGTATATGTCTGGCTAGGTCTAGATTGGTGTCTCATTAATATCTCATGAGGGGTCAAGTCTTGTTACTTGATTTGCTGTGGATCTCATAGTCATGAGGGCTATGGGCAGTGCATCTAGCCATTTTAGTCTTGTCTCTGCACATATTCTAGCCAGTTTGCTTTTCAGTATTCTATTATGTCTTTCTATAGCTCTCGGAGATTGTGGATGATATAGGCAATGGAAATGTTGCTGGACTTGTAATGTCCTGCACACTTCTCTTACTACCTGTCTAGTAAAATGTGATCTCTTGTCACTGTTTATGGAGCAAGGTATTCTGAATCTGGGGATCAATTATTTTAGCAATTTTTTGCTTACTGTTGTGGTGTCAGCCTTCACGCAAGGGTATGCTTCAACCCATTTAGAATACATACAAATAACTACAAGAACATATTGATAGGAACAACACTTGGGCATTTCAATAAAATCAATTTGTATATTTACAAAAGGTCCCCAGGGTGTGGGGTGCATGCTCATTTTGGTTTTTTATTTTTTATTTTTTTATTTTTTACAGGCTTACCACTGTTATGAGCCTGGCATACCGCACATTGGGCACATCTGAGTTGCTGCAGATGTAAAATTTAATCCAAACCAATCTTTGTTAAACAATTCAATGATCCCCCCTTTGCTCACATGCGACAAGTCTATGGAGCATGTGAGTAATTTAGGGAAAAGAACTCTGGGCATCACTAGGCGGCCGTCCGAATGATGCCATAGAGTCTTTAGAGAGAAAGCAATTTGCCAAATTTCTATGTCCCTCTCCTCCCCCCCCATTTTCTGGGGTCAAATTCTGGATAGCAGCAAGATTTTGCAATTCAGGTGTGACATTGCTATAAAGTCTGGCAAGGGGGAGAAATGCAGGAAGAATTGACCTTTTGAACTTAGGCTTGCCTGTTTTTTGCCAAGAAGTCGGGAGGGGTTAACAATAAAAATCTTTAGCAAGGTAAACCAAGCTTTAGAAAACTAACCAAATGCTACCTTTTAAAACACAACAAAGCCAAAAAATAAGGCACTTATGCAACCAAAGGTTTAAAAATACTGGGATGCCAAAACTATTAGCAATTAGAAGCTGCAATTTTAAAATGCAGTGGCAACTGTGATGGGATTCATAGATTATATAGAGTTGGAAGGGGCCTACAAGGCCATTGAGTCTAACCCCCCCACGCTCAGACAAGCTGAGCCAGCATGAGCCACAAAGGGAGCACTTGTGTAATTTAAACTAGAACACTTTTCTTGAAAACCAGCCTAATAACAATAAAGTGAAACAGGAATTGCAATTCTTTTAGTATCTTGGTGCTACTGTGCTATGTTGCACCTAAATACTATTTTAACAAAAGTTTTCTGCTAGCTTGCCATAAAGCTACTAGCCAAGCATGAATTCTGAAATTAAACTGCCCAAATTAACCAACATGCCTTGTTGGTTTGCCTTTGGCAAAAACCCAACTAAGCATGGATTGTGTTAAAGAGGGGAGGGGTAAAATTCAGGGAAGCCTACTCTAACAAAACTGGGCACTAAAACTTAAAGGCAAAACTTGAATGCAGCCACAAACACTCATGAGTGTTGCTGCCATTTTTTTTTATATTTTGTTTGATTTTTTTCTAGCAGCTATAACAAATATTTTTTTCTTCTCATTTTGGGACTTCTCGCCTCTAGTTCAGATCTGAGGAAGTGTGTGCTTTGGTTAGGAGCACACTCTCTCTCTCTCTTCACTAAACACAGGACTGGTGGAGACTCTAAAAGGCACCAAAACTTTGCTTATGCTCAGGAACTCTTAGCACAAAAAGCTCACAAACGTTTTTGTTCTTGTTGTTGTTTTTCTTTAACACAACACAGGGTTCTTTGAGTACTTCTTAATATATATATATATATTTAAAGATACGCATTCTCTTTTTTGTTTATGTTTTTGACACTGCTTAACACAACTTTCTTTCAAATAGCTTTTTTTCAAAATCTTTACTTCTTATCACATCTTTTACAACTTTCTTTTGCCTGCATAACTTGGGCAGAGAGGGTTTTATTTCCTTTTTTTTTTTTTTATGCCCTTCTGTTTGCAATTCTAATGTTTCTTTTGCATCTGCCCTTGTCCAACCTTTCTCTTGGCCTAGTTTTTCTTTTCCTTATCTTTTTTTTTTTTTCTTTTCCACATTTTCCTAAATGGCCCTCTTCCCCCCCCCCCCTCCTCGGGGCAGAGGGGACAGTCTACATGCCTTTAAATAATCATCTCTTTTCTTTTTTTCAAAAACCTTTTGGCTCCACTCATTGGTGAAGCTCTTGAATCTTCTGTGAAAAATAGTTAACCATTTCTTTTTGAGCTTATCCTGCATCAGCTGTAGTCTCAGAGAAAAAGCCTGCCTTGATCAGGGGCAGACTCTTTCTGATCTTTTAAAGCTAACACAGTTCAATTCTCAAAAGGCACTAACACTTTGTTTATGCTCAGAAAACCTGCATTCTCAATACTCAGACTCTCTCAAAAATACTTCTTTTATTTACAGGTATTAATCTTGATCTAGTCAGTTTTAGGTTTCACTACTGTAGTAAGGGCATCTCTAGAATATTTCATTGCTGAAGCCTTCTATTTGTAGAACATTTATCTTCTTTGCTTTGACTCTGATTTCTCATAGAAGCGCATCAAGTAATTTCATTTGCATCTCTATCAATTTAATAGGATCATTAAACTTTGTATCAGTTACTGGCCATTTCTTCTTTTTTTTTTTTCTTTCTTTCTTAAGACTACTGTTGGCAGAACAAGTCTTAAGTAATTGATTTAAGTCTATCTAGGTAGGGTTATAAATAATTACAGTCTCAAATTCTTCCTTGAATTTGACTGGTTCTTCTCACAAGTTAGGAAATTATTTTACTATATTCCTTAAATCTCTTGGTGTCTATGGGTCATGGACAGCCACTAGAGTCTTATCTCTTGCAGGTACCTCTTACTTAGTGGAGCCAGGGTGACTGACCCATAATTTGGGGTGACTAATAGTCTTTGAGAAGGAACAGAGCCAGGCAAGGTGGTTGCTTCTGGGTTCTAAATTTTTCTGGGCATCTAGTTCTTTCTGTTTACTGCTCTTTCTGGCTAGGCAGAGGTGGGTTAGGGTGAAGGAGTGGCCACTGGGGTAGTTTCAGCATCATTATGCGAAAACCTTCTACTTTCATCTTCATTTTGGGGTCTTCTCATGTAGGTAAGGATAATCATCTACAGGATCTTGCTTTTTCTTCAAAAAATCATTTTTCTTCACTAGCAATGGATATAGGAGCCAATGGTGGTGGTTGGCTGCAGGCTTGCTTAAATTTTAGTTGATCTTTTAATATATATATTTGAATCTTTCAAGCTTTTAAGCTTGGATTCATGCATGCATTTTGAAGCTTCTTCATACTAATTAAAATACACTTCCCATTGAGTCTGAGGTACCTTACTTCCTCATGACTCGAGCGCTCCCCTTAAGTGCACTATCCTGTCCCAAGTCAAACGTTCCTCTCAGTGGGAACTGTTTACTAGGATCATCCTTTGTCATGACATTCCATTTCTCGAGAAATTTACACACCTACCTATGGCCATAAGGTGTGTACCTATAACATGCTAGCATTCCCTTGGGGGGGGATCTCCTTTGATCTTGCACCCCCTATTCCTCACACTCATACAGGACACTCATCTAGGGCAAACTTATTGAGGGATGTTCCTCATTTGAGTCTCAGACAGCGGCTCAACACCTTGATCGGCTCACTCAGTCTTTCAACTGCGGCACAATCCCCTTTTGTCGGCTCAGTCAGTCTTATGACTTCAAATGGGACTCATGAGTCTTGGAAACAGGAAAAGGGATTTACTTGCTCTACTGGGACACAGGGTTCCACTACATACTGGTTTAGTATGTGGTTTAAGTCCTGGTCCTGATCAGCAGATTCATGAACAGTCACACATCACTGGGTCACGAGGTTCTACTGAGCCCACTTGCTTTTGAAACACTGCCGATCATTGGGTTTCCTCTCACGAACAGGTTCAGGGCGTCTTGACTCAGCTTAAGTCTCAGACCTGGTCAGCAACTTATACACACTCATCCGTGAGAATTTTAGGAAGATGTGCCTTTTCCACACAGTAAAACCATGGGTACTGGGCAAATTGGGAAAAGGGAAAAGGGAAAAGGGTCTGTCTGTTGGGGCACGAGGTTCAGCTTTCGCCTAGTCCCAGCCCTGGTCAACAGCTCATAAATCTAGCAATCATACTTTCACAGACATGCATATAATCCTATAGGAAATTTCTTTCGTCTCTAAAACCTCATGGACTCAAAGTTCAGATCGCGTTGGAGGGAAAGGATAGTCTGCTAGAAACAGAAGGACACACACCAAAAACCCAAAAGAGATTTCAAAAGGTCTCTTACCTGGGTTTTGGCGCCTGGGAGTTTAGTGGTGTTTCCCTGTTTCAGGCAGGTCCAGTCCCTTGAAGCGATCCGGGTCACGGCACCAAGATTGTTGTGGAAAAATTGATCTACTGCGTTGTGTTTTTAAGAGGTTCTTAGAGAGGAAAGTTTATTAGTGAATTCACGGATGGCATCTGAGCACAGTCAGGAATGCCAACAAGAACACAAGGGAGACACTTCTATTTATACTGAATAATATCATGTAGAGGTCAGGTGACAATTGAGTCAGTACAGGAAACAGAGAGACAATTCAAAAGGAGACATTTAAACAAAACAAAAGAACAGGTATTGCCCATCTTCTAGCCATCATGCTAATCAGTAGTCTTTCCCAAGGTGATAATCCCAAGGTGATACTGGCTCACAGTACTTTTAGCATAAGCAAGAAAGAGGCTTAGGCAAATCAATAGATGGGTGATTTGCCCTCAGGGTTGTAATCTACAGAAGGTCAAGGAAAAGGTCTGACTTCCAGGCCTTTCTGTTTAAACTAAAGCCTGGACAAATTTTACTTCTACACATAATAAATGTGTTAGTCTATAAGACTCTTCATTATTTCTGCTGCAACAGACTAACATCGCTACCCTTCTAGACATTGAGATACCACAGTGCAGTGATGGGGCACTCATTTTGCATGGATCTAGGACCTTCTGCATGCAAAGCCAATATGGCACCCACACTGATTATGGACAAAATGATAATAGCATGCATGGTGCATGGTGCATATGACACTTGTTGCGCTGTGATCCATATATTATGCTGGCCAGTTCTTTAACATAATGCTCTGATCCACCAGCTTTAGTCATTTTCCTTGGCTAGGAGAAGAGCTGGTGGAAAGAGGACTGGTTTGAAAAAACTCTTTATTTCAAACATTTCTTTTTAAAGGTCTTAATTTTGTTTTGTTTTTTGCCAGTTTCCAGAGCTGCTTTCAAATTGCAAAAAGGTTTATTGGATTGCTTATGGCCAGAGTCTCCTCATCCATGGAGATGGACAAATGTTTCGACATATCCTCAACTTTCTTAGGCTTGGCAAGTTGTTCTTACCTTCTGAATTTAAGTAAGTGAAAATGTTATCCTGTGCTATGTTCTGTGATTACATTTTTGGTGAGTAATGATATGAATCATATAAGCTCAGGTTTACACAGTGGCATAGGATTATGCACAAGTAACCAGCGCATTTTAAGCAATATATATAAAAATTAAACACCAAGGAACACTTTTTTGAATGATATATCAGAATTCAGTGTAAGAGACTCCTGCCTACTGCACACTAACTTTGCAAAGGTGGTATCCAAATGAAAGGGGTTATCTACCTTTTCAGCAATGTCATACATAATACAGATCTACAAGCTCCTCTGAGCTGTGAATATGAGGCTGCAGTCCTGTGTGCACACTTGCTTGGGACTGAACACATTCGGACATAGGGCCAACTCCCAGCAAACATGCACAGGGCCCAGCTGCCTAAGATTTCGACTATCACTTAGTATTTTATAACTAGAGAAATCAATGCCTCCCCATTTATGTGGATTTTCAAGAAAGTCAGATCCCTGGAATTCTTTGTGATCTCCTTCCTTCAAAGTCAGTATGCATACAGAGTTGGTGAAGAGCTTGTTTCAGATATTGTATAGTGGGTAGGGTAGGGCAGGGCCAGGCTTAGCAAGTAGGCAATGTCCTGCACAATGATTTGGACCATTTCTTTGAGAAGGTGGATCTGTGCCTTGACTCCTCTTCTATCCTTTTTACAGGCCATCAATTACCATTCTTTCTTAAACCATGGACAATGCTGAGGCTCGCTTCATCAGGAATTCCTGATTTCATCTCTCTCTCTCTTTTTCTCCACTGACCATATGATCAAAATAATGTTAAATATTTAATAATGTTAATTATTGGCAAGGCTTCTTCTGGCTATAAAGAGAAAATTGGTTTGCCTTCCAAACAGGGCCGGTGCAAGGCAGTTTGGTGCCCTAGGCAAGATCAGATATTTAGCGCCCCCCCTCTTCCCACTTGAGCCCTCCCTCCCTCCAGCCCTATGCTCCTGGTGCCCCCTTTAGCCCGGCGCCCTAGGCAGCCGCCTAGTTGGCCTAATGGTAGCACCGGCCCTGCTTCCAAAGTCATCAGATGGTAAAGGGCCATCCCAGCCATTCTGGGACTAGCTTTGTTTTGCATAGTGGTGCTTTGGTATTCTCTAGAAAACACTTCAGTATCGGTGTGTCAAGTTATGCCATATTAGGGCTACACTGAAAGATAAATTCTATTTTAACACAAGGTTGATTGGAGTGGGGTAAGGAAGAAGTTTAGGAAGAAGAGTAAAGGGGCAGGCTGGAAAAAAGGAAGGAGCAGGCAGATTTGGAGGTGGGGATCAGAGGGAGGGGAAAGACGGAGGAAGGAGCCTGGAAAGGGAAAGGGGAAGAGGCAGCAGAGGCAGGAGGGGGAAGGGCGGCTCTCTCCCTTTCTGGCGGTGTCTTTCCATGTGATCGGGACTTGTGACTTTTCTTCCCAACACATACATATAGGCACACATGGAGGAAGGCACAAGCAGAGCACACACGCACCACCTCTCCTATGGCAGGGAGACATACAAAGATCAAAAGGAGACATATTGCACACACATGGGTAGGATCTATTAGACACTGGCCCAGATTCTTAAATCTTTTAGGAAGGCCATAAACATAGTCTTCTCTCTTTCTTCCCCACTAATCTCTCTCTGCCCCTTCCCCATCTTCTCTCCCTCCCCTCTCTCTTTCCCTTCTGGAGGGAAAGCTTCCATTGGCACCAACAGAAGTCCACCCCCTCCCCCAAAGCTTAGCTGCTGTGCAGTGTGTGTATGGGGAGGGGCAGAGTTGTATAACCCCCCTGAAAAATTGCTTCCCTGCATGGCAATTAAGCTGGTGGGGGGACCTTTCCATTGGCACTGGAAATAGATCTGGGGCAATAGTTCAGATTGATGCATACGTAGCACAGGCATGGCATTTAACACCTTTCTAAATACTCGGTGCTCCTAAATATGGTAGCAACTCGATCTATGCATGTTTACTTGGTAGTAAGTCCCGCTGAGTTCAGTGGAACATTTGTACACCAGTGTCCACAGGACTGCAGTTCACATGTAGATGCACTGCACCGCTCCAATCCAGATTATGATGGAGGATGTCATTTTTAATATTCCCCCTAAAAAACAACTAGAACCTCAGTGCAAGCTACACACTTACTGACTAAGGGTACAATATGATGCATGTTTAGACAGAAAAAAAGTCCTACAACTTCCAGCATTCCCATATTGGATTATCCAATATTTGAAGACCAGTATTCTCAGCTAACGGAAGCAGCAGTGAAGCCTCAGCCTCTTCCCCGGCACCTGTAGTGACCTGAGCCCCTTCACTCTTGTTTGCAAGTCAACTTGGATCACTCTCAGAGGCATCAGGATCAAGTGCCTGGTTTTTGTCACTTTTAAAATGCTTCCTCAAGGACACTGCTAACTGCTGTGACACTTATTCTTTATGGTGTTTTAACTTCTTATAGGCTTCTCTTTTTCTCGCCCTGATATGGTAAGCTATGAGAGAAGCTCAAAAAGGATTTCCTTTTTAATATTTTAAAAATATTTAATATTTTTAAAATCTCAGTCAGAAGACAAATTCCTACAACAGCATTAGTCCACAACTGAGGCTGCAATCCTATATAAGAACATAAGGAGAGCCCTGATGCTGGATCAGACCAAAGGTCCATCTAGTCCAGCATTCCGTTCACACAGTGGCCAACCAGCTGCCCATGGGATCCCACAAGCAGTACATGAGTGCAACAGTACCCTCCCTAACCTAACCCTATGGGATTTACTTCTGAATAGAAATGTAAAGGATTTCTCTATTATAGAATATGCATAGCTTCCACGCATAGCACTGCATGGAGGAGGCTAAAGGCTTCCATCAACATAAAGGGAAGGGGCTTAGAACATCCCAATGTACATTAGCATGAAGTGCATGCATACACACACACACAGACACGTGAGTTAGGTTTTTTAACCTACCTCACAGGGTTGTTGTGAGGATAAAATAGAGAGGAGGAGGAGGATTATGTAAGCCGCCTTGGGTTCTTTGCAGGAAAAAAGGCGGGGTATAAATATAATAATTAATTAATTAAATAAGAAGGTTCTCATGGAGGATGTTTGGATTCATTAATGGTGACACCTGCTGGAGGCTCAGTGGGGCTCAATGCACACTGCAAAGCAGGAGAATTTCTCTTGAAGTTTCTCTCCCTTCTGATAATTTTCTCTTTCAATTTCTTTTCTTTTTGACTGATGGGGAGAGGTTGAAAAGAAATCAGGAGAAATTTTTGGAACAACCCTAAATTTCCTGTAGGCACCTCTGACTGAAGATCCTTGTTCTGTTAATTGATATACCCTGGTTGTTCATTCCTTATATTCAATAAAACGTCATATACCTGAGATAATTATTTATTTGGTCTATCCAATAGAACTTGTTCCAATTGAATCAGTGGCCTGATATTGCCTTCCCGTTGTCTGATCCAGTCTTGTAAAATATGCCTAATTTGAAAAGATTCAAAAAGAGGCATTCGAACGTCACCCATTTCTTCCCGTACTTGCGTTAATGATTTCAACATATTCATTCTGGATCCAATATTTAGATTGAGAAAATCCCTGTTTAGTCCAACTTTAAAGAGACCCTATTGGTCTATCGTTATTAAAATGGGGATCAAGGAAATTGGTGACTTTTCAAGACATAGCTCCTTTTCCATATCTATCCCATACTCTGAAAATAACTGGCAGCATTGTACTTCTTCTCATTACTTTTGGCCTGTTTTAGAATGTAACCACAATGCATCCACTGGTATTTTACTAAAATGTTGTTCCCACCTAATTTTACCCTTCTGGGGTGCTTCAAAACAATCTTTTATCCATTTTATACAATTAGCTTGGAAATGCCTTATTATATCTAGTACTGCTAATCTACCTTCTCTTTTAGGTTTTCTCATTATTTGAAAATTAACTCTAGCCTTTTTCTTACCCCAAATAAACTCACTGATCTTACACTGCCAATCTGTTGTATTAAACTCTGAAGTAGCATTGGAAACTTGGATTCCTGCATTGAGCAGGGGGTTGGACTCGATGGCCTTATAGGCCCCATCCAACTCTACTTTTCTATGATTCTATGAAATACTTCGTAACAAAAATGTATTTGTGGAAGTATACTAACCTCACAGCTCAGAAGCCCCCAAACTTAGAATCATAGAAAAGTAGAGTTGGAAGGGGCCCACAAGGCCATCGAGTCCAACCCCCTGCTCAACGCAGGAATCCAGGTCAAAGCATCCCTGACAGATGATTGTCCAGCTGCACCTTGAATGCCTCCAGACTGGGAGAGCCCACCACCTCCCTAGGTAGTTGATTCCATTGTCTTATTGCTCTGACAGTCAGGAAATTTTTCCTGATGTTTAGGTGGAATCTAGGTTCCTGTAACTTGAGCCCATTACTCCATGTCCTGCAAACTGGGATGATCGAGAAGAGATCCTGGCCCTCCTCTTTGTGACATCCCTTCAAGTACTGAAAGAGTGCAATCATATCTCCCCTCAGTCTCCTCTTCTGAAGGCTAAACATGCCCAATTCTTTCAGTCTCTCCTCATAGGGCCTTGTTTCCAGTCCCTTTATCATCCTTGTTGCCCTCCTCTGAACCCTCTCCAGTTTGTCTACGTCCTTCTTAAAGTGTGGTGCCCAGAACTGGACGCAGTACTCAAGATGAGGCCTAACCAGTGCTGAGTAAAGGGGAATTATCACTTCCCGCGATTTGGAAGCTATACTTCTATTAATGCAGCCCAAAATAGCATTTGCCTTCTTTGCAGCCACATCGCATTGCTGGCTCATATTCAGTTTGTGATCTACCACAATTCCAAGATCCTTCTCACTTGTAGTATTGTTGAGCCAAGTGTCCCCCATTCTCTAACTGTGCATTTGGTTTCCTCTCCCTAGGTGCAGCACTTGGCATTTATCCCTATTAAATTTCATTCTGTTGTTTTCGGCCCAGCGCTCCAGCCTATCGAGGTCACTTTGAATTTTGTTTCTGTCTTCCAGAGTATTAGCTGTTCCACCCAACTTTGTGTCATCTGCAAATTTGATAAGCATTCCCTGTACCTCCTCATCCAAGTCATTAATAAAAATGTTGAAGAGCACTGGGCCCAGGACCGAGCCCTGTGATACGCCGCTCGTTACCTCTCCCCAGTTTGAGAAGGAACCATTGACAAGCACTCTTTGAGTCCGATTCTGTAGCCAATTGTGGATCCACCTGATCGTTGTTCCATCTAGCCCACTTTTAGCTAGCTTGCTAATCAGGATACCATGAGGAACTTTGTCGAAAGCTTTGCTGAAGTTCAGATATATGATGTCCACAGCATTCCCACAGAGGCCCTCCTCTGAACCCTCTCCAGTTTGTCTACATCCTTCTTAAAAGTGTGGTGCCCAGAACTGGACGCAGTACTCAAGAGGAGGCCTAACCAGTGCTGAGTAAAGGGGAATTATCACTTCCCGCGATTTGGAAGCTATACTTCTATTAATGCAGCCCAAAATAGTATTTGCCTTCTTTTCAGCCACATTGCATTGCTGGTGCTCTCCTAGGGACCATTGGATTGCTGTCTTAATGGCTGCAATCTGTTCAAAACAAGAAAGATTTAATTTTAACCATCTGTTCAATTCAGCTCATATTTTTTTCTTTCCATTTCCATTATTAAGCTTATTTAATTCCTTAAGATCCTGTAAGACCTGAATCCCCAAATATTGGATAGGTTTATTTTTAATTGCAGAACTGGTAATATGTTGAATATATCTAATTTCTTATTGAGTGAAATAGAAAGGTAACAGATCTCTATCAGCTGAGTTAGAGACCAGTTTTTCAGTTAAAAATAAACCTATCCAGTATTTGGGGATTAGGTTCTTCCAAGAGTTTAAGCAATCACCTCTGCCATTCCTCCTGCCCTATCAGCTTCAGCCCAGCAAGGCATAGGAATCTGTTTTGCCACAGGTTCCCCAAAAGGGATTGGCAAAGGTTCTTTGAAGGATTTTCACTTTCAGACCATAATAAATACTCCTCCAGGAAGTTACAGCCAAACATCTTTATTGCAAAGCTGAGCATGAAATACAACAATGCTGTGCCTTCCTCCAAGTTCCCTGGTGGAACTCCCACCCCATAGCTACACAGTCACTGTATTATTTCTAGTTTCCCCTTGGTCTATCAATTTATGGGCCTGGGGGTCCTTTGTATAACCCTGCTAGTTCCAGCAGCTCTCCACCTGGGTATCAGCTTTCAGCGTTGGGGCTTCTGCAGGGCTCTCTGAACAGCTTCCTCTGCTCCTCCTTGCTCCTTCCAATTCTTCATCACTCCACCACTACACACACAACCAACCAAGCACCACTACCAACAACCACTACCAACAACCACACCTTAGTTTGCATTTGCTAGTCTTATATACTTTTCTAGCACCAAACTCCATGGGCTGCAGACCTCATACTTAATTGGTAGCACCTGGGCTGTTGTGCAGTGTCATTCCTCATTCCAGAAAGTTGCTGAAGATTGCATCAGCCTGGCTAGCAGCCAACTCACAATTTAAGCAAGGTCATGCCTTGCTATTACAGAGCAAAATACAGGGTATACAGAGCATAATACAGAGCATAGTATCATACAAAGCATAATACAGGGCATTGAGGCAGGACTTTTGTGCAACACTGCACTCCTCGCCATCTTCCGCAACTCCCATTACAGAATCTCAAAAGCCTTCAAGTTCGGAAGCTTCCAGGCAGTGAGGGCACAGTCCATAGGATTGCACCCTTAATCTTATACCCAGACATTTTGCTGAAGCAATTTCACAACTGAGTTATTTAAGAACTCTTGAATGGATATAATCTGGACCCAGTGATTTGTTTGTTCTTCTTCGTGGTCTCTGTGCATCACACACATATGGGTTCTCTGCGCCTGCACTGAGACCATTTCGGGTAAAATTCTATAGCTGAGGCAAATTGGGCGGGAGCCCCTCCCCCATCGCGCGTGCTCCTTAGCGTGGCTCCTGCCCGTCTCCTCGGTTCCTTTTCGACCGCCATTGCAACGAGTTGTTTGGGGTTCTCTTTCTCTTCAGAGCGTTTTTTCTCTCACAGCTGAGTTTTATACTGTTCTCGTTCGACTTTTCTGTCAGAATTCTTCATATTCTCTTCAAACTCTTCAAACTGCAAAGTAGTACCTCCAACTCCCAAATCCGCCAGCCTATCCAGAAGGATACCATGGTCGATGGATGGTATTGAAAGCCGCTGAGAGATCCAGGAGTATCAACAGGGTCGCACTCCCCCTGTCTCTCTCCCGGTAAAGGTCATCCCACAGGGCGACCAAGGCAGTTTCTATTCCAAAACCAGGCCTGGAGCCCGATTGAAATGGATCTAGATAATCCATTTCCTCCAAGAGAGCTTGGAGCTGCTCGGGCCACCACACGCTCAAACACCTTGCGCAAGAAAGGGATATTTGCAACAGGTCTATACTTGTTCATGTCTTCCGGGTCCAGATTTGGTTTTTTTAAAGAGTGGCTTAATCACAGTCTCTTTCAATGCGGCTGGCACCACCCCCTCCTTCAACTGCTTGTTAACCATGCTGGTGACCCTCTTGGACTTAGTACTACCTTACCTGACCTGTAGTACTTGTATTTTATTGGATTGTAAATCACTCAGAGTGGCCGAATGTCTGGCCAGATGGGCGATTCATAAATATAATAAATATAATATAATAAATATGGTATACATTCTAACAGCTTTTATTATTGTGGTTTTGAGTAATCCCAAAGCATTTTGGAGAGATTTGACCCTCTTTACTTACCCTTTTAATTTAACTGCACATAAATTGACTATAAAATACCGATATGCAATGCATGTTGGAAATGCATTCCAATCTACCTATGGCAGATTTTATACATACATAGTGGAAATGTGAAAAAATCCAATACTTTTTGAAAAAAAACATGATATCACATATGAATCAAATGACTGGATATAAATTACTGTGGAGCCTTTATGTATATTATTGGGTTTCTTTGCGAACACAGTATGGCCAGAATGTATGAGTTTAGTAGAAACTTAATAACTGCTGCAAAAATTTTAATAGTGGCAAAACAACATTCAGTTAGAATACCAGCAGAAAAGGTATGGCTGAATAAGGCTTAACATATAGCTATGATATCTACGCTTACAGAAATGGTACCCTTATGAGAAGGCCAACAAGAAAGGGAAACCTTTGAGCACTTCTCGGCCCTATTTAATGAGTAAGCTGAAGCACTGATCTGGGCTCCACTGGTCCCAAGTGACTGGGATCTCTTGTGAGTCACTGCAGCTGGTGCAACTCAGTTGAGGAGGCACAGTTCTCTGCTTCTTCCCTGCCCGGTCTTTTTCTGTCAGCCAGGAGGCTGAAGCTCCAGCTATGAATGCACTAGCTCTATTGCTAGGCTGTGGAAAAGAAGGATCACTGTTCCTTCTCCTTCTGATAAAATTAAAAATAAATAAATACTAAGACAATGCATGGGACGCCAGGCAGTGAGAGAAACCAGGGAATCACCAACTGCCTCATGGACCACTCCTTCCACTAGGGGAATCTAGCACTTTGCTGGTCCATACTGGGCAGGCAAATGCAGTTGTGTTGCAAATCAGAAAAAAAATCCACAAACTAGGCTTTTTAAAAGATGGCAGGACAAAGAGAAAATACTGGACATGCGCATTCATATAATCATACAGTTGGAATAGACCTTGGAGGTCATCTAGTTCAACCTTCTGCTCAATGCAGCATGCAACTATAGATGGCCATCCAGCCTTTGTTTAAATACCTCTAGTGAAGGAGACCTCCTACCCACCCCACCCCACCCCACCCTGAGGAGTCTGTCCCACTGCAAAACAGCTTTCACTATTAAGAAGTTTCTCCTAATGTTTAGCCCAAATCTGCTTTCCTGCAATTTGCTAGATTCCCCTGGCAGGAGGAGTGGTCCATGAGGCAGTTGGTGATGCCCCAGTTTCTAAACAGTGCAGTTATTAGTAGGAGCCAGCATGGATTGGTCAAGAGTAAATCCTGCCCAACTAATCTTATCTCTCTCTTTTTAAAATCAGTTTACAAGTTTAGTGGATTATGTGAATGACTTATGGGTGTAATATATCTTTATTTCAACAAAGCATTTGGCAAAGTTCCCCATTGTTTGGGTTAGCAAACTGTTTCAGTGCATGCTAGATGATAGTACTGTCAGATGGATTCACAGTACAGTCAGATGGATTCATAACATGGTGCAATGAAGAAAACCATAGGACTCATAAATGGATCCCATCAAATTGGAGGGAGTTTTTGAGAGAGGTGATGCAGGGACCAGCACTTGGGGAGGCAGACATTTGGAGAGTAAAGATGTAATTTTTACAAATGCTTTATGCAATGAGTGAGGTCCTTAATAACAAAATGGAATAAAGAATAGAAAAATCATTGAAAATATTGGAATACAATGGTTTGGCAAGGGCATCATCTGGATTCTCCAGAAAACAATTAAAATTCTGAAGGAAAAGGCTTGTGGGAAGCAATCTTTTTCTGGCTCATGCACAATATGCTTTTCTTTTGAGTGTGGAGAAGCTTCCTAGCACTTGAAAGATCAAGTGCCATTCTGGGGTCCAAAAGAGGTATTGCAGCACACTATTTAGAGTACTTGGCTGTATTTAAATGATACAGTTGTGTTTATAACATACATACATACATACAGTTTATAACATACATACATACATACATACATGCATACATACAGTTTAACAGTATAGCTGGTTTTAACAAACATTTCTTGAATTTTATTCCAATTGACAGAGAATGGTCTCTTCTATGTCAGGAAGTGGTGGAATATCAGATCCCATCTCTCGTGGAGGCCCTTTACCAGTATGACACATACAGGTATTCCTGTTTGTTTGTTTTTCTTGATTTTTTAAAGTCACACATCAACCAGTGATACTCAGAGGAAGTGAAAGTTAGTGTACTGTCTACCCAGAGGAAGGAATGCTGAGGAGCAGGAAGGACAGTCACCAAAGTTGAAAAGAAGAATGGCAGAAAACCAGTTGGCCTTTGCAAACCTTCGCTCAGTGACTATTGGGGCTGGAAGGGCGGAGGACGGGCCACTGGCAGAAACAGAGCTAAGGGGTCACCATGGGCAGACAAAGAGAAACAAGGGCAGAGGAACATAAAAGTTTGCTATCCATGAGCACAGGAGTGTCTTAAGACATAACATGGTGCAATGAAGAAACAAAAGCAGAGAGAGGAGCTTTTTAAAATTTATTTATTATTATTTTTTTATTGAATTTTCCAAAACAACAACAAATCATATTTGGCTTCCGCCTCATTGTCTGACAAACATTACCAATCCTTATCCAATCTAAGTTTCCTCTATTTTCACAAAAAGAATTTCTATCACCTTACCAATATTCAAAAATCAAAACCCAAAGTTATTAAGTCACTTTCCCTCCTCCCCAAGAAGTCCACCAGAGGTTTCCAGTCTTTCATAAATGAAGATAGATTTTTTTCTTTAATTAAACAAGTCAAGCAGAGGAGCTTTTAAAGGAATAAAAGTTGGCCATTCATGCAGCATAGCAATTCCCTTAAGCCACAACAGAAGTGAGAAACTTGCATAGCAGCTGTGAAAAACTTGAAATTTGGCCACTGAGGCACACACTTCTTAAAGACAAAGAATGGCTTTGAAAAAGATAATCAAGAATAGCATAGCTGTGTTGACCATAAGCAAAATTCTTAGATACATATTGTTGTAATACCCTTAATTAGGCCAACCAAAAGCTCATGATAAAATGTGCAAGTTTTTGAGATCAGGAAAGATGTTGTAAAAGGAAGGTTGGCCAGGAAGTCAGGGGGATTGGGAGGAGCAATGCTGACTGGATGGCGAACTCACACTTCCTGCCATTTCAGACTAATCCCAAGGTGGAATGTGGGAGGAGTCTGTAGGCATTCAAATTAGGCCAGCAGGTCATGTAGTGGACATGGTTATATGTTTGACTGGAACTGTCCCTAGGTGTGCTGGGAGGAAGGAGGGGGAAATATATCCTCCATTTTGGGAAACATCAGAAGTTTTCCATTCTGGTTGAAGCATACAGGCTCCTTTTACCAGTGGACCACAGAGAGAAATTAAACAACAGAGTTTTGTTGCACTTAAAGACTAACAAATTTATTTATTCTTGCATAAACTTTCATGGACACTGTCCATTTCATCAGATGCATGGGCAGTGTCCACAAAAGTTTATGCTAGAATAAATGAATTTGTTAGTCTTTAAGGTGCCACAAAACCCTTCGTTGTTTTTGCTGCAACAGACAGCTACCCCTCTGGAGTAAGAAATTAGGCAGTTTTTCAGTTAACAACTCAAGCAGGGAGGGCATAATTTTAGATGTTCTAAAAATAATAAAAGAAAATTGAAGCAATCTTTGGTAGCATTATCTAGTAGTTGGAGGAGATGAACTCCCGCTCCCATGTTCCACGTTGGCACTAGCCTGAACTTGCCGAAAATGTGACTTCACCATCTAGTCAGCTTTTCCTCCCCATCCCCCACCCACAACCTGCTGCTGTTACCCTAAAATGGATATTTAAAAATATACAAAGGACCCCCAGGCCCATAAATTGATAGACCAAGGGGAAACCACCTCCCTTCCCTGGCACCACACCAAGCAAGCACGCGGGGTGTGTGGGGTGTGTGTGGATCCAGGTTTTTCTGTTTTCCCCTCTTGGGGAAGCAGGTCTGAGCCTCGGCCTGGATCCCACCTGCCACTGACAGGGAGACTTGCTCCGCCTCCCAGCCCAACTAGCAATCTAGCATCTCTTGTGGCACTCCCAGGGAGAATCAGCTGCTCCTCCCAACCCAACTAGCCGCTAGCTGATTCTCCCTGGGAGTGCCACGCTGACTGGGAGACTCGCTCCCTCTTCCAACCTGGCTAGCAAGAGACGGGCAGGGGGGTGACTTGGGGTCTACGGCGCGCCTCCTCGTCCCCGCTTGGGGCTTGGGGAAGAGGAGGCACATGGCGATGGCGGCAGGTGGTATCCAGGCACTTGGCCTTGCTTCCTCTCAAGAGGAAGTGAGGCCAGGCAGCTGGTTCCTCTGCCACGTGCCTCCTTCCAAAGCCCCGAATGCGGATTGAGCATGCTGCGGACCCCGGCATCTTCTGCCCACGCTCCTGCCAATGCTGGGGGCCCGGGAGAGAGGGATTGCTCGCAAGCAATCCTGCTCTCCTGACATCAGCAGGAGTGTAGAGAAAAGCCGATGACGGCTGCGCCAACTGCCACTTGGGCTTGTCAAAGGGCTCTGTGCCTTTTTGTCTTGCCTGTGGCTTAGCGTGTCATCTGGGTTTGGACGACATGCTAAGCCTTCTAGGTTTTAGTAAACCCTAGAACAAGCTATGGCTTCTTGGGGTGGCTTCGTAGCCAGCCTGAAGCCACCACGGGGGGGGGGGGGGGCTGGGTTCAGACAACACGCTAAGCCACCATTGCTTCAAAACCACGGTGGCTTAGTGTGTCATGTGAACCCAGTCTATGCAACAAGCCACCCTGAAACAAACATGGCTTATAAGCCACCATGGCTTATCGTGTTGTGTGAACCCACTCACTGTCATGAAAATAATGTTTTATTTCTGAACCAATAGCCTCACATGTTTCTTGCTTATACATGAGAATGGGTTCTAATCTCCAGGAGTAGGTTTTGTGTTGTTTCGGACCCAGGTGAATAGATGTGGTTACTGTGGCATGGTCTGAGACTGGCTTCTCATGATAGGTGAAGGAAAAGAAGCCACGGTGGCTTCTTTTCCGAGCCCCATGTGTACCTGTCATGCACTGCCTTATTTCCATAATTACCGGTGCCAGGCATGGGTTACTCTGTCATCCGAACCTGGTGAGGGTGGGAGGCACGGTGACTTCCAAACCACCCTGGAACCCTAGAACAAGCCATGAGTTGTGGGGTGGTTCGGAAGCCATCCCTGCCACCCACCTCGCTGGGTTTGAATGACACGGCAACCTGCACCTGGTGCAGGTGATTATGGAAATGATGTGACAAGCATGTGCGGGGCAGGGAAAAGAAGCCATCGTGGCTTCTTTTCCTTCTCTGATTATGTGAACCTGGCCACTGTGATGGACTCCATACTGGCCTCCTTTAAAATCAATCTGGAGTTATGTGAAAATGAAATATAATCTATTCTTGAACAGCTATTACACTTTGTGGAATAAAATGAAAAATCTTTCTCTTCTGGATGTTTGCACCTCCATGCATCTACCAAGTTAAAGTTTTTAAGAATGCTTAAGAGAATTGAGGGTTTTACACTTGTGTGTGTCCTCCCCCCCCCCGCCCGGTCTGTGTCCTGCCTCTGTTTGTTTTCCCAGGAGTTCCAGAGTGGGGTCAGCAATCAAATTCAAGTCAGCCCCTATTACTGTTGTCTCTGTCTCAAACTTCAATTTATCGAATAGTGTCAAGGTGCTGTACAAATAATTAGCCTGATCCACATTGGACAGTAAATTGCTCCTAGTGTTAGCTTTTCTATCCCTAGCAGACTCCTTTCCCCCCCAAGATTTTATGTTTTATTTGAGAAAAATAAAAACAGAAACAAACACTACAAATCATAACAAAAACTAAACTAAAACGGACTTCCAATTTTCACCACAGCAAAGATAAGTAACAATAGGTACTCATACTCTATAATTACAAAGAAATTTCTCTTTTTCCTAATGTTCAACATTTTTCTTCTTATTCATCAAACTCACAAATACACAAATCATTGTCCACTCTTTCTAATTTCTACAATAAGCCTATTAGAGTTTCCATTCAAGCATAAACATAGATGTTAACTCTTTACTCATTTATATCAATAAAGCCATAACTTCTTACCACCTAATTATAAAAACAAAACAAAAAACAAATTCTAATTTCAGTTGTATGTTAATCTTTGCAAGCTATTATGGTTAAAAATTAAATTTATATCCAGGATTTTTGACATTCTTAGATATTCCCCACATAAAGTAAAAAAAAACCCCAACAATATATATCTACCATACATCATCTTATAGATATCCTCATTAAAACTAGAATTTAATATAAATTTCAACCCTTTTGACCACATGTTTTCCCACTAATTCAAAAATACATCAGACCCTAAATTTTAGGCCCTTTTTGAAGAACATCATAGTTACCTTTCAAATTCTAAGTGCAAAATATCTATCCCTATTTTATTCTCCCAGCTCACCTTGATCACCCAACTGCTTTAAATCTTTCTAGCATTTGTAAATAAGAAAACCAATGACATTTATAACCTTCTTTTAACAATAGTTTGTCTTACAATTATGAAAGAAAAATTCTCTTTTAAAAAAATAAACAAATATTCCAGTATTCAACAACCATTCTTCTTATTAAAGACTTTCTCAATATAAATTTCAACCCTTTAACAAGTTTTCACACTATTTCAGCAATAGATCACACCCCAAATTTTAGGCCCTGTTTAAGCGATAACATCATAGTTGCCTTTCATTCATAGATTCATAGATTTCATAGATCATAGAGTTGGAAGGAGCCTACAAGGCTATCGAGTCCAATCCCCTGCTCAATGCAGGAAACGAGAGGAGGGGTCTCCCATCCAAGTAATAACCAGGCCTGACCCTGCTTAGCTTTCCACACTCAGACAAGCTGAGCCAGCGTAAGCCACAAGCCTGTTACCAACTCCAACCTCTTCACTAACCATTCTTCTATTAAAATCCTTCACTTAATCCCCTCTACACATAAATCCCAGTCAGATTAAAATCTACTTTAATCCCCCATCTAGTTTAAATTTTCTAGTATTTATAATTAAGAAAACCATTGACATTTATGATCTTCTTTTAGCAATAATTTCTCTTACATTACCATTATGAAAGAAAAATTATATCTCTCTCTCTTTTTAAATAAGCAAGTTATAAACATGGCTGTTCTTTCTTTAATTCATGATGTAGATTTAACCATCTCTATCAGTTCCAGTATTCAGCAACCATTCTTCTGATTATGACCTTCCCCCGCATCACGTGCAGCTGTGGGCGGGGAGAAATTTTGCGGACGTGGGGGGAGGAGAAGCGAGACTTACCAGTTCTCGCAGGTACGACCCAGGTAAGGGGGGCGGGGTTACAGGAGCCAATATTAGGACCTGCATCACCGCCCCACACCCTCTTTGTTCTTCGCAGCTCCCTCCCTCCCTCCCGCCCTGTATTCAGTATGGGCTCCTCTGGTCGCCGTTAAGGGGCCGAGTAGGAATTTTGGCTTATCCCTATTAGGGGGGTGGGCGCGTTTCGCCTACTCCATACTACTGCAGGGTTGGGAGCATTTTAGTTAGGGCACATAGCAAGAAAAATGGTCACAGATAGATAGTGGGCAGGTAAGTGCGGGTTAGGGTATGGACAGGGTGAGGTGAGCATCCCTGGCACCATTCAGGTGACAGGCGGTTTCAGGATGCCTCAGATGGATGGGTCAGTATGCTCAGACAGCTGGGGGGTCAGGAACGCCTGTGAGGCCTTTGTTCTCGCCAAGCTTGTTGTCGTGAGACTCCGAGAGGGAGCGACGCAACAAAGGCTCCCAACACTGGAAAGTGCAAAAGGGGGAGGCGGCGGATTTCCTCGCCACCTCCCGGTTTTTGATGCTCCGCCCAAGTGCATAACAGAGCGGCCTACCAGGCCAGAATAGAATAACCCGCACTCGATCCCTTTGCAGTTCATTGTATGTAAATATGTAAATAAACATGGCCCAGTTAAACACCAACTGATTGTCTCGATTCTTCATTTCCCACCTGTACGTCCGCAAAAGTCCTTCACTATGTTCTTCCCCTGTCAAAAACAATCTTTATCCATTTCAATTTTATAATTAAAAAACACACAACCTCTCATCTTGCAAATCTCAGTAAGCAACTCCTTCCAAATAATCGTATCCGTGTCCTCGACCACCATTTCAGTAAGAAAGTATTGCTGGTGAACTTGATCTGCTGCTTTCTTTCTCACAAAATAAGCCAATGTAACTCTTGAATCGTCAAGCTCTGAATAACTCCAAATCCCAGTTCCAGCAAGACCATACTACTTTCTCCAGTGACTTCTTCCAATTCAGAATCACTGTTTAATACTTCTGTTTTTTGTTCTTCTAAAATTTCAGCTTTGTCATTGATCTGTTTAATCTCACAGGGTGTTTGTTCTTTCCCCTCTCCACATAATTGCTTTAAATGGGTAACCAGATTTTCAACTTCATGTGTTATTTCCCCTTCTATGTCCTCCAACTTCTCAACTATTCTTTTCTCAAAAACATCCATCCTGTTCAGCATTTGATCAAATAACTTGTAAAACAAATCCATCTTTACTCTGCTTTATCTCTAACAGCTTGCCTAGAGTAAACACATGCCGTTCTCATGATTTTCAAGTTTATCTAGCAGCTTTTCTCCAAGCACACTTTCTCCAAGAGTAAAAATAAGAAGATCAAAGAACCTCTTTCCCATTTCAAAACTTTCTCATTAATCTTCACTTGTGAGGCTTTTAGCCTAATTTCTTAAATTCCAATATATTTTTTTGTCCCAAAAAGATTTTTAATAACTTTTATAGCTCCAAGAAAAAAAGCTTCTTACCCTAATAAGGTTGGGTCCTGAGCACTTTAGGAAAAAGTTCAGAGGGTTAACACCTCAACCTGGTAAATCCATGGTAGAGTTTGGAACAAAACTGAAAAACCTGCTACTAAAATGGGTGGATGAAGCAAAGGCTGATACCAGGGATAAGGTGCTAGAGATCATGGCTCTGGGTCAGTTTTATTTTTGGTTGCCCAGAGAAATAAAACTGCAGGTTAAGAATAAAGATCCTGAAAGTATAAGCCAAGCTGCGGAAATGGCAGACAAACTGATTGAAAACCAGGAAGGGTTAGGCCCCAGGATTGAGTCTGAGAAGTGGAGGGGAAAGGGGAACCCCAGGCAAAAGGGGAACCCCAGGTTTTAAAAAGCCTCCTTCTGATCCCTCTCACCCCAGAGACTGAGCCTGCTATTCATGTGGTCAGTCAGGCCATATCAAGAGCAACTGCCCCAAGTTACAGGCAATAACACCAGCTGAACTGGGTGGTCCTAAACCCAAACAAAACAAGCCCCAAGGTGTAGCAAGTGTGAAAAAGTCTTATAATTGTGGATTTGTGATCACAAACCGAGAAAAGGTTAATAATCAGTTTAAAGAACTTGTTTATGTGAAAGATGAGATCATCATGGCGATGTTGGATTCCGGGGCTGATGTTTCTCTGATCTGGGCAGATTTGGTGGCACCCGAAGATCTGGTACCCGGAATGTTTATAGAAATCCAGGGAGTGAAAGGTCCCTCCTTTGAGGTCCCAGTTGGTGAGGTTATCCATAGAATGGAGGGGATGGAGGGGGTTGTATGAAGTAGGGGTGATGGAACCTCCAACCCAAATTGCCCCTATCATTGTGGGAAAGGATATCATGGGTCCAGAGGCTCAAATATGTGTGGTAACTTGCAAGCAAAGGGAAAGGGAGGAAGCTTCATGGTAGGACCAGGCAAAAGCTAATCTGGTAAAAGAAAAAGTATCAGACGTGCAACCCACAGTGATTCCTGAAGGTCCAAAACCAACCCCAGTCCCTCCCCAAGCCAAAGCAGCAGAACAAGCCTCTGTGAAACCTGTGGACCTTAATGCCAGTGAAATGACAGGGACAGGGGGTTCTATAGAGGGGAAGGCTCGAGAAAACCTTTCCTGATTTAGGAGCAGAGGAGTTTAGGCAGGAAGTCCTCAATGATCCTAGTGCCCTTTCTTCCTCAGAGAAGGGCACCTGTTGAGGAAGAGCAATTCTTTTAAAAGGCTGGAGCCTTTAAAAAGAATTGCTCTCCCTCAACAGGTGCCCTTCTCTGAGGAAGAAAGGGAGCAGATTATTTGGGAGAAAGGTTTGCTGTATAGACTCTGGTTACCAAAACCCCAAGAGTTAACCTGGAAACCACTAAAGCAACTGGTGGTACCTAACCAATTCTGGCTCAAGTTGCTAGAACTAGCCCATGATGTGCCATGTGCAGGGCACTTGGGAAAAAACAAGACTAAACAAAGGCTAATGGCAAATTTATTTTGGCCTGGAATTGCTAAACAAGTAGCAGAGTACTGCAGGTCTTGTGAAACTTGTCAGTGTGTGGGGGAGGCAGGGCACCATAGTAAAGCCCCTTTGCAGCCTCTGCCTATTATCATAGAATCATAGAAAAGTAGAGTTGGAAGGGGCCTACCAGGCCATCGAGTCCAACCCCCTGCTCAATGCAGGAATCCAGGTCAAAGCATCCCTGACAGATGATTGTCCAGCCGCACCTTGAATGCCTCCAGAGTGGGAGAGCCCACCACCTCGCTAGGTAGTTGGTTCCATTGTCTTATTGCTCTGACAGTCAGGAAATTTTTCCTGATGTTTCGGTGGAATCTGGGTTCCTGTAACTTGAGCCCATTATTCCGTGTCCTGCGAACTGGGATGATCGAGAAGAGATCCTGGCCTTCCTCTATGTGACATCCCTTCAAGTACTGGAAGAGTGCGATCATATCTCCCCTCAGTCTCCTCTTCTGAAGGCTAAACATGCCCAGTTCTTTCAGTCTCTCCTCATAGGGCCTTGTTTCCAGTCCCTTTATCATCCTTGTTGCCCTCCTCTGAACCCTCTCCAGTTTGTCTACGTCCTTCTTAAAGTGTGGTGCCCAGAACTGGACGCAGTACTCAAGATGAGGCCTAACCAGTGCCGAGTAAAGGGGAATTATCACTTCCCGCGATTTGGAAGCTATACTTCTATTAATGCAGCCCAAAATAGCATTTGCCTTCTTTGCAGCCACATCGCATTATAGGAGAAGATTTCTTCAGGGTAGGCATGGATATTGTGGGCCCCTTCACTAAACCCATCTGAAAGGGAAAAAAGTACATCCCCACAGTGGTAGATTTTGCTACAAGGTATCCGGAGGCTGTAGCACTAGCCTCTATAGATGCCCAGTCCATCGCTTTGTTGGGTATATTTTTCAGAACTGGATTTCCCTCTAAAATCTTGACAGATTGTAGGTCAAATTTCCTCTCAGAGATAATGGAATGTCTGTGGAAGTGTTGTGGGGTAAAACACTTGAAAACCACTGCTTATCACCCCCAATGCAATGGAATGGTAGAAAGATTTAACGCCACCGTTAAAGGAATGATTAGGGCTTATGTAAACCCCCCCCCCCCCGAATGACTGGGATGACAAACTGCAACACATACTCTTTGCCTACAGGGAAGTTCCACAGGAATCAATGGGATTCTCACCCTTTGAGCTGTTGTATGGCAGGAGAGTGAGAGGCCCTCTTGATCTCCTAAAGGAAAACTGGGAAGGTAAACTTGAAAACAAAACATCTGTGGTAGATTATGTGCTAAAACTCAGACAAACCCTAAATACCCTCTGTAAATTGGTTCAAGCCAATGTAACTAAAGCCCAAGAGGTGCAAAAGTTATGGTATGATCAAAATGCACGCTCTAGAGTATTTGAGGTAGGGGAGCAGGTAATGATATTTCTTCCCCTGCGCAAAGACAAGCTCAAGGCTGCTTGGGAAGGCCCCTACGTAATCAGAGATAAAATGGATGATTTAACAAAGAAATGTAAACCTGACAAAATTGTGTGGACTGATGAATGTCAAAAAGCTTTTGATAGACTAAAGGACCTTTTAAGCTCAAGGCCTGTGTTAAAAGCACCCGATTTTGAAAAAAACATTTATTGTAGCTATGGATGCCTCAGGGACTGGCATAGGAGCAGTGCTGCTACAAGCCTATGACTCTGTTAAACATCCAGTAGCCTACTTGAGTCAGGGCCGGATTAAGAGCATTATGGGCCTGGTGCTGAGGAGGGCGCGCGGCTGAAGAGGGCGCAGAAACGCTGCGCTCCTCTTCGCTGCTGCTGTGCCGCCTCCGCCAGGCCTCTGCCTCTGCCTCTGCTGCGCCACCCCCGCCAGGCCTCCGCCTCCCCTCCCTCCCTCCCTCCCGCCCACCCACCTGCCCGCCGCCGCCGCGCCCTCCCGTCCCGCTCGCCGCTGCGCCTCCCCCCGCCCTCCCGCTCGCTGCTGCTGCGCCTCCCGCCGCCGCCGCCATCAACCCCACCCCCGACCCCCCCCGCCACCTACCTTCTCCGCGTCGTGTCGCTTCCGGAGCCCCGCCCGCGTTGTTTTGGCGGGAGGAACCAGGGCAACAGGGCTTAAACAGCCCTGTTGCCATGGTTTCCCCGGCAAAAAACAGCGCGGGGGTCCCGTCGCGTCACTTCCTCCTCCTCCTCGGCGGCGGCGGCGGTGGCAGCAGCAGCAGCAGCCGCCGCCAGGGCGGGGGGGAGGTAGGTTGGTGGTGGCGGCGCAGGGTTTTTTTGTTTTTGTTTTGCAGAGCAGGGCTGCTTTGGAGAGGGGGGGCGCTAAATATTATTTCGCCTGGGGCGCCAAACTGCCCTGCACCGGTCCTGATTGTGGGCCTATTTTGGGGTAGGGGCCTGGAGCTGCAGCTCCAATAGCCCCTATCTTAATCCGGCCCTGACTTGAGTAGGAAGCTTTTACCCAGGGAGAGAAACCTGTCTACAATCCAGAAGGAGTGTCTGGCAGTGGTGTGGGCTCTGGACAAGCTCCAATTCCTGGTCCAATGTTTTTGGACAGGAATTTACCTTATGGACTGATCATTACACATTACAATGGATTCAAACAATGCAAAATACCAACTCCGAGCTCCAGAGATGGTCCTGGAAGTTGCAGGAATTTCAAATGAACATTGAGCATGTACCTGGGAAGGAGAATGTCATTGCAGACACCCTTCTGAAGGCATGTTTAGCCTTCAGAAGAGGAGACTGAGGGGAGATATGATCGCACTCTTCCAGTACTTGAAGGGATGTCACATAGAGGAGGGCCAGGATCTCTTCTCGATCATCCCAGTTTGCAGGACACAGAATAATGGGCTCAAGTTACAGGAACCCAGATTCCACCGAAACATCAGGAAAAATTTCCTGACTGTCAGAGCAATAACACAATGGAACCAACTACCTAGGGAGGTGGTGGGCTCTCCCACTCTGGAGGCATTCAAGGTGCAGCTGGACAGACATCTGTCGGGGATGCTTTGACCTGGATCCCTGCATTGATGGCCTTGTAGGCCCTTTCCAACTCTACTTTTCTATGTTTCTATGATTCTAGGAAGTAAAAGTAGTTGCACTTGCTTGTATGTTAAATGTTTCACAATTTTCTTCTGTAAAAGAAAATTGTTCCACTTTAGAAGGGGGGGGGATATGTGAAGGATTGAAGCCTACACATGCTTGAGTTAGGTTGAAGCCTAAAGGCCCAAATATCTCCTGATGGGAGGGGGCATTTGTGAGTTTCACTTCCCCTCATGGAGTTAAGTTTCATTTCCCCAGTTTTAGGTCACGTGATTGTAACCTTCTAGTTCTTTGGGAGGGTATATAAAGAGGTGTGGAAAAGCTGCAGGAGAGTGAGAGAGCGAAATTGGAGAGTGAGAAACAGGGAAGCTGCAGGAACAGAAAAGCTGCAGAGACAGAGGAGACAGCATCTGACCTTTTAACAAAAGCTCCCCCACATCCCGGTCGGAAGCCTAACATGAAATTAAAGACAGCAATATTCCATTTTTAAAAAACCCTGTATGAGTCCTTCAGAAGCCAGCTTTTACGCTGTTAGTGATGCAGATCCCTGGACACTTAGTTGAAATTCTTTTTTGGCATTTCCATTCTTCCAGAACCTTTTTTCTTTTTTCTTTGATGATCCAAAGGTCCAACCTCATGTTTTCGGGACCACAGTGGAATCCATGGTGTTTTCTTCCTCTTCTTCAAGGCAGCTAGACCAAGAGTTCTTCGCCGGGGTCCATATTCATATGAGTTAGAAATTCTTTAGCCTCATGGTGATCTGTGAGCACTGTTGTTGTGTTATCTATGTTGACAATGATTCTGAATGGATAGCCCTACTGATATTTTATTCCTGCCTTGTGAAGTTGCTCCATACCATATTTAAATGCTCTGCCCCTTTGCAATGTTCCTGGACTGATATCTTGAAAGAATGTTATGTCTTGTTGTTCATATAAGAATTTATGCAAAGCAACAGAAACACAGAAATTCAAACACACTCGCTCACTCGCTCTCTTCAAATCAATTAAATTCAATTTATTTTAAATAAATGTTTGTATCCCGCTCACTCTCACTCATCTGAGGCTCTTCAGGCACTGCAGCAGCCAAGCAGTCCACCCACAAAGTCTCCTCTGATTGGCTCTGGCTGGCTAAAACTAGCTAATGAGCCAGAGACAGACTGAACCAACAGAATATTTAGGGTTAGGCAGCTGCATTGCGCTGACACAAGGCGGCCCTTCCCAGCCCCCTCCCACCCGCTCCCTTGAGAAGGAAGCAGTGGTTTGTTATACTTGGCTCCCAGTCAGTACCCTGTGCAGAGGGCTCCTTCCCTTGAAAACAGTATGGTTGGTAGGAGGGGGAGCATGCCCTCCAGGAAGACTTAACCCACACAGGAGGACTTTCTGCCCATGCCATGCTAATGATGCTACCCACTGAAAATTGCCCCCCTCCGGCTGCTGTGGGGGTAGGGCAATTTTTGGCAGGAAACCAGCTAAAGTTAAACCAGCGGTGCCCATTGATAGTCTACCACAAAATGTAGGGGGAAAGTCGGACTGTAAAGCACATAGTCTTCAATGTCTCTATACTAATGCCCAGAGTATGGGCAACAAACAAGACGAACTTGAACTCTTGATACATGAGGGCAAGTACGACTTGATAGGGATAACTGAAACCTGGTGGGATGACTCCCATGACTGGAATACAGCAATTGAAGGGTATAACTTGTTCAAAAGGAACAGAAGCAACAGAAAGGGAGGTGGAGTTGCACTGTATGTTAAAATACGTATCTCTGCACAGAGATACAGGAAGAGGAGCTTGGCAGCCCCATTGAGAGCATCTGGGTTAAAATAAAGGGGGCAAAGAATAAAGCGAACATGGCGGTTGGAGTCTACTACCGACCACCCAATCAAGGAGAAGACGAGGATGGAACTTTTGAAAAACAAATTGCCAGTGTTTCAAGGAGGCACGATGTGGTAGTAATGGGAGACTTCAATTTCCCTGATATCTGTTGGGAGACTTATTCAGCCAAACATGGCCCCTCCAAGAAATTCCTGAGCTGTGCTGCTGATAACTTCCTCCTACAGAAAGTGGAGGAAGGAACTAGAGGATCGGCTATCCTTGACCTGATTCTAACCAACAGAGACGAGTTAGTGGATAAAGTGGCAGTTTCGGGAACTCTGGGGGAAAGTGACCATGTTATACTTGAGTTCTTGATTCTAACAGAAGCAAAAGCTGAGTGTAGCCAAACACGTACCCTGGATTTTAGGAAAGCCAATTTTAACAAACTCAGAACAATGATTAGTAAGATCCCATGGCAAATGACTCTCACGAGAAAGGGAGCCCAGGAGGGGTGGGAGTTTTTAAAAAAGGAAATTTTGAAGGCACAATTGCAAACAATTCCCACAAGGAAAAAAGGCAGAGGGCAACAGAAGAAGCCAATGTGGCTTCACAATAAACTCAAACATGACCTGAAAACAAAAAAGGACACGTATAGGAAGTGGAAGGAAGGACAGGCTACAGGGGAAGAGTACAGGCAGGTAGCACAGAACTGCAGGAATAGTGTCAGGAAGGCTAAAGCTGAGAATGAGCTAAGGTTAGCGAGGAATGCTAAAAGCAACAAAAAAGCTTTCTTCAGATACATGCACAGTAAAAGACAGAAGAAAGAACTGGTGGTTCAACTACGCAATGAGGATGGCAAATTGATAACAGAAGACAAAGAAAAGGCAGAAGTGTTCAATTCCTACTTCGGCTCGGTCTTCTCCCAAAAGAGGGTCTATGACCCCCCTGGCAAACCTGAAATGCAGACTGAAGGGGCAGAATTGCAGCTTGAGATTGATAGGCAAATGGTCAAGGAGCACCTGATTACTCTGAACGAGTTTAAATCTCCAGGGCCTGATGAGCTGCATCCTAGAGTAATAAAGGAACTGGCAGAAGAACTCTCAGAACCACTGTCTATTATCTTTGAGAAATCATGGAGGACAGGTGAAGTGCCAGACGACTGGAGGAGGGCAAATGTTGTTCCCATCTTCAAAAAGGGCAAGAAGGAGGAACCTGGGAACTATAGGCCAGTCAGTCTGACATCAATCCCCGGGAAGATTTTTGAGCAGATTATAAAGAAGTCAGTCTGCAAGCACCTTGAAAACAATGCAGTGATTACTAGAAGCCAGCATGGATTTGTCAAGAAAATCCTGTCAGACTAATCTGATCTCATTTTTTGATCGGGTAACCTCCCTTGTGGACTGTGGGAATGCTGTGGACATTATATACCTGGACTTCAGCAAAGCTTTCGACAAAGTGCCTCATGATATCCTGATTAGTAAGCTAGCTAAGAGTGGGCTAGATGGAACAACTATCAGGTGGACCCACAGTTGGCTAAAGAATCGGACTCAAAGAGTGCTTATCAATGGTTCCTTCTCAAACTGGGGAGAGGTAACGAGCGGGGTACCACAGGGCTCGGTCCTGGGCCTGGTGCTCTTCAACATTTTTATTAATGACTTGGATCAGGAGGTACAGGGAATGCTTATCAAATTTGCAGATGACACAAAGTTGGGTGGAACAGCTAATACTCTGGAAGACAGAAACAAAATTCAAAGTGACCTCGATAGGCTGGAGCGCTGGGCCGAAAACAACAGAATGAAATTTAATAGGGATAAATGCCAAGTGCTGCACCTAGGGAGAGGAAACCAAATGCAGAGTTACAGAATGGGGGACACTTGGCTCAACAATACTACAAGTGAGAAGGATCTTGGAATTGTGGTAGATCACAAACTGAATATGAGCCAGCAATGCGCAGAAGTGATAATTCCCCTTTACTCGGCACTGGTTAGGCCTCATCTTGAGTACTGTGTCCAGTTCTGGGCACCTCATTTTAACAAGGACATAGACAAACTGGAGAGGGTTCAGAGGAGGGCAACAAGGATGATAAAGGGACTGGAAACAAGGCCCTATGAGGAGAGACTGAAAGAACTGGGCATGTTTAGCCTTCAGAAGAGGAGACTGAGGGGAGATATGATCGCACTCTTCCAGTATTTGAAGGGATGTCACACAGAGGAGGGCAAAGATCTCTTCTCGTTCATCCCAGTTTGCAGGACACGGAATAATGGGCTCAAGTTACAGGAACCTAGATTCCACCTAAACATCAGGAAAAATTTCCTGACTGTCAGAGCAATAAGACAATGGAACCAACTACCTAGGGAGGTGGTGGGCTCTCCCAGTCTGGAGGCATTCAAGGTGCGGCTGGACAGACATCTGTCAGAGATGCTTTGACCTGGATTCCTGCATTGAGCAGGGGGTTGGACTCGATGGCCTTGTAGGCCCCTTCCAACTCTACTTTTCTATGATTCTATGATTTTCCTCCCCTCCCCAGCTGTTGTTTGTCCCTGAATGTGCTTTTTGGAGCAAACTGCACTTTTGGGGGCAAATTACTTTTAAGAATCAAAAGGAACTGATACAGCAAGCAAGTCTGGAGGAATGTAGAGAACGTTAGGAAAAGCACTTGAAATAACTCTTGAGCCAAAGGCTCTGCCACAGCTCGTGCATTTTAAGATTGATGGTTTGCTGCTCTATGGTTCAGGAATTTTCACAAGATCTGCTTACCTTTCATTCTACCTTTAATGACAACCACACTGAGGTTGAGCAGTGGTGACTGCCTCTGGATACTGAACCAGAGGGAACTCCTCTCACAGCAGATCCCTTTTTAAACAAAAGTTGTTGAAAAATGTGCTTAACATGATGTGTACTTTGGTCCTCCAAGTGTCCAAAGCAATTCACACATGTGACCTCAATGCTTTGTAAACAACATATAAGGCAGGCCAGGATCATGATCTATCTAATGAGGGTGGAGGCAGCAGACAGAGAGAGGGGTGGGAGACTTGCCAAAGGCCACTCAGTGTGCTCATGGTTGAGGTGAGATTCAAACCATGGACTTCCCTACCCACTCCATATAATTACTGAACACACTTTCTCCAAGGAAGGAAGCTGGACTTTCAATATCCTTTGGATGTCCCCTCCCATCGAAGCCAGAGGGAAGGTCAACAAACAATTCCCCAGACTAGTCCTGCCTGGGGGCCCCTCTGGCACCACAGCATATTCTTGTGGGTGGGGCAGCTGCCAGAGCCGCTTTCTGGGGTTGCTCTTCTCTAGATGAAACTTGTTGGGTGACGACTTTGGCACTGGTTCACTTGTTCACTAGACATTAAGTGGATGCAAACATAAGAACATAAGCAGAGCCCTGCTGGGTCAGAATAGGGGTCCATCTAGTCCAGCATTCTCTTCACACAGTGGCCAAACAGCTGTCCATGGGATCCCACAACCAGGATATGAGTGCAATAGCACTCTCCTGCCCAAGTGCCCCAGCAACTGGTGTACATAGGCATACTGCCTCTGTAGACAATGCATTTGGTTGTACGGTTCTGCAGAGTGATCTCTCAGTAAAGGACTCACAAACTGGTTCCATGTCCACCCTTCACTATATTCTGAAGGATACTGAATGCCTTCCTTCCTTTCTTGGAGGAAATAGGAAATTTTACTTACTGTAATTCCTATTCTCAAGGGGAAAAGGAGGGCATTCTTATACCTCTGTTGATTGTGGGTTTGACTTGTCCTTCCTGACGCTAGACGCTTTTGGGGATGTAGATGGTCTCTCCTGCCCTTCCTCTCTATATTGTTTTCCTGTAAGTTGTTTGCATTTCACCTAATTAGCATGTTGCCATTAGTCTGGTGTGTTTGCACCCGCATTAGAGGTTTCTGGGTTTTTTCCAGTCCAGTTTGGGGAATTGTGGGAGTTCCTCCCTAAGAGGAGTCAGTTGGCCCTGCCTTTAGCTGGATAGAAGGGGATATCCTCAAGGATATTGAATGCCTTCTTTCCTTCCTTTTGTTTTCTGCATGGTCTGCATCTTCCATGGAGGAGCTGATACAGCCAGCTCACCTTCTTTTCTTTCTTTCCTCACAAACTGGGTGAGATTTTCTATCTTTTTATTTTGGCATAGAGACAACTCCCCCCCCCTTCTGTCTTTACCTCTTAATATGAGATTAGGTATTATCTTTGTTCAAGGTGCAGGCAGTATATGTATGAAGGTGCACAACTCTCTCCAGAACCATGGAAAATGTTTCTTGTAAAGGAGGGTTGCTGAATATTGAACATTAAATGTTTGCCTTACAGATTATGGGTGCAACAACAGGAAGCTCAAAGTGAAGCTTTTCCATTTAGAAGTCTTGAGACTGCAGTGTCAGAGAAGGGATGTGAATCCAGTGAAGACCCTCGAGATGTAAGGTTATTTTCCTCTCGTTGTTGTTGTTGTTGTTGTTATTATTATTATTATTATTGTTATTATTATTATTTTAATTAAGCACATTTGTATTCTCATTGGTGGAGAGAGGTCCTGGTCCAGCTTCTCCTCCTCCCAAAATGGTGGAACAAAGTTCCATCCTCCAAGTGGAAAAAATGTCTGGAGTCCCACTCAGAACATAGATGTGAGCGCCAATTTTTATTTATTTATTTATTTTATTTATTATATTTATTATATTTATACCCCGCCTTTTTTCCTGCAGGGAACCCAAGGCGGCTTACATAATCCTCCTTCCTCCTCTCCATTTTATCCTCACAACAACCCTGTGAGGTAGGTTAGGCTGAGAGTCAGTGACTGGCCCAAAGTCACCCAGTGAGTTTCATGGCCGAGCGGGGACTAGAACCAGGATCTCCCGAGTCCCAGTCCAACACTCTCACCACTACGCCACACTGGCTCTCAATTTATACAGTCAGGAGAATTAAGTGCCTAAAACTTTTCCTAGACTTCAGCTTCGAGGGTTGGTTAAAAGTATGTTTGAATGCCTTCATGTTTGAATGAAATACTCCCTACACACACACACGCACACGATTTCATAGGGGAGCATTCAACTATACAACACACACACAACTGCTACCTGAAGTGAACCAGTCCAGGAACCATTTTACTTCTTGATTCTGCTGATTGTAAACACTGCTGCTCAGTTACATAACATATTGAAATTTCTGAAGATCTCTCTATGTTCACACTTCCATCCACTTGGACTTTGACTTGGAGAATTAGGGAAGAGTGTGAAAGCGGTTGAATGGTAGGGTTTGGTGCAGTGGAAGCAGAGAGTAGGTGTGTATTTCTTGAAGGTTGTTTGCATGCAGGCAGGATGGTGCTCTGTCAAGTAGAAACGTAGCTTGAGCAATAAACCGTAGTGCTCAGCTGGTTTAGAATTGGTCCACCTTAAAAGCTTCCAACGTTTAACTGCCAGAACTTTCTCTCAAAGCTTTCTGGAAAGTGTATTTCTGTCAAGGTGCCAGAGATGTCCAATATGGAATTATCACCTTAAAAAAAAAAAACCTGACAGTTCCTATCATTTCTCATAGAAGAAGCAAAGCAATAGAATTCCATGACCATTTTATTGCAAATGAAACATTGGTACTTTTGAAAGATGGTGAATAAATTGAACCATAGCAAGGCTCCCATTAATTTGAGGGAAATTTGCTAGGTGAAATATGCAAGATGACCACTACCAAACGGTGGGTTGGTAGTCATATTTAGAGCAGATCCATTGAAATCAATGGTTCTAGTGGGTCTACTCTAAATATGATTAAGGATGCAATCCTATTGCAATGATCGTAAGCCCCCAAACTTCGAGGCTTACACTCATCCTATGCAGGGCGGGAGAAGTGGCAGAGGTGATCTTCACCTCCTCATCCTCGCACCCTGCATTTTCACTAGGTGGGCTTTTTTGCCCATCTAGTGAAGGCATTTTAGAGGGGGAGGGAAGGAGGCCCTAGGATGACTCACATTCCAGCCTCTCCAATCTCCTCCCCTCTCTGCCCACCAGAACACCCCCTTTCCCCCCTCTCCGAGGTTGCCTTCCTGGCCTTGGAGAGGCAGCCAGTGCGGTTCTTTCTTCACTGGCTGTGAGGGGAGGGGGGGACAGATCATGGATTCCCCCCTATGAGTCGGAGTGCTGTCTCTGACCTCGGATCTGGGAAGCCAAAGTATCTCATGGCCCCTCAGATGCTGCTTAGGGGCCACAGGATTGCTCCTTCCACCTGGCTCCAACACAATAATTTTTAAGCTACTCTTTATTATGAAAATATTGACAAATATACCCTTCAATGTACCAACATAAATATGCAAACACAGAAATATTGAAAAATACAAAGAAATTTCATCAGGACAATTTAGAATATTTTAAAAGAATTAATTAAATAACATCTGAATCCTATGCATGTTCACTCAAAAGTGAGTCCCATTGAATTCAGTGGGGCTTACTCCCTAGTAAGAGAAAATAGAGTATATAGATATAGACGTTATTATGGCATTTGTTATTCCAATGATTTATAAATAAAATTCATTTCTCTATGATTCTGTATAGTGTCTTTCCTTAGCTATGTGAGTTTGATTAAAAAGGCTATTGCCCAAACATGACTGAAATAGGAATTAGTCCTGATTTCCAGTGATACAGGAGGATGAACTTGGTAGCCCATCGAGAGCATCTGGATTAAAATAAATGGGGCAAAGAATAAAAGGAACATGGTGGTTGGAGTCTACTACCAACCACCCAAACAAGGAGAAGACGAGGATGAAACTTTTGAAAAGCAAATTGTCAACATTTCAAGGAGGCATGATGTTGTAGTAATGGGAGACTTCAATTTCCCTGACACCTGTTGGGAGACAAATTCTGCCAAACATGGCCCCTCCAACTTGAAATTCCTGACTTGTGTTGCTGATAACTTCCTCCTACAGATAGTGGAGGAAGGAACTAGAGCAGGGCTCTCCAACCTTGGGTCCCCAGATGTTGCTGGCCTACAGCTCCCAGCATACCCAGCCAGCATGGCTATTGGCAAGGGATTCTGGGAGCTGTAGTCCAGCAACATCTGGGGACCCAAGGTTGGAGAGCCCTGAACTAGAGGATCGGCTATCCTTTTCTTGATTCTAACCAACAAGGATGACTTAGTGGATAAAGTGGCATTTTCAGGCACTCTGGGGGAAAGTGACCATGTTATACTGGAGTTCTTGATTCTAAAGGAAGCAAAAGCTGAGTGTAGCCAAACGCGTACCCTGGATTTTAGGAAAGCCAATTTTAATAAACTTGGAACAATAATAAGCTAGGTCCCATGGCAAGCGACTCTAAGAAAAGGAGTCCAAAATGGGTGGGAGTTTTAAAAAAAGGAAATTCTAAAGGCACAATTACAAACAATTACAAACTGGAAAAAAAGTAGAGGACAACAGAAGAAGCCAATGTGGCTTCACAAAAAGCTTAGAGATGAAAACAAAAAAGGACACATATAGGAAGTGGAAGGAAGGCCAGGCTACAAAGGAAGAGTACAGACAGGTAGCACAGAACTGCAGGAATAGTGTCAGGAAGGCTAAAACAGAATGAGCTGAGGGATGCGAAAAGCAACAAAAAAGGCAGAGGAAAGAAAAGGTGGATCAACTACTCAATGAGGTTGCAAAATGATAACAGATGACAAAGAAAAGGCAGAAGTGTTCAATTCCTACTTTGACTCAGTCTTCTCCCAAAAGTGGGTCTATGACCCCCCCTGGCAAACCCAAAGTACAAGCTGAAGAGGAAGAATTGCAGCTTGAGATTGATAGGCAAATGGTCAAGGAACACCTAATTACTTTGAATGAGTGGTGGGCGATCCACCCACCACCCGACGCGCTAGACACTCATTGGACATTGCTGCGCCTGCCGAGCTGAGCCAAAAGTGGACACACGCCGAACTGCTTGGCAGGCTTCCCGCTTTTGATGTAAAAGTGGCCTCAATTTGCATAACTTGTGCAAATTGCAGCTGTTTCTGGATTATCTTATGGCATTTTCTACATCAAAAGCGGCCCGCTGGGAACCCAGAAGTAGCATCCCCAGCTCGGCTTGGGAGAACATGAGTTGAGCTGGGGAAACAGGTAGGAGGGACGGAGTTCGGGGGGGTCAAGCCTGGTGAGATTGCCGGACTTCCACCCCCCAAACGAAACTCTCACAAATTCCTACTTTGAACGAGTTCAGATCTCCAAATCCCCTTCCATAAAGCCTCTCAACTTTTTAAATAGTCTTCCCGGGAACTTCATCTGTCCACTATTTGGTGCATATATTGATCCCAGTGTGAGAGGTTGCATAGTAAAAGATACAGGAAAGAAATGGTGGTTCAACTATGCAATGAGGACGGCACAATGATAACAGATGACAAAGAAAAGGCAGAAGTGTTCAATTCCTACTTTGGCTTGGTCTTCTCCCAAAAGAGGGTCTATGTCCCCCCCGGTAAACCTGAAGTACAGGCCGAAGGGGCAGGATTGCAACTTGAGATTGATAAGCAAATGGTCAGGGAACACCTGATTACTTTGAACAAGTTCAAATCTCCAGGGCCCAATGAACTGCATCCTAGAGTAATAAAGGAACTTGCAGAAGAACTTTCAGAACCACTGTCTATTATCTTTGAGAAATCATGGAGGACGGGTGAAGTGCCAGATGACTGGAGGAGGGCTAATGTTGTTCCTATCTTCAAAAAGGGCAAGGAGGAGGAACCTGGGAACTATAGACCAGTCAGTCTGACACCAATCCCTGGGAAAATTCTGGAGCAGATTATAAAGAAGTCAGTCTGTAAGCACCTTGAAAACAATGCAGTGATTACTAGAAACCAACATGGTTTCATCAAGAACAAATCCTGTCAGACGAATCTGATCTCATTTTTTGATTGGGTAACCATCTTTGTGTACTGTGGGAATGCTGTGGACATAATATATCTTGACTTCAGCAAAGCTTTCGACAAAGTGCTTCATGATATCCTGATTAGCAAGCTTGTTAAAAGTGGGCTGGATGGAACAACTATCAGGTGGACCCACAGTTGGCTGCAGAATCGCTCTTCAACATTTTTATTAATGACTTGGATGAGGAGTCATTAATAGTTCGGTGGCATAGCTAATACCCTGGAAGACAGAAACAAAATTCACAGTGATCTCAATAAGCTGGAGCTTTGGGCTGAGAACAACAGAATGAAATTTAATCAAGATAAATGCCAGGTTCTGCACCTAGGAAAAAGAATCCAAATGGACAGTTCCAGGATGGGGGATACTTGACTCAACAATACTACAAGTGAGAAGGATCTTGGAATTATTGTAGATCACAAGCTGAATATGAGCCAGCAATGTGATGTGGCTACAAAAAAGGCAAATGCTATTTTGGGCTGCATTAATAGAAGTATAGCTTCCAAATCGCGTGAAGTGATCATTCCCTTTTATTCAGCACTGGTTTGGCCTCATCTCGAGTATCGCGTCCAGTTCTGGGCACCACACTTTAAGAAGGATGTAGACAAACTGGAAAGGGTTCAGAGGAGGGCAACAAAGATGCTAAGGGGACTGGAAACAAAGCCCTATGAGGAGAGACTGAAAGAACTGGGCATGTTTAGCCTTCGGAAGAGAAGACTGAGGGGAGACATGATAGCACTCTTCCAGTACTTGAAAGGTTGTCATACAGAGGAGGGCCAGGATCTCTTCTAGATCATCCCAGATTGCAGGACATGGAATAATGGGCTCAAGTTACAGGAAGCCAGGTTCCAGCTGGACATCAGGAAAAATTTCCTGAATGTTGGAGCAATATGCCAATGGAATCAACTACCTATGGAGGTGGTGGGCTCTCCAGCACTGGAGGCATTCAAGGTGCAGCTGGACAGCCATCTTTCAGGGATGCTTTGACTTGGATTCCTGCATTGAGCAGGGGGTTGGACTCAATGGCCTAATAGGCCCCTTCCACCTCTACTTTTCTATGACTTCTAGATCAATGGAACACTCCCTCCCAAGATGTAAACTCAAGTTCAGCACAAAGGTTAATAAGTTGAAGAACAAAGACGCTTTTACTGACAAGTGGAAGGATCTTGGAGCCAGGGGTTGCAGGAGCATCCCTTGGTGAACTGAGGAGACAGCAGTAACAGAGACAGGCCTTGTATTACAACTGATCAGCCAGAGATCTTCCAGGCCTAGAGCCAGTTGACACAATGAGAGTCAAACCCTTAACAAAACAGGCCAGAGTCTGGCACAAGGCAACCATAATTCATAGAATCATAGAATTCAACATGATAACTCACGATCATATAAGATACAGATGGACAGTGGATGAACACTGAGACACAACAGAAGACATCTAAGGGAAACATCAGAAGAATCAGGTGATGCAATGAATTCGAATGAGGGACAAGCATGTAACCAGAAGAGGATCCTGCAGGATGAGACAAGCAGGTGTTGTGGAATTTCTCCGAGTTCGATCTGGAGGGCCACTGGAAAGATAAACCACTCTGCTTTCAGTAAACCAAGTACTTTATTGTTAGTCTGATTAGAGGTAAATTCCTGGCACAGATACAAGGAAAGTACAAACTCACAAACGCAGCTCCGGGGTTTTATAGGGGGGGAACATATACCCATGCAAAGAAGGAATCCGTTCTTGGAAGAAACCAGTTACCTTATTTGGGGTATCCGGTCATACACACACACACAAAAGGACAATACAAAATTCTATGTTGTCAGCACAGGAACAACGCATGATCTATCCTTATAAGGGAGTGCTTCCGAATGGTATGTTTACATAAACGTGTTATGTTGACTTTTGCTTTACAGACATTCTGACTTAGACTCTTTATCTTACTTTCAACACTCCTTCACATACTTTCACTCCACATCTTTCACTCTACATGGGTGAAAGGTGGCTACTTTCTTTAAAATGTCCACATCACAGGGAATCCTTGTCATGTGCTGACCAGGGGAGAGACACCCCAGAAGATAGTCCAGCGGAGATGAATGCAGGAGAGACTGCAGCAAGGGCACATCCTGAGTCTACAGGGGAGCACAATAAAGGATGGCAGTTGAAGGTTGGCTTCACTGAACCCAGACACACTAGAAGTAGGCGAGTTATTAAGAGAGCTGCACACCTGAAAGACTATGTATAAAGTTCTAGTATATTTTGCTTTTTTTTTTCTTTCTCAAAAGAGAAGGGATGTAACTGTGGAGGAAGGGGGGCTGGCTGGCCCGTCACACCCTCACCCTTTCCTACCCCAAAGGAACCAAGACCCCCAGAGATCTCAAGGTACCAGATTGCCAAGCCTCAGCTCTTTGCAACCCTACTTGAATCTCTGTTCAGGGACTTGCCTTTAATTCTGTAACCTGGATTTAGATACTGAAGCCACAGAGCAATCCACAACACCATGTGGGGTAAAACCAAGACAGGTTTATTCTGGTGGGATAAACTCGACATAAACTCGGGGGTACCAATGGAAGAAGGCCTCTATGCCACAATGGAGAGAACAGCTCCAGCGGTGCCCATTGATAGTCTACCACAAAATGTAGGGGGAAAGTCGGACTATAAAGCACATCATCTTCAATGTCTCTATACTAATGCCAGGAGTATGGGCAATAAACAAGACGAACTTGAACTCTTGATACATGAGGGCAAGTACGACTTGATAGGGATAACTGAAACCTGGTGGGATGACTCCCATGACTGGAATACAGCAATTGAAGGGTATAACTTGTTCAAAAGGAACAGAAGCAACAGAAAGGGAGGTGGAGTTGCACTGTATGTTAAAAATACGTATCTCTGCACAGAGATACAGGAAGAGGAGCTTGGCAGCCCCATTGAGAGCATCTGGGTTAAAATAAAGGGGGCAAAGAATAAAGCGAACATGGCGGTTGGAGTCTACTACCGACCACCCAATCAAGGAGAAGACGAGGATGGAACTTTTGAAAAGCAAATTGCCATTGTTTCAAGGAGGCACGATGTGGTAGTAATGGGGGACTTCAATTTCCCTGATATCTGTTGGGAGACTTATTCAGCCAAACATGGCCCCTCCAAGAAATTCCTGAGCTGTGCTGCTGATAACTTCCTCCTACAGAAAGTGGAGGAAGGAACTAGAGGATCGGCTATCCTTGACCTGATTCTAACCAACAGAGACGAGTTAGTGGATAAAGTGGCAGTTTCGGGAACTCTGGGGGAAAGTGACCATGTTATACTTGAGTTCTTGATTCTAACAGAAGCAAAAGCTGAGTGTAGCCAAACACGTACCCTGGATTTTAGGAAAGCCAATTTTAACAAACTCAGAACAATGATTAGTAAGATCCCATGGCAAGTGACTCTCACGAGAAAGGGAGCCCAGGAGGGGTGGGAGTTTTTAAAAAAGGAAATTTTAAAGGCACAATTGCAAACAATTCCCACAAGGAGAAAAGGCAGAGGGCAACAGAAGAAGCCAATGTGGCTTCACAATAAACTCAAAGATGACCTGAAAACAAAAAAGGACACGTATAGGAAGTGGAAGGAAGGACAGGCTACAGGGGAAGAGTACAGGCAGGTAGCACAGAACTGCAGGAATAGTGTCAGGAAGGCTAAAGCTGAGAATGAGCTAAGGTTAGCGAGGAATGCTAAAAGCAACAAAAAAGCTTTCTTCAGATACATCCACAGTAAAAGACAGAAGAAAGAACTGGTGGTTCAACTACGCAATGAGGATGGCAAATTGATAACAGAAGACAAAGAAAAGGCAGAAGTGTTCAATTCCTACTTCGGCTCGGTCTTCTCCCAAAAGAGGGTCTATGACCCCCCTGGCAAACCTGAAGTGCAGACTGAAGGGGCAGAATTGCAGCTTGAGATTGATAGGCAAATGGTCAAGGAGCACCTGATTACTCTGAACGAGTTTAAATCTCCAGGGCCTGATGAGCTGCATCCTAGAGTAATAAAGGAACTGGCAGAAGAACTCTCAGAACCACTGTCTATTATCTTTGAGAAATCATGGAGGACAGGTGAAGTGCCAGACGACTGGAGGAGGGCAAATGTTGTTCCCATCTTCAAAAAGGGCAAGAAGGAGGAACCTGGGAACTATAGGCCAGTCAGTCTGACATCAATCCCCGGGAAGATTTTTGAGCAGATTATAAAGAAGTCAGTCTGCAAGCACCTTGAAAACAATGCAGTGATTACTAGAAGCCAGCATGGATTTGTCAAGAACAAATCCTGTCAGACTAATCTGATCTCATTTTTTGATCGGGTAACCTCCCTTGTGGACTGTGGGAATGCTGTGGACATTATATACCTGGACTTCAGCAAAGCTTTCGACAAAGTGCCTCATGATATCCTGATTAGTAAGCTAGCTAAGAGTGGGCTAGATGGAACAACTATCAGGTGGATCCACAATTGGCTAAAGAATCGGACTCAAAGAGTGCTTATCAATGGTTCCTTCTCAAACTGGGGAGAGGTAACGAGCGGGGTACCACAGGGCTCGGTCCTGGGCCTGGTGCTCTTCAACATTTTTATTAATGACTTGGATCAGGAGGTACAGGGAATGCTTATCAAATTTGCAGATGACACAAAGTTGGGTGGAACAGCTAATACTCTGGAAGACAGAAACAAAATTCAAAGTGACCTCGATAGGCTGGAGCGCTGGGCCGAAAACAACAGAATGAAATTTAATAGGGATAAATGCCAAGTGCTGCACCTAGGGAGAGGAAACCAAATGCAGAGTTACAGAATGGGGGACACTTGGCTCAACAATACTACAAGTGAGAAGGATCTTGGAATTGTGGTAGATCACAAACTGAATATGAGCCAGCAATGCGACGTGGCTGCAAAGAAGGCAAATGCAATTTTGGGCTGTATTAATAGAAGTATAGCTTCCAAATCGCGGGAAGTGATAATTCCCCTTTACTCGGCACTGGTTAGGCCTCATCTTGAGTACTGCGTCCAGTTCTGGGCACCTCACTTTAAGAAGGACATAGACAAACTGGAGAGGGTTCAGAGGAGGGCAACAAGGATGATAAAGGGACTGGAAACAAGGCCCTATGAGGAGAGACTGAAAGAACTGGGCATGTTTAGCCTTCAGAAGAGGAGACTGAGGGGAGATATGATCGCACTCTTCCAGTATTTGAAGGGATGTCACACAGAGGAGGGCAAAGATCTCTTCTCGGTCATCCCAGTTTGCAGGACACGGAATAATGGGCTCAAGTTACAGGAACCTAGATTCCACCTAAACATCAGGAAAAATTTCCTGACTGTCAGAGCAATAAGACAATGGAATCAACTACCTAGGGAGGTGGTGGGCTCTCCCACTCTGGAGGCATTCAAGGTGCAGCTGGACAGACATCTGTCAGAGATGCTTTGACCTAGATTCCTGCATTGAGCAGGGGGTTGGACTCGATGGCCTTGTGGGCCCCTTCCAACTCTACTTTTCTATGATTCTATGGTAGCATTTTACAACAAAAGGTGGGAAATGAGGGAAGCACACAAAATAGAGAGAGACACTTTGGCACACAGAAATAGAGCTACAAAATAACAAAACCTGATTCCTTAATATCTCTCAGGCACTCAACTAATTACCTGAGGTTCAGTCCTCTTCCAGGGTTAGATCCAGCACAGCCTTGCTGCCCGGTGGAGATTACGGTACCACATCTACCCGCAGGTCTGAGATGGGTAGACTCCAACAAGGCTTGCCTTTACTAGAGCCCTCAATCAGCTAATTTCACCAGGAGCTACCTGGGGTCGGTTCCTGATGCCCCCCCCAAAGGCTTGGGGCCTCTGCTTGGCCTGCCATTGCTCTACAGCAACCATGCGGGCCCAAAGACAAGACAAAGACACACAGGCTACACGTTGGGAAATAGCTCTTCCCCCCTCCCCCTTTCTGTAGCTTTCCTGTCTTCAGCCAATTAGATTGAACTTCACCTGGCCAGGCAGGGGGAGGGAGACTCATGAGTTGTGACTCATGGCTTACTGGGCCTGAACTACATTTGCATATGAAAGCCCTAGACCGGACTCTCAGGCGCCATGCCCCATCCTATGCTTTATGTACCTTTCGCCTCCTCCCAGCCCCCCCAACTGGCCTTACTTGGTTTACACATGAGGAGGCGTGTGTGTGTGTGTGTGCATGCAGGAACCCCCAAAGGCTCTTTTCTTCACAGTAACAATATGAAAGAACTGCCTGTGGGTTGTGCTTCCTGAAAGGAACCAGTAAGTAGTTAAGGGAAACACCCACTGCTTCTGGCCTGAGGAGAGAGAGGCCACAGTCTGAGAGAGCTCAGTGGAAAGGCTTTGTTTGAATAAAAACTTGTTTGTTTGGAAGGCAGAGTCTGTGTGAATCTGTGGGGTGCAGTCCACCAACTTTGAAACACTGAACAGCTTGGGACCAGGTTAGCTGGCCAATCACCTTCTCCAATACAGACCTGTGCAATCATTAAGATTATCGGAGGAGGCCTTGGTGGTTGTACCACGGCCTGCAGATTGCCATCTCACAGCAACCTGGAAGCGGGCCTTCTCAGTGATGGCCCCCACCTTATGGTTGACAAATTTACCTTACTTTAGGTGCCAATTAAGGACCCATTTCTTTACCTTCCCTGAGTGAGTGTGCTGCTGAGTCTGTGTGGTTGTAATTGTGGTGTTTTATTGGTTTTAATTGGTTTTAATGGTTTTTTATTGTTATATAAATGTTTTAGCCATTTTTATGTATTTTAATGTACCGTATATCATGTGTTTTGATGTATTTAATTTTCTTGTAAACCACTTAAGAGATATTTTAAAATATAGTCAGCGGTATATAAACCTATTAAATAAATAAATCATTTGCTGACACTGTCATATCCCATTTTGCTTTGTGTTATATTCCTCAACTTTTTATATATTATAAAGAGTTTGTTTCTGAATAAAATGGTATCCAAATAATTTCTTATGAAATATGTTTTGACTCACGCTGTATATTGGCTGTACGTGAAAATATGTGTACAATAACCCATAAATGTTCAAAGGTTAGAGGTCTAGAAGTCACCGTAGATATTTTACACTGACAAAAATGGATTCCTTCACCCCAAACACTCTAATTTACACCCTCAAAACACCTTCCTCAGACTTCTGTAAGGCAAAATGCGTTAAAATGATTTCCCAGAAATTTGGGGGAAGGTTGCCCCATCCAATTTATTCTCTACCCTTCAAAGGTACCAAAGCAGCTGTCAGACCTTGGTCAGGGAATGCTATTATTTTGCATCTATTATGCGGGAATGCTAATAGTTAAACCAGCTGAAAAACAGTACTGTAATTTGGTAGTATAGCAGTGCAATCCTATACATGTCTACTCAGAAGTAAGCCCAATTGAATTCAATGGGACTTACTCCCAGGAAAGTGGTTATAGGATTGTGCCTGTAATTTTTTTTTTTAATTGAAAAATTTCTTTTCTTTTTTGGAGCATTCACATATTGCCATGGATTTAGAGCAACATGCCAATAACTGGAGTATAATTAGAGATACACAAGGCATGGAAGAGAGTGACAGAGAGAATGAAAAGTACACCCGTATTTCACCAACCAAGGCAGCAAAGCGAAGAAATAACTGGGAAGGATATAGTCAGTCCACGGATGGGTGGGGTAACTCCTGCTGTTACAGACAGCCAGGAAGCCCCCCAAGGAAAAGAGGAGCAAAAGGCAATTTAACAAAAAACCCAGAAAACCGAAATACTCCAATCCAGAAGCTAATTTCCCTGGTGCAGGAATGGGATATGGTGAACTGCAGACGCTGTGAAGCCCAGCAGGTGCCAATGCCCAATGGTGTCAAAGCAGAGGAAGAGCCCGAAAGAAGGGCATTTTGCCATTGGCCGCCAGCCAGATGCCTTGGGGTCACCAGTCCTGAACCCTCCAGCAACAGCCTTGTGATCCGAGCTGCACCAAGAGTTCAAGGAAGCCTGTCAAAAGCTAGCCAGTGCGTGCTGGCCACCCCAGCTCCTGAAGGTTGGCTTGTTAAGCTTGGTAGACCCAACACTTTGGAGGAGATGCATCCAGTGGGAGGAACTATTGCAGTAAAGGAACTGAGTGGCCGGAAAGGTGGGTGAGCATTTCTTAATTTGCTACTCGGGAGCTAGCTCAGTCAACTCTGATGATGTCAACTAAGTCAGGAATACAGGAATACAGAATTGCCCTCCCTTGCCCTTTTCTTCCCCAGAAAGCAGGGGCTGCTGGGACCTTGCAGGTGAATCTCATGAACCCCTTGCTTTCTCTTTGCACCGCCTGACTCTAATTGCTTCCTATTCAGCTGGGCCACGGCATCTGAAAGGGTGTTATTTCCAGATGAGGCTTTTATTGGGCAATCACATTGCCTTATTCACATAATTTTATGGGGGATCCAAACAACACTGTCTTTAATTTGTAACCCTCCTGTGTTTTCCCACCACTGCTTCTGTCTTTTTTCCTAGAAAAAAAAATCTGTAAAGGAAGGAAAGACGGAATACTGCACGATGCCTTCTCATTGGTAGTGTTACCTGCATGCACCCCACTACTGAGTGGTGAGAAGTTTCAGGGGCTCCAGGACTTACTCAGGGTTCAGTTTCCTTAGAGGGCAGTCACTGAAGACTGAGGATGTTTCTGTCATACAAAGTTGATTTACATTTATAAACTGGGCTTAAAGAGTCCCTCACACTCCCACAGGCATCTGTCAGATGTTTAAAGCCTGGCAGATTCCCATAACAGTAGGGAATCTGCCAGGCTAAACATGCCCAACCAGTTTGAGCCATCTAACAATCTCTTTTCACAATCACTTACTCACGGGTTGGGGGGATCCTTGAGAGATCAGTCTGACTAACCCCAACCCATAAGAATTAACCTCCCTCCATCTGGAAACAGCCTTAGTCAGTTCATTATGCTTGGAGTCAGGGGAGTAGCCCTGTCAAGTCTCGAGGGCTTTACCAGCCCACACTGAAAGGCTGGTGCTGTGCTGTCCCTCTGTTTGAAGTGGAGAAGAAACGCCACCACTTCTGCCTGAAACGACAGGCCAATATGAAGAAACGGAGATGCAACAGGCTGTGCCTTGATTTGCTGTTTAAAAAGGAAGTGTATGAAGGATGGCGACGCAGCCGCAGTCAGTGGGTGGGTTCGCAATAAGCCACGGTGGGTTGGCTGTTTCCCGAACAACCCACAGTGTGCCTGACAGATGATCGGGTTCACCGTGGGTTGTCCCCTCTTCCCCCTCGGTTTTCCCAGGGGACTCAGCAGCAGGACAAACTTGTCTCCTCTCCCCCCGCCACGATCATGAGCCCTTTTTGGCTTGCCACAGCTTTTCCTTCTTTACCCGTTTTTTTCCTGGAGATTGTGAGTGGCCAACCAGTGACCGCCCCTCCAATGTGCTGCTTGGGCATTTTGGAGGGGCTGTCACTGGCTGTCAGTCTGGAGATCGCTATCCAAATTGACAGGCAGGCAGTGATTGCTGTCTGAAGGAGAAAGGGGGAAAAGGCCATGGCAAGCCAAAAAGGGCTTGTGATGGCAGCGGGGGGGGGCACCCAGCCAGGAACAGTCACCCCCAAGTGCCGCTTGGGCAAGTGTGGGGCAGTTGTCATTGGTGGTGGCCCAGGCAAGCTTGGCAAGAGTGGCGAGGGGCTTTTCTTCTTCTTGGCCCCTGTGCGTCACACATGTGGGCTCTGCGCCTGCGCGGAGCCTATTTCGGGAAGGTTCTATAGCTGAGGAATTTAGGCGGGAACCCCTCCCCCACCGTCCTACTTCTTTGTTCCCGCCTGCTTCTTCAGTTTCTCTTTGACCGCCTTTGTAGGTGCCTCGGGGAGTGTTCTCTGCATCTTTCAACTGCAGCGCTTAGGTCTAATTGACATTTTCTTTTATTCTTCTCCTTCTTTCTTCTGAAGTGTTTCCTCCTTTCGCCTTTTCAATTTAATTTGTTTTGTTTTTTCTCTTCACCTCTTTGGTAGGCCTGTGGCTTATGCTGGCTCAGCTTGTCTGAGTGTGGAAAGCTAAGCAGGGTCAGGCCTGGTTATTACTTGGATGGGAGACCCCTCCTCTAGTTTCCTGCGTTGATCAGGGGGTTGAACTCGATAGCCTTGTTGTAGGCTCCTTCCAACTCTATCAGATCTATGAAATCTATGAAGCTCTCCATGGAACAGTTGGCCTCCAAGGTCCCGTTTTGCAAATGTGGCCGTTGTGGCAGCAAACTGCCCCCCACAGACGGCCACTCCCTGTGCCTGTTTTGTCTCAGTGAGGGGCAGAAAGTCGACTGGGCCGAAAACAAGAGAATGAAATTTAATAGGGATAAATGGCAAGTGCTGCACCTAGGGAGAGGAAACCAAATGCAGAGTTACAGAATGGGGGACACTTGGCTCAACAATACTACAAGTGAGAAGGATCTTGGAATTGTGGTAGATCACAAACTGAATATGAGCCAGCAATGCAATGTGGCTGCAAAGAAGGCAAATGCTATTTTGGGCTGCATTAATAGAAGTATAGCTTCCAAATCGTGTGAAGTGATAATTCCCCTTTACTCGGCACTGGTTAGGCCTCATCTTGAGTACTGCGTCCAGTTCTGGGCACCACACTTTAAGAAGGACGTAGACAAACTGGAGAGGGTTCAGAGGAGGGCAACAAGGATGATAAAGGGACTGGAAACAAGGCCCTATGAGGAGAGACTGAAAGAACTGGGCATGTTTAGCCTTCAGAAGAGGAGGCTGAGGGGAGATATGATCGCACTCTTCCAGTACTTGAAGGGTTGTCACACAGAGGAGGGCCAGGATCTCTTCTCGATCATCCCAGTTTGCAGGACACGGAATAATGGGCTCAAGTTACAGGAACCCAGATTCCACCTAAACATCAGGAAAAATTTCCTGACTGTCAGAGCAATAAGACAATGGAACCAACTACCTAGGCTCTCCCACTCTGGAGGCATTCAAGGTGCAGCTGGACAGCCATCTGTCGGGGATGCTTTGACCTGGATCCCTGCATTGAGCAGGGGGTTGGACTCGATGGCCTTGTAGGCCCCTTCCAACTCTACTTTTCTATGATTCTATGATTCTATGACTCTTGCCCCCACTGCCAGCCCTTCACAAAACAGGCCAGGAGGAACCGCACTGATAATCTCAGGGTGGTTCTGTGGCAGAAGGCGTTGGAGGCCGTCGATCAACTGGCCCCAATGGTGGCTTCTTCTTCTGCGAGTGGTGGCAGCCTCTCCTCCGGGTCAGACCCTGGTGACAGGGAGAGACCCTCCCACTCCAGGCTGATCTCTGTCTATCCTGAGAGCCAAAAAACTGCCCAAAAAGTCCCGATCTGGCTCGGAGTGGAAGAAAAAGAGGAAGAAGGAGCTAAAAGCAGTCGTTGGCTCCAAGGGAGAAGACTTTGCTTCCCTGCAAGATTCAGATGCCAACTGCCTCTCCCTCGGAAGCGAGGCCGCCTTCGATCCCAGTTGTCTCAGTACCGATCTCTTCAGTATCAGAGGGAGAAATACAAGACTCTCCACCTCCTGAACAACCTTGGGACCTATCTCCATCTCCTCAATCCCAAACTCCTCAACAGCAACAAGGAGTAGTCCAACCATCTCCACAAGTCCACCACCACCGGCTGGAGGATCGACGGAAGGAGAAGAGCCTGAGTCCGCATCACTACCGGCACCAGTCTCCAGCCTTGGATTGGGAGGGCAGATCGGAATGGTCGCTTCCACCTCAACCCCAATACTACTGGCAGGACTGGCAACTCTGCGCTCCACAGGATCCTTATTATGAGCCTCGCGCCTACCTCCCACCCCACTTTCATCAGGAACCGTCGGCCTCTCTTGCCAGGGTGCCGAGCCCACAACAATTGCCACTGCCTCCACCTCTGAGAGACGAATGGACATCTCGACACCAGCTGACTTCCTCAGTACCGGAGCTTCAACCGTCATCGGCTTCAGTACCAAGGCATGACACACCACCATCCACGTTTGCTCCTCCCTCAGCGATGGACCCTCTACAAGTCGCTCAGTCCTCCAGGGCTTCCTCTCCTGAAGGCTACTGTGCAGAGTCATCTTCCATACCCTACCTTGTGTCCTCCATCTCCTCTCCAGACACGATGGTGGGCTCTAAAGACCCCGATTCGCCATCGGAGGATATGGGACACTTCTCTGAGCAAATCCGTCGGATGGCATAATCACTGGGGATTGCAACCCAACAGCAAGAGGACAGGATAAGGGATCCGGTGTTCGCTGCCATATACAGGGAGGTGGCAGCACCGATCACTATCCCTTTCCTCCCAACTCTGCTCCACACCATGAAGGCAGCATGGAAGAATCCCTCGTTGACGTCTCCAGCATCAAACGGCTCGAGAGGATGTATAGGGTGCAAGATCAGGACACCCCTTTCTTATTTTCCCACCCGAAGCCAAACTCCATCATCATGGAATCAATCCGCTCAAGGTTGCTTCAGACACCAACACTCTGCGCTGGTGGATAAAGAGGGCCTCTGCTTGGATCTCCTGGGCCACAGGGCTTACTCCTCCGCCATCCTTGGGTTGAAGGTACCAAGCCACCATGGCCCGCTACCAACTCTTTCTTTGAGAGAAAATTGGGACCATGTGTGACTACTTCCCTGAGGACCAAAGAGAGTTAGCCCGGGTCTTTCAGTCTGAAGCTACAAGACTGGCCAGGCAACAGATCAACACTGCCCGCCACCAGGCCAACTGCCATGCTAAAGCTATGGTCGGCTTGGTGGCACTGAGAAGACACGTGTGGCTCCGTTCTGCTGGCCTAAACCAGGAGGATCGCTTGAGGATTGAGGACCTTCCCTTTGATGGCGAGGGGCTGTTTAATGCCAGGACCAACGAGGCCATGGACTTGGTGCAGAAGGCTCGGACCACCGCCAGGAAAAAAGGCCCCACCCAGTATCCTGCCCCTCCACCGTCAAAACAACAGAAGTGGTACCATCCCTAGCCTTCATTCCCCCCTCGCCATCAGGGTGACTGTCCTTCTCACCCTCAGCAGCCTCCGCCACTGAGATGTACTTATAGCCAGCCTCGGTACCAGGGCTCCCAAAGGAGAGGGGACTACTCAGCTAGGAAACTGGCACCTTTGACTTCTGTCTGGTCTCTCTCTCGCCGCCCACAGCCTTGACACCGCTGAAACTCACCGATCCTCCGACATCATCCACCCTCCTCCAATTCAGCCATTGACTGCGCCCATTCCTGCAGGTGTGGAGGTCCATAACATCAGAACCCACGGGTAGCATGCGCAGTAGGACAGTGGGGGAGGGGTTCCCGTCTGAATTCCTCAGCTATGGAACTTTCCCGAAATGTGCTCCGCGCAGGCACATTAGCAACCCTAACCCTAACCCCCACATGTGCGATGCACAGATGACTACTCGAAGAACCACAGTTACAGGTAAGCAACCTGTTCTTGCCACTCGTCCCTAGCAGCTTGCTTGCCGCTTCCCGGTGCCCAGAATGCGGTTGGTCGCCTGTGTTTGGATGACACGACAACCCATCGTGGATACAACGACCCCTAAAACAAGCTATGAGTTGTCAGGGTGGCTTGCTGCCCACAAACAGGCCACCCTGCTGGGAATGATCTGGGTTTGCACGACCCAGTCAGTGGCTCATGTGGAAGCAACCCCTGCCTTCAGCTTATGCTTTTTGTTTCTTTGCAACATCCAAGGTGGCATTCTTTAACTCATCTGTGATTAAACCATCTCTGAATATAATGTTCAAAAGTAGTAACTAAAAATAAACCTTTAAATAGTTCACAACGTGGAGTGGGGGCAAAGTTGTGGTTGATGTTTGTCACAAATCAATATCCCGCAAGACCCTGCAGCATTTACACATCCACATGCTAGCGACTACAAGAGCAGTGAGGGCTGTATTGGGAGAATCATAGAATCATAGAAAAGAGTGGCCGATTCATAAATACAATACAATAAATAAATAAATGAATGAATGAATTAAAAAAAAAAAGTGTCCCCCATTCTGTAACCGTGCATTTGGTTTCCTTTCCCTAGGTGCAGCACTTGGCATTTATCCCTGTTAAATTTCATTCTGTTGTTTTCGGCCCAGCGCTCCAGCCTATCGAGATCGCTTTGAATTTTGTTTCTGTCTTCCAGAGTATTAGCTGTTCCACCCAACTTTGTGTCATCTACAAATTTTATATGCATTCCCTGCACCTCCTCATCCAAGTCATTAATAAAAATGTTGAAGAGCACTGGGCCCGGGACCGAGCCCTGTGGTACCCCGCTCGTTACCTCTCCCCAGTTTGAGAAGGAACCATTGACAAGCACTCTTTGAGTCCGATTCTGTAGCCAATTGTGCATCTACCTGATAGTTGTTCAATCTAGCCCACTTTTAGCTAGCTTGCTAACTTTGTCGAAAGCTTTGCTGAAGTCCAGATATATGATGTCCACAGCATTCCCACAGTCCACAAGGGAGGTTACCCAATCAAAAAATGAGATCAGATTAGTCTGGCAGGATTTGTTCTTGACAAATCCATGCTGGCTTCTAGTAATCACTGCTTTGTTTTCAAAGTGTTTGTAGATTGACTTCTTTATAATCTGCTCCAGAATTTTCCCAGGGATTGATGTCAGACTGACTGGCCTATAGTTCCCAGGTTCCCCCTTCTTGCCCTTTTTGAAGATGGGAACAACATTTGCCCTCCTCCAGTCATCTGGCACTTCACCTGTCCTCCATGATTTCTCAAAGATAATAGACAGTTGTATTTTTACCGGGCACAAAATATTGTGGATTGAGTCCTGGGAGAAGAGTATATCCCTACAACAGATGTGTATCCTTGAGGGAAGATGTACAGAACAATGTTTACATTTGCTAGATACATTCACTCTTCAGTAATCCTCATCCCCTACAAAATAATCTGGGTTTTGTACTGCCATGGCTTTCTCTGGGCAGCTTGTGGGACTGGCCCTTTAAGGGCTATTTCCGTTCCATATTCAGTACATCTTATTGAATTACTGGAGAGACACAACGAAGGATGCAAAATATTATAACTCCTTATTCTGCACTAATGAATGCACTTCCCTATTAAAACCATGCAAACCTTTTGTTTTAAAAAATTGAACACATATATCTTCCCAGGAACATGCTCTGAACAAGCTGGTGCTATCCTTGATGAGCCACATGGCAACACGGGCTTGATTCTTAAAGTTGAACATCCTCCGATTGTGGCTTGTGATGGTTCTTGTTGCATTTCTCATGAAGGCAGCATCCTCTACAGCACGCATCTGGAAGACACTAAACTTGCACAACCAGTGGCCAAAGGTATAGTCTCCACTATAACTCTGTATGCATTTGGGCATGGAAAGAGATACCAGGAAGTTTTAAAGAGCTGAATATAGTTTGCACCCAAGAAGTAAACAATTCTGCCCCAAAGAATCCTGTGTCCAGAGAACTCCTGCAGCTATCCATAACTGATTTTCCTTCCAAAAACTGGGTTGTTGCAGAAATTTAGTATACTTTGGCAAGGATTGGGGGAGGGGGATAAAGGGAAAGGGCTTGTCTCCCTGGAACCCTTCCAGGAACAAAGAACTTCACTGGGTTCAGGATAGAATTTTTGAAGGGATTTTCTACTGTACTTCAGTGGGGTAGTGATGTCCCTTTTGCATCAGGAGTGGTCACATGTAGAGAGAGGCAGGATCTGAGCAGCATGGAGTTGGGCCCAGGCAATTCTGGGAGGCATTTCACTGCATTTTCTTGGGCAGTTTGGTTAGTGAACCTTGAAGTGACCTGCAGGCCATTTGCACTGCTTGCAAGCACGGGGGTACTTGAGCAGGATGGCCCTGCCTCTGGGCAACTGTCGTGTTTGTACTAGATGAGCCGTGATTCCTTCCAACTCAGTCCTGCTTCTTCTCCCCCCTCACAGCCAACTCACAGGATCCATTTGGCCACCTGAGAATGTGGCTGAGTGCTCTGCATGTGCTGAGCTTACAACTCAGGACACATTTTCTGGGCTGCTGCCAGCCTGCCTTTGGCAGCTTTGCAATGGCACAACCTTTGTGGGAGCTAGGCCTGTAGCGACTCCTCAGCCGCAATGATTTACAAGCCGTATGAGAAAGGACCACCAAGCCAAGAAGAGTACAAGGAGGGAGGGAAGGGGGGCATTTTCACGCTTCATTTCCAGCACCAAGATACTGAAGAGGATGAGGCAGCCTGGCAAAGAGGCAGTGGATGGAACTCTCAAATTCCTTGCTCTTTTAGATATTGTCTTTCTGAACTTTCCATTGTCACAAGAGGAGATCTTTTATGCCCGGAAGTGCCACTGCTTTCTCACTGATGTCATCTTGGACTCCATAAGGCAGAAGGACCCCAAGGAAACAACTGCCAAAGTTGAGCTTCTTGTGCAGAGGCTGTGGGTAAGCGGACATAACTGCTGTTGGGCGGGATAGGCAACGTGATGTCTGTGGGCACCCGTCTCCCCCTGGCCATCTCTCTTGGCGCTTGCCAAGGTGCCCCACACCTCCCACGTAAAAAAAATCAACACGTTTTCTTTCCGACAGCTGCGAGCTCTTCTGAGCAAAGTGGGGGCCTCCAGCCGCCACCATCTTAATTTCCCACGAATGCCAGTTCTGGGCCACATGGGGGGCGGGGGGGCTCAGAGACATTCTTAGGAAATGAAGACGCGAGAGCAGGGACGGATGTGTGTGGAAGGGAGTGCATCCATGGACAGTGATCAGGGTGCGGGCGAAAAAGAGAGGGAAAGAGTTTACTTTCTGTGAAACAGGTTTCTCTTGGCACAGAAAATTGTGGATTCAGAGGAGTCGATTCGTGTGCTGTGGCTCGGCCCCCGCTTCTGCCTGGCACACGGCCGACTGGACACCTGTCACTAGCCACGCCTCCCATGGCAACCCTTTTGTGATGGTGCCCACGACACTTCCTCAAATGGCTAAATGTGCCCACGGGCCCCAAAAGGGTGCTCTTGGGCTCAGGGCCCCCTCTAGGCTGGGTAGCAAGCCCTTGCCCCCTTGCACTCTCTGTCACAAACTCTGCTGCCCCCTCACAGCCTGGAGCAAGACACGTGCCAAGAGCTTCCTTCCAGGTTTCAAGCTCAAATTCTGACAGCTTGACTCTGGGCTCTGCGAGCATTTGGGGTATTCCAAAAGGCACAGCGCCTCCTGCAGAGGAGAGAGGAAGCCCCCAGCAGCTCCTCCCCATGCTTTGCTCCCAGACCCCACCTGGACCGTCCCCACTAACTGCTCCTCAGGAAGGGAAAGGCAGGCTGACACAGTGGCTGCTTAGTAAATCCTTTCTTGCAGAGCCTGCAGATCACGGCAAAGGAGTTCGTGGCTGACTTGCTGAAGGCGGCGCCTTTTGACAGTCTTGCCTGCGATAAGTTATTGAAATGGGTTGAAGTAAGTCTAGACTCATGATTTGCTTCCATTTGTGATGGAGAAGGGCTCTGCTGACCCAGGCAGTCTCGGCCTGCCTGCTTTGGGCTTTACTGCTTAGAGGTGTCAGTATCCACCTTAAACCTTGACCTACAATATGTAACCCATTGTTAAAATGTTGGGACAATTTTTAACCATATATACTGATCTTTCTTCTCACATCACTTCCACTATCACCCCGCAAAAAACCTTAACAAAAATTTTAAAATGGTGGTGCCATAGCTGTGACCTCCTTGTGATGGGGGCACATCCCAGGTGTGTGCCTTGCAGCTGGACAGACAGCTCAGCTCACTTCCAGCTCACTTTTGGTCTTGGGTCCACCAGCAAAACCCCAAAGGGCTCCTCATAGCTTATTGCCACACCTTCAACTGGTTGCTAGTGAGTTTGCTTTTCTCTTTCAGTTTACGCTGCCATTTGCCTGGAAGTACAGTTGCTGCATTGACCTGCTGATAAGAAAAGGATACTTTAAATCACTCTCTCATTTTGTCATAGGGAAATATCTACAGAAGCCTTAATAAAAACCAAAGTCCTCTGTCCCCCCCCCCCCCGCAATAAACTGGCAGTGTCCTTCCTATGTCTAAACAGGTGCCATGTGAAAAGCTTGTGGTATGTATTAAATTTGCACATCAGTACTATATCACCCCCTCCCACAACCACCATTTACTGAATGCAAGGATCTTCTAAGTGGTCAAAAAACACGGTCCCTCCATGTGCAGTCTAACTGATTCAGTCAGAATTCCACCACCGTAGTCTACGACCTCTCGCTGCATAATGTGTAAAAGGGCTCAGAGAGAGGGGGATAGATTTTTGAGTAAGCGCACAAAATATGAGCGTGAGTGTCCTCTACTCCCATTCACAGCAGAATGAGTGGCAGAAGCCCCAAGGCACACCGAGAACACTGCTTTCTCAAGAAGGCAAAAGATCACCTCATCACTGGCTGCACTTTTGTCCTGGCTGAGCCTGCTGGAAAGAGGCCTCTGTCCCAGGGTGGGTTGTTTCTCCATCTTTAGTGGGAGCATTGCAAAGCCCAACACAGCTGCTTCTGGGACCAGACGGGTGGTTCCTAATGCTCCCCAATCATGGATCTTGCAAACAGAATCGTAGTCCGCTTTCCACGCTGTTGGGAGTATTGCCCCTTTTCTCGGTCTGCATTCTACTGTGTTCTGTCCACACCAGTGGGTGTGACACAGCTGCTGCAGTTGTGTGTGTGGCTATTTGAAGCTCAGCACACAAGCACTATAACCTGTTGTGGTGGGTGCCATTTTATCACCTCATTAATCTTTTAAAACCACTTGTTTAAGGGTTGGATCCAAGATCTGCCTTCCACAAGAGGAAGGGACCTTTTGCCTCATTTTGGGGGATCCTCCTGCTCACCCCCATTCAGCAGGTGGCCTGGAGGGGCTGCTATGGGAAGGAGGGGTGGGGAAGTCCACTTCTGCCAGTGCAGCTGATCCAGTGTAAATCTGGAACTAACCCTAGGCCAATTAGCTTATCTCTTTCTATCACTCAAGCATTGGGACTAACCCCGAGTGCCAGACAGGCAGCAACTAGGCTATCCATTCCTGGCTCTTCTTTAATAATTAACACCCCCCCCCAAAAAAAAACCCAACAACAACCCCAGGATGGTTAAAATTAGCATTCTAAAAAAATTAGCATTATTGTGTTATAGCATAACACCATAATACAAGAATTAACATTGTAGCCATGTGGTGTTGTAACTGGAAAAATGGTTTAGCTCTAATGAAAAGGTTGATAGAACGACCCTCCCCAGACACGCCCTGCAGGCATCCCCCCCCTACGAATTGTCTCCTTGATGGTCTGCTGCTTGCCTTCTGGATTAGGCCTTGCCTTCTGTTTGCCATCCACCCCCAACAGCTTGTCTACCATCTCGATCCCCCCCCCACACCCACTAGGAAGAAACTGAATGTAGGGTGGAGTCAGGTTTTTGAGAGATGCTTTATATAAGCAGCCAAGCAAGTTGCCTGCCCTTGTGCTCCAGTGCCTCATAGCCATTAATTCACTTGAGACACACAGCAGCCCCCAAGAGTGCCATTGGAGCGCACGTTGAGGGGCCTTGTGTGCACCAGCACCTTCCCACGGGTGACTGTAGCTCCAAAGTGCCCCCATCATCATGGCAACTGTGGCATTTGCATACAGTCCATCTGCTTGAGTGCACTGGCTCACCCCAGCTATATCTCCACACACGAATCTGGCCTACCTGCACACCCCTGAGGAGACTGTATGAAGGTGGGCACATGCCTGGAGCAACTTCTCTTTTGGTGTGCCCATGTGATGGTCTCGCAGGTGCAAGGTGGGATGGCTGGTACATTTTTTTGATGTGAGAGCAAAAGGAGGTGTCGATTTATTTGGCAATTGTTCCCCAGGCAATAAACTTGTGAAGATTGTATCTTACAAACAGACCTGGTTTTCTCATAGAAATAACCATGCAACAATGCATTGGAAATAACTTTTATTAAGTAATTCAGCCTAACCTAAAAAATAACATTGGTGCCAGAGAGAGAGAGAGAGAGAGAGAGAGAGAGAGATTTATATATAGGAATTCCAGATATTGGTGAGATGACTCATGCAAAATTGCTTCCAGGCTCCCTCCAGTTTCTTAGTAAACCCCTTCTCTCTATAAAAACCAAGAAATATTAGTAGGCACTTGGAAGCTTCTAACGTAATCCCCGACTAGCTGTTTCCCACAGGGGTCTAGTACTCCATTCTTAGAAAGAAAAAAGGCTGAACAAATCCAGCTTATTTAAATAAAGATATTAAAAAGGGTCATATTTGCAGCACATGAATTTTAAGACTGAAAAGGGAATACAATTGATAAACAAGAGGCAAGGGAAGCACATTTGAGGAGCAAAGCTGGAACAGAACCACAACAGCAGAGAACGGTAAGTGCACCCTTGAGTCAAGTGTGCTGGGCTAAACTAGCGGCCACAAATGGTACCCGTCAATAACTTGCACAAATGGCCACGAGCCCCTTGTTCCCCCTCTGGCCTTGTGCATGTCTCCCTGAAGGAGCAGCTGGAGGGAAGGATCCCAGCTGGGGAGGTGCGGAAGCTGGGAGCTCGGGGCTGCCTCTCGGGGCTGCTGCATGCATGTGGGTCCCTGCAGAAGGGACTCCAGCAGCACTTCAGGCTGCAAGTGAGGCAGAAGCTCCCTGAAAGTTAAAAAAAGGGCACTTTGGGGAGGCGGCTACCTGCCATGCTAGGGAGGTGCTTGTTTTTTTTATGCAAAGGGGCATTAAAATAGGATTCTGCCACCTGCAGCCTGCAATGGTGGGCATTCTCCTCCTACCCGCTACAGAGTATAAATGCCAAGGGACAGGCATTTATCTTCCTGATGTTCTGCCAGTCAGAGATGGAGGGCTCTTTTGGAGACAGCTACGCAAGTGAGGCACCCTGGCACTCCTAATGAAGTAATTAATAGTAAAAACAAGGTAATAAATTATCTCCAAACCAGGCAAAACTAAACAAAGAGAACCAGCCTGGATAACAAGGTTTTTAACGTAGAGAAAATGTTACTCTCTTTTAAAAAAAATAAATAGTTTGTTTCCTTCTGCGCTTCAAAAACTTTAAAAATGTGCAGCTTGTGGAACAAAACCAGTCAGTTGTAAAGTAACGTGACCAGCACACATCTCTGAAATCCGTGCTATTTGCGCAGATGTACAACTGTCCTGTAGGGAGCCCCGTCAGGCGTACCAAATCTCTACCACTGGCTCCCTCCATAGTTCAGCAGCACTACCAAAATGGGGGTATTTTCGTGTCCATGTCTAGTCAGTCACGGGCCTGGATGGGCACAGATCTCCCAGCTGCCACAGTGGGGCCCCCGCGTGCTGCAGGCCTTTCTGGCTCTTCAGAAGCATCCTGGGAACTGGCACTCAGACCTGCAAGACAGATCAGCCACAGTCAGGGGCTCCTGAGGGACTCGCCTGGACTGCAGGCCATGAGCAAACTGGCAGAATAGCACCGAGGAGTCCGCAGGCCCCCGGAGCAAGCGGGGAAAGCCACAAAGGGCAGGGGAGGCCAGTCCCCGCCCCGCCAGGCCCTGGCCTGCCCAATGATCCGGGAAAATGCCTCCCCATCTGCTGCTTTCTTCTAGCTTGGGCGCTGCGCATCCCGCTAGACAGAAAGAGCCCTGCCCTGGCTTACAGTGGCCTCCTGGCAGGGTGGAGCGTGCGTGTACACGTGTGTGTGTGTGTGTGTGTGTGTGCGGGGCAACTGCAGGGCAAGAAGTACCTTGGGCTGCAGGTCCTCCACAAGGTGCAGAGCCGAAGAGTACCTGGCTCGGATCCCATGGGCGCACTGACAGGATCCTGCTCACTTACCGCTGAAACATACTGGCTTTTGGGAGAACAGGGTTTCTCCTCTGGTAGAGAGGCCAAGGAAGGGCCTCCTGAGGAGAAGAGGGAGGATCCCAGATCTTCACAGAAGCTCTCCCGGGGAATGCTGGAGACACAGCCACTGTCGGAGCCACTGGAGCCGCTTCTGGACATGCACTGGCAGGATGACTCGGAGCTCTCAGTTGCTGGGCAGGGATAAGAGGAGATAGAAACACATCCCGTACTGGGACCACACAAATAGCAAAGGACAAAGAGTCCATGAGGCCCCAAAGCCTGTTCCTGATCATTACTGGTGCCAGATCTGGGAGGAAGAGCAGAGCAGCCCTGCCCTAAGAGCCAAGAGGGCACTCCAAAGGGCCCTCAAAAGCTGGGCTCTGAAGCCCTGGTAGATGGCCAGTGGCTACCCCCAAAATGGAGACCAAGGCTGGTGACCAGCAGGTAGGAATGGGTGTGTGTGTTGGCCCTGCCTACTGGGATGGGCTGAGAATGGGAGAGCTGCACTCAAAGGGTCATATTGCTGGCATCCCCCAAGCACTTCATGGGAGTTAGAAAAGCCATTTGTAAATGCTATAAACAAACAAACAAACAAATAATTGGCTAGCCGTGGGTTGCCCAAAATGGTGACCTGCGTGGGTTTGGATAGCCTGGAAGCCCAGAGAACCCACACTGGAGTGGGTCTCTTTCATCGTAACGCCGATTGCCTCTTGTCCAGCGAGTGGAGAGGTGCCACCCTGTGTCTTCTGAGCGCTTCCAAGCTTCCAGTCGGGCACCTTTTCCCTTTAGGCTTGCAACTCACTTGGACTCCACTCCTGCTGCATAGTGCCACCTTTCAGCTCACACCTTGAGGACCGTGGTGGCATTCTCTCGGATGGAACCAGTGCTGTAGTATCTGTGGCCACCAGAATGGCTCACTTCAAGGAGCTGCATCCCACGTTCTCATCTAGGCCACGTTCTTGCTGTCCATTGCGGGCTCAGTGGGTGGCCTTCCTCTCTTGAACTGCCCCACCCCTTTTGCTGCTGTTCATGGTGGCATCCCAAGTCTGCCCCACATTGCCCTCCATTGCCCTCCCTCGGAACTACCGGGGGCCTCACCCCATCCCTGCTGCCACTGAATTTGCTGCTGTTGCTGCAGCCACCGCAAAAAGCACAGCGATCCAAGCAGAATCGCACTTTTGGGAGGCTTCTGAGAGTGCGATTCTGTCTGCAAAGAAGGTGTGCTCTCCCCTGTGCCCGATTTCCGAGCAAAACTGCCGTGATCGGCCACATGGGCAAGTTCAGCAGCAGGGGAGCACAGTGGGGACAGCAAAAATGGCCATGGGGGGCCGCATGTTGCCCACCCCTGCACAGCAGGATAAGGGACCAGGGCAGTTGCCACGGGGGCGCCCACAGCCACGACAAACGGCAGCTGTGCCGAGAGAGATCCTGGCTTGCAAAATGGCAGGCAGGTGAGTGAGCCGGCTGCCCCTCCACCGGGCTGAGCGACGCTGCCCTGGCTGACAGCCCACCCCCCCACTGGCGCTGCCCCACCCCCACTAAGCCAAACAGCCACCTGCAAGAGTTCTGGGTGCTGATGGGACGGCAGGATTGGCCACTGCACAGCTATGGCTTCCGTGGTGCGGCTGGAGAAAGGTCGGTGATACGTACTCAAGGAAGGCTGGCTGCTGGTCTCATTCTCCACCTCGTCCTCCTCCAGGCAAGCGCCAGCATCAAAGGGGCGGCTGCTGGCCAGTACATTCGGCAGCAGGGCTTGATCCAGGTACAGGTGCAGGTTGAGGGGACCAAGCACGGAGCAGGAGGACGGGCCGCCGGCAGGCAGAGGGGCTTGCGACCTCTTGTAGGGATTGGCATGGTCAAAGAGAGACACGGCAATCGAGGCCCGGGTCCTCGCTCCTGCCACAAAGCAAGACGCCGAGTCAGGAGACGCCGTGGGTGATCCCTGAGCCAGGCCAGGCTAGGGCTGAGCTTACCTCTGCCTTTCATAACGTAGTCGATGGCACGGTCATGGATGGCGGCTTCGCTCGGCTTGATGTCCAGGAAAGGCTTGTTCCCCACACCCATGGACACCATCTCCTGCATGCGAATTTCTGATGGGGCGACAAGGCAATGAAGGAACCCGCCCACCTCTCCCTGAGCCCCCTGCGCTCAGCTTCCCGGGGCTCCCAAGCCCAGCAGCAACAGCAGCAGGCAAGTCCCTCCTCTGTCAGCATGGTTCCCGCCCACAGGGCAATTCTAATAGGCGTGCCGAGCAGGCTCCCTGCTTCAGACCTTCTCAACAGCAGGGAGGTCAGGTGATTGGGATGTGATGGGGGACCAAAGGGAGCACAGCCCTGCACCGATTGCAGGAGGGAGTGAATGCCCCAAGGGGGCTCAGCGCTCCGGCAGCAGAAGTGGAGCCTTGCACCAGGCCAGAGCTGTCCCCGGGGAAGCAGCGCCCCTCCGGCCGAGAAGCCCCCCTGGGAGTCGTCCTTGCCAGCTGCGTGAGAGGGGCCAAGCGCGCCCCAAAAGGTCCTCAAAAACTGGGCTCTGAGGCCCCAGTAGATACCCAGTGGCTCGCCCAGCAAACGCAGACCAAGGCTGGTGGTCAGCAGATAGGGATATGGGGGGGGGGAGGCCCTCCTTATTGGGATGTGCTGAGAATAGGAGAGCTGCACTCAAAGCGCGCGTCCCAAAGGCATTCCATGCGAGCTGGAAAAACAACGGTTTTAAATGCTGTTATGGAGAGGTCAGTGGCTGTCCAGGCAGTATTGGGGACGGTTGCCAAGTGCAACGAAGGACAGGGCGGCTCCTGTGCCTGGACTAGTTGTGCAGAAGAGGGCGCCCGGGCAGGCGCGGCTTTTCTCCCTTCTGTGGTGCTAGACAAACCTCTCTCTCCCGCACACCTGTCCAAAGCACGGGACTGGAACCCTGCCGCCTCCTGCGTCTGGCCACCTCCCCCGTGCTAAATGGACCCCCGTGATGCCTTTGGCATGGCCCACAGGCCGGCAAGGGCCCTCCTCCTGGGAGAAAGGCTTTTCCCGGCGAAAGGATTTTGTGGGCCCTGTGCGACCTGTGGTCCCAGGGGAGCCTTGTCTTTCCGTCTGGCATGTATGGAGCGGAGGCCAACCTTTGCCGCGAGCAGCTTGCTCCCACAGGATCTTAGGTGATGTCGCCGGTCCAGGCCTGCTTGGTCTCTGTGCTGCTGGTCTGCAGGATGTAGGTGTCACTTGACTTCCGCCTCCTAAACCAGATCTCAAAGCGCAGGCCACTCTCACCAGAGTTCTCTGTCAGGCCGATGTCCGCGGTCTGCAGAGAAGGAGAAGGGAGTCAACGGCCCCAGGGAGGGCAACTGGGTGGAGTGGGAGGGAGTGGGGGGAGGCTGTGACTGTTTTGTGGGGCAACTGTTGCTGTCACCCCCTCCTCAGTGGGCCGTGGGTGGATTTCATGCTAGGGAATTGGAAAGAAAGACGTGGGCTCTGAAATGTCCAGCCTCAGTAAGCTTGACAGGAAAGGCGATTCACATTCTTGTCGCAGTTATCGCTTGAGAAGGTGAAGGTGTGACAGACTTAGAATCCTAGAATCGTAGAGTTGGAAGGGGCCTATCAGGCCATCGAGTCCAACCCCCTGCTCAATGCAGGAGAACAGATGTGGGCAGCCCAGGCAGTCACCTGACCCGGCTCATACCTGCTTGGCTTCAGCATGTGGCCTGCTCTCAACGCCACCTGCAGGTCACCTACTCAAACTGTGACCCACCAGGCGAAGGCAGCCACTTGGGGCCCCACAGCTCCCTCCCCTCGCACCACTGCATGCCAGGCTGCAAAGGGGGGGGTGTGCAGCCCTGGAGGCAGGGGGCTCCAATGTCAGTGGGGCTGTGTATCCACTGCAGATTTTACTCTGAACTTTAAAGGAGCTATTCGTGGTGCTGAACCCCTTCCCCAAAATAGGTTTGGCACCATGGATAGCTCCTTAAAATTTCAGAGCAACGCCCTGCTGACATGGGCGTCGGCAGCCTCCACTGGCCCCTGGCCACCATGCGTGGTGCCCTGTGTGGGCTTGATAGGTTGCGGTTACACAGTGTGCAGGCCCGTCCTAACCTATGGGCCAAAGTGTAATCTGCCTGCCTGCCTGCATGTGTGGACACAGCCTGATCCAAGATCCTGCTGCTGCTGCTGCTGCTGCCTCGCGATTCCCCAATCGTTCTCTCCCCACCAGCTCCTTTGACCAACACTGGAGCTGCCCCTGCCCTGCTGAGAGGCAGGGCCAGTCTGAAGCAGCAGAGGGCGCCCTTGCCTTAAAGGAGCGCTTGTAGACGTAGACATCCAGGCCCCCCTCGATCCGCTTGGGCTTGCTGAAAAGGATCAAGTCCTCAAAGAGGAAGACGTGGCGCTGGCACTTCCTGCGGCCCACGGACACGCTGAACTCGTCCTGGCGCACCAGCTGTCCCTGTTCCTTGAGGTTCACCTGGGCACAGAAACCACCACGTCAGTTCCATGAGGGGGCGCAGGGCCCATGGTGGACTGACCAAAGGGGGCAGGCAAGTGCCCCGTGGGCAGCGGGCGCTGCAGGACGACTGGCAAGGGCCTCTTCCTCCTTCCCAGAGCGGCAGTCTCTTTCCAGCCAGGCTGGTGCTCTGGAGTGCCGGGGCGGCGGCGGCTGGTGACTCTGGCTAGGGAGAAGTCCTGGCCCCGGGCGTGGAGCACCCTCCCCCACGCCGTGGTAGGAGACCCCCACCCCGCGGGCCCATAGAGCCGGTCTGGAGCAGCGACTGGCAGCAGGCCCCGGCCCTCACGCCCAGCCACCCTGGGGCAGCACGTACGTCACAGTCCCGGATGGCAGTCCATGGCCAGGAGGTCGTTGCCGTGTCGCAGCTGGAAGCGCACCATCTCCTCGGCTGCTCGCAGGTAGACCAGCTCCTGTTCCTGTGCCTCTCCGCACTGTCTGATGAGGTCTTTGAGGAGGAGGGCGTACTTGCTCATGCGCTGGACGGGCTTGAGGAGGTAGGAGGCCAGGTCCATCTTGTCCCCCAGCTGCACCTGCTTGAACTACGGGTCAAGGCGGAGGGGCCTGAGAATCCTCCGTGCTGCTCCAACCTGCCTGCCGTTTGCCCTGCCAGCTCCCGCTTTGCAGGGGGGGGGGGAGGTGCAGAACTTACCCTGAAGAAAGTGTTCCCGCGACTGGCCAGGAGTGAGTCGGACTTGGGCTTGTTCTTGCTATAGAGTGCGTACATCCCAAACTGGTCTTTCTGCAAATGGGGTGGAAACACAGCCCAGGTGAGGCTGCAGACTGCAGCTAAAGATGCACCGCTATTCCCCAGGTACAAACACGGCTCTCTGCTTACTAGGGAAATGAGACATCCGCACCTGGCGCACCATCAATGCATATGGATGGCATGTTGCCAATGGGAAACCAAGGAAGGCACATTCCCTGGTCAAGAATGGCAGTGGCAGGCCCAGCAGTACCGCCCCCCGCCCCCGCCCATGTCTGACAAGCCTCCTGCACACACCTGGGCTCCCATCTGCTTTAGCTCTCTCCACAAGAGCATTTGTATTCACGAGTGCTGTGAAGCCCTCTTCTTATCTCTCCCTCTCGCACACCCACACAAGCGTGCTCCTTGCCCACAGTGCAGAGCCAGACTTGAGCCACGAGCTTCCTCACGGTCATCCTGACGTTGGCCCACGCCTGTGTCCCACAGGCCCCCCACCCTGTCCCCCCTCCAGGGACCACGAGGCAGCTGAGCATCTCACATGTCTCAAGAAGCAATGGCTGACGCGCAGGGGATGGTTGCGGCAGTTCTCCAGCTCCCGCAGGAAGTACTGGCTGTGGAAATCATAGAGCTTCTCCAGGTTCCCAAAAACGATGCTCCGCTTCCCCCTCAGGTCTTGGGGCAGATCCATGCGCTCCATCTCAGGGAAGTAGTTCTCAATGATGTAGCGCAAGGATCGCACATACTCCTGCTCCGTTGTCACCATCTCGTCAATGATGTGCCGCAGTTTGCTGCGAGAGAGAATGAAGGGAGCAAATTCTGGTTTGGATAAAATTGTTTGGGGGTGTGTCTGTGTGTGTGTGTGCATGTGCTTGCCTGCTGTCTGTTTATATGAGCGCATGTAAAACTATTTTTATATTGTACTTTAAAGCTTTTTAATCTCTGTAAACCACCCAGAGAGCTTTGGCTATTGAGCAGTAAAGAAATGTAATGAATGAGTGAGCAAGTGAGTGAGTGGTGATCATAACAAGCTTTGAATTCAGATTCAAAACATTACGTGCAGAAACACTCCACGAAACACCGCAAAGTTAAATAATATATTGTATCCAACACCACAACAAATATCCGTTAAACTTTACAGCAGGGGTCCTCAAACTTTTTACACGGGGGGCCAGTTCATTGTCCCTCAGCCTGTTGGGGGCCGGACTCACTGGGACTCCCCTGTGCCACCTCCTTCATGCTGCCCCCTGCCGCTGCAGGACCCCCCCGCTATCCCCCCCGCTGCCGCCGCCGCCGGACCACCCCGCTGCCGCCGCAGGACCCCCCGCGCCGTCCCCCGCTGCTGCAGGACTGCCCCGCTGCCCCCCGCTGCCGCCACCGCCGCAGGACCCCCCCCCTGCTGCGGTAACCCACCCACCCCGCCGCCGCCCCACCTGCTGCCATCCTACCTGGTCCCCTGCGCGCTGCTGCTGCTGCCACAGCCTCCGCCCGAGGCCGCCATCGCCGCGTCCATCCTGGACTCCGCCTGCGCTCAGTTTTGAAAAACAGAGTGCGGGCGGGGTCCAGGATGGACGCAACGGAGCAGGGTCCCATCGCGTCACTTCCGCCGCGTCACTTCCACCGCGCCAGAAGTGACGCGAGGCAGATGAGGTAACCCACCCTCCCCCCCACCGCCGTCGTACCTGGTCCCCTGCACGCTGCTGCTGCCGCCGCCTCTGCCACCGCCCGAGTCCGCCGCCGGCGGAGCTGCTCCGTCGCGTCCATCCTGGACTCCGCCCATGCTCAGTTTTGGAAAACAGTGTGGCCAGGGTCCAGGATGGATGCGACGGGACCAGCGGGCGGCGATGCGGATGAGGTAAAGCCTGCGCTGGTGGACAAGAAGGGAGGAGGATGGGCTGCTGTCCGCGCCCCGCTACCGGCTAAGCCGCCCCTCCTCCCCTTCCCCCCCCGCAGGAGATGCAGGGCGGCAGGCAGGCAGGCAGGCGGCCCATGCCCCCCCGCTGGCTCATCCGCCCCTCTTCCCTCACAAGTCTAGATCGGCTGCCGGGCTGGATGAAAAGACCCAGCGGGCCGGATGTGGCCCGCGGGCCGTAGTTTGAGGACCCCTGCTTTACAGTCTAGAAGCTGTTGATCCTGATCTTAGAGGATCCTGATAATTACTGTGTTGGATACACTTCCAGGGGTCCAGGGAAGAAACACTTGAATACTGCATCACAATCGTGCCGATTGGCTGAGGAAGATGCCAGTTTCTGAGCCACTAACAGAGGCCACTAGTAAGACCAGCCAGCCAGGTCCTTTGCTTCTCACCAGCCAGCCATGTCTGCAGCAGGTTGGCATGACATGACTGGGTTGTCACCCTTGTTCAGAGTGGCTTGTCGTGACATCCGAACGGTGGCTTAAGCGTGGGTTGTTCACCATGCACACACCATCCTGAGAACCCACGGCTTCTTATTAGGCTGCTCAGAGTGGCTTGTTGGGGAGGCTACAGAGCCAACTGGCTAGCGTGCAAACAAAGCCCATGGCACCTCGCGGTGCCCTCTGCCCCTCCTCCTCCTCCTCCTCCTCCTCCTCCTCCTCCAGCATGGCACTTCATTTGACAGCGACTGGCTTTTTCCTCTTGTGTGCCAAATTAGCGCAGCTCTGTGCGCATGCGTGGCTGTCTTCATAGAATCATAGAATCATAGAAAAGTAGAGTTGGAAGGGGCCTACAAGGCCATCGAGTCCAACCCCCTGCTCAATGCAGGAATCCAGGTCAAAGCATCTCTGACAGATGTCTGTCCAGCCGCACCTTGAATGCCTCCAGACTGGGAGAGCCCACCACCTCCCTAGGTAGTTGATTCCATTGTCTTATTGCTCTGACAGTCAGGAAATTTTTCCTGATGTTTAGGTGGAATCTAGGTTCCTGTAACTTGAGCCCATTATTCCGTGTCCTGCAAACTGGGATGAACGAGAAGAGATCTTTGCCCTCCTCTGTGTGACATCCCTTCAAATACTGGAAGAGTGCGATCATATCTCCCCTCAGTCTCCTCTTCTGAAGGCTAAACATGCCCAGTTCTTTCAGTCTCTCCTCATAGGGCCTTGTTTCCAGTCCCTTTATCATCCTTGTTGCCCTCCTCTGAACCCTCTCCAGTTTGTCTATGTCCTTGTTAAAATGAGGTGCCCAGAACTGGACGCAGTACTCAAGATGAGGCCTAACCAGTGCCGAGTAAAGGGGAATTATCACTTCCCGCGATTTGGAAGCTATACTTCTATTAATACAGCCCAAAATTGCATTTGCCTTCTTTGCAGCCACGTCGCATTGCTGGCTCATATTCAGTTTGTGATCTACCACAATTCCAAGATCCTTCTCACTTGTAGTATTGTTGAGCCAGTGTCCCCCATTCTGTAACTCTGCATTTGGTTTCCTCTCCCTAGGTGCAGCACTTGGCATTTATCCCTGTTAAATTTCATTCTGTTGTTTTCGGCCCAGCGCTCCAGCCTATCGAGGTCACTTTGAATTTTGTTTCTGTCTTCCAGAGTATTAGCTGTTCCACCCAACTTTGTGTCATCTGCAAATTTGATAAGCATTCCCTGTACCTCCTCATCCAAGTCATTAATAAAAATGTTGAAGAGCACCGGGCCCAGGACCGAGCCCTGTGGTACCCCGCTCGTTACCTCTCCCCAGTTTGAGAAGGAACCATTGATAAGCACTCTTTGAGTCCGATTCTGTAGCCAATTGTGGATCCACCTGATAGTTGTTCCATCTAGCCCACTCTTAGCTAGCTTACTAATCAGGATATCATGAGGCACTTTGTCGAAAGCTTTGCTGAAGTCCAGGTATATAATGTCCACAGCATTCCCACAGTCCACAAGGGAGGTTACCCGATCAAAAAATGAGATCAGATTAGTCTGACAGGATTTGTTCTTGACAAATCCATGCTGGCTTCCAGTAATCACTGCATTGTTTTCAAGGTGCTTGCAGACTGACTTCTTTATAATCTGCTCAAAAATCTTCCCGGGGATTGATGTCAGACTGACTGGCCTATAGTTCCCAGGTTCCTCCTTCTTGCCCTTTTTGAAGATGGGAACAACATTTGCCCTCCTCCAGTCGTCTGGCACTTCACCTGTCCTCCATGATTTCTCAAAGATAATAGACAGTGGTTCTGAGAGTTCTTCTGCCAGTTCCTTTATTACTCTAGGATGCAGCTCATCAGGCCCTGGAGATTTAAACTCGTTCAGAGTAATCAGGTGCTCCTTGACCATTTGCTTATCAATCTCAAGCTGCAATTCTGCCCCTTCAGTCTGCACTTCAGGTTTGCCAGGGGGGTCATAGACCCTCTTTTGGGAGAAGACCGAGCCGAAGTAGGAATTGAACACTTCTGCCTTTTCTTTGTCTTCTGTTATCAATTTGCCATCCTCATTGCGTAGTTGAACCACCAGTTCTTTCTTCTGTCTTTTACTGTGCATGTATCTGAAGAAAGCTTTTTTGTTGCTTTTAGCATTCCTCGCTAACCTTAGCTCATTCTCAGCTTTAGCCTTCCTGACACTATTCCTGCAGTTCTGTGCTACCTGCCTGTACTCTTCCCCTGTAGCCTGTCCTTCCTTCCACTTCCTATACGTGTCCTTTTTTGTTTTCAGGTCATCTTTGAGTTTATTGTGAAGCCACATTGGCTTCTTCTGTTGCCCTCTGCCTTTTTTCCTTGTGGGAATTGTTTGCAATTGTGCCTTTAAAATTTCCTTTTTTAAAAACTCCCACCCCTCCTGGGCTCCCTTTCTCGTGAGAGTCATTTGCCATGGGATCTTACTAATCATTGTTCTGAGTTTGTTAAAATTGGCTTTCCTAAAATCCAGGGTACGTGTTTGGCTACACTCAGCTTTTGCTTCTGTTAGAATCAAGAACTCAAGTATAACATGGTCACTTTCCCCCAGAGTTCCCGAAACTGCCACTTTATCCACTAACTCGTCTCTGTTGGTTAGAATCAGGTCAAGGATAGCCGATCCTCTAGTTCCTTCCTCCACTTTCTGTAGGAGGAAGTTATCAGCAGCACAGCTCAGGAATTTCTTGGAGGGGCCATGTTTGGCTGAATAAGTCTCCCAACAGATATCAGGGAAATTGAAGTCTCCCATTACTACCACATCGTGCCTCCTTGAAACACTGGCAATTTGTATTTCAAAAGTTCCATCCTCGTCTTCTCCTTGATTGGGTGGTCGGTAGTAGACTCCAACCGCCATGTTCGCTTTATTCTTTGCCCCCTTTATTTTAACCCAGATGCTCTCAATGGGGCTGCCAAGCTCCTCTTCCTGTATCTCTGTGCAGAGATACGTATTTTTAACATACAGTGCAACTCCACCTTCCTTTCTGTTGCTTCTGTTCCTTTTGAACAAGTTATACCCTTCAATTGCTGTATTCCAGTCATGGGAGTCATCCCACCAGGTTTCAGTTATCCCTATCAAGTCGTACTTGCCCTCATGTATCAAGAGTTCAAGTTCGTCTTGTTTGTTGCCCATACTCTGGGCATTAGTATAGAGACATCGAAGACTATGTGCTTTATAGTCCGACTTTTTTCCCTACATTTTGTGGTAGACTATCAATGGGCACCGCTGGAGCTGTTCTCTCCATTGTGGCAAAGAGGCCTTCTTCCATTGGTACCCCCGAGTTTATGTCTCCCTCCCCTGTTGGATTCAGTTTAAAGCCCTCCTGATTAAGTTCCTCATGCTGTGTCCAAACACATTCTTCCCAGTCCTTGTGAGGTGCAACCCATCCTTTGCCAGCAGTCCATCTTCCAGGAAGTGTAGCCCGTGGTCTTACCTCTGGGTAGGTGTGCACAGCCGGGAGGGGGGGATTTAAGCTCCCCCGCTCCTGTTTTCATGCCGAACTTTGTTAACCACCCCAACTAGCCACCCTCGCCAGGTTCGGGCAACATGAGAAGCATGCCATGAATCGGCAACCTGGCACCTGTGGTGATCATAGGACTCGGGTCAGTGTGGGAGGCGAGGGCCGGCAATCTCCTGTCCTGAGTCATTCCATCCAGCAGGTGGAAAGACTCCACTGAGTGGCCCCAGGTCTGCAAGCACTTTCTGCTGTCATGCTCCCAAACTCTGGAACGCCTACCTGGGGAGCTGTGACTGGTACCCACACACCCTGCATTCAGGAAGGGGGTCTCTAGACACATCTTTTAAAACTTGGCTTTTAATGTTAAGCCTTAAGTTAAAGCTTTTAATGTTTTTATGGTGTTACTATGTTTTTATCTGATTATGGTTTTTATTGTTTGGACCTTTTGTAAACTGCCTTGATTGGTCTAGAAAGGTGGTATAGAAATACTATAAATACATACACACATAGATAAGATACTTCCTAGACTGTGGCTGGCCAAGACAGGGAAGACAAGGAGTTGCTCACCAGCCTTCCTCGGAAGGCCAAGTTCCCACGCCAGGCTGCAGCTATCTGCAAGCAACACCGCCAAGAGGGAACGACCCTTTCCCACTGCGCTTCTGGCCTGACCCACCCACCCACCCAGGGGGCTTCCAGGTGGAGGGTTCCTAGCCCTGCTAATTAAAAGGCCTCGTGCAGCAATTCCGTCTTTTTCTCCTTAACAAATTTTCTGTGTTAAGAAAAACAACAACCAAAGAAGTGGTGGGAAAATCTGGGAAGGTTATGAGTGGAAGAGGACAACATCTGGACCCCCGTTTCGTGAATGAGGTGAGGCAGCAACGCTACACAAGCCTGATCAGGAAGCCCCCCATTTCTTCCAGCCACCTTGCACTGTGCTGGGCATGCTGGCCTTTCCCCCAAGTTTAAGTTGCCCGCTCCCCATCCTGCCAGCCAACTCCCACTCCCGTTCCCCAGGATTAAATATCCCTGGGAGTCGGGGTCTCTCTACACTGTAAACGTACATTGGTTTTATGCCACCTTTGCTGTTAACAGCTTTCCTCAGACTGTCATTTGGTGATGTGCTGAGATTAATGCCTTGCCTCACCCCGATCCACATATTACAGTTCCCCTGGGAATGACCGTGAAGCCAGTTCAAGCCTGTTCAAGCCTGACCTGGAGGGCCAGACCTGAGGTGTCCAAAGACCAGCCTACCTGCCCCAGCTTTTGGCCTCCAGCAGGGAGACGCTGCTTCGCCGCTCCTCTGGCACCCCACTTGCAGCCCAGCCGGCCGAGACGAGCTGCTGGGCCCCACAGGTCCTCTCCACCAGCCCAGTGCTGCTGACTTCCAAGCCTTTGATGAAGACCCCGGTGTTGCCGTAGTGGGATGGCTCACTCAGGGTCCGCTGACAGCCAGAGCGGGGGCCCTCCACGGAGGGCAAGTCAAAGCTCTGGGCCTTCCTCAAGGTCCTTTTGGGAGACGGCTGCCGAGCGGTGGGAGCAGGGGGGTGGGGGGATGTGGCCCCCAGGACTTCCACGATGCTCCCCAGAGGGCCTTTCTCCCTATGGACACAGCACGGGGGCCTTGGGGCTTCAAGGGCAGCCCCACCTGCCCCTGAATCAGCCTGGAGTGTGGCCTGCTCCCCAGCCCCGACATGCTCAGAACTGCCCACCACTTTCTTCCTGGTCCACCCGGGGGCACAACTGGGCCTCCCTTGGGAGGGAGCTGGGTCGGAGCATGTGGCCCGGGCAGCCACCTCTGAACGCAGCCTGCCCCCCTGGCCGGGCCAGTTGGACTCCCCCTCTGGTGGTGGCTCCCAATCAGGACGCAGAGACCTCCCGGTCCTCAGGGCAGCCTCCAGCTTCGCGCCAAAGCCCAGCATCGTCTCCTGGCACTTGGACCAGGCAAACTGCCACCGTGCCAAGGCCCTGCTGCTCTTCAGTCGACACGCCAGCTCCCTCATCTCCTGGAATCTGGCGTCGCTGATTCTGGGGTGCTGCCCCTTGTAGCTCTCCAGGCACTTGGCGGCGGCTGTACAGCGTTCCAGGGAGCGGCAGTCCTCCGCGCTGATGCTGGCAAGGTGGTGCATCCCCTGCAGGGCCCACTCGCACGCCTGCGGAGTTGGGGACAAGGAGAGAGGGCTCAGCACCCCGGACGAGGGAGGGCTCTGCGTCGCTTCGGCATGGCCACAACAAGTGGCTCTATCTGAGCTCTCCACTATGCCAGGCCCCGTCACCAGCCTGACGGCCAGCTTGGCCTTCTTGGGCGCTCCTCTCGGGAAAGGCAGCGGATGAGGCTGCGGCTCACATTGAGCTCTGTCCCTCCACTGCCCGTGGCCTCCTGACAGTTCCTGGTGCTTACAGGGGCGGCTGCTGCTCCAGCTCCATCTTGTGCATCCCACAGAATCGGGGGGTTGGCAACCCTGCATGCAGCAAGGACACGAGACTGGAGATGGCCCCAAGGGGTGCCCTGGCCTTCCCCAGCACTTCAACTGCCATCAGACCAGCTGCCCAGGGGAAGGTCTGTGTAGCAGGAGCAGCCCGGACTCCTCTCCACGCCTGGAGTGCTACGGGCCGGGGATGCTTCCGGCCGGGGAAGGCTTATTCTTATCTCCCCACCCCCTCCCAACGGTATCTTCTGTGGCGTGTGCCGACTGGTGTTGCCAGAGTACACTGGCTGCCTGGCGTGACCCTCAGGGAGACGGGAAGGAGCCCCTCTCTGTGGTTTGGTCAAGGGCAGAAGATCGGTTTGTGGAAGTCCCCCCCCCCCCCCCGGAGACTCGAAATAGCTTTGCTCAAACATGCACAGAAGCTGCCTTGAAGACCTACATCAGGGGTCCCCAATCTTTTTGGACCTGTGGGCACATCTGGGAATTTGAGAAACTACTGTGGGCACCACCAAAAAATGCCTAATCAGTGGACTGCTGCTTAGGCTGCGTCTTACTCAGCAAAAACATTTGTTCCACCCCTACCGCGGAAACCTCAGAATCTGAATGGCTTGTTTAAAGGCCATGTTTCTAGCTCTCAGATAAAAAAAAACACTGGAAATGACTGAGCAGTCTCTGCTCAAGCTTTAGAGCAGTGGTCCTCAACCTTTTTTGCCCCGTGCACCCTCTTCACCATATGTCAGAATGTCATTCCCCCCGTTCCAAGATGGTCTGACTTGATCTGTGCCATACAATAAGGTGTGCTGTCCTGGAGATAATGTACAGTCTGTAGAATTGTAATTTGTAGAAAGATCAGTATTCCAACAGTTTTAGTCTGTGGCCCCAATTCCCTCCCTGAAACCCTAAAATCCCCCCTGGTTGAGAACCCCTGCCTGCTTTACAGCCCATTTGCACATGCAATCTTGACAAGAACATGCCACTTTGTGTTTAGCTTTGGTAGCAAATGGGGCTCGTCTACTCCCAGAGAGTGTGGAAGAGGGGCACCTTGCCCTTGCTACTTCCCCATGCGACTCAGTCCCACCTCGGAGGCTCCCACCCTACGCCTGACAACTGCCAGATTCCGGGGGGGGGGGGGGGCTGTGTAAAACCAGGAAGGCACAGTTGGGCAGGTGAGTGCCAGCCCACTGTGCTTCTGGAGCTGCCAAGGACCTCTGGGGAACCTGTCTGGGGGGTAGACTCCTCAAAGGTGGCAGGCAGAAAGACATGAGAGGGCCTCTGGGGAGTATTCTGGTGGCCGGCATCCTTGGCAGCGGCGGAGATCCGCCTTCTCCTGATGGCGCATGCTTCATTTGCTACAGGCTGGCAGCAGCAGCAGCAGCAGCAGAGGGGGGGGGGCAGGCAGACTGTGGGTGGCCCTGGTCCCCAGCCATAGCCAGAACGTACTGGGATGCTGAAGGAGTTCCGACAGTCCACACCTTGAAGCAGGGTGAGGCACCTGCATCAGGTGGTGCAGCGGGAGGAGAGGTGAATTGTGCTGATGCACCCCGCTTCCAGCCCCTGCCAGGAAGGCCCGCCGCCCCCCCCGCCCAGCAGGGGCTCCGGAAAGCCCCTCCAGCCGCTCTCCCCCATGACCTTTGCCCCAGCAAGGGGGCGACCTGCCCTCTCCTTCCCTCTCTTCAGGAAGAGGTGGCTTTGGAGCTCTCACAAGACCGGCAAAGCCTCACGAGGCCGCGCGAACTCCGCAAGAGCCCCGTGAGGTCTCGTGAGAGCCCCGTGGCTGCTCCTTCCAATGTGGCACCAAGGGCAAGGGGGCCGCGTGATGCGGAGCCAGTGCGTCTTCTCCCTCGCCTCAGGGGCCTTGCGCCAGGCCTGCTTTGAGGTGAACCGGCTTGACCCTCCACCTTCTGGGCCAATGTGTAAATGTGTAATGTGACCTTTGTGTTTTATACTTCTCTGAATCAAGTTCTCAGCACACAAAAAATATCAAAATGCATATGGAAAATGCATATTTTAGGATAAAAGATATTTAGAAATGCATACTTTAAGATAAATATGTTTAGAAAGATGTGTTTTGGGGGGAAATATGTCAAAATATGTATTTAATTATAAAATTTTGTATATTCTTTTAAAATCGCAGATTAATGCAGAAACAGGGTGGAACAGACTTATGAACACATGTAAAACAGACACAACCTGGAAATAGACTGGTGTGTCCACACCACAAAACTACCCCTTGATGGAAAAAAGCTCCCCATCCCTGGTCCAAAGGGTCATGGAAGGTTAACTGTCGCTTCATAGAATCATCAAGCTGGAAGTGACCTCAAAGGCCATCTAGTCCAGCCTCAGCTGCCAGTGCAGGAGATCCACTACTACGCCACCCCTGACAGGTGGCCATCCAGCCTCTGCCTAGAAACCTCCACTACCTTCTGGGGCATTACTTCTAGAGTCAAAGAGCTCATGCCACCAGGAAGCTCTTCCTAACAGGCAAAACCCTCTTTCTTATAATTTGAACAGTTAGTTCAGGCCCTGCTCTCTGTATCAGCAAAACACCCCCCCCCCGCCCCCGGCCATCTATTTATGTGACAGCCCTTGAGAACTCGTGCCGTGATACGTGAAGATGGCTGTCCTATTGCCTCTTTATCGTCTCTTCTCCAGGCTAAACATGCCCAACTCCTTCCACCTTTCCTCATGGGACAGGGTCTGCAGGCCCCTCACCACCTTTGCCACCTGCCTCAGGACACATTCCAATTGGCCAATGTCCTTCCCCATTTGGGGTACCCAGAGCGGCTGGATGCAAAGGTCAGCCCCAGGGTCCAGAGACCAAAGCAGGGGGATCGCCTCCCTGCAAGGTCCCTATTCCGTGCCCCCTCCTCTCCCCCACAATCCACTGCACCAGGAGGCTTTGAAGAGGGGACTGTGGCTGGGATGGCACCTCCCCCTGCACCTCAGAGGAGAAGGATTTCCCCTTCGGTGGAAGTGCCGAAGTACCACTGGCACCCAACAGGCAGGCCTTCCGAGGCCTGGGCTGGGCTAATTCACCAAGGAGCGTGCTCTGTTCAGCACACCGCCTCCAAGGATTTGTCTGCTTTGTGCCGGGAGGGGCCAGGAAAGAGGCTGCCCCGCAGCCTCCGGGACCGGCAACAGGCTACTTAGCAGCCAGCTTTGTCTCTGGCAGCAGGAAGACTCCAACTTTCAGCAATCCCTGGAGCCTGTCTGGGTACTCCCTAAATGAAGCGGCTCCGGGGGAGGACTTGCTGCTGTTCCCAAGGACGCAAAAAGCCATGGGCCAGGGACCACTTGGTATCTCCGTTGATTTTCTCATACAGCCATCGCTGATTTCTAAAGCCAGGCCCATCATATCTCCAAGTAAATCCTCTATGTGGATTCCTATGTGGCCGGGTAGCATGTTTCCTCCAGGAAGACGGCATCCCACGTGTAAATGTTAGCCAGGGATCTCAGGGATCTGCTCAAAACCCAGGAGACTTTGAGGAAGGTGACATCATGAATTAAATGCCTTTGGGCCAGCATTGCCAGAGGGCGCCTGCAGTGTGGTGAGCGTTCTTCCCCTAGGGTGTGCAAAAGGGCTCAGCTTTGGGGTTTAAAAGCAAGCTTCTAGCCCTCACAGTTGCAGACAAAAGCTCAAACACCTGAGGGGAATGTAGACAGGAAGGAGGCTGGCCACTGTGGGGACAAAGGGTTTAGCTGCTTTGGAGAACTTGGGTCAGGGTTTCGCTGCTTTGGAGAACTCGTGCCGTGAGCAGGGGGGGGGGGGGGGAAGCTGTTTGAATGTGGCCTGAGAAAACAAAAGAGAGCTTGAGTTGGCAGGAAGCAGACTTTGCAAGCTGCATGGGTGTCATGCTTCTTTTGTGGGACTGATGTTGCATTAAGGCTAGCACTGCCTGTCTGAAAGCTTGCCTGTTTCTGCACCCCACAGCTGCATACTTGTACATAAAGAGTGGTGAGTCTCCAGCGTTCACCCCATCCATCCTCATAAAAATGTGGAACTTCAGAAGGAGCCCTGGAGCCCAGGGAGGTGTTGATGCAAAGCGACACTGTTCCTTTGGCTACCATGCTGAACAATGTAGCCTGGAGGCTGCGATGGACCTTCAAGGGGTGATTCAAGGGTGAGCAGAAGCACAGGAGAGAGGCTCCAGCTGTTTTTGGGGCTGTAATAGGCAAGCAGGCTCCCAGACAGCGAGCAAACAGAGCGAGCGAACAGGGAGAGCAAACAGGAGTTTGGCAGCGGAGTAGTACAGCTAAAACAGGCCTGTGGCTTATGCTGGCTCAGCTTGTCTGAGTGTGGAAAGCTAAGCAGGGTCAGGCCTGGTTATTACTTGGATGGGAGACCCCTCCTCTAGTTTCCTGCATTGAGCAGGGTGTTGGACTCAATAGCCTTGTAGGCTCCTTCCAACTCTATGATCTATGAAATCTATGAAACAACAAGTGCTGCAACAACAAGTGCTGCAGTTCAACAACAAGTGTAGTACAAGTGCTGCAAGGGAAGGGCATGGCCTGAGAGCTCATTCTGTTGAGCAGAAGCTCCTGCTGACTGCAACTACCTGGGGCTGATTGCAGCTGATTGCAGGAAGCGGGGCTGATTGCAGGGCGTGGTCTGGGAGCTCATTCTGTTCCTGACTCCCAGCTGAGCAGAAGCACAGGAGAGAGGCTCCAGCTGTTTTGGGGGCTGTAATAGGCAAGCAGGCTCGCAGAGAGCGAGTGAACAGAGTGAGCGCACAGGGAGAGCAAACAGGAGTTTGGCAGCGGAGTTTGGCAGGGGAGGTCCCTAAGAAATTTTCTAGATTGTTTGTTTCGTTCTAGTAACACACACTTATAGACCAGGGGGACTCTGTTGTTAACATTCAGGGAAGGCAGGACAAGGCACCGGCCATTCAAGTACGAAAAGAAAGGCAGAAACATAAAGGGAACAGAAAACTATGGAAAGAAAGGAATCTGCAGTGGTGGTGACCTGCAATGTGTGTGCAATGTTTGTTTTCCTGCCGGAGATCAACATGGCCTACACGTGCAACAAGTGCAAGCTGGTCACGCTGTTGGAAGAAAAGGTCAGAGGACTGGAGCAACAACTGTCAACCCTCAGGAGTATAAGAGAAAGTGAAGAGTTCTTTGACAGAACGGTGAGTCTACAGCAGCAAAGCGTAGTACAGGAGCCAGAAGGGCAACGGCAGGATGAGGCGGAGTCGGAGACTGCTGAGGCAAGGGAAAACAACGTAGGGGGAACTCCCTGGAAAAGGGTGACTGTTAGGAGCAGAAGAACTAGAAGACATTCTGCGCCTGTGGAAGCAGTGGAGCTATGGAACCACTTTCAGGTACCTGAGGACGAGAGCGGAGGACAGCCTGCAGAGGATGAATTATTGGGCACCCAACGTGACAGCGAGCAAGAGGCTGAAGTGGAGGCAATCAAACCAAGGCCTAGAGCAAGAGAAAGAGAAGAGTACTAGTAGTGGGAGACTCCCTCCTGCGGGGGATCGAAGCCAAAGTATGTCGCGAAGACCCATGGACTCGCCAGGTGTCCTGTCTCCCCAGGTCACGGAATTTAAAGATGTAACAGAGCAGCTGCCGAGGCTCATAAAGCCCACCGACACATACCCCTTTATTCTCATCCACATGGGTACAAATGATACTGCCAAGCGGAGTTACAAAGAAATCACGGCAGACTTTGAAGAGTTGGGAAGGGAACTCAAGAACTTTGGGGCCCAGATAGTTTTCTCATCCATCTTTCCAGTACTTGGAAGAGGAATAGAAAGGGAAAGAAAAATGCTCAGAGTGAATGACTGGCTACAAAGGTGGTGCCGCCGCGAGAGATTTGGATTCTGGGACCACGGGCTATACTTCCTGGAAGATGGACTGCTGGCAAAGGATGGGTTGCACCCAGGGATGTTGAAGAGTCCTTGGTCCCGAGTCCCGAGTCGAGTCCCGAGTCTTTGGACCCGAGTCCCGAGTCGAGTCTAGAGTCCGAGGTCCAAAATGGTGACTCGAGTCGAATCCCAAGTCCCGAGTCACTCCCAAAGCGGCAGCCCATGGAGGGAGCAGGAGGGTCTCCGCGAGAGGAAGAAGAGCTGCCCTTCCTCCCGCGGAGACCCTCCTGCTCCCTCCATGGGCCGCCGCCGCCGCCGCCCTCACCTCCACCTCCGCCGCCCTCACCTCACCGCTGCTGCCGCCCTCACCTCACCACCGCCGCCGCCCTCACCTCGCCGCCACCCTTGCCTCTGCCACCGCCGCCGCTGCCGCTGCCCACGCCGCCGCTGCCCTCGCCGCCGCCCTCGCCTCTGCCGCCTCTGCCGCCGCCCTCACCTCCTCCTCCTCCGCCGTCGACCTCGTCGCCATCGCCATAGCACACAGCACGCCGCGTCACGCCGCCAGCGCCGTTGCTCTGTTTTTGGCGGGGTTGCTGTGGTTCAAAAACAGAGCGACGGCGCTGGCGGTGTGGGTGGGAGTTTTTAAAAAAGGAAATTCTAAAGGCACAATTGCAAACAATTCCCACAAGGAAAAAAGGCAGAGGGCAACAGAAGAAGCCAACGTGGCTTCACAATAAACTCAAAGATGACCTGAAAACAAAAAAGGACACGTATAAGAAGTGGAAGGAAGGCCAGGCTACAAGGGAAGAGTACAGGCAGGTAGCACAGAACTGCAGGAATAGTGTCAGCAAGGCTAAAGCTGAGAATGAGCTAAGGTTAGCGAGGGATGCTAAACACAACAAGAAAGCTTTCTTCAGACATGCACAGTAAAAGACAGAAGAAAGAAATGGTGGTTCAACTACACGATGAGGATGGCAAATTGATAACAGAAGACAAAGAAAAGGCAGAAAAGTTCAATTCCTACTTTGGCTCGGTTTTCTCTCAAAAGAGGGTCTATGACCCCCCTGGCAAACCTGAAGTGCAGACTGAAGGGGCAGGATTGCAGCTTGAGATTGATAGGCAAATGGTCAAGGAGCACCTGATTACTCTGAATGAGTTTAAATCTCCAGGGCCTGATGAACTGCATCCTAGAGTAATAAAGGAACTGGCAGAAGAACTCTCAGAACCACTGTCTATTATCTTTGAGAAATCATGGAGGACAGGTGAAGTGCCAGATGACTGGAGGAGGGCAAATGTTGTTCCCATCTTCAAAAAGGGCAAGAAGGAGGAACCTGGGAACTATAGACCAGTCAGTCTGACATCAATCCCTGGGAAAATTTTGGAGCAGATTATAAAGAAGTCAGTCGGCAAGCACCTTGAAAACAATGCAGGGATTACTAGAAGCCAGCATGGATTTGTCAAGAACAAATCCTGCCAGACTAACCTGATCTCATTTTTTGATCGGGTAACCTCCCTTGTGGACTGTGGGAATGCTGTGGACATTATATATCTGGACTTCAGCAAAGCTTTCGACAAAGTGCCTCATGATATCCTGATTAGCAAGCTTGCTAAGAGTGGGCTAGATGGAACAACTATCAGGTGGATCCACAATTGGCTACAGAATTGGACTGAAAGAGTGCTTATCAATGGTTCCTTCTCAAACTGGGGAGAGGTAACGAGCGGGGTACCACAGGGCTCGGTCCTGGGCCCAGTGCTCTTCAACATTTTTATTAATGACTTGGATGAGGAGGTACAGGGAATGCTTATCAAATTTGCAGATGACACAAAGTTGGGTGGAACAGCTAATACTCTGGAAGACAGAAACAAAATTCAAAGTGACCTCGATAGGCTGGAGCGCTGGGCCGAAAACAACAGAATGAGATTTAATAGGGATAAATGCCAAGTGCTGCACCTAGGGAGAGGAAACCAAATGCAGAGTTACAGAATGGGGGACACTTGGCTCAACAATACTACAAGTGAGAAGGATCTTGGAATTGGGGTAGATCACAAACTGAATATGAGCCAGCAATGCGATGTGGCTGCAAAGAAGGCAAATGCTATTTTGGGCTGCATTAATAGAAGTATAACTTCCAAATCGCGGGAAGTGATAATTCCCCTTTACTCAGCACTGGTTAGGCCTCATCTTGAGTACTGCGTCCAGTTCTGGGCACCACAGAACTGTCTAAGAAGGACATAGACAAACTGGAGAGGGTTCAGAGGAGGGCAACAAGGATGATAAAGGGACTGGAAACAAGGCCCTATGAGGAGAGACTGAAAGAACTGGGCATGTTTAGCGTTCAGAAGAGAAGACTGAGGGGAGATATGATCGCACACTTCCAGTACTTGAAGGGTTGTCACACAGAGGAGGGCCAGGATCTCTTCTCCATCATCCCAGTTTGCAGGACACGGAATAATGGGCTCAAGTTACAGGAACCCAGATTCCACCTAAACATCAGGAAAAATTTCCTGACTGTTAGAGCAATAAGACAATGGAATCAACTACCTATGGAGGTGGTGGGCTCTCCCAGTCTGCAGGCATTCAAGGTGCAACTGGACAATCATCTGTCAGGGATGCTTTGACCTGGATTCCTGCACTGAGCAGGGGGTTGGCTCGATGGCCTTGTAGGCTCCTTCCAACTCTACTTTTCTATGATTCTGTGATTCTATGCTGCACCTTTTTAACCTCTGACTCTGGCCTTGCTTGACTGTTATAATTTTGATATAAAACTTTGCTGTGTACTTGATATGTATGCTGGTGTAATGATGTATAGTAGTAATTCATGTTTTATTGATTGTTTCCCTGTTTTTAATGTTATTGTTGGTTCTGGTCAATGACCGTAATAAATATTCAAAATATTCATTCATTCATTCACATGACAGCAGAAAAGGGGAGGCTCCAGATTTGCCTTTGCCTAGAACACACGAGGCTCACCCACCAAAAGCCAGGTTAAAAATAGGGGCTCAAGGGGTGGGGGCACAGCCACCTGTACGCAAGTGCATGTTTATATCTTTCTGTGGATCAGGGACTTGAACAGCCTCATTTCAGGGGGTGGTGAGATATTTTGTTGCTATTGTTAAACCGTGTGTGTGTGTAGGGGGGTCATAGATATAGGCTTGCCAATCTCCTGCAGGTCATCCAGGTCTCACCCAGTAGATCTAACCAACTGCCCACCCCCTCGGCCCACCCCCAGTCGCGCTTCCTCACAGACTGACACAGAGACTTTCCAGCAGTCTGAGGAGGAGAAATGGGCCAGCTGGTCCTGCCCAGGGCGGGATCGGCTGCTCGCAGCCACCCCGGAGCACTGCGGTTTGGGTCACAGGGCAGAGAGAAAGAGAAACTCCGTAAACAAAAGACCAAAAGACGAGGAGGCCGACATTCGGGGTGGGGTGGGGAGACCCTGTGCAGTCGGGATGTGAGAAGCGACGTTTGCACATGCCAAGAGAATCGGGGCGGGGGCGGGGAGCCCTAGCGAGCTGCTTCCAGAACACCCGCCAGGTTCTAGAGCTTCTGGGCTCTTGCAGGGGCTTTGACCAGCACCAAGAGGCAGGGCCTTTCCAAGATCTCACGTCCCTGCCCCGCTACACTGGCCCAGTCAGAGCTCAGGTTCACCTGCTTTCGATTAAGTCTTATCAGCTCTGCTAATGAGGACTCAAGTTTCTAAATCAAATTGGATGGATATATGTGGACACAAAACATTTGCATAATGTGTGCAACCTGTGCTATCTATTCTGCTTGGTGGAATCTTGAAAAATTCTGGGATGAAAATTTTCTCTTTTGGCAAGCCTGGGCTGTGTCACGCATAGCATGGAGATCAACCGTATATCTGGTGGTGGTGATGTACATTGCCATGTGTGAAAATGGCACATGCGTCTCTTTGGTCACCATGACGACACCCGCCTGGAAGCCGCAGTGAGGCCAGCAGGATCTCGGGGCTGTTCCCAGCCTTTTCAGCCGCGTCCCCCACCCTTCCAACTTCCCATTCCCCCCAGTTCTTATTACTATCCCAAGCAGAGGGCATGTTTACTCCTTGCTGACTGTGGCACCAAGTGAAGGAGCAATCAGAGATCAAACATCACAGGAAGAACAGAGAAAGAGGCAATTCTGCACATTTCAACCAAGAGAAATCACATCTCTGTTGGTGACATGGGGGCTTCTGTGAACCAGCCCTTAAAACCAGAATGCGTGGCTAAAGGAGAATCAAATAGGATCCACTTAATAGAATAAGAGTCCCTTTGGCAAAGGAGTCAAGTATTTGTAGGTACTACAAGCGGTACCAAAGCCTCCTCTCCACCCAGCCACTGCTGTGACATCCAGGCCAGGCGCCAGAGGCTCTGTCCAGCCAGGGAAGGGGTGGCAGCTGCCTGGCCATTGCTTGTTCACAGCCATGGCCTGCCAGAGGATCTCAGCAGGGGGTATGCAAGGGGGCGCAGCCTGTTCTGGGCACGGCTCACCTGCTCCAGGAATCCATAGAGCCGGATGGCCTGCCTTATGCGGCTCCCGCCGGCTTCCAGCTGGCTGCAGAACACCTGGAGCTGCCCTCTGCACACCTGCAGCTTGACTCCGCAGCCCGCATGCAGCTCAGTGGAGGGAACGTCTTCCCACCGGCTTTCCATCTTCCTCAGAGCTTCCCAGCCCCTCCGGCAATATTCCTGAAAGCAAAGCCAAACTGGGGATGGTTGGAAATTGTGCACTGTGTGGAAATCCCACTGAGAGAGACGTGCAAATTCTAGCATGGCTAAGTCCCCCCAAGGGTTCGCCACCCTGGCCTGTAGCCTTCCTGGGTGCGAGGACCAGCCTGGTGAATGCGCCTGCACGTCAGGATCATGGCTCACCAGCTTCCGGGGAATTGAGGAAATGCGGGCTGAATCCAGAGGGGATGAACTGAGGAGTTCTCCGCTTGTTGCCATGGGGAACAAGCCATGGCAAGCCCGAGTCCGACCATCTGTCAGCTTAGGAAGCGAACAAGGAACATGGTGGCTTATTCACAGGGTGGCTTAGCGTGATGTGTGAACCCGCACAGTGAGTGCTGTCCTTTTCAGGAGGGGGCCGTGAAACCTGCATCGTTGGCCCTGTGGGCCCTCTACATGTCCGTGTGTGTGTGTGTATGAAAGGGGGGAGGGGGTCTGAATGCAGCTTCAGGGGGGTAGAAATTGCACAGTGGCATAGAAAGAAGAGGTGATGCATGCTCCTGCCACAGCACTACTGACAAGGGAACTTCCCTGCCTAAAAACTGTCCATAGAGGCTGAGCCACTCCAGCACAAAGCCAGGGCTTGCCAACGCAGGGAAGACGCACTGACCTGGGTGGAAAATGGGTTTCTCCAGGACCTCTTCCAATTTGCTAGGTATGGTGTGCCCACCTGCGGTATGTTTTAATCCCTGCCAAACTAACCTCTCACTTCCATTACAGAAGACTATTTGCAAACGTTCTATTGTTGACTCTCTCCTTCTCACCAGGATTAGAACATCTGTAAAAACGCCATGATACTGCTGCCGCTCATGCAGCTGCTGCAGCGGCTTCACTGTCACCACATGTCTTGGCACGTTGCAGTGCAGACTGGCGGTGGGTGGGCGGTGGGCGGGGGGAGATCATGTCATCCCGGTTAGACTGTACCTGCAACGTCCATGGCTACACCTCTGACATGGTTGAAAGCAAAAAGATGAGTTCTGAGGTTCAGCTAATATATTTTTAAAAATCCAGACAATTCAACCCGAGCTGCAACCCCTTCTAGATACCAGCACACTTATTGTTCCCTCAAACGGTCAGGTCTGCAGTGCAGATGCAGTTATGCACTGGGGCACAAACCAGGGCTTGCCTTGAGCCAAAGTCACAAGGCTTTTCAGTGCTCGGCCTTGGAATAAAAGAAGATGTGCCACCATATGAGGATCTGCACGCGGAGTGACAGACTCAGCAGCAGAGGAGGCGGTGGGTGGTGGGTGGGGTGGGACTCACACTTGCAACAAGCTCAAAGTCCTGGAACTGCCGCTGGGCTTCAAGCAGGGCCTCCAAAGCATCATCCACCTCGCTCAGCTCCCTGAGGCGCGTTTGGCCAACGTTCTCTATCCAACGGCTGACCTGTGAGAAAAGGAGGCCAAAGCAGTTGCCTGTCAGGGATGAATCAAGGCCAGGAACCCCCTCTGCCTCTCGTAGGCACGGCCAGCCCCTTCCAGAACTGGGAAGAAGATGCATCAGGTATCCAGCGAGGGAATCCCTTCCCCCTTTAATCTGCTTCAGCTTCTAACTTGCTTTTATCTCTGCCACATACTTGTGTGCTGCTTTTATGTGTTTTTATTGCTGACCTGTTTTATTATATTTATTTTTAATCTGTCTCATTATTGCTGGAAGCTGCTCTGAGCATTTTGGTATAGGCAACATCTAAATCGGGGATTCACAACTTGCCAGGCCCCTGAAGAGCCTGTGTGTGCCCCAATGGATCAGGAGTGCGGGAATTCCCGAGAGTGTCTGCTGCAACAACTGCTTCAAACAGAATGGCCCCCACCCACCTCCTTTCTCTCCAAGCTTCTTTCTGGCCCACGGAGCCTCGGATTCCCCCAGGGGTCGGTGCTGGGCCATGCTCAGGGGACTGGGCTTTAAATACGCCCAAATGCCAGCAAAGTGTCAACCACAAACCTCCTGAAAGCATTTGTCAAAGGCCTCAAAGTCCATCACCAGCTCCAGGGCCTGGATGCGCTTGTTGGAGACCAAGACCAACTGGTGGATGCCCTCGTCCACATGGTTGTAGAGGGTGCTGGCTGCCTCCAGGGTGTCTCTGGAAGGGAAAGCAGACCCAGTCAGCGGCTGCCACTCCAGTGTCTTACCACCGCCTGCCTCTGGTGTCTCTAGAATCTCCACCTCACATCATGTTTCTAAATAGAAAAGCACGTAGGGATGAGAGGAATAGCAAACGCCCGGCCCTCCGGGAGTGATGGCCTGGTCCCCATTTTGACCAGTGGCGGCTGCTGTGCCCTCCTTTGGGCACAGCAGCCCTTGAGGGAGAGAGGAGGCCTTCTCTGGCCAAGGCCCCTTTGAAGCCCAGTTAACACGCGGCTGGCCTGTAGCACTGCACTGAGAACATCTGGGAACTAGTGTGGGTGGAAGAGGAAGCAGTACATTGGTACACTTTCAACTGCATCACTGCAACTGCCACCTTCCCAATCCTCCTGATGAAGAATTCTGTGTGACTGGAAAGCTTGCACAGAGACCTTCACCAGGGCCAACACTGCTATGGCTACCTATACTGTGCTGAGCCACACAAAGGCAGAAGCAACGGTCAGTTGAGAAGGGCCTCCATAGGCGGTGCTAGCTCAGTATCTCGGAAGAGGACTTGCAAAGCAGCGGGGAAATGCCTTGGCTGCCATGGCAGCAGCATGTTCTGCCGCCGGTACTGAGCTTGCTCAAGCAGGCTACCCCGAACACACTTTCCAGATCAAACCACTCCCGTTAATTGTGCAATTCTGCAGATCCAACCAGGCTGACAACAAAAAGGAGAAGGCTGGCATGGGCTTAATCTGAATCTGGTTTTCCTTGGTCATCATTACTTTGAGGCGCAGCCATTTTTAATGTATACTATGACATTTTCTACGTAAACGGCGTAGAGCCCGGGACCCAGAAGTCCGGCAAGCTGGAGAAGAACTGCTGGCTCCATTTCCCCTAAATTAATGCAATGGAGCCACATTACTCCATTACATTCAATGGGAAGAAATTAAGACAGGGGCAAAAAGGGTGGGGCAGAAGTCCATCCCCCCACAGAGGACCCCCCCCCTGGCATTTGCCCCTACAGCATTCCCCCCCTCCATCCAAATGATGGCCCCACTGCTTCCTCTGTCTTTTTTCTTTCTGCAGGAGGGAAAGACAGAATGGCTGTATAAGAACTTTGGATTGGCAGGGCTGGGAGCTCTGCCCCCCCCACCTGGAAGCCCCCCATAACCCCCTTTTCACAGAATTCTGTGAAAGGACAGAATTCTAAAAGGACGAGAAAGGGAGGAGCCTGGGAGAACGGAACAAAAAAAGGTCATTTAACCATGGGAGGCTACCAGTAGAGAGGCGGAGGAGAAGTTCCAGGTCCTGATGTCCACAGCTACGGTGTGGTTCTGGGGGCAAAATCCCTCACTTAAATGACCTTTTTTGTTCCATTCTCCCTTTCTCGTCCTTTTCGAATTCTGTCTGGTGGTGAAAAGCCAATCACTTTTCATATGGAAGGATCCTGCACTTCATTTCAAGCATACAAAAAAGGACCCCAGAAGTCCAGATCCTGGCAGCTGAGCACAGCCGTTTTGTAAAACTGGGCAGAAAGACAAGGCAAACACACCGAGCCAGTTCAACAGGAAGGCCACAGCGTCCAGGAGCCAAGCCCTTTGGCATATACCGGAATAAATTGATGGCAAGCGACCCTACGCGCTGCAAACCAACCCTGCACAGATGTCCCTCTGACAGGAGTTAATCTGGTAGGTAAGACATTCCATAGCTATTTTGCATTACCCTTTTAGGGACACAAGCCAGAACAGGCCTGTGGCTCATGCTGGCTCAGCTTGTCTGAGCGTGGAAAGCTAAGCAGGGTCAGGCCTGGTCATTACTTGGATGGGAGACCCCTCCTCTAGTTTCCTGCATTGAGCAGGGGATTGGACTCGATAGCCTTGTAGGCTCCTTCCAACTCTATGATCTATGAAAACTATGAAACAGTCTCTTTAGTCCTGGACCTGCCATAGACCCCTGCAAAAAATAGATTTGCAGAGAATCTTGAAGTCTGTATGTTTTTCAGGCCCATGGAGGAATAAATTGAACCTGGGTAGGCATGCCCATTCTGGCAACTGATTGTGCAGCTGCCCTTAACCAAGATGGCTGACAAGAACTATGTCTAGTCACCGTTACCACCTCTGCTGTCTAGTAGATAGAATGCCGGGCTAGGAACAGAAAGGTGCGGGTTCAAATCCCGGTTCTGCTTTGAAGGTTGCAGAGTGCACTTCAGCCAGTCACCATCTCTAGACTAACTGACCTCAACAGGATTGTTGTGAGGATGAGAGGAAGGGGAACATGTACACCACCCTTGGAGTTCCTTGGAGGAAGGGTGGAATAAAAATGAAGTAAATAAATGTTTATTTAATTACATTGAATCAGAGACATTTTTGACTGATAAATGCAAGTAAATTTTTGAACTTGGGTTTGCTATTGTGACACCCTTTTGTAAGGACCTGCTCAGCCAGCATAGTGCCACAGCTCCACCTGGTGGCTGCTGTTCAGATAGCAACCTGGCCGATACTCCTATGCTCGCAGGGTTCTGCCCCAGACCTCCAGGCTCGCTAATACAGAACAGCTGGGAGCTGCATGAAGCCCTACATAAGGGCTTCCTCTTCCCCCTAGCCTTTGCCACAGCAACATGATTCCTTGTGGTGCCTGCAGCCAGCTCCTGACTCTCTGTGGCCAGCACTGATCTTTGCCCTGCCTGTGCCTGACCTTCGCCTGATTCTGAACCGTGCCTCTGCCTTTGGCTCCGCTACGCCTTGTATGTATCTGACCTTCACCTGCCTCTGGATTATGCCTCTGCCTCTGGCCCCACTACACCTCATATGTATCTGACCTTTGCCTGCTTCTGAACTATGCTCCCAGAGAGCGAGCAAACAGGGAGAGCAAACAGGAGTTTGGCAGCGGAGTAGTACAACAACAAGTGCTGCAGTGCAACAGGTCCAGTACAAGTAGTGCAACTAGTGCAACAGCAACAAGAGCTGCAGTACAACTTGCTGGAGTGCAACAACGACAAGTACTGCAAGGGAAGGGTGTGGCCTGAGAGCTTAAAGGGAAGGGAGAGGCCTGGTAGCTCATTCTGTTCCTGACTCCCAAATGAGCAGAAGCACAGGAGAGAGGCGCCAGCTGTTTTCGGGTCTGTGACAAGGCAAGCAGGCTCCCAGAGAGCGAGTGAACAGAGTGAGCGCGCAGGGAGAGCAAACAGGAGTTTGGCAGTGGAGTTCGGCAGGGGAGGTCAAGGGAGAGGTCCCTAAGAAATTTTCTACATTGTTTGTTTGTTTTGTTCTAGTAACACCCCTGTTGTTGACATTCAACAACTCTGTTGTTGACATTCACGGAAGGCAGGACAAGACACCGGCCATTCCAGTACGAAAAGAAAGGCAGAAACATAAAGGGAACAGAGAACTATGGAAGGAAAGGAATCTGCAGTGGTGGTGACCTGCTATGTGTGTGCAATGTTTGTTTTCCTGCCTGAGATCAACATGGCCTACATATGCAACAAGTGCAAGCTGGTCACGCTGTTGGAAGAAAAGGTCAGAGGACTGGAGCAACAAGTGTCAACCCTCAGGAGTATAAGAGAAAGTGAAGAGTTCTTAGACAGAATGGTGGATCTACAGCAGCAAAGCGTAGAACAGGATCCAGAAGGGCAACGGCAGGATGAGGCAGAGGCGGAGACTGCTGAGGCAAGGGAAAACAACGTAGGGGGAACTCCCTGGAAAAGGGTGACTGTTAGGAGCAGAAGAACTAGAAGACATTCTGTGCCTGTGGAAGCAGTGGAGCTATGGAACCGCTTCCAGGTACTTGAGGACGAGAGCAAAGGACAGCCTGCAGAGGACGAATTATCTGGCATCCAACATGACAGTGAACAAGAGGCTGAAGGTCAGTCAAGTGGAGGCAATCAAACCAAGGCCTACAGCAAGAGAAAGAGAAGAGTACTAGTAGTGGGAGACTCCCTCCTGCGGGGGATCGAAGCCAAAGTGTCGCGAAGACCAATGGACTCGCCAGGTGTGCTGTCTCCCCGGGGCATGTTAAGGATGTGACAGAGCAGCTGCCGAGGCTCATACAGCCCACCGACACATACTGTCTTTCACTGTTGAGTCGCCACTAAAACAGTGAAAGACACTTCGGTTGTTTAAGAAATCTGCAGACTCTTTTACAACCCCTTGAGGAAGGCCTTGAAAAAAAACACAGGCCGAAACGCGTCGGGCTTCTCTATTTAATAAAGTTTGCATCCTGAGAACCTAGTTCTCTCCCCTTTTTTTCGTTGTTAGAGCAATAAGACAATGGAACCAACTACCCAGGGAGGTGGTGGGCTCTCCCACTCTGGAGGCATTCAAGGTGCAGCTGGACAGCCATCTGTCAGGGATGCTTTGACCTGGATTCCTGCATTGAGCAGGGGGTTGGACTCGATGGCCTTGTAGGCCCCTTCCAATTCTACTTTTCTATGATTCTATGATAAACGTGTCTCCGACTCTCTCCCTCTGCCTGGGCCAGGCTGCAACAGGCCCCTCATCAGCCAGAGGGGGCAGGCTCGTACCCCGCCGTTGTCCTCGTGCATTCTGGGTGGCACTGTGAAGATGCAGCAGAGATGAGGCAGAAATCTGCCTTTGCCGCCACAGAGCCTGTCTTCAGTCGAATTGGGGGTAATCGGACAGAATCACAGACCAGTGGGCCGCTCCTGCGCTCCTGGTCTAGACGAGTGCCTGAAGCCTGGCGGCACAATGGCAGGATCCTGCCCTGCCAGCGACGAGGTGGAGGTGCATAGGCCCTTTCCCTGTCCAGACCGTCCCTGCCCCAGGCGCCAGAGTCCACGGAGGCGAGCAACAGCTGCCGCCACCCCCTTCCGAGGCTCACGGGGCCTGGCTCCATTCCCTTTGCGGGGAGACATGAAGTCCCAGGGTGGGATTCGATCGTACAGCAGGCAGAGCCAGAGGCACTTCCCGCAGCAGCCTCCAGCCCCTGCAGCTGCTCTGCTCACCCTGGAAGCTCTGAAGGGCAGAGAGCGCTGTGTGTGTGCGTGTGTGCACACGCGCGCGCACACTTCTGGCTCCACAGCAGTGCCTTCCTTCCCCACCTGCTTCCTCTTCTGGGTGGCTAGTTTTGTGATGCTGAACATATACTGAGCAAACTGAGCACTTTTAAGCAAATAAGCACATCTATTTTTAAAAATAATTCAGATATGTTACTCATGAGCAAGTATCTGGCCATGTAGTGGCTGGGGAGACAGACCTGCCCTTGAAGCTCCCTGGAAGACTTTGGGCAAGCCATCCTCTTTCAGCCTCAGCTACCTCAAAGGATTGTTAGGAGGATAAAATGTGGGCTGGGGGCACCATGTACAACACTCTGAGCTGCTCAGAGGAGAGGCATTGGAATACACACAGGACAATCAGAATAAACTACTCTGAGCCAATATTATTCATGGGCATAATTTGATTTAATTTGGGTCAGACTGTGAACTTGCTTAGCAGTGCTATTGCCAGCCCCCAAAATCCTTGGTAGACTTGCCAACTATTACAATGCGGGCAGCCTTTACTTGGGCAAGATTAAATGTTTTTCCTCTGGCTGATTGGGTGGGTCGGCTTAAAGGGGTCCCTAAGAAGGATAGAGTATGTGGTTGTATCAGTCAAAGCTATTACTCATGTACTTTTAGAGTGTTCTATTTATAATGATCTTAGAATATATTCATCCATTGATAAAACCACTGAAGGGAAGGTGATCCTTTGTAAAGGTTTGTTTTCTGTTGTCTAATGCTGGCAAATATATATCTATCCTTTAGAACATCTAAATTCCTTGTTAATGTTTTGCAGATGCACACTGTAAAGTTTAAAGGTTGTAAGGAAAATTATTTAATCTCTGAAGATCTATTAGCAGAGTTGTAACTGTGTATAATGGAAAATTGCTAAGATACAATAAATGTTGGTTATATCAACCAACCAATAAATGTTGGTTGATATAAAAATAAATAAAATAAATATTGCCAGCAGCTCCCTTGGAAGGCTATTGACCAGGGGCCAGGATCATACCCCGCCGTTGTCCTCGTACGTTCTGGAGTCGTCCAACGCACCGCGGCACCGTCCCTCAGCCCCCGTCCCCCCGCGGCCTCCCACCAGCAGCGGGCTCACCTGTAGTCCTCAGACAGAGCCACGCAGGACTCCTCCTTCCTCAGTCGGGCCAGGAGCGCCCCGCCCTCCAGCTGCAGCCTGACCAGCCGTGCATCATCAAGAACCGTCTTCATCAATTGCCTGTCGCTCTTTAGCAAGGTGTTGGCCTCCTGGGAAGTCAAGGGAGGCACACGGCCTCAGCTCAGCACGTTCACCATCCGGTGCTTCCCTCCTCATTTGCTTTCCCATCATGAAAGTCTGAGAAAGAGCCTCTGCTCTGCCCAACCCCCTGAAAACAACAACTTCAGCACATCAGTCCTCTGCTCTTTGGCCAGGAAGGATGATGATCCTGCTAGCCAGACCCAGCCACTTTCTCTGGGGAAGGCCAGTGGAGAGCAACTGGTCATCCCATTGCTCGGTGGCCAGCCGGCCAGCCAGCCAGGAGTGCGGCCAACGGGCTGCTTCCAAGAGGCATCCCGGCCCACATGGCCGTCAGGGGTGGAGGCGAGGCAGCACGACAGAAGCAGGGCCTGTCCTCCCGCGCCCCACTGCAAGGCCAGCTGGCCCGGCCACCCCCACCCCCCAGGCGCTCTGGGCCTCCTCCTGGGCCAGTTCTGCCTCCACCTCGCCACTGCAGATCAGAGGCTTCTGCCAAGGCCTAGAGGGCTTGCCTTCCCAGACTCTCGAGACTGTCCTTTGCACCCTTTACTGGGCCATTTTTCCTTGTGTCGTTGTGGGTTTGGGCATGGCTTTAAATGGCAGTGGCTGTGTGTCTTAACCCAAGTGGCATCACCTTTGCTGGCGATTTATCCTGATCACCAGCAAACTGGCAGCGTGAAGCAAGGCTTGGCTCCTCCGCCCCTCAGAAACAAAGAGCAAAGCCCCACGTTGCGGTTCAGCAGAAGTTGCGGGAGGCCGGTGATCCGCTCCCGGCGTGCCGTTTAGGCTGGTGCCCAATCAAGGAGGAAAGGGCTGGATGATTGTGCTCAGATTTGGTGTCCCTGGCCAAAGCATCATTTATTACCATTGATTCTGCCCTTCCTCCAGGAAGCCCATGGTGGCATACCTGCTCCCCTCCCGTTTTATGTTCACAACAACCCTGCGAGGTAGGTTAGGCTGAGGGGTGGTTGGACTGGCCCAAGGGACACACAGTGAGCTTCCTGGCTATGCAGGGACTCAAACACAAACCTCACTATTTTAAGTCCAACGTTCTGTCCGCGGGGCACACTGCACCTGCTCTCCCGGAAGTGAAGGGTGACCCAGTTCCAGCTCCATTCTGTCTCCGTAGCCCCTGAGCAAGCCTTGCTTGAGACAAGCCTGCTGTCACACCCGGCTGCAGGCCTTGGACGGCACCCCAATTCTCCTTGAAGCTGGAGATGCGTCGCCGCATGGCAGGGGTGCCACCAGAGATGGGGCGGGGGGAGACTCACCGCAGCTCTGTTTGGCCATCCGCTGGCCTCCACCGCTCGTATGGCCCCCTCGAGGAACACGCAGGCGCCTCGGCATCCCTGCAGCAAGTGCTCCAGGCGCTGCAAGGTCAGCACAAGAGCAAACGTTGACTGGCAGCCCATCACACAGGAAGCGAGGAAGCTGCTTCCGGCTGAGCCAGACTCTCCTGGGTCCACCTAGGCCAGTATTGCCAACACTGACCGGCGCCCGTGGCTCTCCCTCCAGGGTCTTTCCCTGGCCGGTCGGGAGAAGCCGGGGACTGAGCCTGGGACCGCCTGCCTGCACAGCAGGGGCTCTGCCACTGAGCCACGGCCCCTTCCCTGGGGCTCCCAGACCAGATAGCTCTTGCCTGGGCTAGGAGGGCAGCTGTTGGCCGGTCCCCGGGGCTCTCTGGGGCAGAGCACCAAGTGGCTCACAGCACCAGGCATGGATTTCATTTTCTAAACAAGCTCATTTCTGCCCCCATAGTTGTGGAGAAGCACATGAAAATCTGTGTGCCAAGCAAAGCTGCTGAGGGCTGGGAGTGGCTTCCACCACAGGCTCTAAACCACAGGCTCGTTGTTACACACACACACACACACACACACACACACACACACACACACACCTCTGCACCTCCACGCACTGTGCTCCTCCAATGGTTAGTGGCCCAAAATTAGAAAGAAAAATCACATTTCTGCTCCCCAGACTTATACTTTCCAAATCAGACGGAGCATGAGTTTTAAAAAATGTATACACGTTTCCCAAGTTGGTGTCATAATCCCAATCACACAGTTTGGGCTTCCTGGACTACTCAGCATCTGGGATTTTTCACTGTGGGATTCTGGAACCCTCCAGGCCATAAGATGCAAATCTCACTCACCACCCGAAAGCGCAGCCAGTCCTGGTGGCAATAGGGAAGAGCCCCCTCAAATTCCAGGGGCAGCTGCATACTCTCGATGTGCTTGTGGAGGGACTTCATGGAGGTGAGAACTTCACACTGAGGAGGAGAAAGAGAAAGAACATGCGTGTCAGGGGAGAGGAAAAGGCCTGCAGTGTCCGTTCACCCCAGCCACATTTTTCACATGATAGATGACTGCAGCTCTGACACAACAGAGTGGTTGTCTGAACTGCCAGTTATGTGGACCTTCTTCTGGAGAGTACCTTCTGCAGCATACATACTGGAGATGTGGCAGGGAACACTGAGCAGGACTGATGGCCCAGCAATGCCAAGACTGCCACAATGCTCCTGCTTTGTTTCACACAAAGCAAAGCTCTTTTCCAGTTCTGCTGCCTGGCATCCAAGGAATTAACAGAAATGGAAGAGGCAGGTCCTGGTCCTAAGGAGTTTGCTGTCTAAAATGCCAGCAGTTGAGGAGACAACTGGGAGGGGAGGGAGACCCGGATAACATGAGACAAATGTGAACAAATACAGTTCCATCTCAGCTCCGTTTCTGTTGGGGACGCAACGTTGAAGAAACGTGCCCATAATTAGTATTATAGCTTCTCCTTCCACTCCCAGGGTTTGAGCCAAGTCCATGTTCTCAAGCTCCAAGTTTCAAGAGAAGCTGTCATGTGACTCTGGCCATGTGTGGCAGCCCTTCTTTGGCTCCCACTGGGCAAGGCCCAGCACTGGCCCCATCGCAGGAAGGTCGGGGGCAGTGAGAAACTTGCTTGCTCCAGATTTGGTTTTGAGGAGCAGAGTGGAGAAAACCATGTAGCCCAGTGAAGTGCCTCAGTGCAACCAGGGGGCCTGGGAGGAGAAAGACCGAGGGCCCGCCAGGCGCCTGGAACTGTAGTGCTCCGAGTGGTCATCTGTGCAGAGCCTGATCTGGGGAGCTTCTAGAGCGAGAGGAGATGCCCCGGCCCTGCTCCTGGAGGGCCTGGCTCCTGCCTTTCTGCTCAGTTCCAGATACCCAAACAACACAGTGGCTATGGAAAGGGAAGCCGAGTGCAAAAACACACATAACAGCATTTGCAAGCGGACAGGAGCGGGGCTTGTGCTACTGCACAGATGACTGTTCAAAGGACTAGTGTTACAGGTAAGCAAGCCGTCTTCACTTCTTAGTGGTCTCTGTGCAGCCCCACATATGGGTGGAGTAGCAAGTTCACTTACCAGAGGCAGGGCAGGTGCTAAGGAGCCAGAGAGATGAGCATGCCCCTGTTAGGTTTTGCATAGGCAGAACGAGATTACCACCTGACATCAGGATTATCACCTGACATGGAGGTTGTCTCTTGAGATGAAGTACACAAGTCTTTAGTCACGAGACATAGTCTCAAGGTGATATGACTCAGCAACCTTGGACAGGGTTGGAATCAACATGTTGATGAATAGGTTATACAACTGGGGTGAGTAATATCCTATTTATAGGTACGGGGTATAAAGCTAACACACTTGTTGATAGCTTTCACTTCACTTCTTCTCTTCTCTTCTCGTCTTGTTCTGGACTTCACTTCATCTAGCCTTACCACTGGGGTATTGGATTTGTATCTGCAATGATGTAGTGAGTAAGAGATGCATTGCTTGCCTTAATCCCATGTAATTGGGTCTTACAAATAAACTCTCTAATCTTTATTAACTGCTGTTATCTCCTCCTTCCGCCTGCGTGACTGGGACTGAGGGTCATTGGCTAGGGAAGCTTTTGAACCCGGGTCAGTCCAGCTCTCACATCTGGTTATGGGCCCAGATAATGATCAGAGATAAGCCTGATGGTTATCTCAGATGGGGCAGATAAGCCCACAGAGACGCAGTACGGAGGAATTAGGCAGTTATAGAGTTAAAGGATTTGTTTACTATTTGTAAGAACGGTTTGTAAATAAACCGGGAGGCGATGTATGTTGCTAAAGCTGGATGCTGATAACAGCGGCTTGGAATGCAGCACAACTGAAGAATGCAGAAACAGAGAGACGGAGGATTTTTCGTTTTGAAAAGCAGCTGGAACGGAGGTGCCAGGCTTGGCAAAATCCGAGGTTCGGGCAGCTACTTGGCTGAAAGGTGAACAACGCTGGACACAAGGATTTCGTTTTCCACAGCTTGCTGGAGTGATTGTCAAGGAGCTGTATCGGGCAAGGAAATATCTCCAGGAGGCTCTGTGTCTACTCATTTGAGTCAAGGCTACAGCAGGAGGATCATATTTCTTTTACAGTTTGCTTCTTCGCTCAGCAGCGGATCAGCTATCTTTTGCATTGTATCAACAAGTGGCTTGGATTACAAATGCGTGGATTACGTCTGACGTGGGTAAAGCGTCTGGAGCGTGTGTCGCAGCAAAGCAAAGTCATGTGTGACAGGAACGTATCTTGGGAAACCTGATACTACACGGGAGGCTGTATCAAACCAGCGGAGGCGTGGTTTTAAAACAGCAGGGGAAAAACAGCGCGGCAGTTTTGAACAGAGAAAGCTGTGCTTAAAATGGGAAGCTGTTCTTCATTTTCTTCATGTGGGATCACAGAAGAAGGAGCTTGAAATCAGCAGGGGTGCTGCTGATGGGAAAAACTTTGTGTTTTAACCCAGGACATAACAAAATGCACATTATTTTGTTGTGAACAGAAACAGTGGATTGTTAAAACAAAGCTTTCTGTGTTGGACATAAATAAGCAGGAAGAGGACTATGCAAATGGTCAGGGGTTTAACTGTCATGTTTTTTTGGAAATGTATTTCTTGAAAGTTTGAATCACTTGGATTCAAGAAAGTGTAATATATGCTCTGGAAATGTCAGGAAATGTACTGAATGTATATATGACTTGAGTATATTGTGGATTCCTCTGTAGCAAAATGTAAACTACTGAATAATTAGGTATGTTTATATGGCAAAGCTAAGAGATGGATTATTTCTTTCATACTGTAATGATGTAAATAAAGAAATTGAAAGTTGTACTGTTGCAACTATAATAAGGTTAAATGCTTATATGTATGACATGTACATGCATGCATATCACATGATGTTTGGTCATTTAGATTCACAGGCTTGTGAAAGAAAATGCAAACTGTGGTGGGGTAAGCATTTGGAAATTGTAATTTTCACATGAAAGGTAATTTTGTGCACATAAACAAGGGATGCTAGCTTCAACAGGTAAACTGGAAGGCAAGCTGAAAAACAGTTCATTTCATTCAATTTGTTCTTGGTGATCTTGTGGGAACTCTGATGGTCTTTAGAGGAAAGGCACGTTATTTCATGATGTCAATTGATCAATACACGCGGTACAGTTTGTGTACATGTTAGATAGAAAGCTGGAGTATTGAACAAAGTCAAGGTGTTTTGTGCTTGGATGGGAAACAAGCATATTACCCATGTTACCTATTTCTTTTGAGATATGGGGAAGTTCAATTCAGTGCATACTTAGATGCATTTCTAACAGGATGTGGTATTGAACACATGGATTGTGTGGAAGAGTAAACAAACACTCAGAAGAGGTGATACTAATTTGGCTAATGAGGTTTGGATAGAAGCTCTTAAATGTTTTGATTATGTACATGATAGAAGTTTTAGTTCTGTGTATTGAACTGTACACCTTATGGAAAGTAGTGTATAAGAGGAATCTTCTGGAGAAACATTTCAGGATCTTGGATCTGATATACACCTTCAAAGTTAGAAGAAATCTGTAAGGGAGCTTACATGAGATTTTTCTAGAAATGAGAATATTGTGTTTTACATGAACAACACTTGGATAGTGAGATTATCTAGAAGTGTTAAGTATAATGCTGAATGAAAAGGTGAGATCATTTTTCAAAATTAATTCTGTTAATGCAAGGGATGCATCAAGGTCAGAGTCAGAATAGAAAAGCATTTGCTGAAAGACAGTCAGGTAAATTTGACAAACTCTGATACACATTTGGTTTAGAGGAGGCTAAACAAATGATTGTTCATCATTGGTGCAAATTTATTGGAACAGGAACCTGATAACTGATGAGGAAAGGAACAGGTGAGTCAACCTGTGAGATATCAGGATGAATTTGCAGGAAAAGCCATTTGGAACTTTAAAAATTTCAAAGAGGTGAAAAATTGTCTGTTAAGGAAGCTGAACCATAGCTTCAGGCTATGCAAACTGAGTTGAATTCTTTGGATAAAGAACAAAACATGGAAGCTGGGCAAACAAACAGCAGTCCATGGAACTCATTGTTACCAGATAGATTTTTAAATGAAAACTAACCAGATTGGAAAAGGTTATATGACAAATAGCAAGATTGGTTGCTTGTGATTTTTGCTCAAGTTAAAAGGAGCTGGATAATCATGAGATGAGTGCAACAACAATTTGCTTTGGAAACAGTTAGACTGATGTTTAAGAATGTGAAGATGTATGAATATTTCACAGTTGGAAATATTGGAACATAAACATTTTAAATGAGAGGAAGTCTTTGGAAAACTGTCTGAGAATATTTTTCTGTAGGAAAAGCTAGAAATCAGCTGGAGGCTGGAATTCTGTTTTGAACTCAAACATTGCTGAATTGAGATTTGCACAGAGAGGCAGATCAATGTTTGTTTGTTAAACAGGAGGAACAAGGACATAGACTGTATGTACTTTGTTTAGTTGGATGATCTATTGTTTTTTCTGGACAGATAAAAGCAATATGATATAATTGATCCAGGGTTTGGAATTTCATTGAATTGAAACTGCTTGGTGGTGGATCAACTGTTTATTTGTAAATAGAAGTTGAAGGAGAACCAAGAGGGCAGTATCTTACTGCAACAAACCAGAGAAATATCATGGATGTGATTGAGAATTTGGAGATTGTTAACTCAGTGAGAGACTCCAAATAGTTGAGGATTTTCAAGCACATGCTGATGGAAAAGCAGTTTGAATGCTACACAGAAGCATTGGGCTGTTGAGCTTTACTGTACAAGCAACAAAGCCAGGTATTGCTATCAGTGTAATAGGCAGACTGTTAGACCAACAGGACATGCTTGGAGAGCTCTGAAAAGGAGTTGAGTGTTATCTGGAGGGAACATCACACTTCAGACTAAGATTTACAAGTCAGAGCACAGGTGGCTTACAGATTCACAGAAATGCCAGTTGTGGTTGTGATAGTAAGAACAACAAGAACACACCTGAAGTTTGTTATTTTTATAACCATACTTTGATTGATTTTGTTAGAAATAATCATCTAAAAGTTAGAGTTCAACTGAAGCTGAACTGAATGCATTGTATTATGTATTGTGCTGTTATGCTATTGTAAAGCTTGAATAGTTATTGCATTTGTTTAAATAGTTTAAATTGTTAAAAATGTTTAAATGATGCTGAGATTGATGTGAAAAACCTATTACAGTTTTTTCAGGAAACCAAAGCCAGGATTGCTATGCTGCAGGCAGATAGCAATACACAACGTTTTGGGTTTGCAAATAAAACTGTGTCATGAAAAGGGATACATCAGAAGTGATTTGATGGTGGTTCAAATTTCTGGCAGGTAAAGTCATTCCTGCAGAAGTTTTTTTTATCAAAGTTCATAGATGAAAAAACAGCATCAGGTGTCAACAAAGCTGTTGCTGTTGTATGAGGTAAATAACCACGTTCTGCGACAAATGCAAAAGCAGGGGGATGTTAGGTTTTGCATAGGCAGAACGAGATTACCACCTGACATCAGGATTATCACCTGACATGGAGGTTGTCTCTTGAGATGAAGTACACAAGTCTTTAGTCACGAGACATAGTCTCAAGGTGATATGACTCAGCAACCTTGGACAGGGTTGGAATCAACATGTTGATGAATAGGTTATACAACTGGGGTGAGTAATATCCTATTTATAGGTACAGGGTATAAAGCTAACACACTTGTTGATAGCTTTCACTTCACTTCTTCTCTTCTCTTCTCGTCTCGACTTGTTCTGGACTTCACTTACCTTACCAGCCTTACCACTGGGGTATTGGATTTGTATCTGCAATGATGTAGTGAGTAAGAGATGCATTGCTTGCCTTAACCCCATGTAATTGGGTCTTACAAATAAACTCTCTAATCTTTATTAACTGCTGTTATCTCCTCCTTCCGCCTGCGTGACTGGGACTGAGGGTCATTGGCTAGGGAAGCTTTTGAACCCGGGTCAGTCCAGCTCTCACAGCCCCATCCCAAAGAGGTGTCTGACCTGGCCTGGTCTTCCAGCCGAAACTGGCAAACAAGAGTAGAGAGCTGGTACCATGTAGCAGCCCAGCCAAGGGCCACCAATGCAGTTCCATAAAGATGCTCCAACAGCTTTGGTGGAATGAGGCTGGACCATCTCTGGGACAAGAGATGGTCCAGCTGCTTAAGACAGATGGGCGGTGGAAGAGGCCCAGTGTGAGAAGCACTGAGTGGAGATGGGCTGTCCTTTTCTGGGACCCTCCTAGCAGAGGAACAGCCTCGTGTTTTGTCTGATTTTCCCAGTCCTGTGCAGGTAAACCACCAAAGCATGAGAAATGCCCAAGGTAAGCAAGGAGGATTCTAGAGGCTGGGTTTGGGAAGAAGATGGGGAGGGCAATGTCCTGATGAAGGTGAAAAGGGGACACCACTTTCAGGAGGAAGGAAATGTCCAATCTTTGGATCACTTTCTCCTTGTGCATCAGCAAGGACGGCACATCACATCTGAGGGCGTAAAGTTCGATCGCCCACCTCACAGACGTCATTGCCAGCAGAGAGGCAACTTTCCCCAGAGAGCAGGCACTGAGCAGCTCAAAAGGTGGTTTTGTTGGTTCATAGAATCATAGAATCATAGAAAGGTAGAGTTGGAAGGGGCCTACAAGACCAGTGTAGACATAATAGACAGTGGTTCTGAGAGTTCTTCTGCCAGTTCCTTTATTACTCTAGTCTAGGATGTAGCTCATCAGGCCCTGGAGATTTAAACTCGTTCAGAGTAATCAGGTGCTCCTTGACCATTTGCCTATCAATCTCAAACTGCAATCCTGCCCCTTCAGTCTGCACTTCAGGTTTGCCAGCGGGGGTCATAGACCTTCTTTTGGGAGAAGACCGAGCTGAAGTGACAACCCGGGAGATTTCAGGAGGGTGTTGGCAAAGTGTGGGGTGGATACAGGTTGGAGAAACCTTTCATGAACCGTTTAACCACGGGAAGAGAAAAGAGAAAAGGCACCAGCCAGGCAAGGATTCACAGAATGGCTGCGAGATGAACTTTAATCGACCAAACAGACAGAACTGTAATCCTTTGGGATTACAGAAAGTCTATGTTGGAGGGCAAAGGGCAGGCATCTACCACAAAGTTCATAAATGCCTGGACAGTTTACTGCTGGGCGAGCCATGCTGTCGGGCCGAGGCAGCAAATGTCTGGATGGAGTATACTGCCCTGGGTCTGAGACAGCAGGTCCCTTTGGAGAAGCAGGCAGTGAAATGCTATATTTCACCCAGGAATGCAGACCATGGGGCTGACAATATGCATTGCACCCGATCCTGAGCAAACTTTGCCACTGTGCGAGTTAAGAGTGGGACTGGGGAGGAGAACAGGTACAGAAATGGCTCCACCCACGGGTAAAAGGAGTGCATCTCCCTAGGAATTCCTCTCCATTCCAGGCCTGCTGCAATACAGGTCACACTGTCTATTTGACCATGTGGTGAAGACATCCATCGGGGGGGCACTTTTGTGGGAGCAATGAGTCCTTCTGCTCACCAGGTCTGCCAACATAAGAACACTAGAAGATCCGTGCTGTGCTGCATCAGACCAAAAGCCTATCTAGTCCAGCATTTAGTTCCCAGCATGGCCAACCAGGTGCTCCAAAGGAAATCCCACAAGCAGGACATGAGCACAATAAGCTCTCTTGCCCATATTCCCCAGAAACCAGTACTGAGAGACATACTGCCTCCGAGACTGTAGGTAATCTATAGCCACAATGACTAGTAGCCACTGATAGCCTTTTCCTCCTCCATGAATTTCATAGAATCATAGAAAAGTAGAGTTGGAAGGGGCCTACAAGGCCATCGAGTCCAACCCCCTGCTCAATGCAGGAATCCAGGTCAAAGCATCGCTGACAGATGGCTGTCCAGCTGCACCTTGAATGCCTTCAGAGTGGGAGAGCCCACCACCTCCCTAGGTAGTTGGTTCCATTGTCTTATTGCTCTGACAGTCAGGAAATTTTTCCTGATGTTTAGGTGGAATCTGGGTTCCTGTAACTTGAGCCCATTATTCCGTGTCCTGCAAACTGGGATGATCGAGAAGAGATCCTGGCCCTCCTCTGTGTGACATCCCTTCAAATACTGGAAGAGTGCGATCATATCTCCCCTCAGTCTCCTCTTCTGAACGCTAAACCTGCCCAGTTCTTTCAGTCTCTCCTCATAGGGCCTTGTTTCCAGTCCCCTTATCATCCTTGTTGCCCTCCTCTGAACCCTCTCCAGTTTGTCTACATCCTTCTGAAAGTGTGGTGCCCAGAACTGGACGCAGTACTCAAGATGAGGCCGAACCAGTGCTGAGTAAAGGGGAATTATCACTTCACACAATTTGGAAGCTATACTTCTATTAATGCAGCCCAAAATTGCATTTGCCTTCTTTGCAGCTACATCGCATTGCTGGCTCATATTCAGTTTGTGATCTACCACAATTCCAAGATCCTTCTCACTTGTAGTATTGTTGAGCCAAGTGTCCCCCATTCTGTAACTCTGCATTTGGTTTCCTTTCCCTAGGTGCAGCACTTGGCATTTATCCCTATTAAATTTCATTCTCTTGTTTTCGGCCCCCCCCTAGCCAAGAGCGTTCCCTGATGCTCTTGCTATGGCAGTCAGAAAGGAAGTAAACAGGGACGCCAGAGCTGCACGCCCTTGAGTGTGAAATTGGAGGGGGCTGCCCCCCACAAACTCTTCTCTCACTTTAAAAGCTTATCAAATTAGTGTATGCACAGGTGCAGAACCCATATGTGGGGCTATACAGAGACCACAGAGAGGAACTAGAAAGAATCCCAGGTTCTTTGGAGCTCTGATTCAAAGGACAGTGAGAGAGAGCTGAGCTTCCCTGCACTTTGCTTGTGCCACTGGGACTGGCTGCACAGGACTGGCACGGGCTGCTTGTGGCAAGGACATGCCCCCAGCGAGGGGAAACTTCTATAGTTCCAGGGCAGCAAGGAACAGGGCAGCTTCTGGTATGTTTTCAGGCTCAGCAGAGTGAAGGAGGGTAGGGAAGATGGGCAAGGACACCCCCAATATAAAATGCACCCCAGGCCAAGGGGAGACCTGCTTGCATCTCAGCTGTCACCAAGGCTGGGGGAGGAGGAGTGCCTGCAAGAGCCAGACTTTCACAGGGATAAATAAATATTTCGAATTCCTAGGATTTATCAGGCCCTGATATTTAATCTGATGGCTGCTTGGCCATCACAGATGCTTGTCTACCACTTCCAGGTCTTTGCTCCCCTTAGAACTGGTCATCCATTGGAAAGACAGTCGGCGGGTTTGTTTGGGGTGGGGGTGGGGCTCAGAGTGATTCTGCGTCTCTATGCCAGGCGGGTGCAACTGGAAAACTTCTCCCCGGAGACAAAGGTTCTGTCCAAAGCTCTGGCTTAGAGTCTGCCATTTTCTTTGGACAGAGGAGAAGTGGATGGAGCACAATGACCAACAAAGGAAGACACGGGAAGGGCTTTTCCTGACAACAGGAACTCCAGAGTAGTGCAGGACACTGGTGGAGCCATTGTGCCCTCCTGCCAACCAGCCCCCCAACAAACCAGGGCCAGACGTGCCTGAGGAAAGCACTGCAGTTTCCCCTTGGGATAATAAAGGATTCCTTATCTGGTTAAAGTGATCAATATATCCCTTTTCATTTCTTCTACTGATACTTTCTGTGCTGCTTCTTCCAGAGTCACCCTGGATTCAGCCCCGCTCTTGTGCTGGTCACGCCCCTTGCCCTCCTATCTTCCCCACCTTCTTCGCCTCTTTCGTGACTGCCCCCCTTTCCAACGAGCGCCTGACATGACCAGGCTTTCTGCCTGTCATTTTCGCTGCTTTCTGAACAGTTGTAGAAGTTAGAGACTGAAGTGCTTGGAGCTGAGCTTCTCTTGTACCTGCACAGAAGCCAATTTCTCTGTCCGGAAGTTGACATCTTTCTCCACGAGCAGCAGGGCGCCATGGATGCAGTGCGGGATGGCGTCCTGCAATGGAAAGAACAGATTCTAGAACTCCACCGCTGGCTTTGGCGCCCGTCACAAGTCTTGTGTTACGTGCAGTTAAATCAGGATCTCTCCTCGGCAGTCTGTTTTGCACAAGAGCCTGCAGATTCTCCTTACTGACATTTGTGGTGCAAGTCCTTTCTTTTTAAAAAGGGGACGGGCAAATTTGAAGGGCTGCAAGGGTCTCCTAGTCGGGGCAGCCACCCGGAAAAAACTGCCAGCCACTCTTTTTTTGTGCATTTTTTACACCTGTTCACAGCCATTGCACATAAAGTGTAAGTGAACAAGAACTACTGATTTGGGATGATCTAGGGGTGGGGTGCAAATTAAATAATTGAAGAATGTATTTTATTTGGGGTGATTTGGATGGGAAATCAATCGGCTGACTTTGCCTTCTGGGAAATTTAAATAAATCCTAGTAATTCTTTCTAAATGTGCATATGTCGTGTCCCCGTCTTTTAAGTGCCAAGCAATGCCCCTGCCTCCCTCGTCCCCCCCACTCCCGTGGCTGCTTGGAATAGACTGTGTGGCCCCTCCCCCATAAAATCGAACACTGAAGGGAAACCCCCTCCCCAGCCACACACAGGCAGTTCATCTGTGTAACTTGGGGAGGGGGAGCCCACTCCCACTGGGGGCTGTCACTTGCCCTCTGCTCCACTGGCAGCCCACGCTGCATGTGTGGCTGCACGCACAGTACCACAACACAGACATCAGGAGAAGCAGAGGCTCAGCTGGCCGGCTGGAAGGCTCCCACCTCCTCGGCTCACCTGCAGGACGGTGAAAGCTTTAAAGAGAGCTGGGACTGGAGAGCATCGCCGGGCATCTACCAGAATGGTAAGGCCCAAAGCCTGGCACTCGGGCCTGAAAGTCAAGAAATAAGAGAAGACATCAACTGCTGGAGACCCACCCCAGCTGCTCCAGAGGGACCATCTCTCAACAGTCTCCCTGCAGCTTCCTCTCCTCACCTCCGCATTTATGGGACCCACACCCTCGTGACATCCATACCGGGCCTGCCCTATAGCTGAGCCCCAAGCAGAACAACAGGTCCTGAAGGGCCACACAAGGCAGCCAGCTCGACGTGCAGAGCAAACGCTGGCACCCGCCGACCCTTTAACCAAATACAGCCGGGCCTTTCTTACGGCTGCCTCCCACCGCACCACCAAGGTTTCAAAGTCTGCCACAACTCTCTGTATGTATGTATTGAAAAGCATTTCTATCCCACACTTCCCCCTGAAGAGATCAAAGCAGCACGGAAAACAACATACCATGTATCAGAAATGCAGTATCTGTGATGTCCATAATGCATGCATGAGGAGGAGGAGGATGTATCTAAGCACAAGCTAGATGCTGCTGCACTCAAGCCAAATACCAAGCCCAGCCCTCTCCACAGGCCTGCAATCTGAAATCACCAGATCACCGAACACTCGATGGGCTCGCTGCTAAACGTGTGAGTGCACCCGACTCCATGGGGAAACCACCCGTTGTATCTGAGATGAGATGGTAGCAAGGCTCTGTGAAGCGTGAGCCACGGCCACTCACACACACACACCTGCAGCCATGCAAGAGCCAGCCATCACTCTGCATGAGGGCTGGGGAAGCTTTTTCAGCTGGCATGTGGCTCCAACATGATTGCACAGTCTCTCTCTCTCTCTCTCTCTCTCTCTCTCTCTCTCTCACACACACACACACACACACACACACACACACCAGCCAATCCCACACTGCAATCAGGCTTTTTAAAGCTTCCATTACCAATGGAGGCTTTTTAAAGCCTGATTGTAGTGGGGAAGGGGTGATTTGGGGGGGGGGTCCCAGTGTTTGGGAGAGTTAGACCTTCCCTCCCCAGCAGCAAACCCCCCCCCCCACTTTCCAAGGCCTTATCACTGCATCACTTTCCTGAGTCCCTGGAGATTACTGGACACCCTCCCTCCCCCTGCAACGGTCAGATTTCTTACTGGGGAGCTTCAGATGTGCTGGCGCTCTGACACCTGCAAGGTGCACTGGGCGTCCAACTGGCATCACCCTGACATCTTGGCTTGGGAATCCATTTTGGCTACAGAAGCAGCAGCCTGAAAAGCTACTAGGAGTGCCATCGCTGCTCTGGATGGCCACAGAGGCAGCTGCGCTGGGGCGCTGCTTCATGGGTGAAATTAAAGGCCGCTGCTCCCAGGAGCGATAGAAGCAGCGTGCAAACGCCTGCCTGACTGCCATATATATATATATATATATATATATATATATAATTTCTATACCGCCCCACAGCTGAAGCTCTCTGGGCGATTCACAAACAATTTATACAATAAAATCTACATTAAAAAGCCAACAATAAAAACATACAATATAGTTAAAAAGATTAAAACCAAATTTAAAAGCACAGTTTAAAATGACAATACAAAAAGTTAATAAAACTAAGTCTACAGGTCACCCCCCCCACCCCCTCCCATGTGCCATTTTGAACAGATTAAATATCTAATGCCTTGGCATAGAGGGAAGTCTTAACCTGGCACTGAAAAGATAGTAAGGTTGGCACCAGGTGGGCCTCAGTGGGGAGCTTATTCCATAATTGGGGGGGCTACCACTGAGACGGCCCTCCTCCTTGTTGCCACTAACCGAGCCTCTCTTGGAGGTGGCAGTCGGAGGAGGGCCCCAGATGTTGAGCGCAGTGTCCGGGTAGATTGTGGTTGGGAGAGGTGTTCCATCAGGTACTGAGGTCCTAAGCCGTGTAGGACTTTCCAGGTTAGAACCAGTACCTTGAATTCAGCTCGGAAGCATATTGGCAGCCAGTGCAAATGGGCCAGAACTGGTGTAATATGTTTGGACCTTCCAGTCCCCATAACAAGTCTGGAAGCCACATTTTGCACAAGCTGCAGCTTCCGAACAGTCTTCAAGGGCAGCCCCATGTAGAGTGCATTGCAGTAGTCTAGTTTAGAGATGACCAGAGTGTAGATTACTGAGAGCAGGCTATCCCTGTCCAGATAGGGTCGTAGCTGGGCCATCAGCTGGAGCTGGTAGAAGGCACTCCTTGCCACCGAGGTCACTTGAGCCTCAAGTGACAAAGATGGCTCCAGGAGCACCCCCAAGCTACGAACCTTCTCCTTCAAGGGGAGTGCAACCCCATCCAGAACAGGTTGAACACCCTCCATCCGGTCAGAGGAACCACCCACTAACAGCATCTCAGTCTTGTCTGGATTGAGCCTCAGTTTGTTAGCCCTCATCCAGTCCATTGTCGCGGCCAGGCACCAGTTCAGCACATCCACAGCCTCACCTGCTGAAGAAAGGAGAAATAGCGCTGCGTGTCATCAGAGTACTGATGGCAAAGCACCCCAAAACTCCGGATGACCCTACTCAGTGGTTTCATGTAGATATTAAATAGCATGGAGGATAAGACCAACCCCTGAGGAACCCCGTATTGGAGAGTCCATGGGGCCGAGCAACATTCCCCAAGCACCACCCTCTGGAGCCGGCCATCCAAGTAGGAGCGGAACCACTGCAATGCAGTGCCCCCCACCCCCAACTCAGACAGCCGCTCCAGAAGGATACCATGGTCAATGGTATCGAAAGCCGCTGAGAGATCCGGGAGTATCAACAGGGTCGCACTCCCCCTGTCTCTCTCCCGACATACAGGGCAACCAAAACCGTTTCCGTGCCAAAACGGCACAGAATTTTAAAAATTGGTTTTAAATTTTTATAATGTTTTATTGTTTATATTTTTAACTGTATTTTATTGTATTTTTAAACTGACTGTTGTACACCGCCCAGAGAGCTTCGGCTATTGGGCGGTATAGAAGATGAATGAATGATCGAATAAATAAATAAATAAAACCAGGCCTGAACCCCAACTGAAATGGATCCAGATAATCTGGAGCTGGTTGGCTATGCCACCACCCAGCTAGCTAACCCATGAGGGTGCGACTGAAAGCTGACTGAAAGCCTTGGCAGGAAATTCGGCCCAGTCCTGAAGTGTTCCCACTCCTTAGGAAGGTCTACAGTTTTGGTTACTACCTGGATAACCTTAATGATACCTTTTGTTTTGAATACCAGACCAGTAACTACTTATCTTCTGCTGAACTGCTACAGCCCTGCATAGCCAGCCAGATGTCAATCAGTCAAGGACAAAGGAACCGCCCTGAACTTTCTTTTCATTCCCCAGAACCAAACTATTGTTCTCTTTGATTTGACCCATCCTGAGCCATGAGGCCTTTTGCATCTTTGGGCCTGGTGTAGCAGTTGTGAGTTCTTTCTGCTTGGGCATCCCTCACTTGTGGCTCTAAGAATAACCTGGGCTCCCGCTGGCTTTCAAGACCATTCTCCCGTAGCTGCACACATGTCTGAAGAATAACAAGAGAAGGAGGGTGACTTTGCCAGCAGATGGTCTCCTAGCAGAAACAGCAGCCATGAGGGGAAGGACATACCATGCTTTTGACCTGGGACAGGATGGACGGCTCTCTACGGGCCCCTCAGAGCCTGTTCCAGCACCCGTTTAGAACACCTCCTGCAACATTTTAAAACTGGACCTGTGGAAACCTTCCTTTAGACAGCAGCACTAAGTGGTGAAGAAATGGAGCATGAATGCTATCCTGCAGTACTGTGTACACTAGAAGGCCTGTCGATGCTTTATTTTTGTGGCAATATTTCTTCCTGTTCAAGTCGCTCCGCTCCCCCTCCCCAAGACGTAAGATGTTACAAACCTGAGGATGCTGCGCAAGTACAGGAGGAGGCGCATCAGTTCGCTGGCGCTGCAGTGCGGGTTCAGCCAAATGGTGTTCCTCATTGTGATGATGACCACGGCCCGCCCATATTTGTCTCTGGTGCCTGAGAATAAGGATTTGGTTTAGTCTGGCGATGTGGCAGAATGATGATCTAGCTCTTACCACACACAGGATGTGCCAGGGGGCTGCCGCCCGTGGGCTGGGCCATGAGCCAGGGCAGGTCACATGCAGGCAGAAACATAGAATCATGGAAAAGTAGAGTTGGAAGGGGCCCGCAGGGCCATCGAGTCCAACCCCCTGCTCAGCGCAGGAATCCAGGTCAAAGCATCCCCGACAGATGGCTGCCCAGCCGCACCTTGAATGCCTCCAGAGTGGGAGAGCCCACCACCTCCCTAGCTAGTTGATTCCATTGTCTTATTGCTCTGACGGTCAGGAAATTTTTAGGCGCTCCAGCCTATTGAGGTCACTTTGAATTTTGTTTCTGTCTTCCAGAGCATTAGCTGTTCCACCCAACTTTGTGTCATCTGCAAATTTGATAAGCATTCCCTGTACCTCCTCATCCAAGTCATTAATAAAAATGTATTTGCTCTGGCCAAATGCCCTGAGTCTTCCTTCCCATAAAGGATAAAGCAATGAGAATTTGCTTTGGTTCAGGACCATTTGTTGCTATCAACCCAAATGTTGATCCAAAAGGGAAGCCTCCAATGAAACGCCGGTTCTGGCCTCTCTTCTTACCAGGAACAACCTCCACTGGTGAAGTGGATGGACGGAGGAGAGAAAAATACTGGGGGGGGGGGGGGGAGGCAGTTTATAATTCTCTCCTCCTCTAGCCTGGACCTATTAAATGTCTGCAAGATTTCAATGCAAGTGTGGAATTTAGTATTTGGTACACCCTACGAAAAAAACCTAACTATCTAATCCTTCAGACTTCAGTGCAAAGATGGAAAACATGGGCAATCCCAGAAGCCAGGGAGGTCAGCGCACGACTTGCAGCGGTCAGTGCGTGAAGCCCCAGGGACCTGCGCTGCTGCTTGCTCCCCCCCCCCCGTGGGGCCCGTACCTCTCCCCTCTCCCCTCTCCCTCTCGGTAGACCATTAATTCAGTCGGTCACATTTTAATCCCACTTTTTTACCAAATGGTGCTCAAGGTGGCTAGCAGTAAAAATACAAAGTAACTCGCAATATCCACAGGGCCTCCCCTCAACCCTCCCGACCCCCCCCCCTCAGTTCTCTCTCCAGTACTTATTTATTTGACTTATATCATGCTCTGTGCTGGGCTCTGAAGGGCCTAAACGGATTTACATGTTCTACATGGTTTTTTAAAAAAGCCTTGCAGACAGATCCAGACCATTATTTTAGAGCCTCTGGCACAGCAACACCTACTCTGTCTGTGCATCTCCTGGGCCTCAGGTGGAGGTCATTCCACCATGGGCTAGGGATGTGCCAATCAGCAAAGCCTGAGCTCACCGAAGTTCTCCGATTTCCATCTCAAAGCTTGTTCAGACTCAAATCTGTATCAGATTGTGAACTTTGCTTTTTCTTTTCACATGAAAATCTGTGTGTATTTTCACGCATATTGTTCAAATGTATGCATCAATTTTGTGCATCTTCTCCTATTGATTAAAGCACGTTTGTGCACATTTTTCAAAAGCACGCGTTTCTCTCAGCTGTACACATGCTGCTGCTGAACATGCTGCTCTTTTGGTCCTCGACTGACATTGCAGGCTTAGAAACGTACAGACTTCGACCGCAGATGGCATCCGAGTCCATGCTCGATCCAGAAGGTGTGGGTAAATCCTGATCTGAAACAAATTTCGCAAATGCTCCTTCTACCATCCCCTTTATTGAATAATGACTATAAGTTGTTTACAATGATATTAGCTGAACGTTTAAAAATAATTCTTCAAGAATTTATTAATGAGGACCAGTCTGGATTTTTACCTAAAAGACAGCTGAGGGATAATGTCAGAACTGTTTTGGATATTTTGGAATATTTGGAAAAACATATGTAATGAGAAGCAAGCTGCATTGACTTTTCTAGATGCAGAGAAAGCCTTTGATAATTTGAACTGGGTGTTTCTTTTTGGAGGAAATGGACTTTGGAGGGAATTTTATAAAATGGATAAAATCAATTTATACTTCACAAACTGCACAAATGATTATTAATGGAGATATGACAAAACCATGTGCAATACAGAGAGGAACAAGAGCAGGTTGCCCATTGTCACCTTTGTTGTTTATGCTTGTGCTTGAAATATTGAATAGAGATATAAGACAAGATGAAAGAATCGGAGGTGTAAAGATTAAAAAGCGTCTTATAAATTGAGAACTTTTGCGGATGATCTGGTGTTAACTTTGGAAGATCCTCTAAAGGGAATTGAAATGTTAATGATTAAATTGAAAGAGTTCAGTGCTGTAGCGGGTTTTAAGGTTAATAAATTGAAGACAAAGATGCTAACAAAAAACATGAAAACTCAAGATCAAGTAAAATTGTCAAATAAATCAGGTTTCAAGATTGAAAAGAAAGTTACCGTAAATACTTGGTTATTACCTTGGCAAATATGAATTGTATGCTGATTCAGAATAATTATGTTAAGTCATGGATTGAAATTAAAGTCATGGGATAAAGCACAATTGTCACTTTGGGGAGAATAGCCACAATTAAGATGAATGTTTTACCTAGGATGTTATTTTTGTTTCAGACTATTCCTATTGTGACATCGCAATTACTATTTAAACAATGGCAGAAAGATATATCCAGATTTATTTGGCAAGGGAAAAAACCATGAGTTAAATATATGATTTTACAGGATGCTAAAGAAAGAGGAGGTCTAGGTTTAACTGATCTGAAATTATATTTTGCCGCTTGTTGTATAGTATGGATGAAAGATTGGATTTTGTTGAAAAACCGTAGTGTGAAGAAATTCAATATATTTTTTTTGAGAGTTTTGCTGCTAACAAGAGGCCGTGTTTCATGAGAAGGGGCTGGCACGCACTTATTGCAACCACCTGCGTGCCTTATCATGGCTTTTTGCTAGTCTCCAGGCCTTCAAGGTCAGAGCTGAACAGCAGCCAACAATTAAGGCTGACTGATTTCAGCTGGACAGCAGTAAGGGGTTTTCAATCCTTCCCTCCTGGAAGCTGAGGAAGACATCCAGCCAACTGTGATTAGCTATGGAGGCTCACCTCATACTGGTCAAGGGCTGGGGTGGGTGGGGTATAAAGTTAGGAAGGTTAGGGCTGCTAGCCGTTCTTCATCTGGCCTTCACGAGGAAGGCATCCTGATCTTCGGATTGCATTTGTGAGCCTGGAATCTTGATTAAGCCTTGTCCCATCGGAAGAACCTCACCTGAGGGTCACGTATGGGAGAGGCTAGATAGGGCTTATTGTTTTAGCCGGCAGCAGGGTTTCAAAGGATTTCTTCATTGTTTAATATTCTGGTTTTTCCATCTCCTTTTGTCTTTGCACACTGTTTTACCTTTTCGTCCCCCTTCCTCATTGTAAATAAAGTTCACTGTTTCCAGTCTGGGTGTGTTCTGTTCTGGATCTGGCCTCGGTACTAAATTCAGTGCCTTCTGCTTTGGTTGGGCTACTGTTTAGATGTTTAGGCTGGATGGCTAGAAATAGAGGGTGATCCAGCGAACCCTTATTTCTGGGGCCCCAGGATATCTGGAAAGGTCCAAGTACCTTGGACTGGGTGGATGAGAAGGGGTGGTGGCAGCCTACCGGGCGGTTTGTTTGCCCGCTGGCCACAGGGTAGGGAGTTGAGAGTTTTGGGCAATCCCCTCCCCTCAACCTACCAGAGAACCTTCACATGGTGGCAGAGGTGGGATAAGACACTGCGGCTAAATCTGGAACGACACATGTTTTGATTAGAGTGCTTCTCTCTATTTGGAAGGAGGGGTGAGAACCTTTGAAACGTGCTGCAGGGGTTTGTTATTTTGTCTAGCCAGGAAAGAAAAGGTCAGGTCTGGTATAAGACAGAAGGTTTGAGGCTGATCTTGTTTAGACAGCTCAAGGAAGTGCAGCTGGACCTGTGAAGTTAACCTCCCTAGAAGGCATTGCTGGCTGTCCGGGACCAGGAGAGTGCATCTGTCTAGAGGAGGCGGTGTAGCTCTGAGGCTGGTCAGCCAAGACTCTGACAGTGGCCATATCCAGAGAGATGGGGAAGATCAGATATCAAGGGCCTGGACGCAGTTGCATGAATTGCAACTGAAGCTCTTAAGAGCCTTGAGGGGACTGTTTGATGAGAATGTTCTGGCTGATCTGGAGCCAGATCAGCCTTCCATCGTTTGAGTGTCTGTTTTCTCAATGAGACGAGGCATGAGCCAAAGACACAAGTGCCCATGATTCCATTGGGAGAGGAGCAGAAGGAAGAGTTGGACGTTTCTCTAAAGTCAGTTGCGGCCATCACCTCAAAGCTACAGACTATTCCATCAGACGCTGGGGCATTAGCTAAAGGGGGGGGGAGCCCTCTGGTGAGAGAGCAAGAGTTGGGTGAAATTAATTCTGTGTTGGACTCGCCAAATGATGTCTTAAGATCTGTGAGTTTTCCTGTAAACCTGTCAAAGTCATATGCAGGTTGTGATAATGGGGAGTGTAAGTATGTTGCTGAAAAGAAGGATGTAACTAAGTTAGTTCCTTTGCCAGAGGAAGATCGGATAATTTATTTATTTATTATATTTATACCCCGCCTTTTTTCCTGCAAGGAACCCAAGGCGGCTTACATAATCCTAACCCTCCTCTCCATTTTATCCTCACAACAACCCTGTGAGGTAGGTTAGGCTCAGAGTCAGTGACCGGCCCAAAGTCACCCAGTGAGTTTCATGGCCAAGCGGGGACTAGAACCTGGATCTCCTGAGTCCCAGTCCAACACTCTCACCACTACACCACACTGGCCAAGCGGCCAGGGTGCTTGCTTTTTCTGATCAGGCTACTGAGCAATTCGAGCTGCTGTACGCTATTGGCAATAAGAATGTGGGTCTGGTGGTTGGGTGGCTGGAAGACATTCAGCAGCAAGGCGGGAAGGCTGGAGTTTGTAATTTTCCTGCTGGGACTGCAGAGCAACCAACCCAACAGTGCCATTTTGAGTTAAAGGAAGTAAAGGAAGTTTGAATTAAAGGAAGGACTAGAACCTGGAAGTAGATCCGGGTTCTAGTCCCCGCTCGGTCTTGAAACCCACTGGGTGACTTTGGGCCAGTCACTGACTCTCTGTCTAACCTACCTCACAGGGTTGTTGTGAGGATAGGTGAAGGTTTTTTTTTTAAATACTTATAGTAGAAGGTTTAATACTGTTATAGTAGATTCCTAGCATTTTGCATTTAGCGTATTGGTTTGCTTGTTTTTAGTCTAATCTATTTATTTTTTTTAGTGTTTTAGTCTTTTTATGTGCCATAGAATTAGTCCATTCTTGTTTGTATTTAGGTGAGGGTGTTTTAAGATGTAAATGTGGAGAAAAATCCCGGAAATTTCATCTCTTTTAAAGGGGAGGGTGTGAAGAAATTCATTTTTCTCTGGAGATTTTTGCTGCTAACAAGAGGCCGTGTTTCATGAGAAAGGGCCGGCACGCACTTATTGCAACCACCTGCGTGCCTCATCATGGCTTTTTGCTAGTCCCCAGGCCTTCAAGCGAGACTCTTATATGCACAAAATCGGAAAGTTCCGGCATTGCCTACAACAGAAGAATGGTTGGTCAAGATGGTAGAGCTGGCAGAGATGGCCAAACTTATGTCATTAATTAGAGAAAAGACAACACAGAGCCAGTGTGGCGTAGTAGTCGTGAGAGTGTTGGACTGGGACTTGGGAGATCCGGGTTCTAGTCCCCGCTTGGCCATGAAACTCACTGGGTGACTTTGGGCCAGTCACTGACTCTTGGCCTAACCTACCTCACAGGGTTGTTGTGAGGATAAAATGGAGAGGAGGAGGAGGATTATGTAAGCCGCCTTGGGTTCCTTGCAGGGAAAAAGACGGGGTATAAATATAATAAAATAAATAAATAAATAAATAAATAAATGTTTGCTGCTGAATGGAAACCTCTAATTGACTTTTTGCAGGATTTAGAAAAAAAATGATTTATTTATCTGTGGTTTTGTGGAATAAGAAGATACATTTGTGACAATAGAAAAAAGAATAATAATAAGATAAATTTGTGACAATAGAAAAAAGAGAACTTTTCTTTTTTGATTATTGACTAGAGAAACTATTTGTTACTTATGTTTGCTGTAGAAAAATTCAGAAGTCCATTTTAGTTTTGTTAATTGTTAATTATCGTTATGTTTGTTTTTGTTTTTATAGAAATAAAAGTTTTAAAATTAAATAATAAAAAAAAGAACCAGCCACATGTGAATTGGAGCCTGAACATGGAGAGAACATGAACCACCTCAGGAGCAGTCAGTGAGGCCACTGCACCAAACCTGCAAAATTCAGGGTGGCTTTGCCCATTGCCAACATGTCACAAAGGTGGTGGGAATCAGCCACCAGCACTGCCCATCCCGTGCCCCCTCTCAACTCACACTGGTCCTCCGTGATGGGAAGGAAAGGCGGCAGGCTCTATTCGTGCAGGGACTGCTGCCTCTCGCTCCTGGGGAGGCCAAGGTTTTGTGCTCCTGCTCTTAGCACTAAAAGCCAAAGGGGACGAGCAGAAAGGTGCAGTCTAAAGTGTGACATGAAAAGCACTTCCCACATGCAGGCACACAAAGCCTTTTACCCACCTGCTGACTTTTTCACAAAGAGGAAAGGGTGTTTCAGCCCATCAGAGAACAACAACAACCAATGCAGGGCCTCTCTGGCTCAAGCTACTTACCGGGCAAGCATGCAACTCCGCTGCTAAGCACCTCCCAATTCACCTCCTTCGTTGATGTGGGGACAGTTTGCAGACTTCCACTAGATGGAAAAGAGGGCAGTTCTTGGGGTGTAGCTGATGCGGAGCCCTCTTCCCAGCTACAGCCACGATAGGCTGATCCCAGACCAACTTTGCCAGCTCCTCCGTTGCCCTTTTTTGCCCATTTCAAGGAGGTTTCTGTGAAAGGAAAGGGGATGTGCACAATTCAATGCCACTGCATCATCATCACATCCACTCCTCCATTCAGAGACTAGTTTGTTTGTTTGTTTGTTTATTATATTTATGAATCGCCCATCTGGCCAGACATCCGGCCACTCTGAGCGATGTACAGTCCAATAAAATACAGGGGGTGGGGGAACACACACACACACACACACACAGTATAAAACACAATTAAAAACAGTACAAAACTTAAAAATCCTAACCCACCCCATATTCCTGCCTGAAAAGCCATTGTTCATTGTTTGTTCATTTGTTCCATTTCTATCCTGTCCCTTTTCGAGGGCTACAGACAGGCAATGACAGTAAAAAATAAAACAGACATAATACAACACAAAAAATATACATTACAATAGATTAGAGTTACCCCTCCACACACCTGCTTATTCCCAGCCATTGAATGGCAGCTCAAGGAGGGAAGTGGCATCTCTTCAAGGCTCAGACTTTGAAAGTCCTCAAGGGGAAAATGTTGCATAACTGAGGGCCAAACTCCACAATCCACAACAACCCAGGCTCTCTCCCTAGGTTGTCTGACGTGACGTGCAAACCAGGAACTCTGGCTTGGCTCTCCTGCAGCAAGCCAGAGTTGGAAACCAGGCTTAAACCCTGGGTTGCTGGGAGGTGCGAACCAGGCCACTGCGTTTTAGTTCAGACAGTTGCTAATCTGATTGGGGAAATGGTGCTGGGGGAGGAGGTATTTAACTCTTTTCTCTTGCACCATTTTTTTTGGTCTAAATGCCCACCCCCCTTTGAAACTGCCACTTGCCCTGCCTGGGGCAAACAGCAGTTGCAGGGGCAGGGAGCCATTTAGACTGGGAAAGCAGCACAAAGGAAAGGATTAAACACACACCTGCTCCTGGTCCAATTTGGAGGCGCCTGCATCCGCTTTAAATTGAAACAGTCCCCACATCCCACGTTAAAAAAAACCCAAAACCTGATCTGATCTCAGAACTCCCAGCATCTCATCTAGTTTTGGCCCCAAGAGCAGCTGCCAGGTACGCCTCTCCGTGTGCCCTTGCTGGTTGAGTGTGGCACGCAGGTGGCACAGCCACGGTGCACTCGCAGTTCATCCCCACCGTCGCAACGGTACAAAGGAGGGAAGGCGGCTGAGGAGGTGTTGAGGGCTGACCCCTTTAAGGGTTTTACAGGCTAAGTTGTGAAGCTTAAGCTTAAGTTGTGACCAGAAGGCAAGCGGAGGCGCTGGAGAGGGGGTACCATCGACTCTCTCCTGTAACCCGCCCTGGTAACACTGTGTTCTGCACCAACTGAAGCTTCTAGCAAGACATCAAGGGCCGCCCAATGCAGAGTGTTACAGGAGTTCAGCCCTGAGATTACCCCACGGCTGCAAAGCTGAGAGACCGGGGGAGGGTGAACAGCGTCTATCTGAAGTGCTCCCGCTCCTTAGGTCCCACAGCCTGCCACCCGGAGCAGAATGGAAGCCCAGCGCAGGAAAACCACTTGGAAAGGCTGGGCTGGGAGGCAGACTGAGAAACGGAAGAGGGAGCCCAGTTCCAGGCCTGGGGAGCGGCGTGGCGGCAGAACTTCCTTTCAGAAAGTGCCCTCCTTTCTGAAGTTTGAAGGCACGTCACACAAACAGTGAAGCTCGCAACTATTTCAGAAGGGATGTCCCAACTGGGCCAGCATTATTGCAGTGTAGGATTGCCGCAGCTGCAGCTGGGAGAGGGTATACCTTTTACATCTCTTACACTGGGAACCTGTTATAAAGCCATTCAGTGATCGTTCAGCAAGCACTCCAGTCTCACCCAAGATATGGGCGCCTCCAGCTTCCTCAACAAACCTTCCTTCTGTCCTGAAATATGCCAGGCCAGGATCTCTTCTCGATCATCCCAGTTTGCAGGACACGGAATAATGAGCTCAAGTTACAGGAACCTAGATTCCACCTAAACATCAGGAACAATTTCCTGACCGTCAGAGCAATAAGACAATGGAACCAACTACCTAAGGAGGTGGTGGGCTCTCCCAATCTGGAGGCATTCAAGGTGCAGCTGGACAGCCATCTGTCGGGGATGCTTTGACCTGGATTCCTGCATTGAGCAGGGGGTTGGACTTGATGGCCTTGTAGGCCCCTTCCAACCCTACTTTTATATGATTCTACGATTCTATGAAATCCACCAAGCATGAAGCACAACGTGTCAATCTTATTTATTTATTTATTTATTTATTTATTATATTTATTAATCGTCCATCTGGCCAGTCACCCGGCCACCCTGGGTGATGTACAATTAAAACAATACAATAAAACAATACAATAAAATATGATAATTAAAACAGTATAAAAATTCTTTTAAAATCCTAACCCACCCCATATTCCCGCCTGAACAGCCATGTTTTTAATGACTTAGGACTTTCTTAGGACTTTCATCTGCTTCTGGTGTTAGTGCAAGTTTCTATCTCTTTTTTTCTTTCCACAAATAATAAATTAAGGAGGAAAAGATGAAATTGCTGCACAATGTATTTTGATTGGTACTACCAAGAGCCCTCAGTCTGGAATCACTCTTGCTCTATTCCTGTATGGTTCCAATTCCAAACCAGAAGCTGTGAGAGGTCTTCTCTTTCTTTGTGCTATTGAGGGCTTTGGCAAAGTCTCTGCCATTTCTTCTTCTAAGCATTCCCTTGCAACAATTTGGAAAGCAGATACTGTGTCATGGAGAGCGCCCCTTTCCATCCATAATGCTGACATATGCATCATATCCCAGGCAACTCCTGTATTAACTGTGGTGATAATTTCATACCATCTAGGGTGGCCCACTGCTCATCAAGTGATGCAAATGTTAACTCAGTCCCTATTTCTTCAACATAGTTGTAGCTCAAGACAATTAAAAATATCAAGGACTTTCAACTGGCAGTGCTGCTTTTCATTGCAACACCAAGCTGGAGATGTTTTCGTGGCTTCACGGGCCTATTTGTTACAACACAATCTGTGGTCCTGTTGCAGGGCAGCTGCCCTTTACACAGGAGGGCTTCTGCCTTTACCTAAGTTGTTTTTAAAAAACTGGGAGGGGGGAAACCTATTAAAATACATGTTTACCACTTTATAAACCATTTATTTTTTCCCCTCCCTGGCCTCATCACTCCACTACTCTCCAAGCATTTAAAGGCCAACAGAGGAGGGAATACAGAAGGCCCATGGAAAACAGAGCAGCCCCACCCGGCCCCAGTGCTGTCACTCAGCACCACACGCGGAGGGGTGTCCAGCCTCCCCCTGGTGCTCTTTCGTCTTCGCTAAGCCTCCTTAGACAGGTGGGGGGGGGGAGGGTTCAAGGGCATCGTTGGGCTTACAACTTCCTGTCTCCCACTGGCGGTCTCCTTGGCACGAGGCAATAGCCTAACCTACCTCACAGGGTTGTTGTGAGGATAAGATGGAGAGGAGGAGGAGGAGGATCATGTAAGCCGCCTTGAGTTCATTCTAGGAAAAAAGGCGGGGTATAAATGTAATAAAATAAATAAATAAATAAATAAACAACAGAATGTGTTCCAGTGATAAAAGTGTTCGTGCAATTTCTATCTGACAAATGTAGCTCACCAATGAGCCTTTAGATCTGTCTGTCTCTGTAATGTCTTCCAATGGGTAATATTGAGGGGCATCCTTTAATTAGACTGTACATCGCTCAGAGTGGCCAGATGGGCGATTCAAAAATAGAATAAATAAATAAATAATGTGCACACATCATAATCATCATAATTTATTGATTCAGTCAACAGACCTTACAATAAAAGTTTTGCAACAAATGGCATACAAACATGCACACATCTTGGCCAGACCCAGATGAAGACTCACAGAGAGCAAACTTTCAAAGCCAGGCAGGGCAAGATGTTTGGAGCAATGCAGCTCAGGCACCAGGACACGTCTGCCCACCCGCCCGTCCACCCACACAGAGATGGGGGTCCCTGGAGCTCGGGGCCCTGGCTGGCAAACAACACCTGCTATCGGATCAGACCGGCAGCACGTCATGCTGCACTCCGCTGGAATGAACTGATACCCGGCCTCCGCTTCAGACATTGGGACTATATTATTATCTATTTCATTTCTATACCGTTCACTAGCTGAAGCTCTCTGGGCGGTTTACAACAATTATAAAACACAATAAAATACAATATAAAATACAAACAATAAAAACATCAAAAAAAATTCACTAGACATTTAAGAACAATTTTTAGATTACTTAAATACCTAAGAACAAGGTTATAAAAAGTAGACTGGTTTAAAAGGTGACATAACCACCACCGCATGTACTATTTGGAGCTGTTAAATGCATACAGAGCAGTCTTAACCTGGCGCCGAAAGATAATAAAGTTGGCACCAGGCGGGCCTCAGTGGGGAGCCTGTTCCACAGCTGGGGGCTACCACAGAAAAGGCCCTCCCCCTTGTTGTTGCCCTCCAAGCCTCCCTCAGAGGTGGCAGTCGGAGGAAGGCCCCAGATGCTGAGCATAGTGTCCAGGTAGATTGTGGTGGGGAGAGGCGGTCCGTCAGGTATTGCGGTCCCAAGCCGTGTAGGGCTTAATAGGTTAAGACCAGCACCCTGAATCGGGCTCGGAAGCATATAGGCAGCCAGTGCAAGCGGGCCAGAACTGGTGTTATATGTTCAGACCTCCTGGTCCCACTTATTAATCTGGCTGCCACATTTTGCGCAAGCTGCAGCTTCTGAACAGTCTTCAAGAGCTGCCCCTATACAAGGCCCCCCTCCCCCAAGTACCTTTGCACAGGTCCCATTCATTTCAAGGGGGCTTGCATAGGTGAGGAAGTCCTACCATCAGCAGACTGTGCAGGTGCAACCTAGCCCAGAAGTCAGTCACAAAGATATGGTGTGAACAGGGAGCTAGAAAGACCCGCTTTTTGGAATGGCAAGTACCGTATTCACCTCCAATCAGCAAGTATGATAGACTAGGCACCCAAGCTGCTCTAACCTGCTTTAAGCACAGTAAAGACCTTTCCCTAAAACCTCTTGTGTGTTAAGCAACAACAGCGTGGGAAGGCAGGCAGGCAGGCAGCAGATCCCGACTCAGCTCCAGCACTCAATTCCAGTAAAGGAAAGCTTTCCTTGTACATGTGCCGCTGTTGGAGTAGGCAACATTGTTCACGTGGCTGCTCCAGTATGCTTTTCCAGAGCCAGCAAGGTTTTTTGCTCTGCATGATGCAACATGCCAGAGACGGCAACCTCGTCTTGGATTTCTTCCCTGTCCTCTTGTTCTTCTGTTTCCACCCCCAGCTGATTTCTCCTAGCTGTGGAGTTTGTTCATTGAGAGCCGTTGGACTGGAATGGCATCTGCCTGCCAACATGGCTGCTCTGGAGTTTACCTCTGCAGCAGGCTGGGCACACCAAATGGCAAACCCCCAACTGTCCACTACCCGAGCATAGGCAATGGAAGGGCCCCTTGTGCCCACGGCGTGGGTGTTCACTTGAAGTGAGGCACCTGGGAAGTACCACAGAGGCTGCTAGATCTGGGGCATGTCGCGGGTACACACCTGGGCTTCCATCTCCTTACTGGTTCTTTCCCGCGGTGATCCTGCCCAACAGACATGTGATACGGCCCAGGCATAAAGTGTCAACAGACTGGTCCTCCGTGGCACCCTTTCCTTGCCGCTGTGACTGAAGGAGACTCAGGCAAAATTGGGCAGTTGAGCTCTAACTTGTCAGCTCCCAGACTGTCTTTTATAGTTGGACTAGCTTTTTTTACCCGGCGTTGCACGGGTCGTCATTTTCCTATAGGCACTATTTGTTCGAAATTCCTTAAGGTAGCTGACCGCTGTTTTGAATCGTTCCATAGGAAAGGTCCCCCAGGACTACATAATGGAATCTCAGCTCCCCCGGGAATCCCAGCTCCCCCGGGACTACCAGCTCCCCTGGGACTGCACAATGAAATTCCAGTTTCCCCGGGACTACCTGCTCCCCCGGGACTACACAATGAAATCTCTGTGTCGTCCCCCGCCCGGGACTACACAATGAAATCCCTGCTCCCCCCCCCCGGACTACACAATGAAATCCCAGCTCCCCCCCCCCGGGACTACACAATGAAATCCCAGCTCCCCACCCCCCCGGGACTACACAATGAAATCCCTGCTTCCCTCCCCCACCGGGACTACACAATGAAATGATGATGATGAAGCCTAACCAGTGCCGAGTAACGGGGAATTATCACTTCACGCGATTTGGAAGCTGTACTTCTATTAATGCAGCCCAAAATTGCATTTGCCTTCTTTGCAGCCACATCATTGCTGGCTCATATTCAGTTTGTGATCTACCACAATTCCAAGATCCTTCTCACTAGCAGTATTGTTGAGCCAAGTGTCCCCCATCCTGTAACTCTGCATTTGGTTTCCTCTCCCTAGGTGCAGCACTTGGCATTTATCCCTATTAAATTTTATTCTGTTGTTTTCGGCCCAGCGCTCCAGCCTATCGAGGTCACTTTGAATTTTGTTTCTGTCTTCCAGAGTATTAGCTGTTCCACCCAACTTTGTGTCATCTGCAAATTTGATAAGCATTCCCTGCACCTCCTCATCCAAGTCATTAATAAAAATGTTGAACAGCACTGGGTCCAGGACCGAGCCCTGTGGTACCCCGCTCGTTACCTCTCCCCAGTCTGAGAAGGAACCATTGATAAGCACTTTGTGGCAAATTCTCACACCCTCTGGGTCATGCTTCATTCCGATTAGGATATTTGAATTGTTGGAGAATCTTGGAAGCGAAGCACTGGTTAGGCCTCATCTTGAGTACTACGTCCAGTTCTGGGCACCACACTTTAAGAAGGACGTAGACAAACTGGAGAGGGTTCAGAGGAGGGCAACAAGGATGATAAAGGGACTGGAAACAAGGCTCTATGAGGAGAGGCTGAAAGAACTGGGCATGTTTAGCCTTCAGAAGAGGAGACTGAGGGGAGATATGATCGCACTCTTCCAGTACTTGAAGGGATGTCACACAGAGGAGGGCCAGGATCTCTTCCCGATCATCCCAGTTTGTAGGACACGGAATAATGGGCTCAAGTTACAGGAACCCAGATTCCACCTGGACATCAGGAAAAATTTCCTGACTGTCAGAGCAATAAGACAATGGAATCAACTACCTAGGGAGGTTGTGGGCTCTCCCACTCTGGAGGCATTCAAGGTGCGGCTGGACAGACATCTGTCGGGGATGCTTTGACCTGGATTCCCTGCATTGAGCAGGGGGTTGGACTCGATGGCCTTGTGGGCCCCTCCCAACTCTACTTTTCTATGATTCTATGACCCAGAGGGTGTGAGAATGCTGTGCAGGGCTGCCAAAGCATCTCACTGTTCTATGCAGTGGCGGCAGCACTGCACGGGAACTGTGCCCCAGTGTCCGCTGCAATGCTGCATGGGAGCCTGGGATGTGCCTGCTTCTTCTCCCACTTTGCTGGTGCCCCTTCAAAGGTGGCTGCCCCAGGATTCTGTGAGTCCCGGGGATTCTCACCCTAGTGAAGGCTTCGGCATCTGGGGGACAATTCCGCGACTGCTTTACTTACAAACCAGGTATCCAGCCCTCGTGACCAAGGAAACAAACACGCCTAAATGTATGGTGTCTGGTGAAATTGCAGGCTCAAGAGCAGGTTGGGGAGGATTGCCAGGGGCTGAGTGGGTGGCTAGTTAGCCCTGTGCATTGAGCTCCTTGCTGCTCCTTCCTGACTATGTCTTCTGGACATGGCTTATAGAGCCCAGCAGTCCTCCAGTCCTTGATTCAAAATGCAACACTCCTTACCAACCTGGAAGCAGAATAAGCAAATAGGGATGCATTTGCTTGATATTAGTAATTCCTCCAGAAGGAGATTTGTCTGTCCTTGAAGTGCACACAGGTCTGGTTGTGCAGCACAGGGTGTGGGAAGGAGAACGTGGCCGGAGGGGGTGAGGGCGGGACTGGCAGCCTCAGAACTCCGCCCCTGGCAGCTCCATCTGGCTTGCTCTACAGCTGCTGCTGCCACCAAGGAGCAGCCCGCAACCTGAGAGAGCACGGCGTCCCCAGTGCAGGCAACTCGTGTGAGTGAGCTGAGCCCCACGCCCAATGCTTTCGCTAAAACATCACCTGCCAGCCCCTCTGTAGTGCAGCTGAGCAACTCTTTCCCTGACTAATGCAGTCACTAATGCAGATCAGAATCCCTGGGTCACTCACAGGAAGATAAGGAAAGTGTTCCAACCACCCTTTCGTCAACCTATTTGTGAGTACAAGAAGGTAGCTATCAGGCGCTGTGAAAGTAACCTGCGTCGTGTGATCGTGTTCCTCACTTAAACACACTGTCAACTATGTGCTAAAGTGAGCAGAGAAGATCAGAGACTCCCCTGCATTTAGTATTTCATTTCAATGTCACTCTCTTCCCTTCTGTACACAAGGGCCTAACTAGAAGGGGTGGCAAAGATCCATCTCTACATTTTAGCAGCGACGGGGCGGGGGCGGGGGCGGGGATGGATTTGGATCAAGACCATGATGCTGGGGGAAAGGGTTAACCCCACCTTGCCCAAGGCCTTTTTCTGTGATGAAAATCTTCCTGCCTCCCCAAGCTCCTATTTGCCGTTAGGGGACACGTAGGTGCTGCATATTATCTATGTGAGAACAGCAGCACGCACCAGACTCAATTATTATTACATATGAGGGCAAAAAAACTTGGATTGGCAAAAAAGAAACAAGTGCAACTTAAGGAGAATTGCCCTGGTCCATCTAAGCCCTGGATTCTTCTGGCAACTGAGGAAATTTTGCAAGCCCAACGACTTGTACATGCTTCTGCTGCAAAGGTGAAGCTGTTCCTTTCCGGTTTACTCACATGGCCTGCTTGTCTGAGGCCTTCCGTGCTTGCCCCTTAGAGAGGCAGTACACGGCACTGTATTTGCCTCACCTTGAATTATTACAGGATCATCACCCTCCCCAAACCCCAGCAGGGTCTTGCCTTTTGGGATGTTCCTGCAGTTGTTCTCTGCCTAACCAAACACACAACGCCCTCATATCTGGGGAAATCTGGGGGTGACAGACCTCTGTTGTGAGGCTCCCTTCCCTCAAGTAGTTCACACATTCTCTGTCTCCTGCAGCTCAAAGAAACATTTTGCACGAACTGATGCCTGTTTGCTCAACAGCTTGAGAGCAGCTCCTTCAGCTATCACTCGGAGCACAGAAAAGGGGTCATACAGGGAGGACTGGCTCAGAAAACCCAACAGCCCAAGAATCCAGACGGCACTAAAAGAGCCCATGAAGAAAGTTCTGGTCTCGCTGACCAATCTCTTGCAGGGGTGGGGAACCTTTTTCTCCCCAAGGGCCGCATTGGCTCTGGCTGGGCAAGTACCAGCGCCAGCCCCAGGCTTCTGGGGGCCCTTGGGCAGCCACCCTCAAGGGGCCCGCTCCCTCAACGGGCCTCCCTCCTCACCGGCTGCTCTTGTTCCTCCTCCTTTCTCATTGTGGCTGCCACTCGCTTGCTTGCTCGGCAGGCAGAGAACGGCGAGCACGGAGGCCGTGGCATCTCCTGCTCCTCACCACCACCGTTGTCTGGGCTGAGCAAGCAGGCTGCAATGGGGAAGAGGAGGAGCAACTCCTGGGGGCTCTTGCCAGTGGGCCCCGGCTGGGGTGTGGGCCCTCGGCAGGTGCCCAGCCATGCCTACCCTAGACACTGGCCCTGGCAAGCACATCGGGCGGGGGCCACATGTCAATAGTGGGTGGGGCCACCCCATTGTGGGCACACGGCCCCGGCGTTATTGCCTGACCCCCCCCCCCCAACACAGCCACACACACACACCCCTCACAGCAATCAGGCCTTTACATGGCCTGCATCATTGCCAATGAAGGCTTTTTAAAGCCAGATTTCAGCGGGGGGGGGGGATTTTTTCAGGGAGGTCACAGTGTTGGGGAGGGGTTAGACCTTCCCTCCCCAGTAGCAACCCTTCCTGGAAATGCACCCCACACACACACACACATACACTGGAATGAGGCTTTTAAAGGCCTCCATTGACACCAGCAGAGGGTTTTTTAAAGCCTTACTGCTGTGTGGGAGGGAGGCGGGGACAGACCTTATCTCTGATCACTGATTGGAGATAAGGCGATGAGGGGAGGGACCTCTGTGGGCAGAGGTTCCCCATCCCTGATCTGCTAAGGAAGGGGCTGTAGCTCAATGGCTGAGTGTCTTTTCTGCATGCAGGAAGTCCCCGGTTCGATCGCCATTGCTGCCAGTCAGTGCTGCCAATACTGGGTTGGATGGGCCAGTGATAAGGCAACTTCCTATGTGCCTCCAAAACACCTGAGAAGTTGTGCAGCCATCCTCCCACAGCAGGAGGTGGACAGTCATGTTGTGTTGGGCTTTTTTCCTTGCGGGACTGGCCTCTCTGCATTCCTGGCTTGGGTCTGGGGCCCTGTTGTCATCTTGGCTTGTTCTCCCTGGGAACATAGGTTGAAGGGAAGGAGGGTCTGAAGGGACGAAAAGTCTTAAAACTTCACTGGGAAGCACTTCATCTCCTTCTTCTGAGTATTTGGCATGGCCTTCTTCTTCTTGGTCTTGACCAGGACCTTGTCCAGGAGTTCTCCAAATGGGACGACCACCAGGTTGGACTTAGTCTTTGCGTCCATGCCCCAGTTTCACAGCCAGATGTTCCTTCTGGCCACCACACTCAACGCTGTGTCCCTTGCCCCTAGCTGGAAAGAGTCCACGGATGAGTCTGCCAGGAAAGTCGGGGCAATTTCTTGTATGCTCTCCTGTGTGTCTTTCTCCAAGGACCTGTCCTGAAGAAGGCCATTTGCCTTCATGAAGATTCCGCGCACCACTATGGTGGAATGGGTCACCACTCGGAGGGATGTGGATGAAGCCTCGAAGCACCTACGGAGGGAAGTCATCATCAGGCGATCACTCGTGACCGAGTAAGATTGTCTTCCGGGATAAAAGGAGGGAATTCTAAAGAAGATTGTGTAGACTCTAGCGATGGGTCCGTAAGTGACTGTGGAGGCCAATTCTAGATCCACACAGCTTCCCACAGTGAGGACACAGATTACCAGATAGAAGATGGTCCTGTAAAGGATTCATTTGACGTGCTTTTCGCTTAGCACGTTTCTCCCTTTCACCTTGCACTCGGGCTTCTTCAAAGTCCATGGAACCTTTGTGAAAGGCCAACCTCCATTTATTTTTATTTTTATTTTATTATATTTATACCCCGCCACTTTCCCTGCAAGGAACCTAAGGCGGCTTACATAATCCTCCTCCTCCTCTCCATTTTATCCTCACAACAACCCTGTGAGGTAGGTTAGGCTGAGAGTCAGTGACTGGCCCAAAGTCACCCAGTGAGTTTCATGGCTGAGTGGGGACTAGAACCCGGATCTCCTGAGTCCCAGTCTTACACTCTCACCACTACGCCAGAGCTTCCCAGTTTTCGATGTTTATATTGCATTTTTTTAGATTAGCCTTATGAACATCTTTAAACTCTTATATTGACCACCGATATTCCGCTTTCCATCCTTGAGTTGGGAGTAAAGTAACTGCTTTGGGAGACGGCAGTCAGGCATTCGAACAACATGACCGGTCCACTGAAGTTGGCGTTGAAGGATCATTTTTTCAATTAGGAAGTATTAGCCTGCCTGCTGCATTGGTCCATCGGGAGTTCATCATGCTCTAAGCCCAGGAATGCCTTTGAGGTGAAGGCCACCACCGTATCATCCACACGTGGTATGACCAGGTCCTGCATGGCATCCTCCTGCAGGTGGTAGAATTTTATTTATTTTTTATTTATCATATTTATACCCCACCTTTTTTCCCTGAAAGGAACCCAAGGCGGCTTACATAATCCTCCTCCTCCTCTCCATTTTATCCTCACAACAACCCTGTGAGGTAGGTTAGGCTGAGAGTCAGTGACTGGCCCAATGTCACCCAGTGAGTTTCATGGCCGAGCGGGGACTAGAACCCGGATCTCCCAAGTCCCAGTCCAACACTCTAACCACTACGCCACACTGGCTCTCGGAGTATCTGTCGGAGTAGTGGTATCTTGCCCTGGCTTGCTTGGTCTTGCCCATTCCTTATGCAGGATCTCCTCCAGATTCAGCGGCAAGGGCACTGTCGGGTGTGATGGGGGGCTGCTGAGAAGGCTGTTGCCGCCCCCACTCTTCTAGCTCGGGCCTGCGAGGCCGCTGGGACCTCCTCCTGGTCTGTCAGCTCTAGGATATTGAGGCAGCAGGCAATCAGCTTCGGGAAGGCCTGTGGCAGGAAGAGGCAACCCTGGGACACTTTGTCTCTGTGTTTGCTCCCTTCAAGGAGCTCCCCCTCCTCAGTGTCCAATGGGCTTGTGGATCTGGGAGAGGGGGATCTGGAGTCCCAGGAGTCAGAGGAATAGGTAGGGGACAGGGAACGTGCTTTGTCTCTTGTGTCCTCCTGATCTCTGCCTCTTTGGTTTGGAGCCTGGGCTTGGAGGTGAGCTGCGTCTGGACCGCTCCCTTTGGGGTGGGACCCTGGGCATGGTGCCATCTGGTAAACCCCTCTCCATCCTCCTATTTCCCACGGGGGAACAGGAATGGCAGCTGGGTGCATCGCTGTGCTGGTCGCTGGATCTTGCTGTGCCGGCAATCCCTGCGGGGTGAACGCGAGCAGCTGCGGCATCCCTGGCAAGTCGCTCATGAGATCTGCTTCTATGGGAGCGCTCAGGAGTGACGTCCCCACTGGGATGGCTGTCCCTGGATCTGGGCCTGGGTGAGCCCTCCTTGGCCCATGATCCATAAGAGTTCCTGTGGCCCCTGGTGGCCCCATCTCTAATCTGGCGAGTGGACACCTCCAGGACTTTAAGCATCGCCTTGCCCTGGGCCTTTGTTAGCTTGGAGGGCCCCAGGGAGGAGGAAGGGGAGTGTCCTTAGCACCGTGCCTGCCAGTGACCTGTGGGGGGAGCGTGCTGATCTGTTCCCCTGTGGCTGCCCCCGCACCTTGGGCGAGGAACCTCAAAGCTGGAAGGTCCAGGAGGTAGGGACTCCATGATCCCGCTGGGGGCCCTCTTTGCTGGTCCCCTGGGCTGGGCTGCAGCCCCGGAGTGCCCTCCGGAACACAAGGGGACGGGCGGGGGAAGAATCCCCTCCTAATCTGTCCCGCTCATGCGTACGTGCTGGCGGGGTGGGGGGGAGCGGGCTCTTACCCGCTCCACTGAGACACTACTGCTGCTGCTCTCCCTCCAGGGTCGCTGTTGAGCAGACAGGCCACATGGGTCAAGGTTGCTGGCTGACTCTGGCGTGGCTCCTCAACCCTCAGCCTCAGCGGCAGGCCCCTGCAACTTCTCTGGCACGCCTGTGCGGTGGCAGGAGGAACCGGTGGGTCCAAGCGCTCCCAGTATGCAGCCAGTGTGGCGGCAGGTGGGAGGGAGGCCTACGCTCCTGGCAACACAAGCTGGGCGGCTGTGGCCTGGCCGTCCCTGGCGCAGCCCTCTCAGTGGTGGCGGGAGGCCTGAAGCCCAGCTGCTTCCCCCAGGGTGTCTGTGCAGCAGCGGGCAGGAAGCCTGGGGGAGGGGGGCACTCTTGGGCCCCACAACCCCGAAACGCACACTGTCCGCCTGTGGGCCAGGGGAGTCAGTCGCCTTGTTCCTCTTTCTTCTTTCCTTTCGTCCTCCTTCGTCCTTTAAGCTTCCTTCTTCCTTCCTTTCTTCTTTTCTTTTCCTTTTTGGTGCTCTTGGAAGGAGCTCTTAAGATCTGCCTCCCAGCATGAGGCAGGAAGTCAACCTGGGGTTTCCTAGGGGAGGCCCCGACTCCTTTGGGAAGCTCAGATAGAAGACTGCCTTCCCAACCCCGGAGGCGGGGCCTTCCCCAACACTAGCTGGCCTCCTGAACTCGAGGGGAGAAGGCTACTGATCTAACTTGCTAATTGTCCGAGCTGCTGGATAGTGGAACAGACTAGCTCAGGAGGAGGTGGACTCTGTTTTGCTGGTGATATTTAAGTGGAGGCTGGATGGCTGTCAGGGATGCTGTCGCTGCATCCTGCATTCCAGGGCCCACACTGAGCTGGGGGCTGGACTACATTACCTCCAAGGTCCCTTTCAACTCTGTGCTCCTATGTGGAATGGGATTGGCGTAAGCAGGATCCTGCCTAAACCCAGAGGGCTGGATTGAATTATATTCAGGTCACTTTTTAGCCTTGCTGCGAAACATGTGAAGAAATTGGCAATAGGTGACGAGCTGGGACAGGGCAACAAGTAACTATTTGTGGAAGGGGGTCATGAGCTGTGCTGAGCCCCAAACCTCCCCTCCGCCCAATCCACTCATCAGACACTTGCTCCACTCTCTTTTGGGGCTTTTAGTTTTCATGGGACATTAGAAATCTTTGTTTCCCCACCTGCAAAAATTCCTGTTTTAATCTTAACAAGGAGAGAAATTGAAACCTGTCAGGATTGTTGCTATTTTATCACTGAGCACTTACTTGGCCCAGCAACGTGTGAAGATGCTCTGAGGATGAAAAATGCTGCGTCCGTTAGCACATTCCTCCTCCCAGTACAGCCAGCCATCAGAGAAGCAGAAGTTCTGAACTCTCTGCCGACTCGCCCACGCCCTTGGGAGATGCCCCTTGTCACTCTGCCAAGAAGCCCCTTCCCCACTGACTGAATGAGGGGCAGCAGGCAGCCTGATGCAGAATCCTTACCTTTGCCTTGGTCCCCGCTTTTACCATTCCCGGCACTGCCTGGCAGCCTGGCCTTCGGTGGGGACGAGGGTGGGGCTGCTGCCGCATCCTCCTCATCCGGCTCACTGGGTTGGTGCTGCTCCGGAAGCTCCGGGGGGGCAGGCTGGCGCTCAGCTTCCGGGGGGGCCCACGCGCCCGACTCCTCTTTCAGGGGAGCTGTTTGGTTGCTCCCCCCATCTTGTGCTGGCAAGCATTCCACCGCCTGGTGGGCTCCCAACAGCCAAGACTTTGGCTCAATTGGCTGGCCCGCCTGGCACACAACCCCCTCCTTGTTCACAGGGCTGGGGGCTCCCTCAGCCTGTGCCTCTGCCTCTGCTGAAGGGTTGCCGCTGCTCCCCTTCTGTGTTGCGACTGGGCTGTTCTGTACCGCCCCAGAACCACCAAGCAGAGAACCACCCTCTGTGGGCTGTTGGTAACAGTCCATATTCTCTTGCCCAGCCTCCTCGAGCAGGGGTCCCGCCGTCTGTACTTTCAGGGGAACAGGGTTTCCAGAGCTGTGCGCTCTCTCACTCTCAGGGAGACTTTGCTTGGCCAGGCACTGACGGTCTTCTTCCCCACTGAGTCCACTGCCCGCCAACTTGTCTGCTTGCCTTGTGTTCATCTTCTCCATCTGCTCTGGAAAGGGGAGGAACACCAGACACTCAGAACAGTGCCCTATAACTCCAGCTGATGGTTCCTGTGAGGCGGGGCTGCATGCCGCCCTCACATCAGTGAAGGGTTCTGGTGGAAATGACTTTGTTGCGTGTGGGGAAAAAGCATTTTCCTGCAGGCTCAGTCTGGAGCTGTCAGAGGTCTCCTCACAGCTACAGCAAACTGTCAAGCATCCCATGTGAGACACAGAAAGGAGGTCCTTCCCAGTCCTTACACAGCTGCTGCCTAATTCCTGTGTTGTCTCTATGCCAAACACACCAGGGCAGTGCTCGCAGCCCACGCAGCCATTTTCCAACTCTGAGCTGTTCCTCTGAGCTATTCCTGCAGCATCGGAAGTTTCCGATGTTGTTGGAGGTTTATATTCAGCATCCTCCTCTCCATCATTGTAACTGCACATGGCATACCTCCAGTCAAGCTCATGCTCCAGATGTGCCTGTAGCACCTGCGCATCAGAAGGCTCCTTGGGGCCGGAGCCTGCAGAGGCCAATGTGGCAAACACAGAGCCGGGGTGCTCCTCGGGTCCTTCGGGAATGTTTAGTAGCAATTTGTCACTTCCTATTTCACTATTATTCTCCAGACCATTCCCAGCATTACTAGCCTGGGCGTCAGAAGTCCCCCGCTGCCTTTGTGGCATTGCTGTAAGTGCGAAGCAAAGTCCATTCCTCAAGCAAGTGCTGCTCTCCTGACTGGCCACTGGCCTCTCCTCTGCTCTCATCCTGGGCTTCGTGCAATAAGTGGGAGCGACTGACTGAGTCGCGGATCCCCCTTTGGGCCCACGTTTAGGCGAGGAGACACCCATGAGCTCCACATATTCTCCTTCCTGGTCACATTCAGAGTCCTCACCAAACACTGGGCTTGCACACTCCTTGCCAGCAGCTTCCCTCACAGGTTCCTCTGTTATGGCCATGAACAAGTCATCTCCTGGCCCATGAAGACATGGGGGTTCCACCTCAGAAGAGCTGCTTTGGGGCTGCTCCACAGAAAAGCCCAGAGGAGAAGACCATTCAGTCACAGGGGCAGAACTTACATTGTTTTCCATTGTTTTTGGCTTATCGATAAACTCTGGATTGACTATTTTGCCCCAGGGCACCCGGAATATGTTATCGTCTGTAGCTAGCAAGCAGTTTTCTAGTGCAGTTCCCATCCGCTCCTTGTTGATGCAGCTCAGCCATTCCGCAGTGAAGATGGAGGTGTAGGAGACTTCAGGTACCACAAGCTCCTCGACGTGGTGTTTGTCCTTCGCCAAGCATTTCACGATGACTCGTGGGGACTTTTTCAAGTAAGGGACCACCTGCAGGTAAAAGTCTCCAGGCCTCAGGATCCGCCAGTCAAGGGAGGCAAGCTGGACTACAATCTTCTCACGGATGCAGAGGGGCCAGCCTTCATGCCGGAACAGCAAGCCACAATACTGAACCTTAAGGAAAGAGAAAATCCAGGTGAACAATCTGTAGGCAGGTTCTCAACAGGAAAGTTGACCAAAAGAAAATGGGGAGGGGATGCTGTAATGAGAGGCACAGCACTCATAACTTGAGAAAGACCTCTAAGGTTGATGGTGGCTTAATTATTCTATTACGCCTAACAAAAACCCTGGCAGAATGAACTGTTATTATTTTCAATATTAATATTTGTAAATATATATTTTTATTAGTTTTTTAAATGTGAAATACACCAAAGAAACTCCATAGAAAGAAAGGAAAAGGAAGGAAAAGGAAAAAAACAGAATTTTCTTACAGTGATTTAAATGGATCCATTACTGTATATATATGAAATATATATCCATAAGTTTCAAAAGTATAGTAATACAATTATCCATAAAAATAGTTATGCATAGACATCAGAAAAAGCAGCCCAAATAGCCATGTATTTATCCATCCATAGGTTGCGTCTAAATACCACCTGCTCAAATGTTGAAAAGTGTTATTAGGTCCTCAATCCATTGCGTTATAGGAGGTGAGCGTTTATCTTTCCAGTGTTGTAAAATCAGTCTTTTGGCTGTCAAGAGGGCGCAGAAAATCCACATGCATTGTCCTTGTGATAAATTCCATACAGCAGGTACCGTATATAATTTAAAAGAACGTGTGCATCAGTAAATATTAAGGAGCATTCTAATACTAGATTTATCTGTACTATGACCCCTACCCAAAAAGAAGCAACCACTGGGCATTGCCAAAACATGTGGGTAAACGAAGCATTCACGGTATCACACCTCCAACAGTTAGCTGACTTAGACAAGCCCTTATTAAAAAGACGCTGTGGTGTCCAATAAACACGAAACAAAAGTTTTTGCTGAATAAGACATAACCTAAGATCCACAGACCCTTCTGACACAGAAGCAAAAACAATGTTCCGTTGATTAGGCAAGATATGACCCTCTAATTCCCTATTCCATTCATCTTTAAGACTCTGTATATGATACTTATTCACTGATAATAAGTATTTATAAACATGAATTGTAGGTTGATATAACTGCTCAGCCTCAATCAATGCATCCAATAGCGAAGGAGGCTCTGAAGCTGAAAAAGCAGCTGGACCAAACCTAGATTCTAACAAACGTTGCAATTGCAAGTATTGCCAATTATTTTCAATATTATCAAGATTTATTGCATTTCTGTCGTGGTGACTACAGTATTGCATTGTCCCTGCCCAAGTATTGCATTGTCCCTGCCCAATTTCTATGTAAGTAGAAAACTGCAAAGGAAGTCCAACATAGTCACATTCGGCTTCAAAGAAGGAAACTTCTCAAAAACTGAGAGGATTGATAAAAAGGAAGTTGAAAGGGAAAGAGTGTCACATCTCTCCAAAATGTCTGAGGGTTTATTTAAAACCACACTACTGGAAGCTCAGCTAGAATGTATCCTGCAGGTCAGGAAAGGTAGCGCCTAGTCCAAGAGGTGACCAGCACGGTTAATGAGCAGTGTCAAGGCAGCTATGAGAGAAAAGGTGGCTTCCAGGGGGAGGATGAGAACTTATGGGTGAAAATGGCAGAGAAGTAGATTTCAGATAAACATTAAGAGAAGCATCCTAATGGTAAGAGCAGCTTGGCTGTGGAATGGGCTGCCCAGGTGTTTAAATGGCAAATGCAGTTCAGTGTAAGCAAGTATAAAGTGATGCACGTTGGGGCAAAAAATCCTAACTTCACATGTATATGCTGATGGGGTCTGAGTTGGCAGTGTTTGTTCTATGCTTTGCTGTGTTTAAGTGGTTGCAGTTCTGGCAGGTTTCATATTCTTTTTATTTAGTTAGTTAAGGCATTTCTATACTGTCCTTCATAGTTTCTGTCTCAGAGTGACTGTTTTAAAGGATGACTTGGGGACTAGGGTCAAAAGGCAAGGTAGAAATATTTTAGATACATTAATAAATAATTGCCCAAGGGAGCCTTTTGGAGAGGGCACTCCCCGGGGGGCGCTTCCCGTTTCCCAGGTTAACTGTGCACACGGTCCTGCTGCTTGAGAACAGAAGAGGAAGAAGGAAAGACGGCTGTTCTGAGGCTACAGGAAGGCAAGGAAGGGCCAAACAGAAGGCAATGGATCCCCATGGCAGCAGGAGGAGGGAGTGAAGGCCTCCTCACAGCCACATGCAGAGGCGTGGCAGTTGAGCAGCTGGGCACTGGGAGGAGGAGGAGGAGGAGGAAGGAGGAGGAGGAGGAGGAGGAAGAAGGGGGAGGGGCAGGGGGGAGAGGAGGAGCAGGAGCAGCAGCAACTGTGGGGAAGACATTAGCCAGAAGCAACAGTGGGATTCTGTGGGAGTTCAACAAGCTTCAGCCAGCGCTCCTCAGCTACCGCGGGAGCGGAAAGTGGTATTTGCAGCAGGACCGCTTGGCTTTGTGGACGTTTGCCCTCCTCCCCTCCCCTCCCCTCCCCTCCTGAGGAAAGAGCCTTAGGAGCATCGGAAGCTGCCTTGTGCCGAGCCAGACCCTGGATCCATCGAGCCCAGTACTGTCGACACTGACTGGCAGCAGCTGCTCTCCAGGGTTTCGGGCAGGATTCTTTCCTCGCCCTACCTGGAGATGCTGCTGGGGATCGAACTGGGGACCTCCTGTGTGCAAAGTGGGGACTCTGCCACTGAGCCACGGCCCCTCCTTCTCTGCTTTGGATATATTCTGCTAGTGCGAGTTCCAGCTCTGTGGATCTGCACACATAAACAGCTGAGGTGGCCATCTCTGGCAGAAGATTTTGGGTGCCACGAAGGACATAATAGTGGGGGGAAGTCCTCAAGTACCAACAACCCTTCCATGCAAGTCCCTCTGAAGTGAACAAGTAGCAGTGAGGGGTAGTGAGGGGGGAAGGGGCCTTTGGATCTTCCACCTCCGGCACTGGAGTCTTGGGCCAACCCTAAGTTTGCACACAGACCAATGTAAAGCGGCACCTGACCAGACAGACCAGACCAGAGCCACGGTTGCCACCAAGGAAGAAGCCTCCGCAGCAGCCACTGAGCTCTGCAAACACCGTGGCACTGGCAACGATCAAAGGAGAGCATTGGCAAGCTTCCCGAGCAGACTATCACCTGGCACGGTCTCATCAGGAGATTGCCCAGCACCAGCGACAGAAACCTAGCAAACACCAACATCTGCTGCAGGATCCAGGCAGCCTGGCCAAGAACATGCAGGTCTGCAAACACCCCGCCCGCCCCCGTCTTCCTCTTGCACTGATGTGCAAATGTACAACACGTGACTTAGAAAATGCACATTTTGTTGCTAATGCTCAGGCATGATCCTCAAGCTAGTAGGTTAGCATATGGCATGGTCTTGGGGTAGGAGGAGGAGACTGCTTGGAAGGAGAGCAGCTGGACGTATAGTAGTTCAATGTGATAATCATCTAACAATTCAGTACAGTTACAGATTCCGAAATACAGTATCACGTTTCTGTTCACTGAAACTTGAGGGAGTTGGGGAATCTGGAACATGCCTTGTTACTATGAGGATCAGGGTTGTGTCCCCTTAGGGATTCCTTGGTTATAGGTCTGATCCTGCAAAACAATTCCTAGTAGCATTTGCCCATCTGCCCTAATCCCTAGCTCAGTGTTCTCCAACCTCGGGTCCCCAGATGTTTTTGGCTACGCTGGCTGGGGCATGCTGGGAGTTGTAGGCCAAAAACATCTGGGGACCCGAGGTTGGAGAACACTGCCCTAGCTGGTGATTATGAGCAAGACCACAAGTGTCACGAGTGCTCAGGTCCAGTCTGCAGTGCTAGTAGAATCTTCTGGACCAGCCCCGAGGCAGCAAGATACTCACGCAGGCCTCCTGCTGGACACACTGCAAGATGTGCTTGGCCGGAATCAGGAAGTCGATGAGGTAGTGCAGGCCATCCCCACGGTACGTCTTCTCTACCACGTCAAAGACCTGACACAGAACAGTGGCTGCTGTGATCTCGAAAGGAGGGTAGAGCACCGAGAGAGTACTCTGGATACACCTGTCCAAGGACTGGGAATCCTGTGAAGAGAATGAGAGAACGCAGAGCAGCTCAGAAACAGTGGGTGGAAGTAATACGTGGCAGGACTCAGGAGGCTCTCAGACAGAGGATGTGCAAGAACGGACTTGCGGCATTCTAGCTCATTTGTGTGCCCTTCTGGGCCGCCACCGTCTCTCGAGCCCAGCTCCTGCACCATGTGAGCGGAGCACTCACCTAGTCTCGACAGAGTGGCAGCAGACAGCTTACACTGCAAAATCCTTCCCCTGACTGAGCAGGGCGGGGCTGCTGCCAAACTATTATTATTATTGCAGCAGGAGTGAATGTGGTGTGTGTGTGTGAGAGAGAGGGGGGGGGGAGAGAGAGAGCACACTGGAAGGGCTTACGGAACTGCTGCCTCAATGTCCCAACGCTGCATGCTTGCAGGGTAACCCTGGGAGTGATTACTGCAAAAGAAGCCTCCTATAAGCTGGGGGTGGGGTGCAGGAGAGCAGGTGGCTAAAAGGGGGGGCACAGTTTCACTCCAGCTAGAAATGGGATCCCAAAATTGGGAGCCTTGGAAACCAGCCATGATCGTGTGGCACACAGAGAAAAGCACACCTCTCACCAACACTATGAGTGCTGCTAGACAGAGGGCTCCGAGTGCTACCAAACAGAAAGCCTTGAGTGGCAATTCGGTCTCTTTCTTGAAAGATGGAAGAAATGGCATCACCATGGCCTCTGGAGCTCATTTGCTGCTTGCAGCAACCATGCCGCCTTGTTCAGTTCAGGCCCAGGAATCGCTCCTTGTGACACCAATCCCGTCTCCCCTTCATTCAAAGCACATATACAAATGAAGCACATTTACAAATGTGGGCAAACACTTTTAAGGCTTTTAATTTAAAAACGTTTGTGAGACTTCTTTTAATTGCATTACTTGCATTTGCACAGTGCCTAGACTACTTCTGCAAGAGTCAGGATAATACATCTCAAGTAAGGGAAAGACAAAGGAGGGGTGAGGTGGAGCAGGCACAAAAAGCTGGAAGTGGGGGGGGGGAGGCAGGAACACCTCAGGACATCTTCTGTTTCCTAACCACTGGAAGGCTTGGCTATACCCTTCTGGTTTTTGAGAGACTTCAGCAGTTACATCTTGCAATTTTCAACCACCACAAAGGCTAGAAAATCTAACTCCAGTTTAATGAGATAGCCAAGATTGGAACCCAAATCTGTATTCAAAATCTAAGTGTGGGAAAATTCATGGGCTCTGGCTTCAAACGTAAGTAGAAGGCAGGCACCTACAAATCCTCAAAAGACCTTACTGGCATGTGGCTGCATGTGTGGGAGTGCTGTGGTGGAAGCACCAGGAGAAAGAACAGCTTCCAGATGCGGCCTCCCTTCTCACAGCGGCTTCCTCTACAGTGGCACCAATGCTACATAGTCCGAGAGCCAGGATACTGCAGCCTCAGCAGTTCTGCTCCGTGCCAAAACACATATGCCTGACAGCAATTAACTTGTCATCTCCAAATAAATTCAGATGAACCTCCCACATTGCAGAATGTGCTTCGGGCACAGAGAATGGTGTTTCTTCAAGGACTGGGGCCGAGTCGTACATTTGTTTCTAAGGTGAAAAAGTCTCAGGAATTCTCCAACCGAGCTAGCCCACGTAAAAACAGCGAGAGCCATGAAATCAGTGTGATGCAGTGCTGCTGTGGTGTTGTTGAACTAGGACTGGGGAGATCCAGGTTCAAATCCCCACTCAGCCACAAAGTTCACTCAATCACTATCTCCCAGCCTAACCTACCTCACAAAGTTGTTGTAAGAATAAATGGGAGGGGGTGGAGGAAGAACCTTGAGTACCTTGGAGGAAAGGCAGATTGTAAAAGAAATACATGCAATGCAGTGAAATGAAGAAGTGGTCATAAAAGTCACCATGTGTGGATTTCTACCACAGAGTGAATTGTATGAACTACACCTTAACAAGAGAGGTTGGGCTGAAGGGATCAACGCACCGACCTCCGCCACAAATTCAGGCAACATGCTTTGTCCGGATGGGAGTCCGGTTCCCGGGGATTTTGTTGCCTTGCTAACAACGGCCAGCCTCTCCCAAGGGCAGGAGTGCTGGCCTGCTGCTAAAAGAGAACCTCCTGTCCTTAAGCTGGAGGGGTGCTCCTGTGACTTAGGCATAGGGCCAAACACAGGTAGTCACTGCCACATCTGTCCCAAAGATTAAAGAGGCACAAAACAGATACGGTGGCATATTTTACTGGCCAGCTAGCATCAGCAAATGAGCTTGCCACTCTTCTGAGTCACCTAGGTGTTTGTGTCAAGCAGAGTGAGAAGGCAGCCAATGCTAATACAGAGATTTTAACCATTTGATGCAAAGATTTTAACCATTTGATGCGAGAGCCAGTGTGGCATAGTGGTTAGAGTGTTGGACTGGGACTCAGGAGATCTGAGTTCTAGTCCCCACTGGGCCATGAAACTCACTGGGTGACTTTGGGCCAGTCACTGACTCTCAGCCACTACCTCACAGGGTTGTTGTGAGGATAAAATGCAGAGGAGGATTATATAAACTGCCTTGGGTTCCTTGCAGGAAAAAAGGTGGGGTATAAATATAATAAATAAATAAATAAATAAATATTCACAAATCTTTGAAAGCTAAAAAGATGTGAGTATGATGCATCACAGGAATCAGTAAGTCTGGATGGCACCCACACTCACAGAATACAATGAGCTGCAAATGGTGGAAATGACTGGCACACCCCAGAGTAATCCCATGCCAACTACCAGGTAACATGCTGTATTTCAAGAAATGTATGAATTGCCCCTTACTCAGAGATTCTAGGCTGAAGGGGCAGGCGAGAGAGTACCAACCTCTGCCAGAAATTGGAGCAAAATGCTTTTTAACTTGGCTTTTTATTCATTCATTCATTCATTCATTCATTATATTTATACCCCGCCTTTCTTCCTGCAAGGAACCCAAGGCGGCTTACATGATCCTCCTCCTCTCCATTTTATCCTCACAACAACCCTGTGAGGTAGGTTAGGCTGAGAGTCAGTGACTGGCCCAAAGTCACCCAGTGAGTTTCATGATTGGGCTTTTTGTTTTGTTTTTTGTATACCACCTTGGTGGGTTTCAGATACATGGTATGATGAAAATACCTTAAATAAATACATTTAGTAGTGATTATGGATCTGCAATAATTAAACCATGTGCATAATTTATTTATGCTAGTATATGTACCCCTATTTATTACCCCAGCAACAAGCTCCCAAAGTGGGTTGCATTTGAAGAATGCAGTGTGGTGTAGTGGTGAGAGTGTTGGACTGGGACTCGGGAGATCCAGGTTCTAGTCCCCGCTCGGCCATGAAACTCACTGGGTGACTTTGGGCCAGTCACTGACTCTCAGCCTAACCTACCTCACAGGGTTGTTGTGAGGACAAAATGGAGAGGAGGAGGAGGATTATGTAAGCCGCCTTGGGTTCCTTGCAGGAAAAAAGGCAGGGTATAAATATAATAAATAAATAAATAAATAAAGAACCCTGCTAAACAAGCATGTACAATTGTGTACAATTTATGATGATTCATGTATGTCAGACATGCATACAAATTGATTGCTCAACATCATATGCTACAACTAATGAACCAAAAATTGCAGTTATCACAAATATCAAACTCTCCAAAATTGGATCAATATAAAGTCTTGGTGGATCACCTTATTAAAATGTACAACAGAGGACCTCTCTCTACACGAATACTACATTATGCTCCAGCATTTGTCAGATGAAATGGGTAAACTTGTCCTTGTTCTATATTATGTGACTGAGAAGCGCTTTGCAATGGGAAAAAAGCGAGCAGAAGAATACCAGCCATGTCCCCGTGGGGCCTAGGACTAAAAGTATGTGAAAGCTTCTCTTTGAAAATGTGTAATATAGGTCACAAATCTCTGTAATTTGCAAATTTTCCTGTCAAAAACTATTATTTTTTTAAGGATTTCAAAGTGTTGTTAGTACAAAGCACTAAGCTTTGAAATCAAGCTAGCAAAGCAAAGAAGCAGGTATTCTGCCAGTCAACGAGGTACATTTGAAGAATATACCCCACTCATCAGTTACAAATTTGGTGCCCAGCAGCAAGTGATACAAAGGCGGAAAAAACAGGAATCTTTGGAAGGTGTGGTGTGGGATTAAGTGGGCCACCAGTTTAGATGACACTCCATTTTCTGGCAGAAATCTGTAGGGCAGAGAGCCTGGGGTGCCTGGGAAAGGTGCTGCGGGGCTGCAGAGGCCGGCCGGGGGCAGTGGGGAGGGGTCCTTGTGGTGGGGCTGGGCGGGGAAGCAGCTCCGTGGGGCAAGCCTGAGAGAGGGGGGAGCCTGGGGCTTCTGGGCTTGCAGAGGAGAGGCTGGGAGGCCTGGAGTGGGGAACGGGGCCGCCCTTCTCACCTACTGCTGGCCTTGGCCTGGCTGCTTCTCCCTGGCCCCCCCCCCCCCCCCCCCGCAGGCCAGGCAGTGGCGACCACAGCAGAGCGATGCCTACTAGGCCTTCTTCTTCTTCTTCTTCTTGGTGGGGCCTCTGGTGGTGAGGGAGCCAGTGGTGGGCTGGGCTGGGCTGGGCCGGGCCGGGCCTTGGCCTCCCCTCCCTGCCTCAGAACACGGAAGCTGCCGCACGCCCAGCGGAGCCCCCCCAACAGTTTAACCGCCCCTCCGGCGGAGCCATCATCGCCAGCTGCAGGTCCGGCCTCGTGCTGCTGGGCATGGGCACGTCTGCCGGAGGCGGCAACGGCGGAGACAGGAGCAGGGCCCTGCTTCCTCCTTCTGAAAGAGGCGCCGGGGCCACTGCCAGGCCCAGAAGAGTCATTCTATTTGCCATCACTTCTTAAGTGCCTGCGTCGCTTCCCACCGCATAAAGGAGTCTCAAAGCAGCTTACACACACACAATCACAGAAATCCATAATTAATATAACAAAACGGCCCCACAACAAAATCACTATAAACCATAAACAGCACAATAGTACCAATAAAAATAAATACCATGAAAGCAATACAATGCAATGATAAAAAGAATCTGCGGTTTAAGACCAGAGTTAAGGCTATCTCATCTCATGTCGGCTCAAGCTCCACCAAGCCAAGAAATTGGAAACTGAGGCTGATGCCTTCACTGCCAGTGAACCATAGTCTCCAATTGCCCCAAAATTGCGGGGACCCTCACAAAAACCCTTAAGTCATCAGTGCTTCTCACTTCCTCATGCAGAGTCCCGAATTCCCCTGCCTCCCACAACTGCAAGCTACTTAAAGGGGCCGTGGGCAAAATTGGAGCTAAGCTTGCAGTTTCAGCTTAGCTGCAATTTTGCCCATGCCCCCTTTAAAATAGCTCTGCTTAGGCTCAAACAGGGAGCGGGGGAGGGAACAGACACTGCTAAGCTGGGAGGGCCAGGCAAGAATGTGTGTTTGTGCGCGCACACACACATGCTCTACCTGCTGCCTCTGCTGCATGTTGCTGTGGGAAAGGGATTAGATGGGTGAAAGCCTGGACCCATGCAGAGGTGAATGAGGGAATTTATCGCATGATTCCTATCTTTATATTGCCAAAGATTTTATTTCCTAACAGAGCTGACTCTTTGTAAATGGCCTAGGGGAGATTTGCATACCCAGCCCTATTGGCCCCTGCAGGAATTCATACAAACATTCTAAGTGTCCTCTGGGCTATTTGCATAACTGCTCCTATTGGCTCCTGCAGCAATTCTGAGGTGAGGCCGATTTGCATAACTGCTGCCCTGTTGTTTTGCCCATAGAAGATATGTGCCCACCCGACACATACCCCTTTCTTCTCATCCACGTGGGTACAAATGATACTGGCAAGCGGAGTTACAAAGAAATCACGGCAGACTTTGAAGAGCTGCAAGGGAACTCAAGAACTTTGGGGCCCAGACAGTTTTCTCATCCATCCTTCCAGTACTTGGAAGAGGCATAGAAAGGGAAAGAAAAATACTCCAAGTGAATGACTGGCTACGAAGGTGGTGCCGATGTGAGGGATTTGGATTCTGGGACCACGGGCTACACTTCCTAGAAGATGGACTGCTGGCAAAGGATGGGTTGCACCTCACAAGGACTGGGAAGAATGTGTTTGGCCACAGCATGAGGAACTTAATCAGGAGGGCTTTAAACTGAATCCAACAGGGGAGGGAGACATAAACTCGGGGGTTCCAATGGAAGAAGGCCTCTGTGCCACAACGGAGAGAACAGCTCCAGCGGTGCCCATTGATAGTCTACCACAAAATGTAGGAAGAAAGTCTACTTGCTGAAACTGAACCCCGACAAGACCGAGGTACTTCTGGTGGGGGACAAGGGGAGGTTAGGGGATGTTGACCTGGTGCTGAATGGGGTACATCTACCCCTGAAGGACCTGGTCCGCAGCTTGGGGGTCATTCTAGACTCCCAGCTGTCCATGGAGGCTCAGGTGGCAGCTGTGAGCCGGGCGGCGCTGTATCAACTCCATCTGATACTGCAGCTGCGCCCCTACCTTCCTAATCACCTGCTCCCATCAGTGGTTCATGCCTTGGTCTCCTCTCGCCTAGACTACTGTAATGCGCTCTACATGGGGTTACCCTTGAAGATGGTTCGGAAGCTTCAGCTGGTACAGAACACGGCGGCTCGCCTGATTAAGGGCAGCCGCCGGCGTGATCACATCACGCCAGTGCTTAATGAGTTGCACTGGCTACCAGTTGCTTGCCGAGCCGAATTCAAGGTGTTGGTTTTGACCTTTAAAACCCTACACGGCTCCGGCCCAGTTTATCTCAAGGAGCGCCTCCGGCAACATCAAGTAGGCCGCTCAACAAGGTCTGCCACGGACAGCCTTCTCCTTATCCCATCAGCCAGAGCAGCCAGGCTGGTGGGGACTAGGAAGAGGGCCTTCTCTGTGGCGGCCCCCACATTATGGAACTCCCTCCCTAGTGACCTTCGCCATGCCCCCTCCGTGATGAGCTTCCGCCAGTGCATTAAAAGCATGGCTGTTCAGGCGGGAATATGGGGTGGGTTAGGTTTTTAAAAGAATTTTTTATATTGTTTTAATTATTATATTTTATTGTATTTTAATTGTACATCGCCCAGGGTGGCCGGCCAGATGGGCGATTAATAAATATAAGAAATAAAATAAATAAATACTACAAAATGTAGGAAGAAAGTCGGACTACAAAGCACAAAGTCTTTCGATGTCTCTATACTAATGCCCAGAGCATGGGCAACAAAGAGAACCAACTTGAACTATTGATACATGAGGGCAAATACGACTTGATAGGGATAACTGAAACCTGGTGGGATGACTCCCATGGCTGGAATTCAGCAATTGAAGGGTATAACTTGTTCAAAAGGAACAGAAGCAACAGAAAGGGAGGTGGAGTTGTGCTGTATGTTAAAGATACGTATCTCTGCACAGAGATACAGGAAGAGGAGCTTGGTAGCCCCATTGAGAGCATCTGGGTTAAAATAAAGGGGGCAAAGGATAAGACGAACATGGCGGTTGGAGTCTACTACCGACCACCCAATCAAGGAGAAGACGAGGATGAAACTTTTGAAAAGCAAATTGCAGATGTTTCAAGGAGGCATGATGTGGTAGTAATGGGTGACTTCAATTTCCCTGTTGGGAGACTTATTCAGCCAAACATGGCCCCACCAAGAAATTCCTGAGTTGTGCTGCTGATAACTTCCTCCTACAGAAAGTGGAGGAAGGAACTAGAGGATCGGCTATCCTTGACCTGATTCTAACCAACAGAGACGAGTTAGTGGATAAAGTGGCAGTTTCGGGAACTCTGGGGGAAAGTTACCATGTTATACTTGAGTTCTTGATTCTAAGGGAACCAAAAGCTGAGTGTAGCCAAACGCGTACCCTGGATTTTAGGAAAGCCAATTTTAACAAACTCAGAACAATGATAAGTAAGGTCCCATGGCAAGCGACTCTAATGAGAAAAGGAGCCCAGGAGTTTTTAAAAAAGGAAATTTTAAAGGCACAATGGCAAACAATTCCCACAAGGAAAAAAGGAAGAGGGCAACTGAAGAAGCCAATGTGGCTTCACAATAAAAAAAATTCTGACTGTCAGAGCAATAAGACAATGGAATCAACTACCTAGGGAGGTGGTGGGCTCTCCCACTCTGGAGGCATTCAAGGTGCAGCTGGACAGCCATCTGTCAGGGATGCTTTGACCTGGATTCCTGCATTGGGCAGGGGGTTGGACTCGATGGCCTTGTAGGCTCCTTCCAACTCTACTTTTCTATGATTCTATGATTCTAATGCTCAGAGCCACTCTCTTCTGCAAGAGCCTCAAAGTGGTTTCTTAGTACCAGTGCGCAGAGTGCCTTCTGAATCTCTTCCTCCTGAGGGTCACTGTCATCCATGCAGCTTGCTCTCCCTTTTGTTCACCCTACTCCTCTTTCTGAGTGGCCTTGCACAGTTGTCCTTCGAGTGCCTCTTGTGTTCTGTCCCAAGAACTCTTCATCCTCTCTTATTCCTTGGAGGGTGGCCACTTGCTGTTCCAGACCTTTTACCTTTTCTTCTAGTAATGCAACCAGCTTCCACTTGCTGCAAAGGTACTGCCATGATGCTGCTCTGAAGACTAGCATGGTCATTCTGGGGGCCCACCGGCTCCCCTCTGTGCTTCTTGTAAATCCCCAATACTCTCTCCTTCCAAGGAAACTAACCTTGTAAAGAGCTGCCCCTGAAACTTCCCACTGCCTGGGGAACTGAGGAGAATGAAAAACTCCTATTAACAGAATTACATAGACCTATCTGCTGGAGAGAACTTCCTGCTGCCAAAATGAGCAAGAGCAACGGAATGTTTCTTCAGGAACCTGCCGTGGCCAATCAGCTCTCTTGGAGGCTCCGTGAAGGGGAAGCTGTCCAAACAGGCCAAGGAAATGGTTGGACTCTGCTTTAAGCCCTTGCCTTGAGCATGGCTAACAGTCCCAGCAGGGGCAGTGGGGTGTCTGCCTCTCCCCCCTCCTCCTCTGTGCTGGCCATTCCCTCTTTTCCACTTCTCCTTTGCAGATGGCCAGTTATGCCTCTAATCAACACTAGCCTGACTTTGCATGGTGAGGGAACTTGGAAGAGGGTCTCCGATGAAGACCATAAAGTTTGGGCAGATACACAGGGTAGGAGGTGGTCCTTCAGATCCTCAGGTCCAAAGGCATTCAAGATTTTATAGGTAATCATCACCTTGGATCGTGCCCAAAAATGGACCGGCGACCAGTGTAGCTGTTCAAGTTCTGGTGACCTGAAGTTAGCAAGCTAGTAACCCAAGTCAGTAACCTTGCATCTCTACTTTGTACTAACTGAAGTTTCCAAGACATCTTCAAAGGCTGCCCCACATATAATGCATTGCAACTGCAACAGCCCAGTCTAGGAAGCTGCCTCATACCAAGACCACTGATGCATCTATCTCAGTATGGTCTACTACTGAGGGTCCATAGCTCAATGGTATAGAGCGCATGCTTTATATACAGAAGGTAAAACTCCTGCCTGAAACCCTAAAGAGCCGTTGCCGACAGTCAGTGTCAACAATACTGGGCTAGATGGACTGATTGTCTAACGCAGTATGAGGCAGCTTCCGATATTCCTACACTAACCAGCACCAGCTCTCCATGGCTTCGGGCAGGGGTATTTCCCAGCTTTACCTGGAAATGCCAGGGATTGAACCCAGAACTTTTACATGCACAGCATGTGCTCTGCCACTGAGCTATGGCCTTTACCTAAGTTACCAAGGCATGGATAACTGGCCAGGTTATCTCTGTCCAGGAAGGGCTTGCAGGTGACACGCCAACCCTCATACCATGAAGATCATTTGGGTCTCCAGTGACAGTTGCTGCAAACAAAGCCAGAAGTGACTGCCAACTCCCTCTTGCTGGTTGCCCAGAAAAGCAAAAGGGAAGGGCTTCTTTCTTCATGGGGCCCCAGCAAGCACTCCTGCTCGCTGGGGCCCCATGAAGAGAGAAGCCCTGGGGAATAAACAGAAGCTGCCCCAGTGATGTTCCTCTGAACCCCCAAAGTGTTGGTATCTCCCTCTTGTGACCTTGGCAGGGCCACCCAAACGCTACCCTTTTTGATCCAGCATAAATAGGCTTGATGTGGGAGTGATGGAATTATTTCTGGCGGAAACACCAGGGGCAGAACAGTCTTTCCAGCTAACAAAACTAGGGAAGGGGGGGGGAGCACTCTTGGATGGTGTGCTATAGCCAACAAAAAGAGCAAATTTTCTATCAGACATAATAAGGTGCTTTGTCTTTGAACCTCGTCTTGCCAACAGGCAGCTTAATTTGTCTTCCAACAAATGGGAAAGCCCTATTATGCCAAAGAAACAAAAAAATAATAACCCTTCCCTAGAATGGAATGGGCAAACTATTGTCCTGCTGTGGGCCTGTGGCTGAGTCAGACTCAGCATTAGAGCGAATTAAGGGGCAATCCAAAAGGCAAGGCAACAAAACAGGCCAATGGTCAAGCACAAAGGTTTCAGTCCAGTATGGGATCAGGCTAAGACAGGAGTGGTCAAGATACACGCAAAGGTCAAAGCACAGTTAACCAGTCAGAAAGAATACACAGTCCAGAAGCAGAGTCAAGCAGGTGTCCAAGGGTTGGTAGCACAGAGGGTCCATCACAAGGTAAGGTCCAGAAAATAAGGTACAAGCCACTGGAGCTGAACGAACGATGCTGTTCCAGCAATGGGTAGGCTATTTTATTTATTTATTATTTATTTATTATATTTATACCCTGCCTTTTTTCCTGCAAGGAACCCAAGGCGGCTTACATAATCCTCCTCCTCTCCATTTTATCCTTACAACAACCCTGTGAGGTAGGTTAGGCTGAGAGTCAGTGACTGGCCCAAAGTCACCCAGTGAGTTTCATGGCTGAGCGGGGACTAGAACCCGGATCTCCCGAGTCCCAGTCCAACACTCTCACCACTAACGCCACACTGGCTCTCACCTAGCCCCCGAGAGTGCTGTTGCCTCAAGAGGCAGGCTGGCAGGGCTCCTTTGAGAAGGCGAAGGAGGACTCCTTGGGAGCAAAGCCCTCCCCCACAGCAGGACTTTTGCCAGATGGCCTGCAGCCGAGCCCTGGGTGGGGCTCAGGAAACTCTGGCTATAGTGGAGAGAGTGTTGGACTGGGACTCGGGAAGATCCGGGTTCTAGTCCCCGCTCAGCCATGAAACTCACTGGGTGACTTTGGGCCAGTCACTGACGCTCAGCCTAACCTCACCTCACAGGTTGTGTAAGGAGAAAATGGAGAGGAAGGATTATTATTTATTTATGTATATTAGGAATCGCCCATTTGGCCAGACATCTGGCCACTCTGAGCGATGTACAGTCAATAAAAACACAAGGGGGGGCGGGGACACAACACCAGTATAAAACACAATTAAAAACAGTACAAAACTTAAAAATCCTAACCCACCCCATATTCCCGCCTGAAAAGCCACGTTTTTAATGCACGGCGGAAGCTAATCAAAGAAGGGGCATGGCGGAGGCCACTGGGGAGAGAGTTCCATAAATTGGGGGCTGCCACAGAAAAGGCCCTCCTCCTAGTCCCCACCAGCCTGGTTTCTCATAGATTTCATAGATCATAGTTGGAAGGAGCCTACAAGGCTATCAAGTCCAACCCCCTGCTCAATGCAGGAAACTAGAGGCTGATCTCTGGCTGATGGGACAGGGAGAAGGCCATCCGTGGCAGATCTTGTTGAGCGGCCTACTTGATGTTGCTGGAGGCGCTCCTTGAGATATACTGGACTGGATCACGCCAGTGGCAGCCTTTAACCAGGCGAGCTGCTGCATTCTGTACTAGCTGCAACTTCCGAACCGTCTTCCAGGGTAACCTCACTTATTTATTTATTTATTATATTTATTAATCGCCCATCTGGCCGGCCACCCAGCCACCCTGGGCGATGTACAAAATAACACAGTAAAACAATACAATAAAATATAATAATTAAAACTAGTATAAAAATTTCTTTTAAAATCCTAAATCCCCCCCCACACACACACACACATAGAGCGCATTACAGTAGTCTAGGCGAGATTATGTAAACCACCTTGGGTTCCTTGCAGGAAAAAAGGTGGGGTATAAATAAATATAATAAATAAAATAAATAAATATAGGTGGTTGCCCAGCCTCCGCCTCAGAGGCAGAACTCCCCTCCTCCTGCGGGGACAGACTAGTGGTGATCTCCGCTGAGGGCTCAGGCCCCCCCCCTGCAGGTCTCCTGCCATGGGTGGCTCCTCGGCGTTGTCTGTTTCTGGGAGTTCAGCTCCTCCTCAGAGGAGGATTCCTCCAGCGGGGGCATGATGAGAAGAACGCTAGAAAAGCTGCACTCACTTAATGGTAACTCAAGAAGCCACTAGGATTTGCTTTCTGAATTGCCCTGCCTGTCCCTTCATAAATGCTTGCCCTAACAGGGCTTCTATATTGAAAACTGATCCATGGGATTATTTAGGGGATGCTCGCTTCCATGCTGAGGAGACCTGGCCAGAAGCAAAAGCAGTGATCCTATCTGGCACGAATCCCGACTAGGACTGGGTGTTCAGTATCAGCACAGACCCCAAGAACAGGCCTGTTGGATCAGGCCAAAGACCTACCTAGTCCAAAATAGCCAGCCAGATGCCCCAATGGGAAACCCACAAGCAGACACCGGCTATCTCTTACTGTGCCACCGCACAGAATCATCACGGGGCACATCAGTTAAGGTATTAGCCGCAGCCTTCAATTTCTCGGCTTAGTGGAACCTGAACCAACATGAGAGAACATTAACTCTGGTCTTACAATGGCAGGTTTTTTATTATTGAATTTCCCTGGTTTTCAAAAATGTAATTTATTATCACAGTGTTCTGAAGAAGGAGGAGGAGGCAGAAGCAGAAGAAGAAAAGACAGACTAAAAAACAAAACACAAACAAGTCATTAACTGGGTAGACTTGTACAAATGAATAGATGTCTGTCTCTCTGTGCTTTCAGAAAGGATTGCACAGGATTCCAGCACAGCTTTTCTTTTTCCTCCCTACTCATCAGATCTATCTGTCAGGCAAAATGATTCCCTCTCAGCCCTCAAATTTACCGTACTCTTCTTGTCTCAGTTGAGAGTTTCCTGCACCTCCTCCCCCACTGTCAGAAGAACTGCACTAGGCATGCTTGACTTCTGTCAAGCATCAGTTTCCAGGGATAGAGGAGGTTCTCCTCTGCAGTCACCCTCCACGTGTAAAGGACAAGTGAGGGAGAGGAGCAGGATTAGTGCATTGACTCCTACTTCCCCTCCTGGCATGTAGAATGACTGAATAGGACTAGATTTTCACAACCATCTTCATGAGCACACCTAGAGTGTAAATGCATGTTCAGTGTAACATGTGAACACCCCTATTGTGAGACACGATTGTTGCTCATTCTTTTCCTACCACACAGAAAAGAACAGCAAAGAAAGGAGCCCTCACACTGTCTTTCTGCCTTCAGAAACATGGGCCCCAATCCCCATGTTTCCTTTACCTACCTCATGGAAAAGAAGATCAGGGATTGGGCCTTTTATGCTGCATTTTTGCTTCCAGAAAGTTGGTATGAGGCCCTGATCCATCTGCTTGGCCCATCTGTGCATCCTAATTCCCTGAGGATCAAACTACATGTTACTTTAAAGATGTAGCTAGTTGGTTCCCCCCCCCCCCATTAATACTCAAAAGTAAGTGCATGGGACCTAATACGGATCAGGACCGTAGAGGGGGGTAGGGGGATTTAACCCTACACATGCAATTTAGGATGCCTTTTTGGCAATGTAAATTGGAGGTGTGGGGGGCCTAATCCAGACTGGGACCAAAGGGGGGGGAAGGGTTAAAGTCCCCCTACCCCCCCACACCCCAATGCTAGGATCTTGATCTGGGTAGTAACATATAGACTGGCCTTGTAGGCCTTGCACAAAGAATACAGTAGAATTTCTCAGCAACATTTGAAAACACTGGAATGCTGGCAACATTCATTCAGAATGAAACTGAGCGTGCACGACATAAGCAGTTTTGCTAGCAGCTGCTGCCACCCACAGGGCTTCCACAGGGCAGAGAAACCTTAAGAACTTTTGAACCGCTGCTCAGAACTTCACCAAACCAATGAAAGGCATGCCTCCTTTCAGCTGGCCGGCCACTGTGTGAACAGAATGCTGAAGCAGAACTACCTTGGTCTTATCCAGCATCAGAGCTCTTCTCATGATACCGCTCTTCTCATGATACAAATGATACTGGCAAGCGGAGTTACAAAGAAATCACGGCAGACTTTGAAGAGCTGGGAAGGAAACTCAAGAACTTCGGGGCCCAGATAGTTTTCTCATCCATCCTTCCAGTACTTGGAAGAGGAATAGAAAGGGAAAGAAAAATACCACGAGTGAATGACTGGCTACGAAGGTGGTGCCGACGCGAGGGATTTGGATTCTGGGACCACGGGCTACACTTCCTGGAAGATGGACTGCTGGCAAAGGATGGGTTGCACCTCACAAGGACTGGGAAGAATGTGTTTGGCCACAGCAACTTAATCAGGAGGGCTTTAAACTGAATCCAACAGGGGAGGGAGACATAAACTCGGGGGTTCCAATGGAAGAAGGCCTCTATGCCACAACAGAGAGAACAGCTCCAGCGGTGCCCATTGATAGTCTACTACAAAATGTAGGGAAAAAGTCGGACTATAAAGCACATAGTCTTCGATGTCTCTATACTAATGCCCAGAGTATGGGCAACAAACAAGACGAACTTGAACTCTTGATACATGAGGGCAAGTACGACTTGTTAGGGATAACTGAAACCTGGTGGGATGACTCCCATGACTGGAATACAGCAATTGAAGGGTATAACTTGTTCAAATGGAACAGAAGCAACAGAAAGGGAGGTGGAGTTGCGCTGTATGTTAAAAATACGTATCTCTGCACAGAGATACAGGAAGAGGAGCTTGGCAGCCCCATTGAGAGCATCTGGGTTAAAATAAAGGGGGCAAAGAATAAAACGAACATGGCGGTTGGAGTCTACTACCGACCACCCAATCAAGGAGAAGACGAGGATGGAACTTTTGAAAAGCAAATTGCCATTGTTTCAAGGAGGCACGATGTGGTAGTAATGGGGGACTTCAATTTCCCTGATATCTGTTGGGAGACTTATTCAGCCAAACATGGCCCCTCCAAGAAATTCTTGAGCTGTGATGCTGATAATTTCCTCCTACAGAAAGTGGAGGAAGGAACTAGAGGATCGGCTATCCTTGACCTGATTCTAACCAACAGAGACGAGTTAGTGGATAAAGTGGCAGTTTGTTTCGGGAACTCTGGGGGAAAGTGACCATGTTATACTTGAGTTCTTGATTCTAACGGAAGCAAAAGCTGAGTGTAGCCAAACACGTACCCTGGATTTTAGGAAAGCCAATTTTAACAAACTCAGAACAATGATTAGTAAGATCCCATGGCAAGCAACTCTCATGAGAAAAGGAGCTCAGGAGGGGTGGGAGTTTTTAAAAAAGGAAATTTTAAAGGCACAATTGCAAACAATTCCCACAAGGAAAAAGGCAGAGGGCAACAGAAGAAGCCAATGTGGCTTCACAATAAACTCAAAGATGACCTGAAAACAAAAAAGGACATGTATAGGAAGTGGAAGGAAGGACAGGCTACAAGGGAAGAGTACAGGCAGGTAGCACAGAACTGCAGGAATAGTGTCAGGAAGGCTAAAGCTGAGCTAAGGTTAGCGAGGAATGCTAAAAGCAACAAAAAAGCTTTCTTCAGATACATGCACAGTAAAAGACAGAAGAAAGAACTGGTGGTTCAACTACGCAATGAGGATGGCAAATTGATAACAGAAGACAAAGAAAAGGCAGAAGTGTTCAATTCCTACTTCGGCTGAGTCTTCTCCCAAAAGAGGGTCTATGACCCCCCTGGCAAACCTGAAGTGCAGATTGAAGGGGCAGGATTGCAGCTTGAGATTGATAAGCAAATGGTCAAGGAGCACCTGATTGCTCTGAATGAGTTTAAATCTCCAGGGCCTGATGAGCTGCATCCTAGAGTAAAAAAGGAACTGGCAGAAGAACTCTCAGAACCACTGTCTATTATCTTTGAGAAATCATGGAGGAAAGGTGACGTGCCAGACGACTGGAGGAGGGCAAATGTTGTTCCCATCTTCAAAAAGGGCAGGAACCAGTCAGTCTGACATCAATCCCCAGGAAGATTTTGGAGCAGATTATAAAGAAGTCAGTCTGCAAGGACCTTGAAAACAATGCAGTGATTACTAGAAGCCAGCATGGATTTGTCAAGAACAAATCCTGTCAGACTAATCTGATCTCATTTTTTGATCGGGTAACCTCCCTTGTGGACTGTGGGAATGCGGTGGACATCATATATCTGGACTTCAGCAAAGCTTTCGACAAAGTGCCTCATGATATCCTGATTAGCAAGCTAAGAGTGGGCTAGATGGAACAACTATCAGGTGGATCCACAATTGGCTACAGAATCAGACTCAAAGAGTGCTTATCAATGGTTCCTTCTCAGACTGGGGAGAGGTAGTAAGCGGGGTACCACAGGGCTCGGTCCTGGGCCCGGTGCTCTTCAACATTTTTATTAATGACTTGGATCAGGAGGTACAGGGAATGCTTATTAAATTTTCAGATGACACAAAGTTGGCTGGAACAGCTAATACTCTGGAAGACAGAAACAAAATTCAAAGTGACCTCGATAGGCTGGAGCGCTGGGCCGAAAACAACAGAATAAAATTTAATAGGGATAAATGCCAAGTGCTGCACCTAGGGAGAGGAAACCAAATGCAGAGTTACAGAATGGGGGACACTTGGCTCAACAATACTACAAGTGAGAAGGATCTTGGAATTGTGGTAGATCACAAACTGAATATGAGCCAGCAATGCGATGTGGCTGCAAAGAAGGCAAATGCTATTTTGGGCTGCATTAATAGAAGTATAGCTTCCAAATCGCGGGAAGTGATAATTCCCCTTTACTCAGCACTGGTTAGGCCTCTTCTTGAGTACTGCGTGACTGCGTCCAGTTCTGGGCACCACACTTTAAGAAGGACGTAGACAAACTGGAGAGGGTTCAGAGGAGGCAACAACAAGGATGATGAAGGGAGTGGAAACAAGGCCCTATGAGGAGAGACTGAAAGAACTGGGCATGTTTAGCGTTCAGAAGAGGAGACTGAGGGGAGATATGATCGCACTCTTCCAGTACTTGAAGGGATGTCTCACAGAGGAGGGCCAGGATCTCTTCTCGATCATCCCAGTTTGCAGGACACAGAATAATGGGCTCAAGTTACAGGAACCCAGATTCCACCTAAACATCAGGAAAAATTTCCTGACTGTCAGAGCAATAAGTCAATGGAATCAACTACCTAGGGAGGTGGTGGGCTCTCCCACTCTGGAGGCATTCAAGGTGCAGCTGGACGGCCATCTGTCAGAGATGCTTTGACCTGGATTCCTGCATTAAGCAGGGGGTTGGACTCGATGGCCTTGTGGGCCCCTTCCAACTCTACTTTTCTATGATTCTATGATTCATGTTCTTATGTTCTCCTCAACAAGCCTGAATAAAGCACATCAGTACGTTTCACCAAAGTTTGGGGAAAAACAATACTATGCCATGCCACAGATTGGAGTAAAAAATGTAAACGTGTCAATTTTCAGCACCTGTGGCAATTTCTATCAGATCAGTTGGAGAATTTGCACAATTGTAGACCTCATTAGGTACATCGTGGATGCCACGGATCATCATGCTATTTGCTCACCCGGTGTCATTTTTTATAAGAAATAGTATTTTGAGGCTTATACTGGTGGGACCTTTCTCTCTCTCCCCCCCCCCCCCCCGTGACTCACCTTAACTAAAGGGGCACTCCTATGTCTTGTTACTAACTCAAAGGACGCATCCTTCTCGGTCTCCTCACCTGCTGCTGATCAAGAACTGCCAGGGCTAAAAACCCAGGAAGCCCAGAGCTGCTACCTGCTGCCCAATGGGGTGAACCCCTGGGCTGCAGGTAGGCGGGTCCCCTGACCGGCAAAGCATCCCCAGGCTGTGGAGTGGCCACACCCACCTAGGCTGCCCGGCTGCCCATTGGTCCCCCCTGACCCAGAAGGACTAGAAAGGGCTTTGATCTTGACCCCTCGCTCTTGCTCCTCGATGGCTGCTTACAGCCCAGCACAGACACCTTTCCTCCACCCCCACCCTCCATCACCCCCACCCCGGTCAGGGTTACTGTGGAGAAAGCCCAGCACATACAGTGACATGAACCCTGACACAGTTTCCCCTGGTACACTGACACCACCCCTTTGCATAATTCCCTCGGGGGGGGGCACACAGGAGACATAGTTCTAGCCAGACTGGCTATACGTGACCACATCTGCATACCCTCAATAGAGCACATTTACATCGATCCACATTGAAGGGCATAAACATTCCAAAGGTGGGGGGGAGTCTCAAAGAGCTGCAGATTACCCCTAAAATATCCAGGAGGTGCCAAGAAACATGAGGCGCCACCTCCCCATAGGGCAGAACCAGCCCACCTGGTCCTCAAGGGCGGGGAGGGGGCGGGAGAGGGTAGAAAAAGACAAGCACAGCAGAAAAAAGGTTGTTGGGAACACGGTGCAGGCTGGCACAGGTCAGGTCCCTGGCTCCGGTTAGGTTCAAGCAGCTTCCAACCCCGGGCAGGCGCGTCCGGAGTTCAGCAATACAGATCGCTACACTAAGTCCGTAAGTCAGATTCTCTGATGTAAAGTTAATTCTCTTTCTGTAATACGCTACACTCTCTAGATTGAAGCTTTCCACTTTGGTCAGGTTATGACCTGCTATGTTTATAGTGTGAAATTCCTAGTAGTCTATTAGTTCCGCTCCATGAGCCGTATAGTAAATAAAGTCTATTCTTTGACCTAAGCACGATTCCATGTCATTCATTAGGTAGCGGTTGTGTTCTAAATGCACAGGAGGGCATCTTCTCAGTGCCGGTTAACCCGTTAAGTGCCGAACTCGCGCCAAGGACCAGGTGTTTGGTCCTCCACAGTTACCAACTTCTTTATGGGCTGCTATCCCTTTTACTCAATCTGCAGACATTATCAGGAAATGGTTATGCTGACCCCTGTGCTGTGACAAGAACAAAGAGGCTCTTTGTTGATTTTACTGCAACAGACCTACACAGCTGCCCCTTTGGATGCTGTGAAAAGCTTCCCTTGCTGATGATTCCTGCAGACCAAACTGTTGTTAAAGGCACAAGAGCAGACCGAGTTCAGGTTCTTTTTGCTGGTTAGTTGGCAACTCTGTCCCAGTCACTGCCAAAAACATTTCCTTGCAATCCACTTGAAAGCAGACGCCAATATATAAGAAAAACAGATTTGGTCACTGATTTATAGAGTTGGTTCAGAATTGTGAACAGTTTTGGGATGAATGGCAGAGAATATATACCGTCCTCATCCACACAGGCTTAGGGCAGAGATGTGCAGTTTCTTCTTCAGCCTGGAATCCCCTTGCAAGCAGCTTGCCTAGACAGTCTTCCTCCCCTCCTCCCAGCTGAAGAACCTGGCAGGTGCCCCTCTTGTCACAAGCTCACCCCAGAGGCCTTGGATATATCTATGGGGCCACATGGCTGTATTAAGGGACAAGTGAGAGAGTCCCAACTTAATGGTTCTCCCCAGTGCAAGAATGCATATGAATAGTGTCGCACTGAGAGCTGCCGCCTTTCTAAGGCACCTGAGAATTGGAGGGAAACTGTTGGAACCTGACATAACTGCTGGGCTATGGGGTGCCATAAAGCAAAATAAATACAATGAGCACATTACAGAAAGATTAAAAAACCCAACCTGGTTGTGGTGTCCAACTACCATCAGCATATTACACTTCTGGTAGCATGGAGCAGCCTTCCCCAACCAGGGGCCCTCCTGATGTGTTGGCCTAGAACTCCCATCGCCCACTGGCCATGCTGTCTGCACTGATGGGAGCTGCAGTCCAACACATTAGGAGGTCACCAAGTTGGGGGCGAGCAGGACCAAGTGCCAAAGCAGCCTGGGCTGCAAGTTATAGGAGTGCCGATGAAGCTGGACGGGCCACAGGTGACCTCTGAGGGCCTTCCCAGCATCCTTTGTGACACTGCAAGAGATCCTGGGATGTACCTCTCAGACCATGCAGGTGGCAAAAGTACCTTAAGTTTTATTGTGAACTGCCCAGAGAATTCTGGCTATTTGGGGTAGTATAGAAATGTAATAAATAGATAAGCAAGACCTTGGGCCATCCTTGGTAAGGACGCCAATGACACAATGAGCTATTACTTACACTGTTAGCTATGACATCTCAGCATTCCAGGCGGCCTGTATGAAGCTTACCCCAACGCAGAATCAAACACTCCTGAGAACTAACAAACATGGACACCTTAAATGTCCTTGACCTAATTTCTTTTCCTAAGCAGAGTACCTGTTTTGCATGCAGAAGGAGCAACTCTAGTGAAAAGACTGCAGGGAGCAGAGCTGGGAAAGAGCCCTCCCTGCCATGGTACTTACATGTCTTGGGACCACAATACCTGACAGAGCACCTCTGCCGGCCTGGATCTACCCTGACACTAAGCTCAGCATCTTAGGCCTTCCTCCGAGGGAGGCTCAGAGGGCGGCAACAAGGGGGAAGGCCCTCTCAGTGGTGGCGCCAACTCTGTTACCCTTTCAGTGCCAGGTTAAGACTGCCCTCTTCTCTGAGGCATTCTATGGCATATGGGGGACTTTTATATCGGTTTGCTATATTTTAAAAAAATTGTCTAGCTGCTCAAATGGTTTTAGCAATCCACAAACACCATGTGGGATAAAACCAGGACAAGGTTTATTCTGGTAGCATTTAAACAACAAGATTAGGGAAATGAGAGAAGCACACAAAATAAAGAGAGAGACACTTTAGTACACAGTAAAGCTGCAAAACAATAAAACCTGATTCCTTAATATCTCTCAGGCACACACCTGTTACCTGAGGGTGTTCTCTTCAAGGGTTAAATCCAGCACAGCCTCGCTGCCCGAGGGAGATTACCACACCTACCCGAAGGTCCGAGATGGGTAAAACTCCCACAAGGCTTGCCTTTACTAGAGCCCTCAATCCAGCTAATTTCACCAGGAGCTGCCTGGGGTCCTTGGCTTACCGCCATTACCACAGCCGGGTAGAACAAAGACCCAAACCCACGCTTTGGGAAATATACCTTTTTCCCCCCTCCCCTCCTCTGCTGCCTCTTAGCCAATTACCATGCACCTCACCTGGCCAGGCAGGGGGAAGGGAACTCATGACCAGGCAGGGGGAAGGGAACTCATGACTCATGGCTTGAACTATTTACATATGAAAGCCCTAGGCCAGCTTCTCCAGGCATCTAGGCGCCATTCATTCAAGAGGAACTACTATGCACACACACACCCCAGCCTTCACACATGAGGGGGTGTTGTGTGTGTGCATGCATGCAGGAACCCCCAAAGGCCCCTTTCTCCACACGCTAACTATGCACACCCCACCCACCCCAGCCGGTTCACACATGAGGTGAGTGTGTGTGTGTGTGTGTGTGTGTGAACCCCCAAAGGCTCTTTTCTTCACAATTTTAAATGCTGTTTTTAATTTTTGTATATTGAAATTTTATGCTGTTTTTATTGTATTATGGTTTGTGGGTTGTTGTTGTTTTAATGAATTGTTGTGAACTGCCCAGAAAGCTTTAGCTATTGGGCAGTGCAGTGTCATCATCGATGCAACACCTCCTCCTCACCATCTGCAGAAAGACCTTTCCCTCCCCCCACCTGGTGATAGACCACACTGAGGCCTACGCTCCAGCATTTCCCTACAGATCAAAGTAGGGTGGAGATTTGACACACGGTTTGTCAAAGGCACCTTTGTGCACAGAGGGAAGTGTGCCAGGATATGGGTGTTTATGGAGCCCACCCGACACACACGGGAAATGCCCACAGGCGTTTTACCTTGATCTATTAATCGCCCTTTGTAGAGCAGGAGAAAAACCTCAGATCATAAAGCACCAGTATAATATGATTTTAGTGTTCAGGCCATGTTAGCAACCTTATTGCCCTATTTTGGACCAGCTGAAGTTTTCAGATTGCTTTCAAAGGCAGCCCCATGTATAATGCATGGCCATAATAATCTAAAATGAGAAGTTACCAGAGTGTGGATAAATGCAGTCAGACTCTCTCTGTCCAGGTAGGGTCATAGTTGGTATATCAGCATAAGCTGATAAAAGGCGCTCTGTGCCACCGAGTCCACCTGTGCCTCTGGTAACAATGCTGGATCCAAGATCACCCCCAAACTACAAACCTGATCTGGGGTGTGTGTGCAACCTCCTCTAGAACAGGTTGAATGCCACTCCGCCAGGCAGACAAACCACCTAACAGTACCTCTGTCTGGTCTGGATTGAGCCTCAGCTTACTGGCCCCCATCCAGTCCCTGGATGTAAGAGCCATGCTGGAGCAGAGCAAAGGCCTTCTTGTTCCCAGATGTGCTTCTGTCCTTCTTGTGGGCTTGTACTGGGCAACAGCACCCTCTCACTTGTGTTCCCCAGCAACTAGTGTTCAGAGGCCTCTGATACTGGAGGTAATCTATAGCCAGCATAACTAGTAGCCATTGATAGTTTTCTCTTCCGTGACTTTGTCCAACCCCCCTTTAAAGCTTTCTAAGTTGGTGTCCATCACTACATCCTGTGGTACTGAATTCCATAGTTGACCTATGTGCTGTGTGAAGAAGTACTTTCTTTTACCTGTCCAGAATCAGCCACCACTGAGATCTACTGGATGTCCACATCCAGTCACTAGTTCAGAACACCCCGTGCCTCACCTGGATTTGATAAAAAGGAGAGACAGAGCTGGGTGTCATTGGTGACAAAGATTAGGGATAACTTCTCCCAGCAGTTTCACACAGATGTTGAACATAGCGGCATGGGGGATAAAATACAGCCCTGCAGAACTCCGCCTGCCAATGGGCAAAGCAATAATCCCACAGGGCCAGCTTCTGGAGTTGGACACCCAAGAAGGAGCAGAACCACTGCAATGCAGTACCGAGAACACCCAACTCAGATAGCCTATCCAGAAGGAGGCCATGGCCAATGGTATTAATAGCCCCTGAGGCCCAAGGGAATCAACAGGGTCACAGTCTCCCTGTCCTCCTCTTGGCAAATCCAATAACAACCACACCCACTAACAAGCACGTTGATATCGTCTTGGTCTATCGTGGATTCCCCTACCGTAGGGTGGCGATGACCCTACGGTAGGGAGGCAGGAGGCAACGCTGTGAATTGGAGCCATCCAGGAGTGAGGGCACACCCAGGACGCTGGACTGGACAGAACAGAAGGTGCTGCTTAGAACCACAGCTAACAATGCTGCAAGTAAAGCAAGCAGCCAAGTTACCTCAGCACAGGTCTGGAGCAGCTGCCACAGTGTTATGTTCTGGTCGAGAGCGTCAGTCTCGAAGCGCTCTTCCCCTGCCCTGCCCTGCCCCAGCTCCGCTTCTGGCCAGCTTAAAGGGCCACTGCCTTTTCCTGCAGTCCTTGGTCTTCTTCAGGGGTGTAACCTCTTCGGGTGAGCTTTCAAGTGCGGGTGACTTGGCACCTTCCCGCTCCTCGGTCCCCCTCTCACAGTCCAATGGCAGTGGCACCTCCCCGGGATTCAGGAGCAGGGTGCAGGATTTAGGGCGTGGGAAGGAGGACCAGGGAGGCAGACTCTCTCCTCCAAAGAGCTGGCCAGTGTATCCTCAGCACGGGCCAGTCAGTGACTACATGTTTAGCCTTGTCCTTTGGCTCCAGCAGTGCTCATATGGGAATGATCTGACCTCCCCCGCCCCCCCGCAACTCCCTTGTCCCAAATCTATCCCAACAGTCCCATGTTAGCCATCGCTACAGTTGGTCGGATGCATCCATACAGGTTCTCCAAGGACGTTATCCCTTCAGATGTTGAACGTGATGTCATTGGTGTGATCCATGCAGCCGAGTCCCTGGTTTCGTGCAGTGAGTGCCACCCCCAGGGGGCAGCACACGCCTTGCAGAAGAGCTCGGCCAGCCCTGGGAAGAGTGGCCGCCGCCACTCCGAGGCCGAGGCCGAGGCCGCACCCGCCTGCTGATCTCTGCAGTTTAGAGAGCAGCGGGGATTCCTCCATGGGGCTCCACGGATGATGTGGAAGCCCCATGGGCTGCATTAGGCCCACACCCCTGATTTGAAGGGTACGGGCACCGTCTCCAGGCAAAGACCTGGCTCCCTGGATTGACACACACCGTTCAACAAACTGCGGATTTTAGCATTTCAGTGTATTCATTTCTTACTGAGGGGTGTGACTTTGAGGGAAAACAGGAGTACAGATTCTTTTTCTCTTGAAGAGGGAGTAAGAAAGAAACCCTGCTCCTCATGTGTTTGTTTGCTCATCCGAATGCTGTCAGGGTACAGACTTCTCCAGTCTTTCCCAGCATCCACCAGAGAGACAGCAACTGTCTTTTTGCTCTGGAAAGAAGCCCAGGACATTGCCACACAGACATGGCAGCCAGGCAAGGGTGAAATGGAGCGTTGTTACTCCTGCTGCTGCTTGCATGGCAATAAACGTATCACTATGTTTTATTAAAAGATAGTGAGTGCACGTAATGGGCCTAACCACGTCTTTGCACCGGGCTGGCTCCTGTGCCTTGAAGTGACACAGGGAAATGTAGTAGGTGAAGCTTTTCTTGGCATGAAGTGAAGCTAAAGGGAGAAGCTGCCATGCTTCATTTCTCTGTTCAAGGCACAGGAGGGCGGGCAATCAAAAGGTGGCCACCTGAAGCAAGCCCAGTCTCTCTCCCTCCCAAGCACCTCACGTTGTCTTTGTTATGAATGCAGCCAAAGCTCATGGGGGTGTTCTTATCTCTCCCCCCCCCCCAGGTTCGAGGCCAGATGGGGACCCCTGTTCATTAGAGCAGTTCTTTACAATCTTGACTCAGCCTGTGCCCTTCACTGGTCCCAGCCTACCCTTTGGGACAAGTGGCGTCAGACCTGCTCCTGGCAGAACTCAACAGTCTTGTAAAGATTTTTCAGGCCACGATGCCCACAAATGGGGTGGCCTTTCCCCTGGGGCCAGTGTGGCGTAGTGGTTAGAGGGTTGGACTGGGACTCGGGAGATCCGGGTTCAAATCCCCGCTCAGCCATGAAACTCACTGGGTGACTTTGGGCCAGTCACTGACTCTCAGCCTAACCTACCTCACAGGGTTGTTGTGAGGGTAAAATGGAGAGGAGGAGGAGGATTATGTAAGCCGCCTTGGGTGCCTTGCAGGAAAAAAGGCAGGGTATAAATGTAATCAATCAATAAATAAATTTCAGGCTTTCTGTGCAGCAGGGCAGCTGCCACCATTCCCAAGGGTTCTTCTCCCCGGCAGGGATGGGGACTCGGACTCCAGGACTCGACTCATGAGTTGGACTGAGTCCCCCCTCTGACTCGAGTCAGACTCGAGTCCCAATATTTTTAATGGGACTCGAGACTCGACTCGGGACTCGAGACCAAGGACTTGTGTTCCAAAATCGTGTTCCTCAAATGCAACATGGATAGGTTTTAGGAAGTACAGCAAGTTTATTTTTTAAAATCATTTTCCTAAAATGCAACCTTTCAGACATTTTGGGTTTGGCTGCCTCTGCTTGCCTGTTTGGGGTTCCCAGACTCCTCTGCCTGCCTGGTCTCTTCTTAATCAGTTCCACAGTTTGAATTGTCCAAGACAAAGGCCTCTGCCTGCCTGCTTTGGGGATTCCCTGCCTCCTCTGCCTGTCTGGTTATTTTGGGTTTGTCTGCCTGGTCTGTTCTTGCCAAAATCAGTTGCAGAGTATTGAAATAAAAAGGCACACTTGTGCCTAGAATTTATTTAAGCCACACATCTGAAATAGCCTTATTTTGTTGGGGGGAAAACCCATTGATTTTAATAGGGACTTGTGGAGTCAGCTTTGGGAGAGACTCGTGAGTCACCATTTTGGACCAAGGACTCGGACTCGAGACAGGTCCAAAGACTCGTGACTCGACTCGTGACTCGAAACCAAGGACTCTTCAACATCCCTGCTCCCCGGTGCTGCCAGTCAGAAATGCCACAGTACCAAATACCTCTTGAATGCCACTGCGGCAAACACTTCTTGCCTCCCCCCACCCCATGAATGCTGCAGCCAGGGTCCTCTTCCTTCGGCTCACTGGCCACCTGGCCCTGAAAGCTCCAGCTGGCCCCGCTCTGCCCGTTATGGCTTGTGGAGAGTATGCCAGACCAGATACCCACCCACACACCGCCACCTGCACAATCCCTGCCTAGGGCAGAGACAGCTCAGTTCCGAGCAGTCGTTTACATCGACCTGCATCTACACAGTCTCAAAGAGCTGCCAAGCACCCTCAAGCACCAAGGGATGCCAGGATTTCCTCCAGCAGTCTCAAAGAGCTGTCAAGCAGCCCCAAGTACCCGGGAGGCTCCAGGATCCTGCTGGACAAAGCCGTTCAGCCTGTCAGCAGAGGAGGAGGAGGGGGCAAGGGAGGGGTAAAAGAGGGGCTACTGAGCCCATCGAGGTTGTTGGAAGCAAGGTGCAGAACTGCAAGGAACAGGTCTGTGACTCCGGTCGGGACGAAGCCTCGCAAGCCCAAGCAGGACGCTTGGTAACTGGCTGTAAGTTAGAACAACTTGCAGTGATATTCTTTCTAGTGAGTTCAGGTTCTTTGATGCAAATACGGTACTGTCTGAGTTTTCTGCAAGCCTCCTTTACGCTGAATGCGTATTGGAGCTCTATGCTCCATTAAGTTTTATAGACTGCTCTGTGTTTACTGTGAAGTCCTTATCTGACGGATTCGCTATGCTCAATTAAAGGTGTTATAAACAAATCTCTGCTTGCCTGCCGTAAGCTCTCGCTCAGTGTCTATTGATGCGGTTGCCCCCAGTTCACCCGGGAACTGCATAAGGGGAGTTTTTACAGTGCCGGTTAACCCGTTAACTCCTGAACTCGTGCAAAAGGACCGGCGGCGGTCCTTCACATGGCTCATTTCCCCTCTCTTACAATATCTCACAAGCACCTCACAAGGACTGGGAAGAATGTGTTTGGCCACAGCATGAGGAACTTCATCAGGAGGGCTTTAAACTGAATCCAACAGGGGAGGGAGACATAAACTCGGGGGTACCAATGGAGGAAGGCCTCTATGCCACAATGGAGAGAACAGCTCCAGCGGTGCCCATTGATAGTCTACCACAAATTGTAGGGGGAAAGTCGGACTATAAAGCACATAGTCTTCGATGTCTCTATACTAATGCCCAGAGTATGGGCAACAAACAAGACGAACTTGAACTCTTGATACATGAGGGCAAGTACGACTTGATAGGGATAACTGAAACCTGGTGGGATGACTCCCATGACTGGAATACAGCAATTGAAGGGTATAACTTGTTCAAAAGGAACAGAAGCAACAGAAAGGGAGGTGGAGTTGCACTGTATGTTAAAAATACGTATCTCTGCACAGAGATACAGGAAGAGGAGCTTGGCAGCCCCATTGAGAGCATCTGGGTTAAAATAAAGGGGGCAAAGAATAAAACGAACATGGCGGTTGGAGTCTACTACGGACCACCCAATCAAGGAGAAGACGAGGATGGAACTTTTGAAAAGCAAATTGCCATTCTTTCAAGGAGGCACGATGTGGTAGTAATGGGAGACTTCAATTTCCCTGATATCTGTTGGGAGACTTATTCAGCCAAACATGGCCCCTCCAAGAAATTCCTGAGCTGTGCTGCTGATAACTTCCTCCTACAGAAAGTGGAGGAAGGAACTAGAGGATCGGCAATCCTTGACCTGATTCTAACCAACAGAGACGAGTCAGTGGATAAAGTGGCAGTTTCGGGAACTCTGGGGGAAAGTGACCATGTTATACTTGAGTTCTTGATTCTAACGGAAGCAAAAGCTGAGTGTAGCCAAACACGTACCCTGGATTTTAGGAAAGCCAATTTTAACAAACTCAGAACAATGATTAGTAAGATCCCATGGCAAGTGACTCTCACGAGAAAGGGAGCCCAGGGGGGGTGGGAGTTTTTTAAAAAAGAAATTTTAAAGGCACAATTGCAAACAATTCCCACAAGGAAAAAAGGCAGAGGGCAACAGAAGAAGCCAATGTGGCTTCACAATAAACTCAAAGATGACCTGAAAACAAAAAAGGACACGTATAGGAAGTGGAAGGAAGGACAGGCTACAGGGGAAGAGTACAGGCAGGTAGCACAGAACTGCAGGAATAGTGTCAGGAAGGCTAAAGCTGAGAATGAGCTAAGGTTAGCGAGGAATGCTAAAAGCAACAAAAAGCTTTCTTCAGATACATGCACAGTAAAAGACAGAAGAAAGAACTGGTGGTTCAACTACGCAATGAGGATGGCAAATTGATAACAGAAGATAAAGAAAAGGCAGAAGTGTTCAATTTCTACTTCAGCTCGGTCTTCTCCCAAAAGAGGGTCTATGACCCCCCTGGCAAACCTGAAGTGCAGACTGAAGGGGCAGGATTGCAGCTTGAGATTGATAGGCAAATGGTCAAGGAGCACCTGATTACTCTGAACGAGTTTAAATCTCCAGGGCCTGATGAGCTGCATCCTAGAGCAGTGATGGTGAACCTATGGCACGCGTGCCACAGCTGGCACGCAGGGACCTCTCTGTGGGCACTTGAGCCATTGGTCGCCAGATCGTGAAAAGACCGTCCCCTTCTGCATTCAGCATCGGGATTCCATAGTAACTCCTCTCCACTCATTCCTCACTGGTCTCCACAGGCAGGCACACTCCAACATCTCCACCCCCAGAAGCGGACTGCGCAGGCACCCAGCCCTCCTCCTAACTGAACAGACAGCTCAGAAGCACAACACGCGCACGCCCAAATCTTTGCGTGCCCGGTGAAGAGCCATGCCCTGAGACAGAGCGGGGCGTGATTAGCTAGTGCCCGCTCCTCCTTCCTGCCAAATTTAAGGCACTTTGAAATAAATAAGTTGGTTTTGTGTTGCAGTTTGGGCACTCGGGCTCAAAAAGGTTCGCCATCACTGTCCTAGAGTAATAAAGGAACTGGCAGAAGAACTCTCAGAACCACTGTCTATTATCTTTGAGAAATCATGGAGGACAGGTGAAGTGCCAGACGACTGGAGGAGGGCAAATGTTGTTCCCATCTTCAAAAAGGGCAAGAAGGAGGAACCTGGGAACTATAGGCCAGTCAGTCTGACATCAATCCCCGGGAAGATTTTTGAGCAGATTATAAAGAAGTCAGTCTGCAAGCACCTTGAAAACAATGCAGTGATTGCTAGAAGCCAGCATGGATTTGTCAAGAACAAATCCTGTCAGACTAATCTGATCTCATTTTTTGATCGGGTAACCTCCCTTGTGGACTGTGGGAATGCTGTGGACATTATATACCTGGACTTCAGCAAAGCTTTCGACAAAGTGCCTCATGATATCCTGATTAGTAAGCTAGCTAAGAGTGGGCTAGATGGAACAACTATCAGGTGGATCCACAATTGGCTACAGAATCGGACTCAAAGAGTGCTTATCAATGGTTCCTTCTCAAACTGGGGAGAGGTAACGAGCGGGGTACCACAGGGCTCGGTCCTGGGCCCGGTGCTCTTCAACATTTTTATTAATGACTTGGATGAGGAGGTACAGGGAATGCTTATCAAATTTGCAGATGACACAAAGTTGGGTGGAACAGCTAATACTCTGGAAGACAGAAACAAAATTCAAAGTGACCTCGATAGGCTGGAGCGCTGGGCCGAAAACAACAGAATGAAATTTAACAGGGATAAATGCCAAGTGCTGCACCTAGGGAGAGGAAACCAAATGCAGAGTTACAGAATGGGGGACACTTGGCTCAACAATACTACAAGTGAGAAGGATCTTGGAATTGTGGTAGATCACAAACTGAATATGAGCCAGCAATGCGACGTGGCTGCAAAGAAGGCAAATGCAATTTTGGGCTGTATTAATAGAAGTATAGCTTCCAAATCGCGGGAAGTGATAATTCCCCTTTACTCGGCACTGGTTAGGCCTCATCTTGAGTACTGTGTCCAGTTCTGGGCACCTCATTTTAACAAGGACATAGACAAACTGGAGAGGGTTCAGAGGAGGGCAACAAGGATGATAAAGGGACTGGAAACAAGGCCCTATGAGGAGAGACTGAAAGAACTGGGCATGTTTAGCCTTCAGAAGAGGAGACTGAGGGGAGATATGATCGCACTCTTCCAGTATTTGAAGGGATGTCACACAGAGGAGGGCAAAGATCTCTTCTCGTTCATCCCAGTTTGCAGGACACGGAATAATGGGCTCAAGTTACAGGAACCTAGATTCCACCTAAACATCAGGAAAAATTTCCTGACTGTCAGAGCAATAAGACAATGGAATCAACTACCTAGGGAGGTGGTGGGCTCTCCCAGTCTGGAGGCATTCAAGGTGCGGCTGGACAGACATCTGTCAGAGATGCTTTGACCTGGATTCCTGCATTGAGCAGGGGGTTGGACTCGATGGCCTTGTAGGCCCCTTCCAACTCTACTTTTCTATGATTCTATGATTCTATGATATCCTGATTAGTAAGCTAGCTAAGAGTGGGCTAGATGGAACAACTATCAGGTGGATCCACAATTGGCTACAGAATCGGACTCAAAGAGTGCTTATCAATGGTCCCTTCTCAAACTGGGGAGAGGTAACGAGCGGGGTACCACAGGGCTCGGTCCTGGGCCCGGTGCTCTTCAACATTTTTATTAATGACTTGGATGAGGAGGTACAGGGAATGCTTATCAAATTTGCAGATGACACAAAGTTGGGTGGAACAGCTAATACTCTGGAAGACAGAAACAAAATTCAAAGTGACCTCGATAGGTTGGAGCGCTGGGCCGAAAACAACAGAATGAAATTTAATAGGGATAAATGCCAAGTGCTGCACCTAGGGAGAGGAATCCAAATGCAGAGTTACAGAATGGGGGACACTTGGCTCAACAATACTACAAGTGAGAAGGATCTTGGAATTGTGGTAGATCACAAACTGAATATGAGCCAGCAATGCGATGTGGCTGCAAAGAAGGCAAATGCAATTTTGGGCTGTATTAATAGAAGTATAGCTTCCAAATCGCGGGAAGTGATAATTCCCCTTTACTCGGCACTGGTTAGGCCTCATCTTGAGTACTGCGTCCAGTTCTGGGCACCTCACTTTAAGAAGGACATAGACAAACTGGAGAGAGTTCAGAGGAGGGCAACAAGGATGATAAAGGGACTGGAAACAAGGCCCTATGAGGAGAGACTGAAAGAACTGGGCATGCTTAGCCTTCAGAAGAGGAGACTGAGGGGAGATATGATCGCACTCTTCCAGTATTTGAAGGGATGTCACACAGAGGAGGGCAAAGATCTCTTCTCGATCATCCCAGTTTGCAGGACACGGAATAATGGGCTCAAGTTACAGGAACCTAGATTCCACCTAAACATCAGGAAAAATTTCCTGACTGTCAGAGCAATAAGACAATGGAACCAACTACCTAGGGAGGTGGTGGGCTCTCCCACTCTGGAGGCATTCAAGGTGCGGCTGGACAGACATCTGTCAGAGATGCTTTGACCTAGATTCCTGCATTGAGCAGGGGGTTGAACTCGATGGCCTTGTAGGCCCCTTCCAACTCTACTTTTCTATGATTCTATGATCTGGTCATTGCTACAGTGGCACTGTTGTCTCTTGCAAGATAGCACCAGGAAGCCTTTTCTGTCAAGGGCCTTGGACTGTGTATTCATCCTGCAGCTACAGACACCAGCCTCCTGAGACAAAGGCATTGTTGGGTCAACGTGACTCCTATGAGGGGCAGAACTTCCCAGGGCCTGGAAGTAGAGCATCCTGCGAAAAATGCTGGAAGCACTCTTGCCCCAGGAGTGGCAGAGCTCAGCTTGAGAGCACTGGGTGCAAGTGTGCTATGGCTTATGACCAGCGGACCTCGAGGGCCACCTGCCCAGATCTTGAGACTGTCTTCAGAAGCCCTGCCTTGACTCCCCCGGCCCTCTGAGGTAGGGTAAGGTAGGTGGAAACCTGGGACCAGGCCCTCTCAGTGGTGGTGCTGCCGCCGCCGCCCAAAGAGTGACAGGGCACTGCCTCCGTGATCTTTCCAGTGTCAGCGTGAAGATCTTTTATTCATCCAGGCCTTGTAGATGCTGCTGATGGATGGTCTTACCCTACTGGCCATTTTAAGTGGTTTTAATTTCTGCTGCTTCTATGAAGCTTATGGTGTTTTAAAGGTTTTACTGTGCTGAATTGTTGTTTTAGTTTGATTATTTTAATTGTTAGCCACTCCGGAAACCCGTTTAGGTTTGAAGGCCAGTATATACATTTATGTATGTAAATAACGTAACCAATCCCACCCCCATGCATTACACTCACAGTTACGTGTGCGCCCAAACATAGGTCCCATTCACATGAACACTTTACCCTGAATCCTAGAGGTGAAGCCAGAGTTAGGAGGAAAGGCTGGCTTCCCTCCCTCATGCACATGCACACACATTTTTAATCCAGAGCCAGCAATGGCCTAAAAGGTTGCCAGCTACAACCCAGAGATCTGCCCAGTGCCTTTAAACCCCCAGAATGCACTAGAACATGAGCCAGCCACATCTTCTCCTGCCTGTTCCTTCCCCGGTCCTGTCACCCAGGGTCTTCCCACAGCCACTGCCATTCTGCACAGCCTGGGCACAGCTGCTGAGGCACAGCCCAGTTTAGGGCCTCAACAGGAACCCCTCCCCCTTCCATCTAGGGATGATCAGGTCAGAAATTGGACCCCCATCGAGTCAGAGTGGGGTCCTGGGGACTCAGGCTCTTTCCCAGTCCGCATGTCCTTGCACTCTCTTCCTCTCCTCGCTCGGCACACCATACCCTTCACCCAAGACCAGGGGTCTTCAAACTAAGGCCCGCGGGCCACATCCGGCCCGCCTTGCTTTTTTATCCGGCCCGGCGGCCGATCGGCGGAAGCAGACTTTTTTTTTAACTCTTTCGCTTCAAGCGCCAATTCTTTTGTCGAGTATGCTCATTTGTGTGATGGCAAAAACAAAGGTATATTCATGTTAGGCATGAAACAATTGTGCAACTATATATGTAAATACCACCAGCCCTGCCAGGAGTATTCATTAATATTCCCCCTTCTTCCTTCCCCATTCCTTTTTCCTTGTGTGTCGTGTCTTTTTAGATTGTAAGCCTGTCGGCAGGGACTGTCTTGTTAATTGCTGTAAACTGCCCAGAGAGCTTCAGCTATTGGGCGGCATAAAAATGAAATGAAATAAATAAATAAATAAATAAATAAAATAACTTTCCATTTAAGGGGGAAAAAATTCACCCCTATCAAGTAAAAAATTTTTTTACTTGATCCAGTCATTCATATTTTTTTCAAACTATAGTCCGGCCCCCCAATAGTCTGAGGGACAATGAACTGGCACCCTGTTTAAAAAGTTTGAGGACCCCTGCCCAAGACCCTTGTTTGGGGCAGATAAAAACCCGGAGCTGGTTCTGCCTTTAGACAAGCCAAGAACCTCAAGAACGACACAGTGCGCCGTTGAAACCCACCTTCTCTCCAAAGTGAGCTCTCCCTTCGAGATGCATCAGAAGCACTGTTGTGACATGTAACAAACAACAGCTGTGAACACATTGTTTATATTTGGAAAGGAACAGAAGGCTGAAAAACAAGTCATGTTTTGTCTGCTAGTTCCTGTCCTGTTCTCATGGGAAAAGTAGGTGTGAAAGAAATACGAACTGGTCACATGGTTTGTATGTTCTGGTGACGTAGAATTGATTTGTTAGCTTTCGTTTCTGAAGCCATTTTAATAGAGAGATGGATTGCTTCTTTTTCTCTCTGATGCTCTGACTAATGCTTGCTGGACTTGCAATCATGTAACGTCAAATGCTGAGTGGAGTGATACTCAACTTGCTCCACTGGATTAATGCTTGTAATGCATTATACTCTGCAATATGGACTGTAATGTAGGAGATGTAAACTCTGTAGTAAATACTTGATGTAGAAATAACAGGTAGCAAATAACCTGTGAAGTCTACGGAGTTATTTCCTTATTACTAGAAGCTGCTGGAGGAGGCTGGGCTGGCTGTAATCCGAGATGCTTGGAATGCTGCTGATGGCAGAGACAGGTCTACAGTTTCTGTGTGTAGCTTCATGGGCCGTTGCACACAGGAACAGAGGATCTTAAATTTTCCATCTCACGCTCTGCTTTTCCACGAGGCCGCGGGCCTACCGGGTGGATTGGTTGTAAACCTTTAGGGCTGTGTCATCGCCCTTTCAAGCACACCATCTAGTATCCAGCATTAGTAAGTAGTAGGCGATCATTCGTGACCGAGTAAGATTGTCTTCCTGTCATGACCCCCCTAAGCCGGACACTTCAGGATAAAATTACAAAAAGAAAATTATAAAGGAGGACATTCTAAAAAATGGTGTAGGCTCCAGCGATGGGTCGGTAAGTGACTGTGGAGCATTACTTACATGTGAAATGCCATTGCATGCACGGCTGCTATCCAAATCCCCTGGAAAGGAGCTGTCCAGGCATTGTTGGGCCAGACCTAAATCCCACAGATTCCAATCTCAGATCCAGATTCCTGAACTGTCTGAAAGCACTGAAAGACTGCAGGGTAGCATGGAGCTGGATCCCACCCAGCCTCCCCCAACAATGCTCAGGCTCATGGGGCAGCCCCCAACCCCATGGCTGGCAGAAAACAGCTCTCTGTGTTGACAGGAGGACCTCCCAGCTTTGGGAGATGAGGAGGCCCCTCCTAGCGAATGCTCCTTTGTGGTTCTGGCCCTCAGATCCTCCCCAACACCGCAAGGACAAGACTGCATTTCTGGAGTAGGTCCCCACCCTCCAGTCCAAGCAAAGTGCAGATTCCCCCTGAGCTGAACGTAGGAGCCTATCGGGGCTGGGGCTGGCCAAACTCCCTGGCTTGCACCTCAAGGGGAGAGATGTCAGAGAGAGGCCAGAGATTTCACTTCAGGAGCATCTAGACTACATATCCTCCAGCCACCAGCACAAGAGGTCTAAATGATTTCCCAGGAGTTTACCTTCTAGTGCCATCAGCGATCTACAACCCATCCTGGACAAGGATGCTTCCCTCTCGCCAGCCATGGGTGGTAGGCCTGGACTTGCTTACTGGCAACCTAAAACGGACACTCACCAGCAACAACGACCTTGCAACGGGGATACAGATGCAGGAACCAGGCCAGCTCTGTCCCTGTGTCTCTGGCCACACTATTACAGGACCTCAGAATGGCCATCCACTGCATCAGGAGCTCAAACCCCTGCTCATCTTTCCGTGTGATCTATGCCATCATTTGCCAGCAATGCTCTCCAAAGGACAAACAGGCCAGACTCCACGCAAAAGAAGAAACAGACACGAAGCTGATATTAGGAATGCCATATCCAGAAACCCGGGGGGGGAGGGGATTTCAGCCTCCAAGGAATGACCTTAAGGATTCTTGAAACAAAGGAATTCAAATGGGAAATTGCTGAGATTCAACTCTATTCCAGTGGTTTTAATAAAGGCAAAGGGTTGTTGCTGTTTTTCATCACACTACATAAGTTAATTGGCTCACCACTGCAAGGATGTCTGTGTTAATCACACCAACAACATGTTTGTGAATGTCAGCTGTTGAGGTAATTATAACTGTCTGTACTTTTTTACAGTTCAGTACCCTCTGACAACAAAGTGTGCATCCCCCCACCCAGCACATGATATAGATGTGCCAATTTGAGGTCAACACTTCATGTATTTGATGAAGTGGACAGTGTCCACAAAAGCATATGCCAGAATAAATGTGTTAGTCTTTAATGTGCCACAAGACTCTTTGGGTGTGTGTTTTCTAGTGCCAGGTTGAGTGTCCACTGGAGCTGGCTCAGCACTGCCATCGCTGTTTGGGTGCAGCTCAGCTGGCTTTTGGGGAAGGGATTTTTTGGGTAGGGACATCAAAGGAGCAGAGCCCCGCCCGAGAGCCATGCTCCAGGAACCTTCACAATGATTTATTTATTAACACATTACAGTAATACCTTGGATTGCAAGCATAATTCATTCCGGAACCATGCTTGTAATCCAAAACACCTCTTATATCAAAGCGAGTCTCTGGCGGGCGTGAGCGGGGCCGATTTCGGCCCGCTACGTCCGCTCGAGGCGAGCGGTTACATCCATTGAGGTGGAATAGAGTGTAATAGTTTTCATAGATCATAGAGTTCGAAGGAGCCTACAAGGCTATCGAGTCCAACCCCCTGCTCAATGGAGGAAACTAGAGATGGGGGGCTGCATGTGTGCGTGGCCTCTGAGCCTGTGCTGGGCAGGTGTTTGACCCTCCTGGACTAGCAAGGTTGGCCCCTGAGCTGAGGACTCACTTGTTGCTGTCCCAGGTGGCTGCATCACACAAACCAAGAGGAGGTCCTAAGTACCCCTTGCAATGTCTCCCCTGCAATGTCTTCAGCAAGCCCTCAGTGATTTGGAATAATAATAATAATAATATAATAATAATAATAATAATAATAATAATGATAATGATAATAATACAGTAATACCTTGGATTGCAGTACTTGGTCTGAGAGCGTTTTGCAAGACAAGCAATTTTTAAAATAAATTTTGTCTTGATAAACAAGCAACGTCTTGCAGTACAAGTATGCAGCCAAAAGTAAGTGCTTGCCCTCAAAACAGCAGCCATCAAACAGAGGTGTGACCATAACTCCTTGACACTGGCAGCCCGAGTCCTGGCATATTTCCACTCCATTCATCAGCCCTTGAAGAGTAGGGGGGAAGAAAAGGGCTCCCGCCTCTACACACCCTCGCAGGGCTCTCCTGCCCTGTCACTTTCCCCTCTGGCTGCTGCTATAAGCCAGTCCAAAAGACGCAGTACACAGAGCACTCCACACACCCAGAAATGGACCAGAGTAGGGCACACAGCAGCTCAAGGGTCAGCAATTTAAACAGCATTGCAACAATGACCCCCCCCCCCAATGCCATCATCTGCCTAGGAACAGGCAGATTTGACCCTTCACAGCATCTCTGGCCATGTGCAGAACACATAAGCCATGTCTACAGAGAGTTGCCATGGGGAAGCCATCCACATAGCGGAGCTTACCTAACCCAGCAGAGAGATCCATCATTCGTGCAGTACTGGGACAAGGGTGCCACAGGGTCAGATTAGGGCCTGATACAGGTTCTCCAAGGACCCCTGAGTCTCCAGTTAGCAAATGGTGCTTGTCCACTGCTTGGACTATCAGCAAAATGGTTTGAAAGATGGAAGGGGATCCTCTGCTAGGTCTAAGAAACCTTGATTTGTTGTTCAGTCTTCCCTCAACATTCAGGGGAAGAGAATGTCTTCTTCAGAAGAGAACTATGCCAAGGGTCACTCCAACACCCCCTCATGCATGCTGCCTTCCCAAACCTCTCATTGGCCCACTCCCAGGTTTCCAGTTAAAACCCTCCTGATGAGGCATCTCCAAACTAGAAAAAAACTAATTTATTTATTTATTTATTTACATTTATTTATCGCCCATCTGGCCGGCAACCGGCCACCCTGGGCAATGTACATAGGATAAAAATAAGATAAAATACATTTAAAACAATATAAAATTGTAAAATCTTAACCCACCCCATATTCCTGCCTGAACAGCCAGGTTTTTAATGAGCGGTGGAAGCTCAGCAGAGAGGAGGCATGGCGGAGGTCACTCGGTAGAAAGTTCCACAGTACGGGGGGCCGCCACAGAAAAGGCCCTCTGCCTCGTCCCCACCAGTCTAGATGCTCTGGCTGAAGGGACAGGAGAAGGCCGTCTGTGGCAGATCTCGTTTGAGCGGCCTACTTGGTGTTGCTGGAGACGCTCCTTGAGACGCACTATATCTGTGAACCAACCATTCTGAAGCAAGGTGCCTCTCTTGGGGCGGGAGAGGGAGGGGTTCACCCAGGGTGAATGAATGGTATGCTATTGTTGGAAGCACGTGAAGCTGGGAAGCTGTTTGCATGCCATTCACCCTGGCTGAGCCCTTCCTGGCAGAGGCCCCTTGCTTTAAAATGGTTGGTTCTCGGGCATCCATTTTCCTAGTTTGAAGTTAGGAAAAGATGCACCTGCTGAATTCCTGCCTGTTATGCAGCTGTTCAGAGGGCTGCCAGCTCCTTTCACTGGCCCTCTCCTGTCTTTGATAGCACTCTTTCAGTACTTGAAGGGATGTCACACAGAGAGAGCCAGGATCTCTTTTCGATCATCCCAGTTTGCAGGACATGGAATAATGGGCTCAAGTTACAGGAACCTAGATTCCACCTAAACATCAGGAAAAGTTTCCTGACTGTCAGAGCAATAAGACAATGGAATCAACTACCTAGCGAGGTGGTGGGCTCTCCCACTCTGGAGGCATTCAAGGTGCAGCTGGACAATCATCTGTCAGGGATGCTTTGACCTGGATTCCTGCAGGTCTCCAACTCTACTTTTCTATGATTCTATGATCTTGGCACACAGAGATCTAGCAGCTTAAGCTTTGACTGCCATCTCTCTGCAAGCCAGGAGGAGGCTTTTATCTGCTGGATTTCTGTGTGTTCAGCTATTGTTAAAAGCCAGCGGAATACCCCCATCCAGCCAAGAAGGTGGAGTTCCACTTTCGAGGGTGGCCACAGCATTCCACTGAGACTGCAACTCCAGCTCATGTCTGTGGGTGAAAAGAATGGAGCACTTTGCTTGCAAGTGTAAAGTATATTCTTTGTGAAGGCTGGGGGAGCATGTGTGAGCCTTTTGCCCTGTGCTCAAGGCCAGGCATTCCCAGACAGCAGGATGACTGGCACATTGTGCTGCTCACGCCCTCCAGCCCATATGTGGGGTGTAGTGTTAAAGGGCTTCCTCCTCTTATCCACATCTGAGCTCTAGAAAGCCGCACGTGAGTGGATGTGGAACAAAGCAAGGGCCGAGCGGCATCTCCACCACTGCTCACATTTGAAACGCCCTGTGCGTAGTGCAGGAGGAGGCAGTTAAAGAGCATTTTGAATGAGTGGCACTTGCTTGTTCTGCTTCTTGCACAAGGGCCATTGTGACCTCAGCATGTCCTTTAGCAGACTTGTGTCCAATCTCAAGGTGTTCAGCACCAACACAGTCGGGGGTTGTGGTTCATGTCCACTTTCTTGCCTTGATGCAGTTACTTCATGAGAGGACTTTAAAGGAAGCAGTCCGGTGTGAAACAGCTGAATTAGAACTTGTCAAGAAGTTTTATTCTACCCATTTGAGCTTGAATAAAGACAATGGGTTGCTGTCCCACTATAGGTGTTAATTAATTTACACTGCCAGGAAGATTGAGTTACCACTGCTGGTAATGGTCACTGGGCTTCTTCTTTTTTTTAATTACATGAATGTAAGCTGTAACTGAATGCTCCGTTTTTACTTTTTCCATTTCATTGCCTTTGACCTCCAGTGTTTATATTTTCTCTCTCTCTGCACCCATGTATGAATATTCCTGCCAAGTGAGGCTAACACCTCATGCATCCGACACAAAAGTTTGTGCCATAATCACTGTTAGTCTTTAAGGTGCCACAAACTCTGTTGTTCTAGCCAGTAGTAATGCAGAATAGCTATGCCAAATAACCTTAGAAATAGAAATAGAATTTTGTTTTAATAAGAAGAGATAACCAAAGACTGACTGCAATCCTACAGAGAACCTGCTGCACGCAAAGGCAACTGAGGCTGGAGAATATCATCTAATGTCCAAGCCCAAGTTCGAGTAGGGGAAGAAAAGGGCTCCCGCCTCTACACCCCCACAGGGCTCTCCTGCCCTGTCACTTTCCCCTCTGGCTGCTGCTAT